>JAGTTD010000013.1:14473736-15970734 GCA_018398585.1 Simmondsia chinensis | reverse complement strand
TTAACACAAACTTAATGCAAGATTCATTGTATGCTTTATTTAATTAGTTAATAAATGAAGCGCATATATATGCATTTACTATTTAACATTCTAATTGATAACATGAATGTTGAAATTTGAGTCAGTGAAAATATGCTCTTGATATTTTGAGTGAAACTGGGTTGTTAGAAATTAAGCCTGTCTTTATAGCAATAGTTCAAAATCACCGTTTGGTTCATCAGGATGGTGAATATGTGAAAGATCCTGGTCAGTATTGTTGGTTAATAGGGAGATTGTTATACCTCACTATTACTTGACTTGGTAAATGTTATGTTGTTTGGGTTCTTAGTCAGTGTATGAGAGATCCTTGAGTTCTGCCTTTAGAAGCAGCTTATCAGGTTCTCCGTTCCATTAAGGGTGCCCCAGGTCAAAGAATAATTCTACCACATAATAGTGATTTTAATTTTCTGCGTGTTGTGATGCTGACAGGGCAAGATGTCTAAGTACTAGATGCTCTACCATGGGTTTTGTTGTGTTTGTAGGAGGCACCCCTGTTGCATTCCAAGAAGCAATCTATTGTTTCTTGGTCCTCCGCTGAAGCAGAGTATTGTGATATGGCCACAGTGACTAGTGAATTAGTGTGGTTACAACGTCTATTATGTGATCTTTCAATTTTCATTACTAAGCCGTCAATTTTATTTTGTGACAATCAGGCTACATTACATATAGCTTCCAATCCGCTATTTCATGATAGACCAATCATATAGAAATTGATTGATGCTTTGTTTGAAAGAAGTGGATGGCTAAGGAGACTATCACTTCATTTGTTCGTTCATCAAGTTAAATTCCTAGTAGTTTCACAAAAGCTCTTGATTGTCCTTCATTTTCTTCTCTCTGTCGCAAGTTGGGCATTATAAATTTGTATGCTTTAATTTAAGGGGGAGTGTTGAAATATGGATTTTACTATTTTTGTTTTTACATTGTATTTTCTTGTATTTATTTATTTATTTATTTTTTGATTCTTTTTTGTAATATCCCAGTAATTATAGCATTTAGTGTAGAATTTGACTAATTATTGAAGTGGTACTGCAATGGTTGCTTATCCCTCTCTGTAACCAGCCATTTTATGAGGAGAGGAAGATTAGGATAGGCTTTATTGTTTTGTCTGTATTTACTTTCTAGCCTAGGATTCTTTGTTTTTCTAATGTTTCGATTTTTTTTTTTCTTGTTTAATAAATTAAGCTCTCTTCTTCCGAATAAAACATCCCAAAATTCTCTAAGTTTTCTTGTGTTGTTTTGTGTTCTTTCACTTTAGTATTTAAATTTTTACAGCGTACCATGTTAGGATTAGACCCAAAAATCTATCTTGGTGCTGCGGTTATTCGGCTTCCCTCACCCACTATAAGCCCAGATCTTTTTCTTGTCTCTTGATTTTATTTAAAATTTTGTTTTATATTATTTATTACCATATATTTAATTATCGTCAATGGTAGTTTTATTCTATATTATCATCATTATCACCATTACTATTCTTATTTTATAATTCTATTATTATTTTATTATTACTGTCAACATTATCATCTCTTATTATTTTATTATTCTTGTTATTATCTTATTATTTTATTATTATGAATAATATTATCTTATCAATTCTTCGTATCTCATTACTCTTTCATTATTTTATTATCTTATTATCATTAATAGTTTATCTTATCCATGTCATCACTATTATTACTACTAGTTTCGTTCCCGTGCGATGCATAGATAGTATGTATTAATCATTGTATTTTATATCTGTGATTTTTTGTATCGAATTAAGATCTTGTGTGATCAGTTGTCCATAATATTGTTTAATTTATGTAATTCTTATAGTAATAACCGAAATAGTTTCCAGTAAAAAATAAGACAAACTATATTTTCTATTTGAAGTCTTTAACAGGGACTTGAATTTTTTTTTCTTTTACCGATTTATTTTTTTATTGATTAAACACAGAAAGTCTTAAATTAAAAATGTATTATTTTTCTATTTTTGATTATGGGAGGTATACTTGATTTTTTCTTATGGACAAAATACAAAAAGTCTTAATTCGAAATTGTTGGAGGTGTAATCAGTATCCTATTCTCGGATTTCATAAGAGAAGTATTAAAATAATAATATATTGGCATTATATTTCCTTTATTATATTCGGTTATCGGAGGCCTTTTTTTTTTTAGAACCCTTTCTATTTTTTTATAGGTTAAATACGGAAAGTCTTAAATTAAAAATATGTTTTCCTTTTTAATTTTTGAAACTTTAATGAATTAAGTCTTTTCGTACCTTAGTTTTGTTGTATAATGCGAAGCGAAATGTCGCACTTTGTGGACTAAATACGAAAAATCTATTTTTTTTTTTTTTGGGTTGTCGGAGGTCTAACCCGCGCCCTGTTCCTGGATTACATAAGAAAAGTCTTTAAAAAAAAATTTACTGCTTTATGCACAAATATACATTTGGCATAGTATAACACTCTGGTTTATTTTGATAGAAAAGTTGGTGGTGGGTAATTTTGTGAGTAAGAAATATTAGGCTGGCAATGGGCTCCACCTAATAGGAGCGGGTATAGATAACTGTTTTATACGTACATTAAAGAGGTACGGGGTAGGTAATAGATACCCACAGGTAATGAGGCAAGTAGGGGTACACACAAATAATTTGGAAGGTACACAATATCTTTATGGTATTTCATATAAATGAGTTTAGGGTCACTTTGATTTTGATTTTGATTAATGGTGTAATTTCAAAGGTCTTTATGGTATTTTGTTATCTCATATATCTTCAATATTTGTCAACTACAATATCTTTATGGTATTTCATATAAATGAGTTTAGGGTCACTTTGATTTGGATTAATGATATAATTTAAAAATCTCTATAGTATTTGTACTATAACAAAATTAATATATTATGACTTTGCGTGGTGTACTCAAAATATCGAGTGAAATGTTAAAATATGGAGAGATTTACGTGTAATTGTGGTTGGCGAACATTGAAGATATATGAGATATCGGACACATCGTGGGCAATTTAGGAAGTTTTTGAATCTTAGGTTAAGAAAAGGCATCTAGAAGAGTCTGAAATATGGTTTACTTTATATTTTTCAATCAAAAATTATATTGGATATTTTTTTTTTAATACTTTCTTATATTTTTTTCCTTTTTTTATTTTTCTTTTTTCAATTCTACTCTTAAATACCCTTTTTATCTCCCTTTTTTTTTTCTTCTTATTTTTAGTTTTTGAAGAAAAATTAATAAAATAATTTTGTCACCCTATTATATTGTACAATTTTTTATTAAATAACACGAACTAAAAATAAATAAAATAAATAAAATTTTAATTTAAGACTTTCTGTATTTAATTCTTAAAGAAAATTAATCGGCAAAAGAAAAAAGGGAAAATAAATTTCCTATTGAAGACTTAAAATAGGAAATACATTAGTCATATTTTTATTTAAGATTTTTACGGTATACTAATAGTTTTCTCACTGAAATTGACTCAATACCCTTTAAGTTCATCATATAACGATATACATTATTTTCGTGCTATTTATAACCAAGAAAATGCTCAAAATTCTACTCTTAATATATGAGATACCGAAGGCATTGTGGGCAATATTATAAAAGAAAATAAGTATAGATAATCATACCCGTACTATTGTCAATCCTAAGTTCACCATATAAAGATATACATTATTTTTATGCTATTTATAACCAAGGAAATGTTCAAAATTCTACTCTTAATATATGAGATACCGGAGACATTGTGGGCAATATTATAAAAGAAAATAAGTATAGATAATTATACATGTCCCATTGTTATTCCTTTGATACGTTGAGATATAGCTGTACTATTTTTAGATTAATTGTTGTTGTTTAATCTACAAATCAATACAAAAAAAGCAAAATAAGAAAAAAAGAAAAAAAATAAAATAAGAAAAAGGGATTAGGGCTAAGGGGGCATTTAAAAAAAAAGGAAAAATCTAAAAAAAAGGAATTGGGGATTTGGACGCTTTTTAACGGAGGGACAACTTCACAATAAATATATAGTATAGTATAGACTAGTCCAATAATATTTTATTATTATCGTTTTTTTTTTAATTATTTATTAATATTATTATTATTATTATTATTATTGTTTAAATATCATCATCACCATCATTATTATTTTTATCGTTATTATTATTACCCAATATTATTATTATTATTTTATTATTACTAATATTACTATTTTATTATTATTATTATTATTATTATTATTGTATTATAATTATTACTATTATTGTATTATGATTACTATTATTATTATTATTATTATTATTATTATTATTACTACTACTACTACTACTACTACTACTACTACTATTATTATTGTCATCATCATCATCATCATTGTCATAGAGGTACCAACACGCAAGCACCGAATTCCATTAGAACCCCGAAGTTAAGCGTGCTTGGGCGAGAGCAGTATTAAGATGGGTGACCTCCTGGGAAGTCCTTGTGTTGCACCTCTCAGGTTAAGGTTTTTCGAAAACAGCCTCCTTTCAGAGTAGCATCCTGAAGGGGAAAGCTGTGTACAAGCACCCCCCTGCTTAGGAGGGAGTCCTTGGGGCACTGAGAATGTTGCTATGTTGTATCATCTCACAACATCAACAACAACAACAACAACTACTACTACTACTACTATTATTATTATTATTACTATTATTATTAATTTCACTATTATTACTTTTTATTAGAGAAAATTTGGCTCAGATACCCTGAGATTTGGTAATATATTTTTTAGATACCTAAGATTTTGAAATGTTTTTGAGGCGACCTAAACTTTGGTAACTTTCTTTTAGGTTCCCTCTGCTAACAGAACCCTAAAGGAGTTAAGCAAAGGGTACCTAAAACAAAAGATATCAAAGTTTAGGGTACCTCAAAAATATTTCAAAACCTCCAGGTTCTTGAAAAATATAATATCAAACCTCATGATACCTGAAAAATATATTACCAAACCTCAGGGTATCTTAACCTTAGTTTTTCTGAAATCTTCTAAATCGAATAAATATTTGAGAAGAAAAGCACTCCTAATTAAAACTATTTAGTTTGTCATTCCTATTTGTATTATTCAACTTCACAGCAACAACTACTATTAGGTGCTTGGTGTAGGTAATTGAGCTTGTAATTGAGATTGAAATTGTAAAGTCTATAATTTCAATTATGTTTGGTTCATTTGTTAAAATTGAAATTGAAATTTGGATTATATTGATAGAGATTCAACAAATTATTGGTCAGAATTAAAATGATTTCTCAAACTTGTAATTTCATTAATGCCTTGTTTGACAATTGGGTCAAGGAGGGAAAAGAGGAGTAAAGAGGGGGAGGGAAAAGAGGAGTAAAATAGGGGATGTAAGATAAAATCTTATCCTTGTTTGTATATGTCAAAATAAGAAGGATAAAGGTAAAGAGGGGTGTATAAGTTGATCTTGTTTGGCAATTGGGTAAAGGGTAAGGGTTAGGGATGGCAATGGGGCAAGGCGGGTACGGGGGGTGCCTCCTTCATACCTATACCTCATGCCCAAATCCCATACTTGAACCCGCCACGGGTATAAAGTGGATACCTGTAAGACCCGTGACACTCCGGACCGGGGCACAGGTGTGCGCCTTGCCCCTGTGCCGTGTCAAATGGGCTGCCAATGATTGGCATTGTGTGGACAAGGTGCGCACTCAGTTAAGAGTGCATTAGGCCTCCACGGACCCAGGCCTAAGTGACGGACGAAGTGGGAACCGAGACGGACGCGGTCCCAAGACAGTGTCATGACAAGGGTCTGGCATGTCATGACAAGGGTCTGGCACGACCCAAGACAGTGTCATAACAAGGGCCAGGCACAGCCCAAGACAGTGCCGTGACAAGGGCCAGGCACGGCCCAAGACAGTGCCGTGACAAGGGGCAGGCACGACCCAAGACAGTGGCGTGACAAGGGTCAGGCACGACCCAAGACAGTGTCGTGACAAGGGTCTGGCGCGACCCGAGACAGTGTCATGACATAGGCGGGGCGAGACCTAGACGGTGTCATGACAAGGTCCAGGGCACGGCACTGGGCCGGCCCAAGGACACAGATGAGTAGCGATAGGCACGGGCCCAGTGCAGGGCACTGGCCCGGCCCAAGCCCAAGTAGGCCCAATAAGGCCCAATGAAGCCCGACCTTGTAAAATGGTAATAAAGAGCACGTGACACATATTGGTAACGGTTACCAAAGGAAAAGAAGCGGGAATGAGCATTGACTAGTTCAAACGAGGTAAAGTGCGGGAAAATGGAAGAGTGGGCTGAGGTGGAAATAACCGCCAGTTAAAATCAGGCACCTAAATAAATATAACAAGTGCTTTGACCAGCTTGACTTGTAACCGCCAAGGCATGCATGGGAGAGTGGAGCACGGCTTGAAGAAAGAGGGAAAATGGCGGGAACGGTTACCCCTTGTTCATGGGGTTGACCACGGCTATAAATAGATGTAATGGGCATTCATTTTGGATATCTTGTAATCTCTGAAACATTAATGAGAAAGCCTCTTCCCTTCGTGTGAAAAATTGTGTCTTACATTTCCCTTTGAATTTCTATTGTGTTCATTTCTTTGTTGTTGTTCTTGTTCGGGTGAGCAAACCTCACCGTGCACCTAGCTCATAAAATAACTGTGACAATTGTGGTATCAGAGCCTTGGTTACGTGAACGATGGCTGGAGATCAAAATGAACCATTGAAGAAACTCAAGGCTAGCGAACGCATAGCTAGACTTGAGGAGATCGTTGGAACCGAAGGTGAAGATGGTGATAACCCTCCCCCTGGAACCATTTTCGGTACTATCAAAATGCTTTCTAATGACATTCAATCTTTGAAAGAAATTATGAACAATTTGCTTGAAGCCCATAGGACCCCGTCCCCAACACCCCCGGCTCCACCCAATGTATACCGTAGGGAAAATTCAACCACGGGTGGGAACTCAAATGTAAGAACCTCAAACGAGACCCTTAATCCGACCATGGAGTCCCTTCAAAATGAAATTTCCGTGTTAAAGACAGCCATTAACACCGGGCCTCAAAGCCTAGAGAAAAGAGGGATTAAAGTCCCCACACCGAGATCTTATGAAGGAGAACGTAGTGCTCGGGTCCTTGAGAATTTTCTGTGGGATATGGAACAATACTTTATTGCCACTAAAGTGAGGGAAGAAGACAAGGTTGTGATTGCGTCAATGCACCTCAATGGGGACGCAAAGCTGTGGTGGAGAGCTCGAGTGTCCGACGACCGGGCTGCTGGTCGTCCGGTCATCAACATGTGGGACGTTTTGAAGAAGGAGCTGCGAAGTCAATTCTTGCCATTGAACACCTCATGGATGGGAAGAGAGGCGCTAAAGAACCTAAAGCAAACTGGATCCGTCCGTGAGTATGTTAAGTCTTTTTCGTCTTTATTGCTTGATATAAATGACATGACTGAGGAGGATAAACTATTTAACTTTGTATCGGGTCTCAAATCATGGGCCCAAATTGAGATTCGGAGGCAACGAGTTCATGACCTTGCCTCCGCAATCATTGTGGCTGACGGTTTAATAGACCTTAAACCAAACGGAAATGGGGATAAAGAAAAACAACCTGTTGCATTTAGAAAGAGGAAGAGAGAATACAAATCAAATTGGAACCGGTATAACAAACAGCCTCAATCAGGGCCGCCCAAGCCCACGTTTAAGAAAAATGCACCGGTTCCTAAGAAGAGTAAAATGGGAGTGACTTGCTTCATATGCGACGGACCGCATTATGCAAGAGATTGCCCCAAGAAGCAACACCTAAATGCATTAAGTGAGGAAGTACAAGAGGAAGAACAACGAGTGCAAAATGATGAATTTAGGGCCACCTCTTTGAGACTACTTAATGCCATTAGTCATGACACACCTTCTTTAGAAGGATTGATGTATTTCCGTGTAACTTTGAACGGGAAACCTATAGTTGCTATGGCCGACACCGGCGCTTCCCATAATTTCCTGAACTCGAAGACCGCCCAAACTTTGAAACTGAATTTAGTCCCTTCCGACACGGGATTGAAAGCTGTAAACTCTAACGCTATAGCAACTAAAGGTAGAGCCCCAAATGTGACTCTAAAAGTAGGGGATTGGGAAGGAAAGACGGACTTCACGGTAGTGGACATAGACGATTTTGAATTGATTCTAGGCAATGAATTCTTTCGGACAGCAAGGGCCTCGGTCACCCCTCACCTAGAAGGGATGATGATAAGCGACCCGACAAAACCTTGCTTTGTCAAGGCGTGGTCCACTACTATGAAACCCCCGGGCCCGTTACAAACATTATCCACAATGCAACTCAAGAAAGGGTTTAGGAAAGGACTCCCTACTTTTGTATCGACCCTAGTTGAGATTAAACCGGGGAAGAAAGTGGAAGTACCAGATGTAATTGTGGGGGTACTGGACGAGTTTAAGGATGTAATGCCCTCTGAATTACCTAAGCATTTACCGCCTAGGAGGGCCATCGACCACAAAATTGAGTTACTGCCAGGCTCCCGACCCCCTGCGCGCGTCCCATACCGAATGGGGCCGGCAGAACTTACCGAGCTGCGTAGACAGCTACAGGAATTGCTGGATGCAGGTTTTGTTCAACCTTCTAAAGCGCCGTATGGGGCACCGGTGTTGTTCCAAAAGAAACAAGATGGGTCCTTACGAATGTGTGTGGACTATCGGGCCCTAAACAAGGTAACGGTGAGAAACAATTATCCTATTCCTCGTGTCGATGATCTTTTTGACAGGTTGTCCAAGGCAAAATACTTCACCAAGTTAGACCTGCGCTCGGGTTATTGGCAGGTTCGGATCGCGGAAGGGGACGAGCCCAAGACCACTTGTGTAACTCATTATGGCTCTTTTGAATTTCTTGTAATGCCGTTTGGGCTCACTAATGCCCCGGCTACCTTTTGTAACTTAATGAATGATGTCCTTTACGATTACCTCGATCGTTTTGTTGTGGTTTATTTGGATGACATTGTTGTATACTCGGAATCCCTAGAGGAGCATGTAACACACTTAAGAAAAGTGTTTGAAAAGCTAAAGGAACATGAACTCTATGTAAAGAAAGAAAAATGTGAATTTGCCCAAATCGAGATCATGTTCCTTGGGCACAAAATTAGTCAAGGACATGTAAAAATGGATGAGGCCAAGGTCAAGGCCATCTTGGATTGGCCCTCACCCAAAAATGTATCAGAGTTGAGATCATTCTTAGGATTAGCCAACTATTATAGAAAATTCATACTTGGCTATTCTAAGAAGGTCTCGCCTCTAACAGATTTGTTGAGAAAGATAGAGTGTGGTCGTGGTCCGAACCGTGCCAAGAAGCCTTTAGAGCCCTCAAGAGCGCAGTGTCAACGGAGCCGGCCTTGATGTTGCCATGCTTCGACAGACCTTTTGAGCTTCATACGGACGCCTCTGGACGTGCCATTGGTGGGGTGCTTGTTCAAGACAAACATCCGGTAGCCTTTGAAAGTAGGAAGTTAAAAGACCATGAAGAACGGTATTCTACACATGAGAAAGAGATGCTTGCTGTAATACATTGTTTACGTATATGGAGACACTATCTTTTGGGAGTGAAATTCGTGGTTCGTACTGACAATATTGCGAACACCTATTTCAAGTCACAAAAGAAGTTGTCATCCAAACAAGCCCGTTGGCAAGAATTTGTAGAAGAGTATGATTTTGTATGGGAACACAAACAGGGGAAGCATAATGTAGTCCCGGATGCTCTAAGTCGTAAGACCCTAGAGCTTGTCACAGCCTTGTCACGGGTTGAGACGGACTTCACCGGACGTGTCAAGGAGGCGGCCCGGACCGACCCTATGTACCAACGGTTAAAACAGCAGGTAATCAGTGGCGAAGCACGCAGGTACTGGATCGATGATGATTTAATCTTTGCTTAGGGTGCTCGTTTATATGTCCCTGCAGGTAAAATCCGAGTAGAACTGTTGCGGGAATGTCACGATGCGAGGTGGGCTGGACATCCAGGGCGCGAAAGAACCCAGGCATTGCTGGAGCGCAGCTATTATTGGCCGAAGATGGGACAGGAGATCGAGGCCTATGTCAAGTCATGCCTTGTTTGCCAACAAGACAAACTTGAGCGAAGAAAAGAAGCGGGTCTTCTACAACCACTACCAACACCTGACAAGCCATGGAAGTCTTTCTCGATGGATTTTATTTCTGGTTTTCCTTGTGTTGATGGACAAAAATCGGTAATGGTTGTAGTAGATAGGTTTTCGAAATATGCCATCTTCATGGCAGCCCCAAACGCTTGTCCAGCGGATCAAGCCGCCCAACTCTTTTTCAAAAACGTGGTCAAGTATTTCGGTCTACCCGAAGATATTGTAAGTGACCGAGATTCTAGATTCACGGGTCGGTTCTGGACAACGTTGTTTAACTTAATGGGGTCTCAACTAAAATTTTCCACGGCCAACCATCCTCAAACGGATGGGCAAACGGAACGAGTAAATGCCTTGTTGGAAGAATACTTGAGGCACTATGTGACGGCCTCCCAAAAGAATTGGGCGGAACTCATGGACTCTGCTCAATTTTGTTATAACTTGCACAAGAGCAGTGCCACGGGCTTCAGCCCATTTGAGTTGGCCATGGGTTGGCAGCCCCTCACTCCACACGAGATTGTGAAACAAAATGGGGGAAAGTGCCCGGCTGCACAACGCTTTGCGTTAGATAAACAAGAGCTCCTTGACATGGCGAAGGACAGCCTTGACAAGGCAGCTAGGCGTATGAAAAAGTATGCGGACAAAAAGAGGAGACCCTTAGAATTTAAAGTAGGGGACAAAGTAATGCTTAAACTCACGCCTCAAATATGGAAGAAAATAAATAGCAAAACAGTGCATCGTAGCTTAGTGCCTAAATATGATGGACCCTTTGAAATTGTTAAAAAGGTTGGACCCGTTGCTTACCGATTGGATTTACCCCAGAGGTTAAAGGTGCACCCCACTTTTCATGTTAGTTTTCTTAAACCTCACGTTGAGGACCTAATGGGTGCACACTTAAAGCAAAAAAGGGCGCCACCTGCCATTCGGAAGCAATTTTCACAAGAGGTGGAAAAAGTCCTAGACCATCGGGTATATGGTCAAAGCAAAAAGAACAGGAGACGAGACTTCCGGGTTCAATGGAAAGGCACTCCTACTACGGAGGCTACGTGGGAACGAGACGTAACGTTGTGGCAATTTGAGGACAAAGTTGCGGAGTACCTTAATTCCCTTCCGAGGACGTCAGGTCTTTCGGGTGGGGGAGGTTTGTAAGACCCGTGACACTCCGGACAAGGACACAGGTGTGCGCCTTGCGCCTGTGCCGTGTCAAATGGGCTGCCAATGATTGGCATTGTGTGGACAAGGTGCGCACTCAGTTAAGAGTGCATTAGGCCTCCACGGACCTAGGCCTAAGTGACGGATGAAGTGGGAACCGAGACGGACGCGGTCCCAAGACAGTGTCATGACAAGGGTCTGGCACGACCCAAGAGAGTGTCATGACAAGGGCCAGGCACGGCCCAAGACAGTGCCGTGACAAGGGCCAGGCACGGCCCAAGACAGTGTCGTGACAAGAGTCAGGCACGGCCCAAGACAGTGTCGTGACATAGGTGGGGCGCGACCTAGACGGTGTCATGACAAGGTCCAGGGCACGGCACTGGGCCGGCCCAAGGACACAGATGAGTAGCGATAGGCACGGGCCCAGTGCAGGGCACTGGCCCGGCCCAAGCCCAAGTAGGCCCAATAAGGCCCAATGAAGCCCGACCTTGTAAAATGGTAATAAAGAGCACGTGACACATATTGGTAACGGTTACCAAAGGAAAAGAAGCGGGAATGAGCATTGACTAGTTCAAACGAGGTAAAGTGCGGGAAAATGGAAGAGTGGGCTGAGGTGGAAATAACCGCCAGTTAAAATCAGGCGCATAAATAAATATAACATGTGCTTTGACCAGCTTGACCTGTAACCGCCAAGGCATGCATGGAAGAGTGGAGCACGGCTTGAAGAAAGAGGGAAAATGGCGGGAACGGTTACCCCTTGTTCATGGGGTTGACCACGGCTATAAATAGATGTAATGGGCATTCATTTTGGATATCTTGTAATCTCTGAAACATTAATGAGAAAGCCTCTTCCCTTCGTGTGAAAAATTGTGTCTTACATTTCCCTTTGAATTTCTATTGTGTTCATTTCTTTGTTGTTGTTCTTGTTCGGGTGAGCAAACCTCACCGTGCACCTAGCTCATAAAATAACTGTGACAATACCCATACCCACCCCATTACCTGCTACAGGTATAAAGTGGATACTCGTATCCGCCCCAGCGAGTACAAACCCATACCCATACTTGCCCCATTACCCACCGGTATCCAATGAGTATCCATTACCCGCCCCATACCCTCCCTAGTGTGCATAAAAAAAGATTATTTATACACGCTCATATTAGTTATTTAATACTATTTTTAAAAATTAATTATATTCTTTTTATAACATTGATAAACAATTTTGATTATTGATTTAAACACGTATTTTTTTTAATTTTGAAGATTATCTATGTATAGATTGAAGCGGGTATGGCAGGTATGTGGGGTGGGGTACCCGCCCGCTCTAGACTTGTGACAAGTACGGGGCGGGTACACTTTAGCCATACTCTCTACCTGCCCCACTTATTGGGGCAGGTACCCGTGGATAACGGGTTTTACATGCCTCATTGGCTTCCCTAGTAAGGGTAAAATTGTCCAAATGTTAACAAAAATTTACCGTATCCCCTTTTTACCCCCCAATTTGGGGGCAAAGAGGGGGTAAAAGAGGATACATTTTTACCTGCACTACCCTCCTTTACCCCTCTTCATGTTTTGCCAAACAAGATAATAATTTATCCCCCATTACCCCTTCCCCCTTTACCCCTCATTACCCTGTTGCTAAATAGGGCGTAAAGACATTCCTAAACTATGGATCAAAATCAGTGTGATCTCTCAACTTCAATATGATCAAAATGCTTATGAACTATTAACTAAAATCATTTTGATCCTCAACCTAAAAATTTTATTAAGAACATCTGAAACTATTAAAAGAAATTTTGATTCAAGTATCTCAAGATTTAATAATCTATATTTCAGGTGCCTTGAGATTTTAAAGTATTTCTATAATATCTTGAAATTTAGTAACTTTTCTTCATGTATATTTTCCATAACTTTGTTAAGATTTCGTTAAAATTAGAATAACGTAATACTAAAAAAGTTAACTAGGGAAAAATATTATTTATAATTAAAATAATTTTAAATTTAAAATAAAGTTATAATTTTTTTGAGAAAATTTAGTTCAGATATACTTTAATGTTTGGTAATATATTTTTTAGGTAACATGATGTTTTGAAATGTTCTTGAGGTATCTTGCACTTTAGTAACTCTTTTTTTAGGTATCCTCTACTAACAGAGCCCTAATAGATTTCAGCATAGGGTATCTAGAAAAAAAAAAAAAAAAAGGTTACAATTGTAGATCAAAGTCAAGAGGCAAGAAAAATGTCGAATGCTACAACTGTGGCAAGAGAGGGCACATCAAAAAGGATTGTCGGTATAACAAGAAGAATAGAGAGAAAACTCATGAAGCAAGAACTTCTCAGGGATGTGTTGCTAGTATCTTTGATGATGGAGAAATCTTATATAGTGAAGTAGCAAGCGGTTCTAAATGCAAAAACCAACTCACTGATGTTTGGATAATGGATTCAGGAGCAACATGGCATATGACCTGCCATAGAAATTGGTTTTACACATATGACCCTACATCTAAAGGATCCGTGTTCATGGGTAATGATCTTGCCTTAGAAATCATTGGTATTGGTACTATCAAGCTGAAAATGTATGATGGTACGATTCGCACAATTCAAGGGGTACGACACGTGAAGGACTTGAAGAAAAATCTATTGTCTATTGGACAATTCGATGACCTTGGTTGCAAGACTCAGTTTGAAAATGGGATCATGAAGGTCATAAAAGGAGCGCTTGTGGTGATGAAAGCAGAAAGGTCGCAGCAAATCTATACATACTATTGAGAGACACATTGGAGGTGGCAGACGCATCTATTGCATCTCCAATCGAGAAGAATCAATGATAATGTGGCATTATAAATTGGGCCACATGTCGGAACGAGGTTTGAAGATTCTCTCAGAACGTAATCTCCTTCCAGGGCTCAAATCGGTAAACTTACCTTTCTATGAGCACTGTGTTACAAGTAAACAACATAAATTAAAGTTCGGAAGATCTACTGCTAGAAGTACACACATTCTAGACTTGATTCATTTTGATATGTGGGAGTCACCGGTTATATCCCAAGGAGGAGCAAAGTACTTTGTATCGTTCATAGATGACTACTCTAGGAGATTGTTGGTGTATCTAATGAAGAAGAAGTTAGATGTGTTTCCAACATTTAAAGGCTTCAAAGTGCAAGTGGAACTTGAATCTGGAAAAAAGACCAAGTATTTAAGGACAGATAATGGATGAGAATATACGGATGGTAATTTTCTCACATTTTGCAAGCAAAAGGGTATTCAAAGACAATTTACTATTGCACATACACCCCAGCAAAATGGTGTAGTAGAGCGGATGAATAGAACTCTCTTGGAAAGAGCAAGAGCGATGTTGAGAACTTCTGGTCTAGCCAAGTCATTTTTGGCAGAAGTAGCCAAAACCACTAGCTATGTGATAAATCAGTCACCGTTAATGGCAATTGGTTTGAAGACACAAATGGAGATGTAGACTGGTAAGCCAGCAGATTATTCTTCTCTACATGTGTTTGGATATCCTACATATGTGATATATAATTACAAAGAAAGAATGAAGTTGGACCCGAAGTCTCGAAAATGTATATTCTTGGGTTATGCTGATGTTGTTAAGGGGTATCATCTATGGGATTCCACTGCCCACAAGATTATAGTTAGCAGAGATGTGATATTTGCAGAAAGTGAATTGCAAAATGAGAAAGAAAATGATAATATTTCAAAAGAGACTACTATAATATAAATAGAAGATAAGTCAGAAAAGGAAGATTCTTTTGAAGCAGTACAAGAGCACGAAGAACAAGAACCAAATGAGGCCGTTGATATGGAAGTCAGAAGATCATCACATCAAACAAGAAGTCCTTCATGGCACTTAGATTATGTTATGGCAAGCAATGATGCATATTATCTTCTAACAGAAGATGGAGAGCCATCAAATTTTCGGGAGGTTTTAAATAGTCCTCATGTTTTTCTGTGGATGATAGCAATGCAGGAAGAAATTGAAGCTTTACACAAAAATAGAACCTGGGAACTTGGTTCACTTCCACATGGACAAAAAGCTATTGGTAACAAGTGGGTCTACAAGATCAAACAAGATAGAAACGACTAAGTCGAGCGATACCGTGCAAGACTGGTGTTCAAAGGATAAACTCAAAAAGAAGATATTGATTTCAATGAGATATTTTCTCCAGCGGTCAGACTTACGACTATCAAAGTAGTCTTGCCTATGCGTGCTGCGTTTGATTTGCATCTAGAACAGTTAGATGTCAAAACTAGTTTTCTTTATGGTGAACTTGAAGAAGAGATATATATGCTCCAACCAGAAGATTTTGAATAGAAAGGAAAACAAAACTTAGTTTAAAGGCTAACCAAATCTCTGTACTGTCTAAAGCAAGCACCAAGATGTTGATACAAGAGATTTGATTCCTTCATAATTAGCCTCAGATACAACAGACTATGTTCAGACCACTGTACATATTATAGAAAGTTTGGTGATAATGACTTTGTTATTTTGCTGTTTTATATGGATGATATGTAGGTAATAGGCCCCAGCAAAAATCGAGTCTAAGAATTGAAGGCACAGTTAGCTAGGGAGTTTGATGTGAAGGACTTGGGACTAGCAAACATGATTTTAGGGATGCAAATTCATCCAAACAAAAAAGATAGGAAGATTTGGCTTTCACAAAAGAACTACCTTAAGAAAATCCTATGGCGCTTTAACATGCAAGATTGTAAGCCAATCTCTAACTTGCTTCCTATCAACTATAAACTATCCTCAAGCATGTGTCCTAGCAATGAAGCGAAGAGGAAAAAAATGTCTTGAGTACCATATGCATCAGCAGTGGGAAGCCTTATGTATGCCATGATTTGTATGAGTCCAGATATTGCTCAAGCAGTTGGCATGGTCAGTAAGTTCATGGCGAATCCTTGAAGAGAGCATTGGAATGTTGTTAAGAGGATCCTGAGATATATCAAAGGAACCTCAGATGCTGCATTATGTTATGGAGGATCAGCATTTATTGTCAAAGGATATGTTGATTCAGATTATGCAGGTGATCCTGATAAGCGTAAATCTATAATAGGCTATGTGTTTACACTTGCAGGAGGAGCAGTGAGCTGGGAGTCCAAGCTATAGATTGTTGTGGCCTTATCTACGATAGAAGCTGAGTATATGGCAGCTACAAAAGCATGCAAGGAAGCAATTTGGATTCAAAGGTTCATGGAAGAACTTGGGCATAAACAAGAGAAGATTCAAGTGTATTCTGACAGTCAGAGTGCTTTGCACATTGCTAGATATCCATCCTTTCATTCTAGGACAAAGCACATAGGAGTTCAATATCATTTTGTTCGAGAAGTGGTAGAAGAAAGAATTATGGATATGAAGAAAATTCACACCAGGGATAACCTAGCAGATGTCATGACAAAGCCAATCGACGCTGACAAGTTTATATGGTGTAGATCCTCTTATGGCCCATTGAAAAAGTAAGCGGCATGAAACTGGCAGTATTGAAAGATCATCAAAAGTGATTTTAAGTGGGAGATTGTAGAGGTAAAGTCACATTAGGTGGCTTTTTCCAAAAATAAGCAAAGGAGGAGAAATAAGGAGAGAGAAGGAGAATATGTCAATAACTAAGAAGAAATCACAGGAGGAAATACGAGAAATTTTTTCTACTAAATTGAGCTTCCCTATTTAGTTTGATATAAGATCCAAAAATCACACATACATTTTTCATCCCATATTTGTATAAAATAGAAATTAGTTTCTCTTGTATTTATTCTTCTCCTTTGAATGTATTCTACTATTTCGAGAGAAAGTTGTTGTTGTGCTTTGCTTGTATTTAGAGAGAGGTTGTAATATCTCTTTAATAGTGAATTCCTTCTATCCTTGCCCGTGGTTTTTCCTTTGATTCGTTTCAGGGTTTTCCACGTAAATACAGTGTGTCAATTTCCTGTTTCTCTCAAATTTTGTTTTAGTTGCAAGACAGATTCGACCCTTATTTTCATAACACGATCCTAACATCTTGGTTGGCCTTGGTGTTGGTGTGGCATCAGTTTGTGCCCCTGTTTATATTGTAGAAGCCTCTCCTACTGAAGTACGAGGAGGGGTAGTGAGCACAAATGTGCTTATGATTACTTTTGGACAGTTTGTTTCCTACTGCATTAATCTTGCTATTACCGAGATTAGATACAATTTACTCTGGCCAACTATAGTTTATTACCGCATTACTTAACCTTAATTTTATTTGAAGCACATATCAAGAATTCTAAACTTTCTAAGCTTTGTACCCAAGAATCCAAGACATGCTATTATGACGGAATTGGCTTTCAAAATGTTTTCTCCGAGAATGTTGAAGGAAAATATTCATTGTAAACATGAAAATGGCTTGGCCCTTTCGTAAAGGTAGAATGACACAAACTCGAATGTGCTCTAGGTAAGAAAGAGAAAATAATGGATATACTCCATCATTCTTGCAACTACAAAATCCTTGTTGGTTCTTCCGACCTTTGCATTTGTCCCGATTTCAGTTATAGACAATTATATATTACCGCTTATAGTATTTTTATTTTGGCTTGTGGTTTATGCAATAAGAGCTGAGGATGTTTACTTTCTTAATTGAGGACAAACATGCGACAACAACAACAAATCCAGTGCGTCAAGGGCTCCTACATACACAGGGTCTTCTTTTTGTTTTTGGCTGGGGGTGGGGGTGTACGCAGGAGGCTATTTCCGAGGACTCCCAACCTGAGAAGCATGCAGCATGGAAGCGAAGAGAAAAAATACTGTACAAGGCAAGCATAACGAAAGCATAAGCAATCAAAAGGAAAATAATTGGCAAATAAGCACAAGACAAATTGTCAAAGTGAGGAAATAAATGAATACACAAAAAGGAAAAAAAAAAAAAAAAAAACCAGTGTTGGATTCTACGTAATGCACATTGTAGTGACAGATATGTCTTATTTATGTTGATGAATTTTCAATATACGTAAAATATAATATGTTAAATATTGTTTAATATGTATATAAGATGTGTTTGAAATTGTTCTTATACTTGTTTAAGCGTTTAAAGCTTGTTAGAGGTGAGTGTCAACACATGGGCCATGTTTGTTGATACACAATCCAACAGAACCGCAGGGGAACAACTGTGTGTCGACACACATGGCCCGTGTGTTGACACACAACTCTTTACAGAAGTGCGCAGAGAAAAACTGTGTGTCGACATATAATTTTACAGTAACTCTGTGTGTCGATGAGTGTGTCGGCAGACAGACCTATGTATCGACACACGGCTTCGACACACAGGTCTGTTTTGGCTGTTTGCTGCGCGGTTTTCCCAGTTTGTTGCGGTTCTTTTTGCTTGGTTTTTTGGGACACCTCTCTTCATAGTATGTATATGTATATATATATATATATATATATATATAAATGTACCCCAGATTTCATACTTGTGGATTACATGAATTGAATCAAAAGAGAGAAAAAGAGATTGCAAAAGAACATTGAAATTTCTTGTGTTCATGCATGTGTTGATTGTGTTCAAGTAAAGTTTGAAAACTTCAATCTCTCTACATCTCTATCAATCTCTCCCTTTACACGCTCTCACTTTATATTTGGTTGTTGTTGTATCCCCAAAGATATTTCATATACCGAAGTAAACCTTAAACAAAGTGATTACACGTCCTCAACACCTGAGATATTTCGGTTACCCGTTTGCAAGTATTTTGCAAGTATTTTGAAAATATGCACTAGCAATTTATTTATGCTTGTCACAAGTTTTCTGCTGTTGTATAAGTTTTCTCATCATGCAGTTGGAAGATGAAGCATCAACATAGAAAGGGGGGCTTGTTCTTTGTGTTTCCACAATGAAAAACATAACTGAAGGAATCTCCCTTTCTTTTATTCCTTTATTGTTGTGTTATCCACAGAAAACTTTACAGTGGATATTTTAAATATTATTGAAATAAAATGTAAACTGGTATAATTTTTTCCAAAATTCATGTTGAATTCACTTGCTTTAACTTTGAAAAGTCAAGGCGACATTTATTTTGGGACGGATAGTCTTTTTGGCCACATTCCTTGAAGAAGGACATTTTCTTGCATTTTTGTACTTTCTTTTGGTATATCCTTAAGCTTAGTTTTGCCCTATTACCCCATTTAATGTAAGAATCTACCCTTCGGCAGATCCTCGTTTTGTTTTTGGTGGGGTGGGAGGTTGAGGGCAAGGTTGAACATGACATGAGAAACATCATTACTTTCTACTTGTACCAGCAATCTTGCAGTTTGGCTTCATGTGTTGCCTTCCAAAGTTCCCATGCTGGCTTTACCTAAAGGTTAAGACTCCATGAGTCAAGATACCTGTTCTTCTCGCTTGTCTCTAGTGTGCTTGCCATATGAACTAAGATGTTTTAGTTGGTGTTGTGCAGAGAGATAAAGCAGAGGCAACTGCAGTGCTTGCAAAGATTTATAACCCTCTCAGGCTAGAAGATGAAATTGATTTGCAGGTTGCTGCTGCTCACGAAGATCTTAATAAAAAACCCGTTAGTGTTTTGGCTGTCTTCACTGTTAAGAAATTAAGGCTGGCTTTTATTGCTGGAGTCTGTCTTCTCGTAAGTTTTTTGTTATCCATTTATTTATTTTGTCTCCCTTGGGGGTTGTTCCTCCTTCATTGAAAATTAAAATACGTAATGGTCTTTCATAATAGATTTTGAGCTAATGATTACGAGACTGATAATCTCATGCTGGTACGTCTATAATCATCTACATAATACATTTATGCTTTGACTCTTCCCTCAAAATATTGCAAACATAGGGCAAAAAGCTAGCTTATGTTCTTTAAAGTGACCTAACACGCGATCATTGCGATCCATCATATAATGTGCAGGACAACCAGCTTTGTGACGTCAAATCCCGACTATGATGCAACTGTAAAACGCGATTGATCTTGTGAATTAAAGGCCTTTAGTTTCTTTGTTTTTGTGTGTGTGTACCCAGTAGCGCACCGAGGGCTCTATGGAGGCATGGGAGCCACTGTCTACTGGATCTGTAACCTCATTGTCTCCGAGTCCTTCCCGTCTATCGAGGATGCAGTGGGGACCGGGGGTACGTTCTTGATAATCGCGGGTATTGTTCTTCTCGCTTTTTTGTTTGTGGTCGTTTATGTTCCGGAACAAAGGCTTTGAATTTTGAGGAGGTGGAGATGCTCTGGAAAGAGAGGGCTAATAGCAAGAGCGAGAATGTTACATAACCTCCTTGAAACCGGGCACCAACACCAATATTCAAGTAATGAGATTTAAATTTTGCCTCGAAGAATGCGGCACGTTCTTGGTGATGAGAGAGTTTGGCCGTTACGGATCCAGGAGGGTAATGTCAGTGTACATACAGATGGTCTGCTGTTGATAAAAGTATAGGCAGTAGTAGAACTTCGTTGCTGATATTATTATTGCTTATGAATATTGTGGTTGGATCTATTATTTTCAGCCTTGTTTGATATTTAATGCTATTTCTACATTTTTTTTTTCTTCCATAATGGAGTATTAGATTGTTATTGGGTCTTTTATATAATGGTGTTATAGGGTCTTTTATATAATGGTGTAAGTTCTTGAAATTTTTGTACTACGAATGAGTCTTATTGATGGAGATATCTTTGAGTTCAATGTTGGAATTGTAACAAAGCTTGATCCATATTAGAAAATTGATATCTTGCTTTAAGACCCCATATCCGACATTGGTTGTTTAGAGAAGTGAAGGTCACTTTATATATGACCTTGTAAAATAAGGAATTGAATTAAGTTAAGGATGAGTGATAAATGGGGAACCACACACGCGTATGCGCCGGGTCGGGCGAGGCCCAGGGTGTCGGTCATCACCATTTATTTTTTATATCAATAATTGTTGCATTAATAAATTGGCAGTACTTTTTTCGAAGTAGCACCTTCTTTTTCGCTGGATGAAGACATCTCCCTCTCTCATTGTGCTTTATTCTAATGTAGATGGCCGTTGGCCATTACAGTACAAGATGAAAAGAGGTGACTGTTGGGGCCTTGCACCTCCTCCCAACAATCACCATCTTTGCTATAAATTGCCACCTTGTTTAGCATTGTTGATTACACCATGTGCAATTTAGCAACAGAGAAATCGTCTTTTGGGACAGTGGGTTGTTCCACGGCGGGGTTAATCACTTAGAAAGATCTTTCCTCTCTTTATCAATTTCATTGCTGTGCTTGAACGCTTACTGTTTTATTTACAACAATCTAAAAGACAATTTATTTTCAATCATGGCAACGGAACGCCCACTTCCCGACATGACTAAAGTTGAACCGTTAGATGGGAAGATGTTATGACTCAAGATCAAACTTGAATCATAACCTATGAATAAGAGAGTATGAGACGAGAAGAGAAGTGAAAGTGATGAGAAATAGAGAGAAATTAGGATTGAGAGACGAAAGAGATCAATTTTCTATTCAATGAATCAAGAATACAAGATATTCTGCTTGTTTATACACATGACTTAAGATGGCTAAAACATTGCACCAAGACGAGCTCTTAAACCGACTTAACTAAATTAGGCGCCATAACACAATTCATCCGCTAACCAACTAAACCACTTTTCCGGTCAAAATGTTATTTGAATGAATAAAAGTAAAATCACAAGAAATCGACTATGTCAGTAGCTGCAGATGAAGAAAACGCCTCATTGTCATGACAATACCCCTCCTTAAGATCATTCTTGCCCCAAGAATGAAGAGGAAGGAAATTGGCTTAAAATGAACTTCAAATCTTCCCAACTTGAATCTTTTGGATCCAAATTAGCCCATTGTATCAAGACTTCTTTCACTGGTTTGCCACTTTGCTACACCAAATGCGATTCCAACACTACTGTAGGAGCTTACTCCAGATTCCCACTACTGGTTGCCTCTGGAGGACTACCTGAGCATCCTTTCCTTCCGCCCTGTGTCTTTTTAAGAGCGAAACCTTAAACATGGGGTGAACATAAGAATTAAGAGGGAGCTCCGACCTATAAGCCACACTTCCCAACTTTCCAACACCTTATAAGGCCCAAAATAACGAGCACATAACTTGAAATTCTTGCACACAGCTATTGTGGACCATTGGTAAGGCTGAAGCTTTAGGTAAACTAAATCTCTCATAGCAAAAGGCTAATCAGTACACTTTCTATAAGCAAATTATTCATTCTTGATTGAGCTAATTGCAAATTGTCCCTTAATTACTGAACCAATTGCGTTTTTTATGACAATAGATCATTGACCTCAGCAATGTGAGAAGCTACAGCCTGAAGTAGCATTGGTGAGGGAGGTTCATATCCATATGGTGCCTTAAAAGGGGTAGTCCCTACAGCAGAATGAAAATGTGTGTTGTATCAAAACTCTGCCAAGGATAACCACCGATGCTAATGCTTAGGGTAGGTGAATGTCATGCTTTGCAAATACTGCTTAACAAACTGATTTACCCTCTCAATCTCCATTCCCCTGAGGGTGATATGATGAGCTAAGAGTAAGTGTAGAACTTAACAATAGGAACAATTCTCACAAGAATTGACTGGTAAACATCCTATCTCTGTCTGAGACAATTGATTGAGGTAAACCGTACAACTTATAGATGCTGTCAAGGAGCAATTTAGCTAATTTTTCTGTAGAAATGGGATGACTTAAAGCAATGAAGTGGCTAAATTTTGTGAATCGATCCACTATGACCCATATCACCTCCTTGCCTTAAGTTCTAGGTAACCCTTCCACAAAATCAATGCTAATGTGCTGCCAAGCCCTATCAGGAATTGGCAAAGGCTGAAGTAAACCTTGATACTGAACATGATCTGTCTTGGTCCGCTGACATACATCACAACCCTGGAAGAACTCTTCAATGCCTTTCTTTGCTCCAGTCCAATAGAAATATTGTTTGAGCCTCCAGTAAGTACCATCAATCCTAGAATGTCCACCCCAAGCAGAGGAATGGAAGCCTTCAATTATATGTCTTCTTAGTTCAGTGGATGCTTCTACATACACCTCCCCCTTTACTCATACAATTCCATTAATAACGGTGATTTTTGTTCCCGAAGATGAAGAATTATTCACACTGCAGGCTGTAATGCAGTTATTAGCATATCTGTCTTCCTCATAGGATTTGTGCACCTCTTCCATCCAAATAGACAATGCAATGAAATGGCTAAGCAAGAGCCGCATTCCCTCCCTTCAAGTCTTCTTGAAAGGGCATCTGCTACTAGATTTTATCTACCACTGCATTATTCAATTGAATAACTCAAGCCCAACATCTTCATAAGCCTTTTTCGTTGCACTCTAGTAGTGATTTTCTATTCATGCAGATACTTAAGGCATTGATGATCAATTCTAATAATGAAATGGTGACCCAAGATAATGTCTCCACTTCTACACTACCATAAGTATAGCCAAGTATTCTTTTTCATAAATGGAGAGCTGTTGGTTCTTTGGATTGAGAGCCTAGCTAAGGAATGCCACCGGTCTTCCTTTTTGAGACAACAATGTGTTAGCTTCCAATTCGAATTGAAAGGCTAACCTTGTAGAAGAAAGAGTTGAGATGAGAGGAGAAGTGAAAGGGAATGAGAAATAGAGAAGTAGATGAGAAAAGAGAGAGAAATTCCAAAGGAAAATCTGAATTTTATTGATTGAATGAAGAAAATACAAGCTTAGAGCCTAATTATACACAATCGGATACCACGAATCAAGACAACTCAAACTTAACCAACTCTAACAGCTTTTGGAGCCAAAAATGCAGCAACCGCCAAGTTTGACTTTGCTTGACCACTAACCGACCTCCTAAAGGCACCAAGACCACTTAACTAATATTTGAAAACATGGCTAACACAACTAAGAAGACAATACCCGAAATACAACCACAATTATAATCAAAACAAACGATTCATAACATTCGCTCCCTTTTGAGAAACTTCTTGTCCTTAAGGAGTAAAATTTAGGAATTGGCTCTTCAAGAAATTTCAAATTTCCCAAGTCACCAAACTCTTGTTCAAGTTGCTCCATTGTACCAACACTTCTTGTAATGCACCATGTTCCACCAGCAACGTTCTCCGAGCCTTGACAGCAACCGGTTGCAGCAGCAGCATCCCATTAGACCTTGCTTCAGGTGGCTTCCGAGCAACCTCAGTTCCCTTCTTGACCTGCTTCTTAAGTAGAGAAAGATGGAACACCGGGTGAATGTATGAATGTGAAGGTAAGTCAAGCTTGTAAGCAACATTGCCAATATTCTCCAAGATTTTGTATCGGCCAAAGAAACGGGCACTTAGCTTGACATTTTGCCTGACAGCCAAAGAAGACTGTCTATATAGTTGTAGTTTAAGGTAGACCATATCTCCAACTTCATGGCTTTTGTCTACCCTCTTTTTGTCGGCATAAAATTTCATTCGTGCCCGAGCTTGTTGAAGATTATCTTTAAGCACTTGCAAAATTTGCTTCCTCTGCTGCACTAAATCACTTGCTGCTGAATTAGGAGCTCCCGGTTGCTGCAGCAACATTGGAGAAGGAGGAGGATAGCCATACAAGGCTTGGAAAGGTGAAGTTCCAATGGATGCATGAAAGTGAGTGTTGAACCAATACTCCGCTAAAGAAAGCCAATGATTCCACTCTCTAGGCCATAAGAAGACCATACTCTGGAGGTATTGCTCCACACATTGGTTGACACGTTCGGTTTGGTCATCCATTTGAGGATGATAAGAGGAACTAAGAACCAACGTTGTACCCATCAATTTGAACAACTCCCTCCAAAATGTGCTTGTGAAAATCTTGTCACGATCTGAAACAATGGATTGAGGCAATCCATGTAACTTGTAAATGTTGTCAAGGAAGATTCTTGCCAATTTTTCTGTAGTAACAGGTCGAGCAAGAGCAATGAAATGGCTATATTTGGTGAAACGATCCACTACCACCCATATGACTTCCTTGCCTTCGGACCTTGGAAATCCCTCAATGAAATCCATGCTAATGTTGATCCATGCTCCATCTGGAATGGGAAGGGGTTGAAGAAGACCCTTATAATGATGATCTCCCAACTTGGTTTGCTAACATACCTCGCAAGCCTTAACATACTCACTTACTTCTTTTTTCAAGCTTGGCCAACTAAAGTAAGCCTTGACCCTTTGATAAGTACCTTCCATACCAACATGACCTCCCCACGTAGCATCATGAGAAGCTTGTATAATCTGATCCCTCAAACCAGTAGCAGAACCAACATACAGCTTGCCATGAATTCTGATCAAACCCCTTTGTACTGAAATACCAGCTGCATTGACATTCTTCCCTGCATCCTTCACAAAAGCAGCAGCTACACATTCTTAGGCAAAAGAATCACCTTCATATGTCCTATAAATCTCTTCCATCCATGAAGGAACCACCACAGATGTAGCACTGCAGTACCCAACGTCAGCATCCTCAAATTTTCTGGACAAAGCATCGGCTGCAGCATTTTCCTTGCCCCTTCTATACTCAATGTCATAATCAAGGCCAAGCATCTTTGTAAGGCCCTTCTTTTGAATTCTCGTCACAATCTTTTGCTCAAGAAGATGCTTGAGGCTTTGGTGATCCGTTCGACTGATGAACTTGTGACCCTTCAAGTAATGCCTCCATTTTTCAACGGCTAAAAGAATTGCGAAGTATTCTTTCTCATATGTCGACATAGCTTGATGTTTGGGACTAAGAGCTTGACTCAAGTAAACAATAGGCCTTCCATGTTGAGAAAGAACAGCCCCTATACCTGAACCACATGCATCTGTCTCCACCACAAATCTCTCGGTAAAATTTGGCATTGCCAACACTGGTGCAGCACACATAGCTGACTTAAGAGATTCCAATGCAGCCTGAGACCTCTCAGTCCATGTGAATGCATCCTTCTTTAAGAGTTCTGTTAAAGGTTTGACAATAGAACCATATCCCTTCATGAATTTTCTATAATACCCGGTCAAACCCAAAAACCCTCTCAATTGCTTCAAGGTTGTTGGAATTGGCCAATCTTGTATCACTTGGATCTTAGAAGGATCGGTGGAAATGCCTTCTTGAGAGATGACATGGCCCAAATACTCAAGCTTTGTCTGAGCAAACGAACATTTGGACAACTTAGCAAAGAACTTGTGTTGCCGCAACACCACAAAGACTTGTCTAAGGTGAGTGAGATGATCTTCATAGGAGGAGCTATAAATCAGTATGTCATCGAAGAAAACAAGCACTGATCTTCTCAAGAAAGGTTTGAAAACATCATTCATTGCCGCTTGAAAGGTGGCCGGAGCATTTGTTAGGCCGAAAGTCATAACAACAAACTCGAAATGCCCATGATGAGCCTAAAAAGCAGTCTTGTATATATCCGGCTCAAGAACTCTGATTTGATGATATCCCTATCTCAAATCAAGCTTAGAGAAGAAGCATGCTCCATATAATTCGTCAACCAAATAATCTATGACGGGAATGGGAAACTTATCCTTCACTGTCAAGGCATTCAATTGTCGATAATCGATGCACATTCTAGCTGAGCCATCTTTCTTCTTCACAAGGATCACAGGTGAAGCAAAAGGACTATGGCTTGGTCTAATGAAACTCATGTGAAGTAACTCCTCAACTGGTCTCTCAATTTCTGTCGTTTGGCCATGAGCATAGCGGTATGGCCTAATCTTGACCGGATTAGCATTTGCACGAAGAGGAATGGCATGGTCCACTTTCCTTTGAGGAGGAAGGCTCTTTGGTTGCTCAAAATGTTCTCAAACTCTTTAACCAAAGCCTGAACTTCTGGTTTGATATCCAGCTGCAACTCAACAGAGGAGATCATAAATAGCTGCCCGAGCCATTGCACTTCTTTCTTCCTGATTCCACCCTAAAGTAGTTTACCATCAATCAACTTGAACTAAGCTACCTCTGATATGCCTTGCAGAGAGACCTTGGTGCCATGAACCTCAAATGCCACGGTCATTTTATCAAAATCAAACACCACCGGGTTGAAGGCTCTCATCCAATCCACACCTAGCACCATATCACAACCTCCCAAAGGAAGTACTCTAAAATCAAACGTGAATTGATGATCTTGCATGGACCATGGAAATGCTAGGAATTTGTTTTGAGTTGTTAGAGAATTGCCATTAGCCACCATAACCACTAATGAGTGAGTCTTTGTCACTTCATGCCTCACTTTCTTAATTAACTTGGGATCAACAAAACTATAAGTGCTCCCACTATCAATAAGAACAATGATAGAGGTTTTACCAGCCTTGCCTCTGATTCTAATGGTATTATGAGCTCCACTCCCGGTCAATGCCTTCATGGATATCTCAACTTCATCATCAGACATTTCATCTTGTGAAGTAGGTCCATCACTGTCTTCTTCTGCATCTGAATTTTCACTGCCAGATACAGCACCAGCACGGGACCCCCTTGCATACATTAATGTCTGAGATTTGCACCTATGACCAGGCGAATATGGTTGGTTACAACGAAAGCATAGCTTCACTGAACTCTTGTCAACAGCTCGCTTAAATATGGAGCCCGATTGCTCCTTCTGTTGAGGTCTGGAATTGTTGCCTTTGAACTTGCTCTTATCACTTGTTTGAACTAAAGTAGCTTTAATCAATTTCGCCTTATTGTAAGCACGAGACAATGTCTTAGGACCAATGGCCTTCACCATATTCTTGATCCTTGGCCTCAATCCACTCACAAAGCAAGAGACATAATAGGATTCTGCATCATCCGGAGCAATGGATAGGACTGACAACAAAGTAGCTTGTAAATTTTCAAATCTGATCATATACTCCCTCACGGTTGAGGTTTGGCACAACTTGTTAAAGCTATCCACAACATCAGGTGACTCATCTTCTCCATATCGTTCACACATTTCTTCTACGAATTGGCCCCAAGAAAGATTAGGTTTGCTCTTCAACAAACTATAGTACCATACCTCATGATCACCATGTAAATGTACTGCGGCTAGCTGAAGCTTTTCATCTTCAGGTATGTTATAATACTGAAAATACCGATCACATCTTCTTAGCCATGATTTAGGTTGTCTACCATCAAAAGGATCAATCTCCACTCTTGGCTGCCTGTAAGTACCACTCCTGCCACCAAATGAATTGTCAGTACTCACTGATCTTTGCTGAAAATGTCGACAGGAGGTCTATTAGGATGCTCGAGCTCATCAACTGCAATTCTGTGATGCAAAACATAATTCTGTTGCCTTGAATTGTAATCTGCATTCAAGCCATCAGATCTGAAATGAACTTGTCCTGAGGCCCGATCCTGATTTTCTACAGGAATTTCAGGTTGTGAAGGTTGATTCTCAGCTGATCTGATGTGGAATGAAGGTCCTACATTAGGTTGCAACATTGGAGATTTTCCTTGAGTCCTGCACAAACCTTTAGTCTGTCAATATGAACTTGCTGCTGATCCACTTCAACCGGTTAAAAGATCTGACTAGCTAGCTTAAGGATTGTGTTAATTGAGGATTCTCCTTGCTTATTAACCTGCTCCTGTAATTGCACAAGCTTCATCTCAATTTGTTGCAACCGATCTTCCTTATTCGCATCTCTTTCTAAAAGTAACTGCTGCACTTTTAACATTCTCTCAATATTGTCGTTTTGCTAATTAAGCTTAGCATTCTGCTGATCAAACATGTCATGTAACTCCCGAAGGTGATTAGTATTAAGATATTGAGGACCGATTGTTGCATTTATAGGAGCTTCCACAGTGCGAGTTACATTAGCACCAGCAACTGCAGCAGCATAATTCATCTCCGGACCAGGTGCATTTGCTCTACCAGCTCCTAATCTAGTTCTCACACCATCGGTCATGATTTTCTTTGATTTTACCAGCCTTAATCAATCAATTGATTGCTTGAACCAGCTCTGATACCAGTTGTTAGCTTCTAACTCGAATTGAAAGGCTAACCTTGTAGACAAAAGAGTTGAGATGAGAGGAGAAGTGAAAGGGGATGAGAAATAGAGAAGTAGATGAGAAAAGAGAGAGAAATTTCAAAGGAAAATCTGAATTTTATTGATTGAATGAAGAAAACACAAGCTTAGAGCCTAATTATACACAATCGGATACCATGAATCAAGACAACTCAAACTTAACCAACTCTAACAGCTTTTGGCCCCAAAAATGCAGCAGCCGCCAAGTTTGACTTTGCTTGACCACTAACCGACCTCCTAAAGGTGCCAAGACCACTTAACTAACATTTGAAAACATGGCTAACACAACTGAGAAGACAATACCCGAAATACAACCACAATTATAATCAAAACAAACGATTCATAACACACTGCTCCTACTCCAAAACCGCAGGCATCAGCCTCCAAAACAAAAGGCTCATCGAAATGTGGCATTACCAGAACTGGTGCTGAACACATGGCTAGCTTAAGACCCCAAATGCCTCTTGAGCAGCTTTAGACCATACAAAAGCATCTTTTTTTTTAAGAAGATCAGTTAATGGTTTAGCCAATACTCCATACCCAGCTATGAACTTTCTATAATATCCAATTAGTCCAAGAAATCCTTTTAACTGCTTAAGAGTCAGGGGATCATGCTACTACTTCATAGCTTGCATGTTGCTTGGATATGTTGCCACTCCTTTATTTGAAACAATTTGTCCCAAGTATTCTACTTTGGTTTAAGCAAAAGAGCATTTGGAAAGCTTGGCATACAACTTATTCTTGCACACAGTATGAAAAACTTACCTTAGATGCTTGACATTAAGTCTAATGAAGGACTGTAAACCAATATATCGTCAAAGAATACCAGCACAAACTTCCCCAAGTAAGCATTGGAAACTTAGTTCATCAATGCTTGAAAGGTAGCTAGAGCATTGGTTAAACCAAAGGGCATAACCACACATTCATAATGCCTGTGAAGTGTTCTGAAGGCATTCTTATGGATGTCCTTGTCCAGCACTCTGATTTGGTGATATCCCTGCCGCAGATCCAACTTAGAGTAATATTGAGATCCATAAAGCTCGTTTAGTAGATCATCAATGACTGGCGTTGGAAATTTATCCTTGATTATAAGAGAATTGAGATGCCTGTAATCGATACACATCTGAGAAGATCCATCCTTCTTCTTAACAAGGATCACCGGAGAGGCAAAGGGACTATGGCTGTGTCTATGAGTAAGGATATTTAGTGGGCCTTAGATTAACTGGATTGGAGTTAACCTTGAGAGGAATAGCACGATCCAGAATCCTCTAAGGGGGCAATGTAATAGGTTGCGTAAACAAATCTTCATACTCATGTAATAGTCTACCAATAGAAGGATCAGAATTCACCTAAGCTACCTCAGGAACAGCACTGATGGAAAATAGTTGGCCAACCCACTAATATTTTCCCATACTGACCACCTCTTCCTGGTTCTTCCGCTTCATCATTTGTACTTGTCCACACTCTATAATCCTTTGTAATGTCTCCATATCACAATCCCCTAACTTGAGCACTCAGAAGTCATACTCAAATTGATGTCCTTGCATCTTTCAGCAGAACCCTTTGCATTTCCTCTGTGTTATCATTGAATTCCCATCTGCAAGGTCATAGGTAAAGGGCTGGTCTTGATCATCTCATGCCCCACCAACTTCACTACTTCTGGATCCACAAAACTATATGTGCTTCCACTGTCTATAATATCAGTATGTGCTTGTAACCAGCCTCTCCTTTGATTCTTATTGTGTTGTGGGAACCGTTTCCAATTAGAGCTCATACTGATATCTCCATTTCTTCAGCCTCAGAGTCCTCCTGCACTTCTTCTCCCTGATTATTAACAATTTCCTCATCTTCTTGCATCTCATCGTCATTATAAGCCTCAACTCTAGTGACTATCATTGGAAGCTTTGGATTACACTTATGGTCAAAGAAATACTTCTGATTACACTTAAAACACAACCTCTGGTTCTTCTTTTCTATCAAACTTAAGGATTTTGGACCACTTGTAGGCATTTTTTACTGACCAGAGGATACTTGAGGAGCCTTGGTCCTCTATCCATTAGAACTAGCCAAGACCGTAGCTTCCATTAACTTGCTTTGGAGAAAGCCTGAGTCAATGTTTTTGGATTAAATTCCTTTACCAGATTATTTATTCTTGGCTTAAGACCACTTATGAATGTTGATACATAATAGGATTCCTTGGCTCTAGGGTTCACTGTCTTCATTCTAGCCCTCAGATTCTCAAAGCGAGTCATATATTTCCTCACTAAAGTCATTTAGGCCAGTTTATTGAAGTGATCTATCACATCACCAAGATCCTCTTCCCCATATATTTCACAAAGTTCATCCATGAACTATGTCCAAGTCAAGGATGGATTGCTGCGTATCAAACTGTAGTACCAGACCTCCTATAGATATATCGCAGCTAACTCCACCTTTTCAGCTTCATCTATATGATAGAATCGAAAGTATCTTTCACACCTCCTAATCCAAGACTGAGGTTGTTTTCCATCAAATGGTTCAATTTCAACTCGTGACTATTTGAATCCATTGCTTCTACCGCTAACTGTTCCATTCTCATTAGCTCTTGATGCCTGAGGTTGCAAAATACCTGGAGGTTGATCGTGCTGACTAGCAGCTGATAGTACTCCAACCCTTGTAGGAAAATTATGTCTAGTAATCTGCTGTTGTAGTCCATGGATCTTTAATTCAAGTAGCTGAGAATGTTGATCTAACTTCTTAGCTAACTTTTGATCTTGTGATTGCTGCATTTTTACAAACATGTCTTCAATTTGGAGCCTCAATTATTGAAATTGATTAACTTCAGCATTAGCTCCAGCATTTGCACCAACAACAGCAACATTTGCTCTAGTTATAACTCCACCAGCTATTGGTACACTCTTCTTGCGTCTAGCCAACTCCAATCAATTGGTAGCAAACATAAGCTCTAATACCAATTGTTATGATTCAAGATCAAACTTGAATCATAACCTAGGAATAAGAAAGTATGAGATGAGAAGAGAAGTGAAAGAGATGAGAAATAGAGAGAAATTAGGATTAAGAGAGGAAATAGATCAATCTTATATTCAATGAATCAAGAATACCAGATATTTTACTTACTTACAAAAAAGACTTAAGACGGCTTAAACGTTACACCAGGATAAGCTCTTAAACCAACTTAACTAAACTAGGCACCAAAACACAATTCACCCCCTAACTAACTAAACCATGTTTCCCGCCAAAATGTTATTTAAATGAAACAAAGTAAAATCACAAGAAATTGACTATGTCAGCAGCTGCATATGAAGAAAATGCCTCACGGTCATGATAGAAGAACTATAAATGATAGTCTCTAAAGCTACTATTCTATTTAGAACAACTTAATATCAATTATGTTCTTTTTGATAAGAACATTCCTGAAGAAGAAACTGCTAAATTCACTTACGAGGAAAAGTTTACTGTAGACAACAAAACTTGTAGGGGAACACCGCTACATTATCTGAGCGACAGTCTGTTTGATATATATGTTAAAATGGACACTACTATGGAAATATGGGATGCACTTCTTAAGAAATATGGGAGTTACCATGAGGCACTAGAAAGTATGCTGTTAGTAAATGGCTAGATTTTAAAGTAGTAGACGACAAATCAATCATTGACCAAGTCCATGAGTATGAAAAATATTGTAGCACTCTATTGTTTGAAGGCCTGAAAATATGTGAAATCACTCAAGGTTACATCCTCATCGAAAAGCTTCTACCTTGATTAAAAGATTATTGAAACCTGCTCATGCATAAGAAAAAGGATTTTTCTTTAGAAGAACTTGTATGTCATATGAAAATTGAAGAGGAAAATAGGCTAAAGGATAAGGCAAACTCGCATTCTGATGTTTCAAAAGCTAACATTGTCAAAACAAAAGTCATCTCTGTTGACAAGATTAAAGGAAAAAAGAAAAGGCATCACCCAAACCTCAAACCCAGGGGAAAAATTCACAAGATGAAAGCCAAGTTCCAAGGATAATGCTATTTCTGTGGGAAACATGGACACAAATCGAAGGACTGTAGAAATAACAAGGAACCAATCCGAAGAAAACAAGAGCAAGGCCAATCTTGTAGAAATAGACAACATCGTAGCTGTGATCTCGGAAGTGAACCTGGTGAATAGCATGACATAATGGAGAGTGAATACCGGTGCTACTAGACACATCTGTGCACATTGGAACATGTTTGAATAATACGAAAAGGTGAATGATGGCAGTGTGGTCTACATGGGAAATTCAGTAGCCGTGCCAATCCTCGAAAAAGGGAAGATTTCTTTAAAGTTCACTTCTGGTAAAATGCTTATTTAACTAATGTGCTGCATGTTGCTGATACGCGTGGGAAACTTATATCTGGTAGCTTTCTTATTAAAGCTGGTTTGAAATTATCCGTGGACTCTGATAGACTTGTGCTCACTAGGAACAGTGAATCTGTGGGTTCGAGATACTGTAACTGGGGTCTGTTCATCCTTATTGCCAACTACGTTAATGAAAAGAATGCTAGTACTTTTTCTGCTTATATTGCTGAATCCCTTAATTTATGGCATGCTCATTTAAGACATGTCAATGTTAACTCTATTAAATGGTTAAGGAAAATGAACTTAATTCCTAATTTTAACAATACGGAATTTTCTAAATGTGAAGTGTGCGTTGAAGCCAAATATGCCAAAAAACCATTTAAATCCATTAAAAGACACAACAAACTTCTTAAATCGTTCCATAGTGACTTAGGGGATTCTAAAAGAGAAATGAGTGAGGGTGATAAAAGATACTGCATCACCTTTGTAGATGACCACTCTAGATACACTATGTTATACCTTCTTAGGAGTAAAGATGAGGTTGAACAAATGTTCATAAAATATAAACCTAAGGTTGAGAACCAACTAGTAAGAAAGATAAAAAGACTTAGGTATGTTAGAGGAGGGGAATATGACCCTACTTCCCTTGAGAAATTTAGCGAAGAAAAAGGAATAATACATGAAAGAACTACTCCCTATTGTCCAGAGTCGAATGGCATTATCAAAAGGAAAAAATATAATTTTGAAAAACATGATGAACGCTATGCTAATAAGTGTTGGACTTCTGATAATATTTTGGGGGAGGCAATTTTATCTGCTTGTCACATATTGAATCGTGTACCTCAAAAAATGGAAAGGCCACGCCCCTAATTTAAAATATCTTAAAGTGTGGGGATGTCTGGCAAAAGTTGGACTACCCAATTTGAAAAGAAGAAAAATTGGACCTAAAACTATTGATTCCATATTTATTGGATATGCATACCATAGTGCGGCATACAGGTTTTTTATCAAAGGTGAAAACAACTCATATGCATGCAGTAGTATAATAGAACCTAGAGATGCTGAGTTTCTCGAACATGTATTTCCTACGAAATCTAATACTCAATATATATCCCTAACTCCTAACCCAATGCCCTCGAGCATAGAAAACAATGATGAAATTGATACATCCGAAATAAGGAAGAGTAAAAAGCCCTGAAAAGAAAATAGTTTTGGACCAGACTTTATCACTACCTTCTTAACTGAACATAATGAGATAAATGAGGAAATAGTGTGTGCCTATATGCTAGAGGAAGACCACAAAATTTATGAAGAATCCATGAACACTGTTGACTCTACATTTTGGAAAGAGGCCATTAACAATGAATTAGAGTCAATTCTTAGTAACCATACATGGGAACTAGTGGACATCCCCAGAGGATGTAAACCGATTGGCTGTAAGTGGGTATTCAAAAGGAAACTAAATGCTGATGGGTCAATAGATAAATTCAAAGCCAGGCTAGTGGCTAAGGGGTTCATGCAAAGAAAAGGGGTTGATTATTTTGATACATACTCACCTATCAGTAAAACAGCCACCATTCAGACCTTGATTGCTTTGTATCTATTCATGATTTGATTGTTCATCAAATGGACATTAAAACTGCCTTTTTGAATGGTGACTTACATGAAGATATTCACATGGAACAACCAGAGGGATTTGTCATTCTAGCTGAAGAAACGAAAGTGTCTAAACTAATCAAATCTTTATATGGTCTAAAACAAGCACCAAAGCAGTGACATTAAAATTTAATAGCACTATGATTGCTAATAACTTCCGTGTGAATGATGGAGACTCTTGTGTATATTCTAAGTCTGATTGTAATGGATGTGTCATTACTTGCTTATATGTTGATGATATGTTGATTTTTGGCACAACTTTGAGCATTGTCACTGAGACTAGAACTTCCTAAGTTTCAAATTTGACATGAAGGACCTAGGTTAGGTAGACGTATTATTAGGAGTAGAAATTATAAGGACTCTTGAAGGCATCAGCCTTAATCAGTCTCACCATGTAAAAAAAAAAAAATTCATAAAATTTGACATGTTCGATATCGATTCAGTAAGAACACCTTATGACCCTAGTATACTTTTGACTAAACATAAAAGCGTAGAAATGTGCCAATCTAAATATGCTAAAATAATGGGAAGTGTTATGCTCTTAATGAACTATACTAGGCTTGATATTGCATATGAGATAAGAAGACTTAGTAGATACACTCATAATCCAAATGAAGAACATCGGAATAATTTAAAAAGATTGCTTAAATACCCGAAAGGAACCATGGACTAGAGACTTTACTTTACAAAATTTCCTGCTGTGTTAGAAGGATTTTGTGATGCTAACTAGATATCTGATAACGAAGAAATTAATTCCACAAGTGGTTATATTTTTACACTTGGTTGAGGTGCTATATCCTGGAAGTCATCTAAGCAATCTTATACTGCCAAATCTACCATGGAATCATAATTTATTGCTCTTGAGCTGGCAGGGCATGAAGCCGAATGGCTAAAAAGCTTGCTTGCAGATGTGCAATTATGGGGGCAACTAGCTTGACCAGTCGCATTGCATTGTGACAGTCAGGCAGCCATTTCTATTCCAATGAATAAAGTGTACAATAGCAAGAGGAGACATATTCGTCTCAAACATACAATTGTAAAATATCTTTTAGAAAGTGGGGTGATGTAACTAGACTATGTAAGGTCAGAAAAGAACCTCGCGGATCCGTTAATGAAAGGGCTTTGTCGAAACATTGTATTAGAAACATCGAGAGGGATGGGATTAAAGTCTGTAAATTTGACTGCTATGTATCTCAACTTGGTTTTTACAGGTTCAATGAGTAAGTTATAGCTCAATTCGATTATACACTATAATAAATAATTGTCCCTCTCTATGATGTTAATAGTGTTGGGTGATCAATCCATAGCCATACTTTTGGTGGTGTGAGCTGAGTCACACTTGATGGAACTCAGTAATTGTTACTAAGGTATTAAGGATGAGCCTTAGCTCTTAATGGACCCATAGCCATTATTTGGGGGGTGTGAGGTAACACGCACCACCTATGTGGGTATGGGGGTGCGGCCGTTCCCCCTAAAGGTTGCAGACCTGCCTTTTAGAGTACCTATGAGCATCCAAGACGGATGCATGTCTGACAAAAGCATCAAACTGTGAGATTTGCTAAGATATTTGATATTGCTATGTGCTCAGGTGGAAGACTACACAATCCCTTGTCAAGTTCAAAACAAAATTTACCTGACAAGCTGTTGGTCTCAAACTTGTTATGTACTAGGTGTCGATTCAAGTTGCGAGACATCGATGTTGAAAAGCTAAGCTCGCCTTTTTTGTCCAGACTAGTCTTCTTTTAACTTTGTGTCATTTCTGGGGGACCGCTGTAAATGTAACAAAGCTTGACCCATATTGAAAAATTGTTGTCTTGCTTTAGGACCCATATCCCACATTGGCAGTTTAGAGATGGGAAGGTCACTTGATATATTACCTTGTAATATAAGGATTTGAATGAAGTAACGATTGAGCAATAGATAGGGAACAAACGTGCGTGTGCACGCCGCTCACCTGCCGTGCTGAGCGGGGCTCAGGCGAGGGCAAGGGTGTCGGTCATTTTTACTTACTATTTATTTTTTATCTCGACAATTATTGCATCAATAAATTGGCAGAACATTTTCCGAAGTAGCACCTTCTCTTTCTCTAGACCAAGACAGCTCCCTCTCTCCCTGTGCTTTATTCCAATGCAGATGGCTGTTGGGCATTACTGCACAAGATGAAAAGAGGTGACTGTTGGAGCTTTGCATCTTTTCCCAATAGTTATCACCCTTGCTATACATTGCCATCTTGTTTAGCATTATTGATCATCCAAAAATCATAGATCTCTTATCTTCCTCTACTATGTTCTTCTCACATTTCTTCTCTAAATCTGGGCAAAGTCATCTTGGTCTCCCACCTGACTTCTAATAAGTGCACGTTAAAGGTCGGATCGAGTTAGTCCTGGAGGACGGCTGCCAGTTACACTGCGTGCACCCAAGCAGCGACAAAATCGCCTTTCAGGACAGTGGCTTGTTCCACGGTGCGGTTAATTGCTTAATAAGATCTTTCCTCTCTTTAAAAATTTCATTGTTGTGCTTGAACCCTTACTCCTTTAGTTGCAACATTCAATCCCAATTGTCCCTAAGAAAAATAAAGACTAAAATTGTATTAAGAAAATGAAAAACTTGAATTATATTTTCTTTCTTGAGTTTTACAAATACAGTCAAAGTCTTTATATAGTGTACAAAGTGTATCAAGAAAAGTACTACAAAATAGAAATAAAATATTACAATTGATTTAGAGAATAATTATTGGTAATGCTAAATCAAATCAAATTCTTTCAAGAATCATGGAGGATGTGGTAGGATCATGCATTGATTTAGCATATCAATTATGTGTGAGGATTATCTTCCAACACCCCCCCTCAAGCAAATGGGTGGAGTAGCCGCACGAAGCTTATCATGTAGCCATGAAAACCTAGAGGAGCTCAGTGCCTTTGTGAAAATATCGGCAATTTGATCATGACTTGAGATGAATCAAACCACTAAGTCTTTACACAATATCTTCTCACAAACAAAATAAAAATAAATTCCTATGTGCTTAGAGTAGGAGTGATACACTAGGTTAACTGTGAGGTCAATAACGGAAATGTTATCACACCATAAGCAAGGACATTTGTCAAGTCGAATACCGAGCTCCTGAAGTAGGTGATGGACCCAGCATAACTCAGCAGTGGCTTTTGCAAGGCCGAGGAACTCGACTTTCGTGGTAGATTGAGAGACAATAAGTTTTCGTATGGATGACCAACTAAGAAGATTAGGGCCAAGAAAAAGGCAGTATCGAGAGGTGGATCGGCGGGTTGTAGGACAGCCAGCCCAATCGGAATCAGAGAATGCATGAAGGACCAGTGGTGTAGCTTTGTGGAATCAAGGGCCATATGCAAGGTAGCTTGAAGACACTGTAGGATTCGTTTAACCATCTTGCAATTACCAAGAAAAAAACTGTGCATAGATAGACAAGCGCACCCCAGAGCATATGAAATCTTAGGTCATGCAATAGTAGCCCAATGAAGACCCCCTACAACACTTCGATAGAGAGACGTATCCGAAAATGGCTCAGTATCTGTGCTCATGGTAGTAGTTGAAGTAGCTATGAGTGGAGACCCCTTTTGCCCCGTTCATCTGTGCTCGATTAAGAAGATCCCGAATATACTTGGTTTGAGAAAAGAACATAGTATCATCTTGACGAAACACTCAATATCAAGAAATAATGAAGGAAACCTAAGTCCTTCACCATGAAGGAACTACTTAACAGAGCCGTGATGGATGAGACTAAATTAGGATATGAGCCTGTGAGAAAAGGATCATCAATAAACACCAATAAATAAATGACATGTTCACCATGTTTCAGGATAAACAAAGAGTTGTCAGTGTGACACGAATCGAACCCCAATTCTTTGAGTGGGGTTGAGAGACTGAAGAACGAATCCGGAGGAGCCTTCTTGAGACCATAAAGTGCCTTTCTAAACCAACATACATGATTCGGGAATTGCGGGTGAATGTATCCTAGGGGTTGACGCATGAAGACATTGTCCTCCATGGAGCCATGTAAAAACACGTTTTGGACATCCATTTGCCTCACCTGCCATCCAAAAGTTAGTGTAAGAGAAAGTATAATACGAATTGTAGTAGGTTTGACCACCGGACCAAATGTGTCTTGGTAGTTAATGCCCTCTTCTTGGTTATATCATGTTGCAACTAGGTTGGATTTATATTGGAAAAAGAGCCCATCACATTGTGTTTGATCCGATATACCCATTTGGAACCCACAAAATTTTGGGTTAGTTGAGCGGGAACAAGATCCCAAGTATCGGCTCACATAAGGGCATCGTACTCTCCATCCATGGCTTCATGCCATGCTTCACCTTAACTGCACCCGTGAAGTTAGTTGGTTTGGTAATGGTGGTAGAGTTGAGTGTAGTGGTGGTGAGGGAGAGAGGGACACGAGGTTGGAGAGATTGAGTTTGATATCGAGTAAGCATGCGATGTCGGGTGGCTTTAGGTACTATTGGAGTGGAAGATGGATAAGGGTTGGAGTCTGAATTTGTTAGTGCAGTGGGTTCTACGCCTAGATGGGGATTAGTTTGGGTTGGGGAGTGGTTTTCCAATGTCGAATCTTGAGTTAAGACGGTAAGTTAATTTCGGTAGAGAAATGGCTAGTTTGGTTTGTTGGTTGTGTAGGTGTGGAAGTAGGGGCTAAGATTTGAGCATCGTTAGTTTGGCCTGACATTGATCGGGAGGGGGTTGATTTTTCTTGAAGGTAAGGTGGTGAGGTTTGAGTATGTAGAGAAAATATGCCAAAGGTCTACAGTATTTTGAGTTTGTTGCGATAAATGCATTGGGTACGAAAATTGGGACTCATTGAAGACAACATCCCAAGATAACGAGACACGACCTGTAGAGAGATGAAGCCATTTATATCCCTTATGTGTTGGGCTACAACCAAGGAAGGGACAATGGAGAGATTTGAATTGGAGTTTGTGGTTATTATAGGATCGAATGAATGGGCAGCAAATACAACCGAAGACCATTAGGAAAGAATAATCAGGAAGTTTCCCAAAGAGGCATTGCAAAGGTGTATCATGGTCTAAGAGTGGGCTAAGAAGGCGGTTAATAAAGTAACAAGCCCTAAGGAACGTATCATCCCAAAAGGTTCAAGGTAAATAAGCGTGGGCAAGGAGGGTTAAACCTACCTTAAAAATGTGGTGGTGACGACGCTCAGCCCTACCTTTTTGAGCTTGAGTGTTGGGATAACTTACCTCATGTGAAATACCATGTCATTAAGAAATTTAGAAATTGTTCGAAATTCATCACCCTAATCAGTTCGAATTATTTTAAGTTTACAATCTATGGCATTTTCAACCATGACTTTGAACTTCTTGAACACAGGTAGGACTTAATTTTTTGAATGTAGGAGATAAATCCATGTAAACTGACCATAATAATGAAACATAATAACAAAATCCATTACGAGATACAATAGGAGAACTTCATACATCAGAATGAAAATGACTGAAAGGTTTATTAGAAACAGAAAAAGACCTAGCAAAGGGCAAGCGATGTGCATTTCCTAGTTGACATGCATGGAAAAAAGAAATATTTTGTGGACCTCGGATGGGCATGGAATGATGTTGAAGAACCCAACGTGTAACAACTTTGGAGGGGTGACCTAGACAATGATGCTAGACGCAGGAGCCTTGACACCAACAAGGGCTAAGGGAGATATGGTGGATGCTATTTGCAGTGGAAGTTGGTAGGAATCGTCTTTAGTGGATCCCTTGAGTAGAACTTTCCCCATGGTTAGGTCCTTAACAAAACAATAATCAGGAAGAAACTCAAGTGGGACATGATTATCGTTTGTAAATTTAGAAACACTAAGAAGATTGTGCGTTACTTGTGGAACATAGAGTATTTTAGAGAGGTGGAGGGGGCGGGTAGAAGAAGAGATAATAGAGGATCCAATATTACCATTACCGACCCCATGACCTATTCACCTCCAGGATAGTCATTGTAAAGACTTAAATTATTAAGATATGCGATCATATGATGGGTAACACAAGAATCAGAATTTCAGGTAAAGTCACCAACAATGTAGGGAAGATGTGGGCCTCAGTTGGAAATGGCAACCAATGATGTGCTATTGGATGTGTCGGCAGCGTAGCTATGATGAAACCGATGATAACATTTTAAGGCCGCATGTTCTAATTTTCCACTGCTTTGACATTGTATCCGTGGACGGTTTCCATGGTTGCCTTGTTTGGTTCTCTAATTTCCAATATTAGGTTGTTTGTTTCGGTTAGCCCTTTGGTGACTTTAGGGCTGTTGGTGCTGGTGGACATAACCACCATGGTTGTGGTGATTGTTTGGGTTACGGCGTGCATCAACGTTGGCCATTGGGGCCGTAATTTGATGCTCGGTTAAACGTCAGTCTAAATCGTTAAGGAAACTAGATAAATTATCAAAAGTACTTGTGCCATGAAATAGTGAGTAGGCAGTAACAGCTGAAGCATATTCCTATCCAAGACCATCAAGAGTATATTGGACTAGGTCATTATCTGGAACCTCATGACCGACAAGGGCAAGTTGATCAGCTAAGGACTTCATTTTGTAGAGATAATCTTGCATAGACATGCCTTGCTTCTTGGTTTGGCTAAGGCACCGACGTAGGAAACTAGATAAATTATCCAAGCTATTCCAAAGGCTAGCTGCGATTTAATGACCAATGTTATGATTGTATGTCGGTTAAGGTAGTAGTTAGCTTCCATTAGTCATGCTTCGTCTAGTTAAGTCCATTTTGGCAGCAATGTTGATCTTTTGAATTGTCTAGTAACATTGTATCTTAGTTTAGTATAAATAGGTAAGATCTTGTATTGTTTGAGGCATGAATAGAAAACATTGATGATTCTTTTTCTCAACTCCTAATTCTTTCTAATCTCTCATCTCTTTTCACTTCTTTTCTCTCTCAACTCTTCTCTTCACTAGTTTAAGATCAAGTTAAACTACATCCTTAACAATTGGTATCAGAACTTCATAAATTTAGTTTCAAAGCTAAATTGATCCTGATTTCGAGCTAAGCATTGCAATTAGCTGAAATAAGCTACGGATTAGTTGATCAGGAACGGTTAAGATGCAAATTGTTCCTGACACAACTCAAGGTGCTGTAATCTCGCATTAAACAATCAACACTGATCCAATTAGAGCTGTTCGCAATAGATGAAGCTATGGTTGTTGATCCTCGTTTAGGATCCTTAACAGCTAAGTGCAAAACCTAATTGTGAACACATTATTTCTGTGAATTTGTTACTCGTTGAATGTCATTGCTGCAGGTTCAAATCATTTCACAATCTTGATCGTATTTGCTGAAATATAACTCTCTAAGTTCCTTCACGAAGTTAGGAAGTGGACTTCTGCATCCATTACCTTCTTTGCAGAATTTGTGGTCATAAAATTGATTCTTGAACTTGACGGTTAAATCATGGTTACCACAAGGTCCGGAGCTGGAACTATGAACAATGATACTAATAATTTCCCCTCTTATGCTAAGGCTGTGACTGGAATAGAACAAGTGACTGAAGTAAGAGATCGACATGATGAAAGAATGGAACGTTTGAGCTAGCAAATGGAGAATATTACGTCCATGTTTCAGCTAAGCCAACAGAACTTCAATCAGAAATTTGATAGACAAATGCAGCAAATTGGAGGAATAGAAGAACAGATACAGAGGGAGCAGCTTCCACTGGGTGTAGGAGTGCTTACACCTGCTAGTCAGCTAGAACTGACACATAATGCTGCTAATGTTGTTCCATCTCCAGCTATAGCAAATGTACAATTACATCAGAGTGACAATACAATGGCCACAAGAGGACCTTGTTACTGACAACCTCAAATTGAGCTAGAAGTATTTGATGGAACCTTGCCTCAAGCTTGGATTAGAAAATGTGAGCAGTATTTCAGGTTCTACAATAATATGGAAACCGAGAAGGTGGAAATAGCTGCTGTTTATCTCAAGGGGGAAATGGAGAGCTGGTATTACAGTCTTATGTGAGGGAAACCACTTATCTCTTGGCCTGAATTTGAGAAGGAGTCATGTGATCATTACGGTGATGAAGACATCAGTGATGTTGTTGACAGTTTTAACAAGCTAGTGCAAACTACAACTGTTAAAGAATACATGTCAAGGTTTGAGGATTTGCGAGCTAGATTGTTGTTTTCTTATCCTAACACAGTTGAAGAGTATTACATTTCAAGCTTCATGAGTTCATTGAAACCAAAGGTGAAACACATGGTCAAGGCTTTTGAACCTATTTCCTTGTCACAAGCTTATGCCAAAGCTCGAATGGTGGTAAAAATAGTCCTGGATTCACATGATATACCTAGATCCAGAGTTCAATCTGTTAGCAACTCTAGTTCTAAGCAGCCTAACCTTGGAAGTAAACCTTTGAGCCAAGAAGAAAAGAGGTTCCAGAGGCTATGTTTTAAGTGCAACCAAAAGTATTTCTTTGGCCACAAGTGTGGTCCAAAGTACTTGATGTCTGCTCACACTTGTGAAGCTGTGAATGAGGAACTGATTGAAGAGATTCATGAGCCAGAAGAGGTGCAGTTTCAAGATGACAATGAGGATTTAGAAGGTAATGGTATGGAGATATCTGTTAAGGCCTTAACAGGTGCTGGCTCCCATAACACCATTAGAATTAAGGGTGAATCCAAGGCCCAAACAATCTTGATTTTGATTGATAGTGGTAGCACACATAGCTTCCTTGATCCTAAGATTGTGAGAAAGGTAGGACATGATATGATTAAAACCAATCCATTAGCAGTAACAGTAGCTGATGGGAATGCATTAGTAACTCACACCAAGTGCAGCAGTTTCAAGTGGAAGATGCGGGGTCATGACTTTGAGTTTGATTTCAGAATCCTAAGGTTGGGACGTTGTGACATGGTATTGGGGTCGATTGGATGAAAACTATCAGTCCTTTGCTCTTTGATTATGACCAATTGACCATTTCTTTCAGTAAGGAGAGCAAATCTGTTAAGTTGCAAGGAATTAGAGAACAAGCCCAAATGCAAATGATTAGTGGGAAGCAGTTGCAGGACATGTTCAAGAAGAAGGATTTCCATTGGGCGGAACACTTGCATTCCCTTCCTGCTACCAGTCAGGGACAAGACATGGAAGATGACCCTTCCATTACCTCACTGTTGGAAAAATATAAGGATATATTCGATATGCCAGTTGCCTTGCTACCTCAACGGGAGTATGATCATGTAATACCTCTAAAGCAAGGCTCTGATCCATTTAATTTATGGGCCTACATGTATCCACATTCTCAGAAAAGTGAGATTAAATGCCAAGTTGAGGAATTGTTAAGGACTAAATTTATCAAACACAGCAATGGTCCCTTTACTTCGCCTATCATTTTGGTTAAGAAGAAGGATGGCATATCGAGAATGTGTATTGACTACAGGCAACTAAACTTAGCAATGGTGACGGACAAATTCCCCATTCCTATAATTGATGATTTGCTTGATAAGTTACATGGGGCTAGATTCTTTTCCAAGTTGGACTTGCGCTAGGGGTATTATCAGATAAGAGTTCAGGACAAGGACATCTTCAAGACTGCTTTTCGCACACATCATGGACAATATGAATTCCTTGTGATGCCGTTTGGATTGTCCAATTCTCCGACCACTTTCCAAGCTCTAATGAACTCAGTCTTCATACAGTACCTTAGACACATTGTTTTGGTATTCTTTGATAACATAGTTGTTTACAGCCCCACAATGGACTTACATCTACAGCACCTTGGTGCAATATTTCTGCTCATGAGGCAGAATAGATTGTATGCAAAACTCTCTAAATGTTTTTTTTGGGCAGTGACAAGTTGAGTACCTGGGTCATGTCATCTCAAAGGAAGGTGTGGCTACTGATCCCAGCAAGGTACAAGTAATGAAGGAGTGGCCAGTTCCAAAATCTCACAAACAATTGCAGGGATTCCTTGGCCTGACTGGTTACTACAGGAAGTTTATAGCAGGATACGATATAATTGCCGGACCTCTGACTGCATTACTGAAGAAAGGAGCCTTTAATTGGAATGATCAAGCAAGGGAAGCCTTTGAGCAGCTTAAAGAAATCATGATAACTGCTCTTGTTCTCGTCTTACCTGATTTCACTCAACCCTTTGTGTTGGAAACTGATGCAAGTGGAAAGGGAATTGGTGCAGTTTTATCTCAGCATGGCAGACCTTTAGCCTATTTGAGTTAGCTTCAAAGCCCAACCCATCAAGCATTGTCTACATATGAGAAGGAGTATTTTGATGTGCTTTTAGCAGTTCAGAAATGGAGGCATTATCTTGAGGGCCACAGGTTCATCATTAGAACAGATCACCAAAGCTTAAGGTATCTCTTGGAGTAGAGAATCACTACCAGGGTGCAAAGGAAAGGTCTCATGAAGATGTTGGGCTTACAATACACCATTGAATATAGGCAAGGGAGGGAAAATGGGGCTGCTGATGCCCTGTCCAGGAGACTGGAAGATTCTGGTGTAGGAGAATGTTTATCCATATCAGAAATGGTGCCTGCTTGGATGGTTGATGTCTTAAGATCTTATGATGGAGACGCAATTGCTCACAAGTGGATCGAGGAACACCTGGTTTAAGGAGGAAATGCAGCTGAAGTGGTTGTGTCCCAAGGCATTATCCGTGTGAATGGTAAGATTTACATAGGGACAAGTAGTAATTTGAGGAAGCAAGTGATCTTAGCTTCTTATAGCTCAGCCTGGGGAGGAAATTATGTAGTAGAGGGCACATATCAGAGGTTGCATCAGTATTTTCATTGGCCTCGTTTGAAACATGAGATCCATGCTTTACTTCCTTCTCGTGAGGTCTGTCTGCGTAAAAAGAGTACACATCAGCCTTATCAGGGGTTATTGCAACCTTTACCTATACCAGATCGAGCTTGGCAACACATCAGTATGGACTTCATTGAGGGACTGCCACGGTCCGAAGGGAAGGAGATTATTTGGGTGGTGGTTGATCGGTTTAGCAAGTACAGTCATTTTGTGGCTCTCCAACATCCAATTACAGCTACGAAGTTAGCAAAGCTTTTCCTTGATCAGATTTACAGATTGCATGGTTTGACTAACTCTATTGTTTTTGATAGGGATCGTTTGTTCACCAGCCATTTGTGGAGGGAGCTTTTCTTTTTATTAGGCACAACCTTGGCCTTGAGCTCTTCCTATCACCCGTAATCAGATGGCCAGACTGAGAGAGTAAATCAGTGTGTTGAGCATTACTTGAAAAGCATGACTTTTGTTCATCCCAAAGATTAGCATAAGTGGCTTTCACTTGCAGAATTTTGGTATAACACCCATTTTCATTCAGCCTTGGTTACCACTCCTTTCAATGCCCTTTATGGCTATGATCCCCCGGCGCCTATTCTATTCCAATGGGGGATTTCCCATGTTACTAAAGTCAATGACTTGTTAGATCGAAGGAGACAACTGGTTCAACAATTGAAGGATCATTTGCAAGTGGCTCAGGCACGAATGAAGTTCTATGCTGATAAGAAGAGAATGGACAAGTCCTTTTCTGTTGGAGACCTTATTCTTTTGAAATTGCAGCCTTACAGGCAGAGCTCTCTTGCCATTCGAAAGAACATTAAGCTAAGTGCGTGCTATTTTAGCCCTTACAGGATACTTGAAAGGTTAGGTGGGTTTGCCTACAAGCTACATCTTCCTGATGACTGCACCGTCCATCCAGTCTTCCATGTGTCTCTATTGAAGAAGTTTGTTTTAGCTGATGAGGACGTTGCAGTGATCCATCCTCAAGCTACTTTGCACGGTATGCTGATCTTACAGCCTCAGGCTATCCTTTAGTCTCGTCTTGGAGCATTGGTAGGCAGTAGGAAGCAACAGGTACTAGTTCAGTGGAGCAATTTGTATGCTACTTCGACCTCTTGGGAGGATTGGACCTTCCTTCGTTCCCAATTTCCTTCTTTTCATTCTTGAGACAAGAATGTTTTGTTATGAATGTATGTAGGTTAAGGTAGTAGTTAGCTTCCATTAGTCAAGCTTGGTCTAGCTAAGTCCTTTTTGGCGGCAATGTTGATCTTTTGAATTGTCTAGTAACATTGTATCTTAGTTTAGTATAAATAGGTAAGATCTTGTATTGTTTGAGGCATGAATAGAAAACACTGATGATTCTTCTTCTCAACTCGTAATTCTTTCTAATCTCTCATCACTTTTGACTTCTTTTCTCTCTCAACTCTTCTCTTCACTAGTTAAAGATCAAGTTAAACAAGATCCTTAACAACCAACCCCTTTTGTAGCAATTTCTTCGGATATGTATGAGAGGAGCCATGCCATAAGGTAACTATCTTGTTTCATCCATCGTATATAGGCTGGATTTACTGGTCGTGTTGAGGACTCATCATCTTAGTGGGCATTTTCGGGTTGAGGTAGAAATTGGGGTGGGCACGGATCAGATCCATCAATGTGCCCTACTAGGTTGAAAGCTGCTATGTGAGCCTTAATGATGGTTTGCCAAACAGGATAATTGTCTTTTTTAAGTTTCGTGGCTGGTTGATGGCTTAGATTGAAAATGAGTGTTTGGTTTTGCATTACATTGGACACATTTGTTGTGGTTTGACTTGTTTCAGAGGAAGAATAATTTTCCATTGGAGACGTTTGGTCATTTGGTTCTGATACCATGAGGAACACAAAGCCTAAATTTGTGTTGAGCAAATGAAAAACTGGAATTGTACTTTCTTTCTTGACTTTTACAAATACAATCAAAGTCTTTATATAGTGTACAAAGTGTATCAGGGAAATATTACAAAATTAGAAATAAAATAATACAATTGATTTAGAGAATAATTATTGATAACGCTAAATCAAATCAAATTCTTTCGAGAATCGTGGAGGATGTGGTAGGTGTTGAAATTCAATATTTTTCTTGTATTTTCCTTGATGTACTGTGTAGTAGAATAAAGTCAAAATAAAAGTAATTAGGGATTTTTCATTCTTCATTGCATAGGTTACTAGAAAATTGAATAGGATAATTTATTTTCTTTATGACATAGGTTATTAGAGTTTTAATTGGAAAATTCAATTTTCCTCTTCCTCTTCCTCTTCCTAGCTTTGACCAGTTGTTCATGTGCGACAAAGGAAGAGTTATTTTCTTTCTTCTTTTTCCTGGGGTCCCATTGGGGTTAGTAATTCTTATTATATTTGTTTGTATTATAAATAGTGTGAATAATAATCATCCAAAATTCTCATGTTCCTTTTGTGTTTTTGTCTCTTGCTTATTTTGTTTAAGTCATTTTTATATGGTATCGGAGTAGGATTAGAACCCGTCGTCTTCTTCATGTTAGTCACGTCCACTATAAGCAAATCCTTGTTTCACGTTTCTTGCTTTACTTGTGCTGTTTTATGCAACTTTTTAAATGGTTAATGAAACACTAACCAAACCATCACATTTGTTCAAGTTTCAGGGGAGTTCCTGACGTGAACTCACCTTACTATCTTCATGCATCGGATCATCCGGGACTCGTTCTCGTACAAGACGTCCTAACCGGATTGGATGTGGTCAACTTTTAAAGTTTTCAAATCTAAATGTAAGATTGTTTTTCTTGGTGGTAGAATCAAGAAACCGGGGGAAGATTCTCCGAATTTTGAGAATTGGAGTGCCTGTGACTCGATGGTTTTGGTTTGGCTCTCCAATTTTTTATCAAAGAAACCAATGCTAGTATTCCATATTCTGAAATTGCAAGTGATGTTTGGTTGGACTTGAATGAACGTTTTTCACAAGGGAATGTCCCTAGTATTTATGAAATGGAGAGTGAAATTTCTCACTTCAGGCAAGATAACTTGTCCATGTTTGGTTATTTTACAAAACTAAGGTCTTTATGGGATGAGCTTTACACTCTTGTGGCAATTCTTCCATGTACTTGTGGCTCTAGACAAGCTTTTGCAGCTATAAGAGACATGCAGCGGTTGCTAGATTTGCTTATGGGTCTGGATGCTTCTTTTGCTTCTGTAAGATCTCAGCTTATGAACACCAAGCCCCTACCCAATGTGTCTAGTGCTTATGCTACTCTTTGTCAAGAAGAAAAATAACAAAGTGTAGCATTTGGTTGTGTTGTAAACACTGAAGCTACAGCTGTTGTAGCAAAAGGTAATGTTGCCTCAGTAGGAGGAGATATGTCCGCTTCAAATGGACAACCTCCTTGGCGCAATAATCGGGTGTCTTGTTCTCATTGTAAAAGATAGGGACACATGAAAGATCACTGTTTCAAGTTGATAGGATACCCCACTGGATGGAAGAATCGCTCGTCTAATGAAGGAGGTAAGTTGGCAACCATTAGACCACAGTGTTGGGGCCTCTCTGACAGCCCCATTATGAGTTTATCAGCCTCTCAATATCAATAACTTTTTTCGCTTCTTGGTTCGGAGGGTAGTTCTCCGAGTGTTAACCTGACAGGTCAGGTCTTTTATAATAATGTTTGGATTATTGATACGGGTGCTTCAGACCATATGACCTCTTTATATTTTGTTTTGGATGATGTTTTGAAAACATGATAGTAAAACCGGTCAGACTACCGAATGGATATTCATTGCCCGTTTCTCACATGGGAAGAGCCACTGTTTTGAATGATTTAGTTCTTAAGAATATGTTGTGCATTCCCGATTTCCATTGCAATCTTCGTTTCGTTAGCAAATTGACTAGATATAGAAATTTTGCATTAACTTTTTTTGCTAACTTTTTTGTAATACAGGATCTACCATCGAAGAAGCTGATTGGAGTGAGTAAGCTACGAGATGGGCTATATTTCCTCTAAGGTTCAGTCAGTTCTCGTGCAGCTTTCGTCAAGGATTCAACCGAGAAGGTTATTATGTGGCAAAGAAGGTCGAGGCATGTCTTGTTTTACAAATTGTTTGGTTTTTCAAATTTGGATTTTGGGACATCTTTTGATTGTGTTTGTGATTCTTTCCAATAGGCAAAGCAGACTCATTTACCTTTTCCCGTTTTTGTTAGTAAAACTGGCGCGTGTTTTGAATTAATTCATTGGGACATTTAGAGACCATATCGTACTTTGTCTATGACTACTGCTCGTTTTTTCCTTAGTATTGTCGATAATTATAGCAGATGCACTTAGGTTAATTTGATGAGAGACAAGTCTCAGTCTCACAGAATTTTAATGAATTTTTGTCAAGTTGTACAAACTTAGTACAATTCGTTTGTTAAACTAGTTAAAAGATATAAAGGTGTAGAATTTTTTATTGGTCCACTACTTGAGTTTTATGCAGGAAAAGGTATTTTGGTCTAGAATCCTTGTAATGACATGCCACAACAAAATGGAGTTGTGGAAAGGAAGCATAGGCACCTCTTAGAAGTGGCTCAAGCACTCTGTTTTGAGGTCGGACTTCCCATTCAGCTCTCGGGTGAATGTGTCCTTACAGCGGCATATTTGATCAACCTGATGCCCACGCCACGTTTACATAACCGCAGCCCCTATGAGGTACTACTCAGAAGAGCTCCTTCTCTTGGTCATTTATGAGTTTTTGAATCACTTTGTTATGGGCATCATAAAGATCGTAGTAGAGACAAATTTGGTAATCAAGCAAATAACGGGTTTTTTATTGGATATCCCTGTGGAAAGAAGGGATACAAAATTTTTGACTTGGGTACAAAAGGATCATAGTCTCTTATGATGTTATTTTTTATGAAAATAAATTTCCATTTCTTGAAGATCGGCTTGGAAGCATGTTAGCAACGAGGAAATATATTTGATTCATTCATTAATGGCAAAAGAAGAGTTCCAATACCCGAACAGGAGGCACCAATAGTGGTAGAACCACTACCGGTGCCCGGGCAGCAGCCGATGGCCAGAGCGGTGCTGCAACACGAGAACAGGTTCCCAGCAGTGCCGAGGAACCAACACAGCAGTAGCAAGACTCGGGTAGGCCGGGTAAACTCGTTCAATGCCAGCTAAATATCAAGATTATGTTGTAGATGTTCCTTCATCTATGGCCCATCCTCGTACTACCACTTCTTCAGCTAATGCTGGTGTGGTTTATCCCTTAGCAAATTTCGTTTCTAACGCATGATTTACTAACTCTCATTCAACTTTGCTTAACACCATGACTTCTAGTGATGAGCCAAGAAATTTTTCTCAGGCTGTTAAATACCAAGATTGGAGAGAAGCTATGGAAAAGGGGATTTAGGTTCTTGAGCAGAACAAAACATGGAAGTTAGTGGTGCTTCCCCTAGGAAAATGAGCCATAGAATCAAAATGGGTGTACAAGATTAAGTACAAGTCCAATGGGACGGGTGAAACTCTATAAGGCATGCTTGGTTGCTAAGGGATGTACCCAAGTTGAAGTTATAGATTATTATGATACATTTGCTCTTATAGCCAAGCTTGTAATCGTACGATGTGTTCTTGCAGTGACCTCAGCTAGAAATTGGATAGTGCATCAGTTAGATGTTAATAGTGCGTTCTTGCATGGAGACCTTGATGAGGGGGTCTATATGAAACTTCCACAAGGTTTGGAAAAGAAACACGAGGGGAAGTTGTGTTGTTTACAAAAACCCCTTTATGGGTTGAAGCAGGCTTCGCATATTTGGAACCAAAAATTTGCTTCTTTCTTGTTAAGCGTGGGGTTTAAATAGTGTAAAGCTGATTATTCCTTATTTACCTTCATGCAGGTGTCGGTCTTTTCTAGTGTTTTGGTGTATGTTGACGATGTAATTATAACTAGTAACGACATGGTTCACATATAGAGATGGTTAAGTCATCGCTAAATAAATACTTTCTTGGAAATGAAGTTGCAAGGTCTAATGAAGGGTTGGTGTTGAGTCAAGGAAAGTATGCCCTTGATATATTAAGCGAAACGGGTCTCTTAAACTCTTTTCCACTTCAATTATTCAAAATCACCACTTCACTGACAGGCTAGGAGATTGTGTCAGTGATCCCGGACAGTATCGACAGATTATAGGACGTTTACTTTATCTCAACATCACATGGTCGGATATCTATTATGCGGTTAAGATACTTAGTCAATTCATGCATGATCCACGTATTCCTCATTTAGAAGCAACATTTTGTGCCCTTCGTAATATAAAGGGGGCGCCAGGTCAAGGTATATTTCTACCTCATAGTTCTGATCTTTCTTTACATGCTTATTTTGATGCTAACTAGGTGGGATGTCCGACAAGTAGACGTTCCACTACAGGTTATATTGTTTTCCTTGGTGGAGCGCCAGTTGCATGTCATTCAAAGAAACGGACAGTTATGTCACATTCTTCAGCGGAAGTAGAATATCGAGCGATGGCTAAGGTGACAAGTGAGTTAGTATGGTTACGTTGTTTATAGAGAGATCTTCGAGTGGAGACAGTCGAGCTGGCCCTATTATTTTGTGACAACTAAGCGGCCCTTCACGCTGCTTCTAATCCAAGCGCTGGCTATGGTGACAAGTGAATTAGTATGGTTACGTTGTTTATAGAGAGATCTTCGAGTGGAGACAATCGAGCAGGCCCTGTTATTTTGTGACAACCAAGCTGCCCTTCACGTTGCTTCTAATCCAGTTTTCCATGAGAAAACGAAGCATATAGAAATTGATTGTCATTTTGTCCGTCAAAAGTTCTTATCCAAAGAGATCGCCACTTCATTTGTTCGGACTATGGAGCAAGTGGCAGATATTTTCAGCAAGGCCCTGGGGTTACCCTCATTTTGTACATTCCTTCCTAAGTTGGGCATCGTTAATTTCCATGCTCCAACTTCAGAGGAAGTGTTAAAATCCAGTATTTTTCTTGATGTACTATGTAATAGAATAAAGTCAAAATGTAAGTAATTAGGACTTTTTCATTCTTCATTGTATAGGTTACTAGAATATTGAATAGCATAATTTATTTTCTTTATTATAAAATTCAATTTTCCTCTTCCTCTTCCTTGCTTTGACCGACGGTTCATGTGTGGCAAGGGAAGAGTTGTTTTCTTTTTTCTTCTTCCAAGGATTCCATTAGGGATAGTAATTCTTCTTATATTTGTTCGTATTATAAATAGTGTGTTAGAGTGTGAATAATAATCATCCAAAATTCTCATGTTCCTTTGGTGTTTTTGTCTCTTGCTCATTTTGATTAAGTCATTTTTATAGTAGGATCATGCATTGATTAAGCATAACAATTACGTGTGAGGATTATCTTTAAACAATCAATCACTTCTAAAATATATGTATGATTGAAATTCGACACTTGAGATGAGTGTATTATTTACGCATTCCACTCAGAGCATTCGCTTGGCGACATAATTAAAGAATGGTTGGATCTTTACCAATAACTTGAGTATTTCGGTTGTAGATTGGTTTCCATTGTATATCCGTTACCCCTAGAACTTCAACCATACTTACGTTTAGATTTTTAACAGCTCAAAATTATGAAAAGAGCTTTAATTGATTGTAAAATTGGTGTTTGGTTTACAGAAAACTTCTGTTTATATTTGTCTCATTGCTTATATAGGAGAACTAGATTAATATTTTATAATTACACCGATGAAAATGTAATATGTATCTTTTTTATAACTTACTCAACAAGATGTTTTAAAAAGACCTTTGTTAGCCTTAAATTTTTACCATCATGATTTACTTTCACTTGTACCACTATCTGCACCCACCACTGCCTCTTCTATCATCACAACTTGTAACACTTACCACCTTACTCTACCATGATTAAATATTATTATTATTCACTACTAACCACTATGACTCATCACCATTCCTCATAGCTGTTTTATGGATCCATTTGATTGGCATGATGGAAACGAGATTGCGTTATGCAATTAGAATCAAAAATCAAATCACTATTAGCCTCCCTTGAGCTTTTGTAAGCCCTCTCAACTACTCACAAAGGTGTCTATTCTTGTGATGGATTATAAAATAACTTCTCTCCTTCCTTTGCCAGCCTACATCTTGGGGAATAAGAGAACGTCATAATCTTTCTTGTGTATAAATTTGTTAGCCAATTTACTTTTACAAACGAGGAGGCGTTTGATAGTCCATATTATTTCCCATGCCTTTGTACACATACTGGAAGATGAAGGTGGGAAGACCTGCCTGGATTTGTCAGCATAGCTTCTAGTCTATCACATAGCCAAATCTGATATTCTAAATCCTACGTTTTCTAAAGCTCCAAACTGTTGTACCTTCAAACAGATTATGTCTACTTCCTATTTGGAGAAAAGATTCCTCAAAACAATCATATTCTAACATTTAGCCCGTGGAAACATAATTACGTTTAGATATCCAAATATGATGGAAATTATCCAGATGGGTTGAAGAAATTTTAAAAGACTGTAAATCGGGCACCCATTTATCCTCCCGTATATTAATATCATATCACTGCTGAAATTCGCATAAGTAGCCATTGAAGGAGGTACACATATGTAGCTGATCTAGAATTTAATAATGCAATCCATATTCATATTAAAAATAACAAACAAATAAATAAATAAATAAGCACAATTTTCTAATTAAACAATTAAAAGAAAGAAATATGCACATAAATAAGACTATCAAGATTTATACCATTTGAGTTTAGAAACAAAAAAGAATTAACTTGTAGAATTATTGGAGGGGTAAAAAAATCAGAAGTAATGAAAAAGTAAATATAGAAATAGTTTCCAAAATATGTTTACAGCTTATGGTACAGTAAATGGAAAGCAATAATAATTTTAAATATGAAAGTAATAAGTGTATCCATTGTTGCCTGCTATGAAACTAATGATAATTATAAACATAAAAGAGTTAATGCCGTTGTATTGAGAAACAAAAAAGAATTAAGTTAACTTGTCTATTCGAGCTACTTGCCATGTATCGCGACTCTGTCCCTAATCATCGAAAAAAAAAGTGTATCCATTGTTGAATAAAAATTTTAAATTTTGCAAAACATGGATTTTTTTCAATGTACTAGGTTTACATATATTTCATTTGTTTAAGGTACGGCGCTACTCAAGATGATATACATATTAAATTACATCTCTTTTAGGAGAATATTCTTTGATTTTGACTAGTATAACTTTATAATATTAGTTAATTAATCGCGATAGTATGTCTTTGATTAATTGACTTAAAACCAAATGTAACACTTAGCTTAATTGAGATTTGGAGTGCACTCATTATTTCTATTGATTGTCTATGTATTCTTGTGAGGGATCAAGACAATCATTTGACCCCAAAAAAATATATATATAAATAAAGACATCATTTTAAATTAATTGATTGATTTTTTTTTTTTTTTAATAGGTGTTGAACTTTAATAAACATTTTTAAGCTTATTTTGTCCAACTCATTTTTTTTCTTTGATAATATTGATTTAAATTTAAATATTGAGTCCCTTCTTTTTTTAATACCAGATTTTTAAGGAAATTGATTTAGAGTAATTTTTTTTTATTATTATTATTTTTTTTCCCTGAAAGGAAAATGAGCTTTGCTCTTCTGGGCGCTAGGCGCTCTTTGGAATTTTTGATTATAGTTTAAACTTATTTGGAGACATCATTTGAAATCTTAATTTTAAATTTTAATCACACACATTAATGTCGAGTTATTTTGTACCCTAGTCAAATTGAGCTAGGCCTTGACGTTAAGTTTAAGTTCTGACAATGCCTAGCTTAATTTTGGGTAACTGTCATACCCCTAGCAAAATGAAGTCAGTATAAATATGGATTTATTCAATGTTCAGACCCATTAAATTGAAGGCTAGCCTATTGAATTTAATTTTATTATGTATTACAGATGGAAGTCAACGAAAAATAACCGCTTCTACCTATATGGGAGAATTTCTGGCTCAAGCTTCTCTAGTCGAATGAGGCTAATTGTAATGTCTTACTGATGCGCCCAATTGATTGAATAAAGTAAAATACAATGAACAAATGTAATTGGATTCTTATGCAACGAAAAAAAAATTGGAATTATAAATAATATACAAATATGAGTACAAAAACTTATTAGATACATTTCTTTTAGTTTGATTTTCTGTTTTGCACTTGTAGTAGTATTTGGTTTTTACAACAATAGGTTTTTAATGGAAGGTGATTTAGGTTGGAGTACTTTTGAATTTCTATCGTAATATAAAACAAGTTAATTAAGATATGAATAAGAATTTTAATTTTAATTTAACCTTTGATTCGTGTCTATAAAAAGGGGCAAAACAGGTATATTTATGCATCAATATTAAAATTTGTCAAATCTCGACTCGTCTTGTCATTGGACTTTGAATTAATCCAACAAAATACAATCAAATAAAATCCAGCATAATTCATTTAAAAAAATTATAATGCAATTAAAAACTTCGTAAAGTATTTCTACTGTAAAAAAAATTGAAACAATTTTTCCAATGGTCACATAATTCCTAGGGTGGGCATAAATAATTCCCGTGGTGACCATAGCTAACTCATGTGGTGACCATAGGCAATTCTTAGTGTAATCACGGGTAATTCCTAAGATGATCATAGATAATTTTTGTGGTGACTAAAAAGTTGTAAAAATAATAACAAAACCAAGTATAATTGAGAACTATGACAAAACTAAATATAGCTGAAATGAAGAACACATAAAGGAATGAAACTTTTCCTGGATAATTTCATTCATCAAATTACAATCCTATTTACAATACATAGTAGGTAAATGGAGAGACTAACACTTGCAAGATAAAACCCTAAGCTAATCAATACATTAAAGACACTATTGATGGTGATGGTAATTGTAGGTGGCCGGTTATAGAGGGATGGGAAGGAGAGGAAAAGTCTTCACCTACTAATTACTAAGTTAATACAATAGTAAATGCTTAGTACAAAATTCGGAGTACAAAATACAAATACAAGTACAAATATAAGAATTCTAGGCTCAACACTCCCCTTGGAGTTGGAACATGTAAATTAATAATGCCCAACTTGTGAAGGAGAAGAGATAAGGACTGAAGCTCGAGTCCTTTGTACAAAATCGTCCAATTACCCTTCAAATTGGACAAACGAAGTTGTAATGTCTCTGTCAACAAATGCTCTCTGACATAATGACAGTCTATTTCAATATGTTTCATTCATTTGTGAACAATAGGATTAGAAGCAGTATGGAGAGCAGCCTGATTATCACAAAATAGAATGACAAGTTTATGTACAGGAATAACAACATCCAGAAGTAATCAATGGAGCCATACGAATTCACTTGTAACAATGGTCAGAGCTTGATATTATGCTTCGACTAAAGCACAGGAAACAACAAATTGCTTCTTTGAGCACTACGAAATAGGCACCCCACCCAAAAATACCAGAAACCCGTGGTAGATCATCTTGTAGTTGGACATCTAGCCTAGCCCACGCCACAAAAAGCATTTAACGTGAAATCAGATTATGACAGAAGTAGAATACCCTGTCCGGGCATGCCTTTAAGTATCATAAAACATGATAAACGGCTTCAAGATTTGGGCGATAAGGATCATGCATAAACTGATTGAGAATCCTAATTGCTTAACAAATATCAGGTCCTATAATAAACAACTACAACCATTGTCCTACCAATTGATATTTATTGTCTTGGATCTTCAACTGGTTCACCCTCTTTATCAACTGAACAATGGTTTTTTCACTCTAGGTATAGACGTGGATTTGGGCCTTAGTAAACTAGTTTCGCTCAATGTTTTAAGAGCATATTTCCTCTAGCTCAATACAAAAGCATGTAAACAAGCAACCTCTTATTCCTAGGAAATATTTAATGACACCTTATTCCTTTATTCCATATTGGTTATTCATAATAGTCTTGACCATTAAGATATGCTCCATATTTTACCGATTATGATCATATCATCCACATAAACTACAACAGCCACAAAAACAGACCCATTGGAATAAATGAAAAGCAAATAGTCTGGTTTAGAAAGTTGAAAATCGCTAGTTCCAATTTCAAGATGCTTTTTTAAGTCCACAAAGAGACTTATACAAGTGACATACTTTACCAGAATATTGTCGTTTAAAACCCTGAGGAAGCTTCATGTATACCTCTTCACTGAGGTCTCCATGAAGAAAAGCATTATGTACATCAATTTGATGTGCTACCCAGTTATGAGCTGCTGCTATTGCCAGGACGTGTCGAACAATAGCAAGTTTAGCAGAGCAAAATTATCATGATAATCAATACCTTCAACTTGAGTATATACCCTTTTGCGACCAACTGAGCCTTGTAATGTTCAATTGTACCATATTATTTACACTTGATCTTATACACCTACTTCGAATCAACGGCCTCTTGCCTGGGGAAAAACATCAAAGGTCTAGGTTCGGTTCCGTTCAAGTGCCTCTATCTCTTTCAACATTGCTCGTCTCTAATTTTCATGCTAAACAACTTGATTGAGGGTCTTTGTTTCATCACTATGTCGGGACGAATTTCAAAAATTTTAACTAACTTAAGCTAATTAACGCAATGGAACAATATAAAATTTTTTTAATTTGAGCCTACTACTGACTCAAAAATTCCTAATTCTAAATCTATAGATTTAAAATTTCTAGTTTTAGATCTATATGCCTCTACTATGAAACATTTATAATAATAACATGATTATAAACTAGCATAATAAAAATACTGTAAATAATTAGAAAAACAAAAAATTAAAAGAAAAAGAAAGAAGAATACCTGAAAATTGCTCCAACAAAGAAAACCTGAGACCCGGAGAGGTTCTATGCAATCACATAAAAACCCCAGAGTCTGAGCTTCGAAAAATATTAAACTAAAAAAAAAAATTCAACGAAAATTTTCTTTATTTCAGTTCTTTGAAAGTCAACAATTGCAATAATTTTAATATAAATTGATGCTAAATCTTAACTTTAGTATCCCTATTTACAGTGGCTATTGGGATACCCAAAAATAAGCCAAAGGGACGTCGTTTTATGTACCTAGCGCAGAAATGGCTTGCTTAGCATGCTAGCGCCATATGGTGCTAGCTCATTGGTCCATGCCCGTTGGCACAAAATGCTCCCGTGGGAGGGCCCAGAAGTGTGCCACGTGCCCTGCTCCCATTCGTTTGTGCCCACTGTCGTTCGCTAGTTGCCAGCAGCTTTAAACGCGGATTTCCGCATTGTTTTTCAATTTCTTATTATTTTACTTTGTTTCCCATATATAAAAAGGGCAAATCTGGAACTAAGGGAAAAGTTGGGAGGAAAGTAATGGAAGTAGTTACAGTCAATTTTCCTCATGGATGTGTCACAGAGGGGTTGTTATTATCAATATAGTCTATTTGAGAATTATCGAATAAATAATTTAACTCTAAAGTACAGTGAGATTTATTTAGTGGAATTAAATCCTATTAAATGGTAATTAAATTTAATTATGAGATGAAAATTAACTTAACCCATTTGGAGCTAGATTTAAATTGTCTCTTAAGTCCCTACGCAAGCCTCTATTTTAAATACCGTCCAAAAAATATTAAAGAATTCATAAGATGAGATAATTTAATTTTGCTAAACCTTCTTCATGAGATGAATACAAATTAAAATTATAAAATAAAATTATTTTTTAAAATCAAAAGTTCATAAGATGAATTCTCTTTTGAATAATTCTTTTATACTTGAACAAATTCACACAGTAAATTCCAAATATCAACACTTGGAACATTTTGGCCAAAGTTTATTTAAACATTTGTGAATCAACAAAGGGGACATTTGTATCACATAAGAAACTATAGATTCTATATTGAATGTCTGATCCTTGTCACACTTTATGCTGTTACTTAGTGCACGTGGGACTTTCGCCATTTATCCAGACCTTACTTAAAGTGTACCAAGGTAACTAACATTATATACACAAGTCCAGAATGCCCTCAGGATTTAAAGCTGCCGTTCAAATAGTATATCATGAATCACTCATTTCTAATAGTAGTCTAAAAACAAGTAACTCGCATGGTCCAGCACAATGTATTAATCTTATTGAACAAACCAACATGAAATGTTTTGGATCACCATCAACATGGCCAAGGTAGGTCATCTAAAGTTTCACTTTATAGCTTGAGCAGAAAAGTAGTCTAAACTTGTCACTGACTACGGGTTTCTCCAATAACATTTTATTTCATTTGCTCCAAGACTATCTATAACGCCCAGCCTAATTAAATTAGATTTGGTATTACAATATGATAAACTCAGGGTATTTAAATTAAATTAGACTCGGTAGTATAATATGTGAAATTAAGGGTATTTAAATTAGTTTAAAACTCAATATTATTTCGATTATGTTACAAAATAAAAATATATAAACAAATAAATATATAAATGAAAAAGAAAAGGAAAATAAAATAAAAGTAGAATTTTTTCCCCCACCCTCACGTGTCTCTCTCTCTCTCCTGTACAATTTCTCTCTCTTCCTCACCATCTCTCTCTTTTCCCTCACCTTCTCTCTCACCTCACCGTGACTCTCTCTCTCCTCTACCATCATCGCCGGTGCTGCCAAGCTCCCGCAGGTGCCGTTGGATTCGGGCCACGCCGGTACCGTGCACCACTGCCACGGTACGTGCCTTTCTCTTCTTTCTCTTTTCTCTTCTTTACCACCTCGACCACGTCATGGTACAGCCTCTGACCCATGCGGTACGACTCCAACCACCACGGTACCCTGGTACCCGCCTCGGTACCACCTGACCCACACGGTACGATTCTGACCACCACGGTACCGCCTCCCTCCCCACAGTACCGCCAGACCTCCCAAGGGTCTATAAATACCCCTTAGGCCTCAACCCTCAAACCTCACACCACCACCCAACTCTCTCTCTCTCGTCTCGGTTCTCTCTCTCTACCACCCACGATTTTCTCTCTCCTCTCTCTCCGGTGCTGCCACCTCACTGGCAAAACTCCGACCGTCCCTCTAGTGCAGCCACCTCACCGGAAGACTCCGGCCACCTTGCCGGTAATGCCATCTCGTCAATTTCAAAGCTAATCAACTATAGGAACTGGATTTTTGGATTAAGAGCTAGTGGATGTGAGTATCCACTTCCCCTACTTGTTTGTAAAGTATGAAAATTGCTTTAGATGACTTGAATTATGAGATTTACATGTTGAATGATTTATTGGTTTGATAAAATAGGATTAGGCATATATGTTTATGTGATTATGTGATTTATACTCTTATGAGTTGAATTATATTGGTTTATATGTTGATTTAAGATGTGAATTTTGAAGGATTTGTATGAATATGGGAATTTCGAAAGAATTTGTACGAATATATAAATTTCAAAGGAGTTTTTACGAATATGTGAATTTCGAAGGAAATTATTGTGAACTTGTGATTTGAATTTGAAAAGATTTTATAGAGCTTATAGATAACTACGTTGACCCTCCGGTGTCTATCGACTATGGAATACGAACTGAAATACGAAATACGAAATACGAAAGTCGATTACGACCCTGTCGCGGGAATAATACCGGCACATAGTCTTCGATTGTCTGTTAGTTCTTCTGAACTAACAGATACTACATTTTGATCCTAGCGGATCTGTCGACTTGGAACCAGTTCGAATACGAAATACGAATGCCAATTAAGACCCTGTCGCGGGAATAATACCGGCCGTAGTTTTCGATGCATCTGTAAGTTTACCAAAAAGCTTTTATGAAATGAGCAGAGTTATGAAACAAAAATTGATTTTCGAAGAGAATTGATTTTACTGGTTTTGATTGGGTGTTTATCCATTTTTAATAATATGCCTGATCCGGGTAGGGAATGTGTTATACTTACTAAGCACATTGTTTGCTCACCCAATTCGTTTATTTCTCTTTTTCCCAGATTAGTAACCCATGGCAAGTTCTTGAAGGAAGAAAAGATGGAACAGCTTACTCCAGAATCAGTTATTTCACATAGTTGGATAATATCTGAATTTTGTTGCAGCATATCAGTGACCGTCTAGGATGTTGTATTTCAAGCTTCTACACTGCTAGTTTTAAATTGTTAGTTTTTATGTATCTGGGAACTATGTTATGTTTTATATAAGAACGGTTGATTTAATTATGAGGAATTTTGATCGAAAGATTTTGGGCTTCGTACTATGATGAGGGATTTTATTGTATTACGGCCATGTAGCGCCCGTTTAACTTAAGCTTATTCGGTATTAAAGTTGGTGGCATTACAGAGGTGGTATCAGAGCCCCGTTATGAATTTTGGGAAAATTTGAGCATTAAAGTGAGAACCCAGTTATGAACTTTGGAGAAATTTAAGTGCGGAAAGCTGAACATTAGGTTATGAATTTTAGGGGAAATTTTAGTATTAAGATAAGAGCAGGTGAAAGCCCTAGATTATTAAGGAATTTAAGATTTAAAGTGAGAGCCCTAGGTTGAGAGCCTTGGAAAATTTCGCGGATGAGATGAGAACTTAGTTTATTATTAAGAAACAAAGTTTTCAGTGCGGAGGAAATATCGTTGACTATTTGAATTAGTAACTTCAACTATATTGGAGTTTAAAAGTTGTTTAACAACATGGTTTCTCATGTAATTTGAGTGAAGGTGAAGATGAGTGACATGAGCGAAACATTGGCATCCTTGAAAAAGAAGGAGAACCCTGACCGAAAAAAGCAGGGTTCCACCCCCGATCGAAGAAGTCCTTAGTGAGTCGGAGGAGGATACAGAAGAGGAACACCCTGATGAGGAACATGTCCCCCTGCAGAACAGACCCACTAGACAAAACGGCCAGAACTCAGGTGACTCCTCTAACCAGTTTTATGTTGCAACAATGCACCAGCTCATGGTTAATCTTTTGCAACATCAACAACAAGCTCAGGCTATGCCTCCCCTCACTCGACGCATTGAAGAGACTCCCTTTGAAAGGTTGACAAAATTGAGGGCCCTAAAGTTTGAAGGAGCAGATGAGCCTCTAGAAGCTGAAAAATGGATACGAAAAATGGAGACCTTGTTTCAGGCCATGTCAATAGCCGATGATGATAAAGTTCGAGCAGCCACCCCTTTTTTTAAGGGGAATGCGGAGTTCTGGTGGACTACAGTCAAGGTAGCATATCAGAATGCTACTGAACCTTTGGTTTGGGAGAAGTTTAAAGAGATCTTCTACAATCAGTTCTTCCCTGAAGCACTCATAATGACGAGAGAAAATGAATTCTATGAGCTAAGACAAGGAGAGCAGATGACAGTATTGCAATATGATAACAAGTTTTATGAATTGGGACGTTTTAGCCCAAGCATAATGACATCAGAGACAAGTAAAGCAAATAGGTTTGAAAGGGGATTGCTTCCTCGCATTAGGAGGCGTCTATCAAGTGTCATTTTCAAGGAATACAAGGATGTCCTTGAACGTGCCTTGAAAGTCGAAGCAGATTTGAAGTTGGAAGAGCAGGAATATGCTACCAAGAAAAGGTCATCAGGCGGCAAATTTCAGGAAGGAAAATCTAACCAATCTGGTGACAATGGCAAAACGTTTCGTACGACGAATCCAGAGAACTCTAATATTTTCAAAAAATGCAAGCACTATGGTGGGAAACATTATGGTGAATGCTACAAAAAGTTAGGGTTGTGCTTCGAGTGTAAAGGAAAAGGACACATAGCCCGTAACTGTCCTCTCAAGAAGAGATGAGCAGCAAATACCCAAAGTTATTCGAAAATGAAGGCAAGTTTCGAGAACGAAACTTTGTTTAAGGGGGTGAGGATATAACGCCCAGCCTAATTAAATTAGATTCGGTATTACAATATGTGAAACTCAGGGCATTTAAATTAAAATAGGCTTGGTAGTATACTATGTGAAATTTAGGGTATTTAAATTAGTTTAAAACTCACTATTATTTCGATTAGGCTACAAAATAAAAATATATAAACAAATAAATATATAAATAAAAAAAGAAAAGGAAAATAAAATCAAATAAAATAAAAGTACAATTTTTTTCCCCACCCTCACGTCTCTCTCTCTTTCTCCTGTACAATTTCTCTCTCCTCCTCACCATCTCTATCTTTTCCCTCACCGTCTCTCTCACCTCACCATGACTCTCTCTCTCCTCTACCGTCGTCGCCGGTGCCGCCAAGCTCCCGCAGGTACTGTTGGACTTGACCCACACCGGTACCGTGCACCACCACCACGGTACGTGTCTTTCTCTTCGTTCTCTTTTCTCTTCTTTACCGCCTCCACCACCACACTACCGGCAACCACCTCACGGTACTGCCTCTGACCCATGCGGTACGACTCTGACCACCATGGTACCGCCTGACCCACGCGGTACGACTCCGAACACCACGGTACCTTAGTAACGCCTCTCACCACCTCGATACCACCTGACCCACACGGTATGATTCTGACCACCACGGTACCGCCTCCCTCCTCACAGTACCGCCTGACCTCCCAAGGGTCTATAAATACCCCTTAGGCCTCAACCCTCAAACCTCACACCACCACCCAACTCTCTTTCTCTCCTCTCATTTCTCTCTCTCTACCACCCACGATTTTCTCTCTCCTCTCTTTACGGTGCCGCCACCTCGCTGGCACAACGCCGGTTGTCCCTCCGATGCCGCCACCTCACTGGCACAACTCTGGCCGATGCTCTGGTGCCGCCACCTCACCGGCACAACTCCGACCTTCCCTTTGGTGCCGCCACCTTGTCGGAACAGTTCCGGCCACCTTGTCGGTAACGCCATCTCATCAATTTCAATGCTAATCAACTATAGGAACTTGATTTTTGAATTAAAAGCTAGTGGATGTAAGTATGCCACTTCCCCTACTTGTTTCTAAAGTAAAAAAATTGCTTTAGATGACTTGAATTATAAGATTTATATGTTGAATGATTTATTGGTTTGATAAAATAGGATTAGGCATATGTGTTTATGTGATTTATACTCTTACGAGTTGAATTATAATTGTTTACACGTTGATTTAACTTGTGAATTTTGAAGGATTTGTACGAATATGTGAATTTTCACGGAGTTTGTATGAATATATGAATTTCGAAGGAGTTTTTACGAATATGTGAATTACGAAGGAAATTATTGTGAACTTGTGATTTGAATTAGAAAAGGTTTTATAGAGCTTATAGATAACTACGTTGACCCTCCGGGGTCTATCGACTATGGAATACGAACTACGAAATACGAAAGTCGATTACTACCCTGTCGTGGGATTAATACCGGTACGTAGTCTCCGATTGCCTGTTAGTTCTTCTGAACTAACAGATACTACGTTTTGATCCTAGCGGATCTGTCAACTTGGAACCGGTTCGAATACGAAATAAGAATGTCCATTATGACCCTGTCGTGGGAATGATACCGCCATAGTTTTCGATGCGTCTATAAATTTACCAAAAAGCTTTTATGAAATGAGCAGAGTTATGAAACAAAAATTGATGATCGAAGATAATTGATTTTATTGGTTTTGATTGGGTGTTTTTAGCCGTTTTTAATAATATGCCTGATCCGGGTAGGGAATGTGCTATACTTACTGAGCGCGTTGTTTGCTCACCGAATTCGTTTATTTCTCTTTTTTCCAGATTAGTATCCCATGGCAAGTTCTTGAAGGAAGAAAAGATGGAACAGCTTACTCTAGAATCAGTTAGTTCGCATAGTTGGATAATATCTGAATTTTGTTGTAGCATATCAGTGGCCGTCTAGGATGTTGTATTTCAAGCTTCCGCAACCCTAGTTTTAAATTGTTAGTTTTGATGTATCTGGGAACTATGTTATGTTTTATATAAGAATGGTTGATATAATTTTGAGGAATTTTGAATGAAAGACTTTGGGCTTCGTACTATGATGAGGGATTTCATTGTAGTACGGCCATGTAGCGCCCATTTAACTTAAGCCTATTTGGTATTGAAGTTAGGGGCGTTAGACTATCTATGGGTTAATCTCATAATCCCCTTTGAACAAACATGTAAATGCAGTCTGAGGACTGTTGGGTAAAAAAAAACTCTGATACCAATTGTTGGATTCATAGTTTTCAACTATGGTCACAAAAAAGGGCACCTATTAGAGCACTTAGAGTAGGAGGCTCTTTTTTCTAACTAAGCCCCCTGTCAGAGAGTCACGCTTCATGACACCTCACGTGCGAGAGTTCTCGAGAATAGGGTTATCTTTATAAATCCCTTTGCTCCAATACCGGTTGCTAGGACGAATTTCAAAAAATTCTCCCTAATTTAATTAAGTTAATGCAGCGGAAGGGTTTTAGAATTAAAATTCTAAACCTGGGGTTGATTTAAAATTCCTAATTTTAAATCTACAGATTTAAATTCATAATTTAAATCTACAGATTTAAATTCATAATTTAAATCTATAGATCTAAATTCTTAATTTAAACATAAACATGCCTTTTGCACTGATACATTAATAACAATACATAAACATAAACAGGCATAACAAGGAATACTGTAAATAAATAGAAAAGTGGAAAGAAGACATACCTGAAATTGCTCCAAAAATAGAATACTAGAAAGAATAACAATCTTCAGAAGCATACCAAAATTTAGACTCCTCAATCTTCTACATAATGACCTCGAGCTGCCCGAAGATGGCTCTGAAAAATATTAAACCAGGAAAGAAAAATTTCAACGATTTTTTCCCCTCAATTGGGGTCCCTGAAAGTCAATACTTTCTAGACCCCTTAATTTAGAACTAATGCTAAACCTTTAGAATAGGTACCTCTATTTATAGTAGGCTACCGGAGCCAAAAAATATAAGAATTTCAATGTGCGAATCGCTGCAGTTAAAAACAAAACGCAGCATTTCATTTAAAAATAAAAGCAAAACGTGGGGTTTCACCTGGCCAAAAATCGCACCCTTATTATCTTTTCACCGCGTGCCACATGGAACATGGTGATTGGTCCATGCCTGAAGGCACGGATCCTCCCCAGCTAAGCACCAACATTCGTGATCCGCGAATACGTGGGTTGCCTCCTTTGTGTTTTTATTTTTATTTTTATTTTTATTTTTATTTTTTAGCTTTGTTACCCACATGTAAAATTTTATCTTATGAATTTTAATTTTACAAAATTATTTTATTTTATAATTTTCAACCTTCATTCATCTCATGAATAAAGTTTGGCAAAATTAAATTTACTCATGTCATGAATAAATAATTTATCTCATGAATTCTTTAGTATTTTTCAATGGCAATAAATATAGAGGCTTGCGTAGGGGCTTCAGGGACAATTTAAATCTAGCTCTAAATGAGATAAATTAATCATCTCATAAAATAATTTAACTACCATTTAATGAGACTTACTTCCACTAAATAAGTCTCACTGCACTCCAGACTTAATCCATTTATTCGATATTTCCCTAATATACTGCAATGATGACAACCATCCCTCCACTAGATGTACATGACGAAGAATATGTATAACTACTATCATTATCCATCTCATAGCTTCTCCATTAGTTACTAACTTGCTCTTCACTGAATAATTCATTTATTCTTGAACATATTCATAGTATAAATTTCAAATGCCAAGCACTTGGAATACTTTGGCCAAAGTTTTCGAACTATTCAAATATTTGTGAATCAACTAAGGGGACATCTGTATCTCATTAGAGACAGTAGATTCCCTATTGAATACTTGATCCTTGTCGCTCTTCACGCCGCTATCCAATGTACGTGGGAATTCAGTCATGTGTTTAGACCTTACTTGTAGTACACCAAAGTAATTAACGCTCCATGCACAAGTCCAGAATACTCTCAAGATTTAGAGTCGTCCTTCAAACAGTACAACATAAATCACTCATCTCCGATAGTAGTTTAGAAACAAGTAATCCACAAGGTCCAACTCAGTGTGTCAATCTTATTAAACACACGAACTTAACACTTTTGGATCACCATCCACAAGACCAAGACAAGTCATCTAATGTGCCACGTTAGAGTTTTAGTGCACAAGTGGTCCAAACTTGTCTTCGACTACGAGTTTTTCAAACAACAATCCATACCATTTGTTCCAAGTCTATCTGTGGGTTAATCTCATAAACCACTTAGAACAAACATGTAAATTGTAGTATGAGGACTGCACCCATCTCATGGTTGTTTCCAAAAAGAAAATTACATGCAGTATAAATGCTTTCTGACACACATGAAACAAGGAAATGACTGCAACTTCAATTTTATTCATGAATAAAATAATATTAACAGAATAAATCTGAATTTGAGGGCACTATTTCTAATAATCTCCCATTTGTCCAAATTCTAATTTATTATAAACTTTATATTCATCCTTTCTGTATATTAACCAAAGGTCTAGTGAAGTCAAGGTCTTAGTAAAGTCCACTACTTTATCTGAACCTACATGCCCCTCTTTGCAGCTTCTGAAGCTACAACGTATTTAGCCTCTATGGTGAAGTCAGCAATACAACAGTGCTTGACATTCCTCCCACTAATGGCTCATACTCCAAGCGATTAAGTCACTACTTTCTCTTGATGTCGTTTGTACACGGATGATTGACCATAAGACTTAATCGCTTCATTGAATCTAATGTCCGATGAGCATGATGCTTGCTTCAGTCCATACATGGACTTCTTAAGTTTGCATACCATATGCTCCTGATTTTTGTCAATGAAATTGTCTGGGTGCACCATATAGATGGCTTTTTCAAGATGACCATTCAAAAGGGTCGTTTTGACTACCATTTGCCAAATCTCATGATGAGCTGCAGTGGATAGGAGTATCCTTATGGACTTTAGTATGGCTACTGGTGAGAAGGTCTCATCATATTGAATTCCTTCCTTTTGGGTAAAACCCTTAGCAACTAGTCTTGCCTTGAAGGTCTTCTACCTTCCAATCCACTCCTCCTTTTCTCGTGTATACCCATTTACAAGCGATGGGGTTAATGCCCACATGCACCTGTGCAAGATCCCAGACCCGATTAGAATACATAGATCCTATATCAGATTTTATTGCTAAGACCAATTGGTCAGCATCCTTGTCTTTAATAGCCTCATTGTAGCTGAGAGGATCAGATTCAATGTCACGGTCAACCATTAAGGCTCCTGCCATGAATCTGTTAGGTGTGCCCACAATCCTCCCACTACACCCAAGCTCTCGTGTACTTAGAACATACTCAACCTTAACAGTAGGTGCTTCTAGTGCATCCACCACATCTTGAGTTGTGTATAGCCATTCAGAATTAGTTTCCTTTTCTTTTAATTCTTATAATATTAGTTTGCTTTTGTTTTTGTAGTTTTGTTGCAAAAAATTTTTTCTAAGTATTTCGCATTATTTATGCACAAAATAACTTCTTATCAAAACCAACATGAATAAATCATACACACATATACCTTTACGAATAAATAATTTATTTCTTGTAATAAAAGGATCACAATCAAAATTAACTAAATAATAGTTATCCTTTAATAAACCACATAAATCAAATTCCTAGCTAATGCAGGCACAAATAAACAAAACTTTTAATAACAAAAACTATAACACTAAAGTCTAAGCTAACATCTCCTACTGCTAGGACTGCTACTCTTGTATTGTCTTCAACCGTTAGGTACAGCTCCCATCATGTAGGCTCCTGGTAAGCTTGAGTCCTGTAACAAATTACCGATATGGTCAATTGAATCTGAGTCCGCACACCAGGATCCTGGTGGACTCTCAACTACGCATGACTCAACCGAGTGAGATATCATCATACCTTCACTTTACAGGCAGAGTTGCTATGTACTTTGTGCAGTTCCTCTTCCAATGGCCCATCTTTCCACAAAAGTAACACGTTCCTTTTGCTAGCCTTTTGTTACGATTAGTCTGCTATGATTCTAGGATGTAGGGCAATAATAATAAGGCAATGATTGTAAATAAATAGTATAATTCATTAGTAGCCATGTATTAGCTGGTGCTAGCATAATAGAGGTTAGTTAGTTGGCAAGGTCAAGATGTTAGTTGCTTTGGAGGTCAATATTGGCAACGGTTGAGGAGGTCGGTTGAGGTGGATGTCCAAGTTCATTGTATCTTAGTTAGCCACCATTGGCATAGGATATTAAGTAGAACAGGTCTTTCATTGTAAGGCATTATTGATAAATGAAATTGATATCTCATCTCTCTCAACCATAATTTCTCTCTATTTCTCATCTTCTTTCACTTCTGTCATCTAAACTCTATCCTATCATATTTATGACTCAAGATCGTTCTTGAATCATAATATAGTCGCCACACTAGCAACCTTGCCTTTGCCTTTCTTTCCAGTCGGTCCCTTATTGAGCTTGCTCCCGCTAGCCCCTGATATCTGTGTCAAGTGGACACTCCCCTTGGCTTGCATAACACCCTTTACTACCTGTAGCTCCTTCATCAGCTTAGGCAATGAATAATCCCTATTGTTTATTGTGTAGTTGAGCCTGAACTAAGTAAAAGCGCTGGACAGAGAGGTGAGGATGATGCCCTGCTGAGACTGACTATCAATCTTAGCATCTAGAATCTCCAACCCAGACACGCATGCCATCAATTTCATGACGTGCTTCTGAACTGGCAACCCTTCCGGCATCCTCATGTTCAAGAGATTCCTCATCAGCTCTTGCCTAGCTACCCTATCTTGACTATCAAACATTTCCTTTAAATGTTTGATCATCTCAACTGCTGTTTCCATCTCAAGCATCTGATGCTTGAGTAAATTGATCACAAAGGCAAAAATATAGCATCTGGCTAACTCATTAGCCTTATTCCAGCATTCATAATGCTCTTTAAAAGCAGCTGCAGAATTATTAGCGGGCACCGCAGGTCGATCTTCAATGAGAACAAACTTATGACACACATGTATTAATACTATATCTAGGTTCATTTTCGGGGTGAAGTAATTCGGTCCAGTTAAGGCATTATCTTTCAGAGTTGAGTGAAGTGCACTAGTCGCAGCCATTTCAAAACTGTAAATGCAAATAAATGTGTAACTATCTTATAAGAGTCATGTATAATACAGTGATATCTATTCTTTTATTTTAGTATACACATTAAGTCAAATATCCACCAAACTATACTATCATGCATACAATGCTGACCCAAACACACCACTCCTTACTTCCCAGCAGCGGGGTCGCACGAAATTAATTTCGGTGAGACTATTCTCAATTAACATGTTTTCTTATAAGTCTTACTAAACATGATTAACTCACCACTTTACCTTAGTCTCTAACATAACACAACAGAGCTCCTCAAGGAGGCTAATGCATCACGCTGGTCAAGTGTAAACCATTACCTAAACCTCCGTACAAATACACGTAATACTCATCGGCAGCGTGGTCACATCGCTTCTTTGCACTTTGAGTTATCCTAATAGAAGTCCAACCATGTAATTTGCAGGGAGGTCTATCCATCTACTATACTGCTAGACCGGTAATGGAGACCGTAAGGTTACAACAATTGAAACCTCGCTCCCACTTGATTTTTAAAACTAGTGGTTTTTAATTAACTTGAATTTAGAACCTGCATTATCTTATAATCCCCTTTAGAATCTCATTTTAGAATTAACCAAAATTAATTAATTTATTTATTAAAAATATTATCTTTTTACAACATCGATTATCTAAAATTCTTGCGTTAGAATCTCATTCTACATCTTTTCAATAAAATTAATTATTTTATTTTACTTTTTAAAAATGGTACTATAGATTATCTCAAAACCTATTCCTTAGAATCTCATTCTAAAATTAAATAAATTAATATAAATTAATTTAATTTTTTTATTTAAAATAATACTGAAATTTAGATTACCATATAATCTATTTTTAGAATCTAATTCTAAAATTAAATTAATTAATAAAATTTATTTTATATAAAATCAGTAGTGATTTAGAGCTTATACTATCTTGTAGTCTATTTTAAGAATCTCATTCCAAAAATTAAATAAGCTTAGACTATCTTATAGCCTATTTTAGAATCACATTCTAAAATTAAATTAATTAATAAAATCTAATTCTTATCTTTTAAAATAATATGAACTTAGATTATCTTATATTCTATTTTAAAATCTTATTATAAAACAATTTAAAATTAACTTTTATTTAAAATAATGGTAATTCATAACTTAGATTACCTCATAATCCAATTTAGAATCTCATTCTAAAAAGTAATTAGTTAAAAAATAATTATTTTAAAATAATTATGTAAACCAGTACTGACCTCTACACGTCCCTAAAATTATATAAATAAAATAAATATTTTTTGAAATTGCTGACTCCAATGCTAATGTCAGCTGTTAGCTCAATAGGTTTGGACATATTTTTTATTTTTTAAAAAATAAAATAATTAATTTAAAAATTAATTGAATCTATTCTTATTAGATCAATTTAATCCGATTTCGCAAATCTTAAACAAATATGTATAATCTCATTTTACAAAAAATCATAATTGCTAATTTATAAATTGATATACTTGAATTAACGATTAATTCATTAACGATTTAAATAATTTAAACCAATAACATAAATAATCTAATTAGCTATTAACTTTTTAATGATTTAAATAATTTAAACCGTTACTTTAAACAATCTACTTAACTATTAACCCTTTTAACTATTTAAACAGTTTAAATCAGTATTTAAGCAAACTTTCCTTCTTACTAAAATCTCTATTTTATTAAATCGCAAATCTCTTAATTTCGATCGTATTATACCTATTCGTGTATATTATGAATGTAATCAGAAACTGGCTTTGATATCAATTGTTGGGTAAAAATAACTCAGATGCCGATTGTTGGTTTCACAGTTTTGAACTATGGTCACAACTAAGGGCAACTATTAGAGCACATAGACTAGGAGACTCTTCTGTCTACCTAAGCCCCCAGTTGGAGAGTCATGATTCGTGACACTTACGTGCAAGAGTTCCCGAGAATACAATTATCTCTATAAATCTCTTTCCTCGAATATCGGTTGTTGGGACAAATTTCAAAAAATTCTCCCTAATTTAATTAAGTTAATGTAGCAGAAGAGGTTTAGAATTAATAATTCTAAACCTAGAGTTGATTTAAAATTCCTAATTTTAAATCTACAGATTTCAATTCATAATTTAAATCTATGATCTAAATTCTAAATTTAGATCTATAGGCCTTTTACTCTAATACATTCATAATAATACACAAACTTAAACAGGCATAATAACGTATGCTGTAAATAAGCAGAAAAGTGAAAAGAAGAAGGAAAGAAGACATAACTAGAATTTCTCCAAAAACAGAATACCAGAAAGAACAATAATCTTCAGAAGAATACCAAAATCAAGACCCCGCGATCTTGTACGCAATGAACTCGAGGTGTTTGGAGGGTGGGCTTCGAAAAATAGTAAACTAGGAAAGAAAAACTACAACGAAAAATTTTCTCCTCAATTAGGGTCCACGAAAGTCAATACTTTCTAGAATCCTTAATTTAGAACTGATGCCAAACCTTTATAATATGTACCTGTATTTATAGTAGGCAACCGAAGCGAAAAAATATAAGAATTTCGATGTGGGAATCGCAGCAGTTAAAAATGAAACACAGCATTTCATTTAAAAATATAAGCAAAACGCGGCGTTTCACCTGGCCAAAAATCGCATCCTTATTATCTTGTCATTGTGTGCCATATGGCATGTGGTGCTTGGTCCGCGCCCGAAGGAACGGATCTCCCCAGATTGCCACCAACACACGACCGTCCGCGAATATGCGGATCAACCCCTGTGTGTGTGTGTGTTTTTTTTTTTTTTTTTTGGTTTGTTTCTGAAAGTTCTTAACTTGTAAAAGTTCATCTTATGAATTTTAATTTTAAAAAATTATTTTATTTTATAATTCTTAACTTTTATTCATCTCATGAATAATATTTGGTAAAATTAAATTTACTCATCTCATAAACAAATAATATATCTCATGAATTCTTTAATATTTTTCAGTGGCAATAAATATAGAGGCTTGGGCAGGGGCCTCAGGAAAAATTTAAGTCTAGCTCCAAATGAGTTAAGTTAATCATCTCATGAAATCATTTAATTACCATTTAATGAGACTTAGTTCCACTAAATAAATCTCACTGCAGTCCAGACTTAAGCCATTTATTCGATATTTTTCTAATAGACAATATTGATCACAACAACCCCTCTACTAGATGTCCATGACAAAGAATACGTATAACTATTACCATTATCCTTCTCACAGCTTCTCTATTAGTTACCGACTCACCCTTTACTGAATAATTCATTTATATTTGAACATATTCATAGTATAAATTCTAAATGTCAAACACTTGAAATACTTTGGCCAAAGTTTGAGGACTATTCAAATATTTGCCAAACAACTAAGGGGACATCTCCATTCAAAAAAAAAAAAAAAAAAAAAAAAACCCTAAGGGGACATCAGCATCTTATAAGAGACTGTAGATTTCCTATTGAATACTTGATCCTTGTCACACTTCAAGCCGCTACCCAATATATGTGAAAATTCAGTCATGCGTTTAGACCTTACTTATAGTACACCAAAGTGATTAACGCTCCATGCACAAGTGTAGAATACTCTTTGGATTTAGAGTCGTTGTTCAAATTGTATAATATGAATCACTCATCTCCGATAGTAGTCTAGAAACAAGTAATCTGCATGATGCAACTCAGTGTATCAATCTTATTAAACCCACCATCTTAACACTTTTGAATTACCATCCACATCACCAAGACAAGTCATCTAAAGTGTCACATTATAGTCTTAGTATACAAGTGGTCCAAACTTGTCTTTGACTGCATGTCTTTCAAACAGCAATCCATATCATTTGTTCCAAGTCTATCTGTGGGTTAATCTTATAAACCACTTTAAACAAACATGCAAATTGCAGTATGAGGACTACAGCCGTCTGATGATTGTTTTCAAAAAAGAAAATCACATGCAATATAATTGATTGCTTACCCAAATTAAATAAGAAAATGACTTGAACTTCAATTTTGTTTTTTAATAAAATAATATTAACTGAATAAATCTGGATTTTAGGACACTATTCCCAACAAGGACTACATCCATCTCTTGTATGTTACTTGAAAAAAAATAACACGCAATATATATAATCACTTACAGAAATTTAACAAGGAAACGACTGGAACTTAAATTTCATTCTATAATAATGTAATAATTACATGATAAATTTAGATTTTTAGGACACTATTCCTAACAATCTCCCACTAGTCTTAAATCCAGTTTACTATACACTTTATTACCATCCCTTCTAAAAGTGATTCAAAGTCTTTGTAAAAGGATCTGCAAGACTATTGCTCGTATCTAGCTTCAAGATCGCTATCTTGCCGTTCTCCATGTAGTCTTTAATGAGGTGGTATTTCCTTTCAACGTGTTTGTACGTCTTGTGTATTCTAGGCTCTTTAGAATTAGCCACTGCACCATAATTGTCACAAAAGACTGCAACTGGTGTTAGACCATGTCTAACTACCTTAAGATCTTTGAGGAACTTCATGTTCCAACATGCCTCCTTTGCCGCTTTTAAAGCTGCAACTTATTCGGCTTCCATGGTTGAGTCAGCAATACCAGAATGCTTAACACCCCTCCAATTGATGGCTCCACCTCCAAGGGTAAACACTATCCTAACGTCGAACGTCTTCCATCTCTATATGATTGAAAATCTGAATCAGTATAGCCAACTGGAACTAGTTCGTCACTATGAAATATTAACATATAATCTCTAGTTCTTCTCAAGCACTTACGAATATGCCTCACTGCCACCATAGTTGTTAAAATCGCGATTTAAAGTGCAAAATCGTACGATTCTACAATTTTACTTCGCCCCAGTGATCCAAATCGGTTAAAAAATAGTACTCAAGTAGAATCATAGCAGAATCGGTAGAATCGCATCAGAATCGGTAGAATCACAAGGAGAATCTTGATTCTAATGTGATTCTACCCGATTCTACTTAAAGGCTTCTACTCACGTGCAAAAGTCACGATTTTAATCTGTTTTTCTACATTTTTGTGTAATATATTAAGCTTTAACTTTCTATACTAACCTCATATTTGATTATATATTTTCTATTAACTATTGAAGTAAAAATCTACTATTAATTGTAAATCTTGAGGAGGTTTTATTGTTTTAGTTCTGAAATTGAGAGTGTAATCGTCACCTCAAGTGATATGGAAGGTTTGGTTGGAGATGATGCTACCATTGGGGATGATTCTCTTAATGATAGTGGAAATACAAACACTAGTGCTGCAAATGATATTAACGACAGTAACTTTGATTTTGGATATGAATTTGATGGTGCTATGAGTTAAGAGACTTGAGCGTATGTTTTATGTTCGAATGATGTTGCTCTTTTTCCTACCTTTAGGTTTCCAATGTATTATAAAACTGTTGTCTTGTGGACTTTTTGATGTTCTTTATTATATATTTGAGAATTGTCATGCTAATTTTGTCAATATAAATAATTTACTTACACAGAAAGTAGAATCTTACGATTCTCGATTCGATTCTACGATTCCGATTCTATTGACCCCTCGTCAATTCTACGTAGAATCCCGATTTTGACAACCTTGACTGCCACCCAGTGCATCAAATCTGGCTCAGATTGACACCTACTCACCATGCCGACAGCATAGTAGATATCTGATCTCATGCAGAGCATAGCATACATGAGGCTTCCCACAGCCAAAGCATATGGACCACTCCTCATCTGCTCTTCCTCTGGAGATGTCTTAGGACACTGCTCTAAAGTAAAAAGGGACTCCATTCTTGAAAGGTAAAGGCCCTTTCTTAGAGTCCTCATGTGATAACTTCACAAAATCTAGTCAATATAAGTGGCATTAGAAAGACCCAACATCCTACTCGTACGATCTCGCAAATGCTTGATCCCAAGCTAGCTGGCTTCTCCAATGTCCTTCATATCGAACTGACTTGACATCTAATATTTACAGCCTATGAGACACCTACATCATTCCCGAATTTCAGTATGTCATCCACATACAATACTAAGAAAGTCACTACTTTCTCATGATGTTGTTTGCACGCGCATGGTTTATCAACTAATTGCTCAAACCCATCAGATTTAATCACTTCATTGAATCTAATATTTCAAGAGCGTGATGTTTGTTTCAGCCCACATATGGACTTCTTCAGTTTGCGTGCTATATGCTCGTAATTTTTTCTAATGAAACCAATCTGGTTGCACCATATAGATGTCTTCTTCAAAATGACCATTTAAAAAGGCTGTTTTGACGTCCATTTGCCAAATCTCATAATCATAATGAGCTGCAATGGGTAAGAGTATCCTTATCAACTTTAACATGGCTACTAATAAGAAGGTCTCATCATAATCGATTCCTTCCTTTTGGGTAAAACCCTTAGCAACCAATCTTGCCTTGAAGGCCTTTACCTTCTCGTCTACTACTCTTTTTTTCTTTTAGACCCATTTACATCCAATGGGTTTAAAGCCTTTCGCACCTCCACAAGTTTCTAGACTTGATTGGAATACATAAACCCTATCTCAAATTTTATTGCCAAAACCCACTGGTGAGCAGCCTTGTCTTTAATTGCCTCATTATAGCTGAGAGGATCAGACTCAATGCCATGGTCAAGCATTAAGGCTCCCGCCATGAATATGTATGGCGCCCTAACAATCCTCCCACTATGCCTAGGCTCTTGTGTACTTAGGAGATCCTCAGACCTATATATAGGTGCATCTAATACATCCACTGTTTCTCAAGATGTCTCTAGCCGTTTAGAAATAATGTTATTATATCTCAATTCCTCTAACACTACTCTACTTTTACTTTTGTAGCCTATTACAAAATCCTCCTGCAAATATTTGGCATTTGCACTTACAAACACCTTTTGTTCGAAAGGACTGTAGAAAAGACCATCGCTTGTTTTTTCGGGATAACGAACAAACATACGCATCTCCATCCTTGATTCCAACTTGTCAGGGTTCTTTTTCAACACATGTGTTGGGCACCCCCTATTACGAAGGTATCCTAGACTAGGCTTTCTCCCAGTCCAAAACTCCATAGGTGTTTTAGGAACTGACTTAGATGGAACTAAGTTAAGGAGATATGTTGTTGTTTCTAAGGCATAACCCCAAAAGGAGATTGTTAAACTAGCATGGCTCATCATGAACCATACCACCGCTTATAATGTCCCATTCTTTCTTTCTGCAACACCATTCTGCTACGGTGTGCCCGGAGCAAAAATCGGAGATCTTGTCCCACTTGCAGTTAGGAAATACAGAAACTCTCTCGAAATGTATTCTCCATCTCAATCGGATGGAAGTGACTTGATTTGTTTATCTAATTGCTTTTCTATTTCAGTTTTGTACTCTTTGAACCTTTTGAAACAGTCCGACTTATGTCTCCTTAGGTAAATATAGCCATACCTAGAGTAATCATCTGTGAATGTGATGAATTACTCTTACCCACCTCTTGCTAAAGTATTCATTGGCCCAAATACATCTGTGTGAACCAGTTCAAGCAAGTCACCAACCCTATTGCCTTTATTCTTAAACATAAACTTTGCCATCTTACTGTCAATACAGGATTCGTAGACTTATAAGGGCTTTAAGTCCAAAGATTCTATCAATCCATCTTTTATCAGTCTTTGGGTCTTGTTCAAATTAATGTGATTTAAACATTGGTGCCATGTGAAGGCATTATCCGTTTCAAGGTGTTTTCTTTTAAGAGATTGAACAAGTAAGCTTGTGTTAGATTCATTCAAACAATTATCAGAGTTTTGATTAGGAAATAACATGAATAAACTATCTGCACATGTAACTTTGCAAATAAACAATTTATTTCTTGTAATAGTAAGTTCAGAATCAAAATTAATTGAATAACCATTATCCACTAATTGAGACGTAGAAAACAAATTCTTACACAACGCAGGTACAAATAAGCAATCCTTCAAAATCAAAAGCCTTCCACTAAACACTAAACTAACATCTCTTACTCCTAAGACCACTACTCTTATACCATATCCAACCGTGAAGTGCACATCTCCATCATGCAGCCTCCTGGTTAGCTTGAGCCCCTGTAACATGTTACAAATATGATTTGTTGAACCTGAGTCCACACACTAGGAACTTGGTGGACTCTTATCTATGTGTGACTCAACTAAGTGAGATACCAACATACATTCACCAGATGGTTTGGCAATCTTTGTAGGTAGAGTAGCTAAGTATGGTGTAGTTCCTCTTCAAGTGGCCCATTTTTCCCAAAAAAAAAAAAAGAAACAAAAATTTCCTTTGTCAGCTTCCTATTTGGCTTATTTGCTAACTAGCAACCTTGCTTTTTGCTTTCTTTCTACTTGCTCCCACTAATGCTTGAGTCAAGTGGACACTCCACTTGGCCCGCATCACACCCTTTACAACTTGGCAACGAGTAATCTTTATTATTCATCGTCTAGTTAAGTCGGAATTGAGTGAATGACTGGGAAAGAGAACTAAGGATGATCTCTTGCTGAGACTAACTATCAATCTTGGTGCCAAGAAATTCCAGCTTAGATAAACATGCCATCATCTTCATGACGTGGTCCTGAACTAGTGTTCTTTCTGACATCCTCACATTAAGAAGCGTCCTCATCAGCTCTTGCCTAGCTACCCTATCTTGACCATCAACATTTCTTTTAAATGTTTGATCATCTCAACTGCTGTTTCCATCTCAAACATCTGATGCTTGAGAATATTTGACACAGAGGCCAAAATGCAGCACATGGTTAACTTATTAGCCTTATGCCAGTGTTCATGACACTTTCCAACAACATTTGTGGAATTACCAATGAATACTGTAGAACGATCATTAATGAGAACAAACTTGAGACCCTCATGTATGACTACAATGTTCAAATTCATTTTCCACGTAAAATAATTAGGTCTAGTGAGAACAAACACTTCTATTGGTTTGAACCCACGGGCACAGATTGCCCCATGGTATCACACGCTGGTTTGCCAGCTTCTTTAAATGTAGATTTCCACATTATTTTTCAAATTTTTTTTTTTTTATTACTTTATTTCCCACATGTAAAATTTCACCTCATGAGCTTTTGATTTAAAGAAGTAATTTTTTTATAATTTTAATTTATATTCATCTCATTAATAATATTTAGGAAAATTAGATTTACTCATCTCATGTATAAATAATTCATCTCATAGATTTTTTTTTAAATATTTTTCTGATGGTATTTAAAATAGAGGCTTGCCCTGCTTTTATGGGGAGCCTTGGAGGCACTGGGTTTGTTGTTGTTGTTGTATTTAAAATAGAGGCTTGCGCAGGGACTTCATGGACAATTGAAATCTAGGTCTAAACCCATTTAGACCTAGATTCAAATTGTCCATGAGGTCCCTAAGCAAGCCTCTATTGTAAATACAACAACAACAACAAACCCAGTCTAGGTCTAAATGGGTTAAATTAATTATTATCTCATTATAAAATTTAATTACCATTTAATGGGACATAATTTCACTAAATAAATCCCACTGTACTTTAGAGTTAAATTATTTAATCGATATTTATCAAATAGACTATATTGTCAACAACAACCCCTCTATACGACATCCATGAGTAAAAATAATTATAACTACAACTACTATTTTTCTCACAGCTTTTCCATTAGTTTTCAACTTGCCCTTTTTTGAGCAATTCCTTTACACTTGAACAAATTCACAGTATAAATTTCAAATGTCAAACACTTAGAACACTTTGGGCAAAGTTTCTGAATTAATTCAAACATTTGTAAATCAACTATGGGGAAATCTATATCTCGTAAGAGACTATACTTTCCATAGTAAATACTTTATCTTTGTCACACTTCATACCGTTACCTAGTGCACATGGGACTTTGGCCATTTATCGAGACCTCATTATAGTGCACCAAGATAACTAACATTCCATACACTAGTCCAAAATACTCTCAGGATTTAGAGTCACTTACTAACAGTACATCATGAATCACTCATTTCCTATAGTAGTCTAGAAACAAGTAACTCACATGGTACAACTCAATATATTAATCTTATTGAGAACACCAACGTGATACTTTTGGATCACCATCTACATGACTAAGACAGGTCATCTAAAGTGTAACTTTATAGCCTTAGCAGACAAGTAGTCTAAACTTGTCACTGATTAGGAGTTTAAATTACATTTCATTCCATTTGCTCCAAGTCTTTCTGCTTAATTTCACAATCCACTTAGAACAAACATGTAAATGTAGTATGTGAACTACATCAATCTCATGGATGTTATTTAAAAGAAAATCACAAGCAATATATACTCACACAAATTTAACGAGGAAATGACTAGAACTCAAATTTCATTCTATAATAAAGTAACTACTACATGATAAATTTGGATTTTCTGGACAGTATTCCTAACACACTAGAAGTGATGGCTCTTAAGAAAGCTGAGTGACTGTTAAAAAAGCGTGCGTTAGATACAGAATGTGAGATAGGGTACGTTACACCTGAGCTCACAGATAGAGCAGTAGTATGATGATGGCTATAGAAAGAGGCACTTCATAAACCGGATATTGAAATTTAACAGGCATTATGAGAGCCCGAGCTCCACGCTTGATCTCACATCCACTTGCAGCCAGTGAAGGTTCTGTCATTGGTGCAGTGGTGCCTCACTGTCGTCATTAGCGGCACAAACTTTTGGCTGGTGCACCTCCATGCTAGCCCCCCATTATCGATGTTTGATTGAAAACCCCTCTCATTCTAAACAATAGTTATAAATTGTGCCTTTTCAAACAAACCAAATTCCATATTATCTACAGAGTGATTTGCATTAAAATCCATCTTAACAAGGAACGGAAAAGAATTTTCATTGAAGGTCACATCCTGAGAGATAATAATATTTTGATCATCCAAATTATAAACTTTGTAACCCCTTTACCCATATGGATAACCAATAAAAAGACATATTTACTTGGCAACTTTTCTAAAAAGACCTCTAATGGAGTCTTATTCTGCAACAAAGGTGTGGGTGCCCAATTAATTAAATAAGCAGCTGTTAAAGCACACTCACCCAAAAAACGAATAGGCAACCCTACTTGGAACATGATGCCCATGCTATTTCAAGCAAATGTTTGTGTTTTCGCTCCATTGCTCCATTTTGTTAGGGAGTCCTAGTGACCAAAGTCTAAAACAATATTCCATTTCGCGCATAAATGTCTTAGAGGCCATCCTAGAACTCTGGTCCATTGTCATTCCTCACTTGTTTCACTTGCATTCCATATTGAGTTTGAACCATATATAACACAAAAATCCAAATGCAAACGATGAGCTTGAGATTTGTCTCACATCAAATACACCTAAGTACATCGACTATAATCATCAACAATGGTTATGAAATATTGAGCTCCAGGTAACGAAAGAATATGGTATGGCCCCCAAATATCACAATATATTAATTCAAAACATGAATGTGCTTTTGTAATTGAAACGAGAAAGGGCAACCTAGACCATTTGCTCATTAACACAGGTCACACATAGCATCTACATTATGCGAAATACTCAAATACAAAAAAACGTAAAGCTTGTTAAATGGCATATGTCCCAAAATGATGGTGCCACAAAATGACTTGTTCTTTACTTTGAATAGCATGAACTACGGGTACTTGATGCCACAACTCCAAGAAGTATAGTCCATTTCGTTGCCTACCAACTCCAATAATCTTCCTCAAGTGTAAGTCTTGTATCACAAAAAAGTTTGGAAAGAATATTAATGTAGATTCTCCATCTTGAGTCAGCTTACTCATATACAAAAAAATTACAACGAAAAACCAGGTATCCCAAGAACATGATTTAGAGTAAGACCATTAGAAAGAGAAACGTTCCCCACATGTGAAATTGGAAGACTTGCCCTATTCAGCAATTTAACTGGCCTAATCCCGATATTAGAATGGAACATATCCAAGCAGTTTAACACAGATGTCATGTGATCAGAAGCTCCACTGTCAAAAATCCAAGAATTAACACAAATAGATACCTACCCTGTCAAATTCATAACTAAAAACCCAATAGTGCACAAAATTCATCCCCAAATAATCATGAAATGGAGAGTGAGAATCAATCACTGCCCCTGTCCTAAGAACTACTATGACTTGATGAGAAACAATGTTTGGAATTATTTAACAAACCGAAAAACAAAAATGAAACTCAAAACCAAGAATAATAATTCCCGTAGGTTTTGACAAAACTAGATTTGGGAAATTTAGCAAACCGAAGCTTCAGAAGAAAACCTACGGATAGCAAACATAAACTTATACCAAAGTTGACAGAGGCTCTTGGCCTTGACAAAATACCAAATTGCAATTGGAAGCAATTTAAAGATGGAGAATTTTTTGGACTTGAAACAAGAGAAGAGAGAGTATGTGTCTGTTGAAAATTAAAGTTAAAAAAATGCAAAACTATTAGCGGATTGTGTTTTTGCTCTTATATCATGTAAGAACTATAATGAAATCAACGATAATTTGAAACAATGATAAAACTAAATGTAATTGAAACGAAGAACACATAAGAGAGTGAAACTTTTTTTGGATAATTTCATTTTTTTTTTTCTTTTTGGAAAAATTTCTTGGATAATTTCATTCATCAAATTACAAACCTATTTAGAATACATATTAGGTGTATGGAGACACAACACTTGCAAGACAAGGAACCTAAGCTAATCAAAACATTATCTTTGATGATGATGGTATTTTGTCTGTTCTTTGTTGTTTTTCGATGTTTCTGGTTAATTTTCATATTGTTTCGATTGTGGGTTTTCATTGTTTAGTGCTTGGACAAGATCATGTTTTTTGAGTTGGGTTCGGGTCTGATATAGGGCCCCAATTCACAACAACTAGGAACCCTAAGCTAATCAAAACATTAAAAACACCATTGATTGTGATGGTAATTGTAGGTGGCCGGTTATGCAGGGATGGGAAGGAGTGGAAAAGTATTCACCTAATAATTGCTAAGTTAACATAATGGTAAATGCTTATGTACAAGAAATCTAAGTACAAAATACAAATACAGGTACAAATATAGGAATCCTAGGCTCAATGCAAGTAATTTCAACGGTGATCATATATAATTCCTATGGTCATCATAGGTAATTTCAATGGTGATCAAAGGTAATTCTAAGGTAGATTGCAATTAATTTTTGTGCTGACCATAGAGAATTCCTGTGGTGAGCTTGGGTTATTTTTATGGTGATCATAAGTAATTTCATGGTGATCAAGGGCAATTGTACGGGTGATATCAAGGAATTTCTTATCAAAGGAACCTTTGGCAATTATAGGTAATTCACTAATTTTATGGTGATTGCAAGCAATTCCCAAGGTGGTTACAAGTAATTTCTACGGTGATCACATGTAGGGTAATGAATTTATTTATTAGATAGTGATTATGAGTAATTAGGTGGTGAGTTTGAGTGATTGGTTAATATTTGTAAGAGAATGGTGATTTTTAAGTAATTGGCTGGTGATTTTGAGTTAACAATTATGAAATATTTTAATTTAAAAAACCACAAATTATATTATGGAGTGAGAAGTGTGGTGCTTCTCTCTCTGAGCAATTTTCCGGCAATTTGCTGGAGAGTGCTTGCAGTGAGTATGATGGCACTCAGAAAAAGCTTCCGCCTCGGGGATGTGGTGGTGGATCGATGGGAGTTGTAGGGAGGAGTAGTGGAAGCAACTCAGGAGGTCAGGCTGAAATGGGATCAACTAGGGTTTCTAGGCCATTGCTGGTTTTTGAAATCTGGCCAGGGTGACCAGCTATGGAAGAAGAAGTGAATGCTAGACCGATGGACCGAAATGATGAGCAAGAAGTGGTGAGTGATGAGCCCCCTTAAATCCTAGAGACAGTTCAAGCATAGCGATGGGGAGAGGTAGTGGAGGAACTTGAGGGAGCTCGGAGGGAAGTGGAAGGTACAATGGACCAAACCACAGCAGAGAATGTGTGTGGTATCGAAAAAAGTGTGCCTCCTGGACATCTGACTCATCAGGAGAATCGAGAGGCTTAGAAGCATTAGTGGCGGCAGCTATTTCAGGATAACCTAGATCCTTCGAGTGGAATGCCATTGCAGAAACTAAGTTCAGCTCCTGATTATGTTGTTATTACAATTACAAAGGATGAGGTTTCAGAGGGGATTCATTACTGGGGTAGAGCTTTGATAGGCTTTTTGAATTGGGGGACATTGATGTATGTTGCTATATTAGATATTGTTAAGCATATTTGGCCCACGGTTACAAAGACACAGGTTCTTCTTCATAACGAGGGGTGGATTTTCTTCTTGTTTGATAGAAAGGATGATTGTTGTAAAGTGTTAGAGGGTGGGCCGTACATGATGTGTAAATTGCCTTTAATTTTGCATCAATGGAGTGAGAATTTTAGTGCTGAGCAAGAGGAGTATAGTAAAATTCCGATTTGGGTAAACCTTTAGAATCTCCAACTTCACCTATGGAATGTAGATGCTTTGAGTAAGATTACTAGTAGGTTGGGTATTACCCTTTATGTGGATTATATGACTAAGCAGCGAAAGAGGGTGTCGTATGCTCGGGACCTTAATCAAATTGACATCTCAAAGCCTTTCGAAAAGAGTTTAGAGATTGCATTGCCTAATGGAGATGTTATTGATCAGCTTGTATGGTATGAATGGACACCTCAGCGGTGTTCTAGGGGCAAAATGATTGGTCATAAGACAAAAGAATGCCCAAGGAAGATAGTGGAGGGGAGACTGAAGCAGGTTCCAGATGAAACATAAGTGAGCGTTAATGAGCAAGCAGAACAAACTCAAGAAGCACAAGAAAGAGAAGGATGGATCATAGTAGAAGCTGGTAAGGGGAAAGGTATTGAGAAAGCAGTTTAAGTCACAACAAAAAATGCCTTTGAAGTACTTGCTAATCATAGGGGAGTAGATAGTGCACTAATGGGGACCAATCAAGCCTCAGCATCCGTAACATGATTGCTGCTTGGAACATAAGGGGTATGAATAAAAGAGAAAAAGTAGTGGAGGTACTGGTGACTTGCAGATAGAAATAAAATTAGATTGCCCTATTATTTTTGAATCTTAAAAAAAATAAAAAAATAAAATAGGTAGTGTAGATAGTGTCATGAAGTCACCCTTCCAAAAAGTGCTTTCTAGGAGGCATAGCTAAGCCTGTGAATGACTTAAGGGATGAACTACATAGTATTCAACAAGTTGAAATGAAGCAGTAGAGGGTTCGAGTAGTGAAGCAGAGGCTTATGCACATATCAAAGGCTGAGGAACCATAGCTGCGGAGTAAACTACAGTATATGAACTTAATGGATGCAGGATCTGCATAGTTTCACACACGCATCAAAGCTCGAAGCAAGAAAAATTTAGTTTGCATTGTAAAAGATTAATTGGGGAAAATGATTGAGGACTAAGATGGTATTCAGTTGCAATTTTTAAACTTTTATAAGAAACTTTTAGGAAGTGTGGGGACCAATAGAACTGCAATAGAACAAGCAATAATTGATATAGGTACTACAATTTTAGAGGATATAGCCACAGGTTTATGCACTCCAGTTACATTTCAAGAGGTGAAGGAGATGATATAGTCGATACTGCCATGGAAAGCCCCAAGTCCAAACAGATTATCTTAGATGTTTTTCAGAGAAGCTTGGGACATTGTTGGGATGGTTGTTTTTGAAGCGGTGAAGGACTTCTTTAGAAATGGAAGATTGCTTAAGTGTCTAAATGCTAGAGTGATATGTTTAGTGCCAAAATGTGATAATCCTCAAACAGTTGGAGAATATAGACCGATTTTGTGGTGTAACATCACATATAAAGTCATCTCGAAGTTGTTAGCTGCTTGGTGGAATAATGTGCTAGGACATGTTACAAACATTGCTCAAGATACTTTTGTTAAAGGCAAGGCGATCTTTGATAATATTTTGTTGGGTCCAGAGTTGATTAAGCATTACAGTAGGCAAAATGTATCTTCATGGTATTTTATGAAGGTCGATATTCAAAAGGCATATAATCCAGTGGGTTAGGACTTTCTTATTGATCTCATGAAGGGGCTCAATTTTCCTTCAGAATTTGTCAAGCTTGTAAAGGAATGTATAACTACTCCGTCCTATTATATACAGCTAAATGGAGAAATTGTGGGATTTTTCAGAGTAGTGCGAGGCTTACGATAAGGTCACCCACTATCTCCATATCTTTTTATTTTGTGTGTGGAGTAATTAATCCGGAAATTGAAAATAATTACCGAACACAAGTCATTCCGATTTGATCAGAAGTGTGCGAAACTCAAAATGAGTCATTTGGTTTTAGCGGATGGCTTATTACTTTTTGCTCGGAGTGACATAAGATCAGTAAAGTTTTTATGGCAAATGTTTACAGAGTTTGCGACTAATTTTGGACCTGTGGCAAACAACTTGAAATCAGGGATTTGTTTCGCAGGGAGAGGTGAAGATGAAAAGAGGTTAATTTTGGAAGAATTGGGATTTAGAGAAGAGGTATTGCCTATTCGTTACATAGGTGTACCCATATCGGGAGCTCGGCTGCTTGTAAACCAGTATGGTGCCCTCATCGATAGTATAAAGTCGAAGGTCAGTGCTTGGCCAAACAAATTGTTGTCATATGAGGGGTGCGCAGAACTGATTCGATCGGTAATTTTTAGAGTAGTGATGTATTAGGCTAACATATTTTACTTCCCTAAAATGATAATAAAAGAGGTACAATGTATGTTGACTCGATTTTTATGGGCTAGAGAGATCGAGAATAGGGGAGGATATATATTGATTGCTTGGAAAAAAGTTAATTTTTCCTAAGGAGGAAGGTAGATTAGGCATTAAACAACTTGAGATGTGGAATAAAGCAACATTATTTGAAATTGCTATGGAACATCCATGTCAAGAAAGATGTGTTATGGGTGAAGTGGATACATGTCTATATGAACAGGGGCTTGATATGGGATACTTGGGCAAGAGTAAACAACTCCAATGTAGGGAAAACAATGGGCAAATGTAGGGAAGAGTTGTTTCAGTGAAATGGGGATATGGGAGAAGCTGAGGCTCAATAAAAAGATTGTGTGTGGAAGGAAAATTCAAAGTGGCAGCTGCATACGACAATATCTGAGGTAGGAGGGATAGGAGCCTCTATAAAAGAACTATATGGAGTAAAGTAAGTTATCCAAGACATTGTTTTCTTCTTTGGTTGGCGGTACACCGAAGTCTAAAAAACTGTTGAGCTTTTGAAGCATAGAAGGGTCAGCTTAGCGAGCCGATGTGTTGTGTAGTGATAGGGAAGATTGTGTAGATCACATTTTCTTTTACTGCTCGTGGGTGCGAAATGTTTGGAAGCAAATTATAGAATGGGTGAGCATACAAACATATGATGGGTTAGGGAGAGTTATGGAAAGATTATGAATATTAGTAAAAAAAAAAAAAAAAAAAAAAAACAGACTCTCAACTAGTAAGATTCGAAGATTATGCCTTGGAACAATAATATACTTGATTTGGAAGGAATGCAATGATTGAAGACATAGTGAAAGGAAGAAGTCAGTGGATTAATTAATCAAGGAGATCCAACTTATGGTGTGGTCTAGAATTAATTTTTTAAATTTAGAAGTTATTATTCTTAGTTGGAATTAGATATGGAATGAAATTTTGATAGATAGATAAATACCTTTGATCGGAGAGTTGTGTTTATAGGGGAACGGTTGAACTATCTGATGTGAATGGTCTTCGAGGGAGCAATGGAAAAGTACTTGCCTACCAGCAACAAAAAAAACAAAAAAAAAAAATTTTCACAAATTACTATAAAATAACAATAAAATATTTTTAATGTAATAATTCGTAAAATATATATAATATAAAAAGGTTGTTAAATATTTTTAGCATAATAAATCATTAAATATTTTGATCATTAAAAACCATTGAATATTTTTAAAGTAATTGGATAGTAACTTTGAATTATTAGGTGATTTTTTATGTAAGTGGGTGATGATTTTGAGCGAACGTGTGGTAATTGTGGGTGATGATTCCGAGTAACTAGGTTATGATTTTAAGTAATTGGATGAGTTTGGGTAAGTGGGGGAGTCGGCGCGGGGCGCGGGGGGGGCGGGCCTTTTGAGTAAGTATTCGATTTCATGAGAGTGGTGATTTTGAGTAATTGGGTAGTGTTTTTGAGTATGAGAGTGATAGTATTTCTTGGGGTGATCATAGGTAATTCTCATGGTTATCAGAACTAATTCTTGAGGTGATCGCATGTACTTTCTGGGGTATTTATAAGTAATTCTTATGGTGATCACATGTTATTTCTAGGGTGATCACATGTAACTCTCGTTGTGATCACAAGTCATTGCCATGATAATCAAAGGCTATTCTTGGGTTGTCACTTGTATAATTCTTGTGGTGATCGTAGATAATTTCTATGGTGACCACAGTTAATTCTTATGGTAATCCCAAGTAATTTCTATGTTTGTAATAGGTAATTCTTATAGTAGTTCAGTAATTCTCACGGTGATTACTAGTAATTCCCAAGGTAATTCCTATGTTGATCACATATAATTCTCATGATAATTGGAGGTAATTTGTAGGGTGATCAAAGATAATTCTTGAGGTGATTAACATGTAATTCTTGTGATTATCACATGTAATTTGTGTGGTGCTCTATGGTGATCACATTTTATTAATTATAGTGATCACATGTAACATTGATATGATGGTCAAAAGCAACACCAGTGATGGTCACATGTACCTGTTGTGTTGATCTATCTTAGGGGATGACAAGTAACTATCGTGGCGACTGCATATAACTAACTCTTACAATGGTTGCTGGTAACTCTTGTGGTGGTCACAATGAACTATTTTGGTGATCACATGTTGGATTCACTACTTCATGTGTCAAATTGTTGAAACTCAAGAAAAGGAAGAAATTTTATATTGTATTTATGGTCTTTCATGTAGAGATCAGAAGGAGGAAAAGAAGCAGTAGAGACCCTAAGACTTGAAGGGAAAGAAAAATGGTTTACAACTTTATTTTCATAATAACGGTACTACCCTATGTACTTCACTACAACAAAATAGGCCTATGGCAATGGTCGTTTTGCAACGGTTCAAAAACCATTGCATAAGATAAATTTATGCAACGGTTTTGTAATGGTTCCAAAAATGTTGCATAAGGACGGCTATAGCAATAATTTTCATAACAAAAAAGTAACCGTTGCGCACAATTACATATGGACACGGTTTGCGACAACGGTTTTTTAAAATGACACTTATTGCAATGATTAACAATAGTTATATACTCCCATGGTGACAATGTTAAAATTTTCTAGAATAGATGCCCTTTTTTTAAAAAAAAATTTGTTACGGTAAAATTGTTTTTGGTACTCTCTCTAGTTTCTATTTGAACTATTATCTCCTCCATTTATACCCTAATACAAGTTCGATCGACTATCAAATATTAAGTACGTAACAAATAAACGAGTATGAGTCGAGTGGTTTAATATTGAACTCGATCGGTACCTAATGGTTAACTTGATTTGATACTTATTTACGACGACTCATCAAGTCAAACGGTAAAAAAGCGTCATAAATTGTAGGGCAATTATGGCAGGAAATATCAGTTGTGGGAAAATTACAAAATCGTGCATAATTTGTGACAATATTGATTGCTCGATATAAGTTTAGAGATTTTACTCATCACAAATTACATTCAGAAAGATATAGTAAAGGTGGTTAGTAAAAATTTTAATAGTATTCCACATAATTTATAAAAATTTGCTGCCCAAATTTTCAATAACAAAATTACATTCGAAGTTAAAATTGGTATTAAAAAAATGTTAAATTAAATATTGATAATCCAAAAAGCAAGTTTTGAGTAAAATTACGTACAAGTTTTGAGGTCTCTTCATTTTTCTGCTTTACCTTTCATTCTCTCTCTCTCATGTCGTTCCTTCTCCTTCCCGTAACTCTCTGCTTCGCTTCGCTTCGCACTCTCAGCTCCTCCTGCTAAGCTTCACTTCACTTTGCTCTATTTTTGTTCAATTTTGGTCACTCTCTTTTTCGTTCTCCATTTTTAAGGTAGATGACTTAATATCTTCTCCATTTTCATGTTTTGTGGTTTAAGTTCATTTGAGTTTGCCCTAATCTGATTACGTGCACATTTTCATGGTAAATAACCTAAAATTACATGAATAGCTATCTCCATTTTCATGTGTTGTGGTTTAAGTTCATCTGAGTTTGCCATAATTTGATTCGGTGCACATTTTCATGGTAAATAACTTAAAATAAACATGAATAGCTTTGCAATTTTCTTATGATGCGGCTTAAGTTCATTTGCGTTTGTCCTAAATTGATTTCATGCATATTTTCATGGTAATTAACCTAAAATGGACATGAACAACTTCTTCATTTTCGTGAGGTGAGGTTTAAGTTCATTTGAGTTTACCTTAATTTGATTTGGTGCATATTTTTATGGTAAATAACTTAAAGTGGACATGAGCAACTTCTTCATTTTTGTGTGTTGCGGTTTAAGTTCATTTGAGTTTGCCCTAACTTGATTATGTACATATTTTCAAGGTAAATAACTAAAAGTGGACATGAATAGCTTTGCCATTTTCATGTGTTGGGGTTTAAGTTCATTTGTGTTGGCCCTAAATGAGTTCGTGTATATTTTCATGGTAAATAAATTAAAACGGACATGAATAGCTTTGCAATTATTGTGTGTTAATGTTTAAGTTCATTTGAGTTTACTCTAAATTCATTTCATGCATATTTTCATGGTAAATAATATAAAATGGACATGAATAGCTTCTCCATTTTCGTGTGTTGCGGTTTAAGTTCATTTGAGTTTGCCTTAATATTATTCTGTGGATGAGTTTGCTGGAAATGAAGAATGCAATGCTGAAAATGATGATTTTAGTGTTGGAAATGATGGTTTCAGTGCTAAAGATAATGATTTTAATTCTAATAATAATGTTTTTGGTCATGTAAATGATGATTTCAGTTCTGAAAATGAAGAAACAAATCTTGAAGCACAAGAGCTTCAATCAATAGTGAGGAGGAATCTCGTTACTAAAGTTCAAGCTAGCAAAAGATCCTAACACCTAGTGTCTGAACAAAAATCAACAAGAACTCATCAGAGTCAAAGATATCAAGAAGTTAGAAATCAGCCAAGCCAAGCCTCTCGACATCAAGAACAAGGATTGCATCGTAGTAAAAGATCCTAAGAATTTGAAAACCAACCAAATTAAACTTCTGAAAGACGAGAACAAGGATCCCAGCAGAACCAACAAAATTTGTCTTTTGAGGGTAGTGAGGGTAATCCTCAAAATTGTGAAGGTGCATCTTTTTACTAAATAAAAAAATTGTAAATTAATCAAATTTCTATATGCCTTGTTCAATAATATTTTTTGTCTATATATGTAGACCCGTCCTCTCATATCAAGAAGCATAGAGGGCCCACTAAAATGAAACATGTTCATGCTTGATCTTCAGGGGACAAAGTTCCCATATTTATGAATGGATATAACTAAGTTTTTTCTCCATCGGATAAAATTGTTGATGAATTTTGGTAGCTTCTTGGAAACGTTGGGCCAAGATTCTTGCATTTGCCCACTAAATCATACCCATTGGACTAAAGTACCCAAGCTACCTATATTGCACTTTGTAGAGGTACAATTTTAAATTGTTTACTATCTTAATTTACTGATACTTGTTTTATGCATCATATTAATTTTGCATAAGAAGTATGCGATTCCACCACATAGTCGCAAGTGGGTGTTACCAACCGTGAATTTTGCAAGGAGGTCATACAAACATGACCTGAAGCAAGATCATTTTGACCAGCATGAGGACGATGCAACCAAGTTGGCCAACCGCTTTAGAGGAGTTATCCTTGATTATCAAATGTGAGCTCGCTTGAGGCTACGCAATCCTCGAGTATTTATAATCGATTAAAAGAATATATTTTCACTATATATTTATTGTGATTGTATTTATGACATGTTTTCTCATATATGTTTTATAGAATGCGGCTGCAATCAACAGCTGTAATATGCAGAAAATATAGGCACATGGCTGAGAGAAAAAGCTTTACACGTATGAGTTATGGATTGTTAAAAGAGCTCTCTAACTGTTATTTCCATCTTTGCCCACTCTTAGAATTACTAAAGACTAAGATTTTATTACACTTCTTACTTTAGTGCCATTTGTAGCAACAAGTTGATCCAGATAAGCAACGTCCTTCACTAGGAGAAATGTTTATCGTAACGCGCAAAGAAGACCTGATAGAGAATACAAAGAAGATGTAGAGAGCACCACTGCTGAATTTGTAAGTTGATTCATTAACAAGTTAACGACTGATGTCTTGCTTTGTTTGACTCTTCATTCATTTATACAATTATATAGGGTGAAGTTCAGCAGCAACAGGACAAGATTAATGCAAAGGATGGTGCAAACGCCAAGAATAGGGATGCCTTTACTGTGGTTATGACTGATGAACATCCCGGTAGACTCCGTCTTTATGGGAGGGGTGTTTGTCAAAGGGACGTTAAAGGAAAGGCCAAAGTGGGTGATATACAAGTTCCATCTAGCGTTATGGATGTTGTGAAAGCAGAACTCAAAGCTAATGTTACAAAAGAAGTGTTGAAGGAACTTATATTAAAGCTTGGAGCCATTGTCCCAAGCTTAAGTAATCTTGGACCTGAAGTGCTATAAGGATTAGTTGAATCACCTAGAGATGCTGCTAGTGCTCCTAATCAAAATGATGCTTTTTCATTTGGTGCCAGAAATCCTCGATTGAATCAGGTGTGCTTCTTCAATTTATGTTTCTGCTTGTCCCCTCTTAGGGTCATGTGGCTTGAGATGGGCTTGAGATTTTGTGATATTTTTGATGGAATCTGCTTTCAGTTTTGGGAATTATGTTGATCTACTGAGGAAATCGGTTTGGTGCTTTAGCATTTTATCAAATTTGTTTGGGTATTATGGTTTACTTCATATATTTAGGCTAGAGAACGTTATATAAATGTGTGGTTAAATTAGAGATTAGAGACCGTGTGATAAATGAAATACAATATGACTTATTTAGGCTAGAGAATATGTGAGAAATGTGTGCTACAATTTGTTCAGTTCATATATTTGTTTAATATTACGGTCTACTTTATATATTAAGGCTAGGGAATGTGTGAGAAATGTGGGCTTCAAATAGAGATTAGAGACCGCATGATAAATGAGATACAATATGACTTATACTCACGTTTCGTAAGATTGTGTTTTTATTTTTTTTATTTTTTTTTAAATGTGGTTTGAGATATGTTGCTATGACGCTCTTAAGTTTAATTATTCTATAATCTATGGAAGATTTAGTGCCTTCTTTGTAGAATCATTTTCTGATTTCCTATATAGTTGCTATTCATATTTTAGTAAACTCTTTGAAGCTCTTTAATATTATTGAGTGTACTGAGTTCACACTTGACACTGTCTATTTCTATCATTCAATTCTCATTTTCTAGTTATTATTAAATGGTCAAATCACTTTAAATAATCATGTTTGGTTTGAAGATAGATTAAATTATGAATGTAATATATTAAGTTGGGTTCCTTCTTATTCATTATGTAAGTAATGAATTAAGAGCTTATAATAGGGATTCATAGTTATCAGGTGATTTTTAGGGGAATACTGTTAGATAATTGCTTGTTAAGGAACATAATTGGTGGTTACATGAAATACTATAAACTATTTGAGAATGCACTGACATAAGTTCATTGAATTAACATGTGTTTTTAAGAACATATATATTCATCAAGTTTTAACTTTCTATATGTTTTCCACCTTTTGAAATACTTTTTGTGTTTGATTTCCTCTTTTTTTTTTTTTTTGTGCATGAGTTCAAGGTCTCATGGTTTTCTTGGACAATAATCTGAGGGGAGGGGAGTTAGGGTTGGTATGAGCAGTTTTGGTCGATGAAGGGTCAATGATGGTAGTGGCATTGTATTAAGTTATGGTGTTGGTAGTAAATGCTCGGGGGCCCCATTTTATGTGGTCCATACATTTGCCAATGACAATTGAATTTTGTTTTAAGTTATGTTCTGCCCTGGTGGATAAAACGTATTTTTTAAAGTCGGTTTTTTGTTGGACTTCATCGGTGAATATTATCTTGTTGTCAATATAAAGATGGAATGTTTCCTTTACTAATTGTTACTCCTAGCTTCGTGTGCATCATTTAATTTTTTTTCCTTATGGCAGGTAGAAGATGATGATGAAGACGATGTTGAGGATAATTTCTGATTATTATGTAGTTAGCCTCAATAATGTTAGGTCATGCGTATTTTTGTAAGTAACAATAGAGTGTGTTATGCTATTTTGTTATTTGGTAGGTTGTCGTGACAACTAGTTGGGCTTTATGCTAGACTTGATATTGTTGACAATTGGTACATAGTAATTTTGTGGTCAATGGATGAAGTTGAATATTACTTGTTTCAAAAATCAAGTTTGCCATATTTGTTGTTTGAAACAGGTGCACTATTTGACAATTTTTATTGCAATAAAGGATTACAAACATAAATGGAATAGTTGTTAGAGGTAATAAACTGTTGCAATAAGTTTCCCAAATCGTTTGCTTGTTTGCCGAAAAACTGTTGCCATAGGGAAAAAGATTGCTGTAATAGATCACCCAAACCGTTGTGTTTAATTGGAAACAAGCATTGCCATAGAATATTACTCACTGAAACTGTTGCCATAGGGGAAAAAATGTTGTAAAAGGTATCCAAAACCGCTATAGTTTATGAAAAATATGTTGCGATAAACAAAAATAAACATAACTATTGTTACCATTATAAATATAAAAAAAAAAGCCGCCACAACAGGTACCTAAAAAGCGATGTTATTTCAACAAAAGCCATTTCTATAGGCATTTCCATTAAAAAAAAAAACAGTTGCCTTAAATAAATACAACTATTGTCATATGGAAGCCAAAAACTGTTGTTATTGATAGCTCTTCTGTAATGGTTCCTACGTTGTTGCTGTGGAAAAAGCGTTGCCATAGGCTACGACAATGGCCGCATATGAAACGGTTCAAAAACTATTTCCGTAGACCTACGGCAACGGTCATGAGTCTACAGCAACAGTTTTGAACTGTTGGTGTAGCCTTATTTTGAATTGTTAGGCCTAATATTTAAATAATATGGTTCACTATACTAGCTTAACTAACTAAACAAATCAAATAACAAATTACTAAGTACAACAGTTACCAACTAGAAATTTTACTTACAAATTATTAATTTTTTCCCAAACTCCATAACACATACGAGGAGGACAAGATTATTGAGAAATACAAGGAAAGGCATAGAAAAGAGTGGGAGGAGAGAGCATAATGAGAAGAGAGAAAGAATTTAGGGAATATAAATAGAATTAATTTGATTCATGTTATTCAATTACTCTAGAGATATACGTATTTATAGGGCAACTAAGCATAACCCCATAACAAACTAAAATCCTTGCAAGTAATAAATTAATAAAGTACAATTGCATGTAACAATATTTCCCCCACAAGAACACACTTGTCCCAGCGAGAGATACTTTTAAAATGACTTGAGGGCATTATACAAGCCAATAACGTATATGTTCTACCTAGATTAAAAACAAAAATGGTTGCACCAAAAGCAAAACTGAGCACTTAACTCTGGTCAGCACAATATGTGACATGATGCATTGATGGTACCTAATGATAGCATCTTCCATTCCAAATGAAAATTTGGCCTTGTGCTCGAAGTACTCCTCTATCTTGTAGGACTGCGAAGAAATCTCAACCCAAGAGCATTTTCCTTTGTTCCTAAATATCTTCATGTCTTCACCAGGCACCAATTGGAAAATTGTCTCAACATTTGTATTGTCTTTAAGATCTGAAATAAGGTCCATGATTTGAGCTTTTCCATGAACTAAAGAATCCTGCAATGATCCAACTGCTTTTGAGATATCCAATGGAGATGCCTAAATTTTTTTAGTTGAGTGATGGATGGAGATTGGGGAGTTGTAGTCGTTAATACAATAGCGGTTGAAGGTGCTTTAGTGAATCTCAATCATGCTGCAACAAGCATTCTAGGTGATAGAAAAGTGAATTCAAGCGGTTCATTAGTACAGTGGCTACCCTCTATTTCTCCAAATTGCTCATGAGGATTGAAGAAATAAATATCCAGCACACAACAATTATCATACACAATCCTTCCATGTAGATTAACACGTGCTGAAGCTGCCATTTGTCATGTAGAAAATGCTATGTGTGCTTTAACGACAAAAATTCATGATGAAATGACTACATTTTTTTCAGTGTCACCATATGGAGAGCGTAGCATCTTTAGTTATTAACTTTGATTAGTTATTGGATAAAAGGCCTCCGTGACTTTGATTAAGAGGGTAGCATCATTGGAGTTATTAACTTGAACCAAAGTAGAGTTCATAAATTGTATCATCCTTGTACGAAACTAAAAAAATGAGCCACTAAGGAAATAATCCTTTGATTGTTAAAAATTTGAGCTGACTATTGCATTGTAAACTACGGCATTTTATTAAAAATCTTCTATGCAGAACTTGAAGTGCAAGTAATAATACCTTATGTGCAGCTGTGGACGATGCGCTTCAAACTATACACTATTGCCTTGATTGTAGAAGCGAAGGATAAGAATTTGCAAAAGCTTGAGTAAGCTCCATCGTCGAGAGCTTTGATTTTTTGTTTTTTTTCATCCAATTAATAAGCTTGAATGCATGAGCTGTGATAGTGTGTGTGTGTGTGTGTGTGTGTGTGCGTATATATATATATACTTCCAGATCTTCAAACTATTGAGAAAAAGATATTCTACAAAATCAAAATCTAGCTCCAATCAATATTTGTGAGATCTCAATAAATGCTGCAAAAATTTTGCCCGATCAACAATTGTTTACATCAGCGGCTGAGAATCAATGGTTCTGATAGCAAATGATGTAATCTATTTAGATTGTATCTAAATTTAGGGAAAAACATATATGAGAAGGAGAAGATTAGATAGAAATACGAGAAAAGGAGTAGAAGAGAGTAGGAAGAGAGAGATCAATGAGAGGGGAGAAAAAGTTCAGGTAAGATTGATAGAATTGACTTCAAATTTTTTTTTTTTTTTAATCTACTAGTCAAGGGACATATGTATTTACAGAGAAACTAAGCATAATTCCCTAACAAACTGATACCCTTGCAAGTAACAAACTAGCAAACTACAATTTCATGTAACGTAGTGGTTGAAAATGGAATTCATCAAACGCATATCTGGATTGGCAAATCTTCCTTGGAACTAGACAATTTAGGTTGTATTGAGCTATACTTTTTTCTTACTTATGATGAATTTTTGCTCAAACTCCGTGGCACATTTCGATTGAGGGAGAAGGCTCTATTCATCACATTTTTGTAGGGGGAAGAAGGCACTGAGATTTGTAAGCCTCATTTATTCTTCAATTTTTTTGGTGCAATAGATTTTATCGGAACATCGAGGCTTGAGCTTCGGTACAAGTTTCCTTATCATACCTTCCCATTTGATCCTGGTGGAGTTCAAGTTATATTCAAGCTTAGTGCCCTCCGTTTTTCTTACATATCATCTTTGAGGACAAGGATGTTTTGGTAGAGAGGGTATTGTTATAGTCAGTATTCATCACATGGAGAAATAATAGCTTGCAATTGGTTATTAGATAGTATTGAGTGGTTAAGGTGGTTAGAGATCTTATTAGTTGTTAGTGACTTTGTTAGGTAAGTTGTTAAGATAGTATCAAAGCTATAAATAATTGTAGTACTTCATGTATGGCATAACAAGATTCAAATCAATTTTTTCAATCTTCTCCTAAACACTTTCACTCTCCTCATTGATCTCTCTCCTCCAACTCTTCTTCTCATATGTCTCTCTAATCTTCTTCTCCTTATATGTTATTTTCTCTAAATTTACAACAACAACAACAACAATCCCAGTGCTCAAAGGACTCCCACATACGTAGGGTTGAGGGGCCTGAAGAGAGGTTGTTTCTAAGGACCCCCAAACCTAAGAAGCTTATCAGCGGCATAGAAGCATGGTGGCTTGGCAGCAAGAGGGTAACACAGCATAAGAGCATGGCAAAACTCAAGGTAAGCAATACAGGCAAAAGCAATGCCAATGCTAGGAAAATAATATGCATATAAAATACCAATTGCAGATAAGCAGATAGTAAATAGCAAGTACGCAAGTGGCCAATCAGGAGAGCAAGTACGCACATAAGTGCACCAAAGAAGAAGTCAAGGCCTAGAAGCATTAGTGATAGCACTAATAAGCTGGATTACCCTTTTCTAATCTGCTACACCTGTTACCCCTATGCTAGCCCTCTATTGGGCTCTATCTAAGGCCATCTCCTCCCGAAGGTTTTGGGGTGTGAGGTCTTGTCGGATTGTCTCAAACCATCTCTTCTTTTGGCCTGTTTCTCCCTCTCATGCTTAGCGTAGTATTGACCTTTTCACATCTCCTGACTGGAGTGGTGTGTGATCTCCTCCTAAAATGTCCAAACCACCTCATATGTTGCTCTCTCAATTTATCCTTAATGGAGGCAACGCCCAATTCGCCTCTTATGACATTGTTCTTGATCCTATCCTTCTTTGTATTGTAGCATTCTCATCTCCGCCACCTTCATCTTTTGTATATGATGTTGTTTCATCACCTTGCACTCCGAACCATAAGACATGGCTGGCCTCATTACCGTGTTATAGTATCTTCCCTTTTACTTTAAGAGAAACTTTCTATCGCAAAGTACCGTGGAGCCCACCCTCCATTTATGCCCTTCTACTTTAATCCGGTCATTGATATCCTTGTCAACTTTGCCGTTGTGTTGTACCATGGACCCCAAGTATCTGAAACTCTCCTTTTTTGGTATGGCCTAAGATCCAATCTTAACATCTTCTTTGCTAGGCATGGTGGAAAGATCGAACTTGAGTTCCACGTACTCGGTCTTGGATCTACTGATTCATAAGCCCCTTTGATTCCAATACCCTTCTACACAGTTCCAACTTCCCATTTACCTCTTCCCACGACTCCCCCACCAGCACTATGTCATCTACAAAATGCATGCACCAAGATACACCTCCTTGGATGTGCCTAGTTAGCTCATCCATGATCAGAATGAACAGATAGGGGCTCAAGGCAGATCCTTGGTGTACCTTGACTATTATGGGGAAGGCGTATGTCTCCCCTTCCATTGTACGCACCATAGTTTATACATTCTTATACATGTTTATTTTCTCTAAATTTTGATAGAATCTAAATGGATGGTATCATATTGGTCGCTGTCATGAGTTTATAGACTTTCTTATCAAATCTCAACCAACTTAATATGTCTTTGCACTCCTTTTTTTTTTTTTTTTTTTGATAGATAATGGCAAAATTTACATATGAAATTAAGACGTATTTATACTCCAAATTAACTGGGCTCATTAGAGTATATTTGTACTATTTTAGCACAAGTTCCACGAATATTTTACTACGTTGCAACAGGGACAAGTCCTAACAGTTTTTAGGCCTCAAACGTATATTTTAAATGGAGCACTTCATATCCAACAAATTATAAAAATTTAATCATAAAACTTGTTAAAATTAACAACTATTACTTCTAACTCCAAAAAGTTTTGGGCCCTAAAATTCGAGGGGCCCTAAGTGGTTGCTTGTGTTGCTTGGGGATCATGTTATGAAATGATGAGTTGAAGCCGTCTCGCAACTGAAATCCAAATTCATACTACTTGCATTTTCAATAGGACAAAAGAGGATCTACACCATATAAACTTATCAGCGTTAATTGGATTTGTCATGACATCTGCTAGGTTGTCTATGGTGTGAATTTTCTGCATATCCACACTCTTTTCTTCTACTACTTCTCGAACAAAATGATATTGAACTCTTATGTGCTTTGTCCTGGAATGAAAGGTTGGATTTCTTACAATGTGCGAGGCACTTTGACAGTCATAATACACTAGAATCTTCTCTTATTTGTTCCCAAGTTCCTCCATTAACCTTTGAATACCAATTGCTTCTTAGCACGCTTATGTAGCTGCCATATACTTAGCTTTTGTTAAAGATAAGGCCACAATAGTCTGTAGCTTGGATACCATAAAACCTCCTTCTTCCTTATTTACAAATTCTCTTTCTTGCTATCTTTTCTTTCTCGGTGAATTTAAATCCCTAAAATTTTCTTTGCCGGTCCCAAGTCATTCATATCGAAGTCTCTAGCCAATTATGCCTTCAATTCCTGGACTCGATCTTTGTTGGGGCCTATTCCTAATATATGTGTTAAGGTTTCGAAGATTTCTCTTGAGCCTTAACCTAGGTTGGGATAGAAAGAGTATGAGATGAGAAATAATATAGAGTTTAGATGAGAGAAAGAAGGGAAATTAGATGAGAAAATAGAGAGAGTTAGATGAGAGAGAGAATATTGATCTCAAAATGAGATTGTGTTTGATATTCGATTGAACGCCAATATTTACAGCAGAAAGGTCTATTTATAAGCAAAACAAGCAAAGCTATTACATTGTATCAAGACAACCTAACTAACTAACTCACTAGAAAATATCTAAAAATATCTAACTAGCAACTAACATCATAACAGCAGCATATAGCGGCAATAGTAAAGCAGCAGCAGCAAGTAGTATATCAGCAGCAGAACAACACTTCAGCATTACAGCCACCACACATCCAAGCCTCGGATTCTCGATTCATAACATTCCCTTCCCCTTAAGAACATTCTTGTCCTCAAGAATAGAAGAGAGTTGTCATAATGAAGACACTTATTGCATATGAAAATACACCTGAAGTGACAAAGTCTGCTGAAATCTGCAGCTGAGACACCCCATAAGCACTTCAATTGATCGTGATGTGCACTTGAGTACATAATGCTCTTCAGGGGGTCTACTACGATCAAACCAAACATCACCAACACATTCCGAACCTCTCTTGTTGCAGTTAACATAGCTCAAATCCCAGATTCGCTGCTGAAATTCACAAATGTAGATACAATTCTGAGTTTATGCATGTAGTAAGCTTCATTACCAATTTTGTGTCTCTTTGTCCCAATTAAATTGACTATGAATTCCTTGAGCATCTCGGGAGGCCTTCCAAACTCAAACCAAGAGAGACAAACATTAATTTCTGCTTGTAAACATCCCCAAATGCCGTTCAAACAGCTCCAAAACAGAAGTATTTCACTTCGAACTTGCCGATCGGCATGCCGAAAATGCATATTAGCCCCTGGAACTTGAGTCCTTGCTGATTTAATGTGTTCTGTCGCAAAGATATTCAACTTATTTAGCTCACACACCCTTAAACAACTCATAACATGCTCAACAAACCGTTGATTGCTTCCCAATTCCACCCAAGCTGCTGCAGAGTCCAATAATCCAGCATTGTGAACTTGATGCAGACCATAATGATATATTGCAGCTCGGTTTATGTCCATATGGAAGCCACATGAAGTGAACAAGTTATTAAACCTTCTAAAAGACATAATAGCATCAAACAAACTCAATCCGAACATCTCATCTAATGCTGACAAAGAATCAATTGTAATTCTACCAGCCATAACAGCACCTAACTTGAACTCCTGCTGCCCCACCTTGATTAACTGAGCTTTCGTGGCATTGGCTAGAATATCTGGGCTCTTGCTCCACCAAATCGAATACTCACGGGTCACAATTGAATTCCTATCATCGGACTTGAAGATGTACTCCCAATCAAGGCACCAATGACACAACTGCATAAGTGAAATTAAATTCAGTGCAAGAGAACATCTGTCCTGATCCTTACTATTGAAATGTAAAATATTTTCAGCTAGAAAGGATCTTATTTCCTTGTTGTACTCTTTCATCCATATATTGAGAAAGTATTGAAGCTTGTGCATATTATTTTTCAATTCGGAACAATCACAACTGGTCACCCCAAGCGCCACCGGGTTCGGCACCCGAACAGCAGCTTCCATTTGCATTCGGTTTCGATTTTCAAATGCTATCACCGTTGGCTTTACTTGGTCTTGAGCTTCAGCTGTGAAGTCATATTCGAGGCCCAATACCTCCTCTAACCATCCACAACTCTTCAACCCACAAGCAACAGCTACCAGCCCTCTAGTAACTGCTTTTGTATGAACCGAAACAACACGAATTCCGGGACAATGGGAATTTAATCGTCACACGAATTATGTAGCTTGTGAAATGTACAATTCCTGTCTTTATAACTGGCTTTGATGTTAACTACACAATGTCCTATAGCCCCAACCATTTCCCCACCAAAGCTTGTACCGACATTGCCTTTTTCAACATCAAACAACATCACCGGGTGTGTAGCTCCTCCAAATACTTGTAGTTTATTCTTTCCCGAGTCAAAGGGACTTCCAACATCAGTTACATCAGCTAAAACCCCTGCTGGACAGCCTCTGGACTGATCTAAATACAGTCCCTGCAGGTTACTGCATTTATACGCATCTAACAACTCAATTGCGTATTCGACCACATTGCCTCTCCTTCGTTGGACTTTGAAACGCACTCTCGCAGCTTGATTAGTTCTTTTCCGCAGAGAATCAACCCTTTTCAGCTTCATATAAACTTGAAAATTTTCTCCCTGATCAGAAGGTAACTCTTCATATGAATGGGTTTTTGAACACACCGATACTCTCCTCAAAAGCACACTTTGTTCGGTATCCGGTAGTACCACAGCAGCAACATCTAATTGGCCAACAGAATGTAATCGTTCAGCTGTGAAATTGCTACAATTTTGATCCAAAATCTGCTCGACAGCAGGCCTCAAGTTCTGATTCTGCATACCAATTCGTTGTATACCATTTGAACCTTGTATACTAGCATATACATCGATAAGATCAGTGACTTGAGTTCGTTCTTGTTGATCATCAAGCATCATAGGCTGAAACACAACCACATGCTTCAATTTTGGCTTGAACAACTTCTTTTTGCCCACAACATCTCCCAATGCTATACTTAGTTGATTCCTCTTCGACTTATCTTTGCTCTCTTAATCATTCCTCGGACATGTGAATCAAATTCCCAATCTGGATGCACGTCGTATTGTTTCTCAACATCGTCAAGAGACTCTAACTCTCGCATAGAGTATTCGTAAGAATCCTCTTGTTCACATTCAGATTCTTCTGGCTTGTGTTCCACAATTTCGGCATTGTCGTGATCAAGTTCATCTTCAACAACAACATATTGTACCTCCTCTTTTTGCTCAACAACGAACTCTTGTGGTAGGACTACTTCTGTTGGTGAAACAATCTGACTATAAGGCTCACTTTGTTGCACCCGATCTTCTTTGTTCACATTCTCACCCAACAACTTCTTCAACATTTGTTGAATGCTATCATTTTGCTATTCAAACTTCATGTCAGACCTCGCATTTTGCTCAGACCACCTCGCATTTTGCTGAGCCAGCTTAGCAATCAATTGATCAAGCTTGTCATTCAAGTCCTTATAGTAATCGGATGATGCATTCACACCTTCGATCATGTTTGTAATGAGCAACAAAAGTTAAAACTGGAATCAACTCAGCTTGCAGCAAGTTCGAAAATCGCACAAATGCAAACTTGTTCCGCAACTCTTCAACAATCACTTTCTTAATGAAATTGTACTCCTTAGTTTGCACAACACACACTTGCTATTCGTTCTATGCTCGTCAATGATTATAATCCCCAACTGGTAAATTTTGAACAGATTGTCGAACAAACCCTAACCACGACGAGTTCTGACAGCAACGATTAGTCGCGTAATTCGTCTTACACTTCAGAATTAAACTCGACTCTAACTCAAAATCAAGTTTTTAACACAACACTTAAGCGATCTCAACGAGCAAAATCGGATTTCAATACTTTCGCTTCCTGTCAGATTATCGCCCTTGCTGACAATTATTTGCCTAAGCAAAATCTCGACTCAATAACACATAATTCTCAAAGATCACTGAAGATTCTGATGAATTCTCACCACTTCTATGCTTATCAACACAAATTTACCACAATCCAGCAACAACAAATAGATTCGGATCGAGTATGATCTGGTAGTTCAGAAACAGTTACCTCAATCTTCAATTTCTGAATTGTAGAGTATGAATAAAACTCAACTCCGATGATTTCTGCTCTTTTGATGATGATCAAGTATAATGTGGATCAATGAGCTCAATTTAATCCCAAACGAAGCACTTTTCCCTAGCCTTGTAGTTCACTGGTGCAGTAACGCCAAAACTCCTTCAATCAATTCAGATTTGAATTGCTGATCACCAAATCTGAATCAAATCAATATCCAACCTTCTTTTGTTGATTAATTGCAACATAATTAATCAGATTTTGTAATTTTTTTTCAGATATGAGCTTGATTCGGAAGCCAAATCAAGGCTCTGATACCAATTGTTAAGGTTTCGAAGATTTCTCTTGAGCCTTAACCTAGGTTGGGAAAGAAAGAGTATGAGATGAGAAAGAATATAGAGTTTAGATGAGAGAAAGAAGGGAAATTAGATGAGAAAATAGAGAGAGTTAGATGAGAGAGAGAATATTGATCTCAAAATGAGATTGTGTTTGATATTTGATTGAATGCCAATATTTACAGCAGAAAGGTCTATTTATAAGCAAAACAAGCAAAGCTAATACATTGTATCAAGACAACCTAACTAACTAACTCACTAGAAAATATCTAGAAAAATATCTAAAAATATCTAACTAGCAACTAACATCATAACAGCAGCATATAGCAGCAGTAGTAACACAGCAGCAGCAAGTAGTATATCAGTAGCAGAACAACACTTCAGCATTACAGCCACCACACATCCAAGCCTCGGATTCTCGATTCGTAACAATATAATTCACATATAATCGGAAAACAATGAAGTTGTCATCACCAAACCTTCTATAATACATACTGTGGTTTGCAATCAATTTGTTGTATCTGAGACTCATTAAAAAGGAATAAAATCTCTTGAACTAGCATCTTGGTGCTTGGTTTTGGCTGTATAGAGATTTTGTTAACTTGCAAACCAAGTTTTTTTGTTTTTCCTTTCCCTTCATAAGCTTCTAGTTGGAGCATTTAAATCTCTTCTTCAAGTTCTCCCTGAAGAAAAGCAGTTTTTTACATCTAACTGTTCCAGATGCTTATCAAATGTAGTACATAGCTAAGACTACTTTGATGGTCGTAAATATAACCACTGGAGAAAATATCACATCAAAATCAATATCTTCTTTCTGAATGTATCCATAGACCTCCGGTCTTGCACGGTATCGCTCCACTTGGTCTTTGCTATCTTGTTTCATCATGTAGACCCACTTGTTGCCAATAGCCTTCCGTTTTTGTGGAAGCAGAACAAGTTCCCCGGTTCTATTTTTGTGCAAAGCTTCAATTTCTTCTTGTATTATTGTCATGCACAGAGAAACATCATGACTATTTAAAGCCTCCTGAAAAGTTGATGGCTCTCCATCTTTTGTTAGAAGACAATATGTGTCATTGCTCGTAATAACAGAATCTGAGTGCCATACATGACTTCTTGTTTGGCATGTTGAACATCGAACTTCTACACCATTGGCCTCATCTAGTTCTTTTTCTTCGTGCTCTTGTGCCACTTCAAAAGAATCTTCCTTTTCTAACTTATCTTATATTTGTATTGTTGTAGTCTCGTTTAGAGTGCTGTCATATTCTTTCTCACTTTGCAGTTCACTTTCTGCAAATATGACATCTTTACAGACTATAATCTTATGGGCAGTGGGATCTCATATACGATATCCCTTAACACGATCAACATAATCCAAGAATATACATTTTTTGGACTTTAGGTCCTAGTTTGTTCTTTTTTGGGAAGTATTCATTAATATGCAGGACACCCAAACACATGTAGAGAAGAATAATCTGTTGGTTTACATGTCCACATCTTCATTGGCGTCTTAAAACCAATTGCCATTGACGGTGATAGACTTATCACATAGCTAGTGGTTTTGACTACTTCTGCCCAGAATGACTTGGCTAGACCAGCAATCCTCAACATTGCTCTTGTTCTTTCCAACAGAGTTCTGCTCATCCACTTTGCTACACCATTTTGCTAAGGTATGTGCAATAGTAAATTGTCTTTGAATACCCTCTTACTTGCAAAATGTGAGGTCCTCCATTGTCTGTCCTTAACCACTTGATCATTTTCAAGTTCCATCCAAATTTTGAGTCTTTAAATGTTGGAAACACATTTGATTTCTTGTTGATTGGGTGTTGGAGTAGTCATCAATTAATGATGCAAAGTACTTGTTCCTCCTTAGGATGTAACTAGTGACTCCCACGCATCAGAATAAATTAAGTCTAGAATGTGTTGACTTCTAGCAGTAGATTAATCTGTTTTGTTTACTTATAACGTAGTGCTCACAAAAAGGTAAGTTTATTGATTTGAGCCCTAGAAGGAGATTATGTTATGAGAAAATATTCTTACCTCGTTTTGACATGTGACCCTATTTGTAATGCCATATTATCGTTAATTCTTCTTGGTTGGCTGATGCAACATATATGTCCACCACCTCCAACGTATCTCCCAATAGTATGTATAGATTTGCTGCAATCTTTTCAGCTTTCTTCACTACAAGCGCTCCTTTTATGACCTTCATGATCCATTTTCCAAGTCATGCAACCAAGGTCATCTAATTGCCCAATAGAAAACAGATTTTTCTTCAGGCCCTTCACTTGCTGTACCCCTTGAATTGTGCAAATCATACCGTCGTACATTTTCAACTTGATAGTACCAACACTAACAATTTTTAAGGCATAATCATGACCCAAGAACACAGATCCTTTAGATGTAGGCATATATATGTGACACCAATTTCTAGGGATGAGTTGCTGGTATGTCTAATGATGGGGAAATATTACATAGTGAAGCATCAATTGGTTCTTAAGGCAGAATGTAACTCACTGATGTTTGGATAATAGATTTATGAGCAACATGGCACATGACCTTCTACAATGTTTGCATTGATCTTCCTCTCGTCATCGATAGTGCCTCTACTTGCTTTGAACTTTCTAATCTATCTTCCTTGTTCTTGTGCCTAGATTCCTCTTCCAAAACAGCGGCTGCAACATCATCGAAGATTGCGTATGTGATTACACTATTTGTGAAGTTTACAATGAGTTAATCATACAAATTGGGAAGACTTTGTAATAGGAGCTCTGCATGTTCAGATCTCACTATTGTGTACTTAAACATTGTAAGTTGGGAAAATAGCATATTGAGGTTGTTGATGTGATCTATCACTGAAGTGGATTCACTCATTCTAAGAGTGCAGAGTCTCCTCTTTAAGAAGATTTTGCTGTGAAGTGACTTGACCGCGTATAATTTTGGCCAATGAGTCCCAGATTTCTTTTGTTGATTCCTTCTCTATAACACTCGACACTACTGAAGCTGCCAATGCAAGACGCAAGTTGGCAACAGTATTTTAGTCCATCTTCTTCCACTTGGCATCAGCTATCTTTGTTGCTATGTCTCTAATTGCAGCTAACTAATTTTCCTTTCTCAAAATTGCCTTCACCTTCAATTTCCACAACAAAAAATTACGCCAGTGTAACTTCTCAATTTTGAACTTTTATGCCATTGTCTCAACAGTAGTTGCTTCTCTACCCAAACCGAATTTTTCTATTCACATGAGCAGTCTCATATATGTGAACAACAACCTGATGAACCCGATGCTTTTATACCACTATTAAGATTGTGTTATGAAATTACGGTGCCATCTCGCAACTAAAACAAAGTTTGAGTGTAGTGTAATAGAAAATTGACACACGATATTTTATATGGAAAACCTTGAAACGAACCAAAGGAAAAATCATGGGCAAGAATAGAAGGATTTCACTTTTAAGGAGACGTTACAAACTCTCTCTAAATACAATGAAATCACAACAAAAGCTTTCTAGTGAAATAGGAGAATACACTCAAAGGAGAAGGAATAAATACAAAAGAAATATATTTTCTCTCTAGAAATGTGGCATTAGACTTGTTTCTGATTTTGTTGGATGATTTTAAAACTAAGGGGAGCTCAATTTATAGGACAAAATATTCTTCTATTCCCTCTCTAATTTCTCTTTAATCTGGGCTTGTATACAAATTTTGTTTTTAGTTTGTTTTCTTCCTCTTCTTTTCTTTATTGACAAATTCTCCTTTTCATTTTTTATGAGTTACTTTCAATAAAAGCCAAAGATGCTTTCACAATTCCAACACTTTATTCAGTCTGTTCTCTGCCATCACTTTCTTTTTCTTCTCTCCAGAATTATCCTCTAGATTAGCTTCTTACAATATATTTTGATATTGCATTAATCATTATCTATTAGAAAAATGAATATTGATGAATTTCTTTTACAATATAGTAAATAACATGACAGAAAATATAACTATCAAAATATAACTAGCTTTATATCGACTTTGCTGCAGCTTTTGCTTTGCTTGGGCGTGATATGTTTTTGCTACTTGTGTTACTTGTCTGCATTATAAGTTCTTTTGGGAGGATTGTCTTCCAGTGTTTTTAGATTATTTTTTCCCTTTCCACAATATGTGTGTGTCTCTTGGGTGTCCTATTACGAGTTGCTAGTTTTTGTCGCGAGTTCTCTTACTACTTATTAAAAAAAAAAAAAACAAAAAAGCCTAGCTTTATATCTAGTTCTCATTGACAAATATCAAATAAGCTAAAATAAGCAGCGATATATATGCCATTGTTAGAAATGAATAAATAGATAGTTCGACCAAAAGTAGCATGCATAAGGTGCTACAAAATTAATTCCATTTCGTTTTATCTTTTTAAGGATTACATGGCGGTTAGAATGATGAGGTGCATACTTGTGCCATGCAAGGTGAAAAATATACACAGTATGACATAATATACATGTTTATTTTACTAAAAAGAATCTAAATTTTAGGAACGGTTTCAAAAAATTACCTACATTTTTTTATTTTTTCAAAAAGCCATCAAAATTTTCAAAGCATTTTCAATGTCATTACCTTAGCGTTGGCACCATTAACATCTATTAGTTTTTTATTATGCGGCTTTTGAAAACAAAGGATAAAAAAAGTGTAAAAATTTAAAATTTATATTTAAAATAATTCTAAATATTTAAAAAGATTTTAAATATACTAACAATTTGTATTTATTTTAAAAATAATTTTTATATTTCAAAAAATATTTTTTTAAATGCCACGTAAGCAAAAACTAATGAATGTTAATGGAGTTAACATTAAAGTCTGACATTGAGAGATTTTTGAAAGTTTAGGTATGGTTTTTTGAAAATGTGCCTATAATTTAGGTGGTTTTCAATAAAAAAAACCTAATAATATAAATGGACCATAAATTTTTTTAAAATAATTAACTTTTAGCCGCTAATCATTTTATGTCATATGTATTGTATTTGGATACATTTTTCTAATGCGAACAGCATTCTTTTTTCATATTAATGAGAAAGTGATGTAGTGCATGAAATGGGAAATAGGGGTGCGGGAAGGTTCAACGGCCTTCCCTTTAATTTTATTAACTGATAATAAAAATAAAGAGGGAAAAGGATAGGCTCGATTTCTCACAACCCAAGAAAAGGAGAAACAAAGTGTTATTCAAAACAATTCTAAACTTGAATGATCAAACAACCTAGGTTTCTCTTGTATTTACAGAGGAGCTAATTAACTCTAAATCAAATTCTAAAAAATAAATAAAAAATACTAAAAGATAAATAACTACAACAACAGACCCAGTGCCTCAAAGGACTTTCGCATAAGCAGGGTCTGGGGGTAGATGTACGTAGCTTTCCCCCTTCAGGGGGCTACCCTGAAGATAGGCTGTTTCCGAGGACCCCCAACCTGAGAATGTGTTCCGCAGCAAATGGCATGTGACCTACCAGCAGAAGAGCATCACATCATAAGTAGTGCAAAACACACAGTGATGAAAACAAGAAACTACCACAAGCAACACAAAAACACAAAGTAGGCTCCTCCGCGTGGCTCTGCTGCATCGTGTACCAAAATGCCTGCCAGTTATGACAGGGCTGCATCAGAAAGCAACTTGCAAAACATAACATCTTGTACAAATAGAGTTAGTGTCTATAATTCTTGGGAAGGGTAGGTCTGGATTTGGGGTGTTCGATCCCTCTGAATGATTTATGTTCACAGGTAGGGGATTCTAATCCTTTTCAAGAAAATTATTGACTTGTCAATAAAAATGATAGCGAAGTGGACCAACGATCAACACAAATAACCAAATCAATTCACAAACAACGAATTCATGGGCCTACGATGTCGTAAAAGGCTGCCTTGTTTGTATAATTCGTATATATATGTATGTATAAGGTTGATTTACAAGTAACTAAGGTAGAAAGGGGAGGATGACATAGAAGAGATTTAGGGGAAAAGAGAGAATTACATCATAATCACACATAACCCATCTCTAGCCCTAATCCTTACTTAAGTATAGAAAATATCTAGGTAACGATGACTAAGCATGACACCTCAGCAGTGACACGTGGCAGCAAGCAAACGATTAAGCCAAAATGAAACGCTCGGGATTAGATTAGGGAATATTTGTATCAACACCTTCCCCACGAGACGACCGTTGTCCTCGAGGGTTGAAAGGGGGGAAGTAGAGCTGGAATTCCCATGTAGCGCCCTCTGAGGGATGGCCCGACCAATGAACCAAGACATGAGGGGTAGCGACATGGCGGCATTTGACAAACCGAACCGTCAAGAATGGCTAACACCTGAGGAGGCGCAGCTACCGGAGGCCACATGTCGGATAAAGGAGTGCTGGTAGCCAGGACAGAGAGACACTGATTAAAGAGGAAACACAAATGGTGTGATGTATGGAAGTAGGTGTCCACAAGTCAAGGCGATAAGCAATGGGTCCAACTCGGTTAAGAATACAAAAAGGATGATAGAAGGGAGGTGTGAGCTTGTGCGATCGACGAGTGGTGACAATCTATTGCCGATATGTCTACAACTTCAACCAAACATAGTTTCTGACTTGAAACTCATGGACAACGTGGTGGCGATTGGCCTTTTGCTTCATTCTGTTTTGAGCTCTGAATAAATGATGACGGAGACGATGAATGTTGTCGTAGCGGGCCGTCAAACTGTAGTCCACGACCTCTACGGTGGACTTACCTGTAAAATAAGGTAAATGAATCGGAGGGGAGTGACCATATAGGAGCTCGAAAGGAGTAGACTAAGCGCCAAGCCAAAAAGTGGTGTTATACCACCATTCCACCAATGGAAGCTAACGGTGCAATTGATGGGGTTGGTCGCTCACCATGGATAGTAAATAAGTCTCGAGGCTATGGTTGAGGACACCATCTAGCCATTGGACTGTGTGTGATACGAAAAGGAGAGGTTGAGATGAGCACCCAAGTGAGAAAAGAGTTCGCGCTAGAAAGTGCTAGCAAAGACCGAGTCACGATCATTGATGATGCTGTCCGGGAGACCATGCAAATGAATATCTGGTCCAGGAATAGATAAGGGACCCTAGTTGTTGTATAAGGATGAACCGGAAGAGAAAGTGGGCATACTTCGTGAGCTGGTCAACAATGACTAGAATCACAAAGTGTCCGCTCAATAAGGGTAACTCCTCTATAAAATCCATAGAGATGCTGCTCCAAATGGGAGTAGGAGCTGGAAGTAGTTGAAGAAGCCTAGTTTGTTCTGACGTATCATGCTTGTTATGTTGGCAAACCAAGCATTGTCGAATGTAAGCATGAATGTCATGGCAACGGCCTTTCCAATAGAACAAGGTGCATATGCTGCAGTAAGTAGCTTCAACCTTGGAGTGACCCCTTAAGCCAAGTCATGGTGCCATAAAAAAATAGAATGTTGAAGTTCAGCATCGTTACTGACTACCAGCGGCCGCTGTAGCGTAAATTCCACTAATGCCATGAGTAGTGTGGATGGGACATGGAATTGGCTACCTTGTCTACTATGACACTAGCGAGTTCTAGATCTGCGGAACATGTGAGCCAAAGGTGGTCAGGCAAATCAAATGAGATCACCGATAAAGCTATACAGAGAACTGTGGAATCGAAATGCCCAGGGAGGGAATCCGCAGCCCTATTATCTGACCCCTTCTTATGCACAATATCATAATGAAAACCAATCTAGCGTGAGAGCCATGAGGAGAGGTGGAAAGACGTTGCTCAAGAAGAAACTTGAGGCTCTATCGCTCAGTACAAATAATAAAATGTCGACCCGTGAGGTACTATTCCCACTTCTCAAGTACAAAAGCACAGCAAGTAACTCATGCTCATAGATTAAAAGACCCTAATGTCTAGGCACAAGTGTCTAGCTAATGTAAGCAAGAGGCCAAACCTCTTACAAAAGAACTGCCCCGATACAGGTGCTTGAGGCGTCAATCTCTACCACGGATGTCTTCGAAAAATCCTGTAGAGCTAAAACCGGAGCGGATGTGAGCACATGCTTAAGGTGCTCATTGGCGGTCTCAAAAGCCAAAGTCCAAAAGAAATTATCCTTTTTGATGAGCTCAGTGAGAGGAACGGCGATGAGATCATAACAAGCAATAAATTGGAGGTAATTTCATGAAAACTCAAGGAAGCCCCCAAGTTGCTTCAATGAAGTGGGTCACAACCAACTAGCGACAACTGCTGGTTTACAAGGATCGGCCTCAACCATAGCACCCAAAACGAAGTGGCCCAAGTACGCAATATGGCGCGCCCAAACATACCGAGAGATGATTGGTCTGAAGAACACCAAGTACACGACAGAAGCGATCCAAATGAGTCCACCATGAAGTGCTATAGATGAGAATATCATCCAAAAAAAAAACATGAAGCATCGAAGAAAGGGCCAAAATAGATCATTCATGAGACTCTCAAAAGTGGAAAGGGCATTAGATAACCCAAAAGGCATTACGATAAACTCATAATGGTTGGTGTGGTTCTTAAAAGCTGTCTTATGGATATCGTAGGATGCCTTACGTATTTGCCAATATCTAGATTTAAGATCCAACTCTGAGAAGAAAGAGCCCTGTGCAACTCATCAAAAAGTTCCTCCACCATAGGGATAGGAAACTTATTCACCATCATCTTATTGAGAGCATGGTAATTAACGCGAAGGCGTCATGAACCACCTTTTTTTCTTGAAAAGAACAGCTGTTGAGGCAAACAGAGAAGTGCTATTACAAATGACCCTGGCTTGTAGTATTTCCTTGAGCAGAGCATCAATGATGTCTTTTGAAATAATGGATAGCAGTAAGGCCGTAAATTGACTGGGTTACAACCTCCTTTGGGAGGCACACTGTGATAAAAAGGTGGACGCTTTGGAGGGAGACCTGGTAGAGGTTGGAACACATCCACAAAATCACTCAAAACTTGATGAAGTGCCGCTCAACCGAGAAGGTCTCAGTTTCTACAAAAATTGAGAACACTGTGGCAGGGGGTCCCAGTTTCTGCAGAAACCGAGAATGACGCAGCTGGGACACATGAAGTTGATACCGAGAGAGCAAAAAATGATGCTGGAGTGAATAATAAAGATGCAAAAGTGCGATCGGTGATGGTCTTGAATGCCAATGTACTAATGCCTTGGAGAGTGTAACGGTGACCATGAAAAGTAAACTCCATAAGCAAGGCAGAAAACTCCCAAGTGACCTTGCCTAACGTTCGAAGCCATTGAATGCCCAAGAGCATATCACAACCTGAGAGAGAAATAAGAAGCATATCGCAGCAAAACGAGGCATTCTGAAGCACCCAACTAAAATTACTGCAAACTCCAGTACAAAAGACGGGTTTCCAGTCGACAACGGCAACGAACGGTCGAATAGAAGCATCCACGAGACAACCCAAAAGTGGAGTAAGATGTACATCTAAAAACTTTTAGGTGCTATCACTGTCAATCATAACACTTAACTTATGGTGTCCACATTGACCTGTCACACACATAGTTTGAAATTGAGCAATACCCTCCAACACGTGGACCAAAATATGGGGATCCGGTATAGGAGTAGGGTTCAGATCAAGAGGTGTTAGATTGGGTGTGTGTCCTCCTCATGAACTTTGAGCCAAAACACTTGGGCTCAGTTACGCATAGCACAGTGATGATTGGGATAAAAATGCTCCCAATAGTAAAAACAGTGATTGCATGCTTGAATATCATCTAATTCAGTGAGAGTTGAGCTTAATTGACCCCGTAGATGGGCAGAGGAGTATGCACCAAGCGCTTATAGGAAGCGTTGTGGTGCTCAAGGGGGTAGGAGGGTGAGAGCAACCCAAGGGGGGGGGGGGGGGGGGGGGGGGGGGGGGAATGCGATAAAGGGAGTAATAGCGCTGTTTTCATTGGGCTCTTCCCGGTTATTCTTTCAACATAAGCACAATTACGTTCTTGTGGTTTAGCAAGTACCACCGCTTCATGAAGTGAATGGGGCCTAAACATAAGAACGTGTCACAAAATTTCTTCACGTAACCCATCAAAATTAATATTAATCATTTGATCCTCATTCAGCCCGCACCTATTCACCGAGGCCTCAAACTTGCTCAAATATTCATCCATGCTTCCCAATTGCCGTAATTTCGTTAATTCGATGAGAAGGTTATTCATTGTCTCTATAAATCTGGTTCGAATTCGTGGAGAATCAACCTCCCGCGAAAAGTAAACATCCTTGGGCCAACATTCCTCAAACGAATCATGCCACTCTTCAGCATCGCTGTTCATAGCCACACTAGCAAGCACGACCTTCACATCGTCCAGAGTTCTATTAATAAAATAAATATCTCTGACAACAGTGTAGCCATCAATCTACACCCTACCACTAAATATAAAAAAAAAAAAAAAATTCAATCTTAGTGAATCGAGTCAAGACTTGATAATTACCTCAACCGAAAGCCGGTGCATGCACCCTTGGATTGGGGCGGGCGAAGTTTCCAGTGTGGCGGATAGGGTGCGGCCATGCACCAATTGCACCAGACTGGTGACCTGAACGGAGATCCCGTTAACGGCTTCCCGAAGCTCCCCCTGTGGATCGGTGAAGGACCTTTCAATCGAATTGAAGGGCCGGTCATTAGCCATCAGCCATTAATTGTTACTAATTGATTGAGCCAAAAATAAGTGCCGAGGAACGAATGCTCTGAAACTAATTGACATGGAATTGCATCAATGATTAACCAAAACAACCAAATCTATTCACAAATAATGAATTCACTGGCTTACAGGGTGTAAACGGCTGCCCGGTTTGTATAATGCACACACACACACATACAGACATATATATATTAAATCTTGATTTACAAGTAATTAAGGTATGAAAGGGGAAGAAGACAAAGAAGAGATTTGGGGGCAGAGAGAGAATTACATAATAATCACATATAACCCATCTCTAGCCCTAATCTTTATTTAAGGATAGAAAATACCTCGGTAAGGGTGGCTAAGCATGCCACTTTGGCAGTGACACATGGCATCAGGTGCACGACTAAGTTGAAATGAAAGGCTTGGGATTAAACCCCATGAATATTTGAATAAAAAAAATTATTAAGATCGAGATTGAATCTAAAACCATAACCTAAGATGGATGAAGATAGATGAGAATTTAGATGAGAAGAGAAGTGAATTAAGATGAGAATTAGAGAAATTGGATAAGAAATAGAGAAGGTTAGATGAGAGGGAGAGATTGATCTCAAATTGAGATATTTTGATTATCATTGAATGATTTATTATTACACTTGAACTGCTACTTATAAGCAAACTAATACATTGAACCAAGATAACCAAGCTAACTCATTAACTAGGACAAAATATCTAATTCATACAAAAATATCTAACTCACTACTAAAACCTTTTGGCGCCAACACAAGCCAATTTAAATTCTAATGAAATGCAGCATTTTAACTAACAAAACTGTAGCCAGATCAACAGCAGCAACCATAACCGTAGCAAGATCAATAGCAGCAACCAACAACTGCATCTTCAACCAAAACACCCCTTAGAACCTCATCAAGCTAGATCATAACATTCCCTTCCCCTTGAAAACATTCTTGTCCTCAAGAATGTCAGATAGGGAATTGTCTATTTTAAACTGTGGCCCACCTAGTGCAGTATGTGATATTGCAAAAAGATGCCCAACCCATTGATGAGCCTTGTCATATACTCCTTGACAGTTGTTACTTGGATCACTTTGTTAAAGCTATCAACTATGTCAATGGAATCTTCATCACCATAGCGTTCACAAAGCTGTACCATAAATTCTGCCCAAGTCAACATGGGATTGCCCTTTAATAGACTATAGAGCCACACTTCATGAACACCTTGTAGGTACACAGCTGCCAGTCCAACCTTTTCCTCATTCGGATTGTGATAGAAGTGAAAATATCGATCACATCTCCTTAACCAGATTGTGGCTACTTTCCATCAAAATTTTCAATTTGTACTCTTGATTGTCTAAAGCCATTGCTTCTACTACCAAAATTAACATCACTGCTTCGTATGGGACCAGTTTCAAAAGAAATTTGTCCATGTAAATGTTGCTGAACCTAGTCTGGCGGCCGAACAAGACGTTCTTCAAACAAAAAATCAAGGTGCGTAAGTGATGGATCAGGTAGATTATAAAGATGTCCTATTTTATCATTACTCGATCAGCTGTGTACTGAATGTTCAGGAGGATGACCAATATGTCCAAGATTTATGCTAGGAGATTGAATTTGCACTTGATCAATTGGATGTTCATGAGGTATGTCAGTTACTTTAGCTTCTGGAGGTTGATTTTGAGGTCTAACATCAACTGATTGAAGAGGAACATGAGTACTAGCCGTCACATTAGCAACTTGAGGCCCATCTTGAGATTCAACAGCAGCATCTGGTATGTGAGGTTGGATCAATTTAGGAGGTCGCCTCTGATGGCTTGCGGGCAATAAGATCCCAACTCTAGACATCACACCTTGTCTATTAACCTAATCTTGCAAACCAGTAACCATCTCCTCCAATTGATGCAGCTGTTGAGAGATTCGACAGTCGATCCTTTCACTGCCTTCTTGCTGAACTTGCCGCATCATCTGCAGCATCAATGCATCTCTCTTCTGATCATTCTTCTGCTGCTTTTGCTTAAGTTGAACGAACATTTCATCCCTCATTTGATCACTCTCTTGCTACATCTCTTGCTCTATTTGCTTAAACCAATCAAGCATTACATTCATTTCAACATTCAGCTGATCCATGGTAACAAACTGCACATCTTTTGTTGTTGTTGCACCAACTGCCATAGCATATGACACATTTGGATCCACAAAGATAACTGAATTTCTAGCTCCTGCTCTTGATCGTGTGGTTACATCACCATCCATAGATGAATTAGACTTCTTGCGCTTTGCAAGCTCTCAATGATCTTCACAAACTGAATCAAACTTGATCCAGCTAATCAAGTGGCAGCTATAGAGCTTAGATCATTTCAAACTAAGCTAAACCTCAGTTAATCAAATAGTTTATAGGTAGCACAGAACAAACCACAGCAGATCTTCAATAAAACAGTATTTGAGCTACTAGATGTGAGTTGAAATTTGATCAAATTGATCTTGTATAAGCACTCGAACTTTGATCAGCTGGAATGACTAAAATTCAGCATCAAAACTTGTTATTTTGATGATCAATTGCTAGCACCAAGCTTGACACAGTACAAGCTCAATTTAGTTGAAATTGGTTCAACTAAATCAAATGCAAAGCATTAAAAATTTCTTACGCAGCAACAACAATTTGATTTCAGATTTTTCTTGATTAAGAGCTCGGTTGGAAGCCGAACAAAGCTGTAATGCCAATTGTTAAGCTCGAGATTGAATCTCAAACCATAACCTAAGATAGATGAAGATAGATGACGATTTAGATGAGAACAGAAGTGAATTAAGATGAGAATTAGAGAAAATTAGATGAGAAATAGAGAAGGATAGATGAGAGGAAGAGATTGATTTCAAATTGAGATATTTTGATTATCATTGAATGATTGATTATTACTCTTGAACTACTACTTATAAGTAAATTAATACATTGAGCCAAGACAAACAAGCTAACCGATTAACTAGGACAAAATATCTAATTCATGCCAAAATATATAACTAACTACTAAAGCCTTTTGGCGCCAACATGAGCCAATTCAAATTCTAATGAAACGCCGCATTTTAACTAACAAAACCGTAGCCAGATCAACAGCAGCAACCATAACCGTAGCAACATCAACAACAGCAACCAACAACAGCATCTTCAGCCAAAACGCCCCTTAGAACCTCATCAAGCCGGATCATAAAAAAAAATGTTGAATTTATATAGTTAGTATATATAATAAAAATGATTATTTTATAAATAATAATATGATATAACTTTCTTAATTTTATAATTTTTATCGCAATATTAGATATACAATTTGATGTACAAATGGTTAATTTAAATTTTATTTTTTAAAGCTATTGGATGTCTTTCTTAAAATTTAAATTTGGGTATCAATTTAAATTTAATAGTGTGGAGGTTCTTTTCATGAAGTTAAAAGTAGGGGACAACATTCATTTTGACGAACAGTTCAGATGTGTCTTAACCAACAGTTTGAGGGTCTCTATGATATTTATAAAAGAATACCATTCTTATCCCAAATGAAATTTTTTTTTTCTTGATTTCAAATCGATAGAATTTAATGAAACTCCAACTTTGATACATGGAGGCTTCTAGAATTCAAAAAGTTACTCAAGTTCAAGTTAGTTCAAAAACATTTTGAAATCTTAAGGTAGTTCAAAATTTAGGACAAGTACCACAAACATTGCCAGAACTATTATTCATAATCAAAATGACTCCCAATATTTAATTTCATCCATTTTATCGCATGAACTTCCAAGTTTATTAAAAGATACCCTAACTATTAGTCAAAATCAATGTGATTTCCTAAACTATTATTTAACCAAAGGCATCCCAACTATTAAATAATTATTTTGGTCTCTTTAACTTTTGGTTTCATCAAAGTCACTTCAAACTATTGATCTAAATCAATGTGACACCTGAATTTTAGTTTCATCAAATATACTCAAGTTGTTAGGCTGCACGTGGAAACAAAATTGGACTGTGGAATTATAATTCCTTTTCCGATTCTAGTGGAATGAATTGGAATTCCGATAGAATTGAAATTCTATTGTTTGGTTAATCAAAGGTATTGGAGGTTAGAATCAAATTCCATAATCGATCGAGTCATCATCAGGTTTTTGTTAAATCCAGCTAGTACATTTCGAGTTTTGAATCCGTTAGGGTTGGATTTGGCGGGTCAAATGTCTTTGGATTTTGGATATTCCAATGTCAACTGAAATGAAGTTGAATTTTATTCATGTCGGATGGAGTCAAATTTTAGTCATGTCGGATCATTTTATGTTAAAATTATCTCACATTTCATTTAATTGGGATAGAGTTTTTGGAACTTAGGCTAGAATGAGTCAATGGCGCGGGCCTCTATGGGGCACTAGGTTGTTGTTGTTGTTGTTGTTGTGGGCTAGAATAAGTCAAGTTTGAGTTGATTTCAGTCATTTCAAGCTCAAAAAATCTTAGTTTTGTGTCAAACGGGTTGCATCAATTCGAATTTCGAGTTACCTCGAGTCAGATCAAATTTAGGTTGAGTGCGATAGGTCGGCTCATTTCGGATTTTGGTCATATGGGGTTTTACATCAACATGGTTTGGCAATTCTGAAGTTGACCTCAGCTTAGTGATGCTTACTTTGCGTATACGTTAGCAAGTGCACTAGTCGTATCAAGTAATATAGAAATAAACAGAGTATCATTCTCATGAGGACTGTTGTTGAGTGAGTACCTAAATTAGTAGCTTTGATGCTATTCGAAAAACCGAAAAATTGAGATATTGATATGAGATAAAATAAACTAAAAAGAAATAAAATATGTTAACTAATCTTAAAAAGTTTTTATGATTTAATAATATCCAAGGCATCCAATTTCACCTAGTTGCATCAATACGCCTTTCTATTTTCATTACTCAAGTTGTTATTACGTGTTGATGGTTAAAAACCCTAATTTACTAAATATTCTCTCTCGAGCAACATTTAGTGTGCTTTTTTACATATTAACCCATCACTCTCGTGCATGAATTCAAATAAGAAAAGAGTTTTTAAAATTTCAATGATTTTCTCTTAAAACCACATAAATCGCGTTAATCTCTCTCGAGCATCCGCTTAATTGTGGTGCTTATCACCTTAGCACTCATCATAAATCTCCTCTCAGCCTCATTATGAATCACTAAGGATTAAATGGTGATCAAGCATTTAAAACTCATGAAGAACAATGATAAACACTTTAACAACACAATGACAAAACAATGAATACGTTGATTTAGAAATAAGCGTATATTACAACTTAGGCTACATTGTAGCCTTAGAATAACAAAATTAGTTCATGATAAACTTAATATAAAGCCTAACTGACACAACATTCATGAACTTAGGAGAAGAAAAAGCTAAAAAGGACTTACAAATACAAAATTACAAACCAAACTTTCTTCCTTCTTCTTCTTCATTCACCCGGTTTTCTACTCCTTTTTCCTACACTTTGCATCTGATTTTTGTTTGATGAAGGATGATTAAGCACACCCCCTATTTATAGTGTTTGAGCTAGGATAACAAAAAACTGGAAAAAATTATCAAAAATGCTTCTTATTTGATGAAAGTTGCGGCAGCTGCAACATGCTCGCTTCTTCATTATTTTATGCACTTTTCCAGCTCAAGCACCGCCCAAACCCGCAAAAAATGAGCTAGGATAAGTTAAATTGTGTTTATACATTGAATTTAGGCAAAAACCATTGTGTTTTTGCAGCGCAAATGCAAGTTGTAGCTGAAAATTTGATAGTTTATGTAAAAATCTGCATCAGGCGTGAGAATGAAGCATTTTTGTAAATTTTTTTTTGTATTTATTTGATGTATCTGGCTTTTATTTGTAAATGTTAATGATAAAAACTAGAAAGGTTTAACATAAAATGAGTGTTTTTTTTTTATGAAAATAGCAAAATAGTTCAAAACGAGCAAAACTCGGCAAAATTGATAGAAGTTTGATTAAAAAATGGTTAAAATTGTATTAAAATGATACAAATTATTATATACTAAATTAGACTTATCAAAATACCCCCAAACTTAAATCTTGCTCATCCTCGAGCAAGGCTAAATATTAAGGCGCAGGATCTCATGCTTTTTAAGAATTTTACCAAAAGTCAAAGTAGGCATACTCCAAATTAGAGACGAATAACTGAGGCTCAAAGTTCAGGGTTCTAAAGGCAAAACCATCTTTCCCAAGGAAAAATCTGCCAATTACCTAGGTAATCAAATTCAAAAGTTAGCTAAGAAAATTAAGTTTATCCATTCCCTCTAATCTTAAGATATTCAAACCGAATAGAGGACAAAAATTATACCACTCATAACAAGACTCAAGTACGCCCAAAAGTAATTATTTTTGCACCATTTTTTTTTTTAAAACTTTGGAGGAATTTATTTACTCAAGTCAACATAAGCATATTTGCAGTGAAAATCAAGTTCCAACTCCTGAGTGATGACCCATAAGTAAGAGAAGCCACCACTGAGATGCCTGTATTATGACCTCCCGAGTATATCTTCAGTGAGAATCAAGCTCCGACCCCTGGGTGATGATAAATAAGAGACGCCACCACTGAGACGCCCTCTTAACAGGTAGCACATATCTTTTTTAGGTGGGATAGCGGTGCTAGAGATTTTTTTTTATTTTTTTTTTCCGGTGCTTGGTTCCTTTTTAGCTTTCTAAGTACCACTTGTCGCAAGCTTTCAATGCGGTAACTCCTGTTCCAAGTTGCCCAGGGTACCAGGTGTTGAAACACCCCTACCGATCTACTTGCTCGAGGTACCAAGGCACGAAACCATCACACTATAACACATATCCAGAAGATAGCGGTGCTTAGTAATTCACTCTCTCTTTCATATATATATATATTTTTTAGATTTAGGCATTGCTCTTCAAAATCTATTATGTAAATGGTACTCTTTATGTAATCTATTCAAATTTAAGCATCTTTTAATCAGAAAGAAAAGTAAAACAGCCACGCTAACTAGTGAAGTCAACTACCATGATTTTATCAAGATAGTGCCTTAGAGTAGATCGTGTTTTGCAACTAGAACACAAAACAATCGATTATCAGGTTATTCAAATCTAATTAAATTAAACGAGCTAAAAGGAGTAAAAAAATTACCTAAAAAGCATGACGATAAGTTCTTTCTTTTTTTTTTATATGAAAATTTTTTGAAAGAGTAATGATAAAAAATGTAGGAAACAGAGAATATTTTTGTTTGAGCGACACTATTTACATCCCCATGCAAAGGCTTCGAACTATGGGAGGCACTGAAGCCTACTCTAAAGCATTAAATAGGAAAGCGTTTTCGAAATAATTTTGTTTCAAAATTTTAAAAAATGCTTCTCCCACCCCCAAACTTTATTTTTTATTTAAAAAAAAAGAACTAAAAAGAAAAATTGGGTGAGAGATACTTTCCCAGTTTAAGGATTGCTCTTTTAATAGTGCATGTGGATATCTTGGTACACCCAAACTTGTTTCAAAATACCTGTTTAAACAAACAAAATATACAGAAATATGAGACAAATAAAATAATGAATGGAAAACTAAGATAAATAAGGATAGAGACACTTGGGTTGCCTCCCAAGAAGCGCTTTTAGTTATAGTCATTAGCTTGACTTTCTGAGTGGCTTATTCGACATTGTTGAGATGAATGAAAGTTTTCTGAGGCTCGAGCTCTCCATCAATGTAAGGTTTCAGCCTTTGGCCTTTTACATTAAAAGTACCCTTTTTCTCATCTTGAATCTCAACCGTGCCATATGAAAAAACACGGGTTACAATAAAGGGCCCTGACCATTGAGAGCGCAAATTTCCTGGGAAAAGTCGTAAGCGGGAGTTAAATAGTAGAACTTTTTGTCCCACTATGAACTCTTTGTTCAGAATGTGCTTGTCATTCTATCTTTTGGTTCGATCTTTGTAAATTCGAGCATTTTCATAAGCCCCATTTCTGAACTCATCCATTTCGTTGATTTGTAGCAACCTTTTTTCACCTGCAGCTGCTAAATTGAAGTTTAAGGTTTTTATGGCCCAGTATAATTTGTGTTCCAATTCCACTGGTAAATGACATGCTTTGCCATAAACCAGTGGATATGGAGACATTCCAATAGGTGTTTTGAATGCTGTTCTAAATGCCCAAAGTGCGTCATCTAACTTTTTCAACCAATCCTTTCAAGAGGTATTAACTGTTTTTTCAAGAATAACTTTCAATTCTCAGTTTTGAAATTTTCACTTGTCCACTTGTTAGAGGATGATAAGGAGCACCCACATAGTGTGTAACTCCATACTTGTTCAATAAAGTTTTAAGTTAGCAGTCACAAAAATGTTTTCCGCCATCACTTATAACTGCTTTAGGAATTCCAAACCGAGAAAAGATGTTGTTTCTAACAAAGTTTACTACAACTCTAGCATCATTGGTCAAAAAAGCAGCTGCTTCGACCCACTTTGACACATAATTTACAGCAACCAAAATAAATCTGTTAGAAAATAATGAGGGGGAGGGACCCATGAAATCAATCCCCCAAACGTCAAATAATTCAACAACCAAAATGTTATTTGGGGGCATTTCATGTTTCTTGGAGATGTTACCTGTCCTTTGACATCTGTCACATTTACTAACAAATTTAAAAGCATATTTAAAGAGTGTAGGCCAATAAAACCCAGATTTAAAACTTTAGCTGCAGTTTTTGTCCCACTATGATGGCCACCAGTTTCAAGAGAGTGACAGTGGAGCAGAATGTTCTCCATCTCTTCCTCAGGTATGCATCTTCTGATAATCTGGTCTGCACAATGCTTATACAAAAATGGTTCTTCCCAGAAATAATGCTTTAAGGCAGCGAAATCTTCTTTTTTTGATAAGTCATGTCCTTGGGCAGTTCCTGTGCAACCAGATACTTAATAATGTCGGTGTACCATGGACAATTAGGATTCTCGCTTACCACCATAGGATCTTCATCCGGGAATTTTTCGTTTTTAGAGGGACCTTCGTCCTCTTGTTCAAGGCGTGACAGATGATCTGCCACAACATTTTCTACACCCTTTTTATCTCGGATTTCTAAATCAAATTCCTGAAGCAAAAGAATCCATCTAATTAGTCTCTGTTTTGCATCCTGTTTTGTAAAAAGGTATTTCAGAGCAGAATGGTTAGTGTAAACAATTACCTTTGAATTGAGCAGGTAGGAACGAAATTTATGAAATGCAAATACTACAGCTAGTAACTCTTTCTCGGTAGTAGCATAGTTAATCCATGCATCTGTCAAAGTTTTACTATCATAGTAAATTACAATAAAATTTTTGTTCCTTCTTTGTCCTAGCACAGCCCCTACAGCATAATCACTAGCGTCGCACATAAGTTCGAAGTGTAAAGTCCAGTCAGGTGCTACAATTATTGGTGCTAACACTAGTTTCCTCTTCAAGGTTTCAAAGGCATGCATGTAGTCACTATCAAAGTTAAAAGGGACATCTTTCATCAATAAATTGCAAAGAGGCTTAGCAATCTTAGAGAAGTCCTTAATGAACTTTCTATAGAAACCGCCATGTCCTAAGAAACTCTGAATGCCCTTGACATTGGTAGGGGGTAGTAATCATTCTATTACTTCAATTTTTGCTCTATCCACCTCAATTCCTCTTTTTGAAATCATATGCCCTAACACTACCCCTTCCTATACCATAAAATGACATTTCTCCAAATTCAAGACAAGATTAGTGTCAGTGCATCTTTGCAAAACTATAGAGAGGTTAGCTCAACGAGGTTCCAAAGACTGAAAAATCATCCATAAACACCTCTATGAAATTTTCCACCATATCACTAAAGATTGCCATCATACATCTTTGAAAAGTTGCAGGGTATTGCATAACCCAAAAGGCATTCTCCTATAGGCAAAGGTACTGGAAGGACCAGTGAAAGTGGTCTTTTTCTTATCTTTCGGGGCAATGGCAATTTGATTATACCATGAATATCCATCCAGAAAACAGTAGTATGAATAACCTACCAATTTTTCTAACATTTGATCAATGAATGGTAAGGGGAAGTGGTCCTTTCGGGTGGCATCATCAAGTTTTCGATAATCTATGCAAACCCTCCACTAGGTGACAGTTCTAGTAAGGATGAGTTCATTGTTCTCATTTTCTACTACAGTTACCACCCCCTCCCCCCCCCCCCCCCCCCCCCCCCCCCCCGCTCTCCCTCTCTTGGAACTACTTGCACTAGGCTAACCCATGGGCTATCAAATATGGGATAGATGATCCCAACATCTAATAATTTGACAACTTCTTTTCTTACTACCTCTTTTATGGTAGGGTTTAACCGCCCCTAAGGTTGCATAGAGGGTTCGAAGATATCCTCCATGAGGATTTTGTGCATGCATATGGAAGGGCTAATTCCCTTTATATCTGAAAGGATCCATTCGATTGCTGTCTTATGCTCTCTAAGAATCCTAAGCAACCTTTCCTATTCAATATTACTCAACGAGGCATTAATAATAACTGGATAAGTGTTAGAATTACCAAGATAGGCATATTTGAGATGTGGTGGCAATGGCTTGAGCTCTAAGTTCGGTGGTTCTTCTTCTTCCATTCTTTGCTGAATTTCAATTGCTTGAATGTCTTCCACTCGTATTTCACGGTGTGAATCAAAAGGCTCGCAGCTTTCCAAGTGTTGGGCACATTCCGTTATCAATTCATCTTCCGTGTCTATGGTTCCAGATTTTGTTAGACACGCTTCAAGGGGCAAATTAGGGAATGTGTCCCTGAATGCCTCAGTGACCAACTCATCTACAATATCAATCTCAAAACAAGAATCCATGTTAAAGGAAAATTGAATGGCATTTAAGACGTTGAAGGTTACCTATTCATCTTGTACCCTTAGGATCAGCTTTCCTTGTTCGACATCTATCAGGGTTTTTCCTGTAGCAAGGTAGGGTCGGCCTAGAATAAGAGGTACCTCATGATACTCTTCCATATCAAGCACTTTGAAGTCCGCCAGGAACATGAATTTATCGACCTTAACAAGGAGGTCTTCAATTACAACTTTAGGATACTTGATGGATCTGTTCGCAAGTTGGAGAGATGCAGTGGTAGGCTTCACTTCTCCTAACCCAAGCTTCTTGAAAACAGAGAGAGGCATAAAATTTATACTTGCACCTAAATCACACAAAACCTTATCAAAACTAATGGAGCCAATGGTGCAAGGTATCGTGAAACTCCCTGGATCTTCAAGCTTGGGAGGCAACTTGTTTTGCAGTATGGCACTGCATTCTTCACTAAGTGCTACCGTTTCGAACTCTCCCAACTTCCTTTTGTTAGACAGGATTTCTTTCAAAAATTTGGCATATTTGGGCATTTGTTCTAACATGTCAGCAAAAGGGACATTAATGTGTAACTTTTTCAAAATTTCAAAAAATTTTGCAAATTGTTCGTCCGCCTTTGTCCTTTTCAAACGTTGAGGAAAGGGGACTTTTGGTTTGTGCGATTGAGGTTTAGCCCTTTTTGCTCATTTTCTTCTTTGACTTTTGTCCATTCCTCATTTTCCAATTCCTTATTTGCATCAGTGGACAGGTCAATAATGGGTTATTCAATTAGCATGGTTTGGTCTACCTGAGTTGGTTCTTTCAAAATTTTTCCACTTCGTAATTCTATTGCTTTTACTTGCTCCCGTGGGTTAACGACAGTGTCACTAGGTAAAGAACCTTGAGATCTTTTAGAAAGGTGATTTGAAATTTGCCCAATTTGGGTCTCAAGGTTTCTAATGGTCGCTTCTTGATTGCGAATCAAGGTCTCTTAATTTCGAAGAGTTGCTTCAGTATTTTGCATGAAACTTCTGGTATCTTGCATAAACTTACTAAACAATTCTTCGAGATCAATCTTTCTTTCAGGGGACTAAAAAGATTGTTTTTGTATCCCTTGATTATTGCACAAAAAATTTGGATGGTTTCTCCACCCGGGATTATATGTGTTGGAATAGGGATTATTTTTTTGAAAATTTGAAACAAAATTGGCTTGTTCAAAAGTTGATAGGGCGAAAAGATTTCTTATTTGGCATTCTGTGGTAGGATGATTCCCTGCACAAAATTCACACATTAGTACTGGAGAATTTATGGAATTCACGTTCATGTTCATCTGTTTTTGAAGCATTGAAACCTGGGCAGTTACTTTGTTATTGCATCATGCTCGCATATTCCTGCAGGTTTCTTTTGTTCAGTTGCCCTTGCATAATTACTGCTAGACATTACTTCTAGCAATTCATATGCTTCATCTGGGGTTTTGTGATTTAGGGATCCTCCCGCAGCCGCATCTACCATTGTTTGAGTATTAGGTGCCAACCCATTGTAAAAAGTTCGAACTTGCATCCAAACTGTCAAACCATGATGTGGGCACCTTCTCAAAAGTTTTTTGTAACGTTCCCACGCCTCATAGAAAGATTCTGTATCGTATTGCACAAACGAGGTAATGTCATTCCTCATCTCAGCTAATTTGGTTGGCAGAAATTATTTGGCAAGAAATTTTTGAGAAATCATCCCAAGTGTTGATAGTTCCTAGTGGTAGTGACATTAGCCATACTTTGGCTTTGTTTTTTAGTGAGAAAGGAAGCAGCCTTAATCGAATGGCATCATCATTGACGCTATTATGCTTAAATGTATCGCATATCTCCAAGAAGTTAGCAATATGCAGGTTTGGGTCCTCACTAAGTAGACCGCCAAATTGGATAGTTTGTTGAATCATTTGTATAATAGGGGGTTTAATTTCGAAATTGTTTGCTTGTATTGGTGGATGTCGAACGTTGGAAGTGCACCCCCCAACATACAGCGTAATCTTTTAAGGTCCCTTCATCCTCATTTCCAGCATTATTTGCCATGGTTTCAGTTCTTTTTGTTTTCCTGGTTATTCGAAAAGTTTTTTCGATTTCAGGGTCAAAAGGAGTTATTTCTTTTTCAATTAAATTTTGCATACAAAGTAAAAATAAGCAACTAGAAAGTTAAAGGAAAGGATAACAATTAAAAAAAAAAAAAAAGAAAGTTACAAAAGTATAACACAAATTTTTTTTGACAAAACACAATTTTTAAAGGAAAAGAGAAGGGTAGTAACCTAAGGTTTTTTAAAACCTAAAATTATCAAATTTAACTTTTAAAAACCTAACAAAGTGAACTTAATAGCAAAATAAAGATAAAAAATAAAGCCAAAATATAAGAAAAATAACAAAATAACACCAAACTAAAAGGAATTTATCTTTACAAATGAATCAAATGAAAAATTTCTTAAACATGAATAAAATTTAAAAATTATTAACAATTTCAAACTAGCACCAAAACTAGTTGGTATTGATATCACTCAAATAGAGATAATTCCAGGCAACAGCGCCAAAAACTTGATGCTTACTTTGCGTATGCGTTAGCAAGTGCACTAGTTATATCAAGTAATATAGAAATGAGTAGAGTATCATTCCCACAAGGATTGTTATTGAGTGAGTACCAAAATTAGTAGCTTTGATGCTATTTAAAAAACCAAAAAATTGAGATATTGATCTGAGATAAAATAAACTAAAATGAAATAAAATTTGTTAACTGATCGTAAAAAGTTTTTATGATTTAATAATATCCAAGGCATCCGATTTTACCTAGTTGCATCAATACGCCTTTCTATTCTCATTACTCAAGTTGTTATTATGTGTTGATGGTTGAAAACCCTAATTTACTAAATATTCTCTCTCGAGCAACATTTAGTGTGCTCTTTTACATATTAACCCATCAATATCGTGCATAAATTTGACTAAGAAAAGAGTTTTTAAAGTTCGATAATTTTCTCTTAAAAACCACACAAATCGCGCTAATCTCTCTCCAGCATTCGCTCAATTTGTGGTGCTTATCAGCTTGGCACTCATCATAAATCTCCTCTCAAGCTCATTATGAATCATTATAGGCCTTAAATGGTGATCAAGCATTTAAAATTCCTGAAGAACAATGATAAACACTTCAACAATGCAATGACAAAACAATGAATACGTTGAATTAGAAATAAGCGTAAATTACAACTTAGGCTACATCGTAGCCTTGCAATAACAAAATTAGTTCATGATAAACTTAATATAAAGCATAAATAACACAAAATGCATGAACGTAGAAGAAGAAAAGGATAAAAAAGACTTAAAAATACAAAATTACAAACCAAACTTTCTTCCTTCTTCTTCTTCTTCCTCACCCGGTTTTCTACTCCTTTTTCGTACACTTTGCCTGTGATTTTTGTTTGATGAAGGTTGTTTAAACACACCCCACACACCCCTATTTATAGTGTTTGAGCTAGGATAAAAAAATTGGAAAAAATTATCAAAAATGCTTCTTATTTGATGAAAGTTGCGGCAGCTTCAACATGCTTGTTTCTTCATTATTTTGTGCACTTTTCCAGGTCAAGCACCGCCCAAACCTGCAAAAAATGAGCTAGGATAAGTTAAATTGTGTTTATACAATGAAGTTTGGCAAAAAGCATTGTGTTTTTGCAGTCCAAATGCAAGTTGTAGGTGAAAAATTGATAGTTTATGTAAAAATCTGCATTAGGCGTGAGAATTAAGCATTTTTGTAAAATTTTTTTGTATTTATTTTAAGTATCTTGCTTTTACTTTTAGATGTTAATGATTAAAACCTTGTAAGGTTTAACATAAAATGACTTTTTTTTTTTCAAGAAAATAGCAAAATAGTTCAGAACGAGCAAAACCGGGCAAAATTGATAGAAGTTTGATGCAAAAATGGTTAAAATTATATTAAAATGATATAAATAATTATATACTAAATTAGACTTATTACTTAGTTACGTTACATTTGATTGAGTAGTTTCAATTTTTGAAGTTGAGTCCCCACAGGTTAAGTTCAGTGGGTTGGGTCACTTCGAGTTATGTTGATTTGGATCATTTCAAGTCCAAGTCATTCGATTTGGGCGATTTCGAGGTTCGGGTCAAATTTAGATTGTGTCTAAGTCATCCGATTTTTAATAGGCTTGGGTTTGCGTTAATAAAGTTAGGTCATTTTGGGTTTCAAAGTAGTGAAACTAATTTGGACATGCAATTCCTTACCTCCATCCAACGGAATTGAAATGTTTGATTTTCAATTAAAACCTAATTCCATGGAACCAGGCAGTTGAATTGTAATTACAATTTGAGCTGGTGAACCAAAGAATAGAATTGGAATCATGAGCCCTACTTCTAGGCAATAATTTTTTGCACTAATGTGTTTCACTTTTGTATACTTTATATCTAATTACCATGACGTGTTAGGCTATTATACGTGTGTTTTATTGTAATTTAGGTACATTTAAGCTTAGAGTGCATCGAAGTAAACAAAAGTTGAGAAGTGGCAAAATTAAGCATAATTGGGCATATTTGAAGAGTATTTGAGAAACCCAACGACGTGTGTAAAAGAAGGATCCGTCGGGACACAATTCAACAACCCAAATACATCTTGTAAGGTTTTGGGAACTAACCGAGTAATTGGCAAGAAAAGCCGATTGATCGACTGGCAACAATGGTTGTTTGTTAACTGCTGATCAATCGGCACTGCAAGACACCCGCAGTACGCTAGGTCATGTTACGGGTATAAATAGAGAGGAAGATGTATTTGTTTGTCATCTTTTCTCTTTTCCCTCCTCCTCTCCTCCTTTCCTTCCGATGCCGCTACGAGATCCAAGTGTTCTCAAATGCCGATGCATAGGTGGTCGAAGTGCTGGAGGATCAAAGCGCAGGTCAACGTTTATGTCAATTGAAGGAGTCTTCATTTTAGAGTTTTTTATTGTTTTTAGATTTGGTAATGTGTAAAACTCCCATGGAGCAGTAGAATTTTAATTTGGGGAGTGAATTCAGGGAAGCTTAATTTGAATCCTATCATTATATTTTACTTATGACAATAATTTATGAGGCTTAGGCAAGCACAAAGCCAGGGTTAACATTGAAATTAAGGCTTAGAGTAATGGACTAGTCTAAGAGCATAACCTAATCTTATCATCCTAAATGTAGCATAGCTTATCTCTGTAGTACTACTTAAGTTGTTTCTCGCTCCTAATTCAGTATTGACTGGTACAAATGATTGTGTTCAGGGTTGTGGTCAAAGTGAATTTAGCTCATTTCCCTTATTGAATGCACAGTCGACGTTAAACTGATCCCGAGTCGATCACTCTCAATCCGGAAACTGAGTTCAAAATATCTGCCTTCAGGCGATGTGAAGCTAACTTAAAATCGCCTCAAATCCTAGCAACGACGCACCACACATGACTAGGGACCACTTTGTTACTCAAGAGTATACATCATACCTTTTGGAGTTGCGTTACGAGCTGTGGGTATCGTAAACTTTGAAATCAAGCCTAGGATCATGAACATGCTTCCCACTTTCTATGGGAACTCAATAGAAAGCTCATATGAGCACCCTGATGCATTTAATGAAATTTTTGAAACTTGCCATTATCAAGGTGTCTCGACGAATTTAGTTAGGCTATGCCTTTTTCCTTTTTCGTTGGAAGACGCAGCGAATGAAGGTTTTAGTCCCCATCAAGGGGTGAAATTACCCATTGAAATGACCTCCTACAACTTTTTCTTGTCATTTTTTCCCCCAAAGGCAGGACTATGGCGATAGGCGTGCAATAAACAATTTTGAATAAAATGACCAAGAGCAATTTCTTGAAAGTTTAGATAGATTCAAGGAGAACTTTAGTAGATGTCCCCAACAAGGTTCATCCAAGTGGGCTCATGTTCAAAGTTTTATGATGGTCTTATAGCTTCAAATAAGTTGATGGTTAATGCTTTGTGCAAGGGAGGATTTAGCAAACAAGATAAGGACGATGCTTTGACGTTATTTGAGCGACCAAGCCTCTTCTGCGAGGGTGGTTAGGGGAGGCACACGTCGTGTCTATGAAGCAGCACACAACAATGATGTTAACCTTAGGCTGGACGCCCTTAGTACGAAGGACCAGATGATTAATATGCATGCGAATCCTAGTAATGTGCTCCAATCAACGCAGCTGAGTCATTGGGTGGTATTATTCCGTGTGGCATTTGTTCGGATTAGAACCATTCTGTGTTTTGACTGTTTACACTACAAGAAAAAAGGTCATTAACGACCGTGATTATTGTCTTTAAAAGCCTAGTTTACCATCGTTAATTCTATTAATGACAGGGGAACTTCCAACCCGTTTGTCGTCGTTATTACTTTCAACATTAATACTATCTGGGATCAACTACCGCTAAAATGAGCCATCGTTAAAAAGCATCTATAACGGCATACTACGCCTGTCGTCAAAAGTGAAATCAATAATGACGGCACAAGTTGTCGCTAAAAGTAAAGTCTTTAATGTTAGGTGGCACTGTTGTTAGAGAGTCGATTAATAACAACAACAATTGTCGTCATTACAAATATTCACCACCATATAGGAAAAAGTTTGAACGTCGACAAAAACCGTCATTAAAATTTTTGTGCTACTAATTGAAAATAGTAATGACAATATAGACTGTAGTTGGCAGAAAAAATAGCAACAATAAACCATCACCAATTAATGATAAAAAAGCTATCGTTAAAAATGCTTCTCCCATCAAGGAAAATTATAACAAAAAATTTATTAATGTTAAAGACCCTGTACATTCATATGGTACATTATATGCTTTCAAAAATACCTATACATGTTGACAGCTTGGGTAGGTAAGCCGGTTGAGTCTGGTGTCTAAGTGCAATGTATTAGCTCTAGTATAAGTAAGTGATCTTGCATTGTAATCTTGACATGTTGAATGATAATTGATCTCATTTCTATTCCTTTAGTTCCAATTCTCTCTACTTTTCTATTAATTCTCTTTAACTTTTCTTCTTTAATCTCTTCAATCTCAATTTAATCTACCTTAATCTCATCTTATTCTCAACTAATTCTCTTTTTTCTCATATCAAACTATCCTTTTCTAGTATAATTTATCATCTATCCTAGGTTATGATTAAAGTTTGATCTTGAATCATAATAGAAACTATTACCCATGCTTACTTCAAAATGCCAATTCAAAAGCTCCTTGCTCTATACATCACTAACTCAAACTCTACAGCACACCATATGAGTCATAAATCAACACCATTCTCAAACTCCGCATAGAAATAAATCACAATGTCCAAATCCACAACTATTCCTAATAACTCAATAATGTATTCTTAATGAATATATTAACTTACATAAGTGAAAACGAAAGGCACAAAAAAAAAAAAATAAATAAATAAATAAATAAAAGAAAGAAGAAAAAGATCACCACATATCTAATAATACTTAATCAATGTAGTCATCCATCTCAGTAGATAGGGAGGGAGTACTTGATCCATTGTTATGACCTCCATCCTCTAGTGCTTTTACTCTAGCCGCCAAATCAGTAAAATCCTTATTATCCTTAAGAAGTGCTAGGTTTTCCTTCTTAGATTGATGAAGTTGTTCAAGAAGCTCGGCCTTGGTAGAAGATGGCCCTTCAAACTGCTAGGCCTTACTTCTTCCCCATAACCAAACACATGACCATAAGCTCGACGTTTGTTGAAGACCTTCACAGCAACTTCGATGTTAGATAAGGTGGGTGCCTCTTCAATGGCATCAACAATTTTTTCCTACAACTAAGAAGGGAACAAAGTATATTTGAAAACAAGTCCAAATCTGGAACCTTTAAATCTTTTAAGAGATGGCAAAATTTACGCTTTTTAGCTACAGAAAACATGTAAGAGTCAGCATTTATTTTGGTCTTATTGCCCTCCTAATAAGGATGTCAATTCGGCCTTAAGTGCATTGCTTGCAAATCCAAATGACCTTGAACATGGTCCTTTGTTTTCCCTTTGACGTTCATAAGAGTGCCTAAAATATTGTCACATGTATTCTTCTCAATATGCATCATATCTAATCCAATAAGGAAGCTTGAAAAAATACTCTTCTTTTCCCAATTATCTCCCCTAGTATCATATGTCAGCTTGACCTTCTTTGTTGGAGCTTTACTTAATGTAATTTCCTCAAGATCCTCCACCTGGTGAAGGATAACATCACCGGATAATGGCTTTGGTGGAAATCTCTTCTCAATCATCCCATCAAAAGAGTCTTTATCTTTTCGCCACTTATGATTACGAGGTAACCAACTTTGGTGCCCCGTGTAACACTATTTGGCTCTATTCTACAGCCGAATAGAGTAGGTATTTGTATAACAAACAGGGCATGCGAACTTACCCTTGGAGCACCATCTTGATAAGTTCCCATAAGCAAGAAAATCATTAATTGTCTATAACAAAGCAGCCCATAATGGAAAATTTTGTTTTCTTGATGCATCAAATGTTTCAACATTTCCCATAGCTCATTCAACTCCTTAATCAAAGGTCATAGATATATGTCAATTGTATTACCAGTAGCCTTGGGACCAGGTATAAGCATTGATTAAAGCATATTAGACTACTTCACACACATTTCAAAAGGTAAGTTGTAGGGGACCAATATGATTGGCCAAATGCTATATGGTGTCTTTGAATTTCCAAAGGTTTGAAAACCATCACTAGCAAGACCATGTCTAACATTACAGTGTTCTAGGGAAAATTCATTATGTGACTCATCAAATGATTTCCATGCAAGTAAATTAGCAGGATTCCTCATTACATTATCTTTGTTTCTTTTATCATGATGCCATCTCATCAAAGAAGTAGTCTTTGTTGACATATATAATTGTTGTAACCTCGACTCGAGTGGGAAGTAATGTAGAGTCATAAATGGTTTTTTTTTTTTTTTACCATTTGCTTTATGTTTTTTCTTTTTGTTGTGCTTACCATCCTTCTATCTCGAAGCACCGAACATCTTAATGTCATCCAACTTTGCATCCTCTTTCCAGAATAGCATGCAATCATTTATACATGCATCAATTTTAGTGTAAGAAAGGCCAAGGTCCTGAATAGTCTTTTTTGCCTCGTAATATGAATCTAGCAAAGTAGAACCCTCATGTAGTAGCACTTCCTTTAAGAATTGCAACAACATGGTAAATGATGCATTACTCCAATTGCCTAGGGTCTTTATATGAAGCAATTTCACCAAAGCAGACAATTGAGAGATCTTCGACCCCTCATGTAGTGGTTGTTCAGAGCTCTCTAACAATCTATAGAATTTCTTAGCTTTCTCATTTGGCTCCTCTTTGTGCACAACGTGACTTCAGGAATCAATGTTGGCATAATTAAAATCTATGTCACCAAAGTAAGGAAATGTATCCCTTAAAATACCATTCACGGCACCATCTGCATCAAGTTCAAGATCATTTTCATCTTCAAGATCATCATCACTCTCTCCTTTAGAATCAGATTCAATTTCCACTTGACTCTCACCATGGTCATACCAAAGAGTATAACTTGACACAATTCCATATCTGGGTAGATGACCTCGCGATCTCCAGAGTCATGTAGGTTGCATTTAGTACATGGAAAAGCAAAAGTTCTCCCTTTTCTTTCCTCGACATAATCTAAAAAACTTTGAACTCCATTTTGATATGTTAAACTCACCTAATCATGAACAAAGTGCATCCATTGTTTATTAGGCACCATATTCTTATAAGTTACATCAAGAATATACCTAATATGCATAATTCAATTCAATTAGTGTAAGATGTTTCAACACAATTTTCAATTTGAATGACAATAAAAAGGGCAATGTTGAAAACAATCTCGAAATTAATATTTCTATAAATTATAAACACTAATATATAACTAATTGCACAATATAAAAGCAATGTTAAACATATGTGTTCAAATTAGTCATTTACGTTGAAAAGCAACCAAATTAGGGCTGTTAATCATCAATGAACAATAGACATTTGCTTATAACAAGCACGAACTACCAACTAATTTGTTAATTCAGTAAACATAACATGAACTACCAACATAAAAGGAGCATATTCTCTTCGAAGCTTTGACAATCTAGAAAAAAATCATTCAGAATCTTAATACAGTGTGTCAATATAGCAAAGAACTAAATTAGGGTTATTAATTGCCAACGAACAATAGACATGGGCTTATAACAAACATAAACTACCAACTAATTTATTAATTATGCAAACATAACATGAACCACCAACACAAAAGGGACAAATTCGTTTTGAAGCTTTGTCAATCTAGAAAAAATCATACAAATTCAGGGTATAGTAGGTCAATACAACGAAGAATCGAACTAGGGCTATTAATTACCAACGAACAATAGACATGAGCTTATAACAAAAATGAATTACCAACTAATTTGTTAGTTCAACAAATACAACACGAACTACAGAAGAACAAAACAAATTCGCTTTAAAACTCATTCTAGTAAAAAATCGTTTGAAAACTTGGTACAATAGGTAAATACAACCAAAAATGGAATCAGGGTTGTTAATTAATAACCCGAGGTTCGATTTTATTGTGCGGCTAGTTCATGAAGTACCGATGAAGAATCGCTCCTTGCTTCACTACTTCCCTGCTGCTCGTGGAGTTCGGATGCGGAGGAGGAGACTTGTGAAGTGTTAGGGTTTTTTGGGGAAGAGATTATACGTGGGTATGGAGGGAAGGAAGAGAGTGAAAAGGTTTTTCCCAAAATTGACTTAATGTCTTTTTTTGTTAAATTATTACACTTGTTACATTTTTTAATTAAATAAAAAATTATATTTTAGTATCTAAAATAAAAAATTATCAAGTATAATTGAAATATACTGAAAGAGTAAAATATCGGGATATTATTTAATTCTCGAACTTGAATTACGGTATGGATGGAAGAAATATCAATTAGAAAATTTAAGAGAATAAAAAAAATTTGCAATAACAAATTTAAAAAAGGGCCTAATTTTTAAAAATTTAACTAATTTTAAATTTGACCAAAAACTTTCCCCTTACTTGGGCCTATTAACGACAGTCTGTGATAGAATTAACGACATTAATTACTGACTTTCGTTATAAGCCCAACATGTATCACCTTTTAACGATGGTGCTTTAATCCCGTCACTACTAGTGACAAACAAATTTCAGTCGTTATTTTTAGTCATTAAAAACTAGTTTTGTTGTAGTGTTATATGCCTCAAAATTCCATGAATACGTGCATGACAAGGTTTATGCAGCATAAGGGTGTTCAAGGAATAATAATCTGTTCTCTAAAACCTTCGATCCTAGGTAAAGCAACCATCCAAATTTCTCTTGCGAGCAAAGTGTCCATCAGAATTAGGCCATGAGGTAGCCAGCGCTAGGATTTCGTAGGTAATGCACCCCCTCCCAATTTTCAGGATGGGTAACGGTATGGCTCTTCTTCTAACCCTCCAACTATGAATGCTAACCCCCCACCGTAGCCTCCCAGTTACACTTTGTAATTTGAGGAGAGTGTGCTTTGCTTTATGAAAGAAAACCAATAGTTGGCTCAGTCCCATTCATGGTCCATTCATAAGCTAGAGAACTAACTAGGACAGTTAGCTTAAGCTTTGAATATGAGAAAGGAAGGAAGGTTACCCTCCCAATCTCTTGTAAATCCAAGAGGGTCATCTAGTTCTAACTTTGGCTAGGCAACTCACAAGCAAGCTAAGGTCATGTTGTTTTCGGGTGAGGAAACTCTGAGAGAGGTAGAGATAGAGGTCAAGCAAGAAAGTGAGATTCAGCCCCCACTGCTAATAGGGATGTAGCACCAGCACCTTCATTGGGTTCACCACCTGAACGCATCTTCCCTTTTCCTTCGGCTCTTCTAAGACCAAGGACAAGGACGACCCAAAGAGGGCTAAGCTATCTGGCTTGTTTAAAGACATCAAAATCAACTTACCAATTATTGACACCATTAAACAATTTCCAATGTATGCAAAGCTCCTCAAGGAATTGTGTGTTAGGAAGAAAAGAGCACAAGCACATGTCCTTTGGAAGGTCTTGCTCGCTGAGAAGTGAGCAGCATTTTGGTTTCGGGCATCCAACCGAAGTGTCGAGATCCGAGGGCTTTCACAATCCCATGTGTCATAGGAGAGAGCTATACTAGTCGAGCACTTTTGGATTTAGGGGCAAGTGTGAACTTCATACCTTTCTCGATTTTTAAGGAATTAAGCATTGGCGATCTTAAACCAATCGGTATTACACTCTAGTTGGTTGAAAAATCAGAGTATTTTACCTCAAAAGATCCTATAAGATGTATTTGTCAAGGTTGAAAAGTTTGTCATCACTGTCAACTTTATAGTGCTAGACATGGACTTTGCTTCTCATCAGAGGAATCACACCCCTATCAATTTTGGACTACTGTTCTTAGCGATGGCCGATGTTGTCATCCATTGTAGGACTAGGGTGTTGGAGGTATCATTTGGAAGCCTTAAGGTCAAATTGAATGTATCTAATGCTCTTAGGTTCAGTGCTGATGATGATGATTTTGATTGTTTTAGGGTCGTCACCATTGACCCTTTGGTAAAGTCAGCTTCATTTGACTTTATTAGAGGAGATGACTTGTCTGATGTTCTTACTTTTACTGATGATGATGCTTGTACTAATGATCTACTTGATGTGTAGGATGTGTTGATAGGTGAGGCCAGGAGTCCGATTTTCAAAACCCTAACTAGCCTCTGTAGTGAGCTTGCTAAGCCATGCATTGAGTGTCCACCGATTTGGAACTCAAACCTCGCTTTCCACCCTTAAGTACATTTTTCTAGGGTGCAATGACACCCTACCTATTATTCTTGAGTATAACCCGACTGAGACACAGGAATCTATGTTGTTAGCGGACCTACAAAACCATAAACAAGCTATAGGAGGTTCAGTGGCTAATCTAACAGGAATCAACCCCTCTTATTGCATACATAGGATACATTTAGAGGAAAATGTTAAGCCTTTTAGGGAGATGCAAAGAAGGTTTAACTCGAATATAAGGGAGGTGGTTAAGAAAGTGGTCATGAAGCTATTAGATGCGGGCATTATACCCAGCTTCTGATACTCCTCGGGTGAGTCTAGTCCAAGTGGTTTCTAAAAATCATAGTAGTTACAGATACTGAGGGAGAATTGGTTCCTATGAGTACAACTATAGGGTGGAGAGTGTGAAGTGACTATCATAAGTTAAACTCCGTAACGCATAAAGACCACTTAGCCCTTCCCTTTTTGGACCAGATCTTGAGACAGTAGTAGGATAGGCTTATTATTGTTTTTTAAATGATTACTTACGGTGTAACTTTTGGAAACGTATTTTAAAAAAATTTCCTTAAACGACTAGAGTGGGCGCAGCGGAAAACCAATTTTATATTCTTAATTTTAAATTTAATGTCCTGATCTAATTAAACTATTTAATTAGACCTAGATCCTACTCTAATAGGCTCATAATATGACAATACAAAAACATGGTATGTAGAATAAACGAAATAAAAGAAAATAAATTAAATATCAAATACTTAATTTAGACATACCTAAAACACCAATTCGAGCTCTGATCTGTGTATCTTAAATTGGAAGAAAACTTCTTAACAACTCAAGATTTTTTTCGCAATGATCTCTGTTAACACCAATGTGTAGGCTCCTAAAATATTTAATTTAAGAAAAATTTCGGAACAAATTTTTTGTTTTAGTCTTTTCAAAAAATGATTTTTCATAAACATTGTGCTAAACATTAAATTACAAAACTCTATAACAATTTTGGGCTTTTCGTCATGGGAGAAATATAGGTTCCAAAACCTAATACCAAAGAACATTAATTAAAACTCATGGCCAAAATAGTGTTTAAATGGGCAAATAAGACTAGTCAAACATGATACATGGCAGTTTCTGATTAGCTAAGATCGTGGCACAAAGATGAGCAGAGGCGTGCATAGTGATAAAGAAATTATCCCATGACCTAGGGTCACCACGTGGTGACCCCATTTTCTTTTTTTAAATTATTTTTTATTTTTTATTTATTTTACTTCTTTTTTTTATTTTACTTTTTTTTTATATAGTTTTTATTTATTATATGCATATTTTATTGACTTATTTTATCTTTTGATCCAAATTGACTTGTATTAATCTAGTAAAGTTTTATATTCAACATATTTTTGTTAAATTATGATTTGAAGGCTATCTATAAGTAAGAAAAGACAGATGCTATTTTTTTTATTTTAATAACTTAAATTATGTTCAAATATTAAAATTTTAAAAAATGATACCCAAATAAAATTTTAAACAAAATATTAAAATTTTAGAAATACAATTTTTGAGAAATAGGTCAAATTATAAAAAAAATAAACATTAATTTCATATATTTTTACTTAAATTTTCTAAAAGGTTAAAAATAACTTAATTTTCATTAACAAATGAGAGAAAAATGTGCTAAAAAGAATAAAAAATTAAAAAAAATGAAATTAAAATGGGATCACTAGTAGAAGAGGTAAAACAAAAAAAATTAAAAAAAGAAAAATGGGGTCACCACCAGTGGAAAAGAAGAAGTAAAATAAAAAAATAAAAAAAATTTAAAAGGAAATGGGGTCACCACGTGGTGACCCTGGGTCATGGGATAATTTCTCATAGTGATAAAAGCCATGTGTCATCTTCCCATTCCCGAAGCCAAGAATGCACATATCACACTCCTTTTTCCTTTCCATTTTTCTATCAGGCAGGAGTTGTGTGGCCCGTACCCCTGCACGTGCAATGCGCACACTGAGCTATGCAATTCGGCCTCCCTTTGTTTTGTTTAATTCGCATATGTATAAAATTTAGCTCATGAACATTATTTGGCAATGAATAAATAATTCATCTCATGAATTATGTTTAGCAAAAATTAACTTATTTTTCTTATGAATAAATAAATCATCTAATGAATTCAATTTAAATATTTTGAAACAGTGCTTAAGTTGAGACTTGTGGATGACCTTAGAGACAATTTAACTATAGCTCCAAATAGGTTAAATACGATTCTCATCTCACAATAATAATTGATTACCATTTAATGAAACTTAATTCCACTAAATAACTTTTACTGCGCTCTAAAACTAAATATTATCACTCAAGAATTTTTCAAACAACTTTTAATATTATTGCGATAATTAACCCCTCTATTAGATATTCGTGAGCAAAAATAACTCTAACAACTATCATTATTTTTTCTCACATCTATAACAGTAGTTCCCGACTCGCCTTTCTCTAATAATTCATAATAGAGAAACAATTTTCATATTAATTCCAAATGTCAATCATATAGAATACTATGGCCAAAGATTATAAAATATGTTTGTATATATGCAAATCAACTAAGAGGACATATTACATTGTACAGTTTTAGTAAAATATATGTTCCCGCCACACTTTATGCAATTTCCCAATGATGTAAGATCCTTTTTATTCACTTTTATCCTCATCATTTAAGGCATTAAAGAAATTAACATTCCATACACGAGTCCGAGCTATTTCCTAGATTTAAAGTATTCATCTTGCATAATTAATTATTTCTGATAGTTATTTAAAGAAACAACTAATTCATATGGTCGGGCTCAGTGTTCCAAACTTTTTGAAAGCACCAACATAATACTTTTGGACCTCTATCCACATGACTAATACAAGCCATCAAAAGTATCATATTATGATCTTATCAGACAAGTGTTATGATCCGAAGCAATTGAGTTGTAAGGCCGCTGTTTAGTTGCACTTGTATTTCTGTAATAAGGCATTGGTGGAGTGTTGTGTTTATCATTCTATTGTAATGTTTGAATAGGTGAGTTGGCGCCATTGGTTTCAAGAGTTAGTTTAGTCGGTTAGTGGTCAAGCGTGGTCAATAGTCGCGGCTTGAGTCTTGTTACTTGGTTTAAGCTTTGACCGGGTGCATTGTTCCTTGATCAAGTATAAGTAGCTAATCTTTTGTAATGCCATTCATTCAATGAAAAGTTTACACAATTCTCTTTGAGATATTTCTCTTCTCATCTAATTCTCTCTCCTTGTCTCATCTCCTTCACTTCTCTTCACATCTACACTCTCTCTTTCACAATGTTAGCCTTCCATTTCAATTAGAGGCTTAACATTTGGTATCAGAGCCTCGTTATAGGCTATTGGTTATGTGAATTGCTTCAATTTGATTGTATCCTCTTGGTTCTAGTTGTTTTGGTATCAATTCTCCTTGATTGCAGTGCAAGAATTAAGAAATTATGGCAGGTGTTGTTACAACAAGGCTAAGGGCGGAAAAGACTGTTGCAGGTCCATCTTATGCTGAGGTTGTTGGTGCTAACACTACAATAGAACAAGAAGTTGTTACAATAACTCAATTAAGCTTGCAAATAAAAGAAATGTTCGCGAAATGTCAGCATACACAAGTTGAATCAAGCGAAGCACTACCTTAATCGGTGCGAGAACTGGATCAAAAGTATGAGGAACGATTTGCTCAACATTCTCAGCACGTTGAGGAAAGGATTACTGATCGAGTTAATCAGCGAACACAAGTGTTTGAAGAAAAGATTGTCGATCAATTGAATTAACAAATGCAGAGGTTAGAAGAAAAGTTTGCTGGGATACACAATCAGCTCAGGGCACAAAATGTGCCTCCTGTTCTAAAACCTTTGCTACCTGCTAGTATGTTGCTGATGAATCAACAGACAAGGCCTAGGGTGAAGTGAATCATCAAATGCCTTATGTGACAGTTAGACTGCCGGATCGAGCTCCAACAGCAGAAGTTAGAGTTCAAGATCGAACTTAGGAAATTGAGGCAACTGCCAAAGCACAGGATCAGTCACTTAATTGAGCTCATTCACGATTTGCAGGTCTGAATCCGGGATAGAGCAATCATCCTCCTGATCACTCAGGTCATCTTGGAACTGTAAGCTTGAATGTGGAACAGTTGGACAGGCCACCTGATTAGTGGCATCAGCAATGTTCAGGGAGTAATGAAGCTTCCTCAAATAACCGAAGTAACGGTTATGGGCAGCCAAGAGTTCAGATTGATCCGTTTGATGGAAAACAACCTTATTTATGTTTGAGAAGATGCGATCGTTATTTTCACCTCTATCATTTTGATGATGCAGAGAAGGTATAGATTGTAGCTATTTATCTTCTTGGAGACCATAAGGTATGGCTATAGAGTTTGTTAAAAAGCAATCCAACACTATCTTGGGACGATTTTGTTAAATAATTTTGTGAGCAATAAGGTGATGAAGAGTCTAGTGACATTGTTGATAAATTTAACAAGGTGATACAAGAAACATTTTTGAAGGAGTATATGACAAGGTTTGAGAACCTTAGGGCTATCTTGATAACTACGTTTCCTGAAGCTACTGAGGCATATTATGTCTTGAGTTTCGTAAGTGGTCTAAAGCCTAAAATTGAGAATCTTGTTAAGGCGATTGGTCCTAAAAATTTGTCCAAGGCTTATGCTAAGGCTAAGAACTATGAGGCAATAGTTCTTGCTTCAAATGAGGGGACAAGGTATAAAAGCAGTGGTTCCCAACAACAGATGAAATATGTGGGATTCAAGACCAATCAGTCGCATGAAAAGAAAGTTTGGACACAAGTGTAATCCAAAATTCCGCATGTCTGCTCATGCAATCAATGCTGAAGAACATGTTGAAAGTGGTGAATTTGAAGCTGAGAATGTTCAGATCCAGAATCACAAGATGAGTTGGTTGAGGATGAAGCTAAGATTTCAGTGAAAGCTTTGACATGTAATGGAGCTCACAATATGATTAGGATCAAGGGTAAGGCAAGCAAAAGGACCTTGGTTACCTTGATTGATAGCGGAAGCACCAGGAGCTTCATTGATCCCAAAGTGGTGGAGAAGGTAGGACATGATGTGATCAAAACTCATCCCTTAGCAGTGACTATGACTTTGAACAAGTGCCAGGGGTTTCAGTGGACTATGCAAGACCGCAAGTTTGATTATGATTTTAGAATACTGCCCTTAGATGGATGTGACATTGTTTTGGGGGTAGATTGAATGAGATCCTTGAGCCCTGTGATGTTTGATTTTGCAAAACTAACTTTGTCATTTGATATTCAAGGCTCCAAAGTTGTCTTACAAGGAATGGCAGATCAAGCTCAGCTATAAGAGATTAGTGGCAAGAAGTTAAACGAAGGATTGAAGAAGAGTGCTTACCATTGGGTAAGACAATTGTTTGCTATATCTCTTACTTAATTAGGAGACAATATTCGGCCTGAAAATAGAAGTTTTGTTGAAGAATTTGAGGATTTATTTAAACAGCCTAAGGCATTACCTCCTAAGAGACATTTGGATCATGCTATTCCCTTTAAGCCTAATTCCAAGCCTTTTAGGTTGAGACCTTACACGTATCCACATACTCAAAAGATAGAGATTGAGAGGCAGGTAGATGAGCTGCTCAAGACATGTTTTCTGAGACAAAGTCATAGCCCATTTGCTTCTCCAGTCATTCTTGTGAAGAAGAATCAAGCACGGCAAGGATGTGTGTAGACTATCGGCAGCTCAATTCTTTGACTGTGAAGGACAAGTTCCCAATTCCCATCATATATGATATGTTGAATGAGCTATATGGAGCTAGTATCTTTTCCAAGCTTGATCTTAGGCAAGGTTATCATCAAATTAGAGGATTGGAGCAAGATGTGTATAAGACTGCCTTCAGGACACATCATGGCAACTTTGAGTTTGTGGTTATGCCCTTTGGCTTAACTAATGCTCCAGCTACATTTCAAGTAGTGACGAATGATGTCTTCAAGAAGTTCGTGAGGAAATTTGCTAAGGGAAGTCTTCACTTGAAGATATTTTGATCTATAGCTCCTCACTTACAGATCACTTGATGCATCTAAGGGAAGTCTTCTTAACTATGCGCAAGCATAAGCTATATGCAAAATTAGCTAAATGTTTCTTTCCAAAGACCCAATTTGAGTATTTGGGCCATGTTATCTCTCAAGAAGGTGTTCTACTAATCCCTCTAAGGTTCACGCCATGAAAGAGTGGCCTCAACTAGTGACTTGAAGCAATTGTGTGGTTTTTTGGGCTTGACTGGTTATTACCAGAAGTTTGTTGTAGGTTATGGTTCTATAGCCGAAACTTTAACTGATCTATTGAAGAAAGACTCATTCAAGTCGTCAGAGAAAGCAAAAGTTGCATTTGAGGCCCTGAAGTCTGCAATGTATGGAGTTTCAGTTTTAGCTATGCCGGATTTCGCTGTTGAATTCACCTTGGAGACAGATGCTTGTGGGCATGGAATTGGGGCAGTTTTATCTCAAAAGGGCAGGCCAATAGCCTATCTTAGTCCGGCCTTGAGTCCTAAACATGAAGCATTATCCACGTATGAGAAGGAATACTGAGCAATATTGTTGGCAGTGGATAGATGGAGACATTACTTGGAAGGACATCGATTTAAGATCAAAACTGAGCATCAAAGTGTGAAGCACCTTCTTGGAAAGAAAATTGTGACAAGGATTCAAAAGAAGGGGTTGATGAAGATGTTGGGCCTTGATTATTTCATTGAGTACAAGAAGGGAAAAGAAACTGCTGCTGCTGATGCACTATCACGCAGGTTGGAAGATTGTGAGCAAGGTTCTTATGGGGAAATATCTGTGATACATCCTTCTTGGATTGAAGAAGTGTATAGATCTTAAGAAAATGATCCTTTTGCACAAGATTGCATTACAGTGTTCAGTGTGAGTAGAACAAGCCAATCAGTTGATGATGCATATATTTCTTTGGTAAAGGGGGTCATCCAGCTGAAGGGCAAGTTGTACATTGGCTCATCCACTGATTTGAGATAGCAGATCATTAGTTCTTCACATGATTCAACTTGGGGAGGTCATTCTAGAGTGGAAGGCACTTATCAAAGGCTTAAGGCTCACTTCAAGTGGACTGGGATGAAGAAATCTGTGACTGAATTCGTGCAAGCTTGTGAAGTCTGCCACCAAACTAAGCTTGGACATCATAGATACCAAGGTCTTCTCCAACCTTTACCCATTCCTGAAGGAGCATGGCAGTATATTAGCATGGATTTTGTTCAAGCTTTGCCAAAATCAGAAGGAAAAGAGGTTATTTGGATTGTGGTTGATCGGTTCACTAAATTTAGTCATTTCAATGGCTTGCCCAGACCTATGACAACTGAGAAATTGGCAAGAAGCTTCTTGGACAACATTTATAAGCTACATGGTTTGCCACACTTTATTGTATCAAATTGAGACAGGATCTTCACAAGTAATTTCTGGAAGGAATTGTTCAGTCGTTTGGGAACAAATTTGGCTCTTAGTTCTTCATATCATCCAAAAACCGATGAACAAACTGAGAGAGTCAATCAGTGCCTTGAGCAGTACCTCAGGAGTATGGTGTTCAATCATCCTAAGCTGTGGAGCAAATGGTTATCACTCGCTGAGTTTTGGTACAATACACATGCTCATGCTTCCATTGGGACTGCTCCTTCAAAGCTCTTTATGGCTATGATCCTACAACTCCTATGACATTGCATGGAATTGTTTCATCAGCTCTAGAAGTCACTGATCAGATTCAGCAGAGGAGACATTTGATGTAATTGTTAAAAGATAATCTTCACCAAGCACAAGCAAGAATGAAGCTGTATGCTGACAAAAAACATGTGGACAGGAACTTTGAAGTAGGGGACATGGTGTACCTGTAATTATAGCCTTATAGACAAACAGCTGCTGCTGTTAGGAAGAATGTGAAGCTACGTGCGAGATTCTTTGGTCCCTACAAGGTTTTGGAGAAGATAGGCAAAGTGGCCTATAGGCTTGAGTTATCTCCTAATACTTACATTCATCCCTTTTTTCCATGTATCTTTCCTTAAGAAGCAGGTGAAGAAGGATCAGAAGCACTCCTTGTAGCTTCCAGAAGTGGGTTCAAGTGGAGCTTTGTTGCTGCAACCAACTGCGGCTCTTCATTCCCGAGAGCTGAATATTGATGGCAGAATGATTTCAGAAGTTCTGGTGTCTTGGTGCAATTAGGGTGCAACGTTCTTAACTTGGGAAGATCTTCATTTCATGGAAAGTTAATTTCCTAACTTTCATTCTTAAGGACAAGATTGTTTTCAAGGAGGAAGGAATGTTATGATCTGAAGTAATTGAGTTGTAAGGCTGTTATTTAGTTGTGCTTGTATTTCTACAATAAGGAATTAATGGAGTGTTGCGTTTGTCATTCTATTGTAACGTTTGAATAGGTGAGTTGGCGCCATTGGTTTCAAGAGTTAGTCGGTTAGTGGTCAAGGCGTGGTCAATAGTGGCAGCTTGAGTCTTGTTAGCTGGTGTAAGCTTTGTCCAGGTGTATTGTTCCTTGATTAAGAATAAGTAGCTAATCTCTTGTAATATCTTTCATTCAATGAAAAGTTTACACAATTCTCTTTGAGATATTTCTCTTCTCATCTTATTCTCTCTCCTTTTCTCATCTCCTTCGCTTCTTTTCTAATCTGCACTCTCTCTTTCACAATGTTAGCCTTCTTTTTCAATTAAAGGCTTAACAGCAAGTTATCCAAACTTATCGTCGATTGCGAACATACTTTGAAATATGTCACTAGTTTAATCTATGTCATTCCGTGGTTCAATCTTATTAACCTCTTAAACCAAATCTAGCATGTCATCTTGGACAACGTCTATCTCATGGAACGCTTTAGAAAAACAATCACACACATGTTTGACTCGTACAATATAATCAGACAATAAAAAATAAAATAAATTTATTTATTTAATATTTTAAACTAACTAATTGAGTTTTTCTAGAATACCTATTGCAACAACACCTAGGTCTTGGTTCACCCTGGGGATCAAGAGAAAATGATACTCACCTATCATTTTGGTAAGTTCGCATATTGAAGGATGCCCTTGGTCTATACAAAGCACCTGTTACATTTTAGTGCTCTATGATGTCCATCATTTTTGATGTGTTGGACCACTACCTAGAGGTTTCTATGGAGGTTTTGGGTTGTCTTTTGATGATTGCCTTTCTCAGTTGAACTTTACTTTGTAGAGATGCGAAGAGTACAATCTGGTGCTCAGTTTGGGAGAAGAGTCATTTCATGGTTTAATAGGGTATAGTGTTAGAACATGTGGTATCCAACGCAAGTTTTATTGTAGACAAGGCCAAGGTTGATATATTTGCTAACCTTCCTCCACCTACCTCAGTGAAGGAAGTTCGCTCATTCTTTGCCGTTTTATCGTCCACTTTAATAAAATTGCTAAACCTCTATTGAACTTGCTTGTTAATGATGTGCCTTTTGTTTTTGATGACAAGTGTTTCGCTACTTTTATTTAGTTAAAAACCTTGTTGTCTGCAGCTCCGATCATTGAACCACCAGACTACTCTTGACCATTTGAGGTTATGTGTGATGCCTCCAATTATCTTGTAGGAGCCATGCTCAGTCAAAGAAAGGATCGAAAACTTATCATTGTGTATGATGCTAGCAAATCTTTAGATGAGGCGCAAAAATATATATCACTACAAAAAGGAATTGCAAGCTATAGATTTTACCCTTGACAAGTTTAGACCTTATATTTTAGGCTTTAGGGTCATAGTCTTTTCTGATCATGTCGTATTTCGATTCATTTTTATCAAGAAGAAAATGAAACCTAGGTTGATTCGCTGGGTTTTATTACTCCAGGGATTTAACCAAGGGATTAGGGATTGGAAAGGCTTGTATTATGTAATGGCCAATCGCCTTTTGAGAATTGTGTTTCCATATGATTTCCTTATTTGCCCAATTGTTGATTGCTTTCCTAATCAACAGTTATTTGCCATCATAGGTGGTCCACCCCCATGGTACACACATCATGAACTAGTTGGCAATGGGGAAGTTACCTTCCAACTGGCCAAAGTAAGTGTTATGATCGAGATTGAATCTCAAACCATAACTTAAGATAGATGAAGATAGATGAGAGTTTAGATGAGAAGAGAAGAGAAATTGGATGAGAGATTAGAGAAAATTAGATGATAAATAGAGAGAGTTAGATGAGAGAAAGGGATTGATCTCAAATTGAGATATTTTGTGATTATCATTGAATGATTCCTTATTACACTTGAACTACTACTTATGAGCAACTAATACATTGAACCAAGACAAAGCTAGCAATCGACTACACTTAAGAAAATAGCTAATTCAAACCAAGATATCGAACAAACTAACAATTAAACCTTTGCCGCCAAAACACTTAACTAATCGAGACTACCTAACAGATATTGCAATGTAGCAAGGGAATTATGCTAAAGGAAATACACTAACATCAACCTCGAAACATAACACATCAACTAATGACTAATACATCAATCTTAAGCTAACTAATAGCAGCATAGCAGCATACCTACAGCAGCAACTCAACCAGAACGCAGCATTTAACCAACTCATGCCATGGATTCCTAGGTCATAACATTCCCGTCCTCTTGAAAACATTCTTGTACTCAAGAATGGAGGCTAGGAAATTGGTTATTTTAGAACTGTGCCTCCTTCCCCTAAGCAACTGTAATTGAGCGTGATCATTCATGCCTCGCAATGTAACCCTTGATCCTTGTCTTTCAAAGGACACAGTTTGCTTAGCATATTCAAAGGACACCGAGTTGAAAGAGCTCATCCAATCAACTCCAAGAACTATATCGCAACCCCCCCAAGGCAAGACTCTGAAATCAAACTCAAACTTGTTGTCTTGCATTGACTAGTTAAATCCTTAGCATTTAGTCTAAGTCATGATTGAATTCCCATTAGCAACCGTCATAGCTAGAGGATGGGTTTTGATCTCTTTGTGGTCCACTTTCTTCACCACTTTCGGATCAATGAAACTATGGGTGCTTCCACTGTCGATCAAAATAACAATAGACCTTCTGCCCGCTTGTCCCTTGATCCTGAGCTTATTATGAACTACTTGTCCTATCAAAGCCTTCGAGGAAATCTCAATTTCATCCTGAATGCAAGCTTCCTGATCTGAACCATCAATATCAGTATCTGGCTTGTCACTTTCAGCTTGGCCTTCAACACCAACTCCTCTAACTGCCATGAGGAATCTAGGATTACATTATGGCAAAATTCATACGGCTGATTGCACTTACAATAGAGTCTTTGAGGCTTTTGTTCAACAGCACGAGCAACTTTGGATTCTTCTGTCCCTTTCTGATGTTGTTGGGAACTTTCCCCTCCATGCTTTGGCCTATCATTGGGTGCTAGAATTGTGGCCTCAAAAAGCTTAGCCTTTGCATAGGCTTTGGGCAAAGAACTAGGACCAATTGCCTTCACAAGGTTCTTGATTTTAGGCTTTAATCCAATGATGAAGCTTGAGACATAAAATGACTCAGGGGATTCAGGATAGGCAGTTATCATACTCGCTTTAATCCAATGATGAAGCTTGAGACATAGAATGAATTATATGATTTCTACCTCTTTATGATTGGTTCTAAAAATTTTAGCCGGAGGTTTGGTGAAGCATATTGTACTAGCATTATCACACACAATAAGAGCATGATCAATATGAATGCCTTAATCATTGAATTCATGCAGCAACAGGATATTTTAGTACAATGACTCGCACAAGTAATGTATTTGACCTTTATGAAAGATGAAGCAATGTTCCCTTTTTTTTTTCGAAATGTATGAAATCAACCACATAAGAACACATTAAACAATATATCAAGTCTAGTCGTGGAATGGTGAACAACGGATTGAATCATACCTCTAGTTTGCTTTTTGATCCACCTTTTTACCTTTGTCATCCATATCTAACTTAAGAGTTGAGCTCATTGGTGTTGCTATTGCTTTGGAATTTTCCATGCCAAACTCCTTAATTGTCTTCTTGATGTACTTGGCTTGTTTGATGAAAATTCCTTCCTCACTTTGCTTCATTTGCAATCCAAGGAAGTGGTTGATTTTTTTTTTCATCATACTCATTTCGGATTCCCTACTCATAAGATTTGCAAATTCTTCACAAAGAGATGGATTAGTAGCACCAAACACTATATCATCAACATAAATTTGTATGATAAGAATGTCATGTTTAGTGTGTTTGATAAAAAGTGTGGTGTCAACTTTTCCTCTTGAAAATTCATTTTGCATTAAAAAGGGACTCAATCTCTTGTACCAAGCTCTAGGAGCTTGTTTCAATCCATAGAGTCCCTTTTTGAGTTTGAAAACATGATTGGAAAATTTGTCATCCTCAAATTCAGGTGGGTGTTCAACATAGACCTCTTCTTCAATAAGACCATTTAAAAATACACTTTTAACATCCAATTGAAAAAAGTTTGAAATCTTTAAATGAAGCAAATGCACATAAGAGTCTAATAGCTTCTAGCCTAGCAACGGAAGCAAAGGTTTCCTCATAGTCTATACCTTCTTCTTGGATATAGCCTTTAGCTACTAACCTTGCCTTATTTCTTACCACATTACCTTCCTCATCCTTTTTGTTGTGGGAGACCCACTTGGTACCTATGACGTGATGATCTTGGGGTCTATCTACAAGTTTCCATACATCACTTCTCTTGAATTGGTTGAGCTCTTCCTCCATTGACATTATCCAATTTGCGTCATCAAGAGCTTCTTTTATGTTCTTGGGTTCTTCAAGAGAGATAAATGCGGCTACATGACAATATTCCATTAATGCATGCCTAGTTTTTACACCTTGAGAGGGATCACCAATGATTTGACTTGGGTGATCCTTCAAGTATTTCCAGTCTCGTGGTAAGTTTTCCTCTTTGGATTCTACATTTTGGTTATCTCCTTTTGATTCATTCATTTGAATGTTAGATATAACCTTTTCTTGCTCATTGGATGAGTTACCACTAACTTCAAAAACACCCTTCATACCCATTTCTACCTAAAAGATTTTGGTCCCCTTTGTTAATTCCTTAGGTTTAAAATATCTCATTCCACATTTTGTATCTTTATATTTTAATGGAAAAAAGCTCTTTCCCTCCCTTAGAAATATGGCCATCATGAAACCCAAAAAATAACCCATGCGCCCAAATCACAAAAGGACCATGCCTTTGGCGAAATTACTAGATGCGATGTTATGATCCATGGTATAGGGGATATAGGAGAGTAATTAGTAATAACTCTTGTATGAGCTTGTATTAGTATAAGTGTTGTTAGTCAGTCAAGCGTAGATAGTTAGTCAAGATGTTAAGTACTTGGTAGTCAAATGTGGTTGCTAGCTTAGTTGCTGAGTAGGCTTAGGATGTCTAAGTTCAATGTATTGTTTAGACAAGAAATTAGTATAAGATGTACTGATCTCTCTTGTAAGGAATAACTTTGATAAATATACAAAATATCTTTGGATATTATTCTCTCTCATCTAACTCTCTCTATTTCTCATCTCTTTCTTCAATCTCTCTTCTCATCTCAACTCCATTGCTTCAACTATCTTAGGTTATGATCCAAGCCGAGGCTTGAATCATAACATGCCACTACCTATTTCCCACTCATTGGGTTGGCTTCTACATCCCCGTATTTTCAGACCCATCATTTTTTCAGACTCTGTTCGCAAATAATGTCTGGAAAAAAAATTACTTTCATACGGTCTACGTGTGCAAGGCAGGATATAGAATTACAAGTTAATTCTTGGTTGTGTGGATAGTAATTGATCACAACTAAGGGTTTCTGTGTTGATTCAGTTGCAACAAGTAGAATTGCTGCCGAAATTGAATTTATCGTGTCGAAGAGATTGAGTAGGTTCAAGATTGATCACGATTGGTGCAACAAAGTTAGTACAGAACTTCAGGACCTCCGTTCGAACTGAAAATTTACATTGATAAGCTGCAATTAAGCTTGATCAATCAATTCAGTTCACAAGAATTGATCAGTTGTTGTTGCAATAGCTTTCCTTGCTGCAATTAAGCATTTGATCAGATCAAGTTTAGTTCAGATAACAAACATCGAGCTGGAATTCATTCGATCTTACTGTTTGAGGTTGATCGGCTGGTCTATCTTTGATTAAGTCATATGTTGTAATCGGAATTCAGCTCATAAATGCAACCACAATTTGATACGAGGCAACATTCGGTAGACAGTAAGCTAGGTTGCTTATTGAATTGAAGTTGATTAGGATCTTGTGTTGTTAACTGTAATCGGGAGGATCTTGTGTTGTTTACAACAAGGATTTAGATCAGACTGTATCTGCTGCAGTTCAAGTAATTGAATAAGTAATTCAGATTGAGTTGCTTTTAGTTTAATTGAGACTTCTATAAGTAGTGCAAGTTTAAGTGAAGATCTGTTCAGTGGAGCTGAAATATTAGTTGCCGCGAACCTTACACTCGATCAGCTAGAGCTCGATCATATTTGGTTAATCTGATTTATTGGATCAAGTTTGGTGCTACATTGTGCTTTCAAAAGTGTCCCAAAATGATCTTGCGGATTTTTTCAGGATGAAATTTTGCTGTCAGCCATCAGTTTCATTGAAGCTTGGCGTAGTTCCAGTACGAGATGCATCAAAGTTGAGCTGAGAATCTGAAATTGTTCAATAGTAGAGCATTTTACAGTGGAAGTAGCAATCGAGGTATTAAACCTCTAGTACTTTCAGTGCGCTAGAGCTGTTTGTACAAGATAGGCAATATTACGGCCGATAAGTCTAAATTAGTATATAATTTTTTTATATAATTTTAATATATTTTTAAATATTTTACATCAAATTTTTATTGCTTTTGTTCGATTTTGCTCTTTTTCTCTCATATAGCCATTTTCTTGCAAAAACACTCGTTTTATACTAAATTTTGCTAGGTTTTATCATTAACATCAATAAATAAAAGCAAGATACACCAAATCAAAGCAAAAAATGGGCAAAACATAATAATTAACATGGCTAAAGCAAGAACACAAAAAGTTCATGCACAATACAATTCAACTTGCAAAAATGGGTAACAAAATGCACAAATCAAGTGCAAGGATTAATTAAACAACGCATTAACATGTCAAAGTTGATGTAAACTCTGAATTTAGGTGGGTTTAAGCTCAAAAAATTTTTAAAAAAAATTATCAAAGAACATAAAGAACAGTGAAAATGCACTAAACTCAACCAATCCATTTCAACTTGCAATTTTGGGTGGCAAAATGGACAAATAACATGAAAGAACTTATTGACCACTTCGTTAACATGTTCAAGTTAATGTTAAAGATGATTTTGGGATGTGCAAAGGAATGAAAAAAATGAAAAAATCGAGTTGAACACACATTGCAGAATCTGGGCAGCAAGGATGTAGGTGGTGGTGCAATCAGCTTCAACTTGCTTTTTGGGAGCAAAAACTCAATGCTTTTTACTCAAATTCATTTTAAAAACATAATTTAACATGTCTTAACTCATATTTTGCAAGTTTTGGGCTGTGAAATTGCAGAAAAAATTTAAAAAAATGGGTGAAAAACACAACTTGCAGCAGCAGAAAAAAAAAAAAAAAGCTTTTTTATTTATCAACTTACAACTTTTTCTCACTTTGGGTGGCAATATTATGCAATATTTTAACTCAAATTCATTGTATACACCTTTTACAACATGCACATTATGCTTTTGTGTAGGGTTTGGGCAGTGGAATTAAGAAAAAAATATAAAAAATGGATGAACAAAGTAGCTTCTGCAGCAGCCGCAGCATTCAACTAATGAGGATGAAGTTTGACTTTTTTGCAATTTTTTTTATTCCATCTCAACTACTATGAATAGGGGAAGGGTGTGGGATTGTTGATCATCATATTTCAAAACAAAAATGACAAGATTTGAGTGAGAAAAGAGAGAAAAACTGTCGGAAAGAGGAAAAAAGAAGGAAGGAAGAAAGTTTGGTCTGTAATTTTGTATTTTTAGTTCTTTCTATCCTTTTTTCTTTCCTAAGTTCATGAATTTTATGTTTATAATATTTAATATTAAGTTTATCATGAACTAATTTTGTTATTCTAAGTTACGATGTAGCCTAAGTTGTAATATACGCTTATTTCTAATTCAAAGTATTCAATGTTTATGTTATTGTGTTGTTGAAGTGTTTATCATTGTTCTTTATAAGTTTTAAATGCTTGATCACCATTTAAAGCCTATAATGATTCATAATGAGTCCGAAAGGAGATTTATGATGATTGCTGAGGTGATAAGCACCACAAATTGGGCGAATGCTCAAGAGAAATTAACGCGATTTGTGTGGTTTTCAAAAAAGAAAATCACAGAGCGTTAAAAACTCTTTTCTTATTTAAATTCATCCACGAGAGTTATGGGTTAATATTTTAAAGAGTATGCTAAATGTTGCTCGAGAGAGAAAATTTAATAAATTAGGATTTTTAACCATCAACACACTATAACAACTTGAATATTGAGAATAGAAAAGGCGTATTGATACAACTAAAGTTAAACCGGATGCCTTAGACTTTATAAACTGATAAAAACCAAAAAAAAATTAGCACATTCTAATCTCGTTTTAACTTTTATTTCTTTTTATTTTATTTTACTTTATTTTTATCAAAATCCCAAATTTTTTGGTCTTTCAAAGAGTATTAAAGCCACTAATTTTGGTATTCATTTCTATATTACTTGGTATGACTAGTGCACGTGGTAGCGCATACGCAAAGTCTGCATCAAGTTTTTTGCGCCGTTGCCAGGGATTGTCTCTATTTGAGTGATATCAGTACCAACTCGCTTTGGAGCTAATTTGAAACTGTAAATAATTTGTAAATTTTGTTAAATTTGAAATATAAATCTATTTTCATTCATTTTATTTTATTTATGAAGGTAATTCTTAAAATATTAATAAAATAAAAATTCGTATATTAAAATAAATATTTTTTTTGTTTTCTGTTATTATTTTAATTTTCTTATATTCTGTCTTTATTTTCAGCTTTATTTTTGAATTAAGTTCACTTTGTCAATATTTCAAAAGTACAATTTGATATTTTTAAGTTTTCAAAAACATTAGGGCTGCTAACTCTCTCTTTTTCCAAATTTTTTGTTTTTTTTTAAATTATTGTATTTAATGTTTTTTGGTTAATTTTGACTTTATTTTAATTTTATTTTACTATCTAGATAGATTTTCAAAGTTAGGGTTGCTATCCCTAATGTTTCAAAACCTCTAGTAATACCTATTTTCACTTTAGAATTTAACTTTGTTAAATTTTGTGTTATACTTTTCTCTTTGTTGTTATGCTTTTCTTTAACTTTATAGTTGTTTATTTTTAAGTTGTATGCAAAATTTAATTGAAGAAGAAATAACTTCTTTTGACCCTGAAATCGAAAAAACACGTCGACTAATCAAGAAAACAAAAAGGATTGAAACCATGGCTAATAATACTGGAAATGATGATGAAAGGACCTTAAAAGATTATACTATGCCCACTGCTAGAGGGTGCACTTCCAGCATTCGACGTCCACCAATTCAAACAATCAATTTTGAAATTAAACCAGCCATTATACAAATGATTCAACAAACTGTTAAATTTGGCGGTCTACCCAGTGAAGACCCAAACCTGCATATCGCTGAGTTTTTAGAGATATGCGACACATTTAAGCATAATGGTGTCAGCGATGATGTTGTCCGCTTAAGGTAGTTTACGTTTTCACTAAGAAATAAAGCCAAAGCGTGGTTATTGTCATTACCCTCAGGAACCATTACCACCTGGGATGATTTGGCTCAAAAATTTCTAGCAAAATATTTTCCACCAGCCTTATCAGCTAAGATGAGGAATGACATTACCTCGTTTGTACAATACGATACGGAATCTTTGTATGAGGCGTGGGAACATTGCAAAGAACATTTGAGAAGGTGCCCCATCATGGTTTACCTGTCTGGATGCAAGTCCAAATTTTTTATAACGGGTTGGCACCTAACACTCAAACGATGGTAGACGCGGCGGCTGGAAGATCGGTGAACCTCAAAACTCCCGAAGATGCACATGAATTGCTAGAAGTAATGGCTAGAAATAACTATACAAGGGCAACAGAGCAAACGAAACCTGCAGGAATATACGAGCTGGATGCAATAATAAGGTTAACTGCTAAGGTTGCAATGCTTGAAAAACAGATGAACATGAACGTGAATGCCATAAATTCTCCTGTACTAACGTGTTAATTTTGTGCAGGGGATCATCCTAGCATAGAATGCCAAAAGGAAATCCGTTCGCCCCATCAACCCATGAATAAGCTAGTTTTGTTTCAAATTTTCAAAAAAATAATCCCTATTCCAACACATATAATCCCGGCTGGAGAAACATTCCAAATTTTTTATGGACCAATCAAGGGAAACAAAAACAACCTTTTCAGACCCCTAAAAGAAAAACTGATCTCGAGGAATTGTTTAGTACGTTTATGCAAAACACTGAAGCAACCCTTCGAAATCAAGAATCTTTGATTCGCAATCAACAAGCGACCATTAGAAACCTTGAGACCCAAATTGGGCAAATTTCAAATCACCTTTCTGATAGATCTCAAGGTTCCTGACCCAGTAACACTGTCATTAACCCATGAGAGAAGTAAAAGCAATAGAATTACGAAGTGGAAAAATTTTTAAAGAACCAACTCAAGTAAACAAAACCATGCCAAATGAACAACCCATAATTGACTTGTCTACTGATGTAAATCAGAAGGCATAAAATGAGGAAGGGACAAATATCCAAGATGAAAATGAACCAAAAAGGGTTGAACCTCAACCCTAGATACCAAAGGTCCCATTCCCTCAACGCTTGAGAAAGACAAAAGCGGACGAGCAATTTGCTAAATTTTTGGAAATTTTCAAAAAGTTACACATTAACTGCAAAAGAAGTTGCCTTCCAAGTTAAAAGATCCAGGGAGTTTCACAATACCTTACACCATTGTCTCTATTAGTTTTGATAAGGTTTTATGTGATTTAGCTATAAGTATAAATTTAATGCCTCTCTCTATTTTCAAGAAGCTTGGGTTAGGAGAAGTGAAGCCTACCACTGTATCTCTCCAACTTGCGGACAGATCAATCAAGCATCCTAGAGGTGTAATTGAAGACGACCTTGTGAAGGTTGATAAATTTATCTTCCCGGCTGACTTTATAGTGCTTGACATGGAAGAGGATCGTGAGATAGCTCTTATTTTAGGCCGGCCCTTCCTTGCTACAGGAAGGATCCTGATAGACGTACAACAAGGAAAGCTAATTCTAAGGGTACAAGATGAACTGGTAACCTATCTACTGATGTAAATCAGAAGGCGGAAAATGAGGAAGGGACAAATGTCCCAGACGAAAATGAACCAAAAAGGGTTGAACCTCAACCCTAGAAACCAAAGGTCCCATTCCCTCAACGCCTGAGAAAGACAAAAGTTGACGAGCAATTTGCTAAATTTTTTGAAATTTTCAAAAAGTTACACATAAATGTCCCTTTTGCTGACATGTTAGAACATATGCCCAAATATGCAAAATTCATGGAAGAAATTTTGTCTAACAGAAGGAAGTTGGGAGAGTTCAAAACAGTAGTACTTACTGAAGAATGCAGCGCCATACTGCAAAAAAAGTTGCCTCCGAAGTTAAAAGATCCAGGGAGTTTCACGATACCTTGCACCATTGGCTCTATTAGTTTTGGTAAAGTTTTATGTTATTTAGGTGCAAGTATAAATTTAATGCCTCTCTTTATTTTCAAGAAGCTTGGGTTAGGAGAAGTGAAGCCTGCCACTGTATCTCCCCAACTTGCGGACATATCAATCAAGTATCCTGGAGGTGTAATTGAAGACATCCTTGTGAAGGTCGATAAATTTATCTTCCCGGCTAACTTTATAGTACTTGACATGGAAGAGGATCGTGAGATACCTCTTATTTTAGACTGACCTTTCCTTGCTACAGGAAGGATCCTGATAGACGTATAATAAGGAAAGCTAATTCTAAGGGTACAAGATGAACAGGTAACCTTCAACATCTTTGAAGCCATTCAATTTCCATCTAACACGGATTCCTTTTTTGAGGTTGATATTATAGATGAGTTGGTCACTTAGACATGTAGGGACACATTCCCGAAGTTTCCCCTTGATGCGTGTCTGACAAAATCTGGGACCATAGACACGGAAGACGAGTTGATAAGGGAATGTGCCCAGCACCTGAAAAGCTGTGAAAATTTTGATTCGCACCGCGAAATACAAGTGGAAGACATTCAAGAAATTGAAATTCAACAAAAAATGGAAGAAGACGAACCTCCAATTCTTGAGCTCAAGCCATTGCCACATCATCTCAAATATGCTATCTTGGTAATTCTAACTCTTATCCTGTTATTATTAATGCCTCATTAAGTAACTTTGAACAGGAAAGGTTGCTTAGAGTTCTAAGAAAGTATAAATCAGCAATAGGATGCACCCTTTCTGATATCAAGGGGATTAGCCCTTCCATATGCATGCACAAAATTCTCATAGAGGATAGCTTCAAACCTTCTGTACAACCTCAACAGTGGTTGAACCCTGCCATGAAAGAAGTGGTAAAGAAAGAAGTTGTCAAATTATTAGATGCTGGGATAATTTATCCCATATCCGATAGCCCATGGGTTAGCCCAGTACAAGTAGTTCCGAAAAAGAGGGGGGGGGGGGGGGGGGATAACTGTAGTAGAAAATGATAACAATGAACTCATCCCTGCTAGAACTGTCACTAGGTAGAGGGTTTGCATAGATTATGGAAAACTTAATGATGCCACCCGAAAGGACCACTTCCCCTTACCATTCATTGATCAAATGTAAGAAAAACTGGCGGGACATTCGTATTGCTGTTTTCTTGATGGATATTCAGGGAACAATCAAATTGCCATAGCCCCGAAAGATCAGGAAAAGACCACTTTCACTTGTCCTTATGCTACTTTTGCTTATAGGAGTCTGCCTTTTGGGTTATGCAATGCTTCTGCTACTTTTCAAAGATGTATGATGGCAATCTTTAGTGATATGGTGGAAAATTTCATTGAAGTATTTATAGATGATTTTTCAGTCTTTGGGACCTCATTCGATGATTGTTTGTGCTAACCTCTCTATGATTTTGCAAAGATGCACTAACACTAATCTTATTTTAAATTGGGAGAAATATCATTTTACGGTACAAGAAGGAATAGTGTTAGGACATATGATTTCAAAAAGAGGAATTGAGGTTGATAGAGCAAAAATAGAAGTGATAGAACGATTACCACCCCCTACCAATGTTAAGGGTATTCGGAGTATTTTAGGACATGCTGGTTTCTACAGAAGGTTTATTAAGGACTTCTCTAAAATCGCTCAATTTGCTGAAGAAAGCTGTCCTTTTTAACTTGATAGTGACTTCATGAATGCTTTTGAGACCTTGAAATAAAAATTAGTGTCAGCACCTATAATCGTAGCACCTGACTGGATATTACACTTTGAACTTATGTGTGACGCTAGTGACTATGCTGTAGGGGTGTGGTGGGGCAAAGAAGGAACAAAAATTTTCATGTAATTTACTATGCTAGCAAAACATTGACAGACGCACTGGTTAACTATGCTGCTACTGGGAAAGAATTACTAGCTGTAGTGTTTGCATTTGACAAATTTCGTTCCTACTTGCTCAATTTAAGGGTAATTGTTTACACTGATCATTCTGCTCTAAAGTACCGTTTTGCAAAATAGGATGCAAAATCGAGACTGATTAGATGGATTCTCTTGCTTTAGAAATTTGATTTAGAAATCCGGGATAAAAAGGGTACGAAAAATTTTGTGGCAGATCATCTTTCACATCTCGAACAGGAGGACAAAGGTCCCTCTATCAACGATAAATTCTCGAATGAAAGTCTTACCATAGTAATTGAGAATCCCGATTGTCCTTGGTACGCTGACATTGTTAACTTTCTGGTTGCATAGGAATTGCCCGAAGACATGACTTATCAACAGAAGAAGAAGTTCTTCGCCAACTTAAAGCATTATTTTTGGGAAGAACCATTCTTGTATAAGCATTGTGCAGACCGGTTTATCAGAAGATGTGTACCTGAGGAAGAAATGGAAAATATTCCGCATCACTGTCACTCTCTTCAAACTGGTGGCCATAATGGTGGGACAAAAACTACGGCAAAGGTTTTACAATCTGGGTTTTGTTGGCCTACACTTTTTAAAGATGCTTTTAAATTTGTTAGTAAATGTGATAGATGTCAAAGGACAGGTAACATCTCCAAAAAACATGAAATGCCCCTGAACAACATTCTGGTTATTGAATTATTTAACGTTTGGGGAATTGATTTCATGGGTCCTTTCCCCTCATCTTTTTCTAACAGATTTATTTTGATTGCTGTAGATTATGTGCCAAAATGGGTTGAAGCAGTTGCTTTTCCGACCAATGATACTAGAGTTGTTGTAAACTTCATTAGAAAAAAACATATTTTCTTGGTTTGGAACTCCTAGAGCAATTATAAGTGATGGCGGAAAATATTTTCGTGACCGCCAACTTAAAGCTTTATTGAGTAAGTATGAAGTCACACACTATGTGGGTGCTCCATACCATCCTCAAACAAGTCGACAAGTGGAAATTTCAAAACGAGAATTGAAAGTTATTCTTGAAAAAATAATTAGTGCCTCTAGAAAGGATTGGTTGAAAAAGTTAGATGACGCACTTTAGGCATATAGAACAGCATTAAAAATAGCTATTGGAATGTCGTCATATCGACTAGTTTATGGCAAGGCATGTCATTTACCAGTTGAATTGGAACACAAAGCATACTGGGCCATAAAAACCTTAAACTTCAATTTAGTAGCTGCAGGCGAAAAGAGGTTACTACAAATCAATGAGATGGACGAGTTCAGAAATGAGGCTTATGAAAATGCTCGAATTTACAAAGATCGAACCAAAAGATGGCACGACAAGCACATTCGGAACAAAGAATTCGAAGTGGGACCAAAAGTTCTATTTTTTAGCTCCTGCTTACGACTTTTTACAAGAAAGCTGCGCTCTTGATAGCCAGGACCCTTTATTGCAACTCATGTTTTTCCATATGGCACAGTTGAGATTCAGGATGAGAACAAGGATACTTTTAAAGTCAATGGGCAAAAACTGAAACCTTACATTGATGGAGAGTTCGAGCAGCAGAAAACTTCCATTCATCTCAACAATGTCAAATAATCCACTAAGAAAGTCGAGCTAATGACTACAAACTAAGCGTTTCTATCCTTATTCATCCTATTTTTCCTTTCTTTATTTCTATTTATCTCATGTTTGTGTATCTTTTGTGTAGCAGGTATTTGAAAATAAGTTTGGGGGTGGCACGATATCCACATGCACTATCAAAAGAGCAATCCTCAAACTGGGAAAGTATCTCTCACCCAATTTATCTTTTTAGTTCTTTTTTTAAAATTAAAGTTAGGGGGTGGGAAAAGTAATGTTAATAATAAGTATAATAAAATAATAATTAAAATTTTTGAAAAAAAAAATCAAAAAATTTTCCTATTTTATCTTTTAGAGTCGGCTTTAGTGCCTTCTAGAGTTCAGAGCCTTTGTATGAGGATATAAATAGTATCAGCCAACAAAATGAACGTCTATTTCTACAGTTTTAATCATTAGTTTAAAAACATAATAATAAATAAAAAAACTCCGCATATTTTAAAAACTAATCATCATGCTTTTTGGGGAATTTTTCTAATTTTTCTTAGCTCGTTTACTTTAATTTGTTTTGAATAACCTAAAAATTAATTATTTTTGTGTTTTAATTGCAAAACAAGATCTAATCTAAGGCATTATCTTGATAGAACCAGGGTATTTGAGTTCAATTGTTAGCATAACTATTTTACTTTTCTTTCTTATTAAAAGATGCTTAATTTGAATAGGTTGCATTAAAGATTATCATCTTTATAATGAACTTTGAAGAGTTATGCCTGAATCTAAAGAAAATATAATAAAAATAGAGGGAGAGAATAACTAAGCACCGCTATCCTTTTAAAAACGTCTATCATTTGGATATGTGCTACGGTGTGATGGTTTCGTGCCTTGGTACCTTGAGCAAGTAGATCCGTAGGGGTATTTCAACACCTGCTACCTTGGGCCAACTGGAACGGGAGTTGCCGCATTGAAAGCTCGCTACAAGGGGTACTTAGAAAGCTAACAAAGAACCAAGCACAGCCGGAAAAAAAAAAAGAAAGAGAGGAGGAAAACATCTCTAGCACCGCTATCCCACATAAATAATTTTAAAGATATGTGCTACCTGTTAAGAGGACGTCTCAGTGGTGGCTTCTCTTACTTATGGGTCATCACCCAGGAGTCGGAGCTTGATTCTCATTGAAGATATACTCGGGAGGTCATAATACAGGCATCTCAATGGCAGCTTCTCTTACTTATGGGTTATCGCCCTGGTGTCGGAGCTTGATTCTCGCTGCATATATGCTTATATTAACTTGAGTAAATAAATTCCTCCAAAGAAAAAAAATGGTGCAAAAATAATTAGTTTTGGGCATACTTGATAAGTCTTGTTATGAGCGGTATAATTTTTATCCTCTGTTCGGTTTGAATATCTTAAGATTAGAAATAACAGATGAACTTAATTTGCTTATGTAATTTATGAATTCAATTACCTAGGTAATTGACAGATTTTTCCTTGGAAAGATGGTTTTGCCTTTAGAACCTTAAACTTTAAGCTTCAGTTATTCTTCTTTACTTTAAAGTATACCTGCTTTGAATTGTGGAAGAATTCTTAAAAAGCATGAGATCGGGTGCTCTAATGTTCATCCTTGCTCGAGGACGAGCAAGGTTTAAGTTTTGGGGTATTCTGATAAGTCTAAATTAGTATATAATTTGTTATATTATTTTAATGTATTTTAACACATTTTACATTAATTTTTTATCACTTTTGCTCTTTTTCGCTCATATTACCATTTTCTTGCAAAAACACTCGTTTTATGCTAAATCATTCTATGTTTTATCATTAACATCAACAAGTAAAATCAAGATACACCAAACCAAAGCAAAAAATGGGCAAAACATAACAATTAACATGGCTAAAGCAAGAACACAAGTTCATGCACAATACAATTCAACTTGCAAAAATGGGTAACAAAATGCACAAATCAAGTGCAAGGATTAATTAAACAATGCATTAACATGTCAAAGTTGATGTAAACTCTGAATTTAGGTTGGTCTAAGCTCAAAAAATTAGAAGAAAATCAGCAAAGAACAGCAAGAACAGAGAAAATACACCAAGCTCAAGCAATCCATTTCAACGTGCAATTTTGGGTGGCAAAATGGACAAATAACATGAAAGAACTTCTTGAACACTTCATTAACATGTTCAAGTTGATGTTAAAGCTAATTTTGGGCGGTGCAAAGAAATAAAAAAATGAAAAAAATTGACTTGAACAGCCATTGCAGAATCTGGGTGGCAAGGGTGCAGGTGGTGGTGCAATCAGCTTCAACTTGCTTTTTGGGAGCAAAAACTCAATGCTTTTTACCCAAATTCATTTTACAAACATACTTTAACTTGTCTTAATTAATCTTTTGCGAGTTTTGGGAGGTGGAATTGCAGGAAAAAAAATTAAAAAAATGTGTGAAAAACACAACTTTCAACCGAAAAAAAAAAAAAAAAACAGATTTTTTTTTGGATCAACTTACAAATTTTCATCACTTTGGGTGGCAATATTATACGAAAATTTAGCTCAAATTCATTGTATGCACCTTTTACAACATGCATATGATGCTTTTATGCATGTTTTGGGCGGTGGAATTTAGAAAAAAAATAAAAAAAATGGATGAACAATGTACCTTCAGCAGCAGCCGCAGCATTCAGCCAATGAGGTTGAAGTTTGATATTTTTTTGCAATTTTAAAATTCCATCTCAACTACTATAAATAGGGAAAGGGTGCGGGATTGTTGATCATCAGATTTCAAAACAAAAATCACAAGATTTAAGTGAGAAAAGAGGAAAAAAACAGTGAGAAAGACGAAAGGAGAAGGAAGACAGAAAGTTTGGTTTGCGATTTTGAATTTTTAGTTCTTTCTATCCTTTTTTCTTTCCTAAGTTCATGAATTTTGTGTTTATAATATTTAATATTAAGTTTATCATGAACTAATTTTGTTATTCTAAGGTTACTATGTAGCCTAAATTGTAATATACGCTTATTTCTAATTCAAAGCATTCAATGTTTATGTTATTGTGTTGTTGAAGTGTTTGTCATTATTCTTCATGAGTTGTAAATGCCTGATCACCATTTAAAGCCTATTATGATTCATAATTAGTATGAGAGGAGATTTATGATGATTGCTGAGGTGATAAGCGGCACAAATTGAGCGAATGCTCGAGAGAGATTAACATGATTTATGTGGTTTTTAAAAAAAGAAAATCATAGAGCTTTAAAAACTCTTTTGTTATTTAAATTCATGCTCGAGAGTGATGGGTTAATATGTTAAAGAGTATGTTAAAGAGTATGCTAAATGTTGTTTGAGAGAGAATATTTAGTAAATTAGGATTTTCAACCATCAACACACCGTAACAACTTGAATATCAAGAATAGAAAAGGCGTATTAATGGAACTAAGATGAAATCGGATGCCTTAGACTTTATATACTGATAAAAACCAACAAAAAATTAGCACATTCTAATCTCGTTTTAACTTTTATTTCTTTTTATTTTATTTTACTTTATTTCATATCAAAATCCTGAATTTTTCGGTCTTTCAAATAGTATTAAAGCTACTAATTTTGGTATTCACTCAATACAATCCTCATGGGAACGATACTCTACTCACTTCTATACTACTTGGTACGACTAGTGCACTTGCTAACGCATACGCAAAGTTTGCATCAACGGCATAGAATTGGTTTGCTCAAGTTGAAGTTCAAAAGTTGTTCAACATCCAGTAACTGAATTGAGCTTAAGTGCTAGCAACAATTGAGATAGACATGGATTTCAATGCAGTTGCAGAGTCGTTTCAGAGGATTAATGAGTCATACTTTGATATGGAGCAACAATTTCTTAGTACATGACAATCTGTTCAGAAATTGATGAGGACAAACGCTTTAACAAAAGAAGCAGCACATCAAGTTGATGTAGCAGTAACACACTCTGAGGTTTATGAGGAATTAGAGCAGCCTCATGTCCTAAAATGTCAAGATATGATTTTGGAAGCAGCAGAAGTTGATGTCGCAGCAAAACAACTGGTGGTTGATCCTCCATTGCTTCAAGTAGATGATGTGATTGAGAATTGTCAAAGTTTTGGAAAGAAGGATCCAAGGAAGGAGAGTGTTACAATAGAGGAATCAAATTTGATTCAGCCACAAGATTGTCAAAATCACGATAAGTTTGATCTAGCAGTGGTTCAACCTCATTCTGCTGCATCTAAAACTCCTTGGCTGCGATCGAGTGTTGCAGATGTGGAAACACAAACAAAGAATGAAGTGGCATCGGTTCAAAGTTGTGCTGAGGACTTTATGCAAGACCAACAACATAAGAAGAAAGAGGAAACGTCTACCCGCGCTTGTGTGTCAATGTTACAGCTTATGGAAGAAGACTTGAAGCAAATGAAAATTCCCGTATCTGAGTTGGAATATGTACAGCAGCATAACATACAAAATTTGAAAGCTCAAGTCTAGGTCCTTCCAATGGTTAACGGAGTGCGAAATCAAGCAAACTTGAGGCCCTTTGATCCCGGAAAAGAGACACTTATTGTCACTTAGGAAGACAAACAAAAATCGCATCAGAAATTTGAGCAAGAAGTGGGGCAAATTACAACCGGTGGAGCTGGAGTCAATGGGAGCTTGGATGCTGCAGCTGTGAATCAGGAAGTTATCTCCACACAAGGCATTGAGGTTTAGAATAAGTTTGGGTTGGCTGAATTTCAGCAGCTAAATTCTGCAGTGCTAGCAACAATTCAGAATAATAATGTACCATTGCAAGTTGAAGAACCGTTGAATGTTGCGGCTAAAGGATTGCAAGTCTACGTTGAAGTTCTAAACCTTAGATGGTAGGAATTGAAGCTGATTTTACAGACCAACATTGAGATTAAGTTAGCAATTGGACTTAGTCGCAAGAAGTGTTTCAAGCAAGAGATTAAGAGCCCAGATAAAGCCAATCTTGGTTTATCATGGGAGACCTTCTGATTTCCTCATTCTCAAGGCAAATAAAGAATTTCTTTACAAGTTCCGTATGTTCAAGGACATGAAATCGTGGCAGCCAATATTGGTGCTGTGGACAACGACTTGAGGCTTGTTTGTGGATTAAAAGGACAAGCACGAGGGCGACAAGGAGGAAATATTCTGTCTGTAAAGATGCAAAATCAACAAGGAATCAACTTGCTCTTATTGCAGTTCAAGCAGATTCTGTTGTGATGTACCTCGATGTGGCTATACTGCACAGTTCTGCTCTAATTCAGTTGGGTTCTGGGAAAGATCAGGTCCTTTGGCAAGTTTTATTGAGGTCTTTTGATCCTGGACAAGAGGTTACATTCAATAAAGATGTTAATTCATCAAGCAATCACTTTGTTTACCCGGTAGTAGTAGCTGGTATAATTCAAGGGAGAAACTTGCAAAATTTGATCAAAGTGCAAGGAAAATGGAATGGGGCTGATGTTTAATCATCCAAGGACAACACCAAGAGGTCTCAAGATCTCTGGGAACTGAAGCAAAGAGTCACGTTCAGCAGACCTGAATTCTGCAGTTCAATTCTGTGGAAAGATTCTAAGGTTGAGAACATTGATCCATTCAACAGCAACCACTACAAATCTGTTCTGGAGGGATTCAGGTGTAATTTGTGCACTTACATTTTGCATTTGCAAGTTGGGAGCATAGGGAAACTCGACAATAGCCTTTACAATACTGCTAAGGAAGAGTTCAGCAAGACAACACACATATGCTTAGATGACGCAATTTTTCAGTTCAGGACAAGAATCAGATGTATACCTGAATTGAATTCAAAGTTGCTCCATGCTGAATTGATTCTTCTTTGAAAGTTTGGATTGCTTGGTGTACTTTGTGCAATTGCGTTACATATGGGCAAGTAAAGGATGTGGTAATTTGCAAGGAGAGCTACAGCAGGGACTTGAGGAGCTTGAAATTCAGGTTGAGAACCAAGGAATTTGGGTTCCAGATGCTGCATACTTGGCCATTAGTACATCTTGGCTACAAGGAGCCATTGATTAGCTGCAGCAAGGGGCTATACGGTATGACTATGTGCTGCATTAATGGTTGGTTGATTTGGAATGATAGTGGCAGACCCCCGGAAGAGTTTATGTGTGCTGAATTCTACAATCTCTTGTTACAAGCTATCTCTATGGGACTAAACAAGAGATTGGGAGGCGTAAAGTTGCAGAGGCTTGGGTACTTGGTCATGTAGTACACAATAAGCGCCTTCCCTGTAGTTCAAGTTATGATCCATGGTATAGGGGATATACGAATGTTATGATCCATGGTATAGGGGATATTCTTCTCTCTAAGATTCTTTTTTTTTTTTTTGTTTTGTTGGGGGGGGGGGGGGGGGGGGGGGGGGGGGGGGGGGGGGGGGAAGGAATGTTATGATCCATGGCATAGGGGATATGGGAGAATAATTAGTAGTAAGTCTTGTACGAGCTTGTATTAGTATAAGTGTTGTTAGTTAGTCAAGCGTTGATAGTTACTAAAGATGTTAAGTACTTGGTAATCAAATGTGGCAGCTAGCTTAGTTGCTTAGTAGGCTTAGGATGTCTAAGTTCAATGTATTGCTTAGACTAGGAATTTGTATATGATGTAATGATCGCTCTTGTAAGGAATAACTTTGATGAATGTACAAAATATCTTTGGATATTATTCTCTCACATCTAACTCTCTTTATTTCTCATCTCTTTTTTTAATCTCTCTTCTCATCTCAACTCTATTGCTTCAACTATCTTAGGTTATGATCCAAACTTAGGCTTGAATCATAACATGCCACTACCTATTTTCCACTCATTGGGAGGCTTCTACATCCCCGTATTTTCAGACCCATCATTTTTTCAGACTCGAGTCGCAAATAATGTCTGGAAAAAAAAATTACTTTCATACGGTCCATGTGTGCAAGGCGGGATATATATAGAATTATGCAGTTATAAGCCGCGTTTAAAAATAGTGATTAAACCTAAAATAAACCACGTTTTTGAAACACGGTTTAATAAAGCAAAACCCTTAGGCACTGTTTGGCACAAAGAATTGTAATTGGACTGTGGAATTGTAATTCAAATTCCAATTCTGATTTAATTGGAATTCTGATAGAATTCAAATTCCATTGTTTGAATCATTAAAGGAATTGGAGGTTGGAATTATAATTACACAATCATTCAAATTATTAAGCGTTTTCGGTCGATTGAGTCAAAATATTTCGAGTTTTAAATCAAATTCTATTGGATTTTGGTTGAAGTGATTGAATTTGTGTTTAAGTTATTTAATTTCACTACAACAAAAAAGGTAGATTCTCGGCCTTTTTTTTTGCAATTCTCGGTGCAAAAAAGCACCGAGAATTTCATTATCGATGCTTAGGACAAGCGCCGAGAAAGAAAACGCCGAGGTTATAAACGCCCAAAATCTCGGCGCTTCTAAACGTCGAGACTCTCGGCATCACTCGGCGTTTATAAGCGCCGATATTTTTCGGCGTTTTTTAATGTCGAGATTTTTCGAGTTTTTTAAATACCCTATTTTCTCTTCTTAGTATGGATATTTTACAAACAGCCTATATTGCTTATTTATTTGTGCATATTTTCCACACACACACACACACATATATATATATATAATTACTTAATAAAAAAATATCAACTAAACTGATAAATTTTTCATAAGACTCCGAATTCGACAATCAAAATATTACAACATTGTCATTGCACTTTGATAGTTCAATACAAAATTTGAGATTTTTTCCACTCCAAATATCAACATAATTAATCTAATATCAACCAGAATAAAAAAAAAATACAATGCTAACTTAGTCAAGTACATTCTTCACAAATATATCAATCAACCGAATGAGCTTGGTGTGCTTGGAGATGCAAAAAAATTTGAGGGTTCACCATCACCTGATCCCGATTCATCTCTACCCTGTGTAGACAACACAATAATAACATTACTTATGTACAAAATATCAATCTACCAGTTTAATATCACATAAATCAATAACAATGAGCACATGAAATCATTCATCGGAACCCGTCAACCCTCAAGTGTCCACAATCCCTTTTGGAAGGGAAGTAGGAGTAGACAGGGGGAGGCCTAGGTTGTGCTGCATCTCATGACGTCCATACCATGTGATTGCCACCTATTTAGCTTGCCCTCCATTCTCATTTCCATCTAGTATGTGCTTGAAGCAAATGAAGAGTCTGCTACATCTTAAGGCGACAATATAGCACATGAGATTCTACTCTCTGCCACATCTTGCAAAGCACAACACACATGATTCAAATTATATCTTGTTGTCTAAAGTTAGGCTATTCCTCATATGGGGAAAATTGAAAGAGGATTATCAATGAAGATATTAGAGAAAAGATTTAGTAGAAGAAGTGTCAAAACATCCAAAAACCAAACCATCTTATCAAGCAGCAAGACAAGCATATATGATCCAAAATTTTGCTTCACATGGTAAATTCATGTAGTTTTCCAAAAGTACCAACCCCAATGCCGCCTTTTGTCTCAATCATTCACATCATCAATTTCATTATTTACAAAGGATTAGAAAGGCAATTATTCGCATTATAGTACAAACAAATACAAATTAAATAGATTATTTTACCGGATTAGCAACCGCAGTAATAATTGCTCGACCTTCTGCTATCATTTTATATGATGCTTGGCCAGAAGAAACAGCATCATAGATGGGCAGGAGCCTTCTCATTTGCTGCTTTACATTGGCCAATTCTATTTTCATATTTTGCACTTCGCCATAATCACCGGTACGATCGAGTCCCCTTTTCTTTTGTTCACCCCTGACTCCGTATATATCACTCCTCTTCATGCCAAATCCATAGCCTACCGCTCGATAGCCCGGATTTTCCTGTTCATACATTAACTCAGTAAATACTTCCTCCTCGATTTCTGATCGAGGTCTGGAAGAAGATCCAAGTCGAGCCTCGACTATTTTTCTAGCTGTATCCTACAAAGAAGAGAAAAAGATATTAAATACATTTAAATTAAAAGAAATGTGAGATAATAATAAAACCCACCATAAATTCTTGTGAAACCGTATTCTCAAAAAAGCCACCACTTTTCCTGGTATGAGTTTCCTGGTAAAACTCTATACTGGTGGGCTTCCTCCCTTTGTTAATTTCCTACAATCAACACGTCAACATAAGTCTTAACTAATTTAACAGGTTGATAGTAATAATATACTAAACATATACTGAAATCCTTACAAAACTATCTCTTATATTCGCATAACTTGTTGAACCAGTCGTGTGAAACTGATTCTGCTTGGCACGTGCTTCTTTGCCACATTTACTCTTCTCCTGACATTGGAAATCAACATCAATTCAAGAAAAACTTTAAATTCATAATCAATATCAATCTGCTCCCCCCTTTTAACCAATCAAAAATTACTTAAAAATAAATTGTTTTATCTTGCCTTGTGGAGAAAACCAAAAATGTACCAAAGTTATCCATTGGTCACGATTAACTCCTTGTAGCACTGTTGTAATAACTTCAGCCTCAGTTTTGTTCCCTTGGCAATATTTTGCTTTCAAACTCGTCTTATAACCCCTCCACATTTTGCCAAGATGCTGTAGTATTGATTTATCAATCAATACATCACTGGGCATTGAAATTTTCCCTGAAACATAAAATCCAACAATAATGTCACAAAAAGTCAAGGGAATAGTAAGAAGGCATAAAGCAGTAGTTGTACTAGTAAGAGAGCAACCACATTTCAGTGCTATATCCACATTTCACTCGAGCAGTAAAATTTGATAGAAGAACCTATTGCCAATTATACTATTGAATTAAATTAACACAATTAAGAGTATAAAACCTTAATTAATACAATGATAAAGTTCAGAAACTTCAGACATACATATTATATCATATATATAAAGTAAACTTTAGACATAAATAATACTTACTCGAATAACCTCAATAGCTTCTGCTTTGTATTGGTCATTCATCGTACGCCAATCTCTTACTCCGAGCGGACAAAACCGTCCCTTTTTGCAACCTCTCCAATAAACCGGATCAACAAATCGCCACCCTTTCTAATTGGTTGGCATAGGTCATTGAACTGCACAATAATTCTTACACCTTCAGGAAGATGCCATACTTCCTTAACTGGTATCGTCCTTAAGGTACTTAAGTTACCTTGGCCATCTATTAACGATTAAGATATACCATTACTTTGCTAATCGATTGGAAAATTATTACCATAATTAATGCTATAAAATTGAAAATATTTACCGATAAGTTGAAGTAGCTCTCTCTCATCAAATGGCACATCAGTGGACCAAACATCAACTTCCCTCACTGGTCCCTCTGCTTGAGATGTTGACGGTCTTGGCTGACTGTCATCACCTTCTTCATGTTTTGGTATTGCTGTTGAGGACTGCACTGATTTGCCACTTCTAAAAAACCTCCTCATTGTGAATCCACGCTTTTCTAAAAACAAAAGAATTAGTAGATGTATAATAGAACTTACAAAAATAAACTGAGAAGCAAAATTGTTCCGTAAAACAAATAATCAATAATGAAACAAAGATCATGGACAAAATGAAACAACACGTACAAAAGAAAACTAACATACATGGACAAAATGAAACAACACGTAACATTATTTCGCAACTCTAAAAAAACAAAGATCAAATCTCGCATAGATCATACAAGTCCCTAGGTTTAGTCTTAATGACATGATACCATCCCTTTTGCATCTCATCTTGAATATAGAAAACTTGCTTTGCTTGAGATGAGATGACAAATGGATCATCCTTCCACAATCGACCCGTATGCATCAACTTAAAGAAGTTCACACAAGCACCATCATTTCTAAATGTTCTTAAGCCCCTATTTATATCTACCCAATCACAACGAAAAATGACAACTTTATAACTCCCATAATAGTTTAGTTCATATATGTCTGTCAATTTGCCATAGTAAACTTGTCCATCAGCTACGACCATGACCCCAGAATTTTGTGTCCTCATATAGCATTCATGATCTTTTGTATGAAACTTGTATCCATTAAGGGCAAAGCCATTCATTCTTTTAGCATACTGATTTAGCCCACCAGCTAAAGCTCTTCTCAATCGGCCTTCTTCGGTAGTTGCATCAATTTTGTGCACCTTAATAGAATAAAAGGTAGTATCAAAATTAATGGTGAATATATAATATCAACTTCAACATCGAATAAAATATACTAACTTGGTTTTGAAGCCACTCAGAAAACTCTTCAACAATCCACTAATTTTCTAATGTTGCATTAGATCGATCTCTATGGAAATATGCTCGTCGTTTTTCACTTAAAAATTCACTATAATAAGGAAATTATTAGTAGGTTGAACAAAAATAGTTAATATTGACAAAGTTTCTTCTATTAACACTTACTCACGAAGTTCCTTGATTTCATCTAGCTGAAGTAGCACATAACAATGCGCTTGTTCCTTACTTCTCATATCAAGGCGAACAATTTTCTCTTTTCTAATTGCACGACCCCCAGAGTTTAACAAGTATTTACCCATACTTGAAATATTATCATCATTTCTTTTAGGTCTATTAAAAATGGTCTTAGCACCTTCTAAGTATCTAGAACAAAATGTAATAGTCTCCTCCATGATGTAGCCTTCAGCAATGGACCCTTCCGGCCGCGCCTGGTTGCTTATGTATGCTTTCAAATGGGACAAATACCTTTATTACATAAATATAAATAACACGTGAGATCAATTACTGGATGCCAAATATGAGAGATAAAAGTAAATGAAGCATTATCGGCTAACCTTTCAATCGGATACATCCATCTATAGTGAACAGGCCCACCAAGCTTAGCCTCCTCTACTAAATGAATTAGTAGATGAACCATAACTGTGAAAAATGTAGGCATAAATTCCATCTCCATCTCACAAAGTGTAAGAATAATATTCGATTGTTGAAGATCGAGCATATTTGGGTCGAGGGTCGTAGAACACAAGTATTTGAAAAAGGAAGACAAGTCTGAAAGCAACTCAATGACTTGTGTGGCATTGGATGCTCGTAAAGCTACAGGAAGAATATCTTGCATAAGAACATGGTTGTCATGACTCTTAAGGTTTAAGAGTTTTCTTTGTTTCAACTTCACACATCTAGAGATGTTAGATCCATATCCATCTGGGACCCTAAGTTTCTGTAGAACTCTTAGAAACCGTTCTTTATCATTTGAAGACATATAGTAAGAAGCCGGAGGCATGTACGGATCTCTATTAGGACGAGGTTGTAGCCAAAGATGTGGCTTTATGTTCCTTTCTTCAAGGGCCCTTCTTGCCTTTTCATCATCTCTAGTCTTTCTCTCTATATGTAATAGCGTCCCTAGAACATTATCACACACATTTTTCTCTATGTGCATGATATCTAGATTATGTCGAAGGAGATTGTACTCCCAATATGGCAAGTCAAAAAATATGCGTTTTTTCTTCCAAAGCACTCCTCATTGTTCACTCTTTCTATTGAATTGTCTATGTGGTGCCTTTCTCTTTTCTTCTTACTAGTCTTTTGGGTTTTTTCATACTTGTAACGAACTTGTTCTTGTGCTTTCAAGATATCAGTCCCTGATGCTGGAGTAGGAGCACAAGCATACTCCATTGTCCCATCAAACAATTGACTCTGAGTTCGAAAAGGGTGATTATTAGGTAACCATTTACGGTGTCCATTATAGCAAATCTTGCCCCCGAACTTATAAGAATGTGTATGTTTAGTGTAATAAGGACAAGCTGTGTAGCCCTTTGTACTCCAACCAGACGACATAGCATATGCAAGAAAGTCATTGATAGTCCACATTATAGCCCCTTGCATCCTAAAGTTTTGTCCACTATAGGCATCATATGCATCAATACCTTCCCATAACAATTTCAACTCATGCAGCAATGGTTGTAGGTACACATCAATGTCAAGTCCAGGGCCCGATTTCCCAGGAATAATCGAAGAAAGAATGAATGACGATTGCTTCACACATAGCCATGGGGGCAAGTTGTATGGGATCAACACCACTGGCCATGTACTATAAGTAGTATTCATAAGACGGTACGGATTGAAGCCGTTACTAGCAAGACCAAGCCTAACACTACGAGGATCTGAAGAAAACTCCGGATACCGAGCATCAAATGCCCTCCAAGCTAAGCCATCTACAGGATGCCTTAATTTCCCATCCTTCAAACGGTCTATCTCATGTCATCTCATATCTTCGGCTATTTTAGATGATATGTATAATCTTTCGAGCCTTGAAATCAAAGAAAAATACCACATAACCTTAGCGAGCTCTCCTTTCTTGGTTGACATAGTTTCATCACTACAGCTGTCATCTTCCTTACCCTTAACTGTCTTCCATCTTGAGGTACCGCATGTATGACAACTCTCTTTTTCAGACATTTCACCCCAATACAACATACAATTATTTGGACAAGCATGAATCTTTTCATATCCAAGACCCAACTCATTGATCATTTTTTGAACTTCATAATAAGATGATGGAAATACCATAATTTGGGGAAATGCATCAACAAGAAGTCTTAGCAATATCGTGAAGGACTCAGCAGACCAACTATGCATACATTTCAAGTGAAACAAGTGCAAAAGAAATGACAATTTGGAGAATGTGCTACAGCCTGGATATAGTTCTTCAGTAGAAGCTTCCAATATCTTCTTATACTTGGCTTTCTCCTTAGAAGATTGGTTGGGTTGTTCAAGAGGAACTTGGTCCGACCAATCATATTCATCAGACAAATGGAGTTGACTTGTGGAGGGAGGAATATCAACTCCGATACTTTCTCGTAGTAATCCACCAATATCATCTCGACCTATGGCCCTTCCCTCATTATTATTGGTAGATGTTTGACTATTACATCTCAATTGTTGAACAATATCTTCTTTTCCATGAAAAATCCATTTCTTATACTTTGGCCAAAAACCCTTAAAAAGGATATGATATTCCATATCTTCTACTGAGAACCATTTGGCTACTTTGCATTTATTACATGGACATCGAGTTTTTCCTTCTATAAGGTTTTCTTTAGCCAACTTAATGAATTCAATGACACCATCAATATAAGCTTGACTAATCCTTGGTTGCGTGATCCAACTCGTATCCATATCTCTAAATATTAAGTAGTGCAATCAAATTACCTAAAAATTGGAAAAGGTTAGAGTTCATAAGACAAATATTTAATCAACCAATCAAAATATATAAAAATACAAAAACAAATAATTAATGGGACTTAGGAGAAGTTAGAAATTAAAGTAAGATACATGAGTTCCTTATAATCAATTTTAATCCTCTAATGTGAAGGTTCCATCTAAACAAGGGATATAACAACAAAGTTTTATTTTTCCAAATTCAAAAATTATGAAATCGATATCTAATCTCCCTGACATTAACAAATTGAACTCACAAGCGCCACCAACATATAATTTTAAACATCAATCAAACACAGTAACACAAGAATTTCGTCAAAACAACAATCTTTTGTATTAATCAATTCAAAGGATGAGATGCAATGATAGAATCATTCGAACCATCGCGTTAAGGATGCGCATGAATCAGGGGAAAGTGTGAAACGGCAATAATATAAAACTATAATACAACTACTTCAACCAACTCAAATGATATAACACTTGTAGAAGAATAAACAGTCCAATAAAAATAAAAATCGAAACTAGGGCAAGGACATCACATACTAACAGCAAAGCAAGAGCAACTGTGAAATCGGAAGGTGAGGGTGAGAGACGAACACTGGCGGTGACGGTGAGAGGCGAATGCTGGCGGCGACGGGGAGAGGCGAACGCTGGCGGCGACGGTGAGAGGCGAACGCTGGCGGCGACGATGAGAGGCGAATGCTGGCGGTGGAGACGACGCGTTTGGAAATCGGGAGGTGAGGGTGAGAGACGAACGTGGCGGCGAGGGTGAGGGTGAGAGACGAACGTGGCGGCGACGGTGAGGGTGTGAGATTCGATTTTCTTAGTGGTGCGGCGAGGTGAGAAATGAGGGTTAGGGTTTGCGGGGGTATATGTACCCGACAATAATCTCGGTGCTTATAAGCGCCGATATTGTTTGCGTCGTTTAAAAGCGCCGAGAATTTTCAACGCTTTGTCTCGACGCATTTAAGCGCCGAGATTTCTCGACGTTTGCATAAACGCTGATAATTATGCGCCGAGAATCACCCTTTTTTGTTGTAGTGTTTTCGAGTGAAATCAGGTATAGTATCGCGTCGAATCATTTGGTGTTCAAGTTACCTCAGATTTTCAGTTAATCCGGTTAGGCGTTTTCAGGATTTAGGCTTGTTATGATTGGGTTTGACTTCATTAAGGTTATTTCAAGCTTGAATCATCTTAGTTTTGAAACAAATGAGTTGTATCATTTCAAATTTCGAGTTATTTTAGGCTGAGTTTGAGATAGATTGGGTCATTTTGGGTATGGGCCATATTTTAAGATTTGGGTTAATTTGGTCGGGTCATTTCTACTTCTACTCAGCTTGTTTACTAATAAGTCTAATTTCGTATATAATTATTTATATCATTTTAATATATTTTTAGCCATTTTACATCAACTTTTCATCGCTTTTGCTTGGTTTTGCTCATTTTGAACTATTTTGCTATTTTCTTGCGAAAATACTCATTTTATGTTAAATCTTGCTAGGTTTTATCATTAATATGAACATGTAAATGCAAGATACATCAAATAAAAGTGAAATTAAATCAAGCAAGAACACATAAAATAACAAAAATTTTGCTACATTTGCTTTGGTCGGCAACTTTTGTCCCTTTTTGTGAATCAAAGTCATTTTATAAACCTTACACAACATCTTATTACTCTGATACTGCAGATTTGGGCGGTTCAAATTTGAGGAGAGGGGGGAGGAGAGGGGGGGGGGGGGGGGGGGGGGGGGGGTGGTTAAACTAAGTTGTTGCAAGTTGACAAGGTGGTGTCACAAAGAGCAAATGGGAGTGAAGCTAGATGAAATTTTTGCTTATTTTTTATCACACTTCAAACCCTATAAAAAAGGGGGTGTTTCTCTGAGTTTAAACCATCCTTCACCAGCAAAGAAAATCACAAAAAGAAGTGGAAGATAGTAAATTGTGTGTAGGAAAAGAAGAGGAAGGAAGTTTGGTTTGTAATTTATATTTTTAGTCCTTTCTATCCTTTTTCTTCAATAAGCTCAGGAATTTTGTGCCTTTTATGCTTTATATTTAGTTTATCATGAACTAATTTTGTTATTCCAAGGCTACGATAGAAATAAGCGTATATTACAACTTAGGCTAACGTATTCAATGTTTTGTTATTGCGTTGTTGAAGTATTTATCATTGTTCTTCATGTGTTTTAAATTCGTGATCACCATTTAAGGCCTATATTGTTTCATAATGAGTCCGAGAGGAAATTTATGATGATTGCCATGGTGATAAGCACCACAAATTGGGCGAATGCTCGAGAAAGATTAACACGATTTGTGTAGTTTTTAAGAGAAAATCATTGAGCTTTAAAAAACTCTTTTTTTATTTAAATTCATGCACGAGAGTGATGGGTTAATATGTAAAAGAGCATGCTAAATGTTGCTCGAGAGAATATTTAGTAAAATAGGATTTTTAACCATCAACATGTGATAACAACTTGAATTACGAGAATAGAAAAGGCGTATTGGTGCAACTAGGTGAAATCTGATGCTTTGGATATTATAAAATCATACAAACTTAAAAAAAAAAAAAATCAAAAAGTCTCATTTTAAAATTATGTTTCTTTTTATTTTATTTTGCTTTATTTTTTATAAAAACCCTAAATTTTTCTATCTTTCAATGGTATTAAAACTACTAATTTTGGTACTCACTCAATAACAATCCTCATGGGAATGATACTCTGCTCATTTCTGTATATTACTTGATACCACTAGTACACTTGCTAACGCATACGAAAAGTGAGCATCAAGTTTTTGGCGCCGTTGCCGGGTATGGTCTTTATTTGAGTGATATCGATACCAACTAGTTTTGGTACGAATTTGAAATTGTCAATAATTTGTAAATTTTGTTTAAATTTGAAATATAAATCTCTTTTCATTCATTTATTTTATTTTTAAAGATAATTTTTAAAAATAAATGAATAAATTGGTACATACCCCTTAAGAAATTTTTTTTTTTTTTTGTTAATTTTGTGTTATTTTGTTATTTTTCTTATAGTTTGTCTTTATTTTCATTTTTATTTTTATTATAAGTTTACTTTGTTAGGGTTTTAAAAGTTAAATTTGTTATTTTAAAGTTTTCAAAAACATTAGGGTTACTACCCATTTAGAAAATTGGTTTGCAAAGATTGTTACAATTTTAAAAGTTTCTCATTAATTGTATCTTTCCCCAAATTGTTAATTCATTCATTTATTTTTTTTGTATTTCAAAAGGGAGGGTGGGGTGGGGTGAGATAGCTAAAAGTGATTGCTTGCGACAACTTTATAAGGCCTCAATATCAAGCGGTATTGAGTGCATTATCTTATCAACTTTCACTAATTCAGGACATGATTGCTGCTTATGCTCCTAGATGGGAATTTTGTGCAGATAATCATGCTAATATGGAATGCCAAATGGGCAATAGTTTTTCTTCATCAGGTTTTGAGCAAAATAACTTTATGAGACCTCTATATCAAGCTGTACCGAGAAGAGAACTAAGCATTCTTGAAATTAGTGCATTATCTACTCAACTTTCACAAATTCAAGAACAATTAAATGACATAATTACTGCTCGTGCTCCGAGATGTGAATTTTATGCAGGTAACCATGCTAGAATGGAATGTCAATTAGGTAATAGCTTTGCTTCATAGGGTTTTGAACAAGGTATAACTACATGTCAAATTTTAACCAACTCCAATACAATCCCTACTCTAGCACTTATCGTCAAGAATGGATGGACCCTTCTTGGAATCATCACGAAGCATCTTGGTCACCCTCTTATCCATCTCAAGAAAAGAACAATGACTTAGAAGAGACATTTAGGAAATTCATGGAAACCGTAAATGACTTGAAAAGCCAAAGAGCCTCCATCCAAAATCCTGAACCTCAAGTAGGGACTACAATAGAGGAACAGTCAGAGAGTTCAAAAGATTCCTTGCCCAGCAATACCATCACCGACCTAGGGGAGCAAACTAATGCCGTATCATTAAGGGATGAAGGCTCACTAGCAAAACCACCTCAATGTGACATAATCCCCTTAGTCAACTCAGAGCCACCAATGACCAAACCTATCTTTACCAACCCACCACCACCAGTCATTGAGATAGAATGTCGAGCTTATTTGACATGGTCAGAGATTTTCGAAACTATGGATGCCTCGCAGAGAAATTGTAGAAAAGATCTAAAAGAAAATCCAAGTTGTGGCAAATCAGACTCTAGGATCTCAAGATTAGAGAAGGCAGAGGTGGGCGTGTAAAGAAGTGAACAAGGAAGATCCATGGAAGAAAATGTTTGTTGTGGATGGATGGTGGAAACTCTATTCTCCTTCAAGACACGGGACAGATCTACTCAAAGAGTCGAGCTAATGACTATAACCAAAAGCGCTTCTTGGGAAGCAACTCAAGCATTTCTATCCTTATCTATTTTTTTCTTTCATTATTTTTATTTGTCTCATGTTTATGTATATTTTATTTTAACAGGTTTTTTACAATAAGTTTAGAGTTTGCAAAATGTCAACACACACCAACAACAAGCAATCCTCAAACATGGGAAGTATCTCTCGCCTCACTTAATCTTTGAAGTTCTTTTAACATTAAGAAGAATGTTAACTCTATGTTTAGGGGTAGGAAAAGCAATTTCTAAAGTTTTGAAGCAAAATTATTTCGAAAAGTTTTCCTATTTTATGCTTTAAAGTCGGCTTTAGTGCCTCCCAGAGTTCGGAGCCTTTGTATGGGGATGTAAATAGTGTCGACCAACAAAAAGATTGTCTATTTTCTACAGTTTTAGCCTTTAGTCTTTTAAAATTTTCAAAAATAAAAAAATAAAAAAGAGAGAAAAGAGAGAACTTATCATCATGCTTTTTAGGCAATTTTTCTACTCCTTTTTAGCTCATTTACTTTAATTAGATTTGAACAATTTGATAATCAATTGTTTTCTTGTTCTAACTGCAAAGCACAATATAATCTAAGGCACTATCTTGATAAAACCATGGTATTTGACTTCGCTAGTTAGCATGGTTGTTTTACTTTTCTCTCTGATTAAAAAATGCTCAAATTTGAATAGATTGCATAAAGAATATCATTTGCATAATAGATTTTGAAGAGTTATGCCTAAGTTTAAATAAAAGAAAGAATAATAAAATTAGAGGGAGAGAATCACTAAGCATCGCTATCCTGTTAAAAATATCTGTCATTTAGATATGTGCTATGGTGTGATGGTTTTGTGTCTTGGTACCTCGAGCAAGTAGATCTGTAGGGGTGTTTTAACACCTGGTACCCTGGGCCAACTGGAACAGGAGCTGCCGCATTGAAAGCTCGCCGCAAGGGATACTTAAAAAGCTAACAAGGAGCCAAGCACCAAAAAAAAAAAAAAAAAAAAAAGAGAAGAGAGAGGAAATCATCTGTAGCACAGCTATCCCATTTACAAACATTTTAAAGATATGTGCTACCCATTATGAGGACATCTCAGTGGTGGCTTCTCTTACTTATGGGCCATCGCCTAGGAGTCGGAGCTTGATTCTCACCGAAGATATACCCGAGAAGTCATAATGAAGGCATCTCAGTGGTGGTTTCTCTTACTTATGGGTCATCACCCAAGAGCCGGAGCTTGATTCTCGCTGCAGATATGCTCTTGAGTCGAAATTGACTTGAGTATATAAATTCCTCCAAAAAAAAAAAATAGTGCAAAAATAATTAGTTTTCGGCATACTTGATAAGTCTTGTTATGAATGGTACGATTTTTTTTCCTCTATTCGGTTTGAATATCTTAAGATTAGAAAATACGGATAAACTTAATTTGCTTAGCTAACTTTTGAATTCAATTACCTAGGTAATTGACAGATTTTTCCTTAGAAAGATGGTTTAGCCTTTAGAACCTTAAACTTTGAGCCTCATTTCTTCTTCTCTAAATTAGAGTGCGCCTGCTTTGACTTGTGGAAAAAATTTTAAAAAGCATAAGATCATGCGCTTTAAATGTTGAGCCTCACTTGAGGATGAGCAAGGTTTAAGTTTGGGGGTATTTTGATAAGCGTAATTTAGTATATAATTATTTATATCATTTTAATATATTTTTAACCATTTTACATCAACTTTTTATTGCTTTTGCTCGGTTTTGTTCATTTTGAACTATTTTGCTATTTTCTTCCGAAAACACTCATTTTATGTAAAATCTTGCTTGGTTTTATCCTCAATATCAACAAGTAAATGCAAGATACATCAAATAAAAGTAAAAAAATAACAAAAACACCTAAGTTGCACGGTTAACAAGCAAGAACACGTAAAATAACAAAAAATCTGCTACATTTGCTTTGGGCGGCAACTTTTGTCCATTTTTATGAATCAAATTCATTGCATAAACCTTATACAACATCTTATTCCTCTGATATTGCAAATTTGGGTGGTTCAAATATGAAGATAAAAATAAAAAAAACACCAAGTTATAGCAAGTTGAAAGGGTGGCGGCACAAAGAGCAAATGGGAGTGAAGCTGGATGAAATTTTCGCTTATATTTTATCACAATTCAAACCCCATAAATAGGGGGTGTTTGTATGAGTTTAAAGCATCCTCACCAACAAAAAAAAAATCACAAAATGAAGTAGAAGATTGTAGGTAGATATTGGGTGTAGGAAAAGAAGAGGAAAGAAGGAAGTCTGGTTTGTAATTTTGTATTTTTAGTTTTTTCTTTCCTCTTTCTTCTATAAGTTCATGAATTTTGTGTTTTTTATGCTTTATATTAAGTTTATCATGAACTAAGTTTGTTATTCCAAGGCTACGATGTAGCCTAAGTTGTAATATACGCTTATTTCTAGTTCAACGTATTCAATATTTTGTTATTACGTAGTTGAAGTGTTTATCATTGTTTTTCATGAGTTTTAAATGCTTGATCACCATTTGAGACCTATAATGATTCACAATGAGTCCGAGAGGAGTTTTATGATGATTGCTAAGGTGATAAGCACCACAAATTGACCGAATGCTCAAGAAAGATTAACGCGATTTGTGTTGTTTTTAAGAGAAAATCATTGAGCTTTAAAAAACTATTTTCTTATTTAAATTCATGCATGGGAGTGATGGGTTAATATTTAAAAGAGCATGCTAAATGTTTCTCGAGGGAGAATATTTAGTAAAATAGGATTTTCGACCATTAACATGTGATAACAACTTGAATAACGAGAATAGAAAAGGCGTATTGATGCAACTAGGTAAAATCTGATGCTTTGGATATTTTTAAATCATAAAACCTAAAAAACAAAAATCAGAAAGTCTCGTTTTTAACTTTTATTTCTTTTTATTTTATTTTACTTTATTTCTTATCAAAATCCTAAATTTTTTGATCTTTCAAATAGTATTAAAACTACTAATTTTGGTACTCACTCAATAACAATCCTCGTGGGAACGATACTCTATTCATTTCTATATTACTTGATACGACTAGTGCACTAGCTGACGCATAGGAAACGTGAGCATCATTTACATCACATTCAAGTCGAGTAGTTTCATTTTTTGGATTTAAGTCATCTCAAGTTTTGGGTCAATCGGGTCGGGTCCCTTTAGACTCTGAGCTAAGATGATTTCCGTCATTTCAAGTTCAATTCATTTGAGTTGGGTGATTTTGAGGTTTGGGTCAAATTTAAAGTTGTATCTAAGTCTTTGGACTTGAAGTCATCTTGGATTTGAGTTAATCAAGTTAGGTCATTTTGAGTTTTAGGTCAATAGGGTTAATATGGAATTGCAATTCCTTACCCCCACCCCAAGGAATTGGAGAGTTTGATTTTTAGTTAAAATCCAATTCTATGGAATTAGGTAGAGGAATTGTAATTCCAATTCAAGCAGGTGAACCAAACAACAAAATTGGAATTATGGGCTCCAATTCCAGCCTTAGCCCTAATTCCAGCCTCCAATTCCATGCCCTCAACACAGCCTTAGGCTAAACGCAGCTTACATCATTCTGAGAGTAAACCGTGTACCCAGAACTCGGTCTATTTAGAGGTGAACGGCATTATGGGAACACGCTTAGACGTTGGCAAGAAATCAAAGGTTGTTGTCCTGAGAGTAAACCGCGTTCTAGTAAAGTGGGTTACTTCTTTGTAAACCGAGTTATGGAAACGCGGCTTAGTACTTTCTATTGGTAAACATGGTTTACTAGTTATTTTCCCATTTAATATTGCTCTGTAGAAATATATGACAAAAAAACTTGAAGTCTCCTGTTTTCATGCATTTCTCATGGTTTTCAAGTCCTTAATATAAGACCATGATTTTATTAATGTCCTCTGCCCAATTATAGTATGTCCACAGCGACAATTAACACAAACAAATATGCAATATCAATACAGTAGTTTATTAGAAGAAACTATCACACATTTGAATTACGAAAATAGAACTTCTGTTATTCTAATAAAATGTACATTAAAATTACATAGATATCAAATTTAAGGCAAAAATAGACGTCCTCGTCTGTTGCCTAGGACTCTATTTCTCCCTCTACCCTTGCCTCTATCTCTACCTGTATTCCTACCTCTGCCTCTGCTCCTACCCATATCATCATGTGTAGGATGTAGTTGGAAAATATCTTCTTTAGGGATAACCTTTTTTTCATGAGTAAGATCTTCATCAACATTTTTAGAAGGTGCATCTTGAAATTGTTGATTATCCTTGTCGTGTTGATCCCATATCCCTCTCGACGTGGCTCCAACATCGTAAGTGAAAGTTATAGGAAATGAGGCAAAAGTTCTCAGAAAAAGGCACTTGGAGCAGATTGGTTCGTCCTAAACATTGTAACCATTGAAGTCCGGATCTTCTGATCTCTTATACAGTGAGCATGTTCATTTGAGCTTGTATGTCAACGACCTCCTAATGTTGAACAACCCCTGTACTCAAATTGACCATCCAAGCCATAGTCGTTTGCTGTTCAATAGAAAAAATAAATATTAGAATATGTTTTAATATTAATTTTCAAATTTACAAGAATAAAGTAAAACTACTTACAAGCAAGTCTTCATTTGACTGAATTGGAAGATAGCCATATTGTGGTGCTTAGTGGGAGGGGTTATTCTCAACTGTGTGATGCATCGGTACCATGACAAGTATAGGTCGTCATCGGGGAGAGGGGTTATGAGAGGAGGTTCTACGAACTCTGCCCGCCTACCAAACAACAACACATACACCTCATGAGTCATGATGTCTCGCCCAATCGACCCTATGTTTACCGCATTAATAAAGAGCATGTGAATCAATGAACGGACTAGAATTGATTGGGATATGTTGTTGCATCCCAAACTGGCGCATCACACGATTCGAAAAATGCCACTCAACGATGTCAAAGCATATGAATGGCACTACGATGTGCCAAATATGCTGACCTTGGAGGCATATGGCTGGAAGCAATGCAATGATCTCATCAATATAAGGAGTTCATACCATCTAAAATAAAAAAAAAATTAAATATTTGTCATAAATGTTGAAAAAACTACGAATATAACTATAAAAATGAATATAATTTTTACCTGATTACTATTTTGTAAATTAAATGCACTTCTATTATATGTAAGGTTTCTAGGTGCATCAGTACGAGAAACATTATGTATCCACCTATCCGACAAAAAATTGATTTGATAAATACATAAATTCAACCATTATTACACAAATTTATTAAATTATAAAAATACCTATATCCAAGTGAATCATCATCATCTCTACAAAAATGGGGAGCTTGGTCTGGTTGATCTATAGGAATTTGCTCCCATGTCCATAGCTATATTCATATAAAAAAGTAACATATATCACAAATATAATCATATAAAAAATAAAATTTTATAGAAGATATATAACAAACCTATACAAGAGTATGAGGGCTAGCAATCTCTTGCACTCCATGTCGTGATGCCTGACATAGTTGTCGGTATGTAAAAGCTAACGTTGCACTTGCCCAACTATATTCTGTCACTGCATCCCAATCACGAAGCAGAGGCAAATATATGAGTTGTATTTCATTGCCCGTATTTTCTCCAAATAACATGCCACTAATTAATGTAGAAGTATATGCCCTTGTAGCATATTCAATCTGAATATCTGTGCATCATCAGGCAAGTGGTAGGAGTGCGGACGAAGCCATGTAAATCTGATAGAGAAGCCATGTAAATCAGCAGGGTTAGGTCGGATCCCATGTAGCTCCTTTGCCAACGCGGCCCAATCTGTGTAAGTGCTACCAGCGACAGGATTCCAATCTAACCTCTACCCCATCAAGATAGAAACATCTTGTAAGGTGATTGTTGCCTCCCCAATAGTTAGATGAAAACTGTGGGTCTCCTGTTACCACCTCTCAACCAATACAGTTATTAGAAGATGATCTAGAGACACACTAATCAATTAGTGGACTCCAAAAAGTCCAACATGTCTAACATAGTGTAAAATCCAATCATCTACCCTCCAGTTACCCATTAAACGAGTTACATGGTGGTGACAAGTGAGAACGCCCACATCCTGTAACAACCAGCAAACAAAAATCAGTAGGAGCAACAAAACATAGAGATATTATATAAGTCTATTGAATTCAATGCACTAGAAATGCATAGTATGACCCAAACATACTATAACGAATCAATTTTTAGATATTGCAACTCACAAGAATGACATAAAAAATCGGGTTTAAACAATTAGAATGCAAGTAGAGTACTAATGTTCCCCTTCTGGAACATCAATGAATCACATGCCATAATCCATAAGTAGCTAGAACATTAAGAACAAATATAAACATATACTCACAAGGTTGATGGCAAACAAAGATCAATATGTTTATAAATAATAACAAACTCAAAACTTTGATCGATTGAATATCAAACTCATCTCTCCATCCCATATTGCATCACTTCTATGATGAGGCTATAGCTGTAGGAGGCTGAGGTTAGCTAGGCCTGGCTCCATCTGTGCTGTCACACAATAAAGTTCATCAAAATTAATAAATATGTATAAATAGCAAAATACTATATAAAAAATAATATAAGTAAAACTTAAATAAATATTATTGTCATATATTTCACTATTACTAGCTACTAACTGAGCCTCGTGCTCTTTTTTCTTCTTGTATGTCAGTACATTATGCCCTTTTTCCTTATAAAACCCTCATTTGACCCTCCGAGTATCATCATTCACATCCATCTCATTTTCAATTCGTTACAAAGTTGCTTGGCCTAGCTTCACTTTAAATTAGGATTCGAAATTATTTTAGATCCATCATATGGCTCCCAATATCCCTTGTCCGGAATTGGACTGAACTTCAACTCATATGAATCACAATACATGGGAAGGGAATAATACGGGTTCATGAATGACAAAGGATCCTAATTTCTACTGTACCATACGATAAGAACACGAGAACACGGAATACCATACAACTGCAGTTTTTGACAGGAGCAAGCCTTTTCTTTGAGGTTAATGGTCTGTTTATATCCTCCTTTTCCTGTTGCCCTTCTACATGCTATAGTGATGGCATCCTATATGCCCCTTTGGTAATCAAACACTTCAACATGATGATATCATGCCTTGGCCTTATTGGACTCCAATATCTCATTGATTTTTTGGGCAACAAGTTTTCTCTTTAGCAAGAAGGTCACCCATAATTCCTTGCCGCTGAACAAGCAACTTATTTGTCCGATAGAAGGTCAACTCTACAAAGTGGTAGGAAGGATACGAACTCCCTTTAGCACAGCATTCATAGTTTCAGCCATATTAGTAGTCATGAGCCAATGTCACTTCTCTTAGTCATGGAAAAGAGCCCACTTGTATAGGCCAATTTCACCAAGATATCTACGGACATCGATATTCAACTCGTCGATTCTATTGAATGTGGAGTTGAATTCCCTAGGTTGAGTCTGTCTTGCAGCATAATGGGTCATAGTTTTCAAAGTTCTATTTCAAAACCTTACTTTCACGTTAGATGAAAGGTGTCTTGAATAAATCCTATGATAGGCGTTTGGCTCCCTTCATTCTCCTCTGCTCATTACATTCATTATTCTGGAGTGATGATCCAAAATCACATAGACTTCTATTTCCCCACTTACATGCCTTTTCAAGTACTTCATGGACCATGACCAACTAGCATTACTCTCTCATTCAACGAGAGCAAATGCTAAGGGAAATGCTTGATTTTTGGTATCAGAAGAAACAAGTAACAATGCTCCCCTATACGGCCATAAAAATGGGTACTATCGACTGATATGATAATTCGACAATACTGAATCGCTTGTATGGTTGCCCCAAATGACAAAAAGCTTTGTCAAAAAAGTGGACAAAAGGGTCTGAAGTTCTGATACTTCTAAATAAAGTTTTTGTACTAGGATTTAAACGTTTTGTGGCTATTAAAATTTGGGGAAGATTTGCATATGAGTCCTTAAAGGTGCCAAATATATTATCAATTGCTCTTTGTTTCGCCACCGAGCCATTTTATATGTAATCTTTAATTCAAAACTATTTGAGATAACTTAAGCAATAAAATTTATAGAAAAAATTACACTTGTGCTCTAACAAGGTCCATTGCAAGTTGGGCGACAAAGGATAAGCTTACCAAGCGATTGTTCCATTCAAAAACATCATTGAGACATGTGAGAGGACCTCTGTACTTTACAACTGTGAAGTAAGGGAATTGCAGATCTTTGACAATAGCCCTTAACCATCATGGATAAGAACTCTTCTTACATTTCAATAGTAACTTCAGTGGATTTAATTCAGCTGTCTTATAAAATTGATTTTTTTCTTACCAAATACAATTGTACAGTGTCTATCAAATCTTGTTTCATATATAAAAGTTGTCCCACTGCAAATTCGTCCACAGGATCAAAGTGAAAATTAAACTCATCAGGCTCAACATAGGGATTTTCATTGATACGAGCAAATTCAGGGACGGGAGCATGAGCACTAACAGGATCTTCTTCCATGTCGTCACATGTAAAGTCCATATTAGTTTCGTCAATCCGCTCATCAACAAGATCGTCATCCCCAAGGTCCTATTTAAGCTTCCTTTCTATTTCATCAATTCGTTCATTGTCTTCACCTTTGATCGAATAGCTTTGATCACTGTCATCATAAGCTGTACTAACAAATACTCTGTCACCATCATCACCTTGTTCTACATATTCTATCACAGGATTAGATTGTGACATTGGGCATCCTTTATTAGGGATACTCACAGCTTGCCTAGTACTTGATACACTAGCTCAACCCATTTCCAAATTATATGGAATTGAATTATTGGTAAGGCATTCCAATAACACAATTGGACGAACCAGAATATGATCTTGCCTAGTATGGCTACTTGATGTGCCAACTCAACCAATTCCGGAATTACATGGAATTGTGTCATTAGAAGGACATTCTTGTAATGATGTTAGACGAACTATAATACTAGTATTGGTTTTATAATTTTGAGGCATACTTGGAGCAACCCTATACCCATGGTAAGACATAGGATAATGCATCATATTCTGTCAGTAAGATTGGGATTCAACCGACGACAACAAATTTGAATAAGGTGTTGATATAGAAGTTGACTGATATTCAGGTAGGCGATTTCTCGTATTAACATTCAAATTTTTTGGCTCAACTTCTATATTCAAATCTGTTGTAGACTGCTTTTGTAGCTCAATGTATGACCACATAGTTTTTAAAGAATTCTAATTGAGAAGATCAATCATTTGATGTCCGTGTGCAGAAAAAGTACCCCATTTCATCTTCAAATTAACAATATTTCGATCAATATTACAATGCCCTCTCAACATATTGATTGGCCACTAAAATTGACATCTTTTCTAACAAATATCATACTGCTATAACTTCCAATATAATTGACATGCTCTCCATTTTTCTCATCATTTCCACCCTAATGACAAGCAATAGCATGCAAAGAAGTCATATTCTGAAAAAATAACAATAATAAAAACTTTAATTTGTATAAAACAAATAACATTCAACAATATTCAACTAGATAATACATAATCGACACAAATACTAACTAAAAAAAAGAAAAATAAACCTAGAAAACTAAATGAATATCATTACAATATAACATATGTATTTTTTTAACAAGAGAAAACATTATTTAAAAAACAAAAAGTTAAAATTACCGTAATTATGAACTCCAGTGAGGAAATGCAATAGTGGTCAAATAAATCTAACAATGGTGACCTGATAGGATATCCGGTGTGTGCACAAGAAGAGGGGCAACAGCAGACGACATTACCGGCGACAACAAAGTGCTTAGGAGCCATTGTAGGGTTACGAGAAAGAGAGAGAGAGAGTCGCTATATGTGCGCAACAGGAGGAAGGGGAAGGGTTTTATTTTTTAAAGTGAACGACCTATGGGGGCGCGGTTTATTCATGCTATAACCGCCGTCCCGGAATGCAGTTTATTAATGAAACGTGTCTAGTTGACGCTGTTTTATTAATTAATAGGCTGTACTCCACAGCGCATTTTTTTAACTAAACCGCATCCCCGTGAGGAGGTTTAAATTAAATTTAACCATGTCTTCTTGACGTGGTTTATTTGAAATTGAACCTTGCCCTATTGCCACGGTTTTTAGCATAAGAAACGCGTGGCAAAGACGCGATTAATATTCTACTGTCCACGTCATTCGCTCCACACACATGGACCGTATAAATATAATTTTTTTTAAGTAGTATGTTTAAATTTTTTAACATTATTTTCGGAACTGACACTTTTTTTTCATTTTTAATAAAATACGCTTAATATCTTAAATCTTTTTTGGCTTTTTTTGCCCCTATATCCCAAAAATCCATTTGAAGAGTTTTATAAATACTGATAGCACAAGTTGCCCAACTATCAAATTCGTGACTATTGGCCCCTCTCTCATTTCGTAATGGTCTAAAATGCAACAAAAAAATTGGTCCATTTTTGAGCTGAGGCAGAATGTCAAAGCATTGTAGTTGCATATGACTAATCAATCTTCTCACAATATTTCCCATCACCATTTGTCACCTGACCCTCCTATTTTGTGACAATCAGGGATAACCTATTTTGCACAAAATCTTGCCTATTTCGGAAGGACTAAAAATATCGAGGTTGATTTATACTTCACTTGTCACAAGATTACTACTGGAATTCTTAAAGTTCTTCATTTTGGTGCTTGTTCTGAGCTTACAGACTTTCTTACTAAAGCTCTACCAATGTAATCTGTTGTTGTACTCCTTTTTTTGAATGATAATGTAAAAATTGATACATGGCATTAAGACATATTTACACTCCAACTTAACAAGGTGCATTAGAGTATATTTACACTATTTAGCACAAGATCTACAATTACTTTACAGAGTTCCAATATAGTACACAATCTCTCCTCTTTCCTATGTCACTATCTTTTTTTCTTCTCTCTCGAATTATCCTCTAGATTAGCTGGTTGCATCTGTAATAGGTTCCCCATGTTCTTTTTCTGTTGGTGGTTTTTTTTTTTTTTTTTGGTCATTATGATATATTTTGATAGTGTATTAATCATTGCCTATTGGAGAAATGAATATTGTTGAATTTCTTCTACTATATACTCATTGTCTTATATCATCTATTAAGATCACCCACTGGATAATGAACCTGTTATGATCGTTAGTAGCTTAATTCATTAGTTAGTGTTTTGGCGGGAGTAGTAGTTACATTAGTTGAGGCAAGTCAAGTTGTTTTGTGCTTTAGTTCATAGTGGCAGCTGATTGGTAGTAAGTCAGTGGAGCTCTTGTCCTAGTTCATTGTATCAAGTTCTTTAGCCTTGGTTATAAGTAGGGAGGTTCTTATTGTAATTGATCATTGATGAATGAAAACACTTCTAATTTCTCTTCTCAACCCTAATCTCTCTCTGTTTCTCATCTCCTTTCACTTCTCTTCTCATCAAAACTCTATCCTGTCGAAGTTAAGATTCAAGATTGTTCTTGAATCATAACAATTGGTATCAGAGCTTGATTTGCTTCCAAAATCAAGTTGATTGATACCTAATTTTGTGATCTAATTGCATTAGATCATTGATACTGTGTTAAGTGCGCAAGAAGTTGATCAATCATGCTGCATTGTTATTGCCTGAACTTTGTTGCTGCGTTATCATTGAGTCTAGTTGTTGATCGATTTAAATTGAACTAAATTGTTTAGATCTTACGGCTTGATCAGTTTGAGTTGGATTGAGATAGCTTGTGTACAAGCTAAATTCTAATTGAACTACTGTTGGATTGCATTTGTTCAGATTGATTAAATATGTGCATGTACAAATGTTTTAGCTGCTGATCGGATTACTTGAGCAGGATACAGCTACTAGAGCCTTGGATTTGGCTTGAATTAGCATCAAATTAAATTAGATCAAAGTGATCAAAGTTCAGCGCAACAAAATCTTGCTCTTAGCTGTGGATTTGATGCAAAATAGCTGAATCTAGTTCATCATTTGGTTGAGCAGACCTGAGTTGAAATCCAAAGAAGTCTTTAGCAACAAAACATTAGAAGTTAACAATTGGTTCCTGCGTTGATCAGTTAAGCAAACGTCGGTACAATCAGAATAGCACAATCACACATTTTTGCTGATTTAGTCACATTTGGTTGAGCAAATTTAGTTGAAATCCTAAGGTTGTCAAGCAGCAGAGCAGTAAGGCTTGGTGTTACATCAGCACTTATCTTGCTGGAATTGGCATTCAAATCAGCCTTAAAATTAACCAAGGGAATTCAGCTCGCAGCAAACACTTAGAAATATTGGTCTCGATACTGGAGCATCGAATCAATTTTAGTTGATCAAGCAATTCAATTCATAGGCTGCTATTAGTGCTATCTGCAGCTGCTCTTCGCGTGTTTGGTGTTCAGTTCAAATGTGAAGTATTAGAAAGTGGCTGTTGGAAGCGTCAAATTGAAGTGGTCAAGTGCACTAGAGTGTTATGATCATTGATAGTTGTATCTAGTAATTGCTTTTGAATATGTTGTAAGGTGGGAATGTCAGTTAATGTCGGTTGAAGTTGGTCAATCTTCTGTCATGTTTGGCGGCTGGCTTCAGTCGGTTAGCTTAATAAGTCTACGTGTAGTGTATCTAGTTGTTATAAGTAGATGTTTCTAGCTTATATTGGTTCATTCTTGAATATTGATTGATAACTTCACTCTCTCATCCCCCTAATTCTCTCTATGTCCTCATCTCTTTCCTTCTTTCTCATCTCATACTCTCTTCTCTTTAACATTTGGTATCAAAGTCTTAAAGGCTTAGACCTTGTGGTTGATCCACAGTGTTCTTAGGAATTGCAATGACAGCTTCGACCAAGGATTATTGCGGAGCAAGTGCTTGAAGATTCAATCGAACTTCAGCAGCACCGCACTGAATCAGGTCGATCTTGTGCTAACAATTGTCATTAATCCTAGTGTAGGATCTAATACAGCTGAGTGCAAGACTTTCCTTGTGGATACTTATTCTTGTGAGCTTGGTACTTGTTAGTGCTATTTGTCATAGGCTCTTGATCCAATCAAGACTATCGGCCTTGATCTTACTGAATTGTGAGGATCAGAGAAGAATTGATATTGAATCAATCATTACTGCATTGATTTACGAGGCAGCAGTGTTAAGCGGAGCAACTGCTGGCGGCTAACCTAGATCAAGCAAAAATTGAAATGATCCTTACTTAAGGATCCTTATCCAGCTGAGTGCAAAATTTAGCTTATAGCAAATTGATTCGTAGCTCACTACTAAAGTTCATTCTTGTGTGTGTTTTATTGTTAGCTATGCGAGGTGGAGTAACTACTTGTGCTGGAGCTGCTTCTTATACAGCTGCTTTGGCTGTTGGAACAGTAGCTAATGATGAAGGAGAGGCTGTAAGTGTACCAGTTACTGACTCAGCTTAACTAATCACAAATATGTCTAGGCATATGAACAACTTGTTTGTTGCTATACAACAGAATCGCCAAGATGTTCAAGCCTTGAGTGGACAAGTCAATGAGATGCAACAACTGTTGGCTAGACAAGGTGCTATTATTAAACAAACTCAAAACTTGTGTTTATAAGTTTCTAATAGAGTCCAGCCAGTGGAAAGGCTAGCTCCTGCTTCAATTTTGCTTCTTGCCAGCCAACTTAACTCTACTACTAACCCTCAATCCTCTGCCATCAGTGATGATTCTGTTGACACTAATTGCGAATCTACATACAGACAACCTAGAATTGATATGGAAATGTTTGATGGAACTCATCCATAGTCATGGACAAGGAGATGTCAGAGATATTTCCAATTTTATCGAATCGCTGAGGTGGAGAAGGTAGATATAGCTGAAGTATATCTCGGAGGGGATCAGGAGGCTTGGTACTTTGGCTTGATGAGAAGCAGGTTCTCGATAACTTGGTCGGAGTTTGTCAAGGAATTTTGTGATCGGTGTGGTGATGAAGACATAGGTGACATTGTGGATCACTTCAATAAACTCACCAAGACAACTATAGTAAAAAAAATACATGACAAGATTTGAGAACCTTCAAGTAAGATTATTAATTGCCTACCCTGACACGGTAGAATCTTATTATGTATCAAGCTTTATTAATGGCTTGAGCTGAGAATCAAGAATCAAGTGATGGCATTGGAACTAACTACACCATCACAGGCTTATTCTAAGGCTCAGTTGTTTGAAAACAAACTTGTGAGCTCCACTGTTCAGGCTACAAAAAAATTTGGTGCAACTTCAAGTGGGAACACCAGCTCAATTGAGAAGAAGCCACAATGTTTATGCTACAGATGTAATCGAAAGTATTTCTTTGGACAAAAGTGCAATCCAAAGTTTCTCATGGCTGCTGCAGGAGTGGAAGGTGAGGACAATCTAGAAGAAGGTGATGTTCTTGATGAAACAGATGATGAAACTCATGAAGAATTGATTGAGCCAGTGGAGGATGAGCTGGAAATTTCAGTGCAGGCCTTAATTGGTGGTGGACATCACAACACCATTAGGATTCAAGGTGAAGTGGGGAAGAAATGTATCTTGATTTTGGTAGACATTGGCAGTACACCCAGCTTTGTGGACCCAAAGATAGTTAGAGCAGTGGGTCATAAGATGATAAAGACTCATCCTTTGAGAGTAACGGTGGTAGATGGAAACTCAATCCTAACTCAGACCAAGTGCAAGCATTTTTCTTGGCAGATGCAAAAACATAGCTTCACTTATGACTTTCGTGTGTTGAGGTTAGGTGGATGTGATATGGTCTTAGGGGTGCATTGGATGAAGACCCTGAGTCCCATTATGTTCGATTTTTCTGAGCTTACAGTGTCATTTAAAAGAAATGGTCAGCGGATTATGCTTCAGGGCATAAGAGAACAGGGCCAATTACCACTTATGACGGGCAAGAAGCTAAAGGGAGTAATAAAGAAGAAGGCATATCAGTGGATTGGGTACTTAGGCTCAATCAAGGCTGATGCTGCTGATGAAAAGCCTGAGCACTTGCATCCAGGATTGAAAGAGTTGTTGTAGGAGTACCAAGATTTGTTTAATCTTCCTACGACTTTGCCTCCCAAACAAGTGTTAGACCATGCTATACCCCTGAAGAGGGATGCTCAGCCTAAAGGTTTCAGACCTTATAGGTATGCTCATGCTCAAAAAAAGAGATAAAAAGGCAGGTTGAGGATCTACTGAAGACTCATATCATTCGACAAAGCATAGTCCATTTGCTTCACCATTGATCTTGGTGAAGAAGAAGGATGGAAGCTCCCAGATCTGCATAGATTATAGACTTCTCAATTCCCTTACAATTAAGAATAAATTTCCAATTTCGGTCATCAATGATCTACTTGATGAGCTTCAGGGATCCAGTTGTTTCTCCAAATTGGACTTGAGACATGGGTACCATCAAGTTAGAGTCAAGGAGGAAGACATCTACAAAACTGCTTTCCACACTCACCATGGACATTTCGAGTTTGTGGTGATGCCATTTGGACTTACTAACGCCGCAGCAACATTTTAAGCTTTGATGAATGATGTTTTCACGGCTTACTTGATGAAATTTATATTGGTTTTCATAGATGACATATTGGTTTATAGTACATCTCTGGAGAAGCATTTGGAGCATCTGAAGTTGGTGTTTGCGCTGATAAGGCTTCACAGGCTGTATGCTAAACAATCTAAATGCACTTTTGCTGCTTCTAAAGTGGATTATCTAGGTCGTATCATATCCAAGGATGGGGTTGCCCCCGATCTTAGCAAGATACAAGCAATTACTTGATACAACTATCAATGATCATAACATTAACTTTCACCAATCCCAAGCACTGGTTTGGTTGGTTATCTTTAGCAGAGTTTTGGTATAAAACTCATGCCCATACCGCTCTCTAGACTTCTCCATTCAAAGCAATGTATGGATATGATCCACCCTCACCAATTAGGCTGTAAGGAGTAGTGTCGATTATACCTGGTGTTACTGATTTACTTGAGCAACGAAGGTACTTGATGTTGCAGCTTAAGGACCAGCTACACATAGCACAATCACGCATGAAATTCTTTGTTGATCGACACAGAACTGACAAATCTTTTAATGTTGGTGATTATGTTTACTTATGTTTGCAACCTTACACATAGCACGATACTCTGGGCTTTACAAAGTCTTGCAGTGCATTGGAGCAGTTGCTTATAAGTTGGAGCTGCCACCTAATTGCTTATTTCATTCGTTTTTTCATGTCTCAATGTTGAAGAAGCAAGCAATGGCATGATTCTGCAGGCTCCATTAGCTATTCTTGATAAAGGCAGCATTCCTCCGGCTCAGTAGAAGCACTAATTCAATAGGCCAACTTGGAGCAACAGCAGTCTACTTGGGAGAATCTGATATTCACTCGAAGTCAATTTCCCACCTCCATTCTAGAGGACAAGAATGTTCACAAGGGGAGGGAAATGTTATGAACATTGATAGTTGTATCTAATAATTGCTTTTGAATATGTTGTAAGGCAGGAATTTCGGTTAATGTCGGTTGAAGTTGGTCAATCCTTGGTCATGTTTGGCGGCTGGCTTCAGTCGGTTAGCTTAATAAGTAAACATGCAATGTATCTAGTTGCTATAAGTTGATGTTTCCAGCTTGTATTGATTCATTCTTGAATATTGATTGATAACTTCACTCCCTCATCCCCCTAATTCTCTCTATATCCTCATCTCTTTCACTTCTTTCTCATCTCATACTCTCTTCTCTTTAGGTTGTGATTCAAGATTTACCATGAATCATAACATAGAGTTGTTTGTGCAAAGTCCTGTAGCGTTACAGAACCAGAATTATAATACTGGAGTAGAAATTTGCTTCACTATACCAGCATTACTTCAGTTCAACATCCAGTAACTGAATTGAGCTTAAGTGCTAGCATCAAATTGAGAAAGACATGGATTTCAATGCTGCTAATCGGGAAGATACAATTGTAAACCTTGCATGTCAAACAACTGCTTTGTTTATAATAGTACAGCACTATTGGGAAGAGACTCGGAGCTTCAGTTTGCAAGTCACTAATATGTGGCAGCAAAACAAGCTAACTAATGGGCTATCTTCCTGGCCTCGAGTTGTTATGGAGCCGTTTGATGGAGAGCAACCTCAGTCGTGGATTAGAAGTTATGAAGAATACTTCCACTTCTACAAAATTACTGAGGCTGAAAAAGTAGAAATTGCAGCATTATATCTTCAGGATGATCATAAGAAGTGGTACTTTAGTTTGATGCGTGGCAAAGATCTTAATTACTTGGAATGAATTCGTTAAAGAATTTTGTGAATGGTACAGTAAGGAATTTGAGTTCTTTGAAGAACAACGACCCCATTCTTGGATTGAAAATTGTGAAAAGGTCGGAAATGAAGATTTGAGGGATGAGATATATCAAAGGCATTAGTTTTTGAGGTTGAATCGAAGATTATAGTAGGGGAATCAATATTAATTCAGCCACAAGATTTGCAAAATCAAGATAAGTTTGATCTAGCAATGACTCAACCTCCACCTGTTGCATCTAAAATTCCTTCCCTGTAATCAAGTGTTGCAGATGGGAAAACGCAAGGAAGAAATCAAGTGGCATCGGTTCAAGGTTATGCAGACGACTTGATGCAGGATCGACAACGTAATCTGAAGGAAAAAGATTTTCAAGCTTGTTATCAATGGTACAACATAAGAAGCATGAAACACAGTAGAAATATGTGTTGGCAGAGATTTTTACTTCGTTACTATAGCCTTTCCTACCAGCCAATGTGATTGCTTCAGAACCACAAGTAATGAGCACAAAAGTGTTTAACATGGTAACAAATCTAGCACAACTGAGTTCCCTTGATCCAGGAAAGGAGGAGCTTAATGTTGCCTTGGGAGTTGATGGAGTACAAGATCAATGCAATAGGCAAGGTCGTAATGATAACGTACCATTGCAAATGGAAGAGCTTCTGAATGTTGAGGCTAAAGACTTGCAAGCGCACATTGAAGTTTTAAGCCTTAGATGGTTAAAATTGCAGCTGATTTTGCAGCCGAAATTAGAGATGAAGCTGGTAATTAATCTCAGTCACAAGAAGTGCTTGCAAGTAAGAGATTAAGAGCTTTGAAGACAATCTTGGTCTGTCATGGGAGACCTCCTGATTTTCTACATTTGAAGACACGCAAGGTGGTTCTTGAAATGCTTGGTATGTTCAAGAATAGAAAGCTGAAGCAGCCCAAGGTGGTGTTAATGTCGATTGATATGCTTGGAGCTTGTTTATGGATTAAAAGAACAATGAAATTAGCAAGGAAGAGGTTGAACTCAGCAAAATCAGTGACGAATAGGGCTGTTATTGCAGCAGAGCACGCAAACTCAGCAAACAGGCCTTCCGATCAAAGAGAATTGGATCTAACTATTAGTTTCAACAAAGTCAATCAAGATCTTAAATTTGGCTTGAGTTGTCAATTCCTGCTGAGTTTGTAGTCATTGAAAGCTGTAACAGCAGGACGACTTGGACAGGTGCTAGATGCTTATGTGAGCCAAGTTGAGAGTAGAGGACATCTTCCAAGGGTCCAAGCTAATGTTAGGCCTCTAGAATTCTCTTAGTTTAAGATCCAATAGCTCTTGAATGGTTTGGATACAACAGTTCACTCTTCCTGCAAGCCACACGCACACCTTGAAAAAGATTTTGGAAGGAACACTACTAATGGACAGATCAATAATAACCAATAGGTTGATTTTGATCAGCAGCTAAGGATGAGTTTGAGAGCATTCCAAGCTGATAGTATTAATCAGCAGCTCTGTAAAGAAAGTATGCACATATCAGCCATGGATGTTACGAAATTCAGAGCTGTTGTGCTGCTCAAGTTAAATTGGGGACAAGTGCCTTTCAAAGGAAAACTTATGCTGGATGTTAAGGTAATCTAGAGGGAAGAAAAGATGTTTCAAATACTTAAAGTCCCTACTCATTGGAATCAGCCTAGCTTGAGGAATTCATCCAAATGTAACATTTTGGTACTGTAGGCCTAATGAGGAATTTGAAATTATTTTGCTACAGATTGAGTGAAGGATATTGGATGACTTTGAGAATTCAAAACATGAGTGAACTTCACTGGAGCATTGATATGGCCCTTGAGAACCTGTCTTGGTGTGCTGGATTTCACATATTTCAAGCCAAAGATCCAATTTTTCAAGAATATCCTTGGGGTTTATGCACTGAAAGGCGAATTGGAGGTGAAGCTGGTATCTTGTTTGCCTTTAAGACTAAGAAGCAATGCCAAAGAATGATACAAGAATTGACATTGGAGATTTGGCAAGGACATGGTAAGGGAAGAAGTAAGGTTGCTACAAAGGAAAGAACTCAAGGTTAGGCAACAGAATGTGAGGTCTGTTCTGTCATTATCGAAGCAATGGAGAAAGATTTGAAGTGAAGAATAAAAATTGGTACCCACATGGCTTTTGGAGTTAAATCCTTGGTTCCTAGAGTTAAATGGGAATTCATGCTTGATGCAAGATGCAAGATGCAAGATGCAAGACCCACTTTCCTCAATTTCATTCTTGAGGCCAAGAATGATTTCACGGGGAGGGAATTATTATGATCTTTAGTAGCTTAATTCATTATTTAGTGTTTTGGAGGGAGCAGTAGTTATGTTAGTTGAGGCAAGTCAAGTTGTTTTGTGCTTTAGTCCATATTGGTGACTGATTGGTAGTAAGTCAGTGGTGCTCTTGTCCTAGTTCATTGTATCTAGTTCTTTAGCATTGGTTATAAGTAGGGAGGTTCTTATTGTAATTGATCATTGATGAATGAAAACACTTATAATTTCTCTTCTCAACCCTAATCTCTCTCTATTTCTCATCTCCTTTCACTTCTCTTCTCATCTAAACTCTATCCTATCAAAGTTATGATTCAAGATCGTTCTCGAATCATAACAAAACTACAAATTGAAATAACAATTATAAACAAAAGGGGATTGGAGAGAACACCGGAATTTACATGGTTCAGCCGAAGTCACCATCCTCAGAGTGGAGCACATTAATTCCACTATATCAATTGGATTTTATATGAGACGTCTCAACTCTCAACTTTCAACTCTAACTTAGACCTTAATGGTAACATACACAACCCTTTTGTATATATTAGAGTCACCACACTAAAGACCCTTCGGTGTCATGAGCCTAAATAGTATGGGCCCACTCCTAGACCTTACAAACAAATCTCAATACAACTAGGTCCACACATAACCCAACAAAAATATAACTAAATTTATATCTAGTTCTCATTAACATAAGTCAGATGAGCTAAAATAAATAAATATTCCATTGGTAGAAATGAACAATAGATAGTTTGATCTAAAATAGCATGCATAATGTGATTATAGTTAATGAGGCAGCCCATAGCTGCAGATGGCGGATGGCGCCATATTTAATTGGCGGGTACCCGAAATGACAAGCTGATGGTAGAGGCTAATGACGATAAAGCTTGAGGAGTTTATATAGGAGTACGATACTCAATATTAGACTAGGCAATAGTAACAAATTGTTTTAGTTAATTATTAGTTATTTTAAGTAATTAAGAGTTGTTTTTGTATTTATCTTTTAATCTTTAATTATTTCGGTTTAGATGAATTAGCTCCTTTATTTAAACAAAAGAAAGTCTAGGTTTAGGAATTCATTCAATTATTCAGAATTTTTTTCATTATTTTTGTTTGAGATGAATTTGGTCAGTGTGCGTATTCATAATTTTTAGAGTATTGTATGAGGTGGGGTGGGTTAGGATGAGCTGAACTTAAGCTTTAGCTACACGCCCGACTTGATATTCCTTGCAAGATCAAATGAACGGTTAGAGGGGCCCGTGGAGCAACCCATGGGGGACCCCTCCGATTATCAAGTCAGTATTAATATTATGAAATAGTACATAACGACAAGTAATAAATGAGATAATAGGGTTAAAATGCTTAGCCTGAGGAGAATAAGGCGTTTGGGACAATTATTACTCCGGAGAGATGATCGTCAAGCTCAATCCCCTTGAAAGAGGCATGTGGCTCCCCTTTTTATAGGGGAAGGATGTTTTTGGATGAGTATTCCTTTTTAGATAAGTATCACTTTTCGGATAAGCATGGTTGATTCTATCCTTTACTTGAGTATTAAGTAGGTTAAAGTGGGCAAATTGTGTTGTATTTCTACTGGGCGAATTGTGTTGCACTTCTATCTCTACTGGGTGAATAATGTTGTATTTATCCCTACTGGGTCAATAATGTTGTTCTTTGCCCCTACTGGGCGAATAATGTTTTTCTTTGCCTCTACTGGGCAAATAATGTTGTTTTTATCTCTACTGGGCGAATAATGTTGTTCTTTACCTTTACTTGGCAAATAGTGTTGTTCTTTGCCTCTAGTGGGCAAATAACTTTGTTTTTGCCGCTGTTGGGCGAATAATGTTGTTCTTATCCCTACTGGGCCAATAATGTTCTTTTTATCTTTACAGGGCGAATAATGTTGTGTTTATCCCTACTGGGCGATTAATGTTGTGTTTATCCCTTAGTGTGCGAATAATGTTGTTCTTTACCTTTACTAAGCAAATAGTGTTGTTCTTTGCCTCTAGCGGGCGAATAACGTTGTTTTTGACTCTACTGGGCGAATAATATTGTTTTTATCCCTAGTGGGCGAATAATGTTATTCTTTGCTTCTAATGGGCAAATAATATTGTTCCTTGCCTCTACTGGGCGAATAATGTTATTTTTTCCCCTAGTGGGCGAATAATGTTGTTTTTGCCTCTACTGGGTGAATAATGTTATTTTTGCCCCTAGTGGGTGAATAACTCCCCTACAGGGCGAACAAGATTGATTTTTCCCCTACTGGGCCAATTGCGTTGATTTTGCCTCTACTGGGCCAATAATGTTGATTTTGCTTTAATTTTTATCCAAATACTTGTCTGTTTAATCTATTTGCTCATCTACAGTAGTAAGCTGCTCAATTGTAGTTTACCAGCATATTAGACCCCCTACTTCGTGAGCAAACCCTATTCATTCCAAGTTCACTCACGAAGTAATAAATCTGTCTGGTTTCTCAGCTTGCTATTGTACATCATTTTCTTGAGTGTTGACGATGTTTATTGTTCTGTTTTGGCCCTTCATAGTTTTTGTTGACGAGTGTTTTGATTTTTCACTTGAAATCAATAGAGCATACAGTCTGAATAAGATGTGTAACAAGGTATTTGACACTTAATAGGATGTTGAAGCCATTATAACTTGTAATTGGGCGCATGACCCACCATGAACTTTAATAGGGCGTTTAGTGCAATCGTGGTATTTGGTAGAGCGTTTTATGTCGCAGCTCTTATTGGGGTGAAAATGTTTAGAAGAGTTCAGGCTTCTAAGGACTTTTTTAAAACTTAGAGTACTTAAGCCTTCTGCCCCTTTATATCAGTGAGCATTTACGGCGATTCTAGCTCTATGTGATGAACATGTAAGGATATCATGATTTGCCACTAGGTATATTTGGTCAATAACCTCCACAAAGCGATGAATGTGGTGCATCTAGCTCACGTTACTTTGATAGGAAAAGATATTTCTAGCTAGAACCAGAGGTGCTTGAATTCATACACCTGATTGGTAATGCCAGTGACAGATGTAGCCTGTTTAAACGAGATTAAAGTGCCAAATATATTGCGTTGTATGTTTACTACTTGGGTAAACGCTATGTAATATTCCGTAGTGTAATTAAAGTGATGAGTGTGTCCCTGAGGGGTGTTGTGCTGATTTCAGGTGATTCACCAGGGCGGACTGTGGTGAGGAATGTTGCACCCGTTGCGGGTGATTACACCAGGATGGATCATGGTGAGTAGTGTTGCACCCATTGTGAGTCATTGCACCAGGGCGGACAATGTTGAGGAATGTTGCACCTGTTGTGGGTGATTGCACTAGGGCGGACCATGGTGAGGAGTGTTGCACCCGTTGCAGGTGCATGCACAAGGACGAACCATGGTGATGTGTACGTTCTTGGTGGATGTTAAGCGTCATGTATAGAATACCTGGATAAAGTCAAGGTAGCATGCACAATCGAAATGATAAAAGCACTCAAGGTAGTATTCTTGTTTGATAATAAGCATGTCGAGGATATATATCAAAATAGAAGTCGGGTGCTAGAATTAACACACCTTGAGGACTGTTACATGCCAAGGCAAAAGTGAATCAAGCATATGGCATATTATTCTCCAAGGATGTCTTTGGTTGGCATTGGTTTATCTCTATCATTCATCTATGCACTGATTTACCTGGTATTTGTCCTATTTAATGGTTGCAAATAACCAATCACACCAACGGTGCTAGCAGTATTAATACAATACACTTTGCACTCAAATATTACCCGAAGGATGTGGTTCATCATGTAGACTATCGCTAACCCTTGAAGCACTTATGTCTAATGAACGGCTTAGTGATGACTAGCCCTTAATATCTTTTTGTAATGACACTTATTGCTAAATTGAATGGGCCACGACATGAGTTCGAATTGGACTGTAAGAAAGTCCATGACCATCTTGAAGCAGGTCATTACGGATATTGAACTAGTTTATCTCATTCCTAGCTTTTTTTAGTCTGCCACACCCTGAAGGGCTTTTTACTATTGAGTTATCATTTATGTTCATACGTCATTAGCTTGTGAGTAATCTTCTTGACTGGGTGGTTAAGGAGTGCCTAGAGTTAGGCAAATAAAAGTGACCTCTTGTATTATTTTTCTTAAGTTATGGGGCAATAGTAGTTTCTAACTAACTGAGAGTTAATTGAGGTGTGAGTTGCTTAGGCATGGTAACAGGTGCGGTCTATGTTGGACCTTCGTATTAGAAATAGGTTATCGGGCTGCGATGAGCCTCCGATATTTGTGATCGTAGTTCGATTCCTTACGGGTATTAAAGTGTTACGCACGGGATCGAACCACGAACGTAACTAAGTAAAATTGAGATAGATTGAGAATTTGAGATGAGAAAGAAGTGAATTTGAGATGAGAAAGTAGAGTTTAGAGTTTAGATGAGAGAAAGAAGGGAAAGGGGATGAGAAGATAGAGTTTTAATCTCAAATGAGATTGATCTTTCAGATATTTCCTTGATTAATTTTGAACATTACAATCCTCACTTATTTATAGCAATGAACTACTAACCTACCTAGCTAGGAAGCATCTAGACCTATCTAGAATATACCCAACTAAAATATAAATGGCATTTTGGCGCCACACACAAGGAATAACAGCAACTAACAGCCCAGCAGCTAAGGACCACACAGCAGTAACATGCAAATCAGCAGCAGTAAGCACAAAACAGAATTTAAAACCCCTTAACAGCTTTTCCCACCAAAAGCTAATTTGAATTCAAACCTCGGAATACCGGTTTGTAACATTCCCTCCCCCTTGAGAACATTCTTGTCCTCAAGAAAGAAAGGGAACAAATCATGGAACACCCTTGTTGGAGGCATTGCCCTTCCGAAACTGGAGTTTTTTAGACTTGTACTACTTCATAGTGAGGTCGTGCAATTCCTTCCTTCGAGCTATTGGATCCACTTCGTCCTCGCTTCCATTGTCTTAATCAAACTCCTCATTCTCAAAGTCCTCTTCATCACTTCCGAGTTCCTCTTCAACATCAACTCCTCTTGCCATCATGAGAAGCTTAGAATTGCACCGTAACAGGCTGTAAAACCACATTTCGTGATCCCCTTGGAGATAAACCGCGGCCAATTCCACCTTTTGATCATCGGGAATGGAATAGAAATGAAAATATCGCTCACATCTTCTTATCCAAGAGTGAGGTTGCTTCCCATCAAAATTTTGGAGTTGAACTCGAGGTTCTCGAAAGCTATTTTTTCTATTCCCGTAAGAGACTTCGTTGCTTCGGTCATGAACAATTTCAGAGGCATTTTGTCCATATTGATGCTACGGAACAGATGTGGACGGATGAACAAAGTGTCCGGAATTCCAGAAAACAGGTCTCATGTGTGTTGGCTCATAAAATGGATCAAAGTGCCCTGCATTCTCATTTTTTGTTCTGTTCGGTGCTGCGGGTCCTGGAGGCCGATCTGAAAAATCTGGAGGATGCTCCTTCGGATCTGAATTTGTGCCTAAAGATCGAATATGTTCTTGATCCAATCGTTTCTCATGCATACCAGCAGTTACATCAACTTCAGGGACCTGATTTCGTGGCCTAAAATGCTCGGTTTGAACCTGCACTGGTGGCCTGAATTGCTCGGTTTGAACCTGCACTTGTGGTAACATATCAGCTGTAGGTTTACCACTTTGAGGTTCCAACTCCACATATGTCCTATTCAATCTGCTTGATGGCATTAGTGGTGCAAAACTTGACGCCACATTTTGATTTTCAACCTGGTTGTGCAACTCTTTAAGCTTCTCTTCAAAATTCGTTAATTGTTGATGCAATTGGTTTGTAAGTCTAGCTTCCGTCGTCTGCTGTTGCACTTCCAACCCTTGCCATTGTTGATTCAAACGGTCATCCAACTTTTGTGCTTGTTGGTTGATCCGATCTTCAATTCGTTCCTCCATTTGTTGAGAATGTTGAGCAATTCTTGCTTCAAACTTTTGATCCAGCTCAAGTAACAATTCTCTTTGAGATTGCTGCATCTTCTCGAACATATCAGACATTTGCAAGCTTAATTGATTGGTTGTTATTTCTCCTCGACTTGCTTCAACATTAGCTCCAACTACCGCAGTAAAAGAAACATTTGGATCAACTTGCGTAGCTTGATTTCCAGCACCGGCACCTAATCTTGTTGTTACTCCACCAGCCATACCTTGCTCTTGATACTTACAATCGAGATTGATCAAAAATCCTCTTGCACAGATCTGAACCGAACCACGATTCAGCAGAGAGTTGCTGCTTGCAGTTAAAAATGCAACTGATCTTCTTAATTCGCACCAACAGTAGCCCCTCTTTCAATTAGGATCAACAATGTCAGAAATTCCAGATCAATTTGTGAAGCAAAATCTGAGTTGATCTTGATCAAATTGTTGCAGATATGAATGAGCTGAGCTTAATTCTTGATCGAAATTTGTAGTTGCTGAACTGAACTTGATCTTGCTGCCTTTCAAATTGATAACTGCTAAACTGGACTTGATCTTGCTGATTTTACAAAAATTTGACCTGAAGTAGGTCGAGATAATCCAATTCCAGCAATTGAACTTCAATTGGTTAAAAACTGAACTAAATTCAGTTTTCTGAAAATTTTTTTTTTATTATTATTATTTTTTTTGACTACGCACTTTATCGGAAGCCGAACCTGGCTCTAATACAAATTGTTACGCTTGGGATTGAACCACGAACGTAACTAAGTAAAATTGAGATAGATTGAGAATTTGAGATGAGAAAGAAGTGAATTTGAGATGAGAAAGTAGAGTTTAGAGTTTAGATGAGAGAAAGAAGGGAAAGGGGATGAGAAGATAGAGTTTTAATCTCAAATGAGATTGATCTTTCAGATATTTCCTTGATTAATTCTGAACATTACAATCCTCACTTATTTATAGCAATGAACTACTAACCGACCTTGCTAGGAAGCATCTAGAACTATCTAGAATATACCTAACTAAAATGTAAATGGCATTTTGGCGCCACACACAAGGAATATCAGCAACTAACAGCCCAGCAGCTAAGGACCACGCAGCAGTAACATGCAAATCAGCAGCAGTAAGCACAAAACAGAATTTAAAACCCCTTAACAGCTTTTCCCGCCAAAGCTAATTTGAATTCAAGCCTCGGAATACCAGTTTGTAACATAAAGCCTTACAGATATGTCGCTATTTTGTATGAGGTGGTTTAGAATAACCAATATGTTCCACCACTGTATGTACGGGATCATAAAGAAGGTTAAGAAGATAATACCTTACATTGCCCTTATTAAGTTGTTGAACAGTTAGGGTATTAGATAGCTTAGCAGAAGGTTGGTTGGAATGTGAGTTGCCTAAGCGTAGTGAGAAACATGGCTTATTGCGGATTTTCTTATTGGAAATATTTTGTCAAGTTGCGATAAGCAACCAAGTTTGACAATTATAATTTGATTTACGGCGAGTAGTGAAGTCTTTTGGATATGCCATAATGTTGTATAACGTAGCACGATTGAGGACGAGGCTCACTAGCTTCGACAGGGACCGCCTCTTATGGATGGGCAATTCTTGACTTGTAATTGTTTTTGCCCACTCTGCATCATGCGAAAAGAACGTACTTTCAATCATTGCTAATTGTGAAACTTCCTAATTTTGGAGTGGTTTACCCTTTGTGACGGAGGTAGTGCCTAGCCTGTGACCTAGGGGTGAAGTTCCATAGCCGTGGAAAATGATTTGCCCCATCAAGGTGAAGAAGGTGAAGTTGTGAATCGAGACGAAGTCCCCCAGTCCTAAGAAGATTTACACCATCATTGAAATGAAGCTCGGACTGTGAACAAGGGCAAAGTCCCCCAATCCTAAGATGATTTGCACCACCGCTGAAATGAAGCTCAGACTATGAGCAGGGATGAAGTCCCCCAGCCCTAAGATGATTTGTACCACCTTTGAAATGAAGCTCGGACAGTAAACAGGGATAAAGTCCCCCAGTCCTAAGATGATTTGCACCACCGCTGAAATGAAGCTCAGACTGTGAACAGGGACAAAGTCCCCCAGTCCTAAGATGATTTGTGCCACCGCTGAAATGAAGCTCGGACTATGAATAGGGATGAAGTCTCCTAGTCCTAAGATGATTTGCATACCACCATGGACAGGGAATCACGAATGAAGGCAAAGTCTTCCAGCTTCCAATACTTATAAAGCGATTTCTGACTCAGATACACTTTTGACTTTTGATTTGGCTTAATTTAGCTAGGCTGAAAATATCTCACAAAAGGTACTTAGCATACAGCCATGTCCGATTTTGAGAGATAGTGATATCCTGCAGCTTATGAAATAACTTAAGTATGGTGAGATTCCGTCTTTTTGACTAAATAGCCCTTGCTAGTGTTTTGTGGGTGAAAATTTGCCACGTTGACACATGACGAGTAGCTTATGCCGTAATAGCACATTGGGTTCCCATTGGATAAATTGTTTGCTTCAGGGTCTTCTTCGTAGGTGTACAAAATATGTTAATAAGAATTCATGGAGTAATTGGATTAGTCATGGATGGTGAGAGACAAGTGACATGCCTTGTTAATTCGAAGGAAGATATGAGGTCTCTTATGTGCCTAAACAAAGTCCTTGGAATAAATCGTGTGACCTGGCCATCTTGTTATATGTACTTTTGCTATTCTGGAGCTCAATATTTACCTATGTTCTTTGATTTGCATTCATGTTTCATTAGAATAAGGGTTGTAACAAAAAGTGACCCATTTATGGTTGAAGTAACTGAAATTATAATGAAGATTGGCCCATTTAGGGTTAGAGTAAACTGAGATGATAGTGAAAATTGACCCATTTATGGTTAAATGGAATTAAGATAGTAATGAAGATAACTCTTTCGAGGTTGAATTGAGCTAAGATTGTCATAGAAATTTACCCAACTTCTGGTTTGAAAGATTGAGAAAGGGTTTGACCACGGTGGGTGGCGAACAACCAATGAAAACCAGTGTGTCAGTGGCAGCTATTGTGTAATTGAAAGCAATGGTGGATACAGGTATTGTGCCGGTACTAACTTGTAATGGGAATAACGGTAGTGGTGGTGGAAGATGAAGCTCCACATGCGATGAATGAAGCATCACGCGGTGGTGACTTTGGAGAGGATGGTAGTTGAAGTCCCAAGCGTCGCGTAATCCATTAGTGCGAATGATGACGGCGGCTTGGGATGGTGATTGTGGTGTAGTGCGTGAAGTGTCAAGAATAATGGTAGGTTTTAAGGATGATGCTTGGTTGTAGATAACGCCTGGTAGGAAATTCATCAGATGGCATAATTTGACAGGCTACGTAACTTGACCATGTGACTTAAGGCAGCCACAACTTTTAATCCGTAAGGAGTTACGGATCCGATTACCTATCAAAGCGAAGCTGTTAAAGCATTTTACGTAATTATGATGACTTATAAAGCTTTTGATCGAAGAGAACATAAAGAGGAGGTGAGAAGATGAAGTGGGAATTTTTATTAGGCTCAAGTTAGTTTTTGAACTTAACCTGGATAGAACAAAGGGAAATTGAACTAAATTGGAAATGAACAAGGGAAAGAATTGTATTTTTCATTGAATGATCAGCACCTTATAATACAATGCTTACTTATAGCCAAAGAACAAGGGAACAAATATCTAGACAAAATATCTAGACATTAACCGACTTATTACAACCAACCAAACAAGGAACAACACTACTAACTGATTTTGGCGCCAACCCGCAAGAACTAATATTTGAATGTGAAATAACCGGTAAAAGGACTTGAACTAACTCCGATCATGACAATACCCTCCTCTTTAGCACATTCTTGCCTCAAGAATTGAAAGAAGGGAATTGAGACTTGATAAAATTCCAGCTTTCCCAACTGGTACTGTCAGCACCCAGGTTTGCCCATTTCACCAGGACCTGCTTCCCCTGATTCTGCACTGTCCTGCTGTCCACAATGGCTATGGGCTCAAGAACTAACTACCCATTAGAAGCTTGTAAGACAGCTACTGCTCCTTTCTCTGGATCTTGTACATGCTTCTTAAGTAGGTAAACATGGAAGACCAGATGCACCAAACTGTCCTCTGGCAGTTCTAACCGGTAAGCAACCTTACCAATTCTTTCAAGAATCTTGTAAGGTCCATAAAATCTTGCAGATAGCTTGATAGTTTTGCAGACAGCCACTAAGCTTTGCCTATGGGGCTGTAATTTGAGGTAAACGAGATCTCTCACATTGAAGTTTCTGTCAATCCTCTTCTTGTCTGTGAAGAATTTCATTCTAGCCTGTGCCAAGTAAAGATTATCCTTAAGCCGTCTTGCCAACTGAACTCTCTGCTGCAGAATTTCGTTAACACCTTCAACCTGTGATACTGCCTCTTGTTGAAGCAATGGTGAAAGAGGAACGTAGCCATACAAAGCTGTGAAAGGTGTAGCACCCAAGGAAGAATGGAAGTGAGTATTATACCAATACTCAGCGAGAGATAAGTATCTATTCCTTTGCTTTGGGTGTGTGAATGTCATTCCACGTAGGCATTGCTCAATACACTGATTAACTCTCTCAGTTTGGCCATCAAACTGAGGATGATACGAGGAGCTCATAGCCAATGTAGTGCCCAGCAGCAAGAACAACTCACGCCAAAAGGAGCTGGTGAAAAACCTATCCTGGTCAGAAACAATGGACTGAGGTAGCCCATGAAGCTTGTACACTTGATCCAAGAATATTCTGGCTAGCTTCTGTGCAGTAATGGGGTGATTTAGTGCTACAAAGTGACCAAATTTGGTAAAACGATCCACAATCACCCAAATGACCTCCTTCCCCTCTGATTTGGGTAGCCCCTCAATAAAATCCGTACTAATGTGACTCCAAGCACCTTCCAGAATGGGAAGTGGCTGCAACAATCCTTGTAAGGATTGTGCTCTGCTTTGGTTTGTTGACAGACTCCACATTGCTGCACAAATTCTTATACTTCTCTTTTCATACTGGGCCACTAAAAATACAGCTTGGGTCACTGGTAAGTCCCTTCTATACCTAAATGTCCTCCCCATGGTGAGTCATGTGAAACTCTAATGACTTGCTTCCTCAGCCCTTGACCATCCCCAATGTATATCTTCCCTCTAATTCTGATAATTCCCTGGTTTACAGTCACATCAGCATGAGCCGTAGGAGAACCAGATTGTAGGCAGTTCGGAATTATGTAGGCTTGTGCAAAGGCATCATGTTCATATGAATTGACCACTTCAGTCATCCAAGAAAGCACCACTTGGGTAATTGCTGCACAAGAACCCACAGCTGCAGGGTCCTCAAACCGTCTAGATAAGGCTTCAGCTACTCCATTCTCAACCCCCTTCTAGTATTGAATGATGTACTCCAGACCTAGCATCTTCATTAAGCCTTTCCTCTGAATTCTTATCGTGATTCTTTGCTCAAGAAGATACTTGAGACTTTGGTGATCTGTCTTGATCACAAACAAGTGTCCTTCAAGGTAATGCCACCATTTTTGCACAACTAGGAGAATAGCCATGTATTCTTTTTCATAAATGGACAACCCTTGATTCTTTGGGCCTAAGGCTTGACTAAGAAAAGCCATGGGTCTTCCACCTTGGGAAAGAACAGCTCCAATTCCTGTGTTGCAGGCATAAGTTTCTAATACGAAGGACAGCTTGAAATCTGGCATCACAAGGACAGGGGACATGGTCATAGCCTATTTAAGCCTTTCAAAGGCTTCAGTTGCTTGTTCACTTCAGTGGAAACCATCTTTCTTTAACATATCTGTCAATGGTCTTGCAATGATTCCACATCCAGTAATGAATTTGCGGTAGTACACTATTAAGCCTAAGAATCCTCTTAGTTGCTTTAGGGTCTTGGGCAGAGGCCAATCCCTCATGGCTTGCACCTTGCTAGGGTCTGTAACCACACCCTCTCCGGAGATAATATGCCCAAGGTACTCAACTTGTCTCTTGGCAAAGATACACTTGGAGAGTTTAGCATACAATCTATGCTGTTGCATTGTTTGGAATACCTACTCCAGGTGAGTGTAGTGCTACTGCAAAGAAGTGCTGTAGACAAGGTTGTCATCAAAAAACACTAGCACAAACTTCCTGAGGTAAGGCTTGAACACAAGGTTCATCAATGCCTGAAATGTTGAGGGTGCATTGGACAAGCCAAAGGGCATTACCACAAACTCATAATGCCCTTGCTCTTGAACTCTAATTTGATAATACCCTTGCCTCAAATCAAGTTTAGAGAAATACCAAGCACCGTGCAATTCATCAAGTAAGTCATCAATAATAGGTATCGGAAACTTATCCTTGATGGTAATGGAGTTCAACTATCGATAATCAATACACATCCTCGAGGTTCCATCCTTTTTCTTCACCATGATCACCGGGGAAGCAAAGGGACTATGACCATATCTTATGAACTTAGTCTTCAAAAGCTCTTCAATCTATCGCTCCATCTCATCTATCTGAGAATGTGGATATCTATAAGGCCTCAGGTTCACCGGATTTGCTCCCTCTTTTAAGGGAATTGCATGATCCAGTTCTCTTTGAGGTGGTAAAGAATTTGGCTGCCCAAACAACACCTCATACCTCTTAAGTAAAGCTTCTAATTCAGCACTGGTTTCAGTTGCATCAGTTCCTGCCCCTGCTGAGATCGAGTACAAGTGACCAGCCTAACTAAAATCACCTTTCTGAAGTACCCTCTTTAAGCTTTTTCTTGTCATCATCAAAGATGTCCCTGCTCTACTATGCCTTGCAGCTGGATCTTTCTTCCTTCTTTCTCAAAAGACACATTTAATTGGGAGAAATCAGAGAGTGTTGGACTGTAACTCTTCATCCAATCTACTCCCAAAACTATATCGCAGCCCCCCAGCCTTAGAACTCAGAAATCATACACAAACTTGTGCCCTTGCATCTTCCACTCGAAATTCTTACACTTAGTGTGAGTCCAGATGGTGTTTCCATCAGCAATAGTGACAGCCAATGGACTGGTTTGAATGAGCTCTTGGTCTACTGCTCTCATCACCTTAGGATCCACAAAACTGTGAGTTGAACCACTAACAATTAAAATCAATAGCTTGCGTTGTCCTGCAGTGCCTTTGATGCGTATTGTGTTATGTGAACCACTCCCTATCAACGCTTTAACAGAGATGTGTACATCGTTCTCTTCATCATATTCTACTGATGCTTCATTCTCAGCTCCTGAACAATCTTTTTCTTCATCTGATTCAGCTTCCCTTGCTTCTTCACCAGACACTGACATGAGAAACTTGGGATCACACTTGTGGCCAAAGAAATATCGTTGGTTGCATTTAAAACAAAGCTTATGTGGTCTCCTGTCATCACTAGCCGCAATCTTGCTGCTAGTTTGTGTGAATTTAGTGGTAGGCGATCCAAAAACATTGCTTCTGGGCTTAAATGATTCAGAGGACAAAATTGAACTCTCAACCTTCTTGGCCTTCGAATAAGCTTGAGACAGGTTGCAAGGATCAAAAGCTTTCACCAAACTTTTAATTCGTGGCTTAAGACCACTCACAAAGCTGGACACATAATAGGATTCGGGAGCCTCAGGGTAAACTGACGGCATTCTGGCCCTTAAACCTTCAAACCGTGTCATATATTCTTTCACAGTGGTAGTTTGGACAACCTTGTTGAAGTTATCCACCACTTCACTAACATCCTCATCACCATATCTATCACACAACTCATTAGCAAATTCAGTCCAAGTAGTGGAAGGCTTAGTACCCAACAACCCATAGCACCAAGTCTCCATTTCACCCCGCTAGTACACAGAAGCCACTTCTACCTTTTCATTCTCACTAATGTTGTAAAAACGAAAGTATTTTTCACATTTTCTTACCCAAGATTGAGGAAAAGTGCCATCAAATACCTCCAAATCGACTCTAGGTTGTCAGTATCAAATGATCCTTGCACTGGACGCACTATCAATACTGTCAGAGGGAGTAGTGGCAGGGTCCGGGGGCCTAACTTGTTGATTGGCTGGGAAGAACCTTCCATCACCGGTGGAAGCTTGCTGTCGATCTATCCTCTGCTGGAGACCAAAGAATTGCTGAGTAAATTGCATCGATTGTGATTCAAACCTACGATTCATGTCTTGCTGCATCATCTGCATCATATTCTGCATCTGAAGCAATACTTGCTCCACACGATCAACCTGTTGGTAAGAACTATCATCAGCAACTGCTTCACCATAGGTCGAGGTTCCTCCACTGACGTTGTTAACATTATTACCGGTAGCAGCAGCATTGGCTTTGTCGTTGGTGCCATGGCTGATCTCTTCTTCCTAGCCAGATTGCAATGATCAATGCTGCAGTACCTCGAACTGAATCACACAATGCAATCAAATTGAATCTTGAATTCAATCCAATTGAGTGTAAATGTCAAGCTCTGATACCATTTGTTAGGCTCAAGTTAGTTCTCGAGCTTAACCTAGATAGAACAAAGGGAAATTGAACTAAATTGGAAATGAACAAGGGGAAGAATTGTATTTTTCATTGAATGATCAACACCTTACAATACAATGCTTACTTATAGCCAAAGAACAAGGGAACAAATATCTAGACAAAATATCTAGACATTAATCGACTTATTACAACCAACCAAACAAGGAACAACACTACTAACTGATTTTGGTGCCAACCTGCAAGAACTAATATATGAATGTGAAACAACCGGTAAAAGGACTTGAAGTAACTCCGATCATGACAGTTTTTCTATTGTAATAGTTATATATCTTGAGTTTTGTATGAGGTGGGGTTAGTTAGGATGAGTTGAACTCAAGCTCTAGCTGCACGCTCGACTTGATATTCCCTGCAAGATTAAACGACTGGTTAGAGGGGCCCGTGAAGCAACCCAAAGGGGAACTCTCTGATGCTCAAGTAAGTATTAATATTATGAAATAGTACATAAGGACAAGTATGAAATTAGATAATAGCGATAAAATGCTTAGCCTGAGGGGAATAAGGCGTTTGGGATGATTATTACTCTGGAGAGGTAATCGTTGGGCTCGGTCCCCTTGAAAGAGGCGTGTGGCCCCCCTTTTTATAGAGGAAAGATGTTTCTGGATGAGTGTTCCTTTTTGGATAAGTATCACTTTTCGGATAAGCATGGTTGATTCTATCCTTCACTTGTGTGTTAAGTAGGTTAATGTGGGTGAATTGTATTATATATCTACTGGGCGAATTGTGTTTTATTTCTATCTCTACTGGGTGAATAATGTTGTATTTATCCCTACTGCGCGAATAATTTTGTTCTTTGCTAGTAGTGGACGAATAATGCTGTTCTTCGCCTTTATTGGGCGAATAGTGTTGCTCTTTGCCTCTAGTGGGCGAATAATGTTGTTTTTGCCTCTACTGATCGAATAATGTTGTTTTTATCTCTACTGGACGAATAATGTTGTGTTTATCCCTACTGGGCGAATAATGTTGTTCTTTGCCCCTAGTGAGCGAATAATGTTGTTCTTTGCATCTACTGGGCGAATAGTGTTGTTCTTTACCTCTACTTGGCAAATAACGTTGTTTTTGCCTCTAGTATACGAATAATGTTGTTTTTATCCCTACTGGGTGAATAATGTTGCTTTTTGCTCCTAATGGGCGAATAATGTTATTTTTTGCCTTTGCTAGGTGAATAATATTGTTTTTTCCCTAATGGGCGAATAACGTTGTTTTAGTCTCTACTGGGCGAATAATGTTATTTTTGCCCCTACTGGGCGACTAATGTTGATTTTGCCCCTACTGAGCGAATTGTGTTGATTTTGCCTCTACTGGGTAAATAATGTTGATTTTGCTCTAATTTTTGTCCAAATAATTGTCCATGTGATCTATTTGCCCATCTACAGTAGCAAGCTGCTCAATTATAGTTTACCAACAATTTTCTAGAGTGTTTTCTCCTATTCTCGAATTGTGAGAATTTGAGTGACCCTTTTCGCCCTTTGTTTTATTATTTTCGTAATAAAATTTAAGTGAAGACTATTGCGCATTGCCGTTCTCTAAATTTTCATCTACGTGTTGCATAAGTTGGTATCAGAGCTCAAAACGTTCTCTTAGATGGCCCGTGGGCAATAGAGGTAAGCCCTCATTGGTGATGTCTATTAGTGAGATTTTCATCGATAGTTCTAGAGGAGATTCGAGGATTTAGAGAAGAAATTCTGGCGAATTAAGCTATGTTTGGAGCAATTGGGTGTGAGGCCCAACCAAACGCCTACAGCTCAGCCTCAAAACCCACCGGAGTGGGCGGAGAGGATGACACAGAGAAGCGCCACCTATTAATGGTCCAGCTGGTTAACTTCACTTCTAAGGAAGCAGAAGGAGATAGTTGGCTTTGAGATAACATCTTTCTGACGACATGTACGATTGGCAGAAGGGTATGCTGCCTAATCATTGATTCTAGAAATTGTGAGAATGCCATCTCTGGGGAAGCAATCCAGAAGTTAGTGTTAAAGACAAAGGATCATGTTATGATTCAAGATAATCTTGGATCATAACCATAGGATAAGAGAGTATGAGATGAGAAAGAAGTGAAATAGAAGATGAGAATTAGAGAGAATTTAGATGAGAAAGAGAAAAGATATCAATATCATTCACCAATACCTCTTTATAAGAGACTACTTATACTAACCTCAAGCTAAAGATGATTAAGCTAGATACACTACACATGGACTCCTAATGCTAACCGACATTAACTAACCTAGCCGCCAATCTTGACTTACAACTAATACTTTGACTAACTTGACTTATACAAGATGCTAAAGAGGCTAATTAAGCTAGGTTATTACAAACCATGGACTTTTACTAGATTATTACAACCCAAAGACTTATTAGTACATAACTCCATAAACCTCTATTTTGTAGAATCATGAGAATACTACCCCCTTAAGAGATTCTTGCCCTCAAGAATCTTATTAGAGGAGTTGTACCTTCAATCTCTTATTGACTCGGTATTTACACTTCAAGACTCTTGACCATTTTGCCAACAACTTACATCTTGCATTAACCAAGAATTCCACTCCTGTAGCCACTTGGAAACTCTAACAGTCAAACATGAGTTCTAATTCAACTTCTTAGTTCACTACTGCAGTGATTGGGTGAAAAGAATTTGCATATCTCCTCCCATTTGAGAGGTTTCCCTATGAAATTCCCATTGCTTTGGACTATGACATGAACACAGTTGAAGCTTTGGTGATCTTCATAAGCTTGCATACCAATCTCCATCCTCCACCTCAAGTCTTTTTCAATTGTTCCATTTATGACATAACATACCTCAACATCTGGTGCCCATCTTTGAATTCTTTCCTCAGCGGCAGCCTTCCTTCTTTCTTTACCGTATCCTTCCCTAATCACCAATGCCAACTTTTTCATCAATCTTTGACATTGCTCCCTAGCTTTAGAGATAAACAAGTCACATATATCACCTTAAAATTGCTTCCTTGTGCACCAATCCAGCACACATTCTTTTGCAGTTGAACCCTTGGTTTGAAATATGTGAACTTTATCCTACCAAGACAAATTCTCAAGTGCCATAGAGAGCTCCAATGAAAGTCACTCTTATTTTGAACCCTCAAGTAAGTCCAACACGCTTCACTCAACCTGTCACACAAAAACTTCCGATCCGTCTCAAGATCTGTAGTGCCTGTATGAATCTCCATTTGCTTCTTGCATTCATATGAATTTTCCAACCTATGCTGATTCTAGTGAGTATGTATTTCAACCATTTTGAACATCTTTTCTCCTCCCAAGATCATTAGCTCTTCCCTCTTGTCAGCCAGCACAAATTTTCCTTCGAAATACACCAATACTTGATGTAACTTGAGTATTGCAACAGCTTCAAATTTCTCTACATCCATAGCTGATCTATGCATATATCCTTTGCTGAACTGCTGCACAATTTTATCAACTTGGAATACTCTTAATCTTATTCTTAGCTCTTGTAGCTCTAGATAAAAAAAACATGTTGTTGCTTGCTATCAAAATGACCAGCAACTATATTCTCTTGACAACCCATTTCATAGTGTTCTTGTTGCTTGCAAAATGAGTTGGCTGATTTACCCAAATTATCTGCTTGTTGTTGGAAAAAAGCCAAAGAAAATCAGGAGGCCTTACATTAGCTTGGACCCTTGGAGGATGGCCTTTACCCTTAATTTGATTCACACCAACAACAAGCTTCTGATCTAACAGCTTTGTTAGTTCAATTTCCAAAGCCAACAAAAATAGCTTGTAATGACAATTTAGTCCGAACTTAAACTCTTGATTGCCACTATATACCATCCATTGAGCCTTCCTCTCCTTGTTTCTCACTAAGGAGCTAGCTTTGAGCTCAATTCTTCCACTCCTTTGGCTCTAAGGAGGAAGTTGATCAATCAAAGTGTTGTCCAACATTACTACTATGCTAAATTTTTCCCTGTTGAGTTTGACAACTTACTCCATTATTCTTGGGTCAAGTGGCATATTATTAGTGTGCATAGAAGAATAAACACTTGCTCCACTCAGTTAAGCCTGCCTTTAGACCTAATCTAACCCAAATCTCAGCTGAATTAGAGCATCTTTATGCACTAAAATAAGATCAGAACACTTCTGTGCTGAGTTTACTTGCACTGCTATAGTATCAGCTTTCCTTCTTACTGATTTTGCATCACTGCTCAATGAATTCCACCTCTTCTTTGCTAATTTCATTGTCCTCTTGATCCATGAACAAGCTCCATCTATCTATTAACCACAACACCAACTTAAGCTGCCTCGATTTCATGTTCTTGAGCATGTAAAGCTTGTCAAGATCCACTTTATTTGACTTGAGAAGAAGGAAATCTAGAGGTCTTCTCTTGTCGACCAAGATTGGCTTGATCCATGGGCTTAATTTCTTGCTTGAAAAGCACTTCTTGCGACTTAAGTGAAGAATCAAACTGATCTCAGAATTCTGCTGCAATGTGAACTGTAATCACAACTTACTGGTGCTATGAACTTCAATGCTTACTCGCAACTTCTCTGCTGCATTATTCAGTGGCTCTATAACTTGCAAAGGTACACCTTCAATGTGAAATGTTGCTACAACTATAGAATGAAGCTTCTGAAATTCAGCTAAACCAAACTGATTCTGATTTGTAGCTACAGTACTCAATTTCCAACCGATCCTTGCACTATCAAATGAGTTTTTCTCTTGTTCATGCTCAATTTTCTACTAAAATTGTTGCTTAACTTCTTGCTTAATTTCCTGCTGGGATTGTTCCTCCACATCTTGCTCAATCTTTTGTTGCATCACACTTTTTTGCTCAGCCTCATGCTGCATCTTATCTAATGTGTTAAGCATACTTTGAAGAATCTGTAATACCTTATGTGAAGCTTACTTGAATCTAATTAGACTTGCATCACCCTCCATCATTGTTACATAATTAACACTTGCGAATCTCGAAATGTCATTCTCCAAAAGAGAAGGTTGATCTAAGGACAAAAAACTTGGCTCCTTAGCTTGACAATTACTAGGTCCTATCACCTCTAGCGCACCTTCCATATCATTACACACCTTGAAGTAGTTAATGTCTAAAACACAACATCCATCGTATATGTTTCTCCCATGAAATGAATTGAAGGCTAAGTCAGCACTCCTCGTATAATAGCTAATGTGAGCAGCACCATCAATAATGGAATATGAGACCAACTCGATACTTTCAAGAGGACCATAACACCAAAATACTTGATAAAGAATATCTTCATCCATATGATAATAAGGCTTCAAGTCTTTAATAAAAAGTCCAGCATCTTGAACCGAAGCTGGATCGAGCCAATGCGGAATTGCATATTGTAACATTTTTACAACACCTTCTGACTCGAACTTAATTCAGCAAGTTCAACACTTATTTATTTAACAAAATGTAGTTATTGCTTGAATTCAAGGTGTAGAAGTTAACTTGAATAGCATCGAGTGAGGTCAAGTGCAAATTTCAGTAGTTCAGGCCAAAAAAAAGTACTGAGGCTCAATTTTATGTAATTTCAGCAGCTCTAACTGATTTAGAAGCTTGATTCGAGATTAATTTTAGTAGCTTTAATATGTAATCAGCTGGATTAAATCTAATTCCAGCTTGCTCAATGATTCTAGTTCACAAGATCATGAAAGATCAGTTATAGCACACAATAACAACAAGCTAGCGAACTAAAATCCCGATCAAACGTAACCTGAAGAATCAGAACCTGCTACCGATGTAGCATTATCTGAGAATCTAGATAACTAACAAGATATCCTGATCTAACGCAAGCCTGACAGCAAACCCTAGGTTAAACGCAACATGAACTGAAAATCAGAACAATTTAAGCACAATTCCTTAATCAAAGAACTTGATATCCATTAACTTGATCTAATGCTTTCCAATCAAATTGAACTTAATCAACTCAATCGAAAGCAAATTCACAAGCTCTGATACCAATTGTTATGATTCAAGATAATCTTGAATCATAACTATAGGATAAGAGAGTATGAGATGAGAAAGAAGTGAAACGGAAGAAGAGAATTAGAGAGAATTTAGATGAGAAAGAGAAAAGATATCAATATCATTCAACAATACCTCTTTACAAGAGAGTCAACACTGCCTATACTAATCTCAAGCTAAAGATGTTTAAGCTACATACACTGCACTTGGACTCCTAATGCTAACCGACATTAACTAACCTAGCTGCCAATCTTGACTTACAGCTAACACTTTGACTAACTTGACTTATACAAGACGCTAAAGAGGCTAATTAAGCTAGGTTATTACAAGCCATGGCCTTTTACTAGATTATTGCAACCCAAAGACATATTAGTACTTAACTCCATAAACCTCTATTTTGTAGAATCATGACAGATCATCCGAACCCTTATAAGTTGTCATGGCTTGAGAAAGGAGACCAGGTAACCCTATCAAAATGTTGTCTGGTTAATTTCTCAATTGGGAAAAAATACCGGGAAAGGGTAGGGTGTGATGTGGTTACAATAGATGTGTGCCACTTGTTACTTAGACGATCATGGCAATTTGACAAAGGCACTACCCTTGATGGGAGACAGAACACCTACAACTATATGTTTGAGGGCACAAAGTTAGTCTGGTCACCTAAGAAGGACGAAGCACCTTGTTCGGTTACCGAAAACCTGAATCCGAGGATACAGCCATGCTTGCCAAGGAAGTTGGCAAGAACAAGATGTGTAAGGAGGGCCAGGAGGAATAGGGTGAAGTACCGAAACAGGTAGGATGTTTTCCGAGAAAGGTTGTCGAGTTAAGTACCATCATTAGGAGGCATTCAATTTTCTAAAGATTTTTATCATTGTTGTATAGTTTTCTCTTATTCTTAGGTGTGAGAATTTGTTTTTCCCTTTTTTTTTATATTAAGTTAGCACTTTTATTTTTTATTACCAAAAAGAGCAAAGTACAAGAGTATAGAGGCATACCCCCAACAGGTCCAAATACCCTACATGTCATACGGGACAAAAACAAAGCAAAAATGCACAGAAACTAATCTAAAAGGAGAAACAAGGCAAACAAAGCCTAAGCAAAAGGAGAGAAAACTCCTACAAATAAAAAATACAAGAGGAAATGAATGAAAAAGAAGAAGAAAAAGAAGGAAAAGGGAAATCAATCCCCAATAGAAGCAGCAATAGCAGCGGCCTTAGCAGCTGCTCGAGTCATCCGACGCTTAGCCTTTCTTGAGCGACGAGAGGAAGCAGTGGTCCAACCAGTGTCTGAAGAATCAACAGTAGAGGAGGAAGACATCACGACACTAATGCCTCGGGGAAGAGGAGCCAAACTCGGAACGCTAACCTCACGGTTCAAAGAACACTGAGTAGGCGTAGTCAAAATTCGCGAGTCATAAGTATCCGAAGAGATACAAAAATCAGAAAGCCTCGGAGGAACTAACCGACCATGGAACCGATCAGAGGCGGCGTCAGGATAGGGAAACCGAGAGCCCGAGGAGCCCGGGGAATTTGAGAGGTCGAGAAAAGAAATGGCATCCAGAGAATCCGAAACAAGGGACCGAGTGCCCCTGGGGCCAAACGAGCCCAAACCAATGAGACCCGACTCATGAGAAAGACCAGCATCCAAAGTGGGAGCCGAAATAATGGGAGAGCCCGAAACTTTTGAGGTCAGACAGACACGAAACGAACCCGGAGAAGTAGCAACAGCCCAAGAAGGAGAAGAGGAGGCTGGGTGGACTGGAAGCACCACGACTTCCAGCCCACGAGGAAACCCGAGTGCGCCTGCACCAGCTGGGCTCAAGAGCCCAGCAAGGGCCCGCACGCCCCCTGGCCTAGTGCCTCTCAGGCCCAAAGTAGCAGGGAGCAAGACTGGGGGCTGAACGCCCCCAGCAGCGTGCTGGGCCACGGGAATGGGGGCGCTAATAGGCCCAGAAGCTTGTGGGCCAATAGGAGGACCTTGAATGGAATTTTCTAGCCCAATATCATTTTGTGAGTCTTGATTAACATTTTCAGGCCCAATATCATTTGGTGTAGTCTGACCAACCCTAGTAATTTTCTCGAGCCCACGGTCTGTCCTCAGTTTGTGCAGCCGGCTACGATGTCGGGCTTTAGCACCATAAACGATCTCAATTAGTGGGCGACGAAAAGTGTCCGAACAAGAGTGGCCAAAAGTCTAACACTTAGAGCATATAGGGGGCAAACCTTTATACTTGAAAGTGATCGGGATGCAACGATCTTCAAAATGAACCTCCATATCACTAGGAAGCGGCTTCCGAGCATCGATGTCAATGCTAGCACGAGCGTATTGAATAGACGTCCCATCAAGTGTCAGTTGATCCATACAAAGGGCATCGACCAACCCCACTAGCAATCGAGCTTGAGGCATGACCCGTCCATAGGGGGGCATGAAGCCCATGTATTTAGGCCCATATCGGAAGGGTTGAGGGTTCAATGCGAGGTGTGACATCATCAAGAAACCAATGGGGGAGAGCTAAATAACGGCCCTTAATGTGCCAAGGTCCTCCTTAGAGGACTTTATGGGCATCATCATAAGAATGAAAACTAAAGAAGTAGCCCATTTTAGAGGAATAACACATTCAAGACCTCTTGAGCGCCAAAGAGAAGTAGCAATAGCAGTACAACACAAGAGTGCAACTCGACCCCTGATAAAACGACCCATGAGGCAACGACTCCACTTGGAGAAACCTGGGGCAACATCATCACGAGATACAATTGCAACGATTGTGTCATTAATAGATTTAAGAGTAATGTAAGAGAGGGTGCTAGTCGATGGGGCATTAACACATGCATATGCCAATCATCAAACGATTCCCCCGAGCTCTTGTCCCAAAAATCATTCGTTAACCAATCCGAAAGCAACTCATCATCCCGATATGTATTTTCTGAAGCCATACCAAAAATAAGCAAAACATCTTGCAAGAATAACAAACCAAAATATCCTAACAACCCAAACTAATTTTGCCAACAACCACCTAACAACCCAAACAAACCAAAGAAGCAACAATAACCTCCAACCACCAACGAGGCCCAGCGACAACCACTACCCCACCGTCCAGGCCACCACCCTTCCACCAGGCAAGACCATGTGCAAACGCGCCACCCCCCACAAACCACCACCAAAAACCTTCCAGCCACTCCCACCAACAAATAACCACCACCAACCCCACCAATCAAGACCCCACCAAGGCCCAAACAAGAGCCAATAATCAAAGAACAACACCAATGAACACCATTACAACAAATGAAAATAGAGCATCAGAGCAGCAATGATGCCAAGCAATTCATGGAGAGAACCAAGAAGACCCAAGCAAGATCTAATAAATTTGAGCAAGCAAGACTCATAGAAAATGGACAAGTCAAGTGAGAACCACTAGCATGGTTAAAACCCAGTGGCAGACGAAGGAAAACGAAGCCCCTGTTGCGGACCTGAGAATAAGGCATGAATGAAACCCACAGCCAATATGTGATCAAGCACGAATCTAGACCATAACAGTAATTTTGGCATGGACAAAGAGCAAATTAATGAGTAAGGAGGGACACTTTACCCAAATTTGCTCCCAAAGGAGAATCAATGCAAGAAACCATAAGAGGAGAAACATGGAGGAGAGAGAACTGGCACCAATCGAATTCACCACCACCACCTCAATGAGGCTTAACTAGAAGCAAAAAAGAGCCACCAGGAGATGCATAGATGAGATCTTGAAGAGCAAGATCATGCATCCTACGCCAATCATCCACAATTCCTTTAAACTCCCTCACTTACATGTGTTTACACCCTCAAATCTTGATAGAAATGGCGATTGGAGTAGCTGAGAAGATTCTACAGAAGACAGGGATCACGGAGGTGTAAAGATCGCGGCTGTACAATGCCGGACGCGCTCTCATGCGTGGCCTGAATGTGGCGGGGAAAAGCCATGCGCCACCACGCTCTGCCACACGCGCCACCAGCAATGCTCACCCTCTCACCGGAAATCCCAGAGCTTCTCTCTCTTCTTTTACTTCCTAGACTTGATAATTGATTCTCCGGTGTGAGAATTTGTGTTAAACAATTTTTCGTATTTTCGTAGTTGTTTGGCAATAAGAAATTGAAGGCTGTCAAACCTTCTGTTTCCCTAATTTCCGTATTTCTCACTACATCAGTTGACATAAAATATAGGGTTATTTATACTAAAGGTCCCTATAAGTTTCTGATTGTGTTAATTTAGTCTTTATACTTTTAATTGTGTCAATTTAGTCCCTGTACTATAGAAGTTGTGTTAATTTAGTCATTTGGTCAAATTTAAGTTAAGTTATTGATGTCATTTTTAACAATGCAATCACATTAAATGCAAGTAATCCAGTAATCCACTGCTAATCAACCCATTGACTCAATTAAACTCAATTCATGACCAAACTATTAAATATTTCGTTGAAAACTCAACATAAATTTTAATATGAGAACCAAATTGACAAAATTTAACTTGTATAGGGATTAAATTGCTACAGTTAGAAGTATTTAGGCCTAAAGTGACACAATAGGTAAAGTATATGGACCTTTGGTATAAATAACCCTAAAATATATTACAAAATTGATGAGTATAAAAATTATACCAAGCCGGTACCGAGGCCAGAGGCCTCTACCGTCCCCTTCTGGGTCGCGACCAGGGTAGTACAGAGGCCAGAAGCCTCTACCGTCCCCTTCTGGGTCGCGCCCAGGGCAGTACAGAGGCCAGAAGCCTCTACCGTCCCCTTCTGGGTCACGCCCAGAGTGGTACCGAGGCCAGAGGCCTCTACCGTCCCCTTCTAGTCACACCCAGGGGGGTACCAAGGCCAGAGGCTTCTACAGTCCCCTTTCCTGATTAACTCCCAAGCAGTACTAGACCCAGGGGTTACCGCCGCCCACAGTACCAGTGGCAACCAGGCGGTACCTCTTGAATTACTTCACACGCACACATATCTCCACTATAAATAGGGGGAGGACTCCCACAAAGAAGGCAAGGAACTTGAGCTTAGTTTTACCCTCAAGAACCCATCCAAAAACTCCATAAACAATAGGCGCCGTCTGTGGGAAGGGCATTACACACCTTTCCCATGTCAAGCACCAGTCACTCCACCGCCCATGGGGGCCATCACGACCCTGATTATGTAACCCAGGGTCAATGTGAGCAGCTTCAACAACAAATACATCGGCTCTTTTCGCACACGCCCGCCAATAACACAGAGTATATTGCAGAACCTGACCAGTCCACCACTGCATCCCCGCATGCCCAAACCCAAAATTTAAGCGAGGCTACCGCTTCCACGCCAAGCGCATGTCTAAATCATAAAAGGAGGGACTCCAGGAAGGTCCTCGGGCCAGCTGTATCCTACACCATACCAGGAACTCATGAACCATTCACATCTCAAATTCTGTCAGCCCCAGTGGGGAATGTGAAAATGCCAAACATTGATCCGTTTGACTGAACTCAAGACCCGGAAGATCACTTAGCCACCTTAAAAGGGGTCGCACAAAATTGGTTTGCTTCCCTTCCCAATTCTTATGTGGATAGCTTCACGGACCTTTTCGAAAGGTTCGCTCGGCACTTCGTTAGTAACAAGAGAAGAAGAAGGACGGCGGCGCATCTGCTTAAGTTACAACAGCATGATGTCGAACCCCTGAGGAGTTATGTGAAACGGTTCACACGAGCTATGATTGATGTTGCCACCTTATCTGATGAAACGGCAATCACTGCCTTTGCCAATGGGTTGCAGAACTCCAACTTTAAATTCACCCTGGCAAAGGGACCGCCCTCTACCATCCATGAGCTATGGCAAAAAGACAACAAATACATCCTGGCAGAGGATTTCATGCAAGTAACGCCCAGGGCTGAAGTGGCTCAAGCGTCTTTGGGGTCAAAGGACCACCCTAGGCCACCCCGGGGTAACGTCCGACCGGCCAGAAGGCCCGTGCCTGTTTTCAAAACTCAGAACCAACATCCTGTGCCTCGCCAGCTTTTAGAGGAGAAAACGAAGGGGCCACCCAAAAATCGGAACTCTGCTCTGTCTGGAAACAGCAGACCAATATGGTGTTCATACCATCAGGTCTCTACCCATGACACAGCTAACTGTCGGGGTTCGGACTTTCGCCTCAAGGAGGCCGAGTGTACTGGCCAATGGGAAGAATATGCAATGTTTAAAAGAATGAGGACTGGGAAAGCTCAAACCACTAACGATGGCAAAAAATGTTCTGGGAATACGGCAGCCAAGATCATTGCTACCATCACCCCAAGGTTTGCTCCCCCCTTATCAAAGGAGGGAACAAATATCCCAAAAGGGGGAACGGACACAGCCCGGAATGCACCTCGGTGCATCAGCTTCACTAAAGAGGATGCCCAAGGAATAGACGCACGGCAAGAGGACCCCCTCGTTATTGCCGCTGACATCTGTAAGCACACGGTACACAGAATACTAATAGACCTGGGCAGTTCTGCAGACATTTTATTCTTGGAATGCTACAACAAAATGGGAATACTGCTTAGTGCGCTCGTACCAGCACCATATCCCATCGTGGGCTTCACAGGAGCGCCCGTTCGGCCACAAGGTAACATAACGTTGCCCACAGTTTTCAGAAACGAGAATGAGTGGCGAATAGTTAAGATAGATTTCCTTGTTATTGGCGCTCCTTCTTCCTATAACGCGATCTTGGGAAGACCCTCCCTGAACCGTTTACAGGCTGTGGTATCAACCTACCACCTAGCCATGAAGTTTGAGGCGGATACCGGGGACATCATTACGATACGAGGAAGGTATGGCGCCTTTTTAGAATATTACCATACTTTCTCTAATCTAACTGTAATGACGGCCGAACCTCTGGAACCGCGACGGTCTCTTCCTCCACCCCTGGAAAAGTATGAGTTGGAACTTGGGTGTTACACCTATCCGGACGCTTCACTCCCTCGGCATCTGCGCGAGGAGATTGGCGAGCTTCTGAGGCAATATCGAGACGTTTTTGCGTTTGCCGCCAAGGAAATGCTAGGAATACCGCCTGACGTGATCACTCATCAGCTTAACGTCCGTGGTAGCAAGGCACCCGTCAAACAGCGAAGGCGCAGCTTTTGTACAGAGCGCAACGATGTCATTAAAGCCGAGGTGGAAAAATTATCCCAGGCCAGATTTATACGAGAAGTGTTATACCCCGAGTGGCTGGCCAACGTGGTACTAGTTAAAAAGTCTAATGGGAGCTGGAGGATGTGTGCGGATTTTACGGATCTTAATGAAGCCTGCCCAAAGGACTCTTATCCCCTTCCCAAAATAGACAGGCAGGTAGATTCAACGGCGGGCTGCGAACTATTCAGTTTCATGGATGCCTTTTCAGGGTACCATCAGATTCAAATGCATGCGGCCGATGAAGAAAAAATGGCTTTCATCGCAGCCGAAGGAACATACTACTATAAGGTCATGCCGTTTGGGCTTAAGAATGCAGGAGCCACCTATCAGCGACTGGTGAACAAGGTCTTTGCACCATAAATAGGGCACAACATGGAAGTCTATGTGGATGACATGATAGTCAAGTCAAAACATAATTTAGATCATGTTTTTGACTTAAGAGAAGCCCTGGAAGCGCTCCGAAAATACCGCATGAAGTTGAATCCGGAAAAGTGTTCGTTTGCCGTACCAGACTGTAAGTTCTTGTGTTTCATTGTAAGCTCTCGAGGGATCGAGGCAAACCCTAGAAAGGTGCAGGCCATACTCAATTTGAAGCCTCCTCGCTACCCTAAAGATGTGCAAAAATTGGCAGGCTGCATGGGTTTGCTCGACCGGTTCATTAGCCGGGCCGCGGAGAAGGCTTTACCATTTTTTAAGGTACTACAAGGAAAACAACCTTTCCTCTGGAATGAGGAATGCACACGCGCTTTTGATCAATTGAAGCAGCATTTAGTGCACCTCCCTGTGGTCAACTCTCCTGAGCTAGATGAGAAGCTGGCTCTCTACTTGGCCATTTCGGGAAGCGCTACAAGCGCGGTATTAATAGTGGACCGGCACAGACAGCAGCTCCCAATCTACTTCGTAAGCCAAACTCTCAAATATCCAAAAAAGAGGTATCCCACTATTGAAAAGACCGCCCTAGCCCTAGTCACCGCGTCCCATGAGGTCACGGTACTCACTGACCTTCCGCTCAAGAAGTTGCTCTCAAAGTTAGATTGTTCAGGGCGAATGCTTAAGTGGGCGGTTGAGCTTTCTGAGTATGACATACACTATCAACCTCAGAGAGCCATCAAGGCCCAAGCTTTAGTTGATTTCCTGGTAGAATGCGACTTTAGAATTGAAGTACCCGAACTGACGGAAACTCTTGAAGCGACGTCCACTTGGAAGGTGTTCATTGATGGGTATGCAAACTTAGAAGGTCGCAGTGTAGGCATAGTGTTGATCAACCCGGGAGGGGAACGTGCAGAGTACGCGGTAAGATTACACTTTGAAGCAACTCACAACGAGACCGAGTACGAGGCGCTATTGCTCAGTATGGATTTCGCTAAGGCTGCGGGGGCGGTTCGCCTGGAGGCTTATAGCGACTCAGAGTTAGTAGTAAACCAAGTTACAGGGAGCTATGGGGTCAAGGAACCACACCTGTCCCAGTACCTGGAATTGGTCCGAGCTAAGGTCTCTGCCTTTCAAGGCTTCAAGATACAGAGCATTTCTCGATAAAGTAATCACTGGGCTGACAAACTAAGCCGCCTGGCTAGCATTGGAAGTTAGGATTCAACCAGGCATATTCATACTCACGCATCCAATGTTAAATATGTGGATCAGGCGGCGCCCATAGATGTGATGCAAGTACAAGGGGAGGACGAGTGGATGCGTCCAATTCTAGACTTCATCCTTCACGGAAAGGAGCGCGCGGATAAAACCGAAGCGCGGAGGCTGAGGAGGCAGGCGGTACACTTCACAATAATCAATCAACAGCTCTACAAAAGGTCATTCACATCTCCCCTGCTGAAATGTCTAACATAGGAAGAAGGGGACTACCTTTTAAGAGAAATTCACGAAGGGATCGGTGGAGTTCATATTGGAAAATGAGCTCTTGCTGGAATGGCATTAAGGGCAGGATACTTCTGGCCTACCCGGAGGAAGGATGCCGGTACCCTTGTACGAAAATGCGACAAATGCCAAAGGTTTGCACCCCTCATCCACGCTCCCGCCGCGCCACTACAGCCCATTGTTGACCCTATACCCTTTGATCAATGGGGAATGGACATCTTAGGTCCCTTTCCCTTAGCCAGCGGGCAAAGGAGGTTCTTGATAGTGGTCATAGACTACTTTAGTAAATGGGTAGAGGCTGAGGAAGTAGCTCGGATTACAGATAATGCGACCCAGCAATTTCTGTGGAAGAACATCGTCACGCGCTTTGGAATCCCTAGGGCCGTTATCACTGATAATGGGACATAGTTCGACTCGCCACAGTTCTGAGCATACTACCAACGTATGAACATTGCTCTCCATTTCACATCCGTTGCTTACCCCCAGAGCAACGGGCAAGCCGAGGTCGAAAATAAGCAAATACTCAATGGGCTTCGAAGGAGGCTGGATGAAGCTAAGGGAAGATGGGTGGAAGTGTTACCTAGCGTACTCTGGGCCCACCGCACGATCTACCGCGTAGCCACCGGAGAAACTCCATTCATGCGGACCTATGGTGCTGAGGCGGTAATCCTAGTAGAAGTGGGAGAACCTAATTACCGCATACAACACTACGATCACCTACGCAATGAAGACCAGCGGAGGTACGCCTTGGATTTGGTAGAGGAGGTCAGAGAGGACGCCCTTCTTCGAATAGTAGCCCAAAAGCAAAGAGTATCCTAGTATTACAATAAGCGCCTGAGGATAAGGAGCCTGGAAATGGGGGACCTAGCCCTGCGATGGGCCAACACCATGGCCCATGGGATAGGTGCCTACAAGGTAGCGGCAAATTGGGAAGGGCCCTACCGTGTGGCTCAGAAGCTGGGGGAAGGAAGTTACAAGTTAGAAAGCATGGACGGTTCCCAGGTACCTCGAGTGTGGAACATCAAGAATCTCAAAAATTACTACGTATAGCTCAGTAAGTCATGAAAGAGTCTATGTAAAATATTAGACCTAGATAGACACTGCACGAGTTGTATCCCAGGAAAATTGGGGCGGTACCCCATGTGCATAAATAAATTGTACATTTCCAAAGATTGCATCAACATAGATCAAAAGAAGCCAAGGCTATTGAAGTCGTAGTTTAAAGAAAAGCTATTAGAGGTAATGCACAACGAACTATCATTAGTTTTAATAAAACATACATCGGGTAAGAATATAGAGGAACCTCTGCCTCTAAGTACGCTGTGTACATGTAAGATAAAAATAGGGGGTTACAACAAAAGGGGGCGCCCCCTTGTATTCCCTTTACATTAACAAAAAAAGAAAGGGAAAAACAAAAGCTGAACTCAATGTCTGAACCTAGCCGCCACTGGCACCCCCCCGAGAACGAATAATTTCCTGGCGAAGTTGGTCTGCCGTCTGCTGAAGGAATTCACGGCTAAGCTGAGGATGGCTGCGAGCTAGACGCCGTGCAAATGATTACAGATCCGTGGCAAAACCCTCCCAATAGAAGGTGCTTGTTGACGAACGAAACTCAGCACTTTCCCTAAAGCGGGAAACCGCCTCCGAGGCCTCAGACCGGGCATGCTCCACCTCGGTAAGAAGCATCTTTGACCGCATCTACTGGGAAGAGAGTTCTTCTTGCAGCTTCCTAAAACCCTCCCGCAGTCCTTGAGCTTCAGCGGCCAATGCTTCTTTCTCCTCCCTGAGCTTGCCAACATTATCTTTTAAGCCCTGAGATTCAACCGCCAGGATCTCCTTCTCCCTCCCCATCTTCATTTGATCCTAGCCTATTCTTCTTTTGCCTCTTCAGCTCTTCGTGCCGCCTCCACTGCCTCTCTTTTTCCTTCCCGCAACCGGGCCAGTTCCTCCCTGGCGGCTTCCTGCTCACGAAACCACCCTAAGGCCATAGCAGCCGACAGGGAGCTGACCTGAAAGATAAGCTACCAAAGCATGTAGTTAACGTGATAATAGCCTAAAGGTATAGTGAGCGGTTTTACCTTAGCAACGCAAGAAGCTACCATGTCGCTAGTCACAACTTGCGAATTTTCAAAGGAGAGAACCGCTAAGGCGGCATGCTGAATGGTACTAACACTTTGGCGAGGGGAAAGGTTGGCAGAATCCCCAGGCCGTGCACCTTCCTCAATGGGAGTTCCCTCTTCTCTAGGAACCTCCCTTTGAGGCTCAAAAGGATTGCTGACAAGGTCGTCAGGGGCAGTTAGGTCTATGTGGAACGAGGGAAGAAGGTTGTCGTCTATTTGGACGTCAAGCCTCACATCTGCTACCGCCTCCTGGGACGATCCTGGCAACGAAGATGAGGTCCTGACAGGGGACCCTCCTCTTGGAGACAAAGGGGCGGGCATTACCGTCTCTACCGACGGCGGTTCCGAGACCCCTACCGGCCTTTCCGAAGGCCACTCTCCTTCTTTCGCCCTTTCTGGTTGAAAGCCTATGCCCATCCCTTCTCCCAGAGCCTGAGCGGCTGGACCGCTAGCCAGTGTTGGTAGAGGTTCACCCACGGTCACTCCCGACAAGCTGACTGTAACGGTAGGCGTAACACTGGGCCTCTCCTCCACCAAAGGTTCTATTGCTGGGGCATCCTGAGGATGAGGCACAGCTAATGCTCCACCATTCCCTTGATGGGGTATAGAAGTGTGCATTTCCTGACCACTTGGAGCTGGAAAAGACCCCCCAGCAGCAGGCGACGCTTGGACTATGGGAATCTCAGTAGCGACCTCTGGCAAGACGGGCGCCTTCGAACTACCGCCTGAAGCGGGGGCCTCCACCTGTGACTTTTTAGACCGTGTTACCTTCTTAGGAGGTCCCTCTCCTTCCTCAGTGACAGTCCTCTTACTTCTCCGGACAGTTGTCTTACTCTTACCCTCACCCTTTCTCCCCTTTTTTCTCTGCTCCTCACGGCAGGACTCCGTGAGAGCCACGATATCCACGTCGGCTTCTGGTCCTGAAAGGAAGTAGTTAAGCAGCCAAGATAGAGTTATTAAATGGCGGTATGAACCAAAAAGAAAATTTGCCGGTCCCAAACAATTACTCACCACTAACCGGTCGGGTGCATAAGCTTGCCCGTATCAGAACTTTCTCCTGGCACAACACCTCTTTGGTAGCAAGGTACCATGCACCCGAATCCCTCTCAAACTATCAAACTACCTTCTTGTCTAGGTTAGATAGCTCATCTACTGAGGGGATGCTACATTTTTTCAGCGGGATCCAATAATGAGGGATGCCAAGAGGATAAGGGGGCCTTACCCAAACAAACATGTTCTGTCAAAAATTCACCTTTAAAGGGTTGAGCTCCACAAACTTAACCCCGATCTTCCCCTCAAAGTTGACAACGCCTTTTAATTGTTGGGTCCTAAATGGAAAATCAAAACTACGGGTGGAGGGAATTAATCCGCACACAAAACAAGTAAGAAGGAAACCGTAAATGTTACGGAAGCCATTAGGGGTAATTTGGCTAGGGCATATTGAGTATTGTCTAAAAACCCACTCCACGATGGGCGGCAAGGAAAATTGCAAGCCGTCATCCAAGGAGTCCACACTAACACCAAAATATTCAGGGGAACGAGGGTATAAAATATTATCGCTTTCTCGGGGGCCAACGACTTCGTAATCATTTGGAAAAAAATATTTTTCATGGAATTTTCTCAGTCCCTCCACCGTGGACAATGAGGTACAAGGTTTCCTAGGGGAAGAGCTGCGGCTGTATCGGGATATTGAGCGCGAACGGCCATTTCATCAGGAGACGTTGGTGATGAGGGAGCCAGTTGAGATAATGGCTCCACCATCATTCCCTCATCAGAAGATGCTCCTCCAGCATGATCTGAACGTCCACTGCCCTTCTGCACACGTTTTGGAGCCATTTAACTAGTTCAAAAAAATAAATAAATAAAGAGAAGTTAGAAAGGGATCTGACCCTGAGGAAAAGTAGAAGTCCCACCAGAATTTCCTGTTGGTAAGGCGGGGGCATTGGTTTCATGTGAAGACAATGCAGTCTCAGGACCAGGCCAACACGTAGAAGGGGAGAATACCTGGTCATAAAACACCCCCACCTCCCCAGGGCAAACGGCAGGACAGCCGGCTAAAATCGCGGTAAGATCATCGATGAGCTGGGGGTCCAGCTCGATGCCTTCTTCAAGCTCGTCCACGGGGACCTCAAGCTCTGCCAGGGGAACCTTAGATTCCACCATGGATGTCTCATCTAGGAGATATGGCCTGACAAGCGAAGGGCGAAAACGAAAAGGAAAGAAAAACCTAGAAAGCGTTGCGAAAATAGTGAGGAAACGAGTAAATACCTTTGAATCATCACGAAAATGAGTGGAAGTAAGGATTGAAGGTGAACTAGAGGGAGAAATGCAGAAATCGGGGCGAAATTTTGCAAAGTAAAGTGAGAAATGGGGAAATTAGGGCCTTTGAGGAACCAAATTCCACAAAGTGAAGTGAGAAATGGGAAATTAGGGCTTTTGTGGGGTTTTATACAAAAAGGGGTCAAAAAGGGCAAAAGGAGAGAGAGGAGTACCACATGGCGTAGGCTCTTGGGCCTCGTGAATATTGATTAGGCGGTTATCCTTCGCCTAACGTAAAGGATCACAGCCGGTTAGCTTTGACCTAATGTGAAAGCTCATAACACTCTAAGTCCCTTTAACAATGGGGGCTTAGTGTTTCTTGCTCAGGCTGAAGAGAAGGAGCAAGAAACGGTTAGACGGTTATCCTTCTCCTAATGTGAAGGATTACAGGCGGTTAGCTTTCACCTAATGTCAAAGCTCGCAATACTCTAAGTCCCTTTAACAATGGGGGCTTAGCGTTTCTTGCTCAGGTTGGAAAGAAGGAGCAAGAAACGGTTAGGCGGTTATCCTTCGTCTAACGTGAAGGATCACAGCCTGTTAGCTTTGACCTAATGTGAAAGCTCATAATACTCTAAGTCCCTTTAACAATGGGGGCTTAGTTTTTCTTGCTCAGGTTGAAGAGAAGGAGCAAGAAACTGTTAGGCAGTTATCCTTCGCCTAACGTGAAGGATCACAGCCGGTTAACTTTGACCTAATGTGAAAGCTCATAATACTCTAAGTCCCTTAACAATGGGGGCTTAGTGTTTCTTGCTCAGGTTGAAGAGAAGGAGCAAGAAACAGTTAGACGGTTATCCTTTAACAATGGCGGCTTAGCGTTTCTTGCTCAGGCTGGAAAGAAGGAGCAAGAAACGGTTAGGCAGTTATCCTTCGCCTAACGTGAAGGATCACAACCGGTTAGCTTTGACCTAATGTGAAAGCACATAATACTCTAAGTCCCTTTAACAATGGGGGCTTAGTGTTTCTTGCTCAGGTTGAAAAGAAGGAGCAAGAAACGGTTAGATGGTTATCCTTCACCTAATGTGAAGGATTACATGCGGTTAGCTTTCACCTAATGTGAAAGCTTGTAATACTCTATGTCCCTTTAACAATGGCGGCTTAGCGTTTCCTGCTCAGGCTGGAAAGAAGGAGCAAGAAACGGTTAGGCGGTTATCCTTCGCCTAACGTGAAGGATCACAGCCGGTTAGCTTTGACCTAATGTGAAAGCACATAATACTCTAAGTCCCTTTAACAATGGGGGCTTAGTGTTTCTTGCTCAGGTTGAAGAGAAGGAGCAAGAAACGGTTAGATGGTTATCCTTCACCTAATGTGATGGATTACAGGTGGTTAGCTTTCACCTAATGTGAAAGCTCGTAATACTCTAAGTCCCTTAAAAAATGGGGGCTTAGTGTTTCTTGCTCAGGTTGGAAAGAAGGAGCAAGAAACGGTTAGGCGGTTATCCTTCGCCTGAAGTTAAGGATCACGGCCGGTTAGCTTTGACCTAATGTGAAAGCTCATAATACTCGAAGTCCCTTTAACAATGGAGGCTTAGTGTTTCTTGCTCAGGCTGAAGAGAAGGAGCAAGAAACGGTTAGACAGTTATCCTTCCCCTAATGTGAAGGATTACAGGCGGTTAGCTTTCACCTAATGTGAAAGCTCGTAATGCTCTAAGTCCCTTTAACAATGGGGGCTTAGCGTTTCTTGCTCAGGTTGGAAAGAAGGAGCAAGAAACGGTTAGGCCGTTATCCTTCACCTAATGTGAAGGATCACAGCTGGTTAGCTTTGACCTAATGTGAAAGCTCATAATACTCTAAGTCCCTTTAATAATGGGGGCTTAGTGTTTCTTGCTCAGGTTGAAGTGAAGGAGCAAGAAACGGTTAGACGGTTATCCTTCACCTAATGTGAAGGATTACAGGCGGCTAGCTGTCACCTAATGTGAAAGCTCGTAATACTCTAAGTCCCTTTAACAATGGGGGCTTAGTGTTTCTTGCTTAGGTTGGAAAGTAGGAGCAAGAAACGGTTAGGCGGTTATCCTTCGCCTAACATAAAGGATCACAGCCGGTTAGCTTTCACCTAATGTGAAAGCTCATAGTACTCTTAGTCCCTTTAATAGTGGGGTCTTGGTGTTTCTTGTTCAGATTGAAGAAAAGGAACAAGAAAGTGTTATGCGGTTATCCTTCGCCTGACGTGAAGGATTACAAGCGGTTGTCCGTCACCTGACGTAAAAAATCACTGACGGATTGTTTGTCTGCCCCATCTAACACCGGGGCGGTCGTGTATGTCCCATCTAATATCAGGGATGGGTGGTAAACTCTCACCAGCTTGAGAGCCCGCGATTCTGTGCCCCATCCAACACCGGGCCGGTTGTGTATGTCCCATCTAACATCAGGGATGGGCGGTAAACTCTCACCAGCTTGAGAGCCCGCGATTGTGTGCCCCATCTAACACCGGGGCGGTCGTGTATGTCCTATCTAATATCAGGGACGGGCGGTAAACTCTAACCTGCTTGAGAGCCCGCGGTTGTGTGCCCCATCAAACACCGGGGCGGTTGTGTATGTCCCATCTAACATCAGGGACGGGCGGTAAACTCTCACCAGCTTGAGAGCCCGCGGTTGTGTGCCCCATCTAACACTGAGGCGGTTGTGTATGTCCCATCTAACATCAGGGACGGGCGCTAAACTCTCACCAGCTTGAGAGCCCGTGGTTGTGTACCCCATCTAACACCGGGGCGGTTGTGTATGTCCAATCTAACATCAGGGACAGGCGGTAAACTCTCACAAGCTTGAGAGCCCGCAGTTGCGTGCCCCCCTCTAACACCAAGGCAGTTGTTTGCATCTCAGCTAGCACAGGGCTGGTAATTGGCTCACACAAATATAAGGGGGCACAACAAAGTAGCAAACCGTGACAAGGACATAGACTAAGTTTTAAAATATACAAGAGTATTTATATATTACAACAAAACGTCATTACATCAAGTTTCCGATATTACAACTGCTTTGCCAAAAGTAATGTACAGCAAAGATCTAAAATACCCTCCTACACTTATTATGATCTACTCAAATGCGACGTGAGGTACCATGGGATCATTCCCACAATGAAACAAAGAGCCCCAATATGGAAACAGCTGGGTTTGAAAGTCCCCATGGTAATGTCCTAAGAAAATATGGCGGCCACAGAGATCACCATGAAGCGAACACTAAAACACCTGATTATGTGCCGTGAACGTCAGGTGTTCTTTTGACACGGTGAAGCTTGTGATAGCCGGATCCCATCTACCTCCAGACCACGGTAGTCGAACAAATAGCCGATCCCACCTTGCCCAAGAGGAAGGGTCCTCCATGTTGGTTAAAGTCCAGATTGTGAACACGGGACTTTGGAGTGTGATTAGGCACAGGGAAGGGGGTGTCATAAACCGAACATAGAATTAGGCTAAATATGCTTTTGGCGGGAATAATACTTAATAGTGCATTTAGGCAGGAAAGTTTGTTATGTAAAGGGGTGATGTGTCCGGTTGGTTACAACTTTAGTAAAGCATTGTAAACTTCTACAAGAAGACTTGGAAATGTAAGAAGTGATTATCCAATGAAAATATAATCCAATTCCTTTGTTTACTCTATCTCTTGCTCTCAATTCGATGGTTAGTATTCAATTCCTAGTTGATTTCTAACAATTGGTATCAGAGCTTCGTTCTAGGCATCCATCTGATCATCCAGTCCATTCTGGCCCGAAAGAGAAGATCAGCAATGCCTCCCACCACCCGAGCAAATGCAGCTAACAATGCCACCAATGCCGCGCCCTATGCGGTACCTGGTGTAGCAACTCCCACTTATGCTGCTGTTGCGGGAGCTGAAGGAGGTAGTTCTCAAGGGTTACAGATGGATCAGGTGATGCAAATGATGCAAAATGTGCTCCAGAATGTTCAGTTGCTTAACCAGAAAATGGACAATCAAGGCCAAAGGTTGAATCAGCTGTCCGATTGGCAAAGAAGGTGTGAATCTCAGCAGCAGGGAAGTGGGAATCTCTTTCCAACTAACCCACAACCTGTTCGACAGCCGGTCAGGTCCCTTGATTTCATTCCTCCGCCCTCAGATTCAGGTGACAGTGCCTCAAATGCAAGAAGTTCCTCTTACAGACAGCCTCGGCTAGAGCTGGAGCAATTTGAAGGAACCTTCCCTCAATCTTGGTTGAGGAAATGTGAGAGATTATTTTAAATTCTATAGCATTGAAGAGCATGAAAAAGTGGAGCTGGCGGCAGTTAAATTGAAGGGAGAAATGGAGACTTGGTTTTATGGGTTGATTTGCACCAAACCCAATCTCACTTGGACCACGTTCTCAAATGAACTTTGTTCTCGATATGGTGATGAAGATGTTAGTGAGGTTGTTGATAACTTCAACAAATTGATCCAATCAACCACTGTCAAAGACTATATGGGGAAATTTGAGGAATTAAGAGCAAGAATGCTCTCCATTTATCCTGATGCTCCAGAGTCCTTTTACGTTTCCAGCTTTGTGAGTGGACTCAAGCCACGCATCAAGAGCCTGGTTAAGGCCTTTGAACCAGAGTCCTTAACCCAGGCATATACCAAGGCTAGGAAGGTGGAAAGCTCGATATCATCAAATGTGGATGTTCCTAAAGGCAAAGGGAATTTCCTTGGCTCTTCATCCAGTCGGGCTACCCAACCAAGCAGCAAGAATAACAGCTTGAAGGACAGGAGGCCTCAAAGATTATGCTACAAGTGCAATTAGAAGTACTTCTTTGGTCGCAACTGTGATCCAAAGTACTTGATGACAGTTACTAGTGAAGAAAACCATGAAGACGAGGCTGATGGAGAAATTCTTCAGGAACCAACTCTGGAGGAGGAGGAATTTGAGGCAGAAGAGGACAGTTCTGTAGAAATATCAGTGAAAGCTCTAACCGGGTCTGGTTCACACAACACCATTCGAATCAAGGGTGCAGCAGGACCAGAGACATTGCTTATACTCATTGATAGCGGTAGTACACACAGCTTTATTGATCGTAAGGTCGTAAGTGCTGTGGGACAAGAGATCATCAAGACTACTCCCCTTGCCGTGACCGTTGCTGATGGTAATTCCCTCCTCACTCACACAAAATGTAAGAACTTCAGTTGGAAGATGCAAGGGCATAAGTTTGTCTATGAATTTCGACTCTTCAGGCTTGGTGGTTGTGACATGGTACTAGGAGTAGATTGGATGAAGTCCTATAGTCCAATCCTCTTTGATTTTTCACAATTGGCAGTTTCCTTTGAAAAGGAAGGTCTTAAGATCAAATTGCAAGGCATTTGTGAGCAAGGACAGCTACAATACATGAGTGGAAAGTAGCTACATAAGGCATTGAGGAAAGAAGATTACAATTGGGTTGGTCATTTTTATTCAATCACACCAAATGCAGCACTTGAGCAGCAACAAATTTCAGCTCCTCTGCAGAATCTGTTGACAGAATTTGATGACATTTTCAGACAACCTGATGAGTTACCTCCCCATAGGTCCTTGGATCATGCTATTCCACTGAAGGAGGGAGCCCATCCAGTCAGCCAACAGCCCTATAGATACCCACATTCACAAAAAAATGAGATTGAGCGACAGGTGGATGAGCTGCTCCAGATTGAGTTCATCAGGCATAGTCACTCTCCCTTTGCATCACCGGTAATTTTGGTGAAGAAGAAGGATGGAACATCACGAATTTGCATTGATTACCGCCAATTGAACTCTCTTACAGTCAAGGACAAGTTCCCAATACCTGTCATTGACGATTTACTTGATGAACTCAACGGTGCTTGCTACTTTTCTAAGCTGGACCTACGACAGGGGTATTATCAGATAAGAGTTCAAGAAGGCGACATCCACAAGACAGCCTTTAGGACACATCAAGGTCATTATGAGTTTGTGGTAATGCCCTTTGGACTATCCAACGCACCAGTCACATTTCAAGCTTTGATGAATGAGGTGTTCAAAGCTTACTTGAGGAGGTTTGTCCTTGTTTTTTTGGATGACATATTGGTCTACAGCCCCATTGCAGCAACACTTGGTGCATCTGAGGAATGTCTTCCAGAAAATGAGAATTCACAAGCTGTTCGCTAAGCTCTCCAAATGTGCCTTTGCTCAAACTCAGGTTGAATACCTGGGACATATAATATCCTTTGAAGGAGTTGCCACCTATCCAAGCAAAGTGCAAGCTATGTTACAATGGCCAGAGCCCAAATCCCTTAAAGAATTAAGAGGATTTTTGGGTTTAGCAGGCTACTACCGCAAATTCATAATGCGATCTGGGCTGATTGCCAAGCCATTAACAGAATTCCTCAAGAAGGACAACTTCCATTGGAATGCTTCAGCTCAGGAGGCATTTGAATCATTGAAACAGATCATGACCAGGGCTCCAGTCCTTGCTATGCCAGACTTCAGCCAGCCCTTCACTCTTGAAACTGATGCTAGCAGTTCAGGCATTGGTGCTGTTCTTTCCCAAGGAGGAAGACCATTGGCTTACTTAAGCCAAGCTTTGGGACCAAAGAACCAAAGCCTCTCTATATATGAGAAGGAGTATATGGCCATAATTTTGGCTATCCAAAAGTGGCGCCATTATCTAGAAGGACACAAATTTGTCATAAAAACATATCACCAAAGTCTGAAATATTTGCTCGAGCAAAGGATCACCACAAGGGTCCAAAGAAAAGGGTTGATGAGAATGCTTGGGTTAGAATACACCATTGAGTACCGGAAAGGGGCTGAAAATTTGGTAGCAGATTCTCCCTCTACATGCAATGACGTAGCAGAATCAGAGGAAACAGCAGATGAAGCTCGATTTGCTGCAATCACTGAAGTTGTACCTCTCTGGATGACAGAAGTGATCAATTCTTATGAAAATGATGAATTTGCTAAAGCTTGCATTGTTCCTTACAGTATCAATTCCTCTCCAGCAAGTCTTGATTCCAATATTTATGTCAATGGAGGCATCATAAGGGTTAACAACAAGATCTATGTGGGTAATGATAGCAAGCTAAGGGAACAGATCATAGCAGCATCTTATGACTCTCCTTTGGGGGGTCACTCTGGCAGAGAAGGTTCATATTAGAGAATCAAGCAGTATGTTTATTGGCCTAAGCTGAAGAAGCAAGTCCAAGAATTCGTGGACCAGTGCCAAACTTGCCAACAGATCAAGGTGGATCACACACCTTACAAAGGCCTGCTGCAACCTCTTCTAATTCCCGAGGGTTCTTGGACCCACATTAGCATGGATTTCATTGAGGGACTACCTAAATCTGAAGGGAAGGAGATCATTTGGGTAGTAATTGATCGTTTTACCCAATATGGTCAGTTCATTGCTCTTCATCACCCCATCACTGCTGAAAAGTTGGCTCGGTTGTTCTTAGACAACATCTACAAACTACATGGCCTTCCTCAGACAATTGTGTGAGACAGAGACAAGTTATTCACTAGTAACTTCTGGAGTGAGCTGTTCCTTCTGATGGGCACCACCTTGGCCTTAAGCTCTTCTTACCATCCATAAACGGATGGCCTAACCGAGAGAGTTAATCAAAGTGTAGAGTAGTACCTGTGTGGCATGACATTCTCACATCCCAAACAATGGCACAAATGGCTCTCTCTGGCTGAGTATTGGTATAACACTCATTCTCATAGTTCCTTAGGAACTACACCGTTCAAGGCTCTCTATGGTCAAGATCCTCCCTCTCCATTATTCAATCAAGGTCTCATGTACAAGGGGTTACTGACTTACTTCAGCAGAGAATGCAACTAATTCATCAGCTCAAAGATAATTTACAGTTGGCTCAAGCTAGGATGAAGTTCTACGCAGATAAGAAAAGAACTGATAAGAGCTTCAATGTGGGAGATATGGTATAGCTTAAACTGCAGCCATATCGACAAAGTTCAGTAGCAATCCGCAAGAACATCAAGTTATCTGCCAGGTTCTATGGGCCATACAAAATCATAGAACGATTTGGCGAGGTAGCATACAAATTGGAGCATCCCCGAGACTGCTTGATTCACCCTATGTTTCGTATATCCTTACTGAAGAAACAGGTCTCTTCCAAAGCTGACAGCACTGTAGGTACCCAAAGAGGAGCAACATCAAGCTTACAAGCAGGAAGTAAAGGTCAATTGATCCTTGAACCTGATGTCATTCTTGATAAAAGAACGGTGCAGCAGCAAGGCAACACCACACAACAGCTTTTGATCAAATGGACCAACTTGAGTACTGCACAGGCTACTTGGGAGAATTCCAACTTCATCAAATCTCAATTTCCTTCTTCTATTCTTGAGACAAGAATGAATTGAAGGGGAGGGAATTGTCATAAACAGAACATAGAATTAGGCTAAATATGCTTTTGGCGGGAATAATACTTAATAGTGCATTTAGGCGGGAAAGTTTGTTATGTAAAGGGGTGATGTGTCCGGTTGGTTACAACTTTAGTAAAGCATTGTAAACATCTATAAGAAGACTTGGAAATGTAAGAAGTGATTATCCAATGAAAATATAATCCAATTCCTTTGTTTACTCTATCTCTTGCTCTCAATTCGATGGTTAGTATTCAATTCCTAGTTGATTTCTAACAGGGGGTCCTGTCGTCACATCCCACCATTTGGAGATCTTCGCCTCCCAGCACGTTGATAGGTTATTCCAAACTACATTCGGAAGTGTCATATTATAAGAAACCCCTGTCTCAGTATTCCAGCGAACTATATAGGGACGGTTGTTAGTGCCGTCAATATAGTGGCCCTAGTCTGACAAAAAGAAAAGCTCCCCACACAGGCAGACGTGATCCATGAGAAAAACGTTTCGAGGACCCCCGTTAAGACTCCCCCAGAAATTTCAGTCACCTTGCCAAAAATACATGTGATACTCATTAGGCCAAAAGCCGTAATAAGGATAGGATAAGTCCATTACCCTGAGAAAAAGATAGAAGCCGAACTGCAGGGTGGAGTCAAAACATCCAAACACTAAGTTCAAGGGAACGTCCAAACAATTCATCAAAATACCTTCAGGCAGCGATACCGGCTGACGCACGCCCAAGGCTGGATTACATACAAACAGCTTTGAAAGATTATAATCCCGATACAGTATTAAGCCACCCTGAGCACCGAGAACTCTAACATTGTCTGTTAACACCTCCATTACTTCCAGCGGCATGACCGGAGAAAAATCCCCGGCAGATGAAAACACCCCCAAGCTGTCGCGAGAAAACTTGCTTTCCGGTTGCAGTAGAACCCCATCAGCAACACGGTCAAGCGTACGAAAAGAATGTTTTTTAACAAAGTCATAATCTGTGAGCAAGTCAGAGAATCAGGTGGATACACAAGAAAATCTTAGAAGAGATTTAGCAGGAAGCCATGCTAACATCTCATGAGTAACATCGTCCATAACCATAAACAATATTGATGAGAGAGTTGGAGAGAAAAAGTACCCAGGGGGCAAGATCATGGGATGGTATTTATACACTTTGAGGGCAAAGAAATTTTGACCTCAAAGTGGGGGGCTAACTGATTAGTATAAAAATTATACCCAGGCGGCACCGAGGCTAGAGGCCTCTACCGTCCCCTTTCCTGATTAACTCCCAAGCGGTACTAGACCCAGGGGTTATCGCCGCCCCCAGTACCAATGGCAACCAGGCGGTACCTCTTGGATTACTTCACACGCACGCATATCTCCACTATAAATAGGGAGAGGACTCCACAAAGAAGGCAAGGAACTTGAGCTTAGTTCTACCCTCAAGAATCCAACCAAAAACTCCATAAACAAAAATTAATTCCATTTTGTTTTATCCTGCACTTGGAATGAGGGGGTGGATACTTGTGCTATGGAATGTGGTCTAGTGTCGCTGCCAATAAACCAAGAAAAATAAATAAATCAAAGCCCGTACGTTGACAATTACCTACATCACCGTCTCCCCCGTGAACTGCAGACCCCACTAACGTTAGAAACATTCTTTATCATGTATATTTGAATGTGATTTTATTTATTATTTAGTTACTCTATTATCTGGTTACATTTAAATAAAGTATTATGAAAGGTTTTAAATTTTATCACTTACATATCATATAGGAATTTGGTTAGTTAATGCTAATATTTTTGTTCTTTACGATATACCTCTGTTAACATTTACTGATTTCGTCAAAATACACTAATGTAATATATGTTCTTGCCAAGGAATCATCTATCCCAAAAGTTTAAGCTAATGGGTGAAGGTCTATGATTGGTTTTATATTCTAACATGCCCCCTTGTGCAAATTCCCGTTTGGGCTTGAAGCGTGAACAATGCACAAGCCCACCTCATACCTTGTGCTTAATTGTTTTAATATTGAAAGTGGGGGCTGTTGAGATTCGAACTCTTGACCTCTTCGTCATCAAGGCTCTGATACCACGTCAAGAAGCCATCTATCCCAAAAGTTTAAGCTAATGGGTGAAGGTGCATGATTGGTTTTATACTCTAACGGTCACCGATATCATGTAATATTTTCATCATAATCTATGAAACTTTGTTGAAAATGCCGTTATGACACATATATACTGCCATAATTTCATGTTAAGTTAGCATTTCCATGGAAAGCATTATAGGGCTCCAACAAAAATTCATCAAATTCTAACCCAAAAATATGCACATTAGGAAATGTAAAACATAAGTGATAAATTTACCTTTATAAATTCCTCTCCGCCCGAGAAAATGTTTTCAAAACTTAAGGGAAAGAGATACGATCTACCTTCTCTTAGCCTAATTGAAAAAAATAAAAATTATGTAGTTTACTTTGAAATATAGGAAGAGAGTTATTATTGTTAAGTAATAAGTGTTATGGTTAAGACAGTGATGTGACTTTCAATGATAATAGTAGCAAAATTTCATTTAATTGTCCTAACAGTAACCCTTTTACTCTAATGATGGTGATATTAACGTAATCATCAACTAATGACTAGTAGATCTATTTAATGTAGTGTTTAATGTAATTTGGCAAATATTTGAGCCCTCTCTTGGGACTTCGTCCATACTTTTGATGATGATGATAATGGAGTCCCTTACTGTGACTTTGAATGCTCTGTTGTTTGATTCTGCAAATTTTTTATTATTTTGATAGTGAAAGACCTCTTGGGAAATAAACGGGGTGTTGGAGTTTCTGAGGGACAATAAAATTAATTAATGAGGAAATATTAATATAATGCAATTTTGAGGGTGTTCGTTTTTTTTTTTTAGGATTTTCTGAGCTTCGCAGATTGGGCAGTTCTCATTATGTTCACTCACCATTGGCTCTCATTGTTTGGAAAATCTACACGTGAAAAATATACACGGATGTGACATAATATAAATGAGATAACATCGTAAGACCCTAAAAATTATTAAAATAGTTGCGTTTTATTTACGAGCTAATCATTTATATCATGTCTCCTGCAGTTAGGATACATTTTTTTTAATACCTTCAACATTCCTTCATTTATTTTATTGAAAACAAGTATGCATTACATAGATGACATACAAAATTATAACTAAATGGCTTCAAGGAGCAAGACGAGGAAACTCGATATTTGGATCCCCAGAGCCGCAACCTCTTCGATAAGTACTGGTAGGGCAATTTATGTATGCATTGGCTCTTACATTGAGACAAACATAGATTTCAAAAAGCATATTGCGACTTCCATAGCATGAAATATAAACATCGTACCCTATTATAGTTCGCAAATCTGCCAAAATTTTTGACCTTTTATAGGTCGTTCTGTCAGCTGGTACGATGTTGTGGTTCCTTAACTCCCTTAGGAGGTTGAGTTCTCTGATTTTTGTAAACTGGGTATCAGCGGCTTGAAAGTATGCTTGGACTCCTAATCGAGACACCACTCCATGCCTATACCATTCATTATCCCACATTTGCTCGTTGCTCTGACCTATTCTGTTCGACGGCCATGTTGATCGCAACCTCCTTTGTAAAGCAGCACTCTACATGAATTAAAAAGGGAAATATTACAATAATTGTTAAAACTAAGAGAAAAGTAAAATGACTAAAGATGCTCGTATATAGTTTGGTTATTCAATCTGTACATCCAATGAGTAAATAAATTGGTTTGTTGAGAGTCTAAATTACTCCAACGCTATATTTTGTATGGCTAGACTTCTCATTTATTATGAAGGTAAAGAGTACTATCGCCATCCAAACCAAGCTCCCTTTGTCTCAAAGGAAAATATTTATAATGTCAATTACAATGCTCACTACTTCGTAACAATAGCCATCAAATAAATATGTTCTCTTCGGTTGGGCAAAATCTACCCCAAACAAGAGGACAATACAATTTCCCTTATAGAAAGAAAAGCACTTTTTGTGGTCAAGTTATATTATGTATTCTACTTCAACCTCAACATATAGCAAAGCATGAATCTTGTGAAAATCTATCAAATGAAGTAATTTTATTTAACTACAAAGGCAATCATTTAACTGTGTCGCTGTCGCTAGCCCTCCACTGTCACTGGCCCTTATCTACCCATTTAACTTTGTCACCGCCGTGATAATGTCTTTGTTAACTCCCCCAAGCGCAAAACAAAACACAACCCCCCCCCCCCCCCCCCCGCACCACCGCCATCCTCCCTTACCTCTTGTGTAGTTAATGAAAATTGCCCTACCCTTATGCTTCTAAATCTAGAAGCTTGAAGATGTGGAAGTTAGGGATGGGTGGCTGTCAATGTTGGCACATGAGTGGGGGAGGCTGGTGAAGACAACGCCGTTTTAGTGGGAGAGGCTGGCCTGGCAATGGCAGAAGGATTAAGTTTTTTTTTTTTTTAATTTAAAGTAACTACAATGACATTAGGGGTTCAACAGCCAGCTTTTAAGATTAATTTGTACGTCAAGATTGATCACAAAGTAATTTAATCAAAAACAGAGTTCGTGAGTACAATTGCAGGGACATATAGAGTTGAATTAAGAGGTTTTGGGTCTTCAAGAGGGTTAAAGGGATTTTGTTTTTTGTTTTAATCAAATTATTGATTACTAAAAATATGTCTAATTTATTTATTTAATTTATATGTTAAAAATAATTAATTTGTAAAAAAGTTAATTGGATTTACATATTATAATTTCTAAGCTTTCTGTTAAAATATTAATTCGATATTTAAATAATTTTAGTCTAGTTTCTTTTCATTATTTCAGATATATTTTATGAAATTAGAAGTTAGAAAACTAAATTAATTTTAATTAATAGTTTGATGGGTGTTTTTGGTAAAATAAGAGGTCGGGAGGATTACATTAATTTTAAGCAATAGTTTGTGGGTACTATTGATAAAATAAAAGGTTAGAGGTTCACTTTGATTTTGAATAATTATTCTTGGGTTTCCTTTGTTATATACTGAAAAATAGGTCCTTTTTTTTTTTTTTGAGATGATACATTAACTTAGGAAATGGATATATGTACCCAGAAGCTGTATAAACTTATATATGAACCTAAATAACGCAATTAACCTAATCCAAAAAAATACTAAACTAAGTTGGCATCATACTTTTTAACAATTTTAGATACATGAATTAGGTGTATATGGATCTCTCAAAAGAAGTAAAAGCTTAACAATGCAAATAATAAATAAATAAATAAAGAAGTGCCCTATGCAATGGAATTGATATTCATACCAACTGTGGGATAATAGTGGGTCCTGGATTTCGACCAGGTAAAGTGTTTCCTCTAATATCAGCAGGCTACAAGCCATGGAGCCTAAAGCGTTCATAACGGTCTTTGCAAGTTTCTTTTCTGCAATAGGTAGGGTCCCAAGTTAGCACCATTTGTATGTTATGTGGATTTGCAGCTAAAGGAACCACCATTTGTATGTCATGGATGGCACTGGCGCCAATATCCATGTTTGTTCCATCAGACGTTAAGGGAATCGACGATGTTGCAACTTCCTCATGTACACTCTCATTGAGAGCTAAAGGAAAGAGGGGGTCGTCATGTGTGTGTACGAGTGTAAGTAATAGGAAGAAGAGAGGAAGGATAGCAATTAACAACTTGCTCATTGTTTTCAAGTTATACACAACACAAGTGAGTGAGATGGTTCAAAATGGGTTGGGTATTTATAGGAAAAGGAATGCCTTTTGTGCAGCATAACTTGAGCATGGTGTTTTTTTTTTTTTTTTTTTTTTTTTTTTGGACCATAATTTGAGTATCTATTTTTATAAGTGATAGGAATACTAAAATATTGTTTGATACTGAAAAAGCAAAGATATAAAATTATAATTAACCCAAATAATATTGCTATCATTGAAAAAGCAAAATTATAATTAAGATGATTAATTAAAAAACTTAAGACTTTAAGGAACAATGGTTTTGTAAAAAATTAAATAAGTTGGGCTGTTAAATAAAAAATGGTAACTTTTTTTAGGTTAAATTCTTTTTTTTTTTTTTTTTTTTTAAGGAATAAACTTTATTGGTGCGATGGAAGCTTTAATTGACCGGCCATATATTGTCGTGATTCATGCATTATTTATGTGGAGAAAACAAAAATAATCGGTTAAAGGGATACCAAAATGTCCAAGGACTGTGGGGGTACATTGCACATCATATGTCTATGTTTCATACATTTGTATAAAATATATTCATTCATCCCACCTCTATATAAAATATGCATTTAAATAAATACTATAGGGCAGTACCTCTATGTTTAAGTTGTGTTAATTTAGTTTTATGTGTAAATTAAAGTTAAGTTTATAACATAATTTTTAATAATATAATTATAGATAATTAAATTTTAACTTTTATAAATTTTAATTGGGTTAATGAATAAAATTAAGTTTACTAAAGTTAATAGCTGACTAGTTGCAATTTGACACCCAAAAACAAATACAATAAAATTTAAAAAATGGAGAAATGCCTGAAAAATCTCTTACTTTAGAATAGTTTCTCTACAAATAAATCTCCTATTCTTAAATTTTTTTTTTTTTTTCCAAATAAGAGAGAGCCTAAAAGCAAGCTATACAGCACAACACTCCCTAGAAATAATAACACTTAAATCAGGGGAAAATCTCGACCACAAGTTATGGTTGCATTTGCCTCCTAGATGGTGGCAAGCAACCCAGTGAGCCACCTCATTACAACAGAGCCCAAACAAAGGACCAATTACAAAAAGAAAAAGCAACACTATGAATGTCTTCATTTAACTGCCTCAATGTCCCACCGAGAAGAGGCTGACCCATCAATTTCTTGGATAACGGAGAGATTGTCATATTTGAAAATGATGTTCTTCCAAGTGTGCGACATGGCGAAAAAAACATGTGGCTAGAATTCCTTGTGCCTCCCCCACCATAGCGGACCGCGCATGGGTGGACGAAATCTCTTGACTGAGATACAAAAACAAAAAGAGAAATAGAAAACTTTAAATTTTCTTAAATTCTCTCAACTAAAACTCCGAAAAGTCAAACCCCTTTCTTTAGTTTAGAGATCAAGCCTCATCTCCCAATATTAAAGAAGAAATCTCTTGACTGAGATCAAGCTTCGTGCCCTCATCAAGAAATCAATTCATCATTGGTATTCAACGGTGCAAAGCATATCAAATCATAGGATCTTCGTATATTAGTACTTAGTATACACATACAGAGAGATTGTACCCATATTTTTCTAAAAAATACAAAACAGTTTATTTTGTAGAACAATTTCCATTTTATTTAAATTTTATGCTTACAAATTTGGCACAATCAGTGGGATACTCTTTGCCTTTCATCTCTTTCTCCAAGAAATCGAATGGCACCCAACAAGAACTCCTCTCAAAATTCTAAAGAAGCTGAAGAAAAATGGCTCATAAGTTTGCTTCCACTATACTTGAAACCGGCAACCTTTGCATTGGAGTAACAATGAAAAGCAAATCCAAATTTAATGATGCACTTTTCTCTTCTAAGACATCTTCCGATAGTTCAAGTGCCCATCAAGACTCACCTAGCTTTGGATCTCGTCAAGACCCAGAAATCCATACTATTGGTGGGAAAAATATGTCCGCTCGTATCAATCCAACATTCTAGCTACTCGATGAGTCAATAGAGGGGGATGATAGTGGTGGTTGATTGCTCGCATCGCCACAAAAAAAATCCGTGGAATCTGTTGGATCAATTGGTGTCGTATTGGTAACTAGCGTTATCTATGTAGAGGAGAAATGGTGGAAATTTTTTATAGGACTTTAACTGAGAAAGATAAGAAAATCCATGAGCAAAGCCTCCAAATTGCTGCCTTGCACAATATTTCTAAGAATGAATCCAGGAAGAACATCAGGAAGATTGTTGCCGATGAAAACGATCAGATTCTGATGATGAAGAAGCATTAGTAAATCCTACAAAGTTTACTATTGTCCTAAAGCCCGCCTCAACTCCAAAGTCTACATCGCTCGCTGCCTTATCGATCCAATAGATTTTAGCAGTTGATTGCCAACACCACCAAAGCCCATATGGGTGGTACTTCTTACGGAAATCATCCCTACTAGAAGCCATACACTCGAAGGATTGACAGCCTCAAGATTCCTAGTTGTTATAAACAATCGAAACTCCAGCAATTCGATGGGAAGGATAACCCTCACAAGCACATTGCTCATTTTATGGAGATACGTCGTAACACTGGCATTGATGGTGATCTGTTGGTGGAACACTTTGTGCTCTCTCTCAAAGGTACTACTTTTGACGGATACATTGATGTTGAATCAGAATTTGTTGATAGTTAGGAACAGATAGAAAGTAAGTTCCTAAACAGGTTTTACAATACTCATTGCATTGTCTTCATAGTTGAATTCATGAATATGAAGTAGTGGAAGGATGAAACACTGATTGAATACAATCAGCACTGGAGTGTGTAAACACCTAAATTTAGACTATTAAAAAAATTTAGACAGCTAGTCATGACCGCCTCAATTAATTAAAGAATGATAATATAAAAGAAGAAACGAGCCTCACTTCCAACTTGGTTAGTAATTTAAAATGTTAAGTCCACATACTCTAAACCTGGCCACTGTTATGTATGTACAAATACATGAACGTAAACTTAAAAATAAGGACAACAAGTTGCAAATAAAATATAAGAAATTTCCAAATTAAAAAAAGATAAAAAATGAATAAAAAATAAATCCTAATTGAAAAATAAAAGCACAAATGAGAAAACCCTAATTGAAACATAAAAGTGAAGAAGAACAAAAAAAAAAAAATTTCCTTATTGAAAAAGAACAAAAAAGAAATTAAGAGGGAGGAGCGAGAAAGAGACAAAGCGCAGAGACAAATATTTTTTTTTTTTTAATACAAATTATCTCTAATGTCATTCAGATGCTGGATTTTAAGACAAATAATATGAACCATGTATTAAATTAAAAACATCAAATTTTTAGGGAAGATGTTTGGTTACTGGACAAATTAAATCGAAAAGATACTTAACATAAACTTAATGCAAGATTCATTGTATGCTTCATTTAATTAGTTAAAAAATAAAGCACATACACATGCACTTAGTATTTAACAATCTAATTGATAACTTGAATGTTCAAATTTGAGTGAGTGAAAATATGCTTATGTTATTTTGAGTGAAACTGGGCTATTAGGAGTTAAACCTTCCTCTATAGCCATAGTTCAAAATAATTGTTTGGTTGATCGGGACGGTGAATCTGTGAAAGATCCTAGTCAATATCTTTGGTTAATCGGGAGATTATACCTCACGGTTACTCGACACGGTATATGTTATGTTATTCATGTTCTTAGGCAATTTACGGAAGTCCTTGGGTTTTGCCTTTAGAAGCAGCTTATTGGCTTCTTCATTACATAAAGGGCGCCACTGGTCAAGGAATAATTCTACCACATAATTGTGGTTTAATCTTCTGTGTATTTTGATGCTGACTGGGCAAGATGTGCGAGTACTAGATGCTCTACCATGGGTTATGTTGTGTTTCTAGAAGGCGACCCTATTGCTTGGCCTTCTAGGAAGCATTCTGTTATTTCTCGTTCCTCCATTGGAGCAGAGTATCATGCCATGGCTATAGTGACCAATGAATTAGTGTAGTTACAACTCCGGTTATGTGATCTTTCAGTTTTCTTACTAAACTGTCAATTTTATTTTGTGACAATAAGGCTACTTTGCATATAGCTTCCAATACAGTGTTTCATGATAGACTATACATATAGAAATTGATTGCTACTCTATTCGAGAGAAGTGGATGTGTTAGGAACAATGTAGTGAAATCCAGATTTATTCTGGATATACCATTTTAATTAATAAATAAAATTAAAGTTTCAGTCGTTTCCTATTTAAATTTGTGTATGTGAACATTTATACTGCATGTGATTTTCTTTTGGAAGACATCCATGAGATGGGTGTAGTCCTCAGATAACAATTTACTTGTTTGTTCTAAGTGGTTTATGAGACTAAGTCATAGATAGACTTAGAACAAATGGCATAAATTGTTGTTTGAAAGACTCGTAGTCGATGACAAGTTTGGACCACTTGCATGTTAAGACTATAACGTGACACTTTAGATGACTTGTCTTGATCATGTGGATAGGGATCTAAAAGTGTTAGATTAATGTATTTAATAAGATTGACACACTGAGTGGGACCATGTGGGTTACTTATTTCTAGGCTACTATGGGAGATGAGCGATTTCACATTGTACTGTTTGAACGACGACTCTAAATCCTGAGGGTATTCTGGACCTGTGCATAGATTGTTAGTTACTTTTGTGTACTATAAGTAAGGTCCAAACGAATGACTGAAATCCCTCGTACACTAGGTAACGGCGTGAAGTGTGACAAGAATCAAGTATTCGATAGGGAATCTACAGTCTCTTATGAGATACATATGTCCCCTTAGTTGAATCGCAAATATTTAAATAGTTCAAAAACTTTGGCCATAGTATTTCAAGCTTTTGACATTTGGAATTTATACTATGAATATATTCAAGTATAAATAAATTATTCAATAAAGAGCGAGTGGGTAACTAATGGAGAAGCTGTGAGAAGGATAATGGTAAGGGTTATATTTATCCTTTATCATGGACATCTATTGCAGGTGTTGTTGTCATTAATACAGTCTATTAGGGAGATATCGAATAAATAATTTAAGTCTGGAGTGTAGTGAGATTTATTTAGTGGAATTAAGTCTCATTAAATAGTAATTAAATTATTTTATGAGATGATTATATTAACCCATTTGGAGCTAGATTTAAATTGTCCCTGAGGTCCCTATGGATGCCTCCATTTTTATTGCTATTGGAAAAATATTAAGGATTTCGTGAGATGAATTGTTTATCCATAAGATGGGTAGAGTAAATTTTATCAGACATTATTTATGAGATGAATAAAAAAAAATTATAAAATAAAATTAATTTTTAAAAATTAAAATTCATGAGATGAATTTTTTACTTGTGGGAACCAAAGCACAAAAAAAAAGAAAAAGGAATCGCGTTTAAAACAACTCGCGATCCGCAACAATGGGCTCGGACCAGTAGCACGCTCCTCTGACCCAGCTCACGATCCGTGGCAATGCGCTCGGACCAATGGGGCTTTGCCACGTGTCACAGGGATTTAATTTAAAATAAACGCGTTGTTTTGCTTTATATTATATATGATACGCTACGTTTTGATTTAAACTGGGCAATCCCACATTGATTAAAATTTGTTTTTTCGCTCCGGTATACTCCGATAAATAGAGGTGCTTATTTTGAGGTTTGGTATTCAGTTTTGAAACAAGTTTTAGGGTTTCTTGACATAGTTTCGGAGACCTAATTGGAGAAAAAAATTTTCGTTAAAATTTTTCTTTCCTGGGTTTAATATTTTTCGGAGCCCACCCTCCAAGCAGTTTAAGGTCATTGCATAGAAGATCGTGGGATCTCGATTTTCTTGGTATTCTTTATAAGTGGAGCGATTCCAGGTATGTTCTTCTTTTCTTCTTCTTTTACTTTTCTCTTTTTTATTTATTTATAGTATTCGTTATTATACTTATTTAAGTTTATGTATTGTTATGAATGTATTAGAGTAAAAGGCCTATAGATTTAAATTAATAATTTAGATCTGTTGATTTAAATTATGAATTTAAGTCAGTAGATTTAAAATTAAGAATTTTAAATTAACCCTAGATTTAGAGTTATGAATTATAAACCTGTTCCGCTGTATAAACTTTAGGGAGAATTTTTGAAATTTATCCCAACAACCGGTATTAGGGCAAAGGGTTTATAGAGATAAACCTATTCCCGGGAACTCTCACACGTGAGGTGTCACGAAGCACTACTCTCCGACTGGGAGTTGAGGTGGAGAGAAGAGTCTCCTACTCTAAGTGTTGTAATAGATGCCTATTGTTGTGACCATAGTTTAGAACTGTGAACCCAATAGTCGGCATTAGAGTTAATTTTTCCAACAAAATTCATGTTTTTTTCCCTACAATTGGTATCAGAGCCAGTCTCTGATTACATTCATAATATACATAGCTAGGTATAATAAGATCGTAATAAATAAATTGGCAATTTAATAAAATAGAGATTTTACTAAGAAGGAAACTTAGTTTAATTTGACGGTTTGATTTAAATTATTTAAATCAATACAGAATTAACAGTTAATTCAGATGATTGTTTGAATTAGTGATTTAAATTGTTTAAATTGTTAAAGCAGTCAATTGTTTATTAGAATATTTTAAGGCATCCATTATATTGCTTAAATCGGTTAGAAGATTTAATGGTTAACTAAGTCTTTTATAGTAATGTTTTAAATTGTTTAAATTGTTAATGAATTAATCATTAATTCGGAGCAAACTATAAATTTGCAATTATGTTGTTCGTATAATAAGATTGTACGTTCTCAGTCATGATTTACAAAATCGAACAAAATTAGTCTAATAAGATTAGATTCAAATATTTTTAATAATAATGGATAAAACTAGTCAAATGAGATTAGATTCGATTAATTTTTCCAAAGTAGGATAAAGTTGATCTAATGAGATTAGATTCAATTATTTTTATAAAATCGGATAAAATCGATCTAATGAGATTAGATTCAATTTATTTTAAAATTAAATATTTTAATTTTAAAATTTAATTAAAAAAATTAGCAGACGCTAATGTCAGCAATTAAAAAAATAAAAAAAGTTTTTTTATTTTATTTTTGGGACGTGTAAACGTCATTACTAATTTATATAATTATAAATTAATTTTTTTATTAATAATTTATTTTAGAATGAGATTCTAAATTTAGGTTATGTGATAATCTAAATTGTGAATCAGTGTTGTTTCAAAATAAAAGTTGTTTTAAATTATTTTAGAATAAGATTCTGAAATAGACTATATGATAGTCTAAGTAGACTTTATTTTTAAAATAAAAGTTAAATTTTATTAATTAAATTTTAGAATAAGATTCTAAACTAGACTATTGGATAGTCTAAGCTTGTTTGATTTTAGAATGAGATTCTAAAAATAGACTGTGGAATAGTCTAAGCGCAAAATAGCTATTAATTTTAAATAAAATTATTTTAATTTAATTTTGGATCTAGATTTCAAAAAGTAGATTATGTGATAATTTAAATTAGATGTTGGTATTATTTTAATTAAAATTAATTAATTAATCTTTTTGATTGGTTTTAGAATGAGATTCTAATGCAAGCTTATGAGATAATCTATATTGCAAAAATGATAGTATTTTTGAATAAATAAATAAATTAATTATTGTTAATTTTAGAATGAGATTCTAAAGGGGATTATGAGATAATCTAGGTTGTAAATGCAAGTTAATTAAAAATCACTGGTTCTACAAATCAAGTGGGAGCGAGGTTTCAATTGTTGTGACCTCACGGTTTCCATTACTGGTCTAGCAGTATAGTAAATTGATAGACCTCCCTGCAAAGGATTTTGGTTTGCAGATTACAGGGTTAGACTTCTGTTGGGATAAACCGAATTGCAAAGAAGCGATGCGACCACCCTGTCATGGAGTATTTCATGTATTTGTATAGAAGTTTAGGTAATAGTTTACACTTGACTAGCGAGATGTATTAGCCTCCCCGAGGAGCTCTGTTGTGTCATGTTAGAGACTAAGGTAAAGTGGTGAGTTAATCATGTTTAGTAAGAGTTACAAGAAAATAGGTTAATTGAGAATAGTTCTCACCTGTACTAGCTTCGTGTGACCCTGCTGTCGGGGAGTAAGGAGTGGTGTGTTTGGGACATTATTATATGCATGATAGTACAGTTTGGTGGATATCTGACTGATTATGTATGCTAAATTGAAAGGATATATATCACTGCATTATACATGACTCTTGTTAGATAGTTACACAAATGTTTGCATTTATAGTATTTTATATGGATAGGGCTGGCAAACTTTGCTTTATTTTAAATTCATAATGTACTCACAGAACCAAATTACTTTTCCTTGAAAAATAAGTTAGACTTGGTTATTACTCATAAGGGGCCAACTAAAAAGAAAGGAAAGGGCAAGGTTGCAATTGTAGCAACCAAGTCCATAAGGAAGTCAGCAAAAGAAAAGTGTTGTTTTTGCAAGAAAACTAGGCTATTGGAGGTGAAACTACACTAAGTATATAGCTCCTACAAAGACTACTAAGCCATCTGGAGGAGATATGCTGATATCTCACTTAGTTGAGTCATGCGCAGTTAAGAGTCCACCAGGTTCCTGGTGGGTGAACTCAGGTTCAATTGACCAAGTCTGTAATATGTTACAGGAGGTTAGGCTAGGCTAAAGGCTGAACGATGGGTGTTGTACCTGATGGTTAGGGATAGTACAATAATAGCGGTCTTAAGTGTAGGAGATGTTAGCTTAGACTTTAGTGATAGAGTTTTGTTTTAAAGGATTGATTATTTAAACCTTCGTTGTACAGGAATTTGATTTCTGTACTTCTATTTATGCATTGTTCAGTTGATTTTGATAATGAAAATTTTAATATGTGAAATAATTTGTTTATTTTCACATGTACATGAATAAATTTTTTATTGATGATATTTCCTTATCAAAACTATGGTAATTGTTTAAATAAATCTAACATAAGTTCACTTGTTCAATCTTCTAAAAGAAAACATCCTGAATGTGATAATGCCTACACATGGCACCAATGTTTAGGTCACATTAATTCGAACAGGAACCAAAGACTGGTAAAAGATGGACTGATAGAGGCTTTGGACTTGATGTCATTACTAGTTTGTAAATCCTGCTTAGAAAGAAAGATGACCAAGTCTGTCTTTAAAAGTAAACGCAACGGGGTTGGTGGCTTGCTTAAGCTGGTTCACATAGATGTATGTGGACCAATACATGTTCAGGCAAGTGGTGGGTATGAGTACTTAACCACATTTAGTGATGATTACTCAAGGCATGAATATTTTTACTTATGAGACGTAAGTCGAACATTTTTGGAGAAATTTAAAGAGTAGAAAGTTGAATTTTAAAAGCTATTAGGTAAACAAATTAAGTCACTTCAATCAGATCGAAGTGGTGAATATTTTTCAGGTAAGTTTCCTAACTATAAATGAGATAAGATCTCAACTTTCTGCTCTTGGTACACTGCAGCAAAATGGTGTTGCAGATAGAAGGAGCGAGCACGGTCTTTTCTACAGTTTTTAATTTAATTTTTTTTTAAAATACAGTGCAAAGCATTTAGAGAAGGATTTTGCAAGTAAGCTACAAAAATAAAAATGAAATAGTATTAGAGGAAAATGACACTAATTCTAAACAGATAGAGACAACTCAGGACATAGTGGATGCATTCCAGGTACACGAGAGCTTAGGTGTGGTGGGAAGATTGTCAGGATACCTAACAGGTTCATAGCGGGAGACCGTGGCATTGAATCTGATCCTTTTAGCCACAATGAAGCAATCAAGCTTTCTAGTTTTGTGTAATCGGTAGCTCAAACCATGCGTGTACAAATGACATTAAGAGAATGTAGTGACTTTCTTAACGATATACTACTCATTGAGAATGATGTAGGGTGTTATTAGCTGTAAAGACTTGGTTGTCATGATAGCTCAATATGAAAGATATAGGAGAAGTCAGCTCCACTCTTAGGATTAAGCTTCTGCTAGGTCGTAAGAGTAGGATGTTGGATCTTTCTCCTGCCACTTATATTGACAAGACATTGTCAAGGTATAGCATGAAGTCCCTCTCTCTTTTGAGTAGTGTTCTGGGACACCTCAAGAGGAGGAGTAATTGTGGAATATTCTATATGCTTTGGCAGTGGGAGCCTCAATTATGCCATGTTGTGCATGAGACTTGATGTCTACTATGCTATGGTATAGTAAGCAGGTGTTAGTTTAACCCGGGTCCTATGAACTAGGTGGCAGTGAAGAGTTTTCTCTAGTTCTTGAGAAGAACTAGAGATCCTGTGTTGATCTTTCAAAGTGACGAGCTAGTTCCAGTTGGATATATTGTTCTAAGACTTCCAGTCAGATTAAAATGATAGACGTTCGACATCTAAGCATGTCTTTGCCCTTGGAGTGGGAGCCATTAGTAAGAGGAATGTCAAGCAGTATTGTATTGCTGAGTATTGTATTGCTGACCACAAAATAGAGTAATTGTGCTTTAGGCTTAGTAGAATTTTTGGTTCCAACTTAAAAGGGGTGAGTAAGGACATTGTCGTAAATTGGATTTAGAACAAGTGGGAGATTGTTAGGAACAGTGTCCTGAAATCCAGATTTATTATGGATAAATAGTTTTAATTGATAAATAAAATTAAAGTTCCAGTCATTTCTTATTTAAATTTGTGTATGTCAGCATTTATACTGCAAGTGATTTTCTTTTGGGAGACATCCATGAGATGGGTGTAGTCCTCATACTATAATTTACATGTTTGTTCTAAGTGGTTTATGAGACTAAGTCACAGATAGACTTGGAACAAATGGTATGGATTGTTGTTTGAAAGACTCGTAGTTGAAGACAGGTTTGGACCACTTGTATGTTAAGACTATAACGTGATACTTTAGATGACTTGTCTTGGTCATGTGGATGAGGATCCAAAAGTGTTAGATTAGTGTGTTTAATAAGACTTACACACTGAATTGGACCATGTGGGTTACTTATTTCTAGACTACTATCGGAGATGAGTGATTCACGTTGTACTGTTTGAATGACGACTCTAAATCCTGAGGGTATTCTGGACTTGTGCATGGAGCGTTAGTCACTTTGGTGTACTATAAGTAAGGTCTAAACGAATGACTGAAATCCCTTATATATTGTGTAGCGGCGTGAAGTATGACAAGGATCAAGTATTCAATAGGGAATCTATAGTCTCTTATGAGATACATATGTCCCCTTAGTTGATTCGCAAATATTTGAATAGTTCGAAAACTTTGGCCGAAGTATTTCAAGTGTTTGACATTTGAAATTTATACTGTGAATATGTTCAAGTATAAATGAATTATTCAGTCAAGAGCGAGTAGGTAACTAATGGAGAAGCTGTGATAAGGATAATGGTAGTGGTTATATTTATCCTTTGTCATGGACATCTAGTGGAGGGATTGTTGTCATCAATACAGTCTATTAGGGATATATCTAATAAATAATTTAAGTTTGGAGTGTAATGAGATTTATTTAGCAGAATTAAGTCTCATTAAATGGTAATTAAATTATTTCATGAGATGATTAATTTAACCCATTTGGAGCTAGATTTAAATTGTTCCTGAGATCCCTGCGCAAGCCTCTATTTTTGTTGCTATTGAAAAATTATTGAAGAATTTATGAGATGAATTATTTATCCATAAGATGGGTAAACTTAATTTTTTCAGACATTTTTCATGAGATGAATAAACTCAAAAAATTATAAAATAAAATTAATTTTAAAAATTAAAATTCACAACATGAAATTTTACATGTGGGAAACAAAGCCAAAAAAAAAAGGAATCGCATTTAAAACAGCTCGCGATCCACAACGGCAAGCTCGAACCAACACACTCATTTGACCCAGCTCACGATCCGTGGCAACATGCTCAAACCAATGGGGCTTTGCCACGTGTCACAAGGATTTAATTTAAAACAAATGCGTTGTTTGTACAGGCTACAAAACGCACCGTTTTGCTTTATACTATATATGATACGTTGTGTTTTGATTAAAACTGGGCAATCCCACATCGAATAAAATTTGTTTTTTCGCTCCGGTATACTCCTATATATAGAGATGGTTATTCCGAGATTTGGTATTCAGTTTCAAAACAAGTTTTACGGTTTCTTGAAATAGTTTCAAAGACCTAATTGGAGAGAACAATTTTTGTTGAAAATTTTTCTATCCTCAGTTTAATATTTTTTGGAGCCCTCCCTCTGGGCAGTTTGAGGTCATTGCGTACAAGATCGTGGGGTCTCGATTTTCTTGGTATTCTTTATAATTGGAGCAATTTCTGATATGTTCTTCTTTCCTTCTTCTTTTAATTTTCACTTTTCAATTTATTTATAGTATTCGTTGTTATGCCTATTTAAGTTTATGTACTGTTATGAATGTATTAGAGTAAAAGGCCTATAGATCTAAATTAAGAATTTAGATCTGTTGATTTAAATTATGAATTTAAGTTAGTAGATATAAAATTATGAATTTTAAATTGACCTTAGGTTTAGAGTTATGAATTCTAAGCCTATTCCGCTGCGTAAACTTTATGGAGAATTTTTTAAATTTATCCCAACAACCGGTATTAGGGCAAAGGGTTTATATAGGTAAACATATTCCTGGGAACTCTCGCATTTGAGGTATCACGAAGCGTGACTCTCCGACCAGGAGCTTAGGTGGAGAGAAGAGTCTCCTACTCTAAGTGCTTTAATGGGTGTCTATTGTTGTGACCATAGTTCAGAACTATGAACTCAATAGTCAGCATCATAGTTTATTTTTCCAACATAATTCATGTTTTTTCCCCAACAGGATGGCTGAGAAGACTATCACTTCATTTGTTCGTTCATCGAGTCCAATTCCTGATATTTTCACAAAACCTCTCAGTTGTCCCGCATTTTCTTCTCTCCTTCACAAGTTAGGCATCATAAAATTTGCATGTTCCAACTTGAGTGGAGTGTTGAAATATGAATTTTAGTATTTTGTTTTTACATTGTAATTTTATTCTAGTTTTTTATTTTGGATTTATTTTTGTAATATCCTAGTAATTATAGCATTTAGTTGTGAAATTTGACTAGGTAATGAAGAGGGACTTGGATGGTCGCTCCTCACCCTATGATAGCCAGCCATTGATGAGGCGAGGAAGAGTAGGATAGGTTTTATTGTTTCATCTATGGATTTACTTTCTAGCCTAGGATTCTTTGTTTTTTTAATCTTTTGTTTTTCTTTCTTGTATAATAAATTAAGCACTCTTTTTGTGAACAAAATCATCCAAAAATTCTATAAGACTCTGTTTGGCACATGGAATTGGAATTGGATTGTGAAATTGCAATTCCAATTCTAATTTTGATAGAATTGAAATTCCATTGTCTAGTTCATCAAAGAAATTGGAGGTCAGAATTATAAATATGTAATGATTCGAATCATTGAGGGTTTTCAGCCATAAACATCCTTGGCGACGGCGTATCTCTATTGCTAATAGACCATCTCAGAAAGCGTTTTGAGCTCTGATACCAATTGATACAGTGCATAGTGGAAGAATTAGGAAAACAGGAAGGTTCAACGGCCTTCCCTTTAGTTGTATTAATTCACTAATAAAACAAAGATGAAAGAAAGGCTCGATTTCTCACAACCTGAGAAAAGGAGAAACAAAGGCTCGATTTCTCACAACCCGAGCACAGGAGAAACAAGGGCTCAATTTCTCACAACTCGAAAAAAGGAGAAAGAAGGCATTCTTCAAAATTATTCTAAACTTGGATCATGAACAACCTAGGCTCCTTTTGTATTTGTAGAGGAGCTATTTGTCTCCAAATAAAACACAAAAAGATAGATAAAATACTAGAAGATAATATAAACACTAAAGATAACTAAATAAATACTAAAAGACAAAAATCTAAAAATACAAAACTAATCCTAACTAAACTCTATCTCCTATTCAAACTCTAACTCCTACCGTATTCAATCTCATTTTGCGTACCCGAACCTGCCAAGTTGTACCTGCCATCTTGTATCTGTCAAGTGACCCGCCAATGGAGGTGGGATGCATCATTCTCTTTGGCTTGGAGAGAATTCATCCTCGAATTCGTTGACGGATCATCGAGATTTGCCCCCAGTTGAATCAAGCAACACTCAATTCTCTCCTCGAACTTATCCAATCTCCTCTCGGTCTGTTGTAGATGATTCGATCATAAACTTACTCAACGGTGTGTCTCTGTCACCCACTGACCATCTCAAAAAGCGTTCTAAGCTCTGATACCAAACGATGCAACACATAATAGAAGATTTAGGGCAGCGGCAAGGTTCAACGGCCTTCCGTGTAATTTTATTAATTTCCTCATTAAACAAAGAGGAAAGATAGGCTCGATTTCTCACAACCCGAGAAAAGGAAAAACGAGGAATTGTTCAAAATAATTCTAAACTTGGATCATGAACAACCTAGGGTCCTTCTATATATATAGAGGAGTTATTTGTCTCTAAGTAAAACCCTAAAAGATTAATAAAATACTAGAAGATAAACATAAACAATAACAATAACTAAATAAATACTAAAAGATAAACATCAAAAAGTATAAAACTAATCTTGACTAAACTCTACCACCTAATAAAACTCTAACTCCAACCGTGTTCAATCTCATTCCGTGTATCCGAACCCTCCAAGTTGTACCCGCCATCTTGTATCTGCCAAGTGACCCGCCAATGGAGGGGGGGGGGGGGGGGGGGGGGGGGGGGGGGGGGCTGCATCATGCTCTCTGGCTTGGCAAGAATTCATCCTCGAATTCGTTGACGAATCACCGAGATTTGCCCCAGTTGAATAAAGCGGTGCTTGATTCGCCTGAATCTCTCCTCAAACTTATCCAATCTCCTTTTTGTTTGTTGTAAATGATCTCAGTCATAAACGTCCTCAATGGCGTGTCTCTGTTGCCCATTGGCCATCTCAGAAAGCGTTTTGAGCTCTCATACCAAATGATGCAGCATGTAGTAAAAGATTTAGGGAAACAACAAGGTTCAACAGCTTCCCTTTAATTTTATTAATTTGTTAATAAAAAAAAGAGGAAAGAGAGGCTCGATATCTCATAACTCAAGAAAAGGAGAAACAAGGAATTCTTCAAAATAATTCTAAACTTGGATTATGAACAACCTAGGCTCCTCTTGTATTTGTCTCAAAGTAAAATACTAAAAGATAAATAAAATACTAGAAGATAAATATAAACTCTAAAATAGGTGAATAAATACTAAAAGATAAAAATTTGAAAATATGAAACTAATCCTAACTAAACTCGATCTCCTATTCAAATTCTAACTCCTACCGTGTTCGATCTCATTCCGCGTACCTAAACCCGTCAAGTTGTACCTGCCATCTTTTACATGCCAAGTGAACCACCAATGGAGGTGGGGCTGCATCATTCTCTCCAACTTGGAGAGAATTAGTTCTCAAATTCATTGACGGATCACCAAGATTTGCCCCCAGTTGAATCCAGCAACGCTCAATTCGTCGAAATCTCTCGTTGAACTTATCTAACCTCTCTGTCTACTATAGACGATCTCGGTCATAAACATCCTCGACGACGGCGTATCTCTGTCGCCCACAGGCCATCTCAGAAAGCGTTCTAAGCTCTGATACCAACTGATGCAACGTATAGTGGAAGATTTAGGGAAACAGGAAGGTTCAACGGCGTTCCCTTTAGTTTTATTAATTTGCCAATAAAACCAAAAGAGGAGATAGGCTTGATCTGTAAGCCCATAAACGAGCCGTCCAAGTGTCCTCGATTTGATTTGGCTCGTTTATTTAAACGAGCCGCTCCTAAACGATTCAAGCACGCTCTCGAGTCAGCTTAGATGAACCTAAGCCGACTCCTTAATGAGTCGAGTAAAATCGGCTCGCGAGCCAGCTTGGCTTATTTACAGCCTTATAGAGAATAACCCAAACCAAAAATATATAGAAGAAAAATATATTTTCAGAAAATCATACCACGCACCACAATTCGGTATTTTTTTAAATCAAATTTTTGGAGCTGGGTTATTTTTAGATTAATTTTAAAGTGTGGTTATTTTTTAATATAAAAGTTAGAGTTGGATTACTTTTTGATAAAAAAGTTAGAGTTGGAATATTTTTTAGTAAAAAAGCTAGAGTTAGGTTATTTTTTGGTAGAAAAATTAGAGTGGGTTATTTTTTGGTAGAAAAATTAGAGTTGAGTTATTTTTTTGGTAGAAAAGTTAGAGTTGGGTTATTTTTTAGTTAGAAAATAGAGTTGGATTATTTTTTGGTATATTGACATATAGTTGGGTTACTTTTATATTAATTGTTGTATAATTATGTACAAAATATTTTCATGTTGGTAAACATATTTAGCCTGCTATAATCATGACCTATGTAAACTCACAACGTAACTGTGTTGGAAACAGGTTGACACAGCCTGAATCCAAATTCAACAAAATTACTTATCTACCTAAATTGAACCTAAACCTTCTTATTTTATGTCATGTTATAGCATCATGCCAAAATATTTCGGACCCTAGTAAGGGTTTCCTTTTTGGTTTTTCTTTTCTTTTGATAAAGGAATATGAGAAAGAAATAAAAAAAGAAAAAATAAACAAAACTAAATGGAGAAAGTTAAGGATATGATTATTGCTTTAATATCATGTATACGAGACTTCATCCTAGGCATTTATAGAGGGAACACAAAGGATGAACTAGTTGAGTAACCATAAAACAAATAAAAAGGTAGATGTATATCTGGATATAGGATATAGTACACATAATAAGATGAAATGCAAAAAAATAGGTGTATTATCCTAAACATTTTTTCTACTAAAAAGGATAAGAGACAGTAAAATATAGAAAGAAAGAGCAGTCCAAATGAAACCTTTAGGAACTTTTGAAGGTTTGGACAAATAAGAGTAGTGTAGAGAGGGATGTTTAGTGCAAAGCTAAGTCCATGAAAAGGAAATGGGAGGTGAGGGAGGCCGGCTTTGGGTTAACGCTGGTTCAAAAAGTGATAGATGACGTTGACAAATTCCTGTCTGAGGAGCGAGTGTGGGCGCTTGGTAAAGGGATTGAGTTACATTTTGAAGGGGATAACACAAAGCAAGAATAAGAAATGAATGAGACAGTTGGTTATACATGCAGTTCAGGGGATAAAGGCGACAAAGAATCCTGTTTGATGAGCATTTTTTTTTTCCTATCCCTGTGTTGCGGTGAGGGTTTTGGTTTGCTTCACCTTGCTTCATATTATCCCATTCTGGGCTCCTTGGGTTACTCCTGTTTTTATGTATTATCTATTGCTGGTTAAGTTTTCTATTAAAATCTAATTTGACTTTGTTTTTTGTTGTCTTTTGAGATGTTTTTGTATTGGTCTCTTCTGTTGCATGATTTTTACGTGTATGCTAAGGCTTGCTCTTGCTGGTATGCTTGCTTTATATCTCGACTTCTGTCGCTAATTATCAAAAAAAATCCCAACTGTATCAATAATACCCATATAATTTAATAGAACTTTAATTGCATAGTAGGGAAGATGCCTAAAAAAGGTTAGTAAAGAGTTCTATTGAAATATTTTAAAACCTTGGGATGCCTTATCTATCTATCTTATATCTTATATCTTACATATTATTACCAAGTATCCCACCCCCAAAAGCCTTCAAACCTTAATTCAAGCAATTGTAAGGGGTGTCATTAAAAGTTTTTAAACTTTAATCCAATCAATTATAAAAGAGTGGCATTTAATATTTTAGAAAATTTAAGTTTTTTACTATGGCGTTCTGTAAAGTATATTATTGTATCAACTATAAAATTATAATAAAATTTCAACAAAATTTAATTAGACTTGAATGTGATAATATATAAAATTATATTTTATACGCAAAAGATAACACCAGTGAATGTATTATAAGCCACAAAACACCTAAGCACCTTTTTTGTTTTTTTTTTTTGTTTTTTTTTTTTTTTTTTGGGGAACAAATCAAAACACCTAAGCCATAGAATTATATTTTCTCTAAATACTATTTGTATTTTCCTTAAGGTACTGTCAGCCCTTTATGTCTTACCCATTGCAATCTCAGCTCTCATATCTTATCCATTGCAATCCCCCTTCATATCTTATCCATGGCAGCCTGCTCTATCCGCATCAGGGATCCATCTGCTCACGTGTTTGTTCTGATCCGGGACGTGAAACATTCCTGCCTTCACGCGTATTTTTTCGAGTGAATCAACTTTTAATGTTGTATGATTTGATAAATTAATTTTTAATTATTAAATTTTGTATTTAAAAGTTTAATGCACCAATAGGAATCTCTCCTGCTCCCAAAAAACTCTGCAAACTCTGTTTCTACTGATTTTAAAGGTGGAAAAAGGAAACAAAATTCAAAATTAAGTTATAAAAACCATAAATCTCTCATTAAAAAAGAATAAACAACATAATTTAGAATTACCATAAAAAACTACTTAGATTGGTTGGACTAGGTCAATTCTATTTGTACAACAGTCAAATCGGGTTGGGTTTAATAGGTCAAATATGTCAAATATGAGTTACTGTGGGTTGAATGGTTGGTTGAGCAAAGCTTGACTCAAACAAGAAAATTTATTACCCTTTGATAACCTGCTATGGCGCCTCAGTAACTCGTGTTTTATTTGCTCGCCCGGCGGGTCAAGAAGTCTAGATTATTTGGTTAATTGGGCACGCCTAGTTATGTTCGACGATATTAGTGGCATGAACTTTAGTTTTTGGACCCCTTTTTTTAAGGGTAAATTACAAAAAACTTTCTTAATTTTGGCTTCAAAAACAGAAAACTCCATAGCAAATAAAGCTGCTCATTAAACCCCTCACTTTTAGAAAATTATCAATTTACCCTCAAGTAACTTTTATTTTCTCCTCAAAATAAAATAATTAAGTACTTAATCTTATTTTAGATAGGATTTTATGTTTTGAGAAAAAATAAGAATTTTTTTTATATTTATAGAAAAAGGGGTTTTCTACATTTATAAAAATTGTTATTCAAAAAAATATTATATTTTATCTTGTAATGTTTTTTATAAAAATTTTAAAATATTTTTTTATTTTCTAAACTTATAATAATATCATTACTATAATTAGTCAAAATAATTATATTTTTTTTATAAATATATAAAATTCCAATAATTCTATTGCAAAAAGCATAAAATTTTTCTAATTTTTGTCTAATAATATAAAACCTCCTTCTAAAAATATTATTAAATATTTGATCCCCTATTCTTTTGTTGTAGCTGGTTTTGGGTCTATACTGCAGGCCAAATGGTTAGACAAAAGTTGTATGAGGGTTCAGTGATAAATTTTTAAAAGTGATGGGGTATTGTGAGTGCTTTTATATGTGACAGGGGTTTTCTATTTTTGAAACAAAAGACAGAAGGGTTTTATGTAATTTTTCTTTTTTTAAGTATTGAAAAAAAGACCCCCTTTTATGTGTAAATATTATAGAGACCTCTAACTATTAATCAAGATCAAAATTTCTAATTTAATTAAAGATATCGCTTAAAATATTGGTCAAAATAAATGTGAACTCCACCTTTTAATTCATTAAACATGCCTCGAATTATTAATTAAATTCGCTAAATCGCTCTACTTAAATTTCATAAATGACATCTAAAATCTATTAAAAAATTAAATTAAATAAGAGATGCATGACACAAACTGGACTCAGAAAAACTCGAACAAGATATAAATTTTTGTTTAACTAAAGTTGACAAGACTGGCTACCCGGGATGGCCAAGTCGACAATGCCAGAGAGATTGTGTGTGTTTGGAAGCAACTAGGGAAACATGTGGGGAGGATGCCACTAGCGGTCCGGGTTGACCAGGGCGACTGATTGAGTTTGGTGTAGGAACAGGGAAAAGAGGCCCTGAGCTAGCATAACGAATAATGAGGGACATCGTTTGAGCATTTTTAATGGAGAAACCACCCGAGTCAAATTCTAAAAGGCAAGAATTATCTTTACAGAATTGACGAACAGAGATTAAATTAGTGGAAAGACCAGGAACATAGAAGATGTTATGCAAATTAAAATGACCAACAGGTGTAATAAGAGTACCAGATCCAATCCCAGCAATCGATAAACTAGCGCCATTACTAACTAATGTTTTATCATAACCATGATAAGGACGAAGAGATGTTAACAAATTGGGGTTATTAGTCATATGAGACGATGCACTACTATCCATTATCCAGGAAAAATCAACTTTAGGAGTAGAATGAGCAGTAAGAGATTGAAAAATAGTTTGAGGAGACGCAAACCCTGAATAGAAAGTAGTTCCAGTGGCATAAGTATTAATTGCAGGATGAAAAAGTGGTGGATATAACATATGCTCACCATAAATAGAAGTACCGAAGAAAGGTAGCCCGGATTGTGAAGTAGAACCAATCATTACGTCGGTTATTGGTGACCTCAAGGGTTGATTTTCACTTGATAATGTTAACAAACCGGTGGATGGCGGCCGTCGGTGACAGGGGTGCGAGGGAGAGGACAGTGAGGACACGGTTGAACGGCGGCCGGCGTCGCGATAGGGAGGCGGTCGCAACGCGAGGACGGGGGTGGCAACACGGTTGAGAGCACGAGAACAGTGTTGACAGGTGTTCGCACACAAGGACAGGGGTGAGGGTTCTCGGCGGCGCGACCAGAAGTGCGAGGATTAGGGTTAGGGTGGCGGCGGTCCGCTGGGGGAGGGGTGGCGGCGCGACGGGTTTAGGGTTTTCGAACCCCGTTTTTTGTTTTTTTTTTTTTTGAAGGAATGCAAATTGAAAACGAAGGCTAGAGTTTGCCTTTACGAGAGGGATCTGGAGAGCTCTGATACCATGAAAGAATGAGAAGCGCACATTATGCTGTGGCCCTCTGGTATATTTAGAGAACAGTAATGAGCTTTACATCATATACAAGGCAGGCCCATTGGGCTCAGATATATGCAATAATAAGTCCTATACAATATAGTCTAACAATATCGAATTATGTACTTTTTTTTTTTGGTCACATATCAAATTATGTACCCAACGGTGAAAGTAAATTACTAATTATAAAAAGAGATATTAGATTATTATTTTTACAAATTCATTAATCACCAAAGGGGTCGTCTTTCATAAAATTTAGTGCAAGACATCGCCTTTCGAGTGTACATCATCATATTTCTAGCACTACAACAAAAAGGTAGATTCTCGGCGCTTTTTTTTTTGCAATTCTCGGCGCAAAAAAATGTCAAGAATTTCATTATCGGAGCTTAGGACAAGCGCCGAGAAAGAAAACGCCGAGAATAAAAAATGCCGAGGTTTTTGGCGCTTAAAAACGCCAAGACTCTCGGCGCTTTTAAGTGTCGAGACTCTTCGAGTTTTTTAAATACCCTATTTTCTCTTCTAAGCATGGACATTTTACAAACAGCCTGTATTGCCTATTTATTTGTGCATATTTTCAAAACACACACACGCACACACACACACACACGTATATATATATAATTACTCAATAAAAAAATATCATCTAATACGATGAATTTTTTGTAAGATTCCGAATTCGAAAATCAAAATATTACAACATTGTCAATGTATCTTGATAGTTTAATACAAAATTTGAGATTTTTTCGATTCCAAATATCAACATAATTAATCTAATATCAACCAAAAAAAAAAAAAGGTACAATGCTAACTTAGTCAAGTACATTCTTCACAAATATATCAATCAACCGAATGAGCTTGGCGTGCTTGGAGATGCAAAAAAATTTGAGGGTTCACCATCACCTGATCCCGATTCATCTTTACCCTGTATAGACAATACAATAATAACATTACTTATGTACAAAATATCAATCTACCAGTTTACTATCACATAAATCAATAACAATGAGCACATGAAATCATTCATCGGAACCCGTCAACCCTTAAGTGTCCACAATCCCTTTTGGAAGGGAAGTAGGAGTAGATAGAGGGAGGCCTAGGTTGTGCTGCATCTCATGACTTCCATATCATGTGATTGCCACCTATTTAGCTTGCCCTACATTCTCATTTCCATCTAGTATGTGCTTGAAGCAAATGAAGAGTCTGTTACATCTTAAGGCGACAATATAGCACATGAGATTCCACTCTCTGCCACATCTTGCAAAGCACAACACACATGATTCAAATTATATCTTGTTGTCTAAAGTTAGGCTATTCCTCATATGGGAAAAATTGAAAGAGGGTTATCAATGAAGATATTAGAGAAAAGATTTAGTAGAAGAAGTGTCAAAACATCCAAAAACCAAACCATGTTATCAAGCAGTAAGATAAGCATATCTGATCCAAAATTTTGCTTCACATGGTAAATTCATGTAGTTTCCCAAAAGTACCAACCCCAATGCCGCCTTTTGTCTCGATCATTCACATCATCAATTTCATTATTTACAAAGGATTAGAAAGGCAATTATTTGCATTATAGTACAAACAAATACAAATTAAATAGATTATCTTACCGGATCAGCAACCGCAGTAATAATTGCTCGACCTTCTGCTATCATTTCATATGATGCTTGGCCAGAAGAAACAGCATCATAGATGGGTAGGAGCCTTCTCATTTGCTGCTTTACATTGGCCAATTCTTTTTTCATATTTTGCACTTCGACATGATCATCGGTACGATCGAGTCCCCTTTTCTTTAGTTCACCCCTGACTCCGTATATATCACTCCTCTTCATGCCAAATCCATAGCCTATCGCTCGATAGCCCAGATTTTCCTGTTCATACATTAACTCGGTAAATACTTCCTCCACGATTTCTGATCGAGGTCTGGAAGAAGATCCAAGTCGAGCCTTGACTATTTCTCCAGCTGTATCCTACAAAGAAGAGAAAAAGACATTAAATACATTTAAATTAAAAGAAATGTGAGATAATAATAAAACCCACTATAAATTCTTGCAAAACCGTGTTCTCAAAAAAGCCACCACTTTTCCTGGTATGAGTTTCCTGGTAAAACTCTATACTGATGGGCTTCCTCCCTTTGTCAATTTCCTACAATCAACACGTCAACATATGTCTTAACTAATTTAATAGGTAGATAGTAATAATACACTAAACATATACTGAAATCCTTACAAAACTATCTGTTTTATTCGCATAACTTGTTGAACCAGTAGTGTGAAACTGATTCTGCTTAGCACGTGCTTCTTTGCCGCATTTACTCTTCTCCTGACATTGGAAATCAACATCAATCCAAGAAAAAACTTTACATTCATAATCAATATCAATCTGCTTCCCCCTTTTTAACCAATCAAAAATTACTTAAAAAGAAATTGTTTTACCTTGCCTTGTGGAGAAAACCAAAAATGTACCAAAGTTATCCATTGGTCACGATTAACTCCTCGTGTGCAATAACTTCAGCCTCAGTTTTGTTCCCTTGGCAATATTGTGCTTTCAAACTTGTCTTATAACCCCTCCACATTTTGCCAAGATACTGTAGTATTGATTTATAATTTAATACATCACTGGGCATTGAAAATTTTGCCTAAAACATAAAATCCAACAATAATATCACAAAAAGGCAAGGGAATAGTAAGAAGGCATAAAGCTATAGCTGTACTAGTAAGAAAGCAACCACATTTCACTGTTATATCCACATTTCACTCGAGTAGTAAAATTTGATAGAAGAACCTATTGCCAATTATACTATTGAATTAAATTAACACAATTAAGAGTATAAAACCTTAATTAATACAATGATAAAGTTCAAAAACTTCAGCCTTACATATTATATTATATATATAAAATAAACTTCAGACATAAATAATACTTACTTGAATAACCTCAATAGCTTCTGCTTTGTATTGGTCATTCATCGTACGCCAATCTCTTACTCCGAGCGGACAAAACCGTCCCCTTTTTGCAACCTCTCCAATAAACCGGACCAACAAATCGCCACCCTTTCTAATTGGTTGGCGTAGGTCATTGAACCGCACAATAATTCTTACACCTTCAGGAAGATGCCATACTTCCTTAACTGGTATCATCCTTAAGGTACTCAAGTTACCTGGGCCATCTATTAACGATTAAGATATACCATTACTTTTGTAATCGATTGGAAAATTATTACCATAATTAATGCTATAAAATTGAAAACATTTACCGATAAGTTGAAGTAGCTCCCTCTCATCAAATGGCACGTCAGTGGACCAAACACCAACTTCCCTCACTGGTCTCTCTGCTTGAGATGTTGACGGTCTTAGCTGACTGTCATCACCTCCTTCATGTTCCGGTGTTGCTGTTGAGGACTGCACTGATTTGCAACTTCTAAAAAACCTCCTCATTGTGAATCCACACTTTTCCAAAAATAAAAGAATTAGTAGATGTATAATAGAACTTACAAAAATAAAATGAGAAGCAAATATGTTCCGTAAAATAAATAATCAATAATGAAACAAAGATCATGGACAAAATGAAACAACACGTACAAAAGAAAACTAACATACATGGACAAAATGAAACAACACGTAACATTATTTCACAACTCTAAAAAAACAAAGATCAAATCTCGCCTAGGTTATACAAGTCTCTAGGTTTAGTCTTAATGATATGATACCATCCCTTTTGCATCTCATCTTGAATATAGAAAACTTGCTTTGCTTGAAATGAGATGACAAATGGATCATCTTTCAACAATCGACCCGTATGCATCAACTTAGAGAAGTTCACACAAGTACCATCATTTCTAAATGTTCTTAAGCCTCTATTTGTATCTACCCAATCACAACGAAAAATGACAACTTTATAACTCCCATAATAGTCTAGTTCATATATATCTGTCAATTTGCCATAGTAAACTTCTCCATCAGCTACGACCATAACCCCAGAATTTTGTGTCCTCATATAGCATTCACGATCTTCTGTATGAAACTTGTATCCATTAAGGAGAAAGCCCTTCATTCTTTTAGCATACTGATTTAGCCCACCAGCTAAAGCCCTTCTCAATCGGCCTTCTTCGGTAGTTGCATCAATTTTGTGCACCTTAATAGAATAAAAGGTAGTATCAAAATTAATGGTGAATATATAATATCAACTTCAATATCGAATAAAATATACTAACCCGGTTTTGAAGCCACTCAGAAAACTCTTCAACAATCCACTGATTTTCTAATGTTGCATTAGATCGACCTCTATGGAAATATGCTCGTCGTTTTTCACTTAAAAATTCACTATAATAAGGAAATTATTGGTAGGTTGAACAAAAATAGTTAATATTGACAAAGTTGCTTCTATTAACACTTACTCACGAAGTTCCTTGATTTCATCTAGCTGAAGTAGCACATAACGATGCGCTTGTTCCTTACTTCTCATATCAAGGCGAACAATTTTCTCTTTTCCAATTGCACGACCCTCAGAGTTTAACAAGTATTTTCCCATACTTGAAATATTATCATCATTTCTTTTAGGTCTATTAAAAATGGTCGTAGCACCTTCTAAGTATCTAGAACAAAATGTAATAGTCTCCTCCATGATGTAGCCTTCAGCAATGGACCCTTCTGGCCGCTCCTGGTTACTTACGTATGCTTTCAAATGGGACAAATACCTTTATTACATAAATATAAATAACACGTGAAATCAATTACTGGATGCCAAATATGAGAGATAAAAATAAATGAAGCATTAACGGCTAACCTTTCAATCGGATACATCCATCTATTGTGAATAGGCCCACCAAGCTTAGCCTCCTCTACTAAATCAATTAGTAGATGAACCATGACTGTGAAAAATGTAAGTAGAAATTCCATCTCCATCTCACAAAGTGTAAGAATAATGTTCGATTGTTGAAGATCGAGCAAATTTGGGTGGAGGGTCGTAGAACACAAGTATTTGAAAAAGGAAGACAAGTCTGAAAGCAACTCAATGACTTGTGTGGCATTGGATGCTTGTAAAGCTATAGGAAGAATATCTTGCATAAGAACATGGTTGTCATGACTCTTAAGGTCTAAGAGTTTTCTTTGTTTCAATTTCACACATCTAGAGATGTTAGATCCATATCTATCTGGGACCCTAAGTTTCTGTAGAACTCTTAGAAACCGTTCTTTATCATTTGAAGACATATAGTAAGAAGCTGGAGGCATGTACGGATCTCTATTAGGATGAGGCTGTAGCCAAAGATGAGGCTTTATGTTCCTTTCTTCAAGGGCCCTTCTTGCCTTTTCGTCATCTCTAGTCTTTCTCTCCATATGTAATAGCGTCCCTAGAACATTATCACACACATTTTTCTCTATGTGCATGACATCTAGATTATGTCGAAGGAGATTGTATTACCAATATGGCAAGTCAAAAAATATGCTTTTTTTCTTCCAAAGCACTTCCTCATTGTCCACTTTTTCTATTAAACTGTCTATGTGGTGCCTTTCTCTTTTGTTCTTACTAGTCTTTTCGGTTTTTCCGTACTTGTAACGAACTTGTTCTTGTGCTTTCAAGATATCAGTCCCTGATGCCGGAGTAGGAGCACAAGCATACTCCATTGTCCCATCAAGCAATTAACTCTGAGATCGAAAAGGGTGATTATTAGGTAACCATTTACGATGTCCATTATAGCAAATCTTGTCTCCAAACTTATAAGAATGTGTATGTTCAGTGCAATAAGGACAAGCTGTGTAGCCCTTTGTACTCCAACCGGACAACATAGCATATGCAGGAAAGTCATTGATAGTCCACATTACAGCCCCTTGCATCCTAAATTTTTTCCACTATAGGCATCATATGCATCAATACCTTCCCATAACAATTTCAACTCATGCAGCAATGGTTGTAGGTACACATCAATGTCAAGTCCAGGGCCCGATTTCCCAAGAATAATCAAAAAAAGAATGAATGACGATTGCTTCATACATAGCCACGGGGGCAAGTTGTATGGGATCAACACCACTGGCCATGTACTATAAGTAGTATTCATAAGATGGTACGGATTGAAGCTGTCACTAGCAAGACCAAGCCTAACACTATGAGGATCTGGAGAAAACTTCGGATACCGAGCATCAAATGACCTCCAACCTAAGCCATCTGCCGGATGCCTTAATTTCCCATCCTTCACACGGTCTATCTCATGCCATCTCATATCTTCGGCTGTTTTAGATGACATGTATAATCTTTTGAGCCTTGAAATCAAAGAAAAATACCACATAACCTTAGCGGGCTCTCCTTTCTTGGTTGACATAGTTTCATTACTTCAGCTGTCATCTTCCTTACCCTTAACTGTCTTCCATCTTGAGGTACCGCATGTATGACAACTCTCTTTTTCAGACATTTCACCCCAATACAGCATACAATTATTTGGACAAGCATGAATCTTTTCATATCCAAGACCCAACTCATTGATCATTTTCTGAGCTTCGTAATAAGATGATGGAAATACCATAATTTGGGGAAATGCATCAACAAGAAGTCTTGGCAACATCGTGAAGGACTCAGCAGACCAACGATGCATACATTTCAAGTGAAACAAGTGCAAAAGAAATGACAATTTGGATAATGCGCTACAGCCTGGATATAGTTCTTCATTAGAAGCTTCCAATATCTTCTTATACTTGGCCTTCTCCTCAGGAGATTGGTTGAGTTGTTCAAGAGGAACTTGGTCCGACCAATCATGTTCATCAGACAAATGGGGTTGACTTGTGGAGGGAGGAATATCAACTCCGATACTTTCTTGTAGTAATCCACCAATATCATCTCGACCTATGGCCCTTCCCTCATTATTATTGGTAGATGTTTGACTATTGCATCTCAATTGTTGAACAATATCTTCTTTTCCATGAAAAATCCATTTCTTATACTTTGGCCAAAAACCCTTAAAAAGGATATGATATTCCACATCTTCTAATGAGAGCCATTTGGCTACTTTGCATTTATTACATGGACATCGAGTTTTTCCTTCTATAAGATTTTCCTTAGCCAACTTAATGAATTCAATGACACCATCAATATAAGCTTGACTAATCTTTGGTTGCGTGATCCAACTCGTATCCATATCTCTAAATATTAAGTAGTGCAATCAAATTACCTAAAAGTTGAAAAAGTTAGAGTTCATAAGACAAATATTTAATCAACCAATCAAAACATATACAAATACAAAAACAAATAATTAATGGGACTTAGGAGAAGTTAGAAATTAAAGTAAGATACATGAGTTCCTTATAATCAATTTTAATCCTCTAATGTGAAGGTTCCATCTAAACAAAGGATATAGCAACAAAGTTTTATTTTTCCAAATTCAAAAATTATGAAATCGATATCTAATCTCCCTGACATTAACAAATTGAACTCACAAGTGCCACCAACACATAATTTTAAACATATATCAAACACAGTAACACAAGAATTTCGTCAAAACAACAATCTTTTGTATTAATCAATTCAAAGGATGAGATGCAACGATAGAATCATTCGAACCATAGCATTAAGGATGCGCATGAAGCAGGGGAAAGGGCAAAACGGCGATAATACAAAACTATAATACAACTACTTTAATCAACTCAAATGATATAACACTTGTAGAAGAATAAGAAGTCCAATAAAAATAAAAACCAAAACTAGGGCAAGGACATCACATACTAACAGCAAAGCAAGAGCAACTGCGAAATCGGAAGGTGAGGGTGACAGACGAACGCTTGCGGCGACGGTGAGAGGCGAACGCTGGCAGTGGAGACGACGCGGTTGGAAATCAGGAGGTGAGGACGAGAGATGAACGTGGCGGCGAGGGTGAGAGACAAATGGCAAGCTCGAGGGTGAGAGTCGATTTTCTCAGTGGCGGCGAGGTGAGAAATGAGGGTTAGGGTTTGCGGGGGTATATATACCCGATAATATTCTCGGCGCTTATAAACGCCGATATTATTTGGGTCGTTTAAAAGCGCCGAGAATTTTCAACGCTTTGTCTCGACGCATTTAAGCGCCGGGATTTCTCGACATTCGCATAAACGCCGATAATTATGCGCCGAGAATCATCCTTTTTTGTTGTAGTGTAGTGACAACATATTTCTGGCCTATAACATTACTTTACATCATATAATGTCACTTTTTTTATAAAATGTGGTCAATGCATCCAGTTCAACTAAAAATTAATTTTTCGTAAGCAATGGACTAGAACTTGAATCATAGCTACTGCGAAAAGCGCAGGTGGAACTTTATTTGAATTTATATGACCATGTCTGGTCTCCAGGAAGTTATGCAAAAAAGTCATGGAAACTGATTATTTGCTCTCTTATTTGACCACCAAGAAATTGGGGAAACATGAAAAGTGAAAATTCCTAAGCAAGTTTCAATTCCTTTAAAACGTAGAAAATAACTTACCTGAACCTCTAACAAAGTTCTAATTCCTTTGGTTTGATCTGAAACCTAAATTTGTTGTTTAGTAAATTCATTATTGTTTTATAGAAGTGATATGACCCAAGACTGTGACATAAAATTATACCAAAGAGGTACCAACATGCCATCACTGGATCCCAGTAGAACTCCGAAGTTAAGCGTGCTTGGGCGAGAGCAGTACCAGGATTGGTGACCTCTTGGGAAGTCTTCACTCTTAGGTTGGGTGGCACTTGGAAACAACCTCTCTTCAGGGGTAATACCATCGGGGAAGGCTGCATACATCCGCCTCCCCAAACCCTGCTTAGACGGGAGCCCTTGAGGCATTGGGTATGTTGCTTTTTTACTGTGACATAAAATTATGAGTAAATGTTTATGCCACAAAAAATAGCACTCGAAAATCATGCAAGTGGGAATCAAATCTGGTGCCTCTCACTGGCTAAGCAAGCCCTCTACTGTATGAGCTACAAACCCTCTCTGTAATTTGTTTGGATAAATAAAATTATTCAATCCTCCTTGTGATAACGTCACTTTCTACACCACTAGTGCAATTTCGTGCACTATTTTCTTGTGGTGCATGGAATCACTCTAAAATTATTAATTATTAATTATTAAATATCATATTACATTATTTTTAATGAATTGTATAAATTTTTAAAAAATTATTTACCAGAAAGCTAAAATTTAGCACCTCTCTTCAAATCGTTGTGTTCTGATAAGAAAATTAGAGAAACAAAAGGTTCGACAGCCTTCCTTTAATTTCTTATTGCTAAATCAATTAAGAAAACAACAGAAAATTGTTAACTCAAATTCTCACACGCCGAGAATAGAGGAATGGATAAAAATAGAAAAATCTAATAATAATTGAATGAATAATAATCCTAACTAGCCCCCCTTTAAATAGAGAAGCTTTCCTGGCTAGATTTAAACTAATAAAAATTAAAATTAAATGCCTTTCTAAAGATCAACGGTGAAAATTAGCTATCCGTGTGCTCATTAGCAATCTGTGTGCTTATAATCCATGTGCCATTCTCTTTATCTGCTGATTTGTGGAGCTTTCCTACTCAAAGTAAAACTCATTGACATCCTTTCCACATGTCTTGCCAAGTCTTACCCACCAAGTGTATAGGCGAGGTTGCATCATCCTTCCCGAGATGGAGAGAATTTGCCTTTGAATTTGCCATTGAATCTGTAGGATACTTCTTGCCCAAGTAAGGGACATCGTGCTTGATATTGAGGACGTCTGGAGTCCTCAAGGCAGTTGGCAACCGAAGAAGGTATGCATTGTCATTTATTAGCTCAATAATCTTCAAAAGACCAATCTTCGTGCTGCTAGTTTGTTATACACCCATGTTGGAAATTGTTCTCTAGTGAGAATCGCCCAAGCTTGATCGCCAACCTGTAATTGAACTGCCCAATGTCGCTTGTCACTTGTCAACTTGTATTTGGCGCTTGCTTCAAGTAGTCATGCTCATGTATCTCTTGGAGGTTGGAGATAAAGTCTCCTATTTACCGAGTTGTTGTAAGCAAACTCAGCTTGGTACAAATTCTAATTCCAGCCCTCGGTATTCTCAGCAACAAGACAACAAAGCAATTACCCAAAGATCTATTCGACACCTCAGCTCATCTATTCGTTTGATGGTGATGAACAGTGCTAAAGGCGAGATAGGTGTTCGCCATCTTCCATAGCATCTTCCAGAAGTAGTTCATGAACTACACGTCCCTATCCAAGACAATGCTAGCTGCCAACCCATGAAGCTCGAACACTTCTTGGAAATACAATTGAGGCACATGTATTGCGTCAGTGGCTTTCATGCACCCTATGAAGTGCGCCATCTTGGAAAATCAATCCAAAGAAACGAAGATTGAATCCATACCCCTCTGCGTCTTCGGTAACCCCAGCATGAAGTCCATGCTAATATCTGCCCAAGGTTGACTCGGAATCGGTAATCGTAGATACAAACTCGCATTAGAGATTCTGCCTTTCGCAATGTAACAAATGTAGCACTACTTGCGAAACCACTCATTCTCTCTCCGAATCAATGTTCAATAGTAGGTCGTGCTGACCAGCTTGAGCGACTTGCCTCTCCCCATATGCCCTTCATTGTGCTTCTCTTGAATGATCAGAAGGTGCAAACTCGAATCAAGAATGCATAGTTGATTTCCCTTGAAGAGAAATTCATCATGTAGCAAATAACCTAGTACTGACCCAATTTTAGATTCTCGCCAAATTGCCCCAACGGCGAGATCGTCTTCATATTGCTCACCAATTTCTCAAATTTGAGTACCTAAGCTCGGCTAGCACACACAATCAATGTACCCCTACTTAAGGCGTCAACCATCTTAATCAATGGCCCAGACTTGTGCTTGATTACAAAGTGAAAAATCTAAATGTAGCTTGCCCACTTTGCATGACGGTCAGAAAGCTTGTCTTGGCTATTGATGTATTTGAGCGCAACAGTATCCAAGTATAGCACGAACTTCTTGTCGGCTAGATACGACTTCCAATACCTCAAATCTCTCACCATCGCATAGAATTCAATGTCATAAGTTGAATAGTTCAACTTACTTCTACCAAGCTTGTCGCTAAAGTACGCTATAGGATGACCCTCCTTGCTCAGCATCGCACCAATACCAAATTTTGGTTCGTCAGTGTGCAACTTGAAAATATTTTAGAAATTTGGTAAGGCTAATACTGGTGATGTGGCCAACCTCTGCTTTACCTCTTCAAAGGCGTCGGCTGTCTTTGGAGTCCAACTGAAGTTACTCCCCTTCATGCAATTCGTGGTTAGTGCTAGGATATAACTGAAACTCAGCACAAACCTTCGACAAAAAGAAGCCAAGCCATGGAAGCTGCATACCTCACTTACCGATTTTGTTGTGGCTAACTTCAAAGTGCCTCATTCTTCCCTTTGTCAGCCACAATTCCATCCCCGGACACCACTAACCTATGGAAAGTCACTCAGTCCCTCATGAACTCGCACTTCTTCAAAGTGGCGAACGAGTGTAGCTCTGCCAAGGTAGTTAAAACCTCCAGAAGGTGCTCCAAGTGCTTAACTCAGTTTCGGATGTAGATTAAAATATCGTCAAAGTAGACGTATGAATCTCCTAATAAACGGCCTTAGCCCCTGATTCATGAACCTCATAAACATACTAGGAGCATAAGATAACCCGAATGGTGTCACAATCCACTCATATAATCCCTCCTGGGTCTTGAAGGCGGTCTTACTGGCGAGATGCAGATCTGATTATACCCACTCCTTAGGTCTAACTTATTGAACACTTGTGAATTTTTTAGCTGATCAAGTAAGTCATCCAATCATGGAATAAGAAATTGGTAACGCACCATGATCTTGTTGATGGTTGTGTTGTCTATTCACATCCGCCAAGTACCCTCATTCTTTGGCATTGACAGACCTGGCACTGCACAAGAACTTAAACTTTCCCGAATGAAGCCCTTAGCGAGTAATTCCTCAACTTGGTGCCTCAACTCCTCTTGCTTTGTTGGACTCATCTAATAGTGTGGCCTATTCGGTAAAGCAACTCCTGGCATATTAGGTCAATCTGGTGCTAGATCTCCCTCAACGGCACTAAGGTATCCTGGAAGTCCTCAAGAAATACATCAGCCAACTTCCCCAACAGATCCTCTACCGCTTTTGGCATCTCTATGTGTTGCACCTTACTCCCTTTCCTAATTAACCCAAACATGACCCTGTTCTCGGCAACCTCCTTTGCGAATGTGGCCTTGGTTTGGAGATTTGGGTTCACAGCTACCAACGCACATGGCGCCTCATCCTTTTCGGGCAACAAGAAGATCTTTGTGCCCTTAAAGATAAAGCTATATGTGTTTTTCCTCCCTCATGGGTGGCACCTCTATCAAATTGTCAGGGGCACACAAGCAACAAACAGAACGCATCTTTGGTAAGCACATTGCACCATACTCCATCCCGTTATTTCAACCCAATAGAAAATTTTACCAGACATTGTTTAGAAATGATTACTTGGTTTCCTTTCTTGAGTCAAGATTATTTGTAAGGGTGCGGATGTTCCTCCATCTTCAACCCAAACTTCTATACTGCCTCCTCGTAAATATCATTCTCAAAGCTACCCAAATCAATGACTAGGCAGCATGCTCTTCCTCCAATACTGCATGTCATTTGGAAGATGTTATTTCATAGCCAGCCATCTCCTTCTTCCTCCTTAGGCACATAGCAAACTCACCAAACCACAAGTGGGTGACCCTTGTCACCCGCAACGGCATCTTCACCGGCTTCTTTTCCGATGAGACATTCGAGCGATGGCTAATGATTCGACTACCAATACTCGGCATTTCATCCGCGGAATGCGCAAAGACTTCCTAGTACTGTTGGAGTACCTTCTTGATTAGGTCCCTTACATCCGTGCCTGACTACTTCCCAACCTGGACCAATTTTTTGGGTCCTATCTCGACCTGTACAATTTCCTCCGGTCCTCAATCCATCTTCACTCCGCTTTCCGTCTCCCTCACCATGGGTATGTGTTGGGTGTGGCAACATTTGCCGGCCATTTGCTGATAGCTTCTCATGATCATGATGCCCCCTTCGTCAGTTTCGAATTTTATAGCGAGCTGTTAAGTTGACACCACGGTGCCTAACGAATTCAGTGCCAGACGACCTAGGATGGCATTAAACGCCGATCGGCCAGTCACGACATAGAACTCGATGCTGAGCGCGTGCTTTTGTTCTACGTCTCCTAAGAGGATGTCGAGTTTTATGGTGCCAAGTGGATCGATGACCTCGCCGGAGAATTCCAAGAGGGTCCTTGCTATGGGGAGCAACGTCTCGAACGGTATTCCCATTTGTTCAAAGCAACAGAGAAAGAGTATGTTGACCGAACTTCTTTGATCCACCAAGGCCCTTTGGAGGGTGCGGTCACGGACGTGCATGGTGATGACCTTGGGATCCTCGTGCGGGGTGCAGACATTCTTAAAGTCTTCTTGGGAGAAGGTTAAGGGTAGACATCTTTGAGGTTAGTTTTCTTCTCTCCTTGCAATGCCGAGACTCATGCCCTCTCCTTTTTGTTTCATGGCTGCGATCACATGTCTTGTTGCATGAGGTGCAGTGTCCGGCTCCTCAAGGGTGGGTCCAAAAGTTTCGTGCTTGAGTCTCTTCACATCCACAAATTTTCTCAGATAGGTTTTTTTCTTCAATTTCTCTATTCGGGACTAGAGCGCACAACAATTTTTGGTGTTGTGCCCCGGAGCTTCATGGTACTCACACCACTTCCTTCTATTTATCCCAACATCTGGGCTTGTGTTAGCCCGATCATTTTCTGCATCACCCTTGTTCTCTTCCAAGAGTAACTCGAGTAGTCTTCTTGGGCCGGGGCTGCGTGTCCTCTTTATGCCTCTTGTCATTCTCTTGGCCCTTAAGTTAGGGCCAGGAGTGTACATCTTACGCTTTTTGTGCTTGTATCTTGGAGGTTCTGCTCTAGTTTTCTTTCTTTGCGGTTCATCCTAGGCTATCACGTCCCTGGAAATCATGTATTTGTTGGCTCTTGTCCAGAGCACATCCATGGTTGTGGGGAGAGCTTTTACAAGGGAAAACTTGAAGTCTTTGATGAAGGTGTTGATGGCTGTTTCATCTGCAAGGTTTAGAATGTTCATCGTTGCTTTTGAGAATCACTGAATGAACCCTCGTAAGGACTCGTTCTCGGCTTGTTGTAGCTGAATCAACTAGGCAGCGGCCTTCTTTCTCCTCTTGTTGCTGAGGAAGTGGCAAGTGAACTTCTCGGCCAGTTCCCTGAAGCTCTGAATGGATCCGTTGCGGAGTGATGCAAGCCAAGCCTTGGCCATGCCCTTGAGGGTGGCCAGGAAGCATTTGCACCGCACGTCTTCGGAGGTGTCTTGTATGTACATGCATGCCGCAAATCCAGAGATGTGATCGTCGGGGTCTTGTGTCCCTTCGAACAACTCTAAGTTCAGCGTCTTAGCTTTCTCCATGGGGGCGGCAAAGGGGTGAAGGGAAAATGGGCAATGGGAATTTTTCCCATGAGCTCATGCACCACATCATGTGAGTCAGTGTCGGATCTTGTCTCGGTTAGGACCGGGGCGCGTGTGGTCCCATCTCCGGGTCAGTCACGGTGGCGAGAGGCCTTCTCCCTCCATCACCCTTGTCGGTCTCGGTGGCTTCCGCGCACTGTGGAGGCAAGGGACACAACAACCGCTTCTGGGTTTGGCGATGCAGGGCGTAGCGAGGCCTTGGAGGAGTCATCCTGATCGGCGAGTTGCATGATGAGGGTGCGAAGCTCGTGGAGTTGGCTATGGGTGACGTAGCGATCTTTGGACGACCTCGGGGTGGGAGGAGATCCGGTGGTGTTGTTTTTTGGGAAATGTTCCATTTCTCACAGACGGCGCCAACTGTTTCGGGTAACAGTAACAGGGGTTCTTTAATGGAGGGTGATAATACAGGCCCTTTTATTTTTATTTGATTATTATTCATTATTACAGTGATTTTTGATTGAATACAAGAAAATAAAAGAAAAAGAAAAGGGGGTCCCGCTACTCTCGGGGTGCCTTGGCCGAGTTTCGAGGGGAAGGGTCGGGAGAGCACTCGAGGGTAAGGGAGCAAGTATGGGTGTATGAGCAGAAGAAGGTATAGTTTTGGTTGGGATGATGGCAAATGAGGGGGGTTAGGCCCCTATTTATAGAAACACTGGGCTCCGGAGAGGTGTCCGGTGGGTCCTCGAAGGTCCGGTGATGTGTTTGGGGCTATGTCCGGAGCTTGGGCGGCATGTCTGGAGGAAATTGTGTCCGTTGATGTGTCTAGGGCTATGCCCAAAGTGATGGCCGGAAGAAACCGTGTCCAATAATGCTTCCGAAGCAATATCCGAAGCCTTTGGGCATGTTCGGTGAGGTGTCCAGAGGAAACCGTGTCCGATGATGTGTCCGGAGTTGTATCCGGAGCCTTTGCCGTCATGTCCATTGAGGTGTCCGAAGGAAACCGTGTCCGTTGATGTGTCTGGAGCTTGGGCGGCATGTTCAGAGAGATGTCCGAAGGAAACCGTGTTCGATGATGTGTCCGGGGATGTATCCGAAGCCATTGCTATCATGTCCATATAGATGTCCGAAGGAAACCGCGTCCGATGATGTGTCCAGAGCCGTATTTGGAGCCTTTAGGCGTGTCCGGTGAGGTGTCTGGAGGCGTATCCGGAGCCTTGAGGCATGTCGGATGAGATGTCCAAAGGAAACCTCTTCCGAAGATGTGTCTGGATTTGCTTCCGGAGTTGTTAGACGTGTCCGGTGAGGCGTCCAAAGCCTTCAAAAAACGTATTCCTCTGCAGGAGCTACGTCTTGAGTCTTTGGAAAGGCACTCTTCGATTGGAGCTATGTCCATAGCCTTCGGAAAGGGTACTTCTTGACATGAGCTATGTTCGGAGCCTTTGGAAAGGGCACTCCTCGGCATGAGCAATGTCCGGAGCCTTCGAAAAGTGCACTGTTCGGCATGGGACATGTTCGGAACCCTCAAAAAAGGCACTGTTCGGCATGGGACATGTCGGGAACCCTCGAAAAAGGCACTGTTCGGTATGGGACATGTCCGAAACCCTCGGAAAAGGCACTGCTCAGCATTGGACATGTCCGGAACCCTCGAAAAAGGCACTGTTTGGCATGGGACACGTCCGAAACCCTCGGAAAAGGCATTGTTCTACATGGGACATGTTCGGAACCTTCAAAAAAGGCACCGTTTGGCATGGGTGCCCGGAACCCTCAGAAAAAGCACCGTTTGGCATGGGTGATGTCTGGAACCCTCGAAAAAGGCACTGTTCGGCGTGGAACATGTCCGAAACCCTCGAAAAAGGAACTGTTTGGCATGGGACACTTCCTGAACCCTCGAAAAAAGCATTTTTCGGCGTGGGTCCTTTGAGTTCTGAGGGTCAAGTTGTTGTCCACCCACGTTGTGATGCCGTGTGGTCATTTATTGCTTAGTCGGCCTCTGGAGGGCGATTCTAAGGGCGAGACGCGTGCAGCGTCCAAGAGCCATGCATCACTTTGTCATTGCGTTGCCCATAAATCACATGTCATCCCTTCGTTGCAGCCCTCAGGGCCACGTGTCAATTTCTTTTGCGTACGATTTTTTGTCTCGACAGCCTTTAAATTAGTCCATTATGCCATATCACACATGTAATAGCCGAAAATATTGTAAGTGTGGAGAATGAGAATGATCTGTATTAAGTGAAGAATGAATGGTACGTGCATGCTTTTTATATAGAGCTTAAAGACAAAGCAAAAAACAATAATAACCTTCTTCAGACATGGGTAGGGATAAGAGAACAAAGACTTAAAACCCTATTTGACTTTCGTAAATACATTGATCCTCTAATAGGCCCCGCCAATTTGCATGTGAAGTGGTGACATGAAGATTGTTCTTGTGGTAGTGGAAAATGTCAATGCCAGGTACATTGGTTAGGATTTCAGCTACCTGCTGTTTTCTTAGAGTATAGTGGACCTAGAGATTACCCTTAAAGACCTTTTCACATAGATAATGCTACTCATCATCGATGTGCTTACTGCAGTCATTGGATACAATGTTTGCAGCAAGGTGTGAGGAAAACACGCTATGACAGTATATAGTGAAAAGGTTGGAGTCATGGAGAACGATGTCCCACATGAGGTAGCATACCCAATCAGCTTTAGCTGCAGCCTAAGTCTTGGCTTGATATTCAAATTTGGTTGAGGATTGAGAGACTGTGGCATGTTTCTTTACACGCTAGGAGATGAGTTAGGGTCCTAGATACAGAACATTACCAGTGGTTGAATGGCGAGTGTCATGACATACCTCATAATCACAGTACTATGTTAGCTAGCCATTCAACATACATGGCTGTCTAAATGAATTTTCCTTTCAAGAGTCTCTTGATCTCCTCTTTAACAAAATTTTTCATTTCTTGTGACATCCTTTGTTGAGCTTAAATAATGGGCTCTAACCCTGGCTTGATTGGTAGTTTATGTTCCATCACTTTTCTCTTCAAGCCTGGCATCTCATGATGCTCCTAGGAAAAACAATCCTTGAATTCACAGAGAAAGCTTATATACTATTTTCTCTGTTTCTTGGAAAGCAGAGTACTCACATATGTAGGCCTTGGATTCTACTTTGAGCCTAGGTTTACCTTAAAGAGAAGTTCTTGAACCTTAGCTCTTAAATCATCCATTTTATTTGGTGTTTCTCTTAAGGCAGATAACGCTAGCTTTTTTCTTGCATTGCCTTGACCTCAAAGAGATTCTTTATCACGAGGGGCTGCTTAGTCCAAGCTAGCCCATAGCATGCCAAGCATTAAGCTTTGTGATGGCTGAGGTGATGGCCCTTTAGGCCTTTAATGGGAGGGCTTTGCTTCTCTCCATAAGGCATTGCGCGCGACTTGAAGGTATCCTTCATCTAATAGGACTCTTATACGTCCCTAAATGTCTTCGGCTTCTAATTTTACTTTAGCATGGTCCACCTCCATCTAAGTGTGTGGGTTGTTGAGGATGGCCAGGGCATCACTCTGCTGGGTCTTTAGAGAACAAGTTTTGGTCGCTGTCAAAGGTCCTACTCCATCCTCAAAGAACTTTGCCTTAACAAAGTTGGAGTGACCCATTAATGGCTTATTATCTACCATAATAATCTCATATTTTTCATGGTTCCCGAAAATCAATAATTGTTGAAGTGAAGATTGAATACAGTTGTTTGAATTAAGCCAATCTCTCCCAAGTGTTAAATTATAACTTGATGTAGTATCCACAACAAAGAAGGTTTTTAGCTTCTTAAATTACCGACAGTTAGCTTAATTGGGATGATGCCTTTGGGTTTGATGGTGGCTTAAAAGAAGCCATAGATTGCCACATCGCAACTAATCAAGTCATCTCGAGACACACCGATGATCCCTATCATTTACGAAGGTAAAATGTTAATAACCACACCATTATCCACTAAGCCCCTATTCATTAGGATGCCATCAAACTTGGTTTTGATGTACAAGAGCTCATTGTATCTGTTTGCTATAGTTGGTCCATCAAGCATCACCTGTATAATGTCAGGATGGTCATCAGCTAAATTTGAGATTATGGATTTAAATTTAAAAGATGAGGAATTATAATTACCTTCAGGGGCCATTAGTTTAGCCACCGTCTCCGCTTGAAACACATTTTCCGCCGAGATGTTCCCCTTAAGGTCATCATGATCTTTCTTAGCCATGAACTATTGAGGGAGAAGTAAGGCAATCCTAACTTCAGCTTGTTCAGGCATAAACTGTGACTGGATGTGAAGTTTCCCATCTATTTCCTTTTCAATACTTTTTTTAGCTTGCACGTCTTGAGCCTGAGGCTGATTATTGCGTTCAAACTATCGAGCCCTAGACTTCCCCATCGGTTTAGGGTAGTCTTCTTTGTTGAAGTCCTTTTCTATGTTTTACCATGTTCGGTTAACTAGGTGAAGAGGCTCCACCAAATTGAAGCTGAGTGGGTTGTAGTCCTACTCATCGTTTGGTAGTTTTCGAGCCCATGAATCCTTGGCGAATTGGTCTCACCAAGATTAATTGCCCTCTAAGGATGAGAGATAGCTCATCTTTCAGGCTTTCTGTGGGGTTCTTTCCTTATCTTTAAGGCTCTTAAGAGTGCTTTTCCTTTTTGACCTTCAAGATCCATGGGCTTAGGGCAGCTACTCTTAACATTCTTGTGGTTAGAGCCTTCTTTAGAAGGATCTTTAGCCAGCCAGGAGACAAACTGAGCTCATTTCTTGGCTACCCTTGAGCCTAGCAGCTTCCTCTTTTGTGTTTTGGTAAGATTGGAGGGTCCATGATTCCCTTGGTTAGGTTGGTTTCTTCTCCAGGCATTCCCAAAGCAGACACCTGAGGGTTACCATACCACAAGTCGTGGAACATGATTAGTCTCTAGCCTAGTGGTATTTTGTGTTCTTGATGGGATTCCCCGTCTTCATGATCAGTTGAGCTTTTGGGAAGGAGTCCCTAGTTCACTCAAAGAGTGGGTCCCTTTTTAGGATTGCTGATGTCTTGTTGGGGTCCAACTCAAGCTTCTTCATGTAAGCTACGAGCATAAGCTCACATCGCCCACACCGAGAGTGAGCAGGCTTCATGAGTTTTCTTGTTACTTCCTTCTTGGTGGCAAAGACCATCTATCATTGCTTGTCAAGAGACACACCCAGATTTGTTTCTTCTTCTTTTCAAAGAAGAATAGTTCCTTTCATAAGTAGTCCATTTAGGAACCTTTTGTATGTTGCACAATCACAGGTTGGATGTTCCATTGTAATATTCAACTTGTATAACCCATCTCCTAGCTTAACAGGGCTTCTTAGAAGCCCCAATGCTCTTTGCGTTAACAATATTGTGAATAAGGCATTAGCTATGACCAACCTTTCTTTATCTGTCTACATCCTGCAGATGAGTTTTGCCATAGCTTGAGCATTGTAGATATCTCGCGACTTGACAACCTTTATCACATTTACCTATATAGGACTCAAGAATGGGTTTTTTTTAACATCCATTGTTTCCCACTTTAGGAAAAATGAGTTCCCTTGCCTGAATGGTGTCTTGGGCTTTGATTCTAAAGATGACGCAGTTGTTTGTTGAGTGTGTGTGAAAGAATCATGCCACTTACAATAAACTTTCCATCTCAAGGAATTAGGATCAGGTTTTTTTATGCTTCGTCTGGATTTTAAGTCTATTGTTTGCGTCGAGCCAATCAAATATTATATCGGCCCTTGAGAGATCAAGCAAATATTTTCTTAAATCCCGGATTGATTTGACTTCCTAACCCTAATATGTTTTTTCGCCGAAGGATTGCAGAGCACGGGAGGTCACTTGCCATACTTAGGAATGTCAATTTTATAAGGAGGAATTTCCTCCTAATCTATTACCTCATGCAGGTAAGTTCCATACATGTTCTTCTTGGGGATCTCTTCTTTCGAAACAGCCTCTTGTTTAGCGGCACATTCCATTAGTTATAATGGACTAGTGAAATTTAATCCCTTAAATTTCTTTCTGAATTCAATATCAAGGCCGCTCAAGGCTTGCTTGGCATAATCTAGTTTGCGGAGCAACACAGTACATTTTAACAGAGCTCTGTTGAACCAATTAATATAATCCTCTATTCTCCTTGATTTTGCTTCATTCGAGGCAAGTCCGACATAAAGGTAGCTTGTTCCATTCTTTGGAATTAGACCTGAAATTGTCTTGACATATCATCCCAATTAAAGATAGAGTTAGGTGGCAGGCTTATGTATCATTGAAAAGTCATCCCTGCCAAAGGACTATGTTAGGATACAAATTAGAGTCTGACTTTGGTGGGAAATGTTGTTGGTGATCTTTAGCGATGGTTAGTCTTTCTGAAGTCAATTTTGGTGGTTGTTCTTAGTTAGTAAGTTGGTAGTTAAGATGAAGAGTCTAAATCCATTGTTTTGTGCTCTTGATTGTATTGGTATAAATGGGTGATGTTACGATTCTCATAATAGGGGGCATATGAAATAAAGTGTAAATGTAATAAGGAGTGGAATCGAGCCTAATGAGTTGTAATAGCTAGTTGATATTGTAATTAGTTGCTTAAGCTTTGGAAGTCATGTAATAAGTGAAGTCTAGAGCTTAGGTGGTCAATACTGGTCAATAGTGGCGGCTTAGTGGGTGGTTGGTGATATAGCATGAGTTAGATGCAATGTAATAGATCATATCATGTAAGTAGTATAAATAGTGAGGCTTAGGCTTGTAATATAATAACTTGGATGAATGAATTGATATCCTTGATATCTATCTCTACTTTCTCATCTCCTTTCCCTTCTTATCTCATCTAAACTCTATATTCTTTCTCATCTCATACTCTCTTTATCCCAACCAAGGTTAAGTTTCAAGAGAAATCCTTGAATCGTAACAGTTGGTATCAGAGCCTTGGTTTGGCTTCCGAATCAAGCTCTTATCCCAAAAAAATTACAAAATCTGGTTAATTGTATTGCAATTAATCAATAAAAACAGTTGTGGTACTGATTTTGTTTAGTTTTTACATTGAGGAATTCAATTCTGCATTTTTGAATTGATTTCTAGCGGTTACTGCATTTGCTACTGCAAGGCCTAGGAGGTTCTTCGGTTGGGATTAGAATTGCCGCGATTACATTGAACAAAGGTTAATTGATCAGTATTTGCTGACTTCATTCAACATTAAAGCTTATTCATAGTGGATTCAGCAGTTCGATCAAGCATTAAGCTGCTGAATGTTAGTGCTAAAGCAAAATAACAGTGGCTGAAGTAATATGCAAAGCATAATTGATCTTGATCAAATATTCATTTGATCTGTGGAGAAGAAGCCAAGTGATGCTAATTGATTCACATTAAACTTGATCATCATCAAAAGATCATAAACAAGATGAATTGAGGTTTAATCAGATTCTACAACTCAGAAATTGAAGTTGAGGTAACTGTTTCTGAACTGCAAGTTCAAACTCGATTCAAATATGCTTTTCTTGCTAAATTGTGATGAAATTGTGTTGATAAGCTTAGAAGTGGTGAGAATTCATCAGAACATGTGTTTGATTCTTAAGAAATTATATGTTACTCAGTGGAGAAGTGTTAGGCAAAATTCTGACAGCGAAGCGAAAGTCTGACAATGAACTAGGAAACGAAAATTGTTGAAATTCGATTTCGTTCGTGAAGTTCGCTTTAGGTATTGTGTTGAGGACTTGATTACGAGCTAGAACCGGGCTTAATTCAGAAGTGTAAGTCCAATTACTCAACTAACATTGCGGTTAGGGTTTGTTCGAGTTCCTCTGTTCGAAGTTCGTTAGTTAGGGTTGGGAATATGAGGTGATTCTTAAATCCGATCTTGAAATTCAGAAAATTGTCGATCTTAACATTTTGTGCTGCAGTTAATTAGAAAATCATTCAAATCAATTCACAGTTGAAGTTTAAGAGTGATTATGGATAGTAGTGATGCAACATGTCCAGATTGGCTGAAGACAATGTTTGATCAACTCAAGAAATCTAATGCTAAATTGATATAGCAAATGAACTAGCAAAACAACGTGAAGATTGATCAACAAGCTCAGTCAATAGTAATAGAGAGATCGGTACAGGTCGTTCTTCAATCACAAGAATTGGAGGAAAGGCTTAACATGTCTATTGATCGGCATATGCAGCAACTTGAAGTGAAATTCGCCGAGATTCGAGAACAATTTAGAAGGCCAATTTCTCCTGCTGTGAATATACATTGTTCATCTCATTAGTTTGATGGTGCGGGGGTTCTTCATGCCAATGAGTTTCCGGAGCTAGGGATAGCGTTAAACAACAAAATTTCAATGTTGAGCAAAAAGAGAAAGTGGAATCTATTTTCGTTGGAGATGAACTCGTCCCCGAGAATGCCAAAATTGATGAAAATAGGCTAGAAGAACCTGAGTTTGAATAAGATGATCCTTATGAAGACTCGTTGCTAGAGTTAGGGTAACTTGATGATGCTGGGGCACAGTATGACATGCATCCGGAATGGGAATATGATTTCCATGTCAAGGGAATGTTAAAGAAAGCAAGGATCAGAGCTAAGAGAAGCCAACTCAATGACGCATTGAACGATTTTTGGGAAACAAAGAAGAAGTTGAAGCGTAAGGTGATGTTTCGGACTCAAAGGTTTGGTGATCAACAAGAACTAACTCAAGATGCTGCTCTAACTGATGTAAATGCTGGTATACAAGGTTCAGGACAAGCTTATATGCAGAACCACAGCACTTTCATTGCTGAGCAATGTTATTATTCTATTGGAGAATCAGTTGTTGTTGCTGCTGTACCTTCAAATACAGATCATGGTATGCTTAAGTTCACCTTTGGGCTTGTTGTTGTGCTAACTCAGATCTAGAACAACTTTATATTGGATGCCTTGCAAGGTCTCTTGTGTGGGGAGAATGTTTATGAACTTAGAGCAGCTGAAATGCACTATCGGCATGCCGATCGGCAAGTTCGGGATGATTTATTCCTTTGTGTGAGTGGAGTTGTGACTTATCCAAGTGCAAGCTCTTATGATAAGTTGCCCCCTGATCCGGGAGAAGATTCTCAAGACTATATAAAGATGAGAGGAGTCGAATTTTTGCTGAAAAGTAGCCCTCGGGCTGTGAGAGTGCGTTTCAAGGTTCACAATAAACAAAGCTTGATTCCTATGCGAGCAATTGAGTTGTTGGAGGTGTATAAATGCTATAATATGCTGAAGGAGAATGCTGTGCAGCCCAAAATTAGTACAATTAGTGCACGAAGCCAAGTAAGGATAGAGGTTATAGCATTTGACAATTGGAATCAACTGCAATTGATTAGTGTTGATGTGATTCATATCCTGAACATTTTTGGGGTGAATTGTTGTGATTGTTTTGAGTGGAAAAATCATCTCCACAAGCTTCAATATTTCCTTAATATTTGGATAGTAAGGATCAATGTAGGTTTGAGGAGGACTTCAGCTAAAATCAGAATTAAAATCAGCAAGGGGACTCTGGACAGGATAACTCAGTGTTTGAAGAAGTTTTCAGCTATTCAAGAGCTTGGTTGGTGTCTCCACTTATTATATCTGTTACTTATGCTTGTGTTGGTTGGTAATAAAGCAGATCTTGGACATTTGTGGCAAGATTAGTGGTTGGTTAAGCGTCGGGAACCAAGAAATCTGGTGTTCAGATCACAAAGGGTGAGCTGCAGCATTGGAAGTGTCGTTTGGATTGTTTTGGGTGTTCAAGTTATGACATTGTGCATTTGGCATTCAAGAATGGTTTATGTATTCCTAATTCGTGTGTTCTATGCAAGAGATTGGGAAGAAGTGGCTGAAAATTTCAGATCCTATAAGCTTTCAATCAAGATTCAAGCTATTGAAGCACACGCTGTTGACAATGCTGTAAATTCTGAAAGAGCTCAAATTCTCCCATTGACAGCTACAAATGAGAAGCTCCATGGGAATGTGATTGGTGCTATCATGATTTTGGGATGGTGTAATAACTTATTCACATCAATGAGCCTCCATTTGAACAAAAAAAGAACTGAAATCTGTCAATATGATTTGCATCAGAAACTGGGATGTACCTGCTGCATTGGAACTTGTTTGCAAGCAGAACTTGAAGCTTGGTTCTCTTGGTTTGAGTTTGGAAGGCCTCCCGAGAAGTTAAAGAACTCCATATGCATTCTCGTGGGTTTCTTAACATTCAAGTTTTGCGGTGCAGCACTTTACAACCTGAATTACAGAGTTGCTGCTGCGTGTTGGGACTTTCAGCAGCAAGGCTGGGTTGTGAGCTGTATTAATTGGGTTATGAGGTGTCATGGAAGTGTGGTTGATGTTTGGTTTGATCGGTGTAGACCTCCTGAAGAGTATTATGCACTCAAACGCAAGCATTACATCTTGATAAACAACATACATTGTGCTCTGCTGATAATTCAGTTGATAGTGCTCTGAGGTCCTCCCAGCTGCAGAATTCAGCAAATCTCCATCACTTCAGTTAAAATTCAGATTGTGTTGGTTTAGTTGCTGTGAGTTGCTGATGTGTTCGGTTAAGTTGCTGCAGCGGGTGTGTTTCGGCTATTTTGGCTGCTGCTATGCTGTTGTTGCTGATTCTATTACTGATCTGCATTATATGTGTTCCTGGATGCTACATTTTTGTAGTTGCAGCTCTACAACCAATTTGCTTCATGTTTAGCTCGTGTTTCCTATTGTGGCATTTATTCTTCAAGCTTTAAGCTTCTTCTTGATTCTTGGGGACAAGAATCTTTGAAAGGGGGGAGTAATGTTACGATTCTCGTAATAGGGGGCATATGAAATAAAGTATAAATGTAATAATGCGTGGAATCGAGCCTATTGAGTTGTAATAGCTAGTTGATATTGTAATTAGTAGCTTAAGCTTTGGAAGTCATGTAATAAGTGAAGTCTAGAGCTTAGGTGGTCAATGCCGGTCAATAGTGGCGGCTTAGTGGGTGGTTGGTGATATAGCATGAGTTAGATGCAATGTAATAGATCATATCATGTAAGTAGTATAAATAGTAAGGCTTAGGCTTGTAATCTAATAACTTGGATGAATGAATTGATATACTTGATATCTCTCTCTACTTTCTCATCTCCTTTCCCTTCTTATCTCATCTAAACTTTATATTCTTTCTCATCTCATACTCTCTGGTGACTATCATGTAATAATCAATTTAGTGAATGAAAGAATATCTTAATTGCTCTTTCTCATCTAACGCTCTCTTTATTCTCATCTCTTTCACTTTTGCTCTCATCTTACCTCTTCTCTCTCCTAGGTTATGATCAAGATTCATCTTGATTCATAACAACTAGTATCAGAACCTTGAGGTTGCATATGATCGTATTGATTGATCTTCAATTCGATTGAATTGTTGAAGTTTAGGCTTGTTTGTTGCTGAATTTATTGAATTATTTGGCAATCTGGCTAGAAATAGGCAATATGTTGCTTTGGCTGGTGGAGCAAACACTCGTTCTAATGTAGCTAGCAATGCATCTAATAACACTACTACTTATGCTGCTGTAGTTGCTGGTACTGATAGTGGAGCTAATCACGGAAATTAGATGGATTAGGTGCTCCAGAAGATGCAGAATATGATGCAATCCTTCTGGCAGGATATGAATCAGAGGTTTAAATCACAATCCCAAGAGATCTCACAGCAAATTAACGGATTGCAGCAAAAAATGGAGAGGCAGCAACAACAGGCTGGAGGTGGCGTATTGTTGCCTGCAAGTTAGCATTTTAGACCTCCTAATCCAAGACCTCCATTGGTGGATAGCAGTGATACAAGGCCTCCTCTTGTGGATAGCAATGAAAGTGCATCAAGTGCAAGGAGCAATTGTTTTAGACAGCCTCATGTGGATCTAGAGCCTTTCGATGGCACAATGCCTAAATCTTAGATAAGGAAGTGTGAGCAGTACTTTCGTTTCTACAACATTGAAGAATAGAAAAGGTTGAGTTGGCAGCTGTGTATTTGAAAGGAGAATTGGAGGTCTGGTATTACAGTATGATGTGCCGTAGGCCTACAACCACCTGGACTGATTTTGCAAATAAGCTTTGTGATAGGTATCGGGATGAAAATGTGAGTAAAGTGGTGGATAACTTCAATAAAGTAACTCAAGTCTCATCCGTAAATGAGTACATGACAAGGTTTGAAGGATTGAGAGCCAGGATGCTCACTGTGTATCCTGAGGCACCGGAATCATATTCTATGTCAAGCTTTGTGAGTGGACTTAAGCCCAAAATCAAGAACATGGTTAAGGCATTCGATCCATGCACTCTTTCTCAAGCGTAATCGAAGGCAAGAAAGGTTGAGAGCTCGGTATTGACAGTTCCTGATTCTCAGAAATTGAAAGATGCTTCCAATGGATCATCATCATTAAGATTTACATAGTCTAGTAACAGAGCTGGCAGTACTGATGATAGAAGGCCTCAAAAGCTTTGTTTTAAATGCAATCAGAAGTACTTCTTTGGTCATAAGTGTGACCCTAAGCATCTCATGGCAGCCACTGGAATAGAAGCTTATGAAATAGATGAAAATGAGAAGCTTGATTATGGGAAGCAAGAGGAAGAAATAAGGATGATTCTAAGAAGGAAGATGAGGATGAAATTTCTATGATGGCCTTAATAGGGAGTGGCTCACATAATACCATTCCAATTGAAGGAGTAGTTGGGCAAAGAGACTTATTGATACTCATTTATAGTGGAAGCACACATACTTTGTGGATCCCAAATTTGTAAGAGTTGCGGGACAAGATTTAATCATGACAAGCCCTTTGGCTGTCACAGTGGTTGGTGAAAATTCAATTTTGACACACACAAAGTGTAAGAAGTTCAACTGGAAGATGCAAGGTCACAAGTTTGAGTATGATTTCAGAGTTTTGAGGTCGGGAGGGTGTGATATGGTGTTAAGAGTTGATTGGATGAAGTCCTTCAGTCCTATACTCTTCAATTTCTCCCAATTCACTATGTCCATTGAAAGAGATGGGCAAAAGATCAAGTTATAAGGCATTGTGGAGCAAGGCTAGCTCCAATTGATGAGGGGCAAGGGTCTGTAAAAGGTTCTTAAGAAGCGAACTTATCAATGGGTAGGACAACTCTACTCAATCACTGCTTCTTCAAAACTCAACCAAACAGATTCTAGCACTACTTTAGACTCCAACGCTGCTTTAGGTTCCAACACAACTATGGATTCTTTGCTTCAAGAGTCTGGTGATTTGTTTGAGCAGCTAAAGACCTTACCTCTAAAAAGGGAGCTTGATCATGCAATTCCTTTGAAGGAAGGTTCTAATCTAGTGAATCTTCGTCCTTATAAGTATCCTCATTCTCAGAAGAATGAGATTGAAAAGCAAGTTGAGGACCTGTTGAAGACAATATTCATAAGACATAGCCATAGTCCCTTTACTTCTCCGGTAATCTTGGTTAAAAAGAAGGATGGATCTTCATGAGTGTGCACTGATTATCGTCACTTGAACTCTCTTACATTTAAGGATAAATTCAAAAATCCAATTGTAGACGATCTATTGGATGAACTTCATGGCTCTTAGTATTACAGCAAGCTAGATCTAAGGCAGGGCTATTATCAGTTTAGAGTGCAAGACCAAGATATTCATAAAACAACTTTTGGAACACATCAAGGGCATTATGAATTCGTGGTGATGCCTTTTGGACTGTCTAATGCCCCTGCAACATTCCGGGCTCTGTTGAACCTTATGTTTAAGCCTTACTTAAGGAAATTTGTACTTGTTTTCTTTTATGACATTTTGGTCTACAGCTCTACTCTGAAGGAACATCTTACTCATCTGCAATTGGTATTTCAGACCATGAGACAGCACAAGCTATATGCCAAGCTCTCTAAATGTACATTTGCTAAGAGACAAGTGGAGTACCTTGGCCATGTTATCTCGGGTGATGGGGTAGCTACAGAACCAAGAAAGGTCTAAGCTATGAAGGATTGGCCAGAACAAAGATTTCTCAAGCAACTAAGAGGTTTCTCAGGTTTAATAGGCTACTATCACAAATTCATAGATGGATATGGGATTATTGCAATGCCACTAACAGATCTGCTTAAGAAGGAGGCTTTCAATTGGGATGATTTGGCTGAGGAAGCTTTTGAGCAGATGAAGCAGGCTACGACTATTACTCCAGTATTGGTAATTCTAGACTTCAACTTGCCCTTTGCATTAGAGGCAGATGCATGTAGTAGTGGAATTGGAGTAGTTCTTTGACAAAATGGTATACCTCTGGCTTATCTCAGCCAAGCATTGGGTCCCAAGAATCAGAAGCTATCCATTTATAAAAAGAGGTACATGGCAATTCTCTTGGCAGCAAAGAAATGGAGGTATTATTTGGAAGGTCATCATTTTCTAATCAAAATAGACCACCAAAGCCTCCAATACCTGCTTGAGCAAAGAATTTCTATAAGAGTTCAAAGGAAGGGATTGATGAAGATGTTGGGTTTGGCGTATACAATTGAGTATAGGAAATGAGCTAATAACCCTATTGTAGATGCTCTTTCAAGAAGATAGGAGGAAGTTGAAACATAAGCTTCTTGTGCTGCAATTTCTCTGGTTATACCATAGTGGATGACTAAAGTGATTAGATATTATGATCAAGATGCATTTGCTCAGACTTATATCATTCCTAGCATCACAAAGGCAACACCTGGTGATCCTGATTCAGCGGTCACAGTCAGCAAGGGAATTATTCAAATTAAAGAAAAGATATACATTGGTGAAGGAGCTGGGTTGAGGAATCAAGTCATTGAGGCTTCTTATGATTCTCCCTAGGGAGGGAATTTTGAAATTGAAGGGACTTATCAGAGGATCAAGTAGTACTTCCATTGGAAAGGGCTGAAGAAAGAAGTTCAGGAGTTTGTGTGGCAATGTATGGTTTGTTAGCAAATCAAGGTTGTCCATACTCCAAACAAGGGCTTGCTGTAGCTCTTACCAGTTCTTGATGGGGCTTGGACACACATTAGTATGGATTTTTTTAGGTAAAGAAGTTATTTATGTGGTAGTAGACCCCTTTACCAAGTTTGGCCACTTTATTAGCCTCTCTCATCCAATTTCAGCAGAGAAGTTAGCAAGGCTATTGTTGGATCATATCCACAAGCTTCATGGACTGCCATAATCGATTGTATTAGATAGGGACAGATTGTTTACTAGCAATTTCTGGCGTAAGTTATTCCTATTACTGGGTAGCTATGAGCTGCTCTTATCACCCACAATCTGATGGCCAAACAGAGAGGGTGAATCAGTGTATTGAGCAATATTTGAGAGGGATGACATTCTCACATCCCAAGCATTGGCACAGATGTTTGTCCCTTGCTAAGTATCGGTACGATAGTCATTCACATTCTTCCTTGGGCACAACTCCATTCAAAGCTTTATATGGGTATGAACCTCCCTCTCCTTTGATCAGCCTAGGTATGGTTTCACATGTAGAAGGTGTTAATGAGCTTCTCAGTCAGAGGGCATAGTTGGTTAGATGGCTCAAAGATAATCTTCAGCTTACTCAAGCTAGGATGAAGTACTTCGCAGACAAGAAGAGATCTGACAAGAATTTTGACGTAGGAGACCTTGTTTATCTCAAATTGCAAACCCATAGGCAGAGTTCAGTGGCCATTCACAAGAACATTAAGTTTTGTGCTCGTTATTTTGGTCCTTACAAGGTTTTAGAGAAGATTGGTAGAGTAGCTTACAAGCTAGAACTTCCTCCAAACAGCTTGGTGCATCTAGTTTTTCATATTTCCTTGCTCATGAAACACATTTCAATCGGAGTCACTTGTGAAACAACTCCACTTTAGGCCACTTTGCATTGAATTCTGGTGCAGGAACCTGAAGCAATTTTGGCCAGTCGTGAAATATAGCCGCAGTGTGTAAAGGTTAGGCAAGTGCTAGTTCAATGGGCAAACTTTGGTAAGGAGCATGCTTCATGGGAAAATTGGTTCTTCTTGAAGTTTCAATTTCCTTCCCTACATCCTTGAGACAAGTATGTGCTTGAGGGAAGGGTATTGTCATGTACGGATTCAAATTAAAGGCTAACTTTGGTGGGAAATGTTGTTGGTGATCTTTAGCGGCTGTTAGTCTTGCTTGAGTCAAATTTGGCAGCTATTCTTAGTTAGTAAGTTGGTTGGTAGTTAAGATGAAGAGTCTAGGTTCATTGTTTCTTATTCTTGATTGTATTGGTATAAATAGGTGACTATCATGTAAGAATCAATTTAATGAATAAACTAATATCTTGATTGCTCTTTCTCATCTAACTCTCTCTCTATTCTCATCTCTTTCACTTCTCTTCCCATCTTACCTCCTCTCTCCTGGGTTATGATTAAGATTCATCTTGATTCATAATAAGAACCTCAGTTTTAGGTAAAGATTATCAACTACCTCTCTATATTGGCAATTGAACTTTACCTAATGCATGAAAGCAAATGTGTTCCATTCTCCTGAGAAGAGGGTAAACTCTAGTATCTTGTATCCACTAAGGAATGGGTAATCCCTATCTACATAGTTAGCTTAAGGCTTACTATAGAAGAGTCTGTTGCCCGATCAAAGGGATGACCCATACAATTGCTTAGTGAGGTCGGCCAATTGGTCTTGGAGGAGTAGGTTCAGCGCTTGGTTATGCATTGGCAATTTATCTCGAGGGGTTAAGGATCTCTGGGGGATCAACAGGATACCCCTGAGCTCCTATGACCATTGGGTGAGGAAACAGACATTGTCTTGCATATGCAAGATTACACCCTTCTTGGTTTACATGGCTTTATTGATTGATTGGGTATCACATAAGGACCAACGGAACCTTGGGTCAGAGGCATGCCTAGGGGCACCCCCATGCTCAATGGTTGTTTTGGCAATCATAAATTGGTCTATCCCTAAGGAAAACTTCTGGGGACATGGTGCATTTAATTGTCCCCCAGTCTCATACACCATAGTGGACTTAAGAGGAGGGCATTAATCCCTTGTGATGGGTACCTGCCCTTCCCCATTGATATTGAGGCACTGTTTAAGCCTTAAGATGGCCTTCCTTGCATGGGGAGGGTGCATATGGCCTTGCCCCCGAGTTTCAAGGGGGGAGCATAGCCTGATCATTGTTGTTCGGATCCCAAGAAGTAAAGGTGTGCCCTTGATTCGAGAGTCTAGACACTCAATATGCCATGTTTTCATTCCAAAGGTTTTGGTCCAAGCATATGACACCAAAGTTAGCCATAGTGTTATTCCCTCTCCCCTTAGAGCTAGTATTTGTACCAAAGTTTCCTGGTGTTGTGAGCTTAAAGGAGTGTCACGCGGGTATTAATAGAGATTAAGGAAGAAAGGACGTCTTAAATGTGTAAGGTTGTCCCAAACAGCTTGAACTAGGCCGTTATGGTCCTTACCATGTCTTGCTAAGATAGGCTTGACTTCGCCACCGTTTGCTTTTCACGTCTTTGGTTATAAAGTTAGCGCTAGAAGATAAGGTCGCATTCATTTCAACCATGACCATATTAGTTTCTTTGAACTCTTTCGTTCATGGAAGTTCCAACATCATTGACAATAGTCCTCAAAGCGTCTGCGTTTTTGTGCTAGCCAGCCATAGTACATTCTGTCTTTGCACATTGCTTTTCTTGAACTCTTAGTCTCTGATCCGCGAGTTCCATTTAGCACATGAGCATAGCAATAAAACTCTTTCTAGAATAACCACGAGGCACGATATGCTCATCCTCTGGGATATCATCATCATCCCCACAATCATTATCGTAGTTTTGACTAGTTTCATCGGTTTGCAAGATACGACGCTATTCTAAGAGCTGCTTGAGTGATGGCTCGATCAAGGCCCACCCTTTGGATCTTTGGTGAATGGTATGAGATTATATTATGATAATCCACAATAGGCTTAGGGATTATAAAATCTGGTATCCCACCGTGGTCACAAAACGATGCGTTTGTGGCTTTTGTCTGTTTTTAGTGTTTATGGTTTATGTGAATGCAAAATCAAACATACATGCAAAAAGAAAATCGCCTCAACTTGGGAGCGAGTTTTATTATCGAATTGCACTTGTTTGGCCTCAATCAATCACCTCTAAAGCGGGTTTATGCTTTTGGTGAATCTAACTTCGATTTTGCACTTATAAAGTGGATTCTGCACTTGCTCCAATTAAAGGGACATAAATTAAATATTTGTAGTTTTTAGGTTTAACAATTTTGCATTAATTAGAAAGGAACATGGACCTGGCCTAAGTTGTAGTTCGGGTGATGGAGAGGACTGCACAGACACCTTACCTCATATACTTAAAAGTTAAGAAAAAGGGTGAAGACAAGCCCAAGAGATCAGTAATCCCCTCATAAGCCCAAGTCCACAGATACCCTTGACTTGTGATAACACGAATAAGTTAAAGCTTGACAAGTGGAGAAAACAGCATCTGGGTTCTTAAATTAGGAGTAACACAATCAAGGTCAAGCCTTGAGCATTGAACCGCTGCAATAGTGGCTCAAATCTAAATTCTCTTGACTCGCTAAACAGTGACGCCAGTGTTAAGACCAACGCAATCAAGCTTGAAACATGGTCGTCCAAGCCTTAAACCAATGACTCAAGTCTTAACACATTGATAGTGGGAGCAGATTTAAAACAAGAATTTTATATCGAAAACTCGTGAATTGTATTCCCTTGTTGAATAGTAAAACAGAAGGCTACAAATTACTATATTCCTATGGAAAGGAAAATAAATGAAGCACAAGTGTGCTGTGAAAAACATGAGTAAGTTTTGTGATTAAAGCTGGACACTTTATGACGTAAATTATAGACCTAAATTTTAATTCCTGCTCCTTAAAAACCAAGCATATATGTCCCTAGTTCAACCTGAATGCCCCATTACTGCACTGAATTGGCATTGAATGTGCATTGACAGACCGTGCTTAAGGGTCTTCTAGACTCCCCACATTCATCAGCTTCATTCTGCACATGCTTGTTGTCCACATTCCATGATATGCGCCCCAAGTAAATATCTCAAGCTTAGAAACCACGTTTCTTGGCACCCTTTTGTTAATCCCTCGAGCTCGAGCCCCTTCTACCCCTTCCAGCCGTCTCTAGAGGTTGTTAATTTTCAAAGGTTTTGAACTAATCAAGTAGTTGGACTCAAGACACCGTTATTTCTATTCTAAGAGCAATTTATGCCTCGAGCATGGCTTTTTGTGCCATACATGTGTCATTTTATCCTTAAACGACGTTGTCCCAACTCCCTGAAGTTTGGGGTGATAACAAAAATTTAAAATATCTGTAAATTAGTTTAAATATTTACAAAACATTTTAAGTTGTCGTAAAATATTTATAAGTATTTTAAATTTTAATAAAATATTTAAATATTTAAACATAGTTAGATATTTAAAGAACTAATGTACAGCAGGAGAAATCTAAGACAATGATATTGGTTGTGGCTAGAGGATGGCAACCGGGTGGTGTCAGTCGTTGTATGAGAGATTTCTTGATGTTTTAAAATTTTTGAAATTATTTTTTGAAATATTTAAAGTAGGGTTATTTATGCCAACGGTTCATGTACTTTGCCCATTATGTTGATTTAATCCTTATACTTTTAATTGTGTCCATTTATTTGTTAATAATTTAGTCCAATTGAATTTAAGTTGGCAACATAATTTTTAGCGACATAGTCATATTAGATGCAAGTAGCCTACTATAATGCAACATGTTAACTCAATTTAACCCAATCCGTGGTTGAATTGTAAAAATTTTATCAACGTAACATAAATTTTACTTCAACAACCCAATTGATACAATATCAATAGTATAGGGATTAAATTGACACAATTAAAAGTACAAGGATAAATTGACACAATAGGCAAAGTATAGGAATCTTTGTCATAACTAACCCTTTAAAATATCTTTGATTATACAAGGGCGATTTTATCGAATGTTTTTATAAGCGCCATGTTTTATTTTAATTAAAATAAAACAACTGTAAAATAATTTATGCAATAAAGCAACATATAAAAGATAGAAGAAATTAGATTTTACGCAAAACCAGTTATATAGAAAGATTCATGAGTCATTACTCATTTAAAAGTTGCACAATCAAACAAAGTAAAAATAAAAAAACAATTACATGAAGTAAAAGTTAACACCAATTATTGTTGTATTAACGATTACCCCATGTTTTTAACTCAAAACTAAACTTTTATATAAGAACGGAGTAGTCTTTTTTAGACACATGAAAAGCTCTGGCTGGCTGTAAAGGTGTACATGGGCAAAGGTTGCAAGTTCAAGAACCTCAAAACGCCAATTTTTCATATTGTAAGTAGCCTTTTTATTAAAAGGAAGAAAAATATGAAAACCAATTAATATTAATATATAAAACTATTCATACACTAAATTGATATTAGTTTTATTTTAATATTAGTACAGAGTTAACTATAAACTAATAATATTAAAATAAAAGTAATAATATAAAATTAATTTTATATTTATGGTAATTGTATTATAAGTTAATTATATTCATTAACTAATATAATAATTTAATAATAATAAATAGTTAAATACATTAATTAATTGTTACAAATATTTATTTTTATTTTTATAGGATATTAATAATGTAACTCGTTTGTTATTCTTGATTGTGACATGTTCACCTCCATGCCCTCTTATACAACAACAAATATCGTTCTTCTTTTAGGTCACCACACCTTCTATGCTATACAAATTCAATAAAAGATCTGCTATATCTTCTATTTGAATAAAACTATATTTTGTACACCCATTTAGAATCAACTTTCTTCACCTTGGCAAATTTTTTGATATTGCTTCCAAAATTAGGAACCTAGATGTCAGTATGCCATAGACACCCTCTATCACATTTCCCAAAGATGAGTATCTATAATTATTAGCCACATGGTTCTCTTATGAGTATCTATAATTATTAGCCACATGGTTCTCTTATGTTTGTAGGGTTCATTACCAGGCACTAAAGCATTGGATCTCATTAAAACTTCAAGGTTAAGCGTACTTGGGCAAAAGTAGTACCAGAATGGGTGACCTTTTGGGAAGTCCTCATGTTGCCAATCCTATAAGGTGGAGGGTCCTCGAAAATAGCCTCTCGACAGGGCTACACCCTAAAGGGGTAAGGCTGCGTAGATCCATTCCTCTCAGACCCAGCTTATGCGGGAGCCCTTGGGGCATTGGGCAGATTGTTGTTGTTGTTCTCTTATGTCATTGACCTCATAGGACGGTTGTTCATTGGAGGTGGGAATGATTGCAGGGCATGAGTACATGAGAGCAAACGAAAACTTCAAGTGGAGAAAGAGAATGACAGAGTAAAGAAAGAGATCAAAGGGAAGGATGCTAAGAATGAGAGAAACATAAAACCTTGTGGAAGCCACATAGGTGGAATATTCACATTCCGAACTTCCCAAAAGAATATGGAAGTTAGAAAACTGTTTTGCAATTTTTGTAGTTTTAAAGTTCTCCTAAAAACATTTTCAAAGAAACTGAAAAAATTTCTATTTATAAACAAGCTTTTACATTTTCTGTGAACACTGATAAGAGCTAAGCGTTAATCGTAAAAACACAAAGGAATAGGTACCATATATCTCACATAATAACACAATAATCCCACAGCGGGCATGATTAGAGTGCTTCAAGCCCTGAATCACTAGCTTGCAATCATTTTCGAGAACAACCAATCTCCTTCCACTTCTAGCAGCAAGAAGCACTATAGTATAGATGATGACAACTGTAGAATACTAGTATTCTTACATGTATTTTCCTTGTATTTTTATTTATGTATAGCATCTTGTAAATATTAGAAGGAATAATCCCTTCCCTTCTTTTCATCCTCATCACCGGCCATCAAGGCCTCTCCTTGCCATAAGTGACTTTGTAATGTATTTCAAAGGAAACATGTTTATTTGGGTAGGTTTAGGCAGGTTTCCTTTTTTCCGATATAAATTGTCTTCTCTTTGTTGCAAGAAATCAATTCAAATAAAACATTTTATTTACCTTCCTTCGCAAATTGTTAAGTGTCTCTTACAATTTTATTTTAGCATTTGAATTTAGCATGGTATCAAAGTGGGTTACGATCGTGTAAAGTTTGAACCATGCATTTGGAAGCTTCTTGTTCAAGACAGGCACAAGGTCCACCGCTCTTCACAGCATGTTTTGTGCATTTTGGGAGTTGTTTCCTTCTCTTGCTTTATTTTCATGATTCGTGTTAATTTCTTGACAATGATGAACATTAAAGTTAAGAATAACTACAACACTCAATCTAATTCTAGTCGAGTTGTCATGCCGGCTCCTGTGACAGGGGGAATAATTGCATTCCTCAGATCATTCGGAGTTGATATTTGTTCCAAATGTCTTAACTAGACCTAACTACCAATCATGGAGAAGGTCTATTTTAAAGATTTTTAAGGCTAAAAGAAAAATTGGCTTTCTTGATGGAAGCATTGAAAAACCAGATGGGAGATCTCTGAACTTTGAAAATTAGAGTGCTTGTGACTCCATGGTTTCAACGTGGCTTTCCAACTCTGTCTCAAAAGAGATACATGATAGCATCACTTACTTAGAGACTGCGAGTGATATTTGGCTAGATTTACATTGGAGGTTTTTTCAAGATAAGGTCCCACGTATTTATGAACTAAAATGCAAAATCCCAAATTTTAAACAAGAAAACTCACCTATGTCAACCTATTTCACTAAATTGAGATCTTTATGGGATGAGTTATACATGCCTATGTAAATACCTCTGTGTACTCGTGGTCACGCCAAAGCCTTTTCGAGCATACGTGACATGGAAAACCTCTTGGAGTTGTTAATGGGTCTTAGTCCTTATTTTTCCACAATTAGGTCACAATTAAGGAATACAAAACCATTAACTTTTGTTGGTAATGCATACTCTATCTTGTGTCAAGAAGAGAAGCAACAAAGTGTGGCTGCAAGTATTGTCATTCAACCCGAGGCTATCGCCTTAGCTGTTAAAAGCACTATGGGTGGTGGTGGTGGTTCAACCTCCTCAGGAAATAAACCTCGTCAAAGTAATCATTTTACCTGTTCTTATTGTAAGAAATAGGAACACAATAAGGGGAGGTGCTATAAGTTGATAGGTTACCCTCCATGATGGAAGAAGCAAGAAACGACAGGAGCAGTGAATTGCCAGCTGCGGACAGCCCCATTGTGGGGTTATCATATGTCTAGTACTAGCAACTTTTGAATTTACTCGGACTAGATTTTGATTTCACCTAGAGTAAATCTCACAGATCAGGTCTTTATTTCCAATCACAGTTGGATTATTGATACGAGTGCTACGGATCACACAGTTTCTTCTTTGTCCTATATGTTTGATGATTAAACCCGTTAGATTACCTAATGCAATGTGTTTTTCAGTATCCCGTGTCTGGAAAGTACGTGTTTTTGATGATTTTATTCTTCGTGCTGTGTTGTACGTGCCTGGTTTTTATTGTAATTTGTTGTCAATGAGCAAATTGATTCGTGATGGAAAATGTACATCAACATTTCACACTAATTTGAGATATTCAGGACCTAAACTCGAGCAGGGCGATGGGTTATATCTTCTAGAGGCTAGACTAGTTCCTCCCTCGATTTATTTGGTTCAGAATAATGATGAGGCGGTTTTGTGGCACCATCGATTGGGTCATGTTTCTTTTTGCAAGCTTTCCATTCCGCATTTGAAAATTAGAAAGACAAATGTTATTTGCGATTCATGTCACCGTGCGAAGCAAGCACATTTGCCTTTTCCTTTATTTTGTTTCCCAAACTTTTTAGTGTTTTGAATTAGTACATTGTGACATTTGGAGACTGTATAGAACTTTGTCTCTATCTGGTGCATGACATTTTTTAACCATTGCTGATGATAACAGTCACTGCACTTGGTTTACCTTATGAAGGAAAAATCCCAAGCTCATGGTATTCTCATGGATTTCTATTGTGCGGTGGTCACACAGTTTGGATTACAGGTTAAGTAGGTCAGAAGTGATAATGGTCAAGAATTTAAATATGGAGCGCTAATAGATTTTTATTCAAAATGAGGGATCCAATCTCAAAACTCCTTAACTGGGACGCCTTAACAAAATAGAATTGTTGAGCGAAAGCACAAACACTTGTTAGAGGTTGGACAGGCACTACGATTTCCAACTGGGTTGCCTCAAAAGTTTCAAGGCAAGTGTGTTCTTACGACTGCTTATTTGATAAACTTGATGCCTAGTAGCTTGCTTACAAATAAGTGTCCTTACAAAATCTTATTTCAAAAAATGCCTTCATTTGATCCTTTGAAAGTTTTTGAGTGTTTGTGTTATTATCATGTTAAGAGTCAATCTAACGATAAATTTGACAAACGGGGTTCACCGGGCATCTTTTTGGGGTATCCTTATGGTCAAAGGGATATGAGGTTTTTAGCTTGGACGATAACAAGATTGTTGTGTCTAGGGACGTTGGTTTTTATCAAGATACTATGCCTTCTTGAAAACTGCAATGGTGGATCCAACATATGACAAACAAACAAATATTTAAAATCCCATACATGACATTGAAGGACTGGTTCACACTGAATCAATCCTGCAGCAGAGGCCGGTCAACCCATTGTCGGTCGAGCCCACCAACAGTGAGCCAGTCGATAGAGAATCAGCCAGTACAGGGGCTAATAGCCCCTTGGATTGTCGGTCAGCAGTAGTATGGAACTTGAGTTTTAGGGCTGGGGAAGAGGTAGTAAGGAAAAGTGCTCGTGTTCATTCCATGCCCGAAAGATATCAAGACTATGTCATTGAAGTATCGTCTTCTATAGCCCATCCTCATGCTACGTCTCCATCGGCTGACTCTGGTCTAGCTTATCCTATTTCTAATTTTTTGTCGAACGTACATTTTTTTAACACTCACTCGACAGTTCTAAACACCATCACTAAAGGTGATGAGCCCAAACATTTCAACCAGGTAGTACAACACAAAGATTGGAGGGAGGCTATGGAGAAGGAAATCAAGGCTCAAGAAGAAAATCGTATTTGGACTCTGGAATCACTACCGGCCGGAAAAAAGGCAATGGACTCGAAGTGGGTCTATGAGATCAAGTACAAGTCTGGTGGGTTAATAGAATGATATAAAGCACATCTTGTTGCTAAAGGATACACTTAGGTGGAAGGTATAGCTTATCATGGCACATTTGCCCCCATTGCTAAACTTTTGACCATTGGGTATGTTTTGGCCGTAGCAGCGGCACGTAGTTGGATTATCCAGCAATTAGATGTTAATAACACTTTCTTTCATAATGATATAGAAGGAGAAGTTTACATGAAACTTCAGCAAGGTTTTGAACAAAAACATAAAGGAAAAGTGTGTCATCTTCACAAAGCACTTTATGGCTTGAAACAAGCATCCCGCAACTTGAAACAATAATTTACCACAACTCTAATAAAAATGGTTTTCAATAGTAAGTCCGATTATTCTTTATTTACCTTTAAGCATGGTTCAACTTATACTGCCATCCTCATATATATAGATGATGTGCTTGTTACAGGGAATGACATGGAACACAAAACGCAAATAAAGAATTTTTTACACAAATCTTTTGGGATAAAGGACTTAAGACCGATAAAATATTTTCTAGGCATTGAAGTAGCTCAGCCTCCTCAAGGCATCATGTTGAATCAGCAAAAATATGCCTTACACGTGGATAGTAAGGCCGATTTTTTGGTGCAAAACCAGCTGTTACACCGATAATTCAAAACCATGGCTTAACATATGGCGTTGGTGATCATATCAATGATGAAGGGTAGTATAAGAGACTTGTAGGATGCTTATTGTATCTAACGATTACATGTCCATGCATTTGTTACGCAATTCGAGTTTTAAGTCAATTTATGCATGATCCTCACCCCACTCATCTTGATGCCATTTTTTGTGTTTTGTGTTGCCTTAAGGGAACATTATGCCAGGGAATTTTACTTCCTTCTCCTTGTGATCTTAAGATTCGTGGTTACTGCGACACTAATTAGGCTGGTTGTCCTATAACTAAACGATCTACTACAGGTTTTGTCATTTTTTTGGGTGGGGTGCCCATTTCATGGCGTTGAAAGAAACAAACAGTAGTCTCTTGGGAATTTGTTGAAGTAGGATAACGATCCATGTCCACAACTATTAGTGAAATAATTTGGTCACGATATTTGTTAACTAATCTCGCAGTTCCCATTAACTATATTGCCTTATTGTTTTGTGATAATCAGGCTGCTCTTTACATTGCCTATAATCCAGTTTTTTATTAAAGAATAAAGCACATTGAGATTGACTGTCACTTTTTTAGTAAAAAATTGATGAGTGAAGAAATTATGACTGGTTTTATCCGTCCCGAGGATCAAATAGCTGATATATTGACCAAGGCTTTAGGATGTTCTAATCATTCAACACTTCTTCACATGTTCGGTATTGTAAATCTGCAACCTCTAAATTGTGGGGGAGTGTAGGATACTAGTATTCTTACATGAATTTTTCTTGTATTTTCATTTATGTATAGCATCTTATAAGTATTGGAAGGAATAATCCCTTCCCTTCTTTTCCTCCACATCATCGGCCATCAAGGCCTCCCCTTGCCATAAGTGGCTTTATAATTTATTAGGAAGGATATATGTTTATTTAGGTACGTTTAGGTAGGTTTCCCTTGTGCTTATATATATTGTCTTCTCTTGGTTGTAAGAAGTCATTTCAAATAAAACATTTTATTTACCTTCCTTCTCAAATTGTTAAGTGTCTCTTACAATTTTATTTTAGTATTTGAATTTTAACAATGACATCACTAATTTTGACACTGTAGCAGGTGCCACATCATTGAAGAACATGTCATCAGCTGATAATTAGTAGTGGTTTAATTGGATTAATTAAGTATGTTTTAGGCCCCACTAATGCTAGTATAAAATAGGGTCTAATGTGAGGAGAGAATTTTTTTTTTCTTTTTCCCAAGCGAGTTTTGCTCTCTCTTCTTTCTCTCCTTACTCATCGCCCCCTATCTCTTCTTCCTCTCATAAATCCTAAATCTCTAAATTTCTCTTATCATACTTACTTATGTACTTTTTATGCTTGTAATTTCCATACTTATAGTGGAATACATACCAAGCTTGTGTTTTTTGTCCATTTATTTGTTATTTGAGTTTGGATTGGTTTGGTAGACTGAAGTGGGTTGAGGTTCAATCACAACAAATGGTATTGGAGCACTCTTTCCTCGGCTCAATCCGTACAGAGGAGGATTGTATAAGAGATAAAAAGGCCATTAAGTTGTAATTCGAGTTTCGCACATAAGGTGTTCAATAAAATGTCTCAATAGTCATTAAACACTAGTCATTCATTAGAGCCTCTCCTTCCTCGAATTTACAGTACAATGACTGATAATACATGTTTGCAAGCCGCCCTTCATGAAATGGAGAACTTGAGGGCATTTTTCACGATTCAACATGATGGGTTACATGACTCGTTGATGGCGCAGCAAAAAGGGTTGAGAAACGAGCTGAGGGTGATGCTCTCCAATAGATAAGATGCGCTTGATGCTCAAATTACCCAAAACAGTGAGTCGATGGATGAGATGAGGTGTTGACTTCAAGGGTTGTTTACCCAAATTGGATCGATAGTGAACATCATCACCGATTTACAAGAAACAACTAGGGACCAACCCGACTGGGCCTCTGATCAGGTCCCTTCACCAGTAACACGCACCTTGGTTGGTGGTGGACAATTTCCGACAATCTCGACGGGCCAAGCATCTCAACCTCAAACCGAGACCGTGGTACCCGACACAAATGAGCTTGGAAATGGTAATTATGAATTCCCAACCCACCTTATTATGATTGATTTCCCTCGTTTTGATGGTGTTGATGTTAGAGGATGGTTGTTTAAATGTGAGGGATACTTTGCTATGATAGAACACCCGAGGAAGGCAATGTTATGCTTGCTCGGGTAGCCCTCGTGGGTGGCGCACTTTCATGGCATTGGGCTTATGTTTGTGCGTGGCTGCCCGATAATGTTATTCAATGGATTACTTATGCCAAAAGCATCTGTGGTCGATTTTCGGATAATAATAGTGACCACTTAGCTGAATTGAGCTAGTTGAAACATACGGGTGAATTGAATGAGTTTTTGAATTGCTTGTTAGTTGTTGTGGTTTAAGTAAGGCACAATAGATTAGCATGTTTGGCTTGAAAGTGGAGTTAGTAGGACGGGTTAGATTGTTTAAACCTACGACCTTACTAGATCCCATTGTGTTAGCTCGCTTATAGGAGCAAAACTGTGCCCATTTAGTGCATGTGGTGGGAAAAACCCCCAATAAAACGGTCCCCATTGTCCCTGATGCAAACTTTGCGTATGCGTTAGCAAGTACATGTTATGACCCGGGAATCCAAGGTAGGAGAGGGTTAAGTTCTGCGTATGTTGCTGATGTTAGGTGATGCTATGTTGCTGACTTAGCTGCTGTATGTGCTGTTAGTTTAGCTTAGAAGTGAGGTATTAGCCTTTAGTTGAAATGGGGAGTTTTGTGGTTGATGTTAGTATATGTCCTTAAGTGTAATTCCCTTGCTGTAATGTAATAATCTACGAGTAGTTCTACACTGTATAAGCAGCAGTAGCTTAGTAGCTAGGTCGTGGTCTTGGCGCCATAAGCATTAGGTAGTTATGTTAGTAGATATTTTCATATGATCTAGATATTTTAGTGAGTCGGTTAGCTTGTGTAGTCTAGGTTCATTGTATTAGTTGCTTTGTAATTGCCTATAAGTAGTAGTTGAGCTGTAATTTCAGATCATTCAATCAAAAGATCAAACAACTATCTCAAATTGAGATTAATTTCTCCCTCTCATCTAAAACAGCTATCTCAAATTGAGATTAATTTCTCTCTCTCATCTAACTCTCTCTATTTCTCATCCCTATTTCTCTAATTGTTCATCTCAGTTCACTTCTTTCTCATCTCAAACTCTCAATCTATCCTAAATTTACTTAGCTTATACTTGTGATCCAATCACGATCGTAACAATTGGTATCAGAGTCTAGTTTGGCTTCCAATCGAGTGCGTAATCAATAAAAAAAATATATATATTCAAATTCAGTGCTGAATTTAGTTCAGCTTTAAACTGAAGGAAGTTCAATTGTGGCTATCGGATCGTTTTGATCCAGCTCAATTCAGATAGAGTTTGATTCTGTTTCTTTTGTCACGATTTCAGTTCAGATTTGCGACTCTTTAACTTGATCTTGCAATATCATAATTTGTTGAACAAATTTGGTGATTGTGCTACTGTCAGTTCAAAATCAATCACATCAATTCAGATTGTGAAGTTTAAGAGTGAATTATGGCTGGAGGTGTGACAATAAGATCAGGAACTGCCAAAGCTGTAGCAAGTCCATCTTATGCTGGTGCTGTTAGTGGTAATGCAAAGAATGAACCGCAATTTGTAACTTCTGATGTTCTGAATGCACAGATAAAAGCTTTGATTGTTCAGCTTAATCAAGATCAGCTTGAGCGTGACCAAAGAACTAAACAAGATCAGCTGGAAAGGGAGCAAAGAATGGAGGATGGACTGTGCAATTTGTTGAAAGAATAAGAGCAAACAATTAATGAGCGTTTTGGCCTGCAAACTCAGAGTTTTGATGAGAAAATTGATGATCAATTAAATCAACAAAAGCAACAATTTGTGGAGACATTGGCTAATCGAATTAATCAACAAGCAAAAGAGTTTGATGAAAAGATTGAAGATCGAGTGACTCGACAATTGCAAGGAAATCAGGAACAAGTGAAATCTGTAGCTGCGAATGATATTCCTCTGCAAATTACTTAAGTATTGATGCAAGATGAAGATAGAATCACTCCAAGCCAATGCACGCAAGAAGTCTTTACTGCAGAATCGCAGATTCCAGTGGAGAAACCTCATGTTCAGTTGGAAGACTTGCAAAATCTGATCACAGGGCAGTTTAAGGAAGTATTGGAACCTGCGGTAGTGCAAGATCAACTTCCCAAATTGAGTCTAGCAGCTTCAGCTCAAGATCTTGTTGCTAATTTAAAACCTGTACGACATAAATTGATACAAATGCAAGCAAGCGATTCATTTCAGTTTGGAGAGTTGCACGACCCGATCAAAGAGCAAGATCAAATGAGTGAAGTTAGAGTTCATGCAACAAAGAACACTAACAATAGGTTCCATGATCCAAGAGAATTGGAGCTTGTTCAGATCATCCAAGAGGAGTTCAACAATGAATTGGACAAGTTAGAAGTTTGAATGGATCACGTTGAGAGCAAAGGACATTTTCCCAAAGTACAAGCTAATGTTAGACCTCCTGAATACCTTGGAGTGCTACTTCAAAAGTCAGTTAAGCAGTGGGAAAATCAGTTGGAAGTTGTGGCTGCAGGTCATTCTCATTCCTTAAGACAACAAGTTGTTAGCAAGAACTTGAAGTGTTCGAACTAGAAATTTGTGCTACATTTGCTTCCAATCTTCTTCCTAGGCTTCAAGATCATTCATATAGTCTTCAAGCACCTTCAATATTTCAAAGGGACACCTCTCAATTGGGAGGAGATATGCAAACTCTTTCTCCCTTATTGCGGCAGTGCACTAAAGGATTGGAATTTCAGCTGCAAAACTCAGGTTTTGGGCTGCATCCATAGCAATTGGTGGTACCTTGGACTAAATTTTGGGGTTTGGCGGATCTGATATGAATTGGGTAGACCTCATGATGTTAATATTCGAACCAGATGCATGTTATTGCAGTAGAAGAAATCGTTGATCAGTTCCAGCCGCAAGTTACAGCGATCTAAGAAGTTCTTCAGTCTCAATTCAGCTGGAAGTTCATCACCTTCAACTACAATTCCCACATCTATAAATGTTCTTCAAAGTCTCAACTCTCTTCCATTCTTGAGGACAAGAATTTTTTCAAGGGGAAGGGAATGTTATGACCCGGGAATCCAAGGTAAGAGAGGGTTAAGTGTAGTGTATGTTGCTGATGTTGGGTGCTGCTATGTTGCTGACTTAGCTGCTTTTATGTGCTGTTAGTTTAGCTTAGAAGTGAGGTATTAGCCTTCAGTTGAAATGGGGGGTTTTGTGGTTGATGTTAGCATATGCCCTTAAGCGTAATTCCCTTGCTGTAATGTAATAATCTGCAAGTAGTTCTGCATTTTATAAGCAGCAATAGCTTAGCAGCTAGGTAGTGGTCTTGGCGCCATAAGCATTAGGTAGTTATGTTAGTTAGTAGATATTTTCATATGATCTAGATATTTTAGTGAGTCGGTTAGCTTGTATAGTCTAGGTTCATTGTATTAGTTGCTTTGTAATTGCCTATAAGTAGTAGTTGAGCTGTAATTTCAGGTCATTCAATCAAAAGATCAAACAACTATCTCAAATTCATATCAGTTTCTCTCTCTCATCTAACTCTCTCTATTTCTCATCCCTATTTCTCTAATTTCTCATCTCAATTCACTTCTTTCTTATCTCATACTCTCAATCTATCCTAAATTTACTTAGCTTGCGCTTGTGATCCAATCACGAGCGTAACATTGCACTAGGCGTATCAAGTAATAAAGAAATGAGTAGAGTATCGTTCCCACGAGGATTGTTATTAAGTAAGTACCAAAATTAGTAGCTTTGATGCGATTTGAAAAATAGAAAAATCGAGATATTGATATGAAATAAAATAAACTAAAAATAAATAAAATATGTTAACTGATTTTATAATTTTTTTATGATTTAATAATATCCAAGGCATCCGATTTCACCTAGTTGCATCAATATGCCTTTCTATTCTCGTTATTCAAGTTATTATTACGTGTTGATGGTTGAAAACCCTAATTTACTAAATATTTTCTCTTGAACAACATTTCGCATGCTCTTTTACATATTAACCCATCACTCTCGCGCATGAATTTAAATAAGAAAAGAGTTTTTAAAGCTCTATGATTTTCTCTTAAAAACTACTCAAATCGTATTAATCTCTCTCGAGCATTCGCTCAATTTGTGGTGCTTATCACCTTAGCACTCATCATAAATCTCCTCTCGGACTCATTATGAATTATTATAGGCCTTAAATGGTGATCAAGCATTTAAAACTCAAGAAGAACAATGATAAACATTTCAATAACACAATGACAAAACAATAAATACGTTGAATTAGAAATAAGCGTATATTACAACTTCGGCTACATCGTAGCCTTAGAATAACAAAATTAGTTCATGATAAACTTAACATTAAACATTATAAACACAAAATTCATGAACTTAGGAAAGAAAAAGGATAGAAAGAATTAAGAATACAAAATTACAAACAAAACTTCCCTCCTTCCTTCTCCTTCTTTCGCCCTCGTGTTTTTTTTTCTATTTACATCTACTTTCTATTTGATTTTTTTTTTTTTTTGCTGGTTGACGGATGAATCAAACATCTCCATACCTCCTCTATTTATAGTGATAAAAAAAAAAAAAATGGAGAAAAATTCATCAAACTTTGCCCTCATTTGCTTGAACTTGCGGTAGCTCATCCAACTTGCAAAGCTTCATCATTTTATGCAATTTCCTTCATTTTTCACCGCCAAAACCTGTAGCAAATGATAATTTTGATAATGTATGATACATATACAATGAACTTGAATCATAAAATAATATAAAAGATCACCGCCCAAATCAAGTTGTGTCTAAAAACTTGTTATTTTATGCAAAAATCTGTATTGGGGTGCAAATAAAGTATTTTTGTTAATTTTTTGTATTTATTTGATGTATCTTGCTTTTACTTGTTAATGTTAATGATAAAACCTAGCAAGATTCAACATAAAATAAGTATTTTTACAAAAAAATAGCAAAATAGTTCAAAACGAGCAAAATCAGGCAAAATTGATAGAAGTTTGATGCAAAAATGGTCAAAATTATATGAAATTGATATAAATAATTATATACTAAATTAGACTTATCAGTCCCCACACATGTAAGTTCAAATCGTACAATCTCAATTAAGGCTAATGAGTGCCCCTAACCATGCCTATACATATTATAACCCATCAGCCCCAAAACTCAAACACATCCCTAACCCATATAAAAAACTAGGATAGGAGTCAAATTCCATTTATTCCCATTGAGGTAGAGAAGAATGGCCAAGGTGCAGATAATGTTGATTCGGCTGCCTTAACTGAATCAAAGCTCGAGCCTGACCAAGACCCTCATATTTCCATCCGTGCTCTTGAGGGTCTCAATAATTGTCAGACGATGCTAGTTCATGGTTGCCATGACCAGAAAATTGTTGACATTATGATTTATAGAGGAAGCACTCATAAATTCATAAACATTTTTATTGCTCAATAGTTGAAGTAGTCTATTGATACTGATAAAAGGCTACCTGTAATTGTCGCTAATGGGAAACAAGTGATGTGTAGAAGTAATTGTTGAGGCTTTAAGTTGGCGAATGCTAGAGTCTAAACTCATATCCGACTTTCTTGGTATTCCATTATCGGGTTGCAACACGGTACTTTGTATTCAGTGGCTTAAGACCTTAGGCAAGGTCCAGTGGGACATCAAAGAATTGATTATGGAGTTTTCGTTACATGGGAGTCATTATAAGCTTCAAGGTACATCGAACATGCATTGAAGAAAGTCATGGGAAGCACTTTAGCTCACACCCCCGAGCAGTTCAGCTTCACAAACTTGGTGCACTCAATATCTGAGCAGGATGCACAATTTTTTAGTATTACCGTGGCTCATGGGGCAGACACGGGCAACTGATCATATTCAAATGCAGTTTTGGAAGAGTCTATCGATGTTCTCGACGAGGATATTATATTTCCTTTTCGTCCGGTGAACTAGTGGTTGAAGGGGTAGGTCACAATCTGACAAAAATTTAAAACGAGTATGTTTATATTTTTGATTTGAATTTTACTTTTCCTCCTCACCTGGGTGAATTAGCGATTGAAGGCGGTCGATCGCCTCCACCTTGACTGGCCTGCATCCTTGCTTGGCACATTATTAAATGGCATCGCATAGCTGCCACTCAAATCTTGGTCCAGTGGGTTGAATGTCTACCAAAGGATGCCATTTGGGAGTTTCTTTACGACTTCCAATGGAGATTCTCTGATTTTGACCCTTGGGGACAATGGTAAACTCACCGGGGCGGCATTGATGGGATCACTAATCCTAATACTGTAGCGGGTGCCACATCATCGAAGGACATGTCATGAGCTGATAAATCGTAATGGCATATTTGGGTTAATTAAATATGTTTCAGGCCGAACTAATGCTAGTATAAATAAGTGTCTAGTGCGAAGAGAGACAATTATGTCTTTTGTCCAAATGAGTTTGGCACTCTCTCTCTCCACACCTACACCACACACACCCCCCAACCCAAAACTCCAAAATCTCTTCTTCCTTTCTTAAACCCTAAATCTCTAAATTTCTCCTATCATACTTACTTATGTACTTTTTATGCTTGTAATTTTCATATAGTGGAATACATACCAAGCTTGTGTTATTTGTCTATTTATTTGTTGTTTGAGCTTGGATTGGTTTGATTGATTGAAGTGGGTTGAGGTTCAATCACAACCAATATCCTTCCACTTCTAGTGCCAAGGAGCACTACAGTGTAGATGACTTTCCTTTCTGCAACTTTTATTGAATTGTTTTCCAAATTTTCCAAAAGAATAGAAAAACAAAACTATTTTTCTGCTTGTTCAAATAGAAAACTGAGTTTTTGAGAAGCTTTTCAATTTTCTAATTTTCCTAGGAAATTTCCCAAAAAAAAAAAAAGGAAAAAGAACCAAATATTTCTTTGTGTCTAAAAGATTCCTTACAAATCCTTTGTCCATGATTTATAAGGGTTCCAGCGTAGCTGTTTTTGAAGAAGGACAAAACAAAGTCTGCTCCAAAGTTCCCTTTGTTGGCCATATTTTTAGGCAGTCAGGGAACATGATAATCTTTATTATGTGCTTTCTTACGTAGCAATTGAGTTTTGACTGAGTAAACAAATGAGAATCTTTTTCAATTTTTCTTGTGTGGCAATTAAGTTTTATATGCTCTTGGGGAAAAAAAAAAATATATTTTACCGGAGAGGCTTCCATGTCATTTCCCATGGATGATGAGGATCTCAACTCCTACATGGATTTCTCATTTTTGCTTCGAGTCTATCATATAGTTGAATTTATGATGTCATAACCAAAAATCCCACTAGCGTCGAGCCATCACGGCAAGCACTAAGATATGAGAAGAGGGATCCCAAGGTGCATCACACTTGACATGTTGCTTTAGCTGCATCGACCAGAATAGCGAGAGAACGGACGTCTTCGACATGGGATTCGCACCCGGAACATCAATGCTCTACCCTAGTACGCCCTGCCACACAGACTCAACATTCCACTATTCATAGGGTAGGAGTCTTGAGCGATGGGGATCATGGAAGTCACATTATCAGGCCAGTGTCTACCGATGTTAGCATTGATGAGCTGTCAAGGGGTCAGCTTTCTATCTGCATTGAAGGTCAGTATGTTGGTAGGTGGTCTGTGGAATGCAGCTGGTCGCATACTTCTCCTCTCCATCCGCCATGACAATGTGGTGTCCATCCAGCTCAGATTGTGCGTGAAAACCAACATATGCCTCCTCTGCTCCAATGGGTGGAGAGTGACATAGGCAGTTCAGATCAGCCTCACGCTCAGATATCGCATCTTGAGAATGCAACTCATGACTCCGCAAGTGAAGATGATTCTGTGTCATCAGGACCGGAGTTTCCCCCAGGTTTTGAGCCATTTACCATGAATATGTCAGAGTCTTGTGTGAAGAGATCCAGTGAAGATGGGATGACAAAAAGAAAAGGTATACTGGCAAAAAGGGACAGAAAGGCGCTGAAGCAGAAGAAAAAGGAGAGTGAAAAGCGGGAGATGCAGAAATTTCTTGAGGACATGTCGCCTAGGAAAAGTACGCCAGAAAAGAACAAGGCATCAGGCAAACGAAAAAAGGGGAAGGAGGTCAAATGGGGAAAATCGTCAAAGGCACCTGGGAGGAAGAAGAAATGAAATAGGGGGAATACATACGAATTGATCTCGGAAGCAAAGTATGATGAGATGATCCTTCAAGCGGAGCGGGTAATTCACATGGGGAGAAGTATTGGATATAATTTCAATGGATTCGACCCACCCATGGTTGCAGATCCGCTGGCTAAATGAGGCAGATGTTTTCGTGGTCTAGGCTCGGTCTTGCTGCGGTCTTTTGCGTGGCTGGCTCGGTTCTTTTTCTTTTGGCTTCTCGGTTTGTGGTTGTTTTGTGCGTGTTTTGAGTTGTGTGTGCTCGTTGTCTGTCCTGTCGGGTTTTGGGTGTTTTGGATTTGTTTTTTTGTTGCCCTTCTTGTTCCTTCCTCCGTTTTTGGAGTGGCCTTGGCCTCGTCTTTTCGAGGGTTGTCTGATCTTCGGCTTTGTCGATAATTATCCAAAAAAAAAAAAAAAAAAGACAAACTTGACATTGGTGTCCCAATCCTCAGAGCCGTCTTATGGATCCATTGGATTGGCCATATAAAAATGAGATTGTGTTATGATCCGGAAATTGTGTCTTATTTAGCTTATATGAAGTTGCTTGTATTTTTTAGTGTTGTGCTCGTATTTGGTGTTTTGGCACCATGAAGTTTCAAAAGGTGGGTATTCCGGTTAGGCAAAGTCAAGTAGGGTCAAATGTGGCAGCTGAGCCTTGTCATAAGTCGGTTAAGTTTGTTGATGCTTTGTATCTAGAAGTCTATAAGTAGTTGGCACAATTGTAAGAAAAGATTCTTTCAATGAAATTCATAATATCCTTTGAGATATTTTCCTCTAATTCTCATCTACTTCTCTAATCTCTCATCCAACTTTCAATTCTCTTCTCACCTTGATAAATCTAAATTAGTATATCATTATTTATATCATTTTAATATATTTTTACCCATTTTTATATCAACTTTTTATCGCTTTTGTTCGGTTTCGCTCATTTTGAACTATTTTGGTATTTTCTTGTAAAAATACCCATTTTATTCTAAATCTTGCTAGATTTTATTATCAACATCAAGAAGTAAATGCAAGATATATCAAATAAATAAAAAAATAATCATCAAAAATACGCTTAAAGCAGCAAATACATAGAATAATAGTTTTTTTCTTTTTTTTTTTTTAGCTAGGCGGCAAATTTTTACAGTATTTTATGATTCAATTCATTGAATTTGCATAAAATATCATCAATATAATCTTTATTTGCAGTTTTGGGCGGTGCTTGAGCAAAAAAATCACATAAAATAATGGAAGAACTCAAGTTGTGCAGCTGCCGTAGGATGGAGCAAATCAGGATGAGTTTTGATGAATTTTTGCAATTTTTTTATTCTAACTCTACCACTATAAATAGGGGAGGTTGTAATGTGTTGAATCATTAGTTCTACACAAGAAAATATCACAAAAAAAATAGGTAGAATGTATAGGAGTAGAATTGAGTGAAGGAAGGAGGAAGGAGGGAAGAAAGTTTGGTTTAAAATTTTGTATTTTTAGTTCTTTTTCCCCTTGTTCTTTCCTGAGTTCATAAATTTTTTGTTTATAATGTCTTATATTAAGTTTATCATGAATTATTTTTGTTATTCCAGGGCTGCGATGTAGCCTAAGTTGTAATATACTTATCTCTAATTTAACGTATTCAATGTTTTGTTATTGCATTGTTGAAGTATTTATCATTGTTCTTCATGCGTTTTAAATGCTTGATCACCATTTAAGGCCTATAATGATTTATAATGAGTCCGAGAGGAGATTTATGATGATTGCTAAGGTGATAAGCACCACAAATTGAGCGAATGCTCGAGAGAGATTAACGAGATTGGTGTGATTTTTAAGTGAAAATCATAGATCTTTAAAAACTCTGTTCTTATTTAAATTCATGCACTAAAGTGATGGGTTAATATATAAAAGAGCGTGTTAAATGTTGCTCGAGAGAGAAATTTAGTAAATCAGTGTTTTCAATCATCAACACATAATAACAACTTAAATATCGAGAATAAAAAGGCATGTTGATGCAATTAGATGAAATCGGATGCCTTGAATCTTATTAATCATAAAAACCACCCAAAAAATTAAATATTAGTAAACTTTTTTAAGAAAATCAAAAAACATTTTAGTTCTTTTTATTTTGGTTTGTTTCACTTCAAAAACTTTGATTTTTGGTGTTTCAAATAGTGCTAAAGCTACCAATTTCGGTGCTCACTCAAAAACAATCCTCGTGAGAACGATACTCTACTTATTACTTTATTACTTGATACGACTAGTGCAATTGCTAAAACATACGCTAATTAAGCATCACACCTCTCTTTCACAAGTTAACTTACATCCTTGAATTGAAGCTTAACATTTGGTATCAGAGCCGGTTTCTTGCTGTCAATCGTTCATTTGCATCTTGATTTTAACTAGCGAAGCCTAAAAAGAACAATGCGAACATGTCAAGTGGAGTAACAGGTCAGGAGTTGGTGTTGGAAATCCAGCTACATTTGTGGATTCAACGGTATCCTTTGCTACGGTTGTTGGCGCTAATGCACCAAGGGAGGTGCAGTTTGTTACTAATGATCCATTGAAGCAGCACATTGATGAGATATACATTTAGTTTCAGAATTTGCATCAGAATCACATTAATCAATTGAAGCAGATGCAAACAGATAGTGATAAGCAGCGTGAAGATCTAATGTCGCATAAGTTACAAAGCTTTGAGGACAAGCGTACTGAATTGCAAAATCCGGTTAATCGACAAGGAGAGTCATCTGTAATTGGAGTTCTTTGACCTGCAAGCCAATTGATACCTCCACCTGAAGCAGTGCATTCTCAACCTCATAATGTAGTTGAGGAACCTAGAAACAGATCACTTGATAGATATTCTCCTGTACAAGTGACTGCTAGGCCTCAAGATTGTATGCATTCATCTGAGATTGGACCTCAAGAGGTTGAAGCAGCTGCAAGAACGTGAGACTATCCAATTGAGCAAGTGCATTCTCGATCATCAGGCATGAATTCAGAACAAAATGATCATCCTCCTGATTCTTATATGCAGTTCAGAAATCCTTCTGAGGACATTGGACATCAAGATCGTCCACCTAATCAGCATTATCAGCATCGATCAGGAAGCAATGATGTAACATCAAATGGAAGAAGTAGTTCTGCCAGACAACCTCGAGTTTAGATTGATCCTTTGGATGGGAAACAACCTCAATCATGGCTGTGGAGATGTGAACAGTACTTCCATTTCTACAACATAAAAGAAGCGAAGAAAGTGGAATTGGCGGCAGTCCACCTCCATGGTGATCATGAGGTATGGTTCTATAGCTTGTTGAAGAGCAATCCTACTCTTTTTTGGGCTGAATTTGTGGAAGAGTTATGTGAGCATTATGATGATGAGAATTCTAGTGACATTGTTGATAACTTTAATAAGGTGTATCAAACAACAATAGTAAAGGAGTATGTGATGAGATTTGAGAATCTTAAGGCAAGTATGATAGGCACTTATCCTTAAGCGACCGAGACATATTATGTCTCAAGCTTTATAAGTGGATTGAAGCCAAAGTCAAGAACATGGTGAAGGCAATTGGGCCTCAAACCCTATCTAAGGCTCATACAGAAGCCAAATTGATTAAGGCAACTGTCCTTTCTTCAAGTGATAGAGGCAAGTTCAAGGGAGGCAGTTCCAAGCCTCATCAAAAGGAGTCTGTAGGATCTAAGGCCACTCGTTCTATTGAGAAATGGTTCTCCAGGCCATTTGATAAGTGTAATCAACCTTATCAACCAGGGCACAAGTGTAATTCAAAGTTCTTGGTCTCTACTGGAGGAGTTAGCCAAGTGGTGCATTTTGACAGTGATGAACTCGAAGCTGATGAAGATAGTTCGGATCAGGAGTCATCAGAGGAAGTTGTTGAGGATGAAATTGAGATCTCCATGAAGGCCTTGACTGGTAATGGAGCCCATAACACTATCAAAATCAAAGGAAATTCTAGCAAGAGATCAATTGTTGTCCTAATTGATAGCGGAAGTACTCATAACTCTGTTGATCCTAAGGTAGTAAAGAAAGTGGGACATGTGGTGATTAATACTCATCCCTTGGAAGTGACAGTGGCAGATGGAAACTCCATTCTGACTCAGAATAAATGTCAAGCATGTCAGTGGTCTATGCAGGAGAATCAGTTCACTTATGATTCCAGAATCCTTCCTTTGGGTGGATGTGATATGGTTCTGGGTGTTGATTGGATGAGGGCCTTCAGTCTAGTGCTCTTCGACTTTACAAAGTTCACTATGTATTTTGGGATTCATGGATCTAAAGTCTCCTTGCAAGGCATGGCTGATCACGCACAGTTGCAATTGATTAAAGGCAAGAGTTTACACGATGGAATCAGAAAGAGTGCTTACCGGTGGATTGGTCAATTGTTTGCAATCTCTCTACCTAAATTGGCAAATATTCCTCAACTAGAAGTGCAAGAATTGATTGAGGAATTTGAAGATATATTTCAGCAGCCCCAGACTTTACCTCCCCAGAGGAAACTTGATCATGCTATCGGTCTCAAGTCAAATGCCGAGCTAGTAAAGTTGAGGCCATAAAAATATCCACATACTCAGAAGACTGAGATTGAGAAACAAGTGGAAGAATTGCTCAAGACATGCTTCATCAGGCCAAGTCACAATCGCGTTGCCTCCCCTGTAATATTGGTGAAGAAAAAGGATGGATCAGCTAGGATGTGTATTGATTACAGACAACTCAACTCGCTGATAGTGAAGGATAAGTTTCCTATTCCTATTATTGATGACTTGTTAAATGAGTTGTATGGGGCATACTTCTTCACTAAGCTAGAATTAAGGCAGGGATATCATCAAATTAGAGTTCTTGAGCAGGACATATACAAGACAGCTTTTCAAACTCATTACGGACACTTCGAGTTTGTGGTTATGCCTTTTGGCTTGACCAATGCTCCAACTACATTTCAGGCTGCCATGAATGATATCTTCAAGCCTTTCTTAAGAAGATTTGTGCTAGTTTTCCTTGATGACATTCTGATTTACAGCCTTACCTTTGAAGATCATCTCAGGCATTTGAGGGAAGTGTTTCTAATAATGCGCAATCACAAGTTTCATGTAAAATTAGCTAAATGCTCATTCGTGTGGATACAAATGGAGTATTTAGGCCATGTGATCTCATATAAGGGAGTCTCAATAGATCCCTCCAAGATTCAAGCCATGAAGGAACGGCCAATTCAAGTGACACTGAAGCAGTTAAGGGGTTTCTTGGGTCTTACCGAATGCTATAGGAAATTCATTGCTGGTTTTGCTTCAATTGCCAAGCCCTTAATAGAATTACTCAAGAAGGATGCTTTCAAGTGGTCAGAATAGGCCCAAGCAGCATTTGAGACTCTTAAGTCAGCAATGTGTGCGGCTCCAGCTCTGGCTATGCCTAACTTTACAGAGGAGTTTGCTCTTGAGATTGATGCTAGTGGTTCAAGCATTGGCCCAATTTTATCACAAAATGGAAGACCAATTGCTTACCTCAACTAAGCTTTAAGTCCCAAGCATCAAGCAATCTAAACTTATGAGAAAGAGTACCTGGCGATTCTTCTTGCTGTTGAAAAATGGAGACATTATTTGGATGGGCATAAGTTAGTTATTAAGACAGATCATAGGAGTTTAAAGCACCTTTTGGAGTAGAAAATTGCTACATGAATTCAGAAGAAGGGATTGATGAAGATGTTGGGTTTGGATTATGTCATAGAATATAAGAAGGGAAAGAAGAACATGGCTTCTGGTGCACTATCTCGCAGATTTGAAGATTGTTAGCAAGGATTTTGTGGAGCCATATCCATTGTTCTTTCATCTTGGGTAGAAGAGGTGTACAAGTCTTATAAAGAGGATTCTTTTGCTCAAGAATGCATAATAGCTCTTAGTGTAAAGAAGTCAGGCAGTGAGGCTGCAGATGCTGAAGTTTTAGTGACAAAAGGGATTATCCGCTTGAAGGGAAAGCTGTACATTGGCTCTACTACTGATTTGAGGAACCAGATTGTTAGTACTTCCCATGACTCTGCGTGGGGAGTCCATACAGGGGTTGAGGGCACTTATCAAAGAATCAAAGCTTATTTTAGTTGGCTGGTATTGAAGAACTCAGTAGCTGAATTTGTTCGAGCTTGTGAAGTCTGCTAGCAAACTAAGCCTGGAGATCATAGGTACCATGGTCTTCCACAGCCTCTTCCTATGCCTGAAGGAGCTTAGATCAATATAAGTACATATTTCATAGAGGGATCACCCAAGTCAGAATGCTAGGAGGTGATTTGGGTAGTGGTTGATCGCTTTGCTGAATATAGTCACTTCATCTCTTTGATCCGGCCTATTATAGCTGAGAAATTGGCGAAATGTTTCTTGGATAACATCTACAAGTTACATGGATTGCCTCAATCCATTGTATCAGATTGTGACAGGATATTTACTAGCCATTTCTAGAAGGAATTGTTCAACTTATTGGGAACAACTTTGGCTTTTAGTTCATCCTACCATCCTCAGACCGATGGACAAACTGAAAGAGTCAATAAATGCATCGAACAATATCTTAGAAGCTTGGTATCCACTCATCCAAAGGAGTGGAATAGATGGCTTTCACTAGCTGAGTTCTGGTTCAATACTCATGCTCATGCTTCATTGGGAACGACTCCTTTCAAAGCTCTTTATGGTTATGATCCTCCCACTCCATTGATGCTATAAACTGTCAAGTCTTTAGTGCCCGAGGGTTCAGATTTGGTGCAGCAAAGGAGGCAATTGACACAAATACTTCAAGACAATCTTCATCAAGCACAAGCTAGAATGAAGTTGTATGCTGATAACAGAAGAGTGGACAAGAATTTTGAAGTTGGAGATATGGTTTATCTCAAACTTCAACACCATAGACAGTCTACCGTGGCTGTCAAGAGAAATATCAAGTTAAGTGATCGCTTCTTTGGTCCACACAAGATTGTGGAGAAGCTTGACAAAGTGGCTTATAGGCTTGAATTACCTCTTAACTCATACATTCACCCAGTAATCCATGTATCTTTATTGAAGAATCTGGTGAAAAAGGGTTGCAAAAGCACAAAGGAGGGGCCAGAAGTTGGTTCCAATGGAGCTTTGCCACTGCAACGTGCTGCTGTCAAAGTTGCTCGGGCCCTTAAGGTTGTAGATAGGACAACTCAAGAAGTGTTAGCGCAATGGACCAACCTGGACAAGCAATTTGCAACTTGAGAAGAGCTAAACTTTCTCAAGAGTCAATTTCCTACCTTCCATTCTTGAAGACAAGAACGTTTTCAAGTGGAGGGGAATGTTATGATCCGAAATTTGAGTCTTGTTTAGCTTATATGAAGTTGCTTGTATTTTTTAGTGTTGTGCTTGTATTTGTTGTTTTGGCGCCAAGTAGTTTCAAATGGTGGGTATTTCGGTTAGGCAAAGTCAAGTAGGGTCGAATGTGGTGGCTCAGCCTTGTCATAAGTCGGTTAAATTTGTTGATGCTTTGTGTCTAGAATTCTATAAGTAGCTTGCTCAATTGTAAGGAAAGATTTATTTAATGAAATTCACAATATCCTTTGAGATATTTTCCTCTAATTCTCATGTACTTCTCTAATCTCTCATCTAACTTTCAATTCTCTTCATATCAAAATCTCTCTCTTTCACAAGTTAACTTCAATCCTTGAACTGAAGCTTAACATATTGCGTTAGTGCAATTCGATCAAAATCAAATCACTATTAGTCTCTCTTAAGCTTTTGTAAGCCCTCTCAAATACTGTCTATGCTTATGATTGATTATAAAACAACTTTTCACCTTCCTTTGCCGGCCCGCATCTTAGGGAATAAGAGAATGGCATAATCTTCCTTGTGTACATAGTTAACCAATTTACTATTACAATCCAAGAGGCGTTTGATGTTCCATATAATTTCCCATGCCTTTGTACGTATACTGGAACATGAAGGTGGGAACTCCTGCGTGGATTTGTCGTCATAGCATCTAGTATATCACATAGCCAGATCTATATTCTAAATCTTTCATTTGCTAAAGCTCCAAACTAATGTATCTTCAAACAAATTATGTCTACTTCCCGTTTGGAGAAAAGATTCCTCAAACTAACAATATACTAATATTTATCCTGTCAAAACTTAATTACGGTTAGTTATCCAAATATGATGGAAATTATTTAGGCAGGTTGAACAAATTTTAAAAGACTGTAAATCAGGCACCCATTTACCCTCCCATACTGAAATTTTGCATAAGTTGCAATTGAAGGAGATAAACATCAGTAGTTGATCTAGGATTTAATAATGCATATCCATATATATTAAAAATAACAAACAAATGAATAAATAAGCAACATTTTCTAATTAAACAATTAAAAGAAAGAAATATGCATAATAAAGTGTCAAAGTTCTGCAGAACCTGCACAAGCTCCAGATCCTCGAGTAGAGATAAAGGGGATTGTGGCAGAGCAAGTGGTGGAAATTCAAAGTGATAAATATGAAGAGAAATGGTGGGTGGTGGGGAGACGTGTTTCGGTAAATCAAGGAAGTAGTAGAGACCCTCTGGTATTACAAAATTCTTTTCAGGTACGTCGAGCAGAAGCTGACGTCGGAGATGCATCCATAGGAGTCAAGGTGCAATTACCCTAGGGGGAATGAGTATCTTTGCCTAATGGATGATGATAGGTTCATGGAATATACTGGGTAAGAATAAGGGCTTTAAAGGCTCAGAGGTTAAAAGTTTAATAGTTAGAGCGAACATAGGGCTGATGGCCATATGTTATGATTGTTAGTAGTGATTCTTGGTTTTAGTCTTCATTTGTTGTTTTGGTGGGAAGGGTTGGGTGTTCAAGTCAAGTAGTTGTGTTAGTTGGTCCTTTTTGGCGGCTTAAGCCTTAGTTGTCCAAGTGTGCATCTATCTTGCATAAATAAGGGAGATTTAGCTTGTATTGAGCATTGTGAAATGAAATGAAACTTCTATTCTTTTCTCAACCCTGATTCTCTCTACTCTCATTTCTTTTCTCAAATTCTCTCCTCATCTCAATCCCATTTCTTGAATTATCTTAGGTTATGATTCAAGCTTAGACTTGAATCATAACAATTGGAATCAGAGCAAGATTAGCTCTACAAATTGGTGTATAATTGAGTTGATCTAGCATGCAATCCTCAACTAAGCAGTTAATTGAGCTTCCTGCATCAAATTGTTGCTATAGGTCAAGCAATCTTCCACAAGCTGATCAAATTGGAATTTAGCTGCTATGGTTTGCTCGATTGATCCTTGCTTAGGATCCTTAGCAGATGAGTGCATTTACATAACAAGCAATTATAATTCAATTACAGAACTCGTCAAAATTGATCCTTAAACTAGGATCCATAAAAGCTGAGTGCATTTACATAACAAGCAACTATAATTCAATTACAAAATTTGTCAAATTGATCCTTAAACTAGGATCCATAAAGGCTGAGTGCAAAGTCATAATACATAAGTTCCTCTTGCAAAAATACTGTGAACTGTCCATTGCTTATTATTCTTGCAGATACATCAGTGCGGTTGTTGCTTCAAATCATGCCTACTACTAGATCAGGAGCTACTACATATGCTGCTGCAATCGCTGGAAATGAAACAGGAGCTGTTGGAAATGCTTCATTGGATGGACAAAATGATACAATTGCCAAAATTGCTAGACAAGTGAACACCATTGTTCTATCACTTCAGCACAACCGTGAGGCTACACAAAGTCTTTCCACACAAGTTAGTGGAATGCAGCAACAATTGGATAGGCAAGGTTTGGCACTCGAAGAAACTCAAAACCTTCACACTCAAGTCACACAAATTCGGCAACAACTGGACAGACAAGGTACTTTTGCAGGTGTGTTGAGGCCAGCCAGTCAGTTGCACTCACCTACGGATCAAACTAACTCTGAGGGGAGTGGAGATGTAGCAAATGCAAATTTTACTCGAAGTAATGGTTTTAGGCAGCCATGCATTGATATCGAAACCTTTTATGGAGTACAGCCACAGTCTTGCATTAGAAGATGTGAGCGGTATTTCAGTTTCTACAACATAACCGAGGTTGAAAAGGTTGGTTTGGCAATTGTTTACTTGAAAGGTGATCATGAGACTTGGTATTTCGGACTAATGAGGGGCAGAGCACCTCGCACTTGGTCTGAATTTGTGAATGAAATCTGTGAACGTTATGGAGAGGAAGATCTAGGAGACATTGTGGATAGTTTCAGCAAGGTAATACAAACAACCATAGTGAAGAAATATATGACGAGGTTTGAGAACCTGAGAGCTAGAATGTTGATTACTCATCCTAAAACCACTGAATCATATTACGTTTCAAGCTTCATCGGTGGCTTGAAGTTCAAGATTAAGAATTTGGTGAAGACTTTTGAGCCTACAACTCTGTCTCAAGCTTACTCCAAGGCACGACTCTTTGAAAATACCATTTTAGCTTCATCTCAGGGAGTTAGTGATGTGCTTTTCTACGTCTATCAAAATTTAATATAAAACTCTATCTATTAAACACACCTAAATTGAAGTGTAGGGCGAGGGGGTGTCGAACCACAGGGACTAAGAGTGCGTGAATTTAATCTATGACCTAAATTGATTTAAGGAAAAGTGAGATATCTTTGTGTTAATTAATCTAGAAAACGACAATTAAACTAAAGTAATCTACCACTAATTGGGAATGTGTATTAAATTGGAGCCTAGGGTTTCGAATCCATCATTAGCCAATTATTTTTGCATATTGATTGTCATACGGGTAGTGGTTTAGGCTACAAGCTTTAACCTACTAAGATAATGTTGTTAGTATTGCATATTGACCCTATCTAACTGAAGCATAAGGAAAATAGGCTCTACCTAACGTATTGTTAATTATTACATATTGACCCTATCTAACTAAAGTACAGGGAAGATAGACTTTAATTAATAATTCGGTTAATACTATTGCTTGATTAATTAATCCTAAGGCTACAAACACAAAGAATTAATGTATAAATATCAATATCAACAATTAAAGATTACAAACTCAATAATCATATCAATTCAATAAACAATAAAAATATAATATTTCAAAATATTTATCTCAACCAAGCAATTTATGTAAACAATAAATAAACCCGAATTAAAAGTAAACAAAAGTAAAGGCTAAAATTTCATCTAACCTCAGAGAGCAAGTTAGCTCTCCATCAAAGATGATCCGATGAAGGAGGAGATGATTGAACTCATGTCGGTCATCACGCTAATTTTGCTCTCGTTCAAATTTAATGAAAAAATAGAAACAAAAAATAATATGAGAGAGAGAGAGAGAGAGCTGAGAGAAAGAGATAGAAACAGGGGCCGATCAGAGGAGAGAGAAACAAAACAACCCCCTTCAATCTCCAAAAATAGAGCCTTATATCCTCACAAAACAAACTCTGCGTCTTCTCTGTGCCCTACCAGATCTGGGCCGTGGTCTGGGCGTCGGGCTGTGGTTTGGCGCTGGGGAGCTGGGGGTGGGCCTAAGGTCTGGGACGATGGGCCGATGAAGATGGGCTGTGTTTGGGCCGAGGTTGATGATGAGCCTGCGTTTAGGCGCGCGTTTGGGCCGAGGGCTGGGCCGAGCTTGAGGTGGAGATGGTGTTGGGCCTAACGCAGGGTTGGGGTTGATGGGCTGGGGTGGTTTGTGTTGAAGATGATGAATAGTGCAGGTGCGGGTCGGACTTATATGTTTTTGTCTCGAATCTCGAATTGACTTAATTTAATTGTTTACGCATCGAATTTGTCTTATTTGCACCAAAATTTAATAATTTTCGGAACTTTAATTTCGAACCTGTTAAACATAAAAATTACCAAAATGAGTATAGAACTATAATTAACTAGGTGTAAAATAATTAAAATAACGATTAAACGATGCCTAAATCTAAGGCGCATCAGCACCCCCACACCTAATCTTTGCTAGTCCTCGAGCAAAGCATGGAATAGACATAACGACTTGAGTGACCAACGACCCCAACCATCCCAACCTTCACCCAGTTTTCTGAGATTAACACCTATATTATAATTTAAGACAAGATTAAATCATTTAAAGCATTCTTTAATTCCATGAATTCAGATGATTAAACTTCAAAACTCGTCATAGAATTTCATTAACCTTGTATCAACTAATAGGAACTACTCAAGCAATTTAAGCGCACAAGTGAAAGTGATTAGGATTTCATGTCACAGAAGCTTCTCAAATTCTCGCTTCCAACCAAATATATAAAGGTTTTGCTCACCTACACCATTGAATCACCTAAACACATGCCTACACTTAGAGAAATTTTAAGTGGCATATGAGTGACCACTTTACAACATTTTGACCTCGATATAGAACCAGAGAAGAACAACTTTATCCTGAATGTACGTCCATTTTCACTTTATTCTTTTTCTTTTGTTTTTTTTTTTCTTTTTTTTTTCCTTTTCTTTGGAGGAAACTTTTTTCTTTCTTACTTTTCATTTTTTTTTCTTTTTTTTCCATTTCCTCTTCTTTTTATGTCCAATTTTTGGACTTTTGCATGCACAAGTACCTCAACTTTACAATTGACATTGATCAACGAGTACTTTTCATCATATCAAGAGGCGAGGATTAGGATAATCCAATAGTGCAAGCTTGCAAAACGCAAGATATATAGGGTTGTTTACTCGAATTCTTCAAATTTTCCAAAACATAAAAGTCCTGTGCTTAGTGAATATGTGAGCGGCATGAGTAGAATCCATTAATATCAACAATGATCAACAATATTCATTAACAAGTATGAAGTAGAATCATTTAACTTCATGGAATTAAGAGACCGAAATAATCAACTAATCCCACTGTCATCATAACATACGCGTCGATCAGGGAAAACTTGGTTAAATGATTGTAATGCACGCTCAAAATGCACAAAAGGTGCCAAAATTTTAAAAATTTGACCAAAAAAATTGAGCACATGCAAATGAGCCTCACCCCCACACCTAAATCATGCATTGTCCTCAATGCAACAACATCAATCATTAAAGCACAGGAGATAGGTGAGATGGAGCAATACAACTTGACAAGACGGCATGGACATGTATATATGACCCCTTCAACACAGGACAAGAACCTGAAAAGAGATTAAACAAGTCTCCAAGAAACTAATTAGTTCAAAAACCAAACTAAAACAAGAATTAACAAAACCTAGGCTACCTCCAATGAGCACTAAGTTTTACCCCTTTAGCCGAGCGTAATGGATCAAGCGAAGATCAAGTAATGGCATCAACCAAAGAAGCAACTTCACTGAGCTCACCTAAAACAAGATCTACAGCACAATCAGAAGTGTCACACGTGATTTTAGAAGGGAGAGAGCAGTCAAATGGATGCCTAATGGGAGTAGCAAAAAGTGTAGATCGAAGCTTATGAACAGCTTCCAACCAAGACTTATCGAGCTCAACTGATATGTCCTTAGATAGCAAACTAGTCAATGGTCTAGTCAACTTCCCACTGTCCTTAAGGAATCCTTTATAGAAACTCGCCTGACCTAGAGAGGCTCTAAAATGCTTCACATTTGAGGGAGGGGGCAAGTTCACATTCAAATCTATCGTAGCTCTATCAGCCTCAATACCCTCCTTAGACAACCTATGGCCTTGTACAATTTCCTCCTGAACCATAGCATCGTGATTCTTCTCCCAACCCAAGAGTTCTTTCATGTCCGGGTTCAACCTTCGTTGCATCTCTTTAGAAGGTTTTGCATTTTCATCAAAAGGATCATTAACAAGGGTAGAGGAGAGTGTTTGGTCCACCAAATCTTCAGCAATATCCGCACAAAAACACTCTGACTCATCCTCTCTAGTGAGTGACAAAAGAAGCCTTAAAAATATTTAACCTAATAGTCATATTTGCAAAACTAACATCCATTACCCCAGATCTACAATTAATTCTGGCATTGGCCGTCGCTAAGAAAGGCCGACCTAGAATGACGGGGATATTGCTTTTCAGATGAATAGAAGGTTCCATATCAAGTAAAAGAAAATCAGTAGGAAACATGGCTTTGTCTACTCGCACTAGCACTATAATCAGCTCACCACGGGGGATCGTAGTTGATCTATCCGCTAACTGCAAGGTCACCGGCGGGTTACAACTCTCCTAGGCCTAACTTCTCATAAACCGAGTAAGGAATAATGTTGACACTCGCTCCTAAGTCCAGTAAAGCTTTATCGATCGGGTAGTCTCTAAGTGAACAAGAGATAGTGGGGACACCAGGATCTTTGTACTTAATTGGAGTGTCACACTTCAGAATAGAGCTCACTTGCTCGGCCAAAAACACTTTTTTAGGCAGATGTGCTCTAGATCGCCTCTTTTGATTCAGTAGATCCTTAATGAACTTTGCATAGGCCGGGATCTATTTAATCGTATCAAGAAGGGGAATGTTAATCTTTACTTGCCTAAATGTCTCCAAAATGTCTTCCCACTTCTTGTCCTTCCCATTTGGATGTGGTGCAACTAAAGCCTGGAGAAAGGATACTCTAGGTACATATGAGGAAAGAAGATCAGAGGTCTTAGGAGTGGGAGAAGGGTGCATGACCTCATCGGTTGCCTTCTCTCTTTCCTTGCTCTTCTCTTCTTCCTCACCACTTATGGGTACTTCACTCTCAACACTCACCCCATTGTCAACCTCCATCCCACTCCTTAACACTGCAATGGACTTTGCTTGTTCTTGATGAGGAGGATAGTTATCTTGCCTTACATAGTTCCTAGTGTTCTCTACAGCTTGGCTAGGGAGCCTTCCCTCATCTCTCCTACTCAAAGTGTTAGCTAGTTGACCTACTTGGGTTTCTAGCTTTGCAATCGATTATGTATGGGAGTGGAGGAGTAGGGAATTAACTTCTAAACCTTTCAGCGCACTCAAAACCTTTTCTTCAAAATTTGAATTAGAGCTCAAATTAGGAGGTTGAGAGTAGTTAGAAGCATACCCTTGCGGTTGAAAACCGACAGGCCGGGGCATACCAGATTGTTGAGGTCGTGGGTTCTGTTGTTGTGGCATAAACTGTCCTTCTCCTCCTTGCCTCTAGGAGAGGTTAGGATGGTTTCTGCAGCCCGGATTGTACGTGTTAGAGTATGGGTTGTTTCGTGAGAATCCTTGGGCTGCATTGACTTGTTCCTCCAACCACTCCACATAAGGTGAAGTAGAGGGGCTGTCATGTGTAGAATGAGAGACACTAGAGCATGAAGAGCAAGCGCTATGCACATTTGAAACATGAGACACATTAGGTACAGTAGAGGGGGCCAATGTCATCTTAAATAGGGAAGTTAACTGCTCTACGGAAGAGGCAAGAGAGTCTACTTTCTTATCTAAGAATGAGGTGAGAGCAATCTCATTTACTCCTTTATTTAACGTAGTAGCATTAAGATGTGCATGTGTGGCAGATTGTTGTGAATTCTCCTTCAAAAGTTCGAACAATTTCCACGCCTCATCCACAATCTTTCTAAGGAATTGACCACCGCATGAGGCATCAACAGTTTGTTAACCCTTCTTGTTTAACCCATAATAGAAATTTTGGACTAGTTGCCATTTAGGGATAGCATGATGTGGACAAGCTCGTAAGAGTTCCCTAAACCTATCCCAACTCTCGTGAAACTCCTCAGTAGGGAGTTGGACGAAGGAGTTAATGGCTCTCCTAACAGTGTTAGTCTTATTAATGGGATAGAATTTATTAAGAAATTCTTATTGCATTTGAGTCCAAGTACTAATCGTCCTACTAGGTCCGGTGCCTAACCAATACTTAGCCTTTTCCTTTAAAGAGAAAGGAAAAAGACGAAGTAAGATGGCGTCATCACTAACATTAGGAATCCTAAAGGTTAAGCAAACCTCCATGAAACTGTCTAAGTGTGTGTACTGGTTCTCATTGCTGAAGCCATGGAACGAAAGAAGCATCTACATAGTATGTGGCTTAAGCTCGAACTGATGGACTACGAGTGGCAACCTAATGTAAGACGGTGAGGCGTATGTAGTGGGAATAAAATACTCCATCAGCGCGCGTGGTTGTTTTTTGTCAGCCATTACTAAATCAGAGTTAGCACTAACGGATTTTGCTCAGTGTTGGGCTCCAAGGTCTCTTAAAGTTCTTTCAATTCTAGGGTCGAATATGGTAAGGTCAAGAGACAAAGAGTGACGACCGTGCATGAACAATTAACCACACGAAGCAAGTAAATTAAAAATTAAATAAGCAAAACAAATAAAATAGACAAAACAAATACTAAAAAAAAAAAAGCAAATAACAAGATACCCTAAAATCTACTTATGCACGAAAATCACAAGAAAAATAATGCTAATAAAAATAAATAAATTTTTTTCTTTTTTTTTATTTAGAAAAGAGACAATAACAATTAAAGAGAATTATAAATTATAAATTATAAATTAAGAATCAAATAAAGAAGTCAAATTCTGGGTTGAAAAATAAAATAAATTAACTTAAAATTAAAGAAGAAATAGAAAGTTAAAAATCAAAGAAAATCACAAAAATAAAATCACGAACGTTGCCTAGTCTTCGACAACAGTGCCAAAATCTTGATGTATTTTTCTACGTCTATCAAAATTTAATATAAAACCCTATCTATCAAACACGCCTCAATTGAAGTGAAGGGCGAGAGGGTTTCGAAGCACAGGGATTAAGAGTGCGTGAATTTAATCTCTGACCTAAATTGATTTAAAGAAAAGTGAGATATCTTTGTGTTAATTAATCTGGAAAACAACAATTAGACTAAAGTAATCTACTACTAATCGGGAGCATGTATTAAATAGGAGCCGAGGGTTTCGAATCCATCATTAGCCAATTATTTTGCGTTAACTAATAAATTGGGATTATTGATTGTCACACGGGCAATGGTTTAGGCTCCAAGCTTCAACCTACTAAGATAATGTTGTTAGTATTGCGTATTGACCCGATCTAACTAAAGCATAAGGAAAACAGGCTCTACCTAATATATTGTTAATTATTACGTATTGACCCTATCTAACTAAAGCATAGGGAAGATAGGCTTTAATTAATAATTCCGTTAATACTATTGCTTGATTAATTAATCCTAATGCTATAAGTACAAAGAATTAATTTATAAATACCAATATCAATAATTAAAGGTTACAAGCTCAATAATCATATCAATTGAATAAACAATAAAAATATAATACTTCAAAATATTTATCTCAACCAAGCAATTCATGTAAATAATTAAATTAACCCGAATTAAAAGTAAACAAAGTAAAGGCTAAGATTTTATCTAACCCTAGAGAGCAAGTTAGCTCTCCATCGAGAATGATTCGGTGAAGGAGGAGATGAACGAACTAATGTCGATCTTCACGCTAATTTCGCTCTTGTTTCAATTTAACAAAAAAAAAAAGGAAACAAAAAATAATCTGAGAGAGGGAGAGAGAGAGCTGAGAGAAAGAGAGAGAAACAGGGGCGGATCATGGGAGAGAGAAACAAAACAACCCCCCCTTCAATCTCCAAAAACAGAGCCTTATATCCTCACAAACCCGACCCTACGTCTTCTCTATGCCCTACCGGATCTAGGCCATGGTCTGGGCGTTGGGCCGTGGTCTAGGTGTTGGGCCGTGGTCTGGCGCTGGTGAGCTGGTGGTGGGCCAGAGGTCTAGGACGATGGGCTGCGTTTGGGCCAAGGTTGATGATGAGCCTACGTTTGGGCGTGCGTATGGGCCGAGGGCTGGGCCGAGCTTGAGGTGGAGATAGTGTTGGGGTTGATGGGATGGGGCGGTTTGGGTTAAAGATGATGAATAGTGCAGGTGCGGGTTGGGCTTATACGTTCTTGTCTCGAATCTCGAATTGACTTGATTTAATTGTTTATGCGTCGAATTTGTCTTATTTGCACCAAAATTTGACAATTTTTGGAACTTTAATTTCGAACATGTTAAACATAAAAATGTCCAAAATGAGTGTAGATCTATAATTAACTTGGTGTAAAATAATTAAAATAATAATTAAAAAATGCGTAAATCTGAGACGCATCAGTTAGAACCAAAGGAGGCCTAGGAAATTCAGCATCAACTTCCACTGGTTCAGGCTGTGGTTCCAGGAATCAAAGTATGGAAGAGAAGAGAGCTCAACATTTGTGCTACAAATGTAACCAGAAGAACTTTTTTGGTCACAAGTGCAACCCAAAGCTCCTAATGGCAGTCACAGGAGTAGAATATGAGGAAGATTTTGAGGATTTTCAAGGAATTGATGAGGACACAGAGGAATTGGAAGTGCAAGAACAAAATGCCAGTGAGGACTTGGATGCGGATGAACTCAGAATCTCAGTGCAAGCTTTAACTGGTGGAGGATTCCATGACACGATCAGGATCAAGGGAGAGGTTAGACATAGGCCAATTTTGATCTTGGTAGACAGTGGTAGCACTCATAGTTTTGTTGATCCGAAGGTGGTGCGTGCAGCAGGACATGAAATGATTAAAAACAAGAATCACTACTAACAATCATAAAAATCACAGTGGCTAATGGTAACTCGATTTTAACACAGACAAAGTGCAAACAGTTTTCGTGGTTGATGCAAAGCATAGTTTCACTTATGATTTCGAGTATTGAGACTTGGAGGATGTGATATGGTATTAGGGTTGATTGGATGAATACCACAAGCACTATTGTGTTTGATTTCGTTGAACTTAATATCACATTGGATAAAAGTGGCCAGAAGGTGAAGCTGCAGGGAATTAAAGAGCATGGGAGTCTACAGCTTATGACCAGAAAGGGATTGGAAAGTGTTATCAAAAAGAAGAATTATCGGTGGATTGGTCATTTGTTTTCTATGGGATCTGTTGAAATTGAGCAAGATCAGCAACAGCAGCAACCTGAATTACTTAAGCTTTTTCAGGCTTATAGTGATCTATTTGAAGCACCCTATGCTCTTCCTCCTTCAAGGACTTTGGATCATGCAATTCCTCTAAGGAATAATGCCCAGCCAGTTAACTTTAGGCCTTACAAGTATGATCGTGCTCAAAAAGATGAGATAGAACGTAAGGTGGATGATCTACTCAAAACTCATTTTATTTGCCATAGCCATAGCCCATTCGCATCACCTGTAATTTTGGTGAAGAAGAAAGATGGGACATCCAGAATGTGTGTTGATTACAGGCACCTAAACTCTCTCACTATTAAGGATAAATTTCCCATACCAGTTATTAATGATCTATTTGATGAATTGCATGGACCTAGCTATTTTTCCAAATTGGACTTGCGGTAAGGATATCATCAAGTCAGAGTCAAGAGTGAGGATATTCATAAGAAAGCATTTCGCACTCATCATGCCCACTATGAGTTTGTGGTAATGTCTTTTGGTCTGTCAAATGCTCCAACAACCTTTCAGGCATTGATAAATGAAGTGTTCAAGGATTACTTGAGGAAGTTTGTACTTGTCTTTTTTTTGATGACAATCTGATATATAGTCCATCCTTGGGCAGTCATTGGACTCACCTTCAGAAGGTATTTGAACTCATAAGGCAACATCAATTGTATGCTAAACTGTCTAAGTGTACCTTTGAACGGCCTCAAGTAGAATATTTGGGACATGTTGTGCCCAAGCAAGGGGTTGCATCAGACCCTACCAAGATTAAAGTTATGCAAGATTGGCCAGCGCCCATTTCTGTCAAGCAGCTAAGGAGTTTTTTAGGGTTAACTGGATATTATCGCAAATTTATCTCGGGCTACAATTTGATGGCAAGGCCCGTAACTGACTTGCTTAAGAAAAATGCTTTTGAGCGGAATGAATCATCAAAAAGTGCTTTCCAACGACTCAAGGTAGCTATGTGTACAACCCCTATGCTTGCTATGCCAGACTTCACTCTACCATTTATATTAGAAACAGATGCAAGTAGTCTTGGAGTGGGAGCTATTCTTTCTGAAGAAGGAAAGCCAATTGCTTACCTCAGTCAAGCATTGGGTCCCCGTAATTTGAAATTGTCAATTTATGAGAAAGAATATTTGGCAATTCTCCTAGCAGTGCAGAAGTGGAGACATTACCTTGAGGGGCATCACTTCATTATCAGAACTAACCGTCAGAATTTGAAGTTCCTCCTCGAACAGAAAATCACTACAAGAGTTCAACGCAAAGGGCTTGTGAAGATGTTGGGGTTGAACTATTCGATTGAGTACATATCGGGCAGACAAAATGTGGTAGCGGATGCTTTATCACGTTGTCTAGATAGCAGCAATCAAGCCAAATGCAGTGATATATCAGTGGCTATTCCCTCTTGGGTTGAAGAGGTTTTTCTCACCTATGAAGGAGATGAATTTGCTCAAAATTGCATCCTTATTGCTCAGATTATGCCTTCTGTTAGCTATGAATCAGGGGCCACTGTCAACAATGGATTGATTAGAATTAAAAGTAAGTTTTACATTGGCACTGGTGCTGGTTTAAGGCAGCAGATAGTTGAAGAGGTTCATTCTTCAGCTTGGGGAGGACATGAAGGTAATAAGGAAACATATCAGCAGCTCAAGCAGTATTTTCACTGGCAAGGGATGAAGAAGGATGTGGTTAAATGCGTTCAGAGTTATGAAGTTTGCCAACATACCCAAAGTGATTAAGTTCCCAATCAAGGTTTGTTGCAACCATTACCTTTGCCCAAGGGAGCATTGCAACATATAAGCATGGACTTCATTGAGGGGTTGCCCAAGTTCGAAGAAAAAGAAGTAATTTGGGTTGTGATTGATAGATTTACAAAGTTTGGTCAGTTCATAAGGTTAAATCATCCCATTACAGCAGCTGGACTTGCCAAGATGTTCTTGGATCATATATATCGTCTTCATGGTTTGCCTTAGTCAATAACTTCTTATCAGGACAGGCTTTTCATCAGCCATTTCTAGACCGAGTTGTTAAGTTCTTCTTACCATCCTCAAACTGATGGTTAGACTGAGCATGTCAATCAATGTGTGGAGCAATATTTGCATAGTATGACTTTCATTCATCCTAAGCACTGGTTTCGTTGGCTTGCTTTGGCAGAGTTCTAGTATAATACTCATGCACACTCCGCCATTAAGATGACACCATTCAAAGCATTGTATGGCTATGATCTTCCCTCACTAATGGGCCTTCAAGGAGTGGTGTCCTCAGTCACTAAAGTATCAGATTTGACTGAGCGAAGAAGGCAGCTTATGGTTCAGCTTAAAGATAATTTGCAGCAAGCACAATCCCAAATGAAATTTTTTGCGGATTAGCATCGAACTGACAAATCTTTTAATGTAGGTGACCAAGTTTACTTGAAGTTGCAGCCTTGTAGGAAATCTTCAGTTGCTCTTCCAAGGAATGTGAAGCTTAGAGCCCACTAGTTTGGACCTTTTAAGATTCTGCAATGCATGGGATCAGTAGCTTACAAATTGGAATTGCCACCTGATTGCTTGGTGCATCCAGTGTTTCACGTTTCCCTCTTGAAGAAGCAGGTGAAGGATGGGGTTTGCAGTTCAATAGCTCCTCCAGCTATAGCTCAGGATGGCAGTATTCTTCAAGCACCTGCAGCTATTCTTGCTACCCAGCAGAACCCAGAATCACCAGCAGTGTTGGAAGCCTTAGTCCAGTGGGCTAATTTGGACGACAAGCACAATTCTTGGGAGCCTCCGCATTTCCTTCGCAGTCAATTTCCTCAATTGCATTCTTGAGGCCAAGAATGTTTTGAAGGTGAGGGGACTGTTATGATTGTTAGTAGTGATTCTTGGTTTTAGTCTTCATTTGTTGTTTTAGCAGGAAAGGTTGGGTGTTCAAGTCAAGAAGTTGTCTCAGTTGGTCCTTTTTGGCGGCTTAAGCCTTAGTTGTCCAAGTATGCATTTATCTTGTATAAATAAGAGAGATTTAGCTTGTATTGAGCATTGTGAAATGAAATGAAAATTCTATTCACTTCTCAACCCTAATTCTCTCTATTCTCATCTCTTTTCTCATATTCTCTCCTCATCTCAATCCTATTTCTTGAATTATCTTAGGTTATGATTCAAGCTTAGGCTTGAATCATAACACCATACTTAAAACGAGAGTTAAAATGCATAGAGTTTCGGTTATGATGAAACGCTCGTTTGGTGGATGGGAATATAGATGTAATTATGAGGAGGATAGGGGGAGATAGGATATGGGTGGTTTGGGACCCGAGGGTTGTATGTGTAAATATTTTGGAGGTTAAGCGACAATTTAATCATTTAGAGGCTCGATTTGATCAGATGGGGTAGGAGACTATTGTGTGCACCTTTTGCTATGGGGTAACAATTTGAGTGTGCGGCGACAATTGTGGGAAGCACTCAAGGAGTTTAATTGTTCTGAGAGGGCATAGTTGAACTTAGGGGATTTAAATGTGGTATTAGGGCTCGATGATAGAGTGGGCGGAGATGATATAGTGCAGCATGAGATGCGAGACTTTGTTGATTGTGCGGAACATCTTGAGGCTTCGGACTGGAGAAGTGTTAGCTCTTTCTTCACTTGGTCTAATCAACGGGATGAGACTGATTATACTGATTATATAAAGTCAAAAATAGATTGGTGTGCCATAAGAAGTATGATTCCGTGGTACATTTTTTTTATTATTTTATCCTGGTGTGTCAGATCATGCGCCTATAGTTGTGAAATCGGGCTCAATGTTCAGAAGGGTAGAATGGTTTATAAAATGGGTAATTGGCAGAGTGATATGGATGGTTTCATGAGTGATGTTGTGCAGGCTTGGAAAATATGTGTTAGAGGGACATTCCAGTATATATTTCATGAGAGATTGTTAGCAGCTAAGAGGTCTATGAAAAAGTTCAAGAAAAGGTTTCCTGGGGGTATTGTAGCATCGGTTGAAAAGGCTTGAATTGCTCTGGAAGATCTGCAATCCGAGAATGAATTCACTGGCCCCTAGAGATATTGTATTGTGGAAGCCCGTCGTAAATTACAATGCATGAGTGATCTAGAGCGAGAGTACTTTCAACAGAGGGCCAAGATCACTTATTTGAATTTGTCAGATATGAGTACAAGCTATTTCCATGCTTGTGTTAAAGTTAGAGGAAAGCAGAATGTTATTTGGTCATTGATAGGGAGTGATGAGCAGCGTATTGAAGATCCGAGCTTGATTCAGGAGGAAATATTAGGCTTTTACAAAGCTTTACTTGGTACTAAGAGACGGGGTGAGGCAATCCAGAATGAAATTTTTGAGAAAGGATTGAAATTGTCGAGTGAAGAAGCTAAGGTCTTGCTGAGGCCGGTGTCTAATAATGAGATTAAGGAAGCGTTATCGAGTATCCCTGAAATGAAAGTGCCAGGGCCTGATGGTTTTCCTTCGAAATTTCTTAAAGATGGTTGGGGGGTTGTGGGGGAAGATATGTGTAGGGCAATGAACAATTTCTTTCGTAAGGGGAGACCTTTGAAGTGCCTTAATGCTACAACAATATGTCTCATTTCGAGATAGAGAATCCACAACGGGTGGGGGTCTTTCGACCTATCTCATGTTTTAATGTCATGTACAAGGTAATTTCGAAACTGCTTGTGCATAGGATTAATGGAGTTCTGGGTAAAATAACTAATGTAACCCCGGCGGCATTTGTAAAGGGGCGATCAATTTTTGACAATATTCTTATGGGACAAGAGATAGTTGAGCATTACAACCGGAAAAACATTTCTCTTTGGTGCTTTTTGAAAATAGATATTAAGAAAGGTTATGATTCAGTTAGTTGGGACTTTCTTTTTTTAGTCACGAGGGGACTTGGATTCTCAAAAAGATATGTTGACCTCGTTAGAGAATGTGTTACAATGCCTTCGTATTCCATTCAGATGAAAAATAGATTGGTGGGTTATTTTAAAGGGGCCCGAGGACTTAGACAGGGAGACCCAATTCTGCCATATTTGTTCATCTTGTGCATGGAATACTTGTCCCGAAACTTAAGAACTATTGATAGCAGTTTTAATTATCATCCGAAGTGTGCGAGATATAAGATGAATCACTTGATGTTCGCGGATGACTTGTTTTTGTTTGCCCGTTGGTATAAAGCTTCGGTTAAGGCTGTTTGGAATTTGGTGCAAGAATTCGCTTGATCGTCAGGGTTGGAACACAGCGTTTTGATGTCTGGGATAAGATTTGCTGGTTTTACATAGGGAGCTAAGGCAGAGATATTGCAGGAGCTGCGGTTTAGTGAGTTAGATTTGCCGCTTCGTTATTTGAGTGTTCCGATTGCTGGAGGTCATTTGAAATGGACCCACTATGCAGTGCTAGTTTATAAAATCCGGAAGAAAATTATGGTATAGTAGAATAAAATGTTGTCTTATTCGGGAGAGTAGAGCTTATCAGGTCGGTTTTAGCAGGTATATTGTCATATTGGTATAATATTTTCTATTTTCCGAAGGGTGTGATTAAAGATATACAGAGTTGGATGACGAGATTTTTATGGTGGGGAAATACTGAGGTTAGGCATGGATTTGCACCGGTAGCTTGGGATAATCTATTTTCCCAAAAATGAAGAAGGGTTAGGTGTAAAACAATCAGGAGCTTGGAATTTTGCGCATTGTATAAAGCTTTTGTGGCATATACAGGAGAAGTAGGATGCATTATGGATTAGCTGGGTTCACGGATATTTTATGAAAGGAAGATCGATCTGGGAGGTAGAACTAAAAGGCACATAATCTAGTATTTGGAAGGGAGTACTTGAAAGCCGAGATAGATTGGTGAGGCTTTGGGGTGATCGAGCAGGTGATATGTTGAGATCTTGAAGTAGCTTTGGCCAATTCTCACTAAGGATCGCGTATGATAGAGTTCGAGATAATAAGGAGAAATATCATTGGAAGAGGACAATTTGAGATAACATTGTTCTTCCAAGACACAACTTCATACTCTGGATGGCAGCTGAAGATATATTATTGACAGATGATAAGCATCAAAAAAGGCGATTTTGTATCGGAAGCCAATGCTCGTTGCACGGCAAAAAGATGGAAGATGGGCAACATATTGTTTTTTGGTGTGTTGGGCACACAAGGTATGGAAATGGATTTGCAAGTGGAGTAGTATTAAGTACTTTCCATCGCTTGCGATTACGTTAAAATGGTTCAGAAAATCAATTCGAAATCATTTGATGGTAGATAAGTAAAGAGGTTTGTACTTGCGGTGTTTGTTTACTTGATATGGAGAGAGTGAAATTCCCAAAGATTTAATGAGAAGGCCATGTCGGAGCAATAAATGGTTTATGAGATAAAAAGATGGTATGGGCCTGGCTAAATTTTTTAAAAATTGAAGGTGATTTTTTGGAATCCAAATAGTTATATTTGTATAGGTTGGTCTTTTGTGTAGGCAATTTTGATGTTGATTGGTGAATAGGTTGTAAATGGTCAAATTTTATTAGATTTGTAATATGAGCGCTTGCCTTTTTGGCAAAAAAAAGTGTCAAAGTTGTACCAATGTGTGGAGAAATAAAAAAAGTATCAACTCGTAAGGGAATTATTTTGGGGGGGGGGGGGGGGGGGGGGGGGGGGGGGGGAGGATGGGATCAAAAGTAATTAAGAAATAAATATAGAGATAGTTTACATAATATGTTAAATTGATATGTGAACCCACCACTAATGGTATTATAAATAAAAACTAATCTAACTAATATATAATTTCATAATTTCCTCCTTTCTTCTTCTTCCCTACCCCAATTAACTACACATCAAAAATCAAAAATGGGTAATTAAGAAAATAAAGAACTAATAAAATAGAATTAAACAAGGCCCTAAAATCCAAAACTAATATATAATTTCACTGTTTTCTGCCTTCTCCTAAAAGCCCTAAATATACCACCACTTACCTTCACAAGTTTAAAAATCCTTTTAACAATTTGTATGAATATTTATGGTTTTTCCTTTCATACTTCAATATGTATCTTGAACCTCAAAAAAGAGAAACTTGAAAGATGTTGGAACACACCAAGCACAAGAAATCCGAGCAAACATCACAGGTTTAATATCAATATTAAAGGTATGAATATTTGCCTATTTTTGTTTGATACTTTAATCTATCTATTAAACCTTAAAAATAATAATACGTTATTATTTTATTTTTTATTTAACATAACCATATTTTTGATATATACTTAAATTGCCACAACAATTATAAATTAATTATTGATTAGTAATATGTGTTTACAAAATCATAATACATAAATCTTTTGATGCCAATATAAGTAAATCTTAATCTCATTGTTTAGACTAGATCAATTTAATCTTAATTTTTTGTAATTCTATGCAATTTCTGTTTTGTACATTTATGGTTTTCACCTATTTTTTGCAATATGTTATTATTTTATTTTTGATTATTTGTTTTTCATTCAATAAGATTATTTTTTGACATATACTTAATTAGGGAGGACTATTAGAACTTAAATGATAAATAATATAAATTTTTTCCTACCATTCTACATCTAAGTACCATAAATTCTAATTTTAATATTTTAAAAGATAAATAAATAGTGGAAAAGGATATTGGGTATAGATAGACGACTTTTTTTGTTTTTTTATATATATATTATCTATTATCTATTAATCTCATAGATTAATTTTCTTTGCACGATAAAATTCTCTAATCCTAATTTCCTTAATAATATATATAATCACGATCTAAACAAATTTTACATCATAAGATAAATATCTTTTTCATGGGCTGTAAACATTATTTCTCCCTTTCAAAATCACCTCTTCAAAATTTTTCATCTAATCCCAAACAATAATTTCCTACTTTCAAAATCACTTCTTTCCTCTCAACCGTCCCACTATATCATTTCCCAAGTTGGGATCTATGGATTTTTGAGGTCAACAAATCACTATGAAAATGATGATCTACGCCGATGAATGTAGAATTAGACGAATCTGGAGCTTTCATGTTTGATGATCATGTGCTATTTTTATGTCCATGTTGTTTAGAGGTGGCTTAGAGGTGGCCAATGGTTTTTAGGATTTAAGTTTCATTATTACTTTGGTTGTTTTACGAAGCATGCAGACATGGTTATTGAAATCCCAATTAGAATCTTTGAATCTTATGATTATACTATTCCACAATTGCCGACCGATCTGAGTCCTAAGTAGAATCTTACGATTCAATGATATTACATGATACTAACGGATAGGATCGTTGTACGATTTTATGATTCTACCAGTCTAACCCCAACTTCACCAACGTATAAAAATGAAAATTTAAAGTGAAAAAAAAAACCAACATAAAAAACAGCAAACATACCCAGTGCCCCAAGGGCTCCCGCCTAAGCAAGGTCGCGGGGGGGGGGGGGGGGGGGGGGGGGGGAGCGGATTCCCCCTTCAGGATATTACCTTTGAAGAGCGGTTGTTTTCGAGTGCCTCCAATCTGAGGGTGAGGACTTCCCAAGAGGTTACCCATCTTGGTACAGCTCTCGATCAAGCACGCTTAACTTCGGAATTCTAATGGGATCTGATGATGGCGTGTTGCTACCGTCATTGGTAAAATGGGGGAAAAAAATCAAGCATATATTATAAACAAACTTACTTTATTAGCTTTAAGTAAAACAAAGTTATTAAGCGTATACTTACATTAAACTTAAATTAAGTTTAGTTACATATTTTAACCCTAATATAAAATTAAATAGTAGCATTTATTTTAAAAGCTCTTGTTACGAATGGGCCCAGCCCAGCTCCCACACAACTCCTTAACGCCAGGCCCAGCCCACCAGTTTCGACCCAACTCCTTCACGCCAACCCAAGAAGCTCATATCCCGCAACAACCCCGGGCACCACGTCAGTAGCAACCTCCTCATCACACTCAACATAACTAACTTCTTCTATGGTTTGAGTATGCTTAGTATTGTGTTGATTATTCTCTATCTCCCTCAAACTCTTTCTCTATTCTCTCCCTTTTCTCCTTCAATCTCTATCCATTTCTCCTAAATACTTGTAATTAGTACTTACTTTTATACAAATATACAAACGGGATAGCAATCTAGCTATCCCGTAGGCTTTGGTATCGAGATTGTGTGTGTTGGATTTGTGTTATTTAGCTTGGATTGTGGTGGATTTAGGATCCCATCTCGGATCCTATTAGTTCTCATGATTATTGTAGCATAAAACGACATATTTATGTTGCATGATAATATTTTTATTGTATTTAATTATATTTCTTATATATATACCCATGTAAGCAAAAGTTTTATTATTAATTTTTTGAACTATATACTACAATAGACCCAGTGCTTCAAGGGCACCCATATAAGCGAGGTCTGGGATGGGTGAATGTACGCAGCCTCACCCCTTCAAGGTATAACCCTACAGAGAGGCTGTTTCCGAGGATCCCCCAACCTTATAGGGTTGGCAACACGAGGACTTCATAAGAGGTCACCTATCCTGGCACTACTCTCACCCAAGCACGCTTAACTTCAGAGTTTTAATGGGATCCGATGCCTCAGTGCCTGGTAAATGAACTATATAACTGATATTAATACGAAAAAACAATTATAATAATATTTAGTAGAATCATATGGTTCTTTATTCAATTCTACAATTTGATTCCAAAAGCCCCTACTGATTATAAGTAAAATCTCGATTCTAAACACCTTGCGTGCAGAGAGATTCACATATAAAGTAATCATGGGAGGAGAACATTCGAGATATTAGAGGTGGAAGACGTACCGTGGTGGTTGATCAGGAAAGTTTATGAGGCTTAGGTCAGGAGAATGTGTTCATAAAATATGAAGTACGGTAAGTTTTCTCATTTGTTTACAATTAAAATTCTTATATGTTTAAAACTAATTAATCAAATCCAACCATTATTTAAAGTTGCAGTACCTATATTCTCCTTTTATTCCCTTGCCCCAAACATGAATAAGGGAAAATACTAGAGAAAACATAAAAAATCAAAAAACTTTTAGATAGAATTATTAAAAAGATTATAGTTTTAAAAAAAATACTAAAGGTCTTTAAACTTTAATTACCAAAGATGTTTGTCAATATATTTAAACAAAATATCTCTGTCTACTAAAATATAAAAAAAAAAAAAAAAAAAGATTCAGGTTATCCATAAAATGTTCTTAAAAGTAATTATCATAAAAATATTTTGCAAAATTGCTTGAAGATATATAGGAAATAACTAAATATAATTAAAATATTTTAAAAATTTGTTACTTAAAATAGTAAATAAGCATGTTAAAGGTATTTATGATGCAGCAAGTAAGTGAAAAATTCGGGGGGAACGAGAATGTTCAATGCCCTTCCCTTTAATTTTATTAAGAAAATAAGAAAAACAAGGGGAAAAGGTTGCATAATTTCTCACAATCCGAAAAAGAGAGAAAACCTAGAAACTATGAAATTAAAATCTAAAATTATGAAAGCTAAAAAAATCCTAGATTTTCTCTTCCTTAAATTGAAGAGCTAATTGACTTAAAATAAAATACTAAAAAGATAATTACAAATAAAATATGGAAACTAAAGCTAATCCTATAAGAAATCAAACTCTAATCAACTTCTCTTTAGCCTGCGTTTGCATCCCTCTGCTCGCCAACTCTCCCAACTGCCAAGTGGTACCCGTCAAGTATCCTGCCATGCCTATTAACAAGCTGCATCAATTTATGAAAAACATTTCTCTCAACCAAAAATACCACAAAAAGATTATGTATATATTCCAAATCTTCAAAAGAAAATTCTTAGCAAAAAGGATTCTTAAAAATATTTAGAAAAGCTATTTCTGTAAGACCAAAACACAAAAAAGTTAATGGTACAAAAAAAGTAATGAAAATTTAAAAGGTGCTATTATTAAAAATACTAAAAAAAATTTGCTCAAAGATATTAAAACATAACTAAAGAATAGTTTATATGCGTTTGAAATTATAACAATGTTATTTATGATAAAAATAATAGAAAATAAAAATTTCGCATCTGCCACTACAATATTTGAACTCAGCGGAATGTACACTTTTATGATAATACATGTAGACATTGTAATGTGAAACTAATGCTTCAAGTCAATCATAGCTAGGCATTTCAAATTTAATACCGTAATATATTGTCACTTTTATTGTATTTTATGCCTATTTTATAAATAGTAGTATACATTTTCCTAAATTAGTATAAGTTACCCCATTTCTGTTCAAAAATTTTATATTTAAGAAATAATATTAAAACCTATTGCATATCATGCACTAAATAATTTGCTTTTAAAAATAAATAATTAAATAAACTTTTAATACACCTTGCCTATGTTATAAAGTTTCCAAAGTTACTACAAATTGCCAATATTGTTTTATCCGTGAAATCAAAATAGTTTGAACACTCATAGATAAACAAAACATGAGATAAACATATTCAATCAAAGTAACCTATCTATTATCAGAACTAAAGTTTAGGATATTAAAATATAACTATTTGAATTTTCTTTTACTAATTTTATGCCTATATTATAAATAACAATCTAATTTAAAATTTGTATCTTCGAATAATGTTTTCTTCTATAATATAAGATTTATCTATATCTATTAGTTTCTTTTCGCTTCATCAAGAGAAATCAAAGTGAATTCCTCAACTGCAACAACTATACTGTACCGTGCACTATAGTATTGGAAAAATATTTAATTTTGAAACAATAATACTGATTTTGTGATACAAGAAACGAACTAGACCTTTGATCGCACAAGAAATTGTCTAGTAATAATTATAAATGAGAAAATAATAAGTGTATCCATTGTGGAATAAAAATATAAAATTTTGCAAAACATGGATTTTTCCATATACGAGGTTTACATATATTTTATTTGTTTAAAGTATAGCGCTACTTAAGCTCATGTACATCTCTAATTATATTTTTTTTAGGAAAATATCCTTTGACTTCGACTAGTATAATTTTAAAATTGTAGTTAATTAATGACCATAGGCTAACTTTGATTATTTGACTTAAATCCATATGCAACATATAGGTTTAGTTCATATTTGGGCTGGACTCATTATTTTTATGAATTGTCTACAAATTATTGTGAGGGATCTAGACAATCATAGTTCAACATATATTGATTGATTATTTTTTATTTTTAGCTATTATACTACAATTAACTATTTTAAACTTATTTTGTCCAACTTGTGTTTTTCTTTGATAATATTAATTTGAATTTTAAGCATTCAGTCTCTGTTATAAAATTAGGGACATATTATCCTAAAAAAAAAAGAGAATAAAAATACAAACCAAAAGATGTTTAAAGAGAAATAGTAAGTAGTTTATTTCAAAACTCAGAAAAAAGAGAAGTTTTTCTTCTATTCAAATAATTCTCTAAATATTTTATAATATTTTTCAACTTTCTCAAGTCTCACTTCCTTTGCTCTCTCAATCTCTCGCTTTGCTTTGATTCTTCACTGCTGCCCTCCTTTTATAAGTTGAGCCTGAGGCAGTGGAGGGGAAACTTACAAGGGAAGGAAAAATGAGGTGGGCATAATATATACATATTATATGTAAATGTAATATGTACATACAGGTCTTTTTCATAATATCCAAACTCGACCATAAAAATTGTACCTGAAAAATATCCAATATTTACAACTCTCCGCCTTTGGATATTTTCCTTTACAAAACATTACTGGACATAATACTTTTGAAAGTGTATAGTGTCTAAGTTAGATATGCCTGCCCCGTTAAAAACCTTGCCAGGAAAAACCTAGTGGGATAAAAAGCTTAGCGAGGAAAAAAAGAGTACAGTGCATATTTAATTCCCCCTCAAGTGAACATATTAGTCAAGGGCATTTCTAAGTCGACGCATACCAATCTTGTGAATTAATTTCTCAAAAGTTGTTGGCAATGCTTTCATTAACAGATCTGCTAGGTTCTTATTTGAGCGAATTTGATGAACATCTATTTCACCTGTTTTCTGAAGCTTGTATGTAAAGAAGAACTTTGGTGAGATATATTTAGTTCTGTCGCCTTTGATGTATCCGCCTTCTATTTGAGTAATACATGCAGCATTATTTTCATACAGTATTGTCGGACTCCCCCTAATTGTTGGAAAGCCGCAATCCTCTTGAACATGTTGAATAGGAGATATCAACTAAAACATTCCCTATTTGCTTCATGAAGTGTAAGTATTTCAGCATGATTTGGAGAAGTTGCTGATGTCTTTTGTTTGGTGGATCGCCAAGGTATAGTAGTATCACCATAGGTAAATAAATATCTTATTTGTTAATGACCTTTATATTGATCAGACAAATATCCAGCATCTGCATATCCAAACAATCTTGGATTTGATTTTTTCGGATGGAATAATCCCATATTCGATGTACCATGGAGATAGCGAATTATGTGTTTAATCACATTCCAACGTCTCCAGGTAGGAGTTGAGCTATATCTTGCTAATAACTTAACTAAAAAGGTTATATCTAGTCTGGTGTAGTTAGCAAGATATATAAGTACACCTATTGCACTTAAATATGGCACTTCAGGGTTAATAATTTTTTCATTTTTCCGTTGAGGTCAAAAAGGGCCCTTATTTACATCAAAAGATCGGACGACCATTGGGGTACTCAATGGATGTGCCTTATCCATATTAACACGTTTTAGCACTATTTCCGTACAAGTAGATTGATGGACTAAAATTCCATCAGATAAGTGCTCTATCTGCAAGCAAAGACTATATTTTGTCTTTTCGAGATCTTTCATCTCAAACTCCTTATTCAGATATGCAACGGCTTGTTTAATCGTTTTAGAAGTTCCTATGATGTTTAAATCATCAATCTAGATGGCAATTATAGCAAATCCAAAATTTGATTTCTTAGTTAAAAACACATGGGCTAATATATCCCTCTCTCAAAAGTAAATGCTAAGACAATTGTATCACATTCGCCCTGATCATTTTAATTTATACAATGATCTCTGTAATTTGATTGACCACAGCTCTCAAGGCTTTGAGCTATATGCATCTAGCATTTGTAATCCTTCAGAGGGACTTTCATATAGATATCGTTATCAAGTGATCCATATAAATAAGCTCTTACAACATCCATAAGATGCATGTGGAGCCTCTCAAAGACTACCAAGCTTATTAAAAATCTAAATTTAATTGCGTCCATTACTAGTGAATATGTCTCTTCATAGTCAATTCCTGGCCTCTGTGAGAAACCTTGTGCTACAAGCTGTGCTTTATATCTGACCACTTCATTCTTTTCATTTCTTTTCCGTACATATACTGTTATGATTGGAGTTGCTAGGAGCTGAATTTTGGTACCTTGTGGGTTGTAAGTCAAGGGTGATCAAGTTCTAGCAGAGGGAAAGTTTGTTAAATCAGTTAGTTTAATCAGGTTATGGTCCACAATGGTTTAAGCCAATATGTTAGTCCATTTTGGTGGCTAAGCTTTAGTAAGTCGGTTAGTTAGTTAGTCTTGGTGCAATGTATCTCTTTTAATCTTAGCTTGTATAAATAGCTTAATCTCTTGTAAGTTTGATTCATGAATGATAAAATTGATACTTTCTCTCTCTCATCTCTAATTCTTTCTCTATTTCTCATCTCCTTCACTTCTCTTCTCATCTAAACTCTATCCTATCCTAGGTTATGAATCAAGATTGTTCTTGATTCATAACAAATGGTATCAGAGCCTAAACTGTGCAACCGATAGAGTTGATTTGATTCAATTTGGTAGAGTTGGCATTATCGGTGGCTGATTTACTTTGAATTAAGTTAGTTGATCTTGTTGCTATTGTTTAAGATAAGACTTAAGATCCATGTTCCAATGGCTGGAGGAATGACTATTAGAGCTGCTGCGACTGCGAATGCTAATGCAAATGTTAATGCGACAACAGCTGCAGCTACATATGCAACTGCTATTACCGGTGCTGAGGCTAGAGCTAATGTTGAAAACAAACATGAGGAGCAGTTTGATCGGATATGGAATCAAATGCAGAATATGATGACTATGCTCTAGCAGAGCCAGGTGAACATTAATCAGAAATTCGGAAGGCAATCGCAAGAAATTGGAGGCATTAAGGAGCAGATCAACCAACAACCACAACCTACTGGTGCAACATTGCTTTATGTTGCTAGTCATCTTAAAAGGCCTCCTATTCCCACTCCTACATCTGTTCCTCTACCAGATCCTACAAGTTCGCTTGTAAGGCCTCATATTCCAGCTCCTGCATTAGTTCCTCCACTTGATTCCACAAACAATGAGGAGAGTTCAACAAATTCTAGGAGCTACAACTACAGGCAGCCTCGAGTAGGGCTGGAACCATTTGACGGAACAATGCCTCAATCATGGATCACAAAATGCGAGAGGTACTTTCTATTCTATAACATTTCTGAAGCTGAGAAGATTGAATTAGCAGTAGTATATATGCGAGGAGAATTGGAGGTCTGGTATTACAGCCTTATTCGAGTTAATCCTTTGATAACTTGGACTGAATTTGAAAAAGAATTGTGTGAGAGGTATGGTGACGAGGACATCGGTGATGTTGTGGACAATTTTAATAAGTTGGTGTAAACTACAACTGTAAAGGAGTATATGTCAAGGTTTGAGAATATCATGGCAAGGATGATGGTTGTATATCCTGATGCTACAAAGGCGTATTATGTTTCGAGTTTTATCGGTGGCCTGAAGCAAAAGGTAAAGAATTTTGTCAAGGCATTGGATCCTACTTCCCTATCTTAGGCTTACTCGAAGGCAAGGAGGTTTGAGTGCATGATACTGGCTTCCAATGATGCACCAAGAGCAAGTAACACTCAATTTGGAGGTCCCTTGCACAGATTAGTTTCAACTGGTAACAAACCATTGAGCATAGAGGAGAAGAAGTTACATAAACTTTGTTTCAAATGTGACCAAAGATATTTCTTTGGTCATAAGTGTGATCCTAAGTACCTTATGTCTATTTCTAGATGTGATGCCGAGGAGGTAATTTAGGAAGAGGATAAGGTTGTGGATTTTGAAGTGAAAGAAGCAGATAAGATCGAAGAGATAGAGGATGATGACATCGAGGTATCTATACAAGCCTTAACTGGAAATGGCTTGCACAACACTATCAGGATCAAGGGGGAAGCTAGAAGTAAACCCTTGCTGATTTTAATTGACAGTGGTAGTACACATAGTTTCATTGATACTAAGATTATAAGGAGTGTGGGGCATGAGATGATCAAAACCTCTCTCTTAGCAGTTACTGTGACAGATGGTAATTCAATCTTGACTCATACTAAGTGCAGGAATTTCAAGTGGCTGATGCAGGGGCAAGACTTTGAATACCACTTCAGGGTGTTGAGATTGGGATGTTACGACATGGCCTTAGGGGTTGATTGGATGAAGACCATTATGTTAAGCTTTAATTTGTGAGATTGAAGTTAACTTGTGAAGAGAGGGAGAGTATAGGTGAGAAGAGAAGTGAGGTTAGGTGAGAGTTAGAGAAGAGATGAGAAGAGAGAGGAAAATATCTCAAGAATGAAGTAAATTTCTTAATGAATGCCCAAGACTTACAAGCATTGATCCTCTTATCGGAGAATCTAGATACATGGACTCAAAAATATCGTAATCTAAGCTTAACCGCCAAAACTAGCAAAAATCCAGCTACAATCGACTTTGGCACCAAAAACTACGTAACCAACATTTGAACTTGGCACAACTAACACAATACAAGACTCCAAAACTCAATACATGGATTACAAGACTCGAAAGGAAAAAATCATAACACATTAGTACCACGCTTTTTGATTTTGCTAAATTGACAATATCATTTGAAAGAGAGGGCCAGCTTGTTCGCTTGCAGGGCATTAGAGATCAAGGACAATTGCAAATGATAAGTGGAAAGCAATTGCAAGGAGTGTTCAAGAAGAAGAACTACCAATGGGTTGGATAACTCCATTCCATCAGCACCATTAATGAAGAAGAACAGGTGAATTCGAATCCTACCATTGATTCTCTATTGCTGAAGTATCATGACTTGTTTGAGCAACCAAGTTCCTTGCCTCCCAAGAGAGCATTTAACCATGCCATTCTGTTGAAAGCTGGTACAGATCCTGTAAATCTTTGACCATGTAAGTATCCTCACTCATAAAAGAGTGAGCTTGAATGACAAGTAGAAGAACTGTTGAAGACGACGTTTATTAGACATAGCCGTAGTCCTTTTGCTTCTCTAGTCATATTGGTTAAGAAGAAGGATGGAACTTCAAGAATGTGCATAGACTATCGTCAACTGAATTCACTTAATATTAAGGATAAGTTTCCCATTCCAATCATCGATGACTTGTTGGATGAGCTATATGGATCTAAGCTCTTCTCCAAGCTTGTTCTGCAGCAGAGCTACTATTAGATTAGAGTTCAAGAAGATGACATTTACGAGAAAGCTTTTCAAACACATCATGGGCATTATGAGTTCTTGGTGATGCCTTTTTGGCTATCCAATGCCCCGGCTACATTCCAAGCATTGATGAACTCAGTGTTCAAGTCGTTCCTTAGGAAGTTTGTTCATTTTTTTTTGTTTTTATGATATATTGGTCTACAGTTCTTCTTAGGAGACTCATTTGAGCCATCCTGAACCGGTGTTCCAGACAATGAGGAAGCACAAGCTTTATGCCAAGCTTTCCAAATGTTCCTTTGCTAAAACACAAGTGGAGTATCTTGCTCATCTCATTTCAAAAAAGGGAGTGGCTACTGATGTTAGCAAGGTGCAAGCCATGAAAGATTGGCCTATTCCTAAGACTCTCAAGCCGCTTTGAGGATTCCTTGGATTGACAGGATATTATCAAAAATTCATTGATGGCTATGGTGTAATTGCAAAACTTCTAACCGAATTGTTGAAGAAGGATGCCTTCCACTAGAATGATCCAGCTGAAGATGCCTTTGAGCAATTGAAGGATGCAATGTCTTCTGCTCCTGTCTTAGCTGTGCCTGATTTCAGCCGATCTTTTCTCCTGGAAACAGATGCTTTAGCGCAGTGTTATCCCCAAATGGCAAGCCCCTAACATACTTGAGTCAAGCTTTAAGTCCTAGGAATCAAGAGCTGTCCATATACGAAAAGGAGTGCTTAACAATCTTGTTCGCGGTGCAAAAATGGGGGCATTACTTGGAGGGTCATCATTTTGTAATTAAAACTATTCATCAAAGCTTTTAAATATTTGCTAGAACAGAAGATCGGTACGAGAGTTCAAAGGAAGGGCCTTATGAAGATGCTAGGATTACACTATACCATTGAATATAGGAAGGGAAAGGAAAATAGTGTTGTAGATGCCCTCTTGAGGAAGCTGGAAGATCGAGAGGTGGCTAATTGTGCAGCAGTGTCCATGGTGGTACCCTCTTGGATAGAAGAAGTGGTGAAATCATACGATGGAGATTCCTTTGCTCAAGGATATGTCACAGCTCAAGGAGTTAACCATGGAGTAATCAGAATAAAAGGGAAGGTTTATGTTTGAACATGTTCCGATTTAAGGAAGCAGGTCTTGTTGGCTGCCTATAGCTCTGCTTGAGGTGGACATTCTGGCACCGAAGGAACCTACTAGAAATTGAAGCAGTACTTTCATTGGCCTGGTTTGATGAAGGAAATTCAAGAGTTAATCCAACAATGTAAGGTTTGTCAAAGGACCAAGAGTGAGCGTCAGTCTTATCAAGGATTGCTTCAACCCTTGCCCATACCTGACAAAGCTTGGGAACACATTAGTATGGACATTATTGGGGGATTGCCCAAGTCAAAAGGGAAGGAAGTTGTTTCGGTGGTTGTTGATCGTTTCACAAAGTTCAGCCATTTTGTAGCCTTTAACCATCCTATTACTGCTGAAAGGTTAGCAGGACTCTTCTTAGATCATATTTACAAACTTCATGGTTCAGACCATAGTTTCAGACAGGGATAAGTTGTTCACAAGTAATTTTTGGCGCGAGCTCTTCTTATTGCTAGGGACTACTTTGGCAATGAGTTCATCTTACCACCCCCAATCGGATGGATAGACTGAGAGGGTCTGTTAGGTTCAAGATGAAATCTTGAACTTAACATAGGTGAGAGAGAGGTCAGATAAGAAGAGAAGTGAAGGAGATGAGAGATTAGAAAGAACAAGAGATATTTTTCATTGAATGAATCAAATCTTACAATTAAACCCCTACTTATACTAATTACAAGAATAAACCACAAACAATGAATCTAGACCCAAGGACTACTAACCAAGCGACTTATTGCATCAACACAGCCGCCAAAATTGACTAAAGATAACAAAACAAGACTTAACAAACAAAACTAATTTTGCTGCCAAAAAGCCTTTTTAACTGCCTTTCCATTAATAGCAAAGAATTTGACCAAATTCAACTAAATCAGCTTGATACCAGCTTAGAATCAGCTCTGATCATGACAATACCCTCCCCTCAAGCAAATTCTTGCCTCAAGAATGGAAGGAAGGAAATTAAGATGAAATAAATCTCCAATTTTCCCAACTAGCACATTCCGACCCAAGATTGGCCCACTGTACCAGCACTTGCTTTCCATTAACTCCCTGATTCTACACTATCCTGCTGTCAAGAATGATCACAGGTACCTGCACCAGCATGCCTTGGGAGGAAGCTTGTAGCACAACAGGGAAATCCTTAATCTCATCGGCCACATGCTTTTTAAGCAAGGAGACATGGAAGATAGGGTGTACCAAACTATTTGCAGGAAGATCTAACTTGCATGCCACTTTGCCAATCCTCTCAAGAATCTTGTAAGGGCCATTGTACCGTCTAGATAACTTGATGTTCTTGCGTATAGCCACTGAACTCTGCCCATACGGCTGCAGTTTGAGATAAACAAGATCGCCAACATCAAAATTCCTGCCAACCCTCTACTCATCTGCAAAAACTTTCATTCTGGCTTGGGCCAGTTGCAGGTTACACTTGAGCTATCGCGCTAACTGAGATCACTGCAACAATAGCTCATTGACTCCTCCTATATGAGAAATCATCCCTTGATACACCAAAGGGGATGGAGGTTCATACCCATATAAGGCCTTAAAAGGGGTTGAAACCAAAGAGAAGTGAAAATGAGTATTGTACCAATACTCAACAAGTGACAAGTACTTATACCATTGTTTAGGGTGAGTAAATGTCATCCCTCTTCAATAGTACTCGATGCACTAATTGACCCTTTCTATCTGGCTATCAGAATGGGGATGGTACGAAGAACTCATAGGCAGAGTGGTGGCAAGCAGCAAGAACAACTCACGCCAGAAGGAACTAGTGAACAACCTATCCCTGCTTGACACAATAGACTGAGGAAGTCCCTGAAGTCTATACACCTGATCAAAGAACAATCTGGCTAGTTTCTCCGCTGTAATGGGATGATAAAGGGAAACAAAGTGTCCAAACTTGGTAAAACGATCCACAATCACCCAGATAACTTCTCTTCCCTCTGATTTAGGCAGCCTCTCAACAAAATCCATGCTAATGTGAGTCCAAGCCCCATCTGAGATTGGAAGTGGCTGTAATAAGCCCTTGTAGGGAGTGTGCTCAACCTTCGTCTACTCACAAACTTCACACTACTGCACAAATTCTTGAACATTTTTTTTCATCCTTTCCACTGAAAGTAGAGCTTAATCTTTCGGTAGGTTCCCTCTATACTCTAGTGTCCTCACCAAGGAGAGACATGTGATGCCTTAATAACTTGTTTTCTTAATTCATGTCCTTCCCCAATGTATATTTTTCCCTTAACTCTCATGATTCCATTACTCACTGTCACTTCTATATTAGCATTGGAAGGAGTATCTTTTATGCTATTAGGAACAATGTGTTCTTGAGCAAATGCATCATGCTCATAGAAATAGATTACATCTATAGTCTGCAAGGGAACTACCTGAGTGATGGCTGCACAAGACCCCTCAATTTCCACATCTTCAAGCCTTCTAGACAGAGCATCAGCCATAACATTTTCAGCCTCCTTTTGTACTAAATTGTATGCTCCAGCCGTAGCACCTTCATCAATCCCTTCCTTTGAACTCTTGTTTACATTCTTTGCCCAAGTAAGTACTTGAGGCTTCGGTGATCTGTCTTGATCACAAATTGGTGTCCTTCAAGGTAATTCTGCCACTTTTATACAGCAAGAAGTGTGGCCATATAATCCTTCTCGTAGATAGACAGCTCTTGATTCTTAGAACCTAAAGCTTGGCTGACGAAGGCTAAAGGTCTGCCACTCCGAGAGAGCACAACCCCTATACCAGTATTGCAAGCATCAGTCTCCAACAAGAAGGGCTGGTTAAAATAACGCATCACAAGCACAGGAGCCATAGACATAGCTTGCTTCAAACATTCAAAAGCTTTTGTTGCCTTGTCATCCCATCTGAACCCATCTTTCTTAAGCAAATCTATCAAGGGCTTGACAATAATGCCATAGCCTGCTATATATTTACGGTAGTATCCAGTTAAACCAAGAAAACCCCTTAGCTGCTTAAGGGATTTAGGCTGAGGCCAATCCTTCATTGCCTGAACCTTACAGGGATCTATTGCAGCACCCTCTCCAGAGATAATGTGCCACCAATACTCAACTTGACTCTTGGCAAAGGTACATTTGGAAAGCTTTGTATAAAGCTTGTGCTGCCTCATGGTCTTGAACACCAACTCAAGATGAGAATAATGCCTTTGCAGGGTAGGGTTGTAGACCAAAATGCCATCGAAAAATACTAGCATAAACTTTCTCAAGTAAGGCTTAAACACAAGATTCATCAGCGCTTGAAATGTTGATGGTGCATTTGAGAGTCCAAAGGGCATTACCACAAATTCATAATGCCCTTGATGAGTTCTAAATGATGTATTATGACTGTCTTGCTCTTGCACTCTAATCTGGTAGTAACCTTGCGCCAAGCCCAACTTAGAGAAATACTAGGCTCCATGAAGATCATCTAGCAAGTCGTTAATGATGGGGATTGGGAACTTATCCTTGACTGTGAGAGAGTTCAATTGACAATAATCAATACACATTCGAGATGTCCCATCCTTTTTCTTCACTAAAATCACTAGCAGCATAAGGACTATGGCCATGTCTTATGAAGTTTGTTCTCATCAACTCATCAAGTTGCTTTTCAATTTCATCCTTCTGTGCATGAGGGTATCTATAGGCCCGTAAATTCACAGGATTAGACCCGTCCTTAAAGGGAATTGTGTGATCCAGATCTCTTTTTGGAGGTAAAGTATCTTGTGGCTCAAACAATTCTACATATTCTTTCAACAAGGCCTTTAGTTCATTACTGGATTCAGTGGACTTAACCTCTGAATTGGCTGCAAGTGAGTAGAGTTGTCCTACCCAGCTGTAATTTCCCTTCTTAAGCACCTTTTGCAAGCCTTTACCCCTCATCAGTTAGAGCTGGCCATGCTCCAATATCCCTTGTAACTGGAGCTGCTCCCCTTCTTTCTCAAAAGATACAGTTAGCCACGAAAAATCAAAGAGTATTGGGCTAAAGCTTTTCATCCAATCTACTCCTAAGACAATATCACAGCCTCCCAATCTCAAAATTCGGAAATCATATTCAAATTTGTGCCCTTACATCTTCCAACAGAAGTTCTTGCACTTTGTATGAGTCAATATAGAATTCCCATCTGCAGCCGTAACTGCTAAAGGATTAGTCTGAATCTGTTCTTACCCCACGGCTCTCACAACCTTTGAATCCACAAAATTATAAGTTGATCCACTGTCAATTAGTATTAGCAACTCTCTTTGTCCTGATACTCCCTTAATGCATATAGTGTTGTGTGAACCACTGCCTGTCAAAGCCTTAAAAGATATCTCAACATTGTTCTCCTCCTCATTGTTAACTGTCACCTCTTCCACTGGTTCTTTGCAGCCTATCTCTTCATCCTTTTGAAGCTCTACTGTTTCTTCCCCAGATATAGCCATTAGAAGCTTAGGATCACATTTGTGACCAAAGAAATACCTTTAGTTACACTTGAAACAAAGCTTCTGAGGTCTCCTTTCATCACTGCTATCAGCCTTATCAGTGTTTTGAGCAAACTTAGTGGAAGAAGATTCGTTGTAATTGCCTTTAGACCTTTGAGAATCTGAACTTGTCAACACTGAACTCTCAACCTTCTTAGCTTTGGAATATGCTTGAGTAAGGCTGCAAGGATCAAAGGCCTTCACTAAACCTTTGATTCTTGGTTTGAGACTGCTTACAAAACTTGACACATAGTATGACTCTGGAGTAGTAGGATGCACAGACAACATCCTAGGTCTCAATCCCTCAAAACGTGTCATGTAGTCCTTGACTAAAGTAGTTTGAACAACCTTGTTAAAATTGTCCACAATCTCACTAACATCCTCATCACCATATCTGTCACACAACTCATTTGCAAACTCAGTCCAAGTAATGGTAGGCCTAGTACGCATCAATCCATAGTACCAAGTCTCCATCTCACCAAGAAAATGCATAGCTACCAGTTCTACCTTTTCGTGCTCATCAATTTTGTAGAAACTAAAGTATCTTTCACATTTCCTTATCCAAGATTGAGGTAGGTTACCATCAAAGGCCTCCAAATCCGCTCTAGGCTGTCTGAATCCTCTGTTAGGAGCACTTGAAGCACTATCATTTCTGTCAGATGGAGCAACTACAGGATCAGGAGGTCGAGCTTGCTGACTTGTTTCCAAGAGAACACTTCCACCAATTGGAGGTTGCTGCTTATCCATTCGTTGCTGCAAACTAGTGAACTGCTGAGCAAATTGCTGAGCTTGTGTCTCATTTGCTGAGATTGTGTCTCAATTCTATGATCCATACGATGCATATCTTGCATCATGTTCTACATCATCTGATCCATACGATCTCCCTGCATAGTTGCACTGTATCCAGCCACAGCTGCAGCATAAGTAGTGGCACCAGCTGCCGTATTAGCAGCAACACCATCTACATTGTTAGCAGCATAAGCTTGAGCTATAGGTGTCATAGCAGATCATCCTTTCCTAGCCAGATTGCAAATGTTCCACAAATTGAATGAATTCGAACCGAAACTGCACAATTCAATCGGATTGAGCTAAATTTCAATCCAATCGAGTTTAATCTCAAGGCTCTGATACCAATTGTTAGGTTCAAGATGAAATCTTGAACTTAACCTAGGTGAGCGAGAGGTTAGATGAGAAGGGAAGTGAACAAGATGAGAGATTAGAAAGAACAAGAGATATTTTTCATTGAATGAATCAAAACTTATAATCGAACCCCTACATATACTAATTGCAAGAATTAACCACAAACAATGAATCTAGACCCAAGGGCTACTAACCAACCGACTTATTACATCAACACAGCCGCCAGAATTTAATAAAGATAACAAAACAAGACTTAACAAACAAAACTAATTTTGCCGCCAAAAAGCCATTTGAACTGCCTTCTTGCTCACAGCAAAGAATTCGACCAAATTCAGCTAAATCAGCTTGATACCAACTTAAAATCAGCTCTGATCATGACAAGGTCAATCAATGCATTGAACAATTTCTGAGGAACATGACATTCACTCATCCTAAGAACTGGAATAAGTGGCTTTCCCTCACATAATTTTGGTATAACACACACTTTCATTCAACTCTCGGGACTTTCCCATTCAAAGCTTTGTATGGATATGATCCACCCGCTCTATTGATGCTTGAAGGGAAAATTTCGAATGTGGTTGAAGTAAATGAACTGTTGGATCAGAGGAGACAACTTGTGCGGAAACTCAAGTATAATTTACAATTTGCACAATCGCAGATGAAGTGCTTTGCTGATCAAAAGAGAATTGATCAAACTTTTGCAATTGGTGATTTTGTTCTCTTGAAATTATGGCCTTACTGGCAGTCTTCTTTAGCTGTGCGCAGGAATGTCGAGCTGAGTGTAAGGTTCTTTGGGGCTTACAAGGTGTTGGAGAGGACATGAAACGCTGCTTACAGGCTACCAGATTCTTCGGTGCACCCTATGTTTCATGTATCCTTGCTTAAGAAGTATGCATAGCAGCTGCTGACGTTCCTACAGATCACCCCCAAGTCACACTGCAAGGTTTATTGGTTCAACAACCTCAAGCAATTTTTAGTTCAAGACTGGTTCAGTAGTAGGGGAAACAGAAAACAGAGGTTTTGATGCAGTGGAGTAACTTGAGCCCCGAGGTTGTTTCTTGGGAAGACTGGACCTTCCTTCAATCTCAATTTCCTTCTTTACACTCTTGAGGCAAGAATGTTCGCGGGGGGGGGGGGGGGGGGGGGGGGGGGGGGGGGGGGGGGGAGAGAATTGTTATGATTGGAGTTGCTTTGAGCTGAACTCCGGTACCTTGCGGGTTGTAAGTGAAGGGTGATCGAGTTCTAGCAGCGGGAAAGTTAGTTCAATCTGGTTATGGTCCTTAGTGGTTTAAGTCAATATGCTAGTCCATTTTGGCGGCTGAGCTTTAGTAAGTTGGTTAGTTAGTAAGTCATGGTGTAATGTATCTCTTTTAATCTTAGATTGTATAAATAGCTTAAGCTCTTATAAATTTGATTCATGAATGATAAAATTGATACTCTCTCTCTCTCATCCTTAATTCTCTCTCTATTTCTCAACTCCTTCACTTCTCTTCTCATCTAAACTCTGTCTTATCCTAGGTTATGAATCATGATTGTTCTTGATTCATAATAAATACCCACTTATAGCCTAAAGATTTCGTGTTTTTAGGCGTATGGACTATAGGTCCAAAAACTGCGCGTTTCGTAAGTGAATTTAATTCTGCTTGAATCGCTTCTTTCCATTTTGGCCAATCATTTCTCCTTTGGCGTTCTTGAACGGATTTAGGTTCAAGATCTTCACCTTTTGTGGTCAAATCATTAGCCACAGTATATGCAAACACTTGATCAACAATCGTCTTATTTCGATTCTATCGTATGCCAGTAATAGAATTGTTTATCGAGAGTTCCTCATTCTCGATATTTTCATCATTTTCATAATTCTCAGGTTCTTGATATCCTTGAGGAGCTATTTCATCCTCTTTGTCTTTTTCTTGAATTTGCATTTGTACCTCTACAGTGGGTTTCCTCTTTAGAAGTTTTAATAAAGGAGCCAACTTGTTTATTTTGCTCCTTTTTCTTTCTTGGATTCTTATCTTTAGAACCAACAGGTCTACCATGCTTCTGGCATGTAATAGATGTACTTGCCAATATCTTAAAAGACTATTCACTTGGAATATCAATTTGACAGGAGGATTCATAGCTGGAACATGTGACTTAGTCAATCTTTTTGTATCAACGAATGCATCTGGTAATTAGTTTGTAATATTTTGGAAATGGATAATTTTCTGAACTTTCAATTCACACTGTCTCGCACGTTGATCAAAATGTGATATTGATGATGCATTCCACACAATTTATGATTTTCTAGATTTAATTTTTCTCCCTCTAATTCTAGAAACATTGTTTCATCAAACTTACAATCTGAAAACTGTGCAGAAAAAATATCTTTTGTCAATGGTTCAAGATATTTTATAATTCATAGAGATTCAAACCCAACATAAATTCCAAGTCTCCATTGTGGATCTATCTTTATGCAATGGGGTGGAGCAATTGGGACATACATAGCACAACAAATAATTTATAAATGGGATATATTTGGTTTTTGACCAGAAACAAGTTTCAATGGGGAGTATTTTTTATGACAAGTAGGTGGCCTGGCGCGAATAAGTGCTATTGCGTGTAATATAGCGTGCCCCCATGCAGAATTAGGTAACTTTCTTTTCACGAGTAATGATCTAGCAATTAGTTGTAGACGTTTGATCAGAGATTCTACAAGACCATTTTGTGTATAGTGGTGAGCCACATGGTGCTCAACTGTAATCCAAATTGACATACAATAATTATTAAATGCTTGGGATATAAATTCTCCTGCATTATCAAGACAGATCTTTTTGATCATATAATCTGAAAATTGAGCTCGTAATCGGATTATTTGTGTAAGGAGTCTCACAAATTCCACATCGCGAGTAGATAATATACAGATATGTGACGACGTGTTGAGGCATCTATCAACACCATAAAATATAGAAAGAATAATAGGCCTGCATATGTCTCCTTGTATTCTGTTAAGAAATGTAAGAGATTCATCCACAATTTTAGTTGGGGATGGCCTAATAATCATTTCCCCTTGAGCACAAGTAGCACATGAAATTTCATCTAGTGAAAGAATTTTCTGGTTCTTTAATGAGTGTCCATGAGAACATTCAAAGATTTTTCTCATCACTATTACACTCGAATGGCCCAGACAATCATGCCATAAGATGAATGTTTTGTAATCAGTTAACTTTTGATTAACCACTGTGTTTGATTCAATTGGGTTTATATAAGTATAATAAAACCCTCAAGAAAGTGCTGACATTTTTTTTTACTATGTTCTTTCTTCCTGAGGTAAGTAATGTATTATAAAGATATTCTTTATTACCCTCGTTTATTGTCTCAATATAATAACCATTACGAAGACTATCTCGTAAACTGATCAAGTTTATCTGTGATTTTTGAAAACTAAAGCATCGCTTATGTTTAGTTTCATTCCTCCAGGAAAAATGACATTTGCTCTTTTGGAGCCTTGAACTAAATTTGGAAGTCCCGATATTGTATTAACATTCGCTTCAGCTAATCTTACCTGAGAAAAATATATTCTGCTTTTGAGGATAGTATGTATAGTTGGATTGTCTACCAGACATAAATCTCCATCTTTGATCAAATCCATGTTTCTTCAAATATAAAATACATATGTATTAGTGGAACTCTATTTATGTTACACATTAAAAAAATTACAAAAATATAATGAATAAAGTATTTCAAAATGACTGCAATAATACTTTTGAATTTTATTTTATAAACATAGTTCATCAAGTCTAATTTTATTGGAAATATCCATTAAGATGAAATATCAAAACATAATATTGTATTAAATTACACACACCAAAACAATACTATTCCATTAAAAGTGAGACAAACTTTAGTACAAAAAATATAACTAAAAAACAAAAAAATTTCAGTCCAGTTTAACATTTCTATTGCCTATCAAATGATCAATTTTCCTAATAGCATCCCCAAAGAAATTAGAAACATTAAGATGCGTCACATTAATTTGAGAATGATCTTTTGCAAAATTTATTTATACATGTTTACCTTTCACTTTCAACGATGCTTGATAGAGGTTCACCAATTGTTTATCCGTATGATAGGTATGTGACCAGTGACCTTTTGTACCACAATGATAGCAATTTGTTTCTGCATCTTTTGATGAATTTTGTTGATGGCTTTTCTCTCTTTTATATTTCTCTTCATTGTTGCCGGACTTCTTAAACGTTGGTCCATTTTGATTACCATGGTGCCAATTGTTATTACCACGGCTATAACTTCGTCCACAACCACGGGCGTGTCCACAGCGACGGCCCTGTCCGCGACCATGACCACGGCCACTGCTATATGTATCATTTTCAAGGGATGTAGCATTCACTTCAGAAAATGGCTCTGACTCAATTGGTCATGACTGATGATTTTTCATTAAAGCTTATTGTTTTGTTCAGCAACAAGAAGACATGAAATTAACTCTGAGTATTTTTTGAAATTTTATTCTCGATATTGCTGCTATAGGAGCATATTCGAGACATGAAAAGTAGAAAATACTATCGCTAGCATATCCTCCTTAATAATATTTTCTTCGCATAATTTTAATTGGGAGGTAATACAAAATACCACAAAGTTATACTCGCTGACAAGTTTAAAATCCTGCAACGGCAAGTGGATTCATTCATAGTGAGCTTTAGGGAGGATCACATATTTTTGATGATCAAACCTATCCTTTAAATTCAACCAAAGGGCAAGCATGTCCTTTATTGTAAGATACTTGGCTTTCAATCCTTCATGGATATGATGCCTGAGAAATATTATTGCTTTTGCACGATCCTGCATGGACGCACTATTTCTCCCTTTAATCATATTTTCAACATTCATAGCATCAAGATGAATTTCAGAGCAAGAGTCCAAGGAAAATAATTTTTTCCAGTAATATCAAGAGTAGTAAACTAATGCTTAGTTAGATTAGTCATTGAAATTACAAAGATTAGAGAATAAAAACTTTACCTCAAGCTTGTGATAATTCTTGGCTAGCTAGAGACCTGTGCTGATAACGTGTCATAAAACTAAAGATATATTATACTCAAAAGAAAGAGAAAAAAATACGAACACAAATATATTTAATAGTAAGTATTTTATTCTAGAACTCAGAGAATAGAGAAGTTTTTCTTCAATTCAAATAATTCTCTCAATATTTTATAATATTTTTCAACTCTCTCAAATCTCACTTCCTTTGCTCTCTCGATCTCTCGCTATGCTTTGATTCTTCATTGCTGTGCTCCTCTTATAAGTTGAGCTTGAGGCGGTGGGGCCCAAACTTCCAAGGGAAGGAAAAATGAGGATGTTGAATGTGAACAGATCTTGAATGGAGTAATATAAACTCATAATATTTTTGAGTTTTTTGAATATCTTCAGGGAGCCAATGGAATAATCGAAGTGCTTCCTTTTTAATAAAGGCAAATATTTGAATCTTTTGAGCAAACATAAGATTGAAATACAGAAATTGAAATTACAGATTTAAAGCTGAAACTTACAGAATGTTGTAATTGAAGGCTTGAATACAGATCACAAGTTTAGAAGAGAAAGGAAAGAAAGAAAACTTTTGTGATTTTGTTTAGCTCTCCTAATTTTTCTCTGTAATTGGACCTGTATTCAAGTCTTCAATTACAATATTCTATAAGTTTCAGCTTTCAATCTGTAATTTCAATTTCTGTATTTCAATCTTATGTTTGTAATCTATCTGTAAATTTCAATAAATTCCCTCTTTCTTTTCTTCTTCTGTCTCCCTGTCTGCTCCCAATCCTGCCCCTTCTTGGTATCAGAGCCAAGTTAGAGCAAGCTTTTAATAGTAATTTCACAGAAACACTATTAAGCACCTACTAGGAGTAATTTTGCTGTTAAAGCACCTATTAGGAGCGTTGGCAAGCTTGGGTGTAGCGTTGGTAAGCCCTGAATAGCGTCGGTAAGCTGTGATTAGGTGTTCCCGTTGGGTGTTCTTGATACTGCTGCCCTTGTGTTCTCGTTCTCAACAGTGTTAGATAGTAAAATCGTTCTTAACAGTGTTAAATAGTAAGACTGTTATGTAATTGTTGAAGCCCGTACAACTACAGTTCTCACCATGTCAAGGTCTAGAGTTGCAGGGTCTTTCAGCAGACTATTTTCAAACCAACCCAGTATCTCTTCAAACACTCAAAGAACAATGAATTCAAAAGAAATTTCAAAAGAAGTTTCAAACCCAAAAGAAATGATCAATTGGAGCATTCCAAGTGAGAATTTTGAATCAATTTATCAAATTGGGCATTTTGATTTCAAAATGGCTTTTTCTGCAAAACTCACAAACAAACAATGTCAATTGAAAAGGAAGCTCACACAGTTCAATTGCTTTCAAACCTATCTCTCCAAAAATATATTTCAAAAGGATTTCAATACATTCACTATGGTTTAGTTCAAGTTGCGATTGTTCCCCTTTCAAGAATGGGACATAACCAGCCGGTTATGTTGGCTTGAAGAGATTCAACATTTTTAAAATTTGAAGAATCCCTTTTAGCAATTGTTCAAACAAATTTGCATAATGGTCCAATCTATTTCAATTGTTATCAAAACTTTTCTGTTGACCTTTAAGATCCCACAATTATCGATACTCTAACTCTAGATATCCACATGCCAAATATTGAGAACAAAGAAAACAGAAAAAAAATTTGCTTTGATCTACAGGATTTATTTTAGACTTCTAGGAAGTCAATTAAATCCAAGATGTCTCAAACAGTCTCCACCTGGAGAAACACTTTTATTAGAAGTTCAAGCTGATCATGCGGCAACTTACATTCGAAAACGTCTGAAATGGAATGAAATTACCATTCCAGACATCTGGAAGATTGAGAATCCTCAACCTCCCAAAAACATCGCTCAAAAACAAGTTCAAAGAATAATAGAAGAACCTGATGGAAAAGTTACCATACAACTTCAGGACAGCAAACAATAATTTCAAACCCAAACTATGATCAATCTTCAAGATACTCAAATTCTTCTTTACCTACTCAAAGGGAAGAAGATAACCATTCAAATATCAACTCAAATATCAACACGACAACTTTCGGAGGAATTCCTTACAATCCTCCTCTTGCAGAACCTGTTTTCCAAACTGACTCCTTTTCAAACTCTTTTTCAAGTCCAAATTCTCCAACAGCTTCTCAAATGCGTCCGCCTTCAATAAATGTTCTGACAAAAGATTTTACAATCAACAAAGAATTTTTAAGCAATGATTTCGAGTCCAAACAAAATGAAAATCAAAGACAATGGTTTTTTCAAACATTCACAAAAGAAAGTACAATCAAAATAAGAGAATCCTATTACAAAGAATTGAATCAATTAAAATGCAATATTCCCTTCTTTCTATGGTTCAAATCCTTTACTTCATGAAATCGAATTCCAAACCCATTTATTCAAAATTCCATAAACGTCAATACAAACCTAACGACCAAATGGCTCACAAGAGATGGCCAAATTATTCAGACAATTCATCCTCCTCCAAAAGATTTAATCATCAATGTTCAAAACAAAGAAGTTCAAGCTACTCCCTTTCATCAGGGAAGAGAAGACAAAGAAAGTGAAGTACCCACAATCAAAGATATAAACAAAATTTATAAACAAAATAATTTTCAAACTTTAAATCTCAAAATAACATCAGAATAATTAAATATAATACATACCAAATTAGACAATCAAAAAACACTACAAACCTCAATTATCAAACCAACACCAACAATTCCATTCCCAAAACCAAAAGATAATTCAATTCAACAACACCAACACTTTCCTCTTCCACAACCACAAGCAAACCCATTTTCTCAAAGTATTAAACAATCTCCCTTTCAACCTTTCAGCCTAACTCAACAAGATAAAGAACAAATAAAGCTCAAAAGATTCAAAAATTCCGATGATGAAATTTTACAAAAGAAAGTTCAAAAACTAAAAATAGAAGAAAACCCCTCTACCAGCAGTCCAACAATTCAAACTCTTACAAAAGACAATGAAAACATTTCAAGTGGAACTACCTCTTCAATATCCCTAAGTGAAAATGAAATTCAAGAAACAGAACAACAATTCAATACAAATACCGTTCAAAACAATGAACCTTCAATGAACAGAATCAAAAATAGCTGGAAATATCAACCTACAAAAAACTATTATTGAAGATTAACTCCCCCTGATATTAAATTTGAATAAAGAAATCAATTCACATCTGTATCATTTAATGAAAATGATATCCATGAATGGAATATAGATGGAAAATCCGAATATGAAATCAAAAATACTTTACAACAAATGACAATGGCTTCATCATCCTCTGAAATTATCAACCCTTCCAATACAAATCATATATCTGCTCAAATGATTGTTGCCGGATTTACGGGACAATTACAATCACGGTGGCCCAATACGTTGCAACATCATGATAGACAAATGATACTCAACCACACTCATACTCAAAGCAGATGACTTGATCCAGATGATGTCAACTCTCCTTGGGTCGAGGAAGAAGTTGAAGACGCTATCGAAATATTAATTTGGACCACAACTGTTGCTTTTCTTGGAAGTGCAATAGAAGAACAAGAATCAACAAAACTATTCTTAACCAATCTAAGATGTCCGTCCTTACAGGATTTTAGATGGTATAAGGATATGTTTTTAACACATGTACTCAAAAGAGATGATATGCATCATTTTGGAAAGAAAGATTTGTCACTGGACTTCCAAAATTATTTGCAGAAAGAATCATGACAAAAATTCAAGATCAATGTGGCACTCAAACAATTCCATGACAAAATTTAACATATGGCCAAATATTTGCCTTTGTTAAAAAGGAAGCACTTCAATTATGTCAAGAACAAAAACTCAATAACAACTTCAAAAAATTCCAATCAAAAAAGGAACTAGGATACTTCTGTGCTCAATACAATATCCATACATTCAAACCTCCCTCAAAAAGGTATAAAAAGAAAGGATTCCAACAGGAACCATACAAGCAATCAAGAAAACATAAATACAAACGTCAAACCTTTCCTCAATACTATAACAACAAAAGAAAATATTCAAAAAGGAAATCAAACAAAGTTCCAATTTGTTACAAATGCAAAAAACCTGGACATTATCAAAATGATTGTGAAATGAAACAAAAGATCAATGAAATAGAAGATGAAGAGTTAAGAAATAAATTAATGAATCTTCTTCTATCTAATTCAAGCTCGAAAAATGAAGATTATATCTTCGAAGTTCAAGAAAATTCAAATAGTGAAGATTCATCATCTGAATCCTCAAAAGAACCATGCTCTTGCAAATTCAAAACTCTCAATGTTTTAACAAAAGCTAACAAAGAAGATTAGTTAGATATTGTTGACAAAATTCAAGATTAAAATCTTAGAAAAGAATACCTTCTCAAATTAAAAGAAATTATATTCAAAGAACAAGAAATCAAAGTGCCCATACAACCCAAATCTCTAGAACAAATATTTGAAAGGTATCCCGCACCAAATATCTTTCGAGAAATTTCAACGAGCGATTTACAAAGAGAAGTCAATGATTTAAAGCGACAAATTCAACATCTTCAAACTGAAATAATAACAATACAATATCAAGATTTAGAATCAAAATCAAAACAATCCCTTACAGAATCAAAAAGTCTAGAATTAGAAGCCAAAATAACATATCTGGAATCAAAACTAGATAGTTCAAATAATGTGTCAGACTCAACTCGATTTGAAAACATTCAAATCCCAGAAGATCCAACCTTAAATGACAAATTTCTTCAATTGATAGAAAGAATTGAATACAAAAAATGGTATATCCATATAACACTCCATATTTTAAAAGATTTTAAAATTCAAACTCAAGCCCTATTAGACTCAGGTGTAGACCTCAATTGTATTCAAGAAGGACTCATCCTCTCAAAATTTTATGAAAAAAGACTTAAAAGTCTCCATACTGCAAGTGGCGATAAAATGAATATCAAAATCTAATTATCAAATTCTTACATTTGCAATGATGGTATTTGTTTCAAAACTCCTTTTATACTTGTCAAAGATCTTTAACAACAAATTATACTAGGAACCCCTTTCGTCAGTCAAATATACCCATTCACTGTTACTAAAGAAGGAGTTCATACAAAATTCAAAGGTATTCCAATAACCTTTCAATTCATCAATCCAATTCAGCAAAGGGATTTACATCTTTTACAATCTACAACAATATTCAAACAAATAAATCTGATACAAACTCAACAAAATATCAAAAACTTCAATTGGTTCAAACCCCTGGTCTCCCAAACACCCTGAGAAATACGAAAAGGTATCTTCTTCAATTCCATGCTATTCAATTCCTTTTCCAAAGAAAATTTCTAACTCTTCTTTTGCAGGCTATGATAACCCACAAAGGAAAAGGAAAAGTTCAATCGTTAGAGGAAGCTGCTTCTGCCTCATACTAAGCAGACCAATATTTTACAAAACCCCAAATGGAGCATCTTTACTTAACAAACCATTACAAACCTCTTTCATTAAAACAAATTCAAAAGTCTATTGATTCAACATTTCCTAAAGTTTTCCATTGGCTGCCTGAAGATATTCAAAAAACTCAAAAATATTATGAGTTTATATTACTCCATTTAAGATCCGTTCACATTCAACATTCTCAAGTTGATGGACAAATTCAATACTCTACTTGCAAAATCTTAGATATTTTAGAACCACAAGAATTTATCCGTCCTTGGGTCTCAAAACAATTTTCTCACCTCTTAAACCAATTCAGTCCATCAGGATACAATTATCAAGATTATAAAATGGCTTGGTTCAGAACCTTTCTACTTAAGCCATTTGATCATACATGGTTTTTCAAAATCAAAAGCAATCTTTCAAAATTTTCCCCATGGTTTTATGAATGGTGGCGCCTTTTTGGTAGCACCATTGATATCTTCCCAACTAAAATCAAAGATTTATTCCACACATATTCAAAAAATTCAAATGATGATCCTATTCAAACAATTTTAAAATTTCATTCAAATTTTCAAATACCATGGATATTATGCTGGTCATATTGTACTTCTCAGATCTTCGAACAGCATTATCCAATCTCGTTGGTCCGAAAATTCAAAATAAAATGGCAAATTTCACCATCCCTTTAACTAGCCCATTACTACTCAAATCTTCAAACACAACCTCCTCACAAAAAATTTCTCAAACTCCAATATCTCAAGATCACTCATCCATTCAACACACTCAAAACTCGGAATTTCAATCTCTTCATGATCAACTCCAACAAAAAGACAAAGAATGCTTCAGCCTTAGAAAGCACCTCTCTGTCCTCCAAAATCAGATCAATTATCGATCCAAACCGCCAAACTGTTGTACTATGTCTTCAACATACGAATTTCTCAAATCCAGAATTTTCTTTTTCCCCAAAAAATTCTTTTGCCACTTTCCTCATGATATTGCTTCAAAAATAGCTCAAGCCACTCAATGTAGTAATTTCAAAAACCTTATCAAAATTCAAAATTTCCTTTAGGACCTTTCAATGCACAATGTTATGTTTCCAGGACTTACTTTTCAATGGGTCACTCAATATGGCTATCCCGCAGAGTGCAAATTAACCCCAAATTGTCAAAACATTCCTTTTTCTAGAAATGATTGCCCTTGTCACCTTACTTATTCAATTGTCCGAGTTTGCCTAGACTTAGAAATCTCTCAACCCATGACGATCCTGCATGAAGGCAAAGAAATTATTCTTACCCCTCAATATTTGCTAGACTGCAGATTTCTACTTCAAGTAATTATCACCAATCCAGATCAAGCCGCTCAATTTGGAAGAAAACTTGCCTATATTATCAAAGAACATTTCAAAACTAAGATCGCCTCAACCGAAATCCTTATTCAATCAAAACCTCCTGAGTTTACTGGAATCTATACCAATCCCAGCCAACACAGGATCCTGATTTATGACTCAATAGTACGACATATGTTATGTCCTTCTGATGAACCTTACCAATGCAATAACAAAACTCTTTCCTCGCAAATCAATCACTGGAGAGCCAAACAACTAGCTTTCGATCTCCATCCTCAAGCTATTTCAACTAATGACGGAATCATCAAAACTTTTCTTATCGCCGAAGATTTCATTCAAAAAATTTATTCTTTCAATAAGAATTTTGATGTTCCTTTTCTCAAAAATACAAACCAAACCGATTTACTTCAACAATATGAAGAACTCAGAACAGAAGAACAGGCAATTCATGAAGAAGAAATGCGCAACATCAATATGTTGATACGTCCTTAATTCAACAAATTCAAGATTCAACTGACGATGACGATAGCGACGACGCTAGCTCATCTCAGACTGATCCATTCAATTTCCTTCAATAATTCAACATGATGCAAGCAATGACGCAGAACTCTTCAATAATTCAAAAGCAGTTTATTTGATTCCCAGACAAGTCAGTGTAGTAAGGACAATTTTACTGTAGCAATCACTGTAGCAAGGATGACGAGCTGTCCAGTTACTGTTGCAATAATTCATTCAACTGTTGATCGTACAATTATTCACGGCCAGGTGTCCCGGACTTCAAAAATTTTCAAATCCGCTTCAATTCTGAAGGCTATATAAGGAGCATTCAGTGATCCATTCAAGGGCAGGTCCAATTACAGAGAAAAATTAAGAGAGCTAAACAAAATCACAAAAGTTTTCTTTCTTTCCATTCTCTTGTAAACTTGTGATATGTGTTCAGGTCTTCAATTACAATATTCTGTAAGTTTCAGCTTTCAATCTATAATTTCAATTTCTGTGTTTCAATCTTATGTTTGTAATCTATCTGTAAATTTTAATAAATTCCCTCTTTCTCGTCTTGTTCTGTCTCCCTGTCTGCTCCCCTGCTCCCGGTCCTGCCCCTTCCTGGTATCAGAGCCAAGTTAGAGGAAGCTTTCAATTCACAATGTTATGATTCCAGGACTTACTTCTTCCTCGACCCAAGGAAAGTTGACATCATCTGGATCAATTCGTTTGGTTTGAGTATGAGTGTGGTTGAGTATCATTTGTCTATCATGATGTTGCAACGTGTTGGACCACCATGATTGTAATTGTTCCGTAAATTCGGCAACAATCATTTGAGCATATATATGATTTGTATTGGAAGGGTTGATAATTTCATAGGCTAATGAAGCCATTCCCATTTGTTGTAAAGTATTTTTGATTTCATATTCAGATTTTCCATCTATATTCCATTCATGGATATCATTTCCATTAAATGATACAGATGTGAATTGATTTCTTTCTTCAAATTGAATATAAGGGGGAGTCAATCTTGGATAATAGTTTTTTGTAGGTTGATTTTTCCAGCTATTTTTGATTCTGTTTATTGAAGGTTCATTGTTTTGAACGGTATTAAGCACGGAAGGATTCTAGTTCCTTTAATACTTTAAATATATATATATATATATATGTATGTATGTATGCATACAATGATCTTTTTCATAATTTCTAATTTTCTAGGATATTTAATATTATCCAAGCTTGACCATAAAAATTGTACTCGAAAAATATCAAATATTTACAACAATATCTTCTTTTTAAATACTGGATTTTTCAGGAAATTAACTTAGGTTTTATTTAATTTTTTTTTTTTTTGGAATTTTTTTGTTATAGTTTAAATGTATTTGAAGATATGATTTGAAATCTAAATTTTGAAATTTAATCACCCACATTAATGTCGGGTTATTTTATGCCTTAGTCATATCGACCTAGGCCTTGACATTAAGTCTAAGGTCTGACTATGCTAGTTTAATTTTGGGTAACCTTCGTATACTTAGCAAAGTTAAGTTAGCATAAATATGGATTTATTTAAGGTTTAGACCCATCAATTGAAGGTCAGCCACTGGGTATAATTTTATTATATTATTTTTCATTTCATTTGATTTTCATTTTTGCACTTGTAGTTGTACTTGGTTTTACAACAATAGATTTCTAATACAAGAGTATTTTTGAATTTCTATTGTGATATTAAATGATTCAATTAAGATACCAATTTAAATTAAATTTTACGTAACCACTGATTCGTGTGCATGAAAAAAAGGGAAAGACATATAAATTATCACTATTAAAATTTTGGAAATCTTGACTTGTCTTATCATTGGACTTTGAATTAATCTAAGAAAATAAAACTAAATAAAATCCAACATAATTCATTTTAAAAATTTATAATATAATTAAAGGCTTTGTAAAGTATTTTTATGGTTAAAATATTGAAGCAATTTTTCCAATGGTGAACGCAAATAATACCTAGGGTGGCGGTCACAAAAAAATAGGATCTAGTCATGTGCAATTTATGTTTTAGTTTTTTTATTTTTATGTCCATGTTGTTTAGAGGTGGCCCATGGTTTTTAGGATTTAATTTTCATTACGCCCTTGGTTGTTTTAAGAAGTGTGCAGACATGGTTATTGAAATCCCGATTTGAATATTAGAATATTGTGATTCTTCAATTCCACAATAGCCGACCTAAATCATAAGTAGAATCTTAATTTTATGGAATCTTATGATTCATTGATATTACATGAAATTAACAGATAGAATTGTAATACGATTTTACGATTCTTCCGATCCGACCTCGACTTCACCGATGTACGCATATGAAAAGTTAAAATAGAAAAAACGTAAGCATATATTATAAACGAACTTACTTTATTTGTTTTAAGTAAAACAAAGTTAATTGATCGTTATATACTTTCAAGAAATTTAGTTTTATATTTTAACCTTTATATAAGGTTCAATTTCCAGCATTTATTTAAAAGCTCTCATGATTATTATAGCATAAAATGACACATTTATGTTCACTACAAGCAAAATGGTCATTAACGACAGTGATTATCGTCGTTAAAAGTCTACTTTACCGTGGTTAATACTATTAACGACGGCGGAAACTTCCCGTCGTTTGTCGTCGTTATTGCTTCCGACTTTAATACTACGTGGGATCAACGACTGCTAAAATGAGCCATCGTTAAAAAATATCTACGATCGTATATTATGTCCGTCGTTAAAAGTGAAATCAATAAAGACGGCATATGTTGTTGTTAAAAGTAAAGTCTTTAATGTCAGGTGGCACCGTCGTTAAAGAGTTGATTAATAACGACAATAATTATTGTTGTTACAAATATTGACCGTCATTTAGGAAAAAGTTTTGACGACGACAAAAACTATCCTTAAAATTTTTTGCGCTACTAATTGGAAATAGCAACGACAATATAGACCGTCGTTAAAAAATAACAATAATAAATAGCCATTGAAACGTCTTTCATCTATTAATGACATCAAAATACATCATTAAAAATGCTTCCCCATCAAAGAAAATTCTAATAGAAAAATTTATCGACGTTAAAAATCATATACATTCATATAGTGCAATATATACATTCATAAATGCCTATACATTTATGTAATATAAAAATAATTTTCTGATTGTTTGCAACACCTGTAAATCCATATAAGGACAATTATCAGGTTGTTCATAGCACCTGTACATAAATGTAGTATGGCAATATTTAATTTCAGTATAACACCAATAAAATAGTACAATATAATCATACAGAAATAACTCTTACATATCATTCAATGTAACAACAAATTCTAATAAAAAGTAAAGATGTCATTAAAACTTAAATATTGAAATACTTATAAAAGCCAATTTACATACAAAAAACACTAAATGCGTACATTGTTAAATTTGTCACTTAACAACTTGGCAAAAACTATAAATCCGACAAAAGTTCGTAAATAAAAGTTACAACAAAAATAAGAATTTCCAGTGCAGTCTTCCAACACCTGAAAAAAATAAATATAGCACTCATGTTAGAAAATTCTTGTCATATAAACAATTGTACAGACACATAACAGACCAAGCAATAAAAAAATAAAACAGATAAAAACTATATTAAAATAATCACCTTAGATTCCTGGGTCATAACACCTTGGGAAATACATGAGACACCAACATGGACACTAAGACACTAAATCACACAAATTTTCAATAAGAACTCATAAGTTCTCTAAGCCTCCCTTTACAATAATCACCTATTTCTCTTAGGTCACTCAAACATATTCAAGAAACACCAAATCTCATAAACAACATCCAATCCATGGTTAAACTCAAAACTTGCAATGCTCTATCCACACACCGGGTCCAAGATTGTGCAATTAGACATGTCTAACCTAAGAGTTGCTAATTCTAGGTTCAAAGCTCCATTCCAACAAATTCACAATCACATTCAAGCATTAAACACATGATGGAAATAACTCTTAAACTTGTATATATACGCCAAACTACAGCAAAATTGAAGCCCACAGGAATTCTAGCTGATGCATCCCTGATCGGGTTGTTATATGGATCTGTATGTATCTAATGGGTACACATGTATACATATTTCTCTCACAAAACTAAGCTAACACTAGAAAGAACTTGCAACATTGTTCACCAATGAAACTCGTCAGCCACTAATTATATTTCCAAATTAATCCAATTAGCTCATCAACTTCTTATTACAAAGCTAATTATCTTTCCAACATCCCGTGGCAATTTGTGAGAAGGAAGGATGGAACAGACACTACCAAATTCTGGGCGGCAGTGAACTTGCATGGACAAGAGAAAGAGAGAGATGGGAAATGGGATTCTCGTGTAGGCTTTATACAGCAGTGAACGTGCACATAAATGTAGTATGGCAAAATGAATACTTGAAAAACATAACCCTCAAAATTTGGGGCCCAAGCGAATGCTTGGGTTTATATTCGGCCCTGGCTACAACAAATGGGTCAAACATACAAAGAATCACTAACTTTTGCATTACAAGAAGTAGAATTCACACAGATTCACTGACTCATACGAAACCCGACAACAAAAAACAGAGATCATACACGGCTAGCTTCAGGATCAAGACAAGTCTGCGAATTTTGCGAATATGAAACCGCTTTCGGAGACACAATAATCGGAATCCTCCTCCTACGCTTAGAGGTGTACACAATCTGATGCATAAATCAACAGCATTCTCAAACTCCACATAGAACTCAATCACAAAGTCCAAATCCAGAACAATTCCAAATAACTCAATAATGTATTCTTATGAATATATCAATATACATAAGCGAAAACTAAGGGCAAAATAAGAGAGAGAACAAAAAGACGAAGATTACCACATACCTATTAATATTTAATCAATGTAGTCGTCCATCTCAGTAGATCGGGAGGGAGTACTTGACCTGTTGTTACGACCTCCATCCTCTAGTGCTTTTACTCTAGCTACCAAATCAGCAAATTTCTTGTTCTCTTTAAGAAGTGCTCGCTTTTCCTTCTCAGATTGACGAAGTTTTTCAAGAAGCTCGGCCTTAGTAGAAGATGGTCCTCTCAAATCACTAGGCCTTACTCCTCCCCCATAACCGAACACATGACCATGAGCTTGACGTTAGTTGAAGACCTTCTAAGCAACTTTAATATTAGATAAGGTGGGATTCTCCTCAATGACATCAACAATTTTTTCCTACAAAGTAGTGTGAACTAAGAATGGAGTAAAGTATACATGACAACAAGTAATTAATTATTTAAATTCTACATACATATTGTTGACAAAGCTCATGTGTCGCCAGCTTATCACCCTTTGATCGTATAGCCAGAAACATCTCCCCAAGATTAGGACATTTCCCATTCTGTTGAGTCTTTACAGTCAAACAATAGTTAGATTCTGCACTAAAGGAAAAAAATTAAAAAAACAAAATATTGAAATTTTCAGTTGTATATCATATCTTTGAAAATCTGCCTATGAGCTTTGCTACCAGTGCGATGAAGTAGTTCTTTCGAAAGCCCAGCCCTATTTTTAGAGTTTCTAGCACTCCTTGCCTTTGTTTCAAATATTAAAAAGTTAATATATCCATGAATAGAAGTACAAACAATAAAATGGAAAAAAAGGAGGGAGAATTTATACCTGGAACTCCTAAGATGCATAATAATTTTTTACAATCCATACCCAATCCTCCTTATCCCACCCTTCTGGAGGCGGATCTATTACGGCTTTTTTCAAAGCTTGTTCCACAGTAAAGTTGGGAGGCGGCGAAGGCTGATTTTTTGTTTTCGGCCTTTTCAAAATCTCAAACCGATAGAAGTCCCCTCTCCAATTTTTCCACAAGTACCGCATATGATCTAAGATCTCTTTGCGATACTCCTTCAAGTCAACATTCTTGTCATGAAATTTGTCCTAATTCAAATAAGTAAACTCAATTTCTTGTCATGCTAATCAATTTTTGTCATCGTAAATTAAATATCTAACAATCATCGCATAATTATTTACAAATGAAAATATAAACTACATTATACAGTTAAGTTACCAGGACTACAGCAAACATGTGTTCATTCTCTCTCGCATCAATTTCATCCCATGAGCGCTTCCTTCTTGGAACAACATTTCTATCACGTACGATTTTGCCCAAGTGTCGAGAAAATTCATTTGCATTTTGTCCAACACAGCGATTTTGGAAAATTTCAATAGGCAACTTATTTCCAGGTTTTAGAGTTGCCACCTTTTTGCATTTTCTCTTTCCACGTCTTGTTCTCTTCTTTCCATCATTATTTTCAGTAGAATCTACCAATAACAAAAAAGTGATTACATGCTAACAAGAAATCAAAGCCTTGCCATTTTTAAAAAAGAGTAAGAAAAACAATTACCTTGTTTATCAACATCAATTTCATTTTCAATTTCATGATTCTCCAACTCCATTTCAATTTGCAAAGCATTTGTGGAGTTCATATGGTCAGATGTTAGATCAGGAGCTTCAAATGAAGCTTCACGTGATCTAAATGGTGAAGACATCATATTAGCTTCTCTAACCTGTGTATCATGGTTGTTAATTGTAGAAGGGGAAGGCATATGAACAGATCCAACTGAATTGAGTGTAACAGGCCTATTTCTCGTGTTAATATAAACCTTTAACCCCTGACTACCTCTAGATAGTGCTCCCAGGGGTAGGAATAGTTTATTAGCTTTTGAAGAAGAAGGCTTATTAATGACTTTACTTTGAAACATCGTCCTGTCACATAAAAAGACAAGTCAGTACAACAATAACAATAACAACAACCTAGCAAGTTGGCATACGTCTGATTTCATCACCTTTTATTTTACACAATTATCAAATCGCTTCACTAGTAGAAAGAATTCAATAAAACAAGTCAACCGATGTGATAGAAACTCAAGACAATAATAACAAAATCGGAAAAATAAGAAAATAAGGTCATGTTTTTTTCTTTTTCTTCCTCTTTCTAGTCTCACTGGTCTCAGACAGATCAACGGTCATTGGCTCTATATCCATCCTCATCCAGTTGACTGTATCATCCAAAGTTGAAGTGGCGGATGAGATCAAGTTGGGCTTGAAGTGTTCGCCTTGTTGATATGCTTCACAAGGATCTACATTATTGGAATCATCATTTTGTTCGACCTCATATTAGCCACGCGGTTGAGCCTCAACAACAACGTACCATCCTTTCCTCTCGTTGTCTGTGACGTAAAATACCTGTCTTGCCTGATTAGCCAAAGCAAATGGCTCGTCTATTTTCAGCTTATGCTTAGGATCAATGCCAACAACCCCATATTCATCCTTAACCATTCCCTTTCCATACACATCCCACCATTTACAACGAAATAATACTACTCTATTTCCACCAAGATATTCTAACTGGAGTACCTCAGTCAATACCCCATAATATTCCACATTTTCACTTCTATTATCAGTATTACCAACAACAAGCACCCCACTATTTTGAGTCTTCAAGCGTTTCTCACGATCTTCTATATGGAACCGATGTCCATTAACTATATATTCTTGATAGCTTGTAATGTATTGAGTAGGGCCACGAGACAACGCCAACAAGTCTTCCATCTTTTTACTTTTACCATGCTCAGAAAGGCGTGCCACCTACAAAATTTAACTTAAATTAGTTGTTTTCACTTACATAAATGACTTAATAAGAAGCCAAATTGTGCGAGAATTTGAAATCCAAAATAGTGTATTTACCTCATATTTGAACCAATGCATAAATTTTGCATCATATTCCTTTCCACGTAAATGAACACCACTGAAAGCAACAGCTTCAGCAAACTGGCTATAAAATCATAAAAAGTGATTAATTTGGCGACTATGAACAAGAAAAATCTGACATATTTGTCATAAGGTTATCGTGTCTTACTCGAGATATGGTTCAACTTCAACGCAATTCCTCAATATGTACATATGAGCTTTATCCAACTCATCATTGTCAATAGTAGGAAATGAGGCGGCTCCTAATGCTCGTCCAGAATGACAAAAAACAGATAAGCCTCCCTCGTAGTTATATTCCTCTTCATTTCTCTTAGGGCAACTAAACTTTGTCTTCATATCTTCCAAATACCTAGAGCAAAATGTCATACACTCATCTGCTATGTAGCCCTCGGCAATTGAGCCCTCTGGACGAGCTCTGTTCCAAATATGAGACTTTAGATGATATAATTCTTGCTCTATCGGAAACATCCATCTAAATTGAACTAGCCCCCCAATCTTAGCCTCATAAGGTAAATGAATAGGCAAATGCACCATAACATCAAAAAACGACAAGGGAAAGATCCTTTCTAACTTGCAAAGCGTAAATGGAATTTAAGCCTCAATTTGATCCAACTCATCCAAATTTATTGCTTTAGCACACAAGATCTTCAAAAACATTGATAACTCAAATAGTGCCTCGCGCTCCACTTTGGTAAGAAGACCGCATATTGCTAGAGGAAGTAGATGTTCGAGAATAATATGGCAGTCATGACTTTTCAATCCTGATATCTTACTCTCCTTTATATTCACACATTGAGAAATATTAGAAAAAATCCATCAAGAACCTTTAAATCTTTTAAGAGATGGCAAAATTTATGCTTCTCAGCAGCTGAAAATGTGTATGAACCGGCATTTATTTTGGTCTTATTACCCTCCTGATAAGGATGTAAATTCGGCCTTAAGTGCATTGCTTGCAAGTCCAAACGACCTTTAACATGATCCTTCGTTTTCCCTTTGATGTTCAGAAGAGTGCCTAAAATATTGTCACATACATTCTTCTCAATATGCATCATATCCAAATTATGCCGCAACAAAAGTGTCCTCCAATAAGGAAGCTTGAAAAAAATACTCTTCTTTTTCCAATTATCTCCCCTGGTATCATATGTCAGCTTGACCTTCTTGTGTGGAGCTTTACTTAATGTAATATCCTCAAGATCTTCCACCTAAGGAAGGATATCATCACCAGATAATGGCTTTGGTAGAAATCTCTTCTCAATCGTCCCATCAAAAGAGTCTTTATGTTTTCGCCACTTATGATTGCGAGGTAACCAACATCGGTGCCCTATGTAACACTATTTGGCACTATTCTGCAGCCTGATAAAGTATTTGTATTACAAATAGGGCATGCTAACTTACCCTTGGTGCTCCATCCCGATAAGTTTTCATAAGCAGGAAAATCATTAATTGTCCATAACAAAGCAGCCCATAATATAAAATTTTGTTTTCTTGATGCATCAAATGTTTCAACACCCGATTCCCATAGCTCATTCAACTCCTCAATTAGAGGTTGTAGATATATGTCAATTGCATTACCAGGAGCCGCAGGACCAGGTATATGCAATGATAAAATCATATTAGACTGCTTCATACACATATAATGAGGCAAGTTGTAGGGAACCAATATGACTGGCCAAATGCTATATGGCGTCTTTAAATTTGCAAAGGGTTGAAAACCATCACTAGCAAGACCAAGTCTAACATTACGGGGTTCTAGGGCAAATTCATTATGTGACTCATCAAATGATTTCCAAGCAAGCGATTCAGCAGGGTGCCTCATTACATCATCTTTGTTTCTTTTATCGTGATGCCATCTCATCAAAGAATCAATCTTTGTTGACATATATAATTGTTGTAACCTCGGCTTTAGTGGGAAGTAACGTAGAGTCTTACATGGTATTTTTCTACCATTTGCTTTACATTTTTTCTCTCCATTACGCTTATCATCCTTCCATCTCGAAGCACTGCATATCTTACAGTCATCCAACTCTGCATCCTCCTTCCAAAATAGCAACCAATCATTTACACATGCATCAATTTTAGTGTAAGAAAGGCCAAGGTCCCAAATAATCTTTTTTGCCTCGTAATATGAATCTGGCAAAGTAGAACTCTCAGGTAATAGCTCTTCCTTTAAGAATTGCAACAACATAGTAAATGATGCATTGCTCCAATGGCCTAGGGTCTTTATATGAAGCAATTTCACTAACGCAGACAACTGAGAGATCTTTGACCCCTCATGTAGTGGTTGTTCAGAACTCTCTAACAACCTATTTCTTGGCTTTCTCATTTGGCTCCTCTTCATGCACAACGTGACTTGAGAGTGAGGAAATTTATCCCTTAAAATATCATTCATAGCACCATCGGCATCAAGTTCAAGATCATCTTCATCTTCAAGATCATCATCACTTTCTCCTTCAGAATCGGATTCGGTTTCAACTTGACTCTCACCATGGTCATACCAAAAAGTATAACTTGGCACTATCCTGTACCTAAGTAAATGACCTTTTACCCATTCGTGATCTCCAAAGTCACGTAGGTTGCATTTAGTACATGGACAAGCAAAAGTTCTTCCTTTTCTTTCCTCGGCATAGTCTAAAAAACTTTGAACTCCATTTTGATATGTTAAACTCACCCGATCATGAACAAAATGCGTCCATTGTTTATTAGGCATCATATTCTTATAAGTTATGCCAAGAATATACCTAAAAAGCATAGTTCAATTCAAAAACTTAGGAAAAGAAGGATAGTTGGGAGAGATTCTACTATGTAGATTTTTTTTTCCTACACATACAAAATTTTTTTCCTATCCTTTGATTTTTTTGAACTTAAATCTGAATCACACAAATTATCTTTGTGTGGTTGAGATTTAAGATAAAAAAAAAAAAAATCAAAGGTAGGAAAAAAAAAATGCATGTGCAAAATAAAAAACAAACAAAAAACAAAGAAATTATGCCCAGTAGAATTACTTTAAACTCAAAAATTAGTCCAAAAATGACAAAGATTTAAACAACCAAATCCAAGGAAAGCTAAATCTCTTTGCAATTATGGAACATGTACCATTTCATAATAGCTGTTACGTTGCTGTTAGCTTAGTAATTGATATAGTAGTTCGGTTTATGCTTTCCTTAGTTGCAATTTAATAAGGCTGCAGTAGCTTGTTGCATTGTTGTTGGCTTTGGTGCCAAAATTAGCTTAAGTGGTTGTTAGTGTTAGTTAGCAAATATTTTCAAATGTCTAGATATTTTAGTGAGTTGGTTAGCTTGTGTAGTCTAGGTTCATTATAGTCTAGGTTGGTCTTGCTGCATAGAAACCAAATGCAGTGGGGCATTAGGTTATTGCTCCTACAGAACAACCTGTACAGATGAGAGAATTGCAAAATAAGGACCAATGGTAGGTTCTATTGAGGCCTTTTGATCCCAGATAGAAGGATACACTCAAAAAAGATGCAAATCCATCAAGAAATCAGGGTACCCTCACTGCAGTACACTCAAATATAACAGAAACAATGGCTGATACAGATATGGTGCCAACAAACTCATTAAAGACTCAAGTTGTGATCACTCCAATGCGTGCTGAAGTTCTGGTGGGTGTAAGGGCTGCAGTTACTAATTAGACCTTTTACAAACAGTTAGATGTATGTGGTACGGAGCTAAGTATGATATCTAGAGCATTCCAAACTGATAAAGTTACGCAGCAGTTCAGCATGGAAAGGGTCTGCAGCAGAGAAGGGCTAGATGCTTGTGTTCTTCAAGTTAATAGTATGGGGCATCCTCCTAAAGTCCAATCTAATGTAAGACTCCCTGAACTTCTCAAGGCTGCAAAATGGTGTTTAGCAGGTGTACAGCAATGCGAGGTTCTCATATGCTTTAGCAATGTTTGACAAGAGGAAGGCAACAAGATATTAGAATTATGAGTTCTGTTCAGCTGCAACTTTCTACGTCAATAAGAAGGTTTCAATTCACTACTCTCTATTACGATTCTTGAGGACAAGAATCTCTAAAGGGGGAAGTATTGTCATAACCGTGGAGGATTCTTATATAGATTATAGTATGTTTTGATGTATTGAGATTTTAATAAGAGTTTGGATGTTATATTTGTTATGTTAGGGTTAAGCTAGTGAAATTGAGCTTTATGTACTTAGCAGTGATACTTAAGGGTATAAATAGTGATATTTATATTGTAATGGGGATCATTCAATACAAAATTATACTCTCTTACTTTTTCATCTCTACTTTCTTCTACTTCCTCATCTTCGTTCCTTTCTTTCTCATCCAAATTCTATCTATCCCCTTAGGTATAATTCAGGTTTGATCCTGAGTTATAACACAAAAGCTGAAATTTCAGATTTGTTGAATTGAATTCAGATCTACTATTCATTTTTTAGAGGTCGATACTGTTACAATAAGCACCCCTCCAGCTGAAATTTCCGCAACACCAAAGGCTCCTCAAGTCTCAAAGCTCCAATTAGATTCTTGGGACAATAATCTCTTAAATGGGAAGAGATTTTTTTTTGGTGGGGGGGGGGGGGGGGGGGGGGGGGGGGGGTGTTGTTGGGGGTTGGTGTGTGGGGTATTATCATGATCTTATTATATTGGAGGGTATATATGGAAATTAGTTAGTTCATTGGTGGCTAATGTCAGTTAATGATTTTGGCGGGAAAATTCATATATGTCGGTTAAGTCGATTTAGTTAGTTAGTAGTAGTTAAGGTTGGTCTAGATTCATTGTTTACTTAGATATTTTAAGCTCAATCAATTAGTATAAATAGGAAGCCTTGCGTTGCAAGAAGGTATGTTGAATAATAATTGGATTGAATTCTCTTTTCATCTCTATATTTCTCTCGACTCTCTCATCTCTTTCCCCTTCTTTCTTATCTCACACTCTCTTATTTCTATCAAACCCTTGGTTATGAATCAAGATTGATCATGATTCATAACAATTGGCTTATAATAGACATGAACTACCAACTAATTTCTTAATTCAGCAAATATAACAGGAACTACCAACATAAAAGGGACTTATTCTCTTTGAAGCTTTGACAATCTAGCAAAAAATCCTTCAAAATCTGGATACAATGTGTCAATATAACAAAGAACTAAATTAGGGCTATTAATTACCAATGAACAGCAGACATGGGCTTATAACATGCACGAACTACCAACTAATTTGTTAATTCAGCAAAGATAACATGAATTACCAACATAAAAGGGACAAATTCGTTTTGGAACTTTGTCAATCTAACAAAAATCATACAAATTATGGGTATAGTGGGTCAATACAGTGAAGAATAGAATTAAGGTTATTAACTACCAACAAACTATAGACATCGGCTTATAACAAAAATGAATTATCAACTAATTTGTTAATTCAGCGAATACAACACGAACTACCAAAGAACAAGACAAATTCGCTTTAAAGCTTTGTCATTCTAGTATAAAATCATTTGAAATCTTGGTGCAATAGGTAAATACTGTAAAAAATAGAATATAGGTTTACGATCGAAGCCTTTGTCTGTTGCCGCCATTGCCAAATCTTTGAACAAAAGAAATTCACACAGTTTAATGAAGAAATTATTGCATAAAATCTATAGATTAACACCGTAATGTAGTAATAACCAATTCTAGGGTTACCGAACGACAACAATGCAAAGAAATTTCAGAAAATGCAATCAATCAAACAAAATTAATTACCTAAGGTTGGGTTTCGCTGTTGTGCGGCTGGTTCACGAAGGACTGATGAAGGTAAATGCTGTGCGGTTGGATTTCAGGCGTGGGTGTGAAGAGTTAGGGTTTATTGGTGATGAATCAGGCCTGCGGGTGTTGGGGAGGGAAGGTAAATACATCGAAATTGCATATCGGGTGTGGGTGTGGAGAGTTAGGGTTTATTGTGTATGAATGAGGGCTGCAGGGGTTGTGGAGGGAAAAAAGGGTGGGAAAGTTTTTTCCCCAAAATTAATATAATGTAGTTTTTATTAAATTATTACGTTTATTATATTTTTTTAATTAATTAAAAACTATATTTTAGTATCTAAAGTAAAAAATTATCAAGTATAATAGAAATATACTGAAAGAGTAAATTATCAAATTAAGTATTAGTTGGGATATTATTTAATTCTTGAACTTGAATTACGGTATGAATGGGTGAAATATCAATTAAAAAATTTAAAAGAATAAAAAAAAAAGACAATAACAAATTTAAAAAAGGGCCTAATTTTTAAAAATTAACGAATTTTAACTCCTTTGACCAAAATTTTACCACTTATTTAAGCCTATTAATGACAATTTGCGAGTAGAATTAACGACATTATTTAATGCCCGTCGTTATAAGCCCAACATGTACCATCTTTTAAATACAGTGTTTTAATCCCGTCATAACTAGGCACTACAAACAGACCATTAATGACAAAAAAAAATTTCAGTAGTTATTTTTGGTTGTTGAAAACCAGTTTTCTTGTAGTGGTTGCATAATAATATTTTTATTATATTTAATTATATTTCTTATATACATACCCATGTAAGTAAAGGTTTTATTAATAATTTTTTGAACTATATGACTGATATTAATAAGAAAAACAATTATAGTATATATCTAGAAGGATCTTACAATTCTTTATTTGATACAATAATTTTGAATCTAAAAGCCCCTACTGATTTTAAGCAAAATCTCGATTATAAAACCTTGCATGCAAACAGGTTCACAGATAAAGCAATCATGGGAGGAGGACATTCGAGATATTAGAGGTGGAAGATGTCCCATGGTGGTTGATTGAGAAAGTTTCAGAGGCTTAGGCCAGGAGGATGCATTTGTAAAATATGAAATAGGGTAAGTTTTCTCATTTGTTGTAAATTAAAATTCTTATATGTTTGAAATTAATTAATCTAATCCAACAATTATTTAAAGTTGCAGTGCCTATATTTCCCATTATTCCCTTGCCTCAACCATGAATAAGGAAAAATACTAGAGAGAATATAAAAAAAATCAGAAAAAATTTAAATAAAATTATTGAAATTATAGTTTGAAAAAATACAAAAAAGCACTTAAAAATTAATTACCAAATATTTTGGTCAATATATTTACCAAAAATATCTACCAAAATACCTAAAAAAAAAAAAAACAAAAAAAAAGGATTCAAGTTATCCACAAAATGTTCTTAAAAGTAATTGTCACAAAAATATTTTAGTAATTTTGCTTAAAGATTTATAGAAAATAACTAAATGTACTTAAAATATTTTAAGAACTTGTTACATAAAGTATTAAATAAACATATTAAAGGTATTTATGAAAAACATGTCTCTCAACTAAAAGTACACAAAAATATTAAGTATATATTCTAAATCTTCAAAATAAAATTGTTAGCAAAAAGGGTTCTTAAAAATATTTAGAAAAGCTGTGTCAATGATACAGTATAATTGGCAAAGATGAAGTAACAACATGATTGTATGATACTTTAGCTAGTTTGTTGGTTAAGCATAGGTTTGTTGAGTTAGTTAGCTAGATTCTTGTTTGTTGAAGTAGTAGTAATTCTTGTATAAAAGAGGATTAGCTTGTAATGGTGTGGGCATGCAATTGAAATGAAGAGCACATTCTATTCTCCCTCCCTTTTCTTGATCTAAACCCTATCTTTGTAACAAGAAACCCATACTTCTTAATTCTACTGCATCAATGATATCAAAGCTCAGTGATCCACTCGACCTGCAGCAAAAACATGCCAAGGCTTTGAGTTCGGTGCAAAAGGATCAAATAATTGCAGCTCTGAAACGTAGAGCTGCCAATCTAAGTTTGAAGCAGAAAAATCGAATAGCCGAGGATCTGAGACGCAAAGGAGCTAAAATGAGTGAGAAATTTTGTACAATGGATTTGGAGGATCTGAAAATCGATCCATGGATGAAAAAAGTGGCCAAGTTCTCAAGAAACTTTGATGAATTGGCCAATAAAGGTGAATCCACACTCTCAAACACCAAAAAAAGGGAAAATACGGTTCCCATTAATGTGGAGGTTAACCAACCGAAGTCGGTGGTGTTGAAAATGGAGATGGCGATTCCTGAGTTTGGTGAGAACAGGATGTTAATGACCCCTACAAGGAGTTTCACAAAGGAGGAGGACAAAATCAAAGACGTGACATGTGAAGGCCCACTAAAGATGGCCTTGATAGTGGTCTCAGGGGGTATAACGGCAATAAATATGGTAATGGAGGCTGAAAATAGATCAAGAATCAGGATGATGAAGATGACAAAAGAGAAAGTGGTTGTAATAGGCGTTATCGGAGTGGTGAGCATGGCGCGGTCACGCAAAAAGATTGATCCACTTCTTCAACGTTTGCTAGGATTCCAAATGGGAACAAAAGAATCAATAGTGCCAAATTACCATCCTATAGTATTTGATCTGGGAGGAGTAATTCTTCGAATTTCACCCTTGAGGACAAGGGTGTTGTTCAAGGAGAGGCTATTGATACAGTATAATTGGCAAAGATGAAGTAACAACATGATTGTATGATACTTTAGCTAGTTTGTTGGTTAAGCATAGGTTTGTTGAGTTAGTTAGCTAGATTCTTGTTTGTTGAAGTAGTAGTAATTCTTGTATAAAAGAGGATTAGCTTGTAATGGTGTGGGCATGCAATTGAAATGAAGAACACATTCTATTCTCCCTAAACTCTTCTTCTTCTTCTTCTCCCTCCCTTTTCTTGATCTAAACCGTATCTTTGTAACAAGAAACCCATACTTCTTAATTCTACTGCATCAATCAAACCCAAAACACCAAAAAGATTTACTCAATGATATTAAAACATAAATAAAGATACCCAAAATATTTTAAAATATTGCTACTAAAATATTAAGAAAAAGTTACTAAAAATATTTTATGAAACAAAGTCATTTTTGGAGTACATGGAAAGCAATGTTTTTATAAATCAAGATGAATCTTGATCATAACCTAGGCAGTCAAAGAATATGAGATGAGAAAGAAGTGAAGGGAGATGAGAAATAGAGAGAGAGTTTAGATGAGAAGAGAAGTTTATTATTTATTATCTAATGAATCTTTTCTTACATGAGTATCTCCTACTTATACTAATGCAAGAATAAGAACAATACATTGAATCAAGACATTTCCTTAGCCGACATAAAGGAACACAGCTACCAAAATAGACTAAAACAAGAAACAAGCATTTAACTACCAAAACCAAGTTTCCCGCCAAAACACTTATTTGAATAGAAAATGCTAAAAATCATCCTGAACGAGGTCCAATCATGACAATACCCCCCCTCTCAAGCACATTCTTGCCTCAAGAATGAAAGGAAGGAAATTGAGACTTGAGAAATGACCAATCTTCCCAGGTAGCATGCTCCTTGCCTAAATTCATCCATTGCACCAGAACCTGCCTGACCCGAGCTCCCTGCTGTTGCATTACTCGAGTGGCTAGGATAACTTTAGGCTCTTGTACAATTAGGCCCTACATAGAAGCTTGTGGAGGTCTTATAGAACTACTTGCATCAGCTACAACATTCTTTTTAAGCAAAGAGATATGAAACACTGGATGCACTAGAGAGTCAGATGGCAATTCCAACCTATAAGCAACCTTTCCAATCTTCTTCAACACCTTGTATGGACCAAAATAACGAGCACATAACTTGATGTTCTTGCGTACTGCCACTGAAGTTTTCCTGTAAGGTTGTAATTTCAAGAAAAATAGAATCAGCCACTGCAAAAGATTTGTCAGTCCTTCTCCTATCTGCAAAGTACTTCACCCTAGTTTATGCAACTTGTAAATTGTCTTGGAGTTGTTGCACCAATTGTCTCCTTGGGGCTAAAAGATCATTAACTTCCACCACATGTGAAATTACTCCTTGAAGCATTAAAGGAGAGGGTGGATCATATCCATACAAAGCCATGAACAGTGTTGTGCCTAAGGATGATTGTGAATGAGTATTGTACAAGAATTCTATAAGAGACAGCCACCTATACCAGTTCTTAGGATGTGTGAATGTCATTCCCCTCAAATACTCCTCAATACATTGATTTACCCTCTCTATTTGACCATTTGATTGTGGATGGTAAGATGAACTCAGAGCTAAGGTTGAACCTAGCAATAAAAGTAGTTCATGCCAGAAATTGCTAATGAATAACCTGTCCCTGTCAAAAAGAATTGATTGAGGAAGTCCATTGATAAGTCCAAATTAGTATATAATTTTTTTTTATATTATTTCTACATATTTTTAAACATTTTACATCAAATTTTTATCGCTTTTGCTCGATTTTGCTCTTTTTCGCTCATATTGGCATTTTCTTGCAAAAACACTCGTTTTATGCTAAATCTTGCTAGGGTTTATCATTAACATCAACAAGTAAAATCAAGACACACCAAACCAAAGCAAAAAATGGGCAAAACATAATAATTAACATGGCTAAAGCAAGAACTAACAAGTTCATGCACAATACATTTCAACTTGCAAAAATGGGTAACAAAATGCACAAATCAAGTGCAAGGATTAATTAAACAATGCATTAACATGTCAAAATTGATGTAAACTCTGAAATTAGGTGGGTCTAAGATCAAAAGTTTGAAGAAAATCACCAAAGAACAGCAAGAACAGAGAAAATGCACCAAGCTCAACCAACCCATTTCAACTTGCAATTTTGGATGGCGAAATGGACAAATAACATGAAAGAACTTCTTGAAAATTTCATTACCATATTTAGTTTGATTATAAAGCTGATTTTTGGTGGTAAAAAGCAATAAAAAAAATGAAAAAAATTGAGTTGAACAGCCATTGCAGAATCTGGGCGGCAAGGGTGCAGGTGGTGGTGCAATCAGCTTCAACTTGCATTTTGGGAGCAAAAACTCAAAGCTTTTTACCCAAAAAACATACTTTAACATGTCCTAATTCATATTTTGCAAGTTTTGGGTGGTGGAATTCAAAAAAAATGAAAAAAAATGGATGAACAAGCAACACTGTTGCAGCTGCAGAAAATTGACAGATTTTTCACAGCTTGCTTATGTTTTCCACTTTGGGCGGCTATATTATGCAATATTTTAGCTAAAATTTATTATATACACCTTATAGTACATGCACATGATGATTTTGAGCAGAATTTGGTCGGTAGAATGTAAAAACAATCGAAGAAAAAAGAGGGAGAATAGGGCTTCAGCACCAGCTGCAGCTGCCGCAAGTTTCAGCTAATGAGGATGAAGTTTGAAGATTTTTTTCAAATTTTTTTATCCTAGATCAACTAATATAAATAGGGGATGGTATGGGGGTGTTTAAGCATCAGATTTCAAAACAAAAATCGCAAGATTTGAGCGAGAAAATAGAGAAAAACCATGAGAAAGAGGAAAGGAGAAGGAAGGAAGAAAGTTTGGTTTGTAATTTTGCATTTTTTGTTCTTTCTATCCTTTTTTCTTTCCTAAGATCATGAATTTTGTGTTTATAATATTTAATATTAAGTTTATCATGAACTAATTTTGTTATTCTAAGGCTAAGTTGTAATATATGCTTATTTCTAATTCAAAGTATTCAATGTTTATGTTAATGTGTTATTGAAGTGTTTATCATTGTTCTTCATGAGTTTTAAATGCTTGATCACCATTTAAAGCCTATAATGATTCGTAATGAGTCCGAGAGGAGATTTATGATGATTGCTGAGGTGATAAGCACCACAAATTGGGCGAATGCTCAAGAGAGATTAACGCGATTTGTGCGGTTTTCAAAAAAGAAAATCATAGAGCTTTAAAAACTCTTTTCTTATTTAAATTCATGCACGAGAGTGATGTGTTAATATGTTAAATAGTATGCTAAATGTTGCTCGAGAGAGAATATTTAGTAAATTAGGATTTTCAACCATCAACACAAGTAACAACTTGAATATTGAGAATAGAGAAAGCATATTGATTCAACTAAGGTGAAATCGGATGCCTTAGACTTTATAAACAGATAAAAACCAACAAAAAAATTTAGCACATTCTAATCTTGTTTTTACTTTTATATCTTTTTATTTTATTTCAGATCAAAATCCTAAATTTTTCGGTCTTTCAAATAGTATTGAAGCTGCTAATTTTGGTATTCATTCAATACAATCCTCGTGGGAATGATACTTTACTCACTTCTATATTACTTGGTACGACTAGTGCACTTGCTAATGCATATGCGAAGTATGCATCAAGTTTTTGGCGTCATTGCATGAGATTGTCTCTATTTGAGTGATATCACTACCAGCTAGCTTTGGTGCTAATTTGAAACTGTTAATAATTTGTAAATTTTGTTAAATTTGAAATATAAATCTATTTTCATTCATTTTACTTTATTTATAAAGGTAATTCTTAAAAATATTAATTAAATAAAAATTCGTATATCAAATTTTTTTTTTTTATTTTAAGTTTTGTGTTATTCTGTTATTTTTCTTATATTCTGTCTTTATTTTTAGCTTTATTTTTGAATTATGTTCACTTTGTTAGTATTTTTAAAGTAAAGTTTTATATTTTTAAGTTTTCAAAAATATTAGGGTTGCTAACTCTCTCTTTGTCCAAAATTTGTGTGTTTTTTTAAATTTTAAATTATTGTATTTTTATATTTTTTGTTTAATTTTAACTTTATTTTTATTTTATTTTACGATCTAGATAGATTTTCAAAGTTAGGGTTGCTATCCCTAATTTTTTAAAACCTTTAGTAATACCTATTTTCCCTTTAGAATTTAGTCTTGTTAAATTTTGTATTGTACTTTTCTCTTTGTTGTTATCCTTTTCTTTAACTTTATAGTTGTTTATTTTTACGTTGTATGAAAAATTTAATTGAAGAAGAAATAGCTCCTTTTGACCCTAAAATCGAAAAAATACTTCAACTAATCAGGAAAACAAAAAGGACGGAAACCATGGCCAATAATACTGGAAATGACGATGAAAGGACCTTAAAAGATTATACTGTACCGACTGTTGGAGGGTGCATTTCCAGCATTCGACGTCCACAAATTCAAGCAAACAATTTTGAAATTAAACTAGCTATTTTATAAATGATTCAACAAACTATTCAATTTGGCGGTCTCCAACACCTTGGCACCTAACATTCAAACGATGGTAGACGCGGCGGCTGGAGGATCGCTAAACCTCAAAACTCCAGAAGATGCATATGAATTGCTAGAAGTAATGGCTAGCAATAACTATGCAAGGGCAACAGAGCAAAAGAAACCTGCAGGAATATACGAGCTGGATGCAATAACAAGGTTAACTACTAAGGTTGCAATGCTTGAAAAACAGATGAACATGAACATGAATGCCATAAATTCTCCTATGCTAACATGTGAATTTTGTGCAGGGAATCATCCTAACATAGAATGCCAAACAGGAAATCCTTTCGCCCCATCAACCCATGAACAAGCCAATTTGTTTCAAATTTTCAAAACAAATAATCCCTATTCCAACACATATAATCCTGGATGGAGAAACCATCCAAATTTTTCATGGAACAATCAAGGGATACAAAAACAACCTTTTCAGCCCCCTGAAAGAAAAACTGACCTCAAGGAATTGTTTAGTAAGTTTGTGCAAAACACTGAAGCAACTCCTTGAAATCAAGAAACTTTGATTTGAAATCAAGAAGCGATCATTAGAAACCTTGAGACCCAAATTGGGCAAATTTCAAATCACCTTTCTGATATATCTCAAGGTTCCTTACCCAGTAACACTGTCATGAACCCACGAGAGCAAGTAAAAGCAATAGAGTTACAAAGTGGAAAACTTTTGAAAGAACCAACTCAAGTAGAGAAAACCATGCCAAATGAACAACCCATTATTGACCTGTCTACGAATGTAAATCAGGGGGCGGAAAATGAGGAAGGGACAAACATCCAAGATGAAAATGAACCAAAAAGGGTTAAGCCTCAACCCTACAAACCAAAGGTCCCATTCCCTCAACACTTGAGAAAGACAAAAGCGGATGAGCAATTTGCTAAATTTTTGGAAATTTTTAAAAAGTTACACATTAATGTCCCTTTTGCTGACATGTTAGAACAGATGCCCAAATATGCAAAATTCATGAAAGAAATTCTGTCTAACAAAAGGAAGTTGGAAGAGTTCAAAACAGTAGCACTTATTGAAGAATGCAGTGCCATACTGCAAAAGAAGTTGCCTCCCTAGTTAAAAGATCCAGGGGGTTTCACGATACCTTGCACCATTGGCTCTATTAGTTTTGATAAAGTTTTATGTGATTTAGGTGCAAGTATAAATTTAATGCCTATCGCTGTTTTCAGGAAGCTTGGGTTAGGAGAAGTGAAGCCTACCACTGTATCTCTCCAACTTGCGGACATATCAATCAAGTATCCTAGAGGTGTAATTGAAGACGTCCTTGTGAAGGTCGATAAATTCATCTTCCTAGCTGACTTCATAGTACTTGACATGAAAGAGGATCGTGAAATACCTTTTTATTTAGGCCGACCCTTCCTTGCTACAGGAAGGACCCTGATAGACGTACAACAAGGAAAGCTAATCCTAAGGGTACAAGATGAACAGGTAACCTTTAATGTCTTTAATGCCATTTAATTTCTATCTAACATGGATTTTTGTTTTGAGGTTGATATTGTGGATGAGTTGGTCATTGAGACAATTAGGGACACATTTCCGAAGTTGCCCCTTGAAGCGTGTCCAACAAAATCTGGGACCATAGACATAGAAGATGAGTTATAAGGGAATGTGCCCTACACTTGGAAAGCTGTGAACCTTTTGAGTCGCACTGTGAAATACGAGTGGAAGACATTCAAGCAATTGGAATTCAACAAAAAATAGAAGAAGACGAACCACCAATTCTTGAGCTCAAGCCATTGCCACCACATCTCAAATATGCCTATCTTAGCAATTCTAACTCTTATCCTACTACTATTAATGCCTCATTGAGTGACATTGAACAGGAAAGGTTGCTTAGAGTTCTAAGAAAGAATAAATCAGCAATCGGATGGACCCTTTCTAATATCAAGGGGATTAACCCTTCCATATGCATGCACAAAATTCTCATGGAGGATAGCTTCAAACCTTCTGTATAATCTTAGCGACGGTTGAACCCTGCCACAAAAGAAGTGGTAAGGAAAGAAGTTGTCAAACTATTAGATGCCGGGATAATATATTCCATATCCAATAGCCCATGGGTTAGCCTAGTACAAGTAGTTCCGAAAACCCGGGGGGGGGGGGGGGGGGGGGGGGGGGGGGGGGGAGATTACTATAGTAGAAAATGAGAACAATAAACTCATCCCTACTAGAACTGTCACCGGGTGGAGGGTTTGCATAGATTATCGAAAACTTAATGTTGCCATGGTGGAACAAAAACTTAATGTTGCCATGGAGGGTTGATAGGAAGAAATGGAAAATATACTGCGCCATTATCACTCTCTTGAAACTACTGGCCATCATGGTGGAACAAAAACTACAGCTAATGTTTTACAATCTGGGTTTTATTGGCCTACACTCTTTAAAGATGTTTTTAAATTTGTTAGTAAATGTGATAGATGTCAAAGGATAGGTAACATCTCCAAAAAAACATGAAACGCCCCTGAACAACATTCTGGTTGTTGAATTATTTGACGTTTGGGGAATTGATTTCATGGGTCCTTTCTCCTCATCATTTTCTAACAAATTTATTTTGGTTGCTGTAGATTATGTGTCAAAATGGGTCGAAGCAACTGATTTTCCGACCAATGATGCTAGAGTTGTTGTAAACATTGTTAGAAAAAACATCTTTTCTCGGTTTAGAACTCCTAGAGCAATTATAAGTGATGGCGGAAAATATTTTCGTAACCGCCAACTTAAACCTTATTGAGTAAGTATGGAGTCACACACTACGTGGGTGCACCATACCATCCTCAAACAAGTGGACAAGTGGAAATTTCAAACCGAGAATTGAAAGTTATTCTTAAAAAAATAGTTAGTGTCTCTAGAAAGGATTGGTCGAAAAAGTTAGATGATGCACTTTGGGCATATAGAACAGCATTCAAAACACCTATTGGAATGTCGCCATATCGACAGGTTTATGGCAAGGCATGTCATTTACCAGTTGAATTGGAACACAAAGCATAATGGGCCATAAAAACCTTAAACTTCAATTTAGCAGCTGCAGGCGAAAAGAGGTTACTACAAATCAATGAGATGGATGAGTTCAGAAATGAAGCTTATGAAAATGCTCGAATTTACAAAGGCTGAACCAAAAGATGGCACGACAAGCACATTCTGAACAAAGAGTTCGTAGTGGGACAAAAAGTTATACTGTTTAACTCCCGCTTACGACTTTTTCTAGGAAAGCTGCGCTCTCGATGGTCAGGACCCTTTATTGTAACTCGTGTTTTTCCATATGGCACGGTTGAGATTCAGGATGAGAAAAAGGATACTTTTAAAGTCAATGGGCGAAGACTAAAACCTTACATTGATGGAGAGTTCGAGCAGCAGAAAACTTCCATTCATTTCAACAATGTCGAATAATCCACTAAGAAAGTCGAGCTAACGACTATAAACTAAGCGCTTCATGGGAGGCAACCCAAGTGTTTATATCTTTAATTATCCAATTTTATTTTCCTTTTATTAGTTTTATTTTTCTCATGTTTATTTTTGATTAAACATGTATTTTGCAACAAGTTTGGGGGTAGCACAATGTCAACATGTACCATCAAAAAGCAATCCTCAAACCTGGAAAGTATCTCTCACCCAATTTATCTTTTTAGTTCTTGTTAAAAATAAAGTTTGGGGGTGGAAAGAGTAATGTTAATAAAAATAATAATAATAATAAATAAAAAAAAGGTTTTTTTTAACAAAATTATTTGGAAAAGTTTTCCTGTCTTATGCTTTAGAGTCGGCTTTAGTGCCTTCCAGAGTTCGGAGCCTTTGTATGGGGATGTAATTAGTGTCAGCCAACAAAAAGATTGTCCATAGTTTTAACCTTTAGTCTTTTATAAAAATATTTCAAAAAAAAAAGAGAAAAAAAAAGAGAACTTGTCATCATGCTTTTTAGGCAATTTTTCTACTCTTTTTTAGGTCGTTTACTTCAATTAGAATTGAATAACCTGATAATCAATTATTTTTGTGCTCTAATTGCAAAACAAGATCTAATCTAAGGCATTATCTTGATAGAACCAGGGTATTTGGGTTCAATTATTAGCATAGCTGTTTTACTTTTCTTTCTTATTAAAAGATGCTGAAATTTGAATAGGTTGCATTAAAGATTATCATCTTTATCATAAACTTTGAAGAGTTATGCCTGAATCTAAAGAAAAATATAATAAAAATAGAGGGAGAGAATAACTAAGCACCGCTATCTTCATTTGGATATGTGCTATGGTGTGATGGTTTCGTGCCTTGGCACCTCGAGCAAGTAGATCCATAGGGGTGTTTCAACACCTGGTACCCTGGGCCAACTGGAACGGAAGCTGCCGTATTGAAAGCTTGCTATAAGGGGTACTTAGAAAGCTAACAAGGAACCAAGCAGCCGCCGCGCCCCCCCCCCCCCCCCCCCCCCCCCCCCCAAAAAAAAAGATCTCTAGCACCGCTATCCCACATAAATAAGATATGTGCTACCCGTTAAGAGGGCATCTCAGTGATGGCTTTTCTTACTTATGAGTCATCGCCAAGGGGTCAGAGCTTAATTCTCACTGAAGATATTCCCGGGAGGTCATAATGAAGGCATCTCAGTGGTGACTTCTCTTACTTATGGGTCATCGCCCAGGAGTAGGAGCTTGATTCTCACTGCAGATATGCTTATATTGACTTGAGTAAATAAAAAGAAAAAAATGGTGCAAAAATAATTAGTTTGGGCACACTTGATAAGTCTTGTTATGAGTGGTATAATTTTTGTCCTCAATTCGGTTTGAATATCTTAACATTAGAAAGAACGGATAAACTTAATTTGCTTAACTTACTTTTGAATTCGATTACCTAGGTAATTGATAGATTTTTCCTTAGAAAAGATGGTTTTGCTTTTAGAACCCTGAACTTTGAGCCTCAGTTATTTTTCTCTAATTTGGAGAAAACCTGGTTTGACTTGTGGTAAAATTCTTAAAAAGCATGAGATCCTGTGCTTTAATGTTTAGCCTTCCTCAAGGATGAGCAAGATTTAAGTTTGGGGGTATTTTGATAAGTCTAAATTAGTATATAATTTTTTTATATTATTTTAATATATTTTTAAACATTTTGCATCAAAATTTTATCGCTTTTGCTCGATTTTGCTCTTTTTCGCTCATATTGCTATTTTCTTGCAAAAACACTCATTTTATGCTAAATCTTGCTAGGTTTTATCATTAAAATCAACAAGTAAAAGTAAGATACACCAAAAAAAAGCAAAAAAATGGGCAAAACATAATAATTAACATGGCTCAAGCAAGAACACAACAAGTTCATGCACAATACAATTTAACTTGCAAAAATGGGTGACAAAATGCACAAATCAAGTGCAAGGATTAATTAAAAAATGCATTAACATGTCAAAGTTGATGTAAACTCTGAATTTAGGTGGGTCTAAGCTCAAAAATTGGAACAAAATCAGCAAAGAACAGCAAGAATAGAGAAAATGCACCAAGCTCAACCAATCCATTTCAACTTGCAATTTTGGGTTGCAAAATGGACAAATAACATGAAAGAACTTCTTGAACGCTTCATTACCATGTTCAAGTTGATGTTAAATCTGATTTTGGGTGGTTCAAAGCAATAAGAAAATGAAAAAAATCGAGTTGAACAGCCATTGCAGAATTTGGGCGGCAAGGGTGCAGGTGGTGGTGCAATCAGCTTCAACTTGCATTTTGGGAGCAAAAACTGAATGAGTTTTACCCAAATTTATTTTAAAAACATACGTTAACATGTCATAATTCATCTTTTGCAAGTTTTGGGTGGTGAAACTAAGAAAAAATGAAAAAAAATGGATGAACAAGCAACACTGCTGTAGCTGCAGAAAATTGACAGATTTTTCACAGCTTGCTTACTTTTTACACTTTGGGCGGCTATATTATGCAATATTTTAGCTCAAATTCATTGTATAAACCTTATAGTACATGCACATGATGATTTTGAGCAGAATTTGGGCGGTGGAATGTAAAACAAATCGAAGAAAAAGGAGGGAGAACCGGGCTTCAGCACCAGCTACAGCTGCCGCAAGTTTCGGCTAATGAGGATGAATTTTGAAGTTTTTTACAATTGTTTTACCCTAGATCAAATAATATAAATAGGGGATGGTGTGGGGGTGTTTAAGCATCAGATTTCAGAACAAAAATCACAAGATTTGAGTGAGAAAAGAGAGAAAAACAATGAGAAAGAGGAAAGGAGAAGGAAGGAAGAAAGTTTGGTTTGTAATTTTGAAATTTTAGTTCTTTCTGTCCTTTTTTCTTTACTAAGTTCATGAATTTCGTGTTTATAATGTTTAATATTAAGTTTATCATGAACTAATTTTGTTATTCTAAGGCAATGATGTAGCCTAAGTTGTAATATACGCTTATTTTTAATTGAAAATATTCAATGTTTATGTTATTATGTTGTTGAAGTGTTTATAATTGTTCTTCATGAGTTTAAATGCTTGATTACCATTTAAAGCCTATAATGATTCATAATGAGCCCGAGAAGAGATTTATGATGATTACTGAAGTGATAAGCACCACAAATTGAGCGAATACTCAAGAGAGATTAACGCGATTTGTGTGGTTTACAAAAAAAAAAAAATATATATATAAAGCTTTGAAAACTCTTTTCTTATTTAAATTCATGCACGAGAATGATGCGTTAATATGTTAAAGAGTACGCTAAATGTTGCTCGAGAGAGAATATTTAGTAAATTAAGATTTTCAACCATTAACACACAGTAACAACTTGAATATCAAGTATAGAAATGGCGTATTGATGCAACTATGGTCAAATCGGATGCCTTAGACATTCTAAACTGATAAAAACCAACAAAAAAATTCGCACATTCTAATCTTGTTTTAACTTTTATTTCTTTTTATTTTATTTTTCTTTATTTCATATCAAAATCCTAAATTTTTCGGTCTTACAAATAGTATTGAAGCTACTAATTTTGGTATTCACTCAATACAATCCTCGTGGGAAATGATACTCTACTTACTTCTATATTACTTGGTACAACTAGTGCACTTGCTAACGCATATGCAAAGTATGCAACATCCATGAAGCTTGTAAATATGATCCCATAAGAGCCTTGCCAACTTGTCAGCTGAGATAGGATGATGGAGTGCTATGAAGTGACTGAACTTGGTAAAGTGATCCACCACCCAAATAACTTCTTTCCCTTCAGACTTCGGTAAGCCTTCAATAAAGTCCATACTAATGTGTTGCCAAGCTCTCTCTAGAACCGGCAAGGGTTGAAGCAGACCCTGATAAGGCGTATGCTTAGTCTTCGTTCTTTGATATACTTCACACTGCTGAATGAGTTCTTGCACTTCTTTTTTCATACCGGGTCAGTTAAAATATTCTTTACTCTTTGATTTATTCCTTCAATCCCTGAATGTCCTCCCCAAGGTGAATCATGAGAAGACATAATGACTTGCTTCCTTAATTTAGTCCCTCTTCCAATGTAGACCTTCCCTTAACTTGAATAACCCCACTGCTAGCGGTGATGTCATAATCAGAACCAGGGGATCCTTGTGTGCAACTAGGAATGATGCAATCTTGAGCAAATATGTCATCTTCATATGATTAGATCACCTCAGCCATCCACAAGGATACAACTTGAGAAACTGCAGCACCTGAAGTATCCTCAAGATCTTCTTGCCTTTTTGAAATTGCATCAGTTGCTTAATTATCTATCCCCTTTTGGTACTCAATGGCATAGTCCAATCCTAACATCTTCATAAGGCCCTTCCTTTGAACTCTTGTAGTAATCTTTGTTCAAGCAAGTATTTGAGACTTCGATGATCAGTTTGATTGTGAAATGGTGTCCCTCCGGGTAATGCCTCCGCTTTTGTACAGCTAGCAAACTTACAATGCACTTCTTCTCATAAATTGACAAATTTTGATTCTTGGGACTCAAGGCTTGACTGAGATAAGCAAGTGGTCTTCCATTTTGTGATATCACTGCTCCAATTCCTGTGCTACAAGTGTCTATCTCAAACGCAAAGGGCGAATTGAAATCTGGCATAAACAAAATTGGTGCATAGGTCATAGCAATCTTCAATTGTTCAAATGCTTCCCTAGCCACTTCATTCCAAATGAAGGCTTCCTTCTTGAGCTAATCTATCAATGGTTTTGCAATTAACCCATAACTAGTTATAAATTTGTGGTAGTAGCCTGTCAACCAAAGAAATCCCCTCAGCTGCTTAAGAGTCTTTGGTTCTGGCCCGTTTTTTATAGCATGCACTTTGCTCGGATTAGTAGCCACTCCCTCTTCTGATACAACATCGCGTAGGTACTCCACTTGCATTCCAAAAAACGAGCACTTGGAGAGTTTGGCAAAAAACTTGTGCTGCCTCATAGTATGGAATACCAATTCAAGATGTGCAAAATGTTCTTGCAAGGAAGGACTATAGACCAAGATGTCATCGAAGAATACAAGAGCAAACTTCCTCAAGTAAGACTTGAACAGTGAGTTCACCAAAGCTTGGAAAGTGGCCATAGCATTGGATAGTCCAAACGGCATCACCACAAACTCATAATGTCTATGGTGTGTTCTGAAAGCAGTATTGTGAATGTCATGGTCTTGTACTCGAATTTGATAATAGCCTTGCCGCAAATCCAATTTTGAGAAATACTTGGATCCATACAACTCATCCAGGAGATTTTCAATGATTGGGATTGGAAACTTATCCTTGATTATAAGAGAATTTAGCTGACGATAGTCAGTACACATTCGACAGGTTTCATCCTTGTTTTTAACCAAAATCACCGGGGAAGCAAAGAGGCTATGACTGTGCCTGATGAACTTAGTCATCAACAACTCCTCCATTTTCCTCTCAATCTCACTCTTTTGGAAGTGAGGATACTTGTAAGGACGAAGATTCATAGGATCAGAGCCTCCCTTCAAGTGAATAGCATGATGAAATGCTCTCTTAGGTGGCAAAGAGATTGGCTGCTCAAACAAATCGCTATACTGCTACAGTAATGAATCAATAGCAGGGGTGGAATTCACCTGATCCTTCTCTGGAACAGCACTGATAGAATACAATTGTTCAGCCCACTGATAAGTCCCTTTCTTGAGCACTCCTTGTAACCTCTTGCCTCTCATAATCTGTAGCTGACCCTACTCAATAATGCCTTGCAACTTAACATTCTGCCCTCCTCTTTCAACTGACATAGTTGATTGAGCAAAATCAAAGAGCAATGGGCTAATGGTCTTCATCCAGTCAACTCCCAAGACCATGTCACAACCACCCAATCTTAATATTCTAAAGTCATATGAAAAACTGTGGCCTTGCATCTTCCAATTGAAGTTTTTACACTTGGTCTGTGTCAAAATTCAGTTGCCATCTACCACAGTAACAGCCAAAGGACTAGTCTTGATCATTTCATGCCCCATTGATCTCACAACCTTGGGATCTAAGAAGCTATACGCACTTCCACTATCAATTAGTATCAATAAGGCCTTTTGTCCAACTCCTCCTTTAATTCTTATCATATTATGTGAGCCATTCCTAGTTAATGCTTTAATTGAAATCTCAATCTTATCTTCATCTGTCTCCTCACACTTCTCCTCATCCTGCTCCCCTAAATCAGGTCCATTTTCCTCCTCCTCAAGTTCAGCAGCATCCACTCCAGAAACTGACGTGAGGTACTTAGGATCACATTTATGGCCAAAGAAATATCACTGATTGCACTTCAAACACAGTGTTTGAACCTTCTTCTCCTCCAAGCTCAAAGTTCTATTACTTGCTGGAAAAGTTCTTGATGAAGGAGCTCCAACTAGTGAAATCCTAGCTCTCTGGACCTCAGGTGTAGCCAAAACTGTACTCTCAAACCTCCTAGCTTTGGAATAAGCTTGAGACAAAGTTGGAGGATCCAATACCTTAACCAAATTCTTGATTTTAGGTTTAAGACCACTAACAAAACTTGAGACATAACAAGCCTCAGTAGGCCCCAGATTTACTGTCATCATTCTTACCTTTAGATTCTCAAATCTTGTCACGTATTCTTTAACGGTTGATACTTGTGTTACCTTATTGAAGTTATCCACAACCTCACTCATGTCTTCATCTCCGTACCTCTCACATAGCTCCTCCACAAATTTAGACCATGTAATTAAAGGATTGCTACAAATTGAGCTATAAAACCATACCTCCAAGCCTCCCCTAAAATACATAGCAGCTAGCTCTACTTTCTCAATTTCAACTATGTTATAGAAATGAAAGTATCTTTCACATTTCCTCACAAAAGATTGTGGCATTGTTCCATCAAAGGCCTCTAATTCCACTCGTGGCTACCTAAATCCAGATCCCCTTATAGCTGATACTCTTTAACAGCTCCTGGTGGAGGAGTAGGATCAGGAGGCCTAGTTTCTGGAGGTCTGACTTGTTGGCTTGCTGCTGAGAGAACACCCTCCAACAGCTTGAGTCTGCCGCTAAATCTGCTACTCTAAACCTATGATCTATTGTGATTGTATTTCAAATTTCTGATCCATGCCATGCTGAAGCACCGTCATCATATTTTGCATTTGATTCCACAATCGATCAAACTGATCACCTTGATTAGTGCCTGCGTCACCTCCAACAAGCGCAGTAGCATTACTAGCAGCATTGGCAGCTGCATTAGCTCGAGTAGTTACACCTCGTACAATTGGTACTGCCTTTTTGTGTCAGGTCACATTGCATAACAATCACAAGATCAAATCAGTTGAGCACTCGAGCAAAAAATTAGCAACGGATAAGCTTGATTGATGCAATTCAATCAAATTGAAGCAATTTCAACTCGATCGTATGCAATTTCTCAAGCTCTAATACTAGGTATTATGAATCAAGATGAATCTTGATCAAAACCTTGGCAATCAAAAAACATGAGATGAGAAAGAAGTGAAGGGAGATGAGAAATAGAGAGAGAGTTTAGATGAAAAGAGAAGTTTATGATTTATCATTAAATGATTGTTTTCTTACATGAGTATCTCCTACTTATACTAATACAAGAACAAGAACATTACATTGAATCAAGACATTTCCTTAGCCAACTTAAAGGAATACAGCCGCCAAAATAGACAAAAACAAGAAACAAGCATTTAACTTCCAAAACCAACTTTCTCGCCAAAACCGTTGTTTGAATAGAAAATGCTAAAAATCATCCTAAACGATCTCTGATCATGAAAAATGTGTAAGATTATAGGAATTCTACATATAATCATTCCAAGGGATAGTCTAAATATCTGTGAAATAACAACAATGTTAGTTATGAAGAAAATAATTGAAAATAAAAGTTCCACATCCACCACAACAATATTTAAACATAACAACCTGTAGACCTTTTTGATAATACATGTATACTGTCATGATTACCTTAAGAATATAAGTGTTCTTTTGAATGTTTGGTTTTGGCGGGAAAAGCAGTTGTTGGTGGGTAATTGTTTTAGCGGGTTAGTTGGTTGGTTTAAGTCGGTTAGTTACTCATTTTTTTTGGCCAGTTAATGTTCCTCTTGCTTGATTCATATAAATAAGAGTTTAGTCATTGTATTTGGTCATTAATTGATGAAATGAAATAACTGCCTTCTCTTCTTAACTCAATTCTCTCAATTCTTAGTATATCTCATATTCGCCAAACCCTAATTGTGATCCTTGATCACAACAATTTGGTATCGGAGCCAAAATCTTGGCAACTAAAGTTGACAATCTGGCACAAGGCAAGAAGCAATCACCAATGGCAACTTCGAACAATGCCGGAGCATTGATCGAACAAATGTCACAATTGTAACAGCAGCTCACTGATCTGGTGTCTGCCACAAGAAATCTGAACCAAGCATAAGAAGTGATGCAACAGTAGTTGTAGGCTATACAGAAGAAGCTCAGCAATAATACTGGATCTGAATTAGCTGGCGATGCTCCAAATGTGCATCCAAATGTAAGGACACCTGAACCTCTAATTCCAATGTCTAGATTGAATGATCAAAGCTTAAAAGTGACACAATCAGATAGGCACTCTTCGTTCAAACAACAAAAAGTGGAAATTATTAATTTCGATGGCTCCAATCCTCGATCATGGATATGAAGATGTGAGAGGCACTTTAGATTTTATAGCATTCCAATTGAGGAGAAAGTGGACATTGCTGTAGTATACTTACTAGGAGATCATGAGGTCCGGTTCCACAGCCTTATCTCTAGTAAACCTCAGCTGTCATGGCAAGAATTTATAGAGGAGCTTTGTGATAGAATTGGTGAGGATGATTTGAATGATGTTGTTGATCAATTTAATAAGGTAGCTCAGACAAGGACTGTAGGGGAGTATATGACTAAATTTGAACATCTGAAATCCTTAATAATGGAAGTAAATCCTGGTGCTGGTGAAGCCTATTATGTGTCAACTTTCATTAGTGGTCTGAAGCCTAAGATCAAGAACTTGGTTAAGGCCTTGTATCCTGATAGTTTGTGAAATGCCTACTTTAAGGCTAAATAGTTTGAATCAAGTGTGGATAGCTTAGCTGAAGGAGTTATAGGGAGCACGCCTGCAAGTATATCAGTAGGGATCAAGCCAGTGCACTCATAGTTCACTGCCAATGATGTGTCTGCTAGTAGTAGCAGTGTGGGAAAACCTATGAGCATCGAGGAAAAGAAGGCTAATAGATTGTGTTTCATATGCAATTAGAAGTATTTTGTTGGTCACAAGTGCAATTCCAGGCAATTCATGGATACCTCTGACATCGATACTAAAAACATTGAAGGGCATGAGCAAGAAGAGGAAGTCAGTGACAAGGATACAATTGAAGAGAGTTCCATTTCAGTTCATGCCTTATCTGGTGGGGGAGCTCGTAATACCAGCAAGATCAAAGGCTTTATCAAACAACATGCAATGCTTATACTGATAGATCCAAGACTTGCAAAGAAGGTTGGTCACGAGATGGTTAAGGCATTCCCTCTATCAGTCAGAGTGGTAGTTGGGAATACAATGCTTACACAAATCAAATCCAATCAATTTACATGGACAATACAGGGCCATGAGTTTGTGCATGACTTTAGAGTCCTCAAGTTAGGGGAATGTGACATGGTGCTTGGAGTCGATTAGATGAAAACTGTTAGTCCGATAGTTTTGGATTTTGCCAACCTCTCGATGTCATTTGAAAGGGAAGGCAACACTGTCAAATTAAAAAGGAGGACAAGAGCGTGATAGCTTGAGAATGATGAACTGTAAAGGTTTGAAGGATGCTCTACTAATGGGAACCTGCGCCTGGATTGGCCACCTGTCCTCGATTTAAGCTGAACCTGCTGCTGCGACTCAAGTTGTTTCTGATCCCTCTCTACTAAGACTCTTACATTACTATAAGGATCTCTTTGAACCTTCCTATGCTCTACCACCTAAACATATGCTGGACAGCTCATTCCCTTAAAGACAGCTACCCTTCCCATCAATCTGAGGCCTTATAAGCACCCTTAGGCTTACAAATTTGAGATAGAAAGACAGGTGGATGAACTACTCAAGACTAATTTTATTCATACTAGCCATAGCCCCTTCACTGCTCTAGTAATGGTAGTTAAAAAGAGGGATGGCACTCTAGATTGTGCATTGATTATAGACAACTTAATGCTTAAACCATCAAAGACAAATTTCCTATACCCATCATTGATGATCTTTTAGATGAGCTTTTTGGGTCTGTCATATATTCCAAACTAGATTTGCACTAAGGCTATCACCAAATTCGAGTAGAACAAGATGATATCCATAAAACTACTTTCCAAACTCATCATGGCCATTATGAGTTTGTAGTTGTGCCCTTTGGTCTCACTAATGCTCCCACTTTGTTTCAAGCCTTGATGAATGCCATCTTTAAACATTTTCTGTGTAAATTTGTCCTAGTCTCCTTTGATGATATTTTAGTTTACAGCCCAAACTATGAGTCTCATTTACAGCACTTGAAGCCAGTGTTTGATACCATGAGAAACCATAAGATGTTTGTCATATTATCTAAATGCTCATTTGCCTAAACCAAAGTAGAGTATCTTGGTCATGTAGTGTCAAGCGAAGCGGTCTCTACTGATCCTTACAAGGTTCAAGCCATGGAAAGATGGCCAATTCCCAATAACATCAAGTCTCTGTGAGGTTTTTTGGGACTTACTGGCTACTATCGAAAGTTTATTGCTAGTTATGGTGCGATAGCTAAGCCATTGACTGATTTGCTCAAGAAAGAAGCTTTTGCTTAGACTGAAGAAGTGTAGGATGCATTCAATAGATTCAAGATGGCCATGTGTTTTGCCCCAGTGTTAGCTAACTTCAATGAGCCTATTGTCCTTGATACCGATGCTTCACAACAGGGTGTGGGGACTTTTTTAATGCAGAAAGATAGGCCAATTGCCTTCTTAAGTCAGTCCCTGAGCCAGTGGCTTATGGCCCTTCTGATCTATGAAAAAGGGTACTTAGCTATTCACTTGGCAATGCAGAAATGGAGGCATTACTTAGAGGGCCATCATTTTGTGATCAGGACTGACAATCAGAGCTTAAAGCATCAACTAGAGCAATGAATTTCTACTAGGATGCAAAAGAAAAGGCATGATGAGACTGATGGGGCTTGACTACTCCATACAATATCGAAAAGGGAAGGAAAATCTTGCTGCCGATGCCTTGTCTTGATTGCCAGAATAGGCTTCAGAGGGCAAGTTCTCTGCAATTTTAGCATTTAAACCTTCGTGGATGGAAGATGTCACTCGATCTTATGAGCAGGATCCCTATGATGAAGGCTTGATTCATTCCCTTGCTGTCAATGCTACTGCAATTATTGACACAACATTCCTTAATGGAGTATTAAGGATAAGAAATTAAATCAACATTGGCTCATCTTCACAACTGCAATAGAAATTTTTCCATGCTCTGCAATCTAAAGCTTTGGGAGCGCACTCTGGCATCCTAGGCACTTATGAGAGCTTGAAGAAATGGTTCATCTGGAAAGGCATGCAGAGGGGTGTCGTGGATTGGGTTCGTTTTTGTGACACTTGTCAAAGGATATAGTTGAGCACTGCCCCTATCCTGGGTTATTATAACTCTTACCCATTCTTGACCATGCTTGGCAGCATATTAGCATGGATTTTACTGAGGGCCTTCCTAGATCAGAGAGGAAATATGTTATTAGGGTATTTATGGACAGATTTACTAAGTATGGTCATTTCTTTGCCTTGCAACATCCTTTCTTAGCACTTCAATTAGCAAGGTTCTTCCTTGACAATTTGTATAAGCTTTATGGTCTTCCTCAGTCCATTGTGTTAGACCGAGACAAGATTTTTACCAGTGCATTTTGGCAAGAGCTATTCAGGTCTCTTGGATCTTCTTTAGCCTTGAGTTTCGCATACCATCCCCAGTCTGATGGTCAGAGAGCGAGGTTGAATCATTGTGTAGAACAATACCTGCGTTCTATGACCTTGCAGCACCTACAACAATGACACAAATGGTTATCCCTAGTAGAATTCTGGTGTAATCCCAATTTTCATAACTCCTTGAGTACTACACCTTTATTTTCTTTGTATGGCTACCAACCTCCACTTCCAATTCTTCATGCTGAGCTTTAGTCTTCAGTGGCTAAAGTGAAGGAGTTGATTCAGGCCTGAGCTAACATCAATAAGCAACTTCATAATCAATTACCAATAGCTCAGTCATGTATGAAATTTTTTGCTGACAATCACAGGTTAGATAGATCATTTCCGGTGGGAGACCTTGTATACTTGAAACTTTAGCCCTACAGGTAGATCTCAGTGGCTGTCAGGAAGAACGTGAAGCTATCAGCAAAGTACTACGGCCCATATCCCATCCTGCAGAAGATAGGTTTAGTTGCTTACAAGATGGATTTGCCTCTTGGATCCAATATCCTTTCCGTTTTCCATCTCTCTCTGTTAAAGTGCAGAATTAGAGAAGGCGTTTTGCCTCAGCTTTAGCCACCTCTGACTGGTCTTACTAGGGGTGTACTTGCAGCACTTGTAGCCATTCTTGCTAGGCATATAGTTCCTCGAAACAATGTAGCTCTTACAGAAGTTCTTGTCCAATGGTCCAATTTAAGTAAGGATGAGGCTACTTGGGAAGATTATTACTTCCTTAAGAGTCAATTTCCTCACTTTATTTCATGAGGCAAGAATCTTATGGTTGGGAAGGGTATTTTTCTGGATTCCTTTAAGAAAATAAGTGTTCTTTTGAATGTTTGGTTTTGGCGGGAAAATCAGTTGTTGGTGGGCAATTGTTTTGGCGGGTTACTTGGTTGGTTTAAGTTGGTTAGTTGCTGGTTTTTTAGCTAGTTAGTGTTCCTCGTGCTTGATTAGTATAAACAAGAGCTTAGTCATTGTTTGGTCATTAATTGATGAAATGAAATAACTATCTTCTCTTCTCAACTCAATTCTCTCAATTCTTGTCTCATCTCATATTTTCCAAACAGTAATTGTGATCCTAGATACAACATATACATTGCAATGGGAAACTAACACTTCAAGTCAATCATAGCTAGGCATTTCAAGTTTACTAGAGTAACATATTCTCACTTTTATTGTATTTTATGACTATTTATAAATAGTGGATTATTTTCCTAAGTTACTATAATTAACCCATTTTCTATTTAAAATTTTGATATTTAAGCAATAGTATCTTGACCTATTGTAAATCATGCGCTAAATAATTCGTTTTTAAAAATAAATAATTAAATAAACTTTTAATACACCTTGCCTATGTTATGAATTTTCCAAAGTTAATATGAATTGTCAAGATGGGTCGACCTCTTGGGAAGTCCGCGTGTTGCACCCCTAAGGTTGGGGCCTCTTGAAAACAGCCTCTTTTCAGGGTAGCACTCTAAAGAGGGAGGGTTGTATACATCCACCCCCCAAACCTCGCTTAGGCGGGAGCCCTTAAGGCACTAAAAATGTTGCTTTAATATAAATTGCAATATTGTTTTATCCATGAAATCAAAATACTTTGAATGCTCACAAATATTCTAAACAAAGTAACTACTTCCTAAAATTTAGTGACCACATAAACTTTACTTAAAATATTTTGATCACAAAACATTACTTAAAATTGACATATTAAAATTGTAATTATATAGATACTTAGCCTATATAAAAAACATATATATTGCCATAAATCGATAATAACTTCTAGATATTTCAATAAAATTACTCATGTAATAAACAAAACATGAGATAAACATATTCAATCAATGTAATCTACCTATTATTTTAACTAAAGTGTAGGATATTAAAATATTACTGTTTGAAATTTTCATTTATTATTTTATGCCTATATTATAGATAACAATCTGATTTAAAATTTATATCTTCGATTAATGTTTTCCTCTATAATATAAGATTTATATCAATTTATTGTTTCTTTTCTCTTCATCAAGAGAAATCAAAGTGAATTCTTTAACTGCAACAACTATACTGTACCATGCACTATAGCATTGGAAAAATATTTAATTTTGAAACAATAATGCTAATTTTTTTATACAATTTTTGACACCTCACGTGCGAGAGTTCCTAGGAATAGATTTATCTCTATAAACCCTTTGCCCTAATGCCGGTTGTTGGAATGAATTTCAAAAATTCTCCCCAAAGTTGGTTTAAAATTCACAACTCTAAACCTAGGGTCGATTTAACATTCTTAGTTTTAAATCTACTAACTTAAATTCATAATTTAAATTAACAGATCTAAATTCTTAATTTAGATTTATAGGCCTTTTACTCTAATATATTCATAACAATACATAAACTTAAACATGTATAATAACGAATACTGTAAATAAATACAAAAGCGAAACTAAAAGAAGGAAAGAAGAACAGATTTTGAATTGCTCCAATTATAAAGAATACCAAGAAAATCGAGATCCCACGATCTTCTACACTATGACCTCAAACTGTTCGGAGGGTAGGCTCCGAAAAATATTAAACTGAGGAAAGAAAAATTTCATCAGAAAATTTTCTCCCCAATTAGGCCTCCGAAAATATTTCCAAAAACCCTAAATAATTTATTTTGATTGAATGCCAAACTAATGAAATAGGTGCCTCTATTTATAGTAAACAACAGGAGAAAAAAAATAGCATATTTTCGATGTGGGATTCGCTGTTGTCAAGCAAAACGCAGAATGTTGAATAAAAAACCGATCAAAATGCCGCGTTTAACTCCTAGGCAAAACACGCCTTCATTTAATTCAAAACTCGTGACACGTGGCAGCGTCCCATTGGCCCGTGCCCGTGCAAGCGGATTTCCAGGGCACGACCCAGCGACACTCAGATCAGAAGCACACGGATCGCAACTGTTTGTACACAATTTTGATTTTTTTTTCCTTTTTTTTTGATTTGTTTCCACATGTGAAAATTCATCTTATGAATTTTAATTTCCTAAAATTGTTTTATTTTATAATTTTTAATTTTATTCATCTCATGAATAATGCTTGGCAAAATTAACTTTACCCATCTTATGGATAAAATAATTCATCTCATAAATTCTTTAATATTTTTCCGATGGCAATAAATACAAAGGCTTGCTCAGGGACCTCAGAGACAATTTAATTCTAGCTCCAAATGGGTTAAATTAATCATCTCATTAAATAATTTAATTACCATTTAATGAGATTTAATTCTACTAAATAAATATCACTGCACTCCAGACTTAAATTATTTATTTGATATCTCCCTAATAGAATGTATTGATGACAACAATCCCTCCACTAGGTATCCATGACAAAGAATAAATATAACCACTGCCATTATCTTTCTCACATCTTCTCCATTAGTTACCGACTCGCCCTTCACTGAATAATTTATTTACACTTGAACATATTCACAGTATAAATTCCAAAGGTCAAACAGTTGGAATACTTTGGCCAAAGTTTTCAAAATATTCAAATATTTGCGAATTAACTAAGGGGACATCTGTATATCATAAGAGACTGTAGATTCCCTATTGAATACCTGATCCTTGTCACACGTCACACCGCTACCCAGTGTACGTGAGACTTCAGCCATTCGTTTAGACCTTACTTATAGTACACCAAAGTAACTAACGCTCCATGCACAAGTCCAGAATACCCTCAGGATTTAAGGTCATCGTTCAAACAGTACAACGTGAATCACTCATCTCCGATAGTAGTCTAGAAATAAGTAACCCACATGGTCCAACTCAGTGTGTCAATCTTATTAAACACACCAACCCAACACTTTTGGATCTCCATCTATATGGCCAAGACAAATCATCTAAAGTGTCATGTTATAGTCTTAACATACAAGTGGTCCAAACTTGTTTTCGACTACAAGTCTTTCAGACAACAATCCGTACCATTTGTTCCAGGTCTATCTGTGGCTTAGTCTGATAAACCACTTAGAACAAACATGTAAATTGTAGTTTGAGGACTACACCTATCTCATGGATCTCTCCCAAAAGAAAATCACATGCAGTATAAATGCTCACATACACAAATTTAACTAGGAAACGACTGAAACTTTAATTTTAATTATTAATTAAAATAATATATCCATAATAAATCTGAATTTCAAGACACTGTTCCTAACATCAAGACGTTCCCTTTCCCAGTATAAGGACCAAAACCTTAGGTGGGCCAATAGGATCTCTGTTCAACTCCCTCAACACAAAGAGGTTCATGAGTTGAATCAAGAAATCAAATCCTTTTATGGGTAACCCGTTATTTGTTGGTACAATCCATGTGCACACCTCATTTTGTAGCTTGGTTCCAATCTTATTGGTCCTCTTTGGAGGCCAGAGGCAGCAAGCAGTATTTTATACCTTTATTTGAGCGTGCAGGTCCTAGCACGAGAAGAAGGTAACCAATCAGCATCAGGTCAACTCTACAGAAGGTACTGTTAAGATTCAAAGATTTCTCTTGGACCTTAACCTTGGTTGGGATAGTGAGAGTATAAAATGAGGAGAGAATTTAGAGTTAAGAAGAGATAAGAAGTGAAAGGGAGATGAGAAATAGAGAGAGATATCAAAAGATATCAATTTGTCATTCATCAAGTTATGAGCTCTTCAAGAGAGGCTCTACATATTTATACTACTAATCCTTAGGATGGCTTAAGAATAAAGTATCTAGAGATACAATGATCCAAGACACATGGCTAACCGACTCAACCAACAACTAACTAACTAGCCGCCACTAATGACCGGCATTGACCACTAAGCTCTAGACTTCACTTATTACATGACTTAACTAAAGCTTAAGCTACTAATTACATCAAGACTTATTCTAATTACAATATCAACTAGCTAATACAATTCAATCGGCTAGATTTAACACCTTATTACATTTATACTCTATTTCATATGCCCCCTATTATGAGAATCATAACAGGTACCACCAGGAAAAGAACCACTCCTGAAGTATGCTCTAGTTCTATTTTTGGGTGGTTCTGAACAAAGGATGATCATCATCCTTTCTTTTCATGGCAACAGTCGTCTAGGGGACTCCAAGGAGTGCCAAAACTAGGAGCTTCATCCAAATGTTGCTCGAGGAGTCCTAACCTGAAACCTGTCCACTAGCTCTCGAGATTGGTGTTTTAAGGAAATGAAAGTAGAAGGAGGTTTCCCCAACTCCTCATGTTGAAGCCATTTAAGAAGTAGAAGAGGAAGAAGGTGACGAAGTACCGATCAAATAGCTAATGAGAAAAAGAAGAGTAGGGCTCCCCGAACCAGAGTCATTGGCTTTTCTTGATTGGTGTCTCATTCATTTATGTCAAAGCAGCTCTTAACTTGGCCCATTTTTCTAGTCATAAGAAGAGCCAGCCCTAGTTATTGCAAAGACACTAGATTCTCCACCTCAAGAAATTAGAGTAGAGCTCTGTTAGAGTATTGAACCATTGAGCTTGAGTGCTGAAGAAGAATGAGACATTGCTACCTCTGCTGTGGAGCCAATAATCAACTACCATCTAAATAGGTTTCCTTCCCAGCTTCTTCGAACTAGGGCCTTATGCAGGCTTCACTCCTCCTCCCAAGAGGCTCAATTTGAATAGATTTTTTAACCTGGCTTCCCAACTCTTGATGTTCCAAACCATATTTGGTCTTAACATGCAAGCATTCTTCCCCATAGCCTCCCCTCTAGGAAGATGTCCCTATGGTTGAAGAGCCAGCAAAAGTTCCAATGGCAGAGATGCTAGCAAAAGTTCTTCTTTTACCTCAAGCTAAGGTTTCAGAGGTATAATTACTCTCTTTACCTTGGCTGTTTTCCAAAGTAAAGATTCAATCTAACTACTTTTGATGTTCACCCTTTTACAGGTCACACCTCCAAGAGCTATTCCTTCTCTATCACTAGGAAGCATGACCTTTCCTTTAGAGAAGTTAGGACTAAGTGGCAGGTTGGCAATCCGGCAATTAGATCAAGTGTCCCCAAGATTCCAGAGACCAAGTGAACTTGCATATCTCCCCGTTTTGACATTAGCTGAAAGGACTAACTTTCAAGAAGCTCTAGCTCTGATAAAAGCCTTAAAGGAGGACCCTAAGGTGACTCTTGCAATTTTCAAAGAACTCAAAGTCTTGGAGGAAGTGCTTGTGAGGGTGAACAATGAGGTCCCAACCCTCCATCAGTAGAAGTGCTACTATTAAGATGCCATATGGAACTTAGGGCATTCAGCTGACCTTAGTGGCTTGCAACTTTTGTTTAAAGACTTGAAGTAGCCAAAAAGACCTAAAGCCAACAAGCTCAAAAGATCAGAAGCCTCAAGGATGAAGTTCATCACTTGGAGTAGAGATTGGATCATCTTAGGGGAGAATTACTTTCCCTGAGACAAAAACATTCCAATCAAGGTACTGTCATTAGAAGGCATGAGAAAGCTACTATGGAGGCTCAAAGAAGTAGCCAAGTTCTCGAGGGAGATGCCCCTTCCTTAGACCACAAGTTGAGCAAAGCAATGGGCCAATTGTCTTTTATAAAAGAATCCTCAGTGACGATTAGGACTCATCTCTTTTAGTTTTTTAATTTTAAGGGCTTTTTTGGCCATGCAAGTTGCTTGTATTACTTTGTATATAAGCCATGTACTCTTCAATAATATTAATGAAATACACAATTTTATCAAACACGTCTCTCTGCATGGTGGTTCCTTCTCTCTTTTTATTTATTTCCTTATCCTAAGGATCATGGAGTTGATCCTCCAAACATTAATATTGAAATTGAGCCCATAATTTAGGGAATCTATACTTAAGGACTTCCTTATTAGAATCCCAAATTGATGGCATATATTTTTTTAGGAATATTCCATTAATAGCCCATGGGTTACTCTTTCCATCTGGATCTTAGAGTGAGTAAGCATTACCTCTAAATACCTCGATGACTCCAAATGGGACCTCCCAGTTTGAGGACCATTTTCCAAAGACGCAATCTTTATGGCCAAGGGGTAGAACCACTCACTAGGTTATATCCCCTATGTCAAAAGACCTCGGTGTTACGCTCGGGCTTGAACCTCGAACGTAAACTAATATAAATTGGATAGAATTGAGAGTATGAGATGAGAAAGAATGTGAAATTGAGATGAGAAGATAGAATTTGAGAGTTAGATGAGAGAAAGAAGGGAAATTAGATGAGAAATAGAGAGAATGAGATGACAGAGAGAAGTTTAATCTCAAATTGAGACTTGTATTTGATAATTCTTGAATGCCTTCAGATTTACACCTGATTCCTTATTTATACACAAACTATTACGTTGAACCTAAACACAAGCTCCTAACCAACTAAGAAACATCTAGAACATTTAGAAAATATCTTCTAACTAACTAAAATAACTACCTATGCTAAATGCACCAGCTGCTGCAGGTTAACAGCAGAACACAAATGCAGATTATTACAAGCAGAAGACAACAGGAACTTATTACACTTAAACTAAAACTAACTACTCTACACTAACAGCATTAACAACATCATGGCAGTAGCTAACAACAAATAGCAGCAGAACATCAGCTCAGCAGCAGCAAGTGTAGCGGACAGATATCAGATGTACTAGCAGCAATACAGCACAACACCAGCAGCAACAGATGAGCTCAGCAGCATATAACACACATTCAGCACACCAGTAGTAAATCAGGCTAACAGCAACCGAATGTAACTGATTTTTAACACCAAATATCCTAACAGAACATGTGAGCAGTAAGCAGTGGCAGTAACAACAATACCAACAGATTTTCCCGCCATAAACTCAAGCCTCGGATCTCGGATTGTAGCATTCCCTTCCCCTTGAAAACATTCTTGTCCTCAAGAATGAAAGAGAATGAGACTTGGAAATCACTTATGGTTGTGGACATTGGAGTTCCCCTTTCCACGCTGAAGTGCTTTGGACTTGGACATCCTCTTGAACATGTTTCTTACTTCCTTGCCACGAACCGTGTTGTCCATTTTTTCTTCGCTGCAGGTGCCCTGATCAGAACCCTCAGTATCAGTAGCACATTCATCGTTTTCAGATTGTTCTTCAACATCAACTCCTCTAGCCATCATGAGAAGCTTAGGATTGCACCTATGGCCGGGTACATACGGTTGATGACATTTAAAACAGCGGTTCCAGGGTTCCTTCTCAACATTTAGCGGATCTTTATGCCCATCAAATCTTTTGTAGTCTAACCCTTTGTGATGATGTTGGAAATTTTCTTCCCGATGCTTGGGCCGATCAAGAAGAGTCAGGTCTGAGGCCTCAATCAACTTTGCCTTCGCAAAAGCTTGGGACAAGGAAGTAGGTTCAAGAGCCTTCACCAAGTTCTTGATTTTCGGTTTTAACCCACTGATGAAGCTCGAGACATAAAAGGACTCGGGGGCTCGGGGTGCAATTGTAATCATATTGGCTCGGAGATTTTCAAATTTTGACATATAGGCCTTCACGGTAGTGGCTTGCGTTAATTTGTTGAAGCTTTCCACGGCATCACCCACTTCTTCATCATCATAGCGCTCGCATATCTCAGACACGAACTTGTCCCAAGTAAGAACGAGATTGCATTTTAACAAGCTGTAGAACCACACTTCGTGATCCCCTTGGAGATAAACCGCGGCCAATTCCACCTTTTGATCATTCGGGAATGACATAGAAATGGAAATATCGCTCACATCTTCTTATCCAAGAGTGAGGTTTCTTTCCATCAAATTGTCAAGTTCAACTCTCGGTTGTCGGAAGCCATTGCTTCTATTTCCATAAGAGACTTCATTGCTTCGATTATGAACAATTTCCAAGACGTTTTGTCCATGGTTATACTGCTGGTCAGAAACGGGAGGCTGAACAATATGTCCGGCATTTGAACCAACAGGTAGCGTGTGTGTTAGATCATGGGATGGACTAAAGTGTCCTGCATTTTGCTGTTCGGATCTGCTATGTAGAACCGGATCAGGTTGCCGACTTGGATGAGCTGAGAGTAGATGTTCCTGACCCGATTTCATGCTCACAAATCGACTTTGCTCTTGATCATTTGTTTGCACTTGTGGGCTACCAGATTTCGCAGCATCTGGAACCAGATTTCGGTGACTGTCATCACTTGATTGCAGATGAATTTGATGTACTGCATTTGTACTAACAACCTGAGGTAAATCTTGTGGTTGAACACCCATGTTTGGTACTTGTTTTTGAGGCAATTCGATGGCTCGTAGTAACTGACTTACTGGCATCAATCCACCCACTCCAGCATCATTTATATGTTTTTGCATTTGCTCTTGAAGAGTAGCAAAACGTTCTTCTACTCTAGCCTCAATTCTTTGCTAATGTTGAGTCATGCGTTCTTCACTCTTTTGATTGCTATCAAGCTGCATTTCTTTCAGAAATTGGAGCATCCTTTCTTCCCTCTTTCGATCCTTTTCCTACTGAGTTTGCTTAAGTTGATCCAACATTTCAATCCTTGGATCATTGCTTTCTTGTCTAAACCGTTCAAACAATGCATCCATTTTCTAATTCAGTTGCTCACTAGTAACAAATTGTGCATCCTTTGCGGCATCGGCACCAACTACGGCAGCATATGAGTTGTTAGGATCAACAAGAGAGGCTGGATTACCATCACCAGCACCTGATCGTGCTGTTACTCCACCAGCCATACCTTGTTCTTGATACTTACAATTGAAATTAATCAAAGATCCTCTTGCTCAGATCTGAACCGAACCACGTTCGATCGATTGCTTAATGAAGTTTACTCCTTCGTGCGCACGAACAACCACTTGCTATCGGTTCAACAATCATCACTGATTCCAAACCCTAGCTTGCAAAATTTTCGCGCACCAAGTTCGACAAACCGTAACTTCGATCGAGCTCTGACAATGATGTTTTCTTGATTAATTCGGACTGAGAATCTGAAATAAGTTCGATTTCTATCCATAGTGATGATTTTAACATGCGAAACACAACAATCTTCAAGAACAATATCGGCTTTCAACACCTAATTTCGCTTGTCATAAATCGCCTCCTGTCAGAATTCGCCACCTTGTCAGATGTCAGAAATCACCTTCGCTGACAAAAATCTGAATCGAACCTGAATTTGCACTTTGATCAGCACTAATTTGATTCTTTGAAATCTGCACAATCTGATCAACACTAATTTGATTTCTGATTTTTTTTTTTTTAATTTTGATTACGCACTCGATCGGATCGAAGCTCTGATACCACTTGTTATGCTCGGGCTTGAACCTCAAACGTAAACTAATATAAATTGGATAGAATTGAGAGTATGAGATGAGAAAGAATGTGAAATTGAGATGAGAAGATAGAATTTGAGAGTTAGATGAGAGAAAGAAGGGAAATTAGATGAGAAATGGAGAGAATGAGATGAGAGAGAGAAGTTTAATCTCAAATTGAGACTTGTATTTGATAATTCTTGAATGCCTTCAGATTTACACCTGATTCCATATTTATACACAAACTATTACATTGAACCTAAACATAAGCTCCTAACCAACTAAGAAACATCTAGAACATTTAGAAAATATCTTCTAATTAACTAAAATAACTACCTAAGCTAAATGCACCAGCTGCTGCAGGTTAACAAAGTAGAACACAAATGCAGATTATTACAAGCAGAAGACAACAACAGCTTATTACACTTAAACTAAAACTAACTACTCGACACTAACAACATTGACAACATCATGGCAATAGCTAACAACAAATAGCAGCAGAACATCAGCTCAGCAGCAGCAAGTGTAGCAGATAGATATCAGATGTACCAGCAGCAACGCAGCACAACACTAGCAGCAACAGATCAGCTCAGCAGCATATAACACACATTCAGCACACCAGCAGTAAATCAAGCTAACAGCAACCGAATGTAACTGATTTTTAACACCAAATATCCTAACAGCACATGTGAGCAGCAAGCAGTGGCAGTAACAACAATACCAACAGATTTTCCCGCCATAAACTCAAGCCTCGGATCTCGGATTGTAACACTCGGTTTGACCTTTTTGTTATATGCTTTGGCCACCCTTTTCTTTTGTATTTCTAACTTGGGAAGGACGTCAAACCTAACTTGGTCTATCTTAGTTAGTTCGTCCGCCATAGCCTACTCATACTGCAGTTTAGAAAACTTTCCTTTATGAGCCAACCAAATAGACTGAACTATTACTTCAATTGGGTGAATGGCATCATGACCATATGTCGAATGGAAGGGATTTGTCCCAGTTGCATCACATTTGGATGTTCTCAAAGCCCGAAGAGCATCCAATAGCAATTCATGCCACTTCCTAGGATTGTCTTCGGTCGTCTTTTCAATATTGGCCTTCATAATATTATTTGTTGACTTTTCCTGACCATTGGCTTACGCACAGTAAGGAGTTGAATTCATGATTTCTATGCTGAAACTCTTGGTGAATTCCATATCCTTGACTCCATTGAACACTCTAGCTTGGTCCATAGTTATGGTCATAGGGATACCAAGCCTACATAGGATGTATTCTTTGATAAAATCAATCCCATCTTGTTGATTGATATTCCTATCTGGTTTGGCTTCCGCCCATTTTGTGAAGTCATCTGTGGCCAGAAGGATGTAAGAGTGTTGCTTACTAGAAGGGGGTGTTAATTATTTCCCTAAGATATCCATTTGCCACCCTCGAAAGAGCCACAGTTTGACAATAGCATGCATCACAGTTGTAGGGACCCTCGGTACATGCCGTTTTCTTTGGCATGCTCTGCATCCTTTTGCATATTTTATGCAATCATCTGCCATTAATGGTCAGTAATTGCCATAATTTCTGATGAGCCAATGCATTTTATTGCCAGCTAAATGGGATCCACAGATATCCTCATGGGGTCCTAGCATCACTAGCATAGCTTTGTCCAAGTCGAGGCACCTAAAAAGCACTCCATTGGCATCCTTTTTATATAACTCTCCAGATTCATTGTCTAGCTAGAATCTATGAGCTCTCATTTTTATCTTTTTGTCCCTAACGTAATTTTATGGGCTCTTTAAGTAACCCATTAGAGGCTTCCTCCAATCATCATGTTGATTTAGGACAGTTTGATGGGCTTCAAAACAATCCAAGTTCTCAATCGGCATAGCATTGCTCCCAGAATTGGAAGACTAAGTGAATTCAAGGTCATGGTCCAAAACCCTAGTCTTGATAACTATAGTTTCTTCACATCAAGTTCTAGGCAATCTGTACCCTAAAGCTAACTAAGCAGAGTCATGGCTGCTTTATTTTGCTCTCTAGGGATATGCTCAAACTGCATACCACTGAACTTATTTGAAAGCTTTTGCACCATTAAAAATTATCTATTCGAGCTGTCAAACATTGAAATTCCCCTTTTATTTGGAAAATCACCAACTAGGAATCCCCTTTCAAATGACATTGAAACCTTACATTTCTAAGAGAGCCTAAAGGCCTATTATTAGTGCCTCATACTCCACCATATTGTTAAAGCAGTTGCCAACTAAAGTAACGACTAATTTAGTGATGACCCCAGTGGGGGCTTATATCATAACTCCAAATCCAACACTTGAATTGGCCTTTGATCCATCAAAGTAGAGTTTCCAAGGGACCATTTCCACCACTAGGAGTAGGTCTGGCTCTTAATGTAAGCTAGTATGAATGTTTAGATGGTCAACTAAAAAGTCTGCCGAGGCTTGACCCTTGACTGACTTTTTTGAAACATAGACCTACTCAAACTGAAGTAGAGTAATTCTTCCACTTGTTTAATCTTCCCCTTACCAAGGGCCTATCTAGCATATACTTAAGGACATTTGTTTGAGAATCCACATATATGGTAAACACTAAGAACTAATGTTTCAGTTTTACTGATGCGTAGAACAAAGATAGACACAGTTTCTCAATTGAGGAGTATTTTAAATCACATTCATTCAAGCAATGGCTAAGGTAAAACACAGCCTGTTCAAATCCTTGCTTATTGTCTTGTATGAGCAAGCAGCCAATAGATTCCTCAGACATAGAGTCATAAATCTTCAAAGGTTTTCCCTACTTTGGTGGAATGAGAACTAGTGGCCTCATCAAGTACTCCTTGATGGCCTTGAAAGTTGCTTGATGTGGCTCCTCCCACTTGAAGTCCTTCTCAGTCTTGAGCCTCAATAGTGGAGAGAAGACTTTAGTTTTTTCTACGACATTTGAGATGAAACGTCTTAGGAAATTAACCTGTCCCAAGAAGCATTGGAGCTGATCTTTGCTTGAAGGCGGTTTGGCCTATTGAATTACCTTGGTCGGATTAATTTCCACCTTAATGCCCGTCTGTGTACGAGAAGACAAAGAAAGTTCCTAGCGCGTACGCAAAAGGCACATTTCAATAGATTCATCGTGAGGTTGTATGTCCTCATTCTAAGTAACACACCCCCTCAAGTATTCCAAGTGTTTGACTTGGGACATTGATTTGGCCACATTATCATCAATGTAAACTTCCATGGTCTTGCCATTAGGCCATGAAATTTCATGTTCATGGCTCTTTAGTAGGTGGCGCCAGTAGTTTTAAAAACCAAATGGCATAGCCACCCACTCGAAGGTTCATGTCAACCCAGGACACCTGAATGTTGAATTATGGGTATCATCCGAAGTAATTATAACATGGTGGTATCCATAGTAGCCATCCATAGACGGCATGACCTCAAGCCTCAAGCCTGAATAAATGAGCACGTCAGCAATTAGCATTAGGTATTCGTGTTTTGGGGTGACCAGATTCAGATCTCTTAAATCAATACAGACCTTGATTTTTCCATTTTTCTTAATGATAGGAATACTGTTTTGTCATGATCGGAGTTCAAATTAGAGGTTGTCTTTGGCGGGAAAAGCTTTTGGTGATCTTTGGCGGTTGCTAGTCCTTGCTTAAGTCAATTTTGGCGGCTGTTTTTAGTTAGTAAGTCGGTTGTTAGTTAAGATGAAGAGTCTAAATTCATTGTTTTATGTTCTTGAATTTATTGGTATAAATAGGTGACTATCTTGTAAGAATCATTTTACGAATGAAATAATATCTTGATTTCTCTTCCTCATCTAACTCTCTCTCTATATTTCTCATCTCTTTCACTTCTCTTCTCATCTTACCTCTTCTCTTTCCTAGGTTCTGTTCAAGATTCATATTGATATATAACAATTTGTATCAGAGTCTTGAGCTTGCATACGATCGGATTAATTGATCTTCAACTCGATTGAATTGTTGAAGTTTAGGCTTGTTCAGTGCTGAATTGATTTAATTATGTTTCAATCTGGCTAGAAACAGGTGATCTATTGCTACGACTGGTAGAGCAAATACTCAAGCCAATGCAGCTAATAACACTGCTACTTATGCTGCTGTGATTGCTAGTACAGATAGTACAGCTAATCAAGGAAATTAGATGGATCAAGTGCTACTGACGATGAAGAATATGATGGAATCCTTCTGGTGGGATATGAATCAGTGATTTTTGAATCACAATCTCAAAAGATTTCACAGCAAATTAATGGATTACAGCAGAAAATGGATAGGCAACAACAATACACTGGAGGTAACACACTTTTGGCTGCAAGCCAGCAGAATAGACTTCCTGATCCAAGGCCTCCACCAGTGGATTGCAATGATAAATTCTCCTCATGTGGACAGTAATGGCAATGCATCAAATGCAAGGAGCCACAGCTTTAGACAACCTCGTGTGGACCTAGAACCTTTCAATGGTACAATGCCTCAATCCTGGATAAGGAAGTGTAAGAGGTACTTTCGTTTCTACAACATCGATGAATGTGAGAAGGTTGAGTTGGCAGCTGTGTATTTGAAAGGAGAATTAGAGGTCTGGTATTTCAGCTTGATGCGCAATAGGCCTACAATTACTTGGACAGAATTTGCAAATGAGCTTTGTGATAGGTATGGGGATGAAGATGTGAGTGAAGTGGTGGATAAGTTTAATCAAGTAACTCAAGTCTCATCCATGAAGGAATACATGACAAGATTTGAAGGATTGAGAGCCAGGATGCTCACTGTATATCCTGAGGCACCGGAATCATATTATGTTTTGAGCTTTGTGAGTGGACTTAAGCCTAAAATCAAGCACATGGTTAAGGCATTTGATCCCTCCACTCTTTCTCAAGCTTATTCAAAGGCAAGAAAGGTTGAGAGCTCGGTATTGATAGTTCCTAATTATCAGAAATTAAAAAGTGCTCCCAATGGATTATGCAATCAAAGAGTAGAGCTAGAAGTACTGACGATAGAAGGCCTCAGAAGCTTTGTTTTAAATGCAATCAGAAAAACTTCTTTGGTCATAAGTGTGATCCTAAGTATCTCATGGCAGCCACTGGAGTAGAAGCTACTGAAGCAGAAGAAGATGAGATGCTTGATTTTAGGGAGCAATTGGAGGAGAATAAGGATTATTCTGAGGAAGATGATGAGGTTGAAATTTCAGGGAGTAGAAGAAGATGAGAAGCTTTGTTTTAACAGGGAGTGGCTCACATAATACCATTCGAATTAAGGGAGTAGTTGGCTAACGAGACTTATTGATACTCATTGATAGTGGGAGTACACATAGCTTTGTGGATCCCTAGGTTGTGAGAGCTATGGGACAAGATTTGATCAAGACCAACCCCTTGGTTGTCACGGTGGCTGATGGAAATTCAATTTTGACACACACAAACTGTAAGAAGTTCAATTGGAAGACGCAAGGTCACAAATTTGAATATGATTTCAAAGTTTTAAGGTTGGGAGGTTGTGATATGGTGTTGGGAGTTGATTGGATGAAGTCCTTCAGTCCCATACTCTTCGATTTCTCCCAGCTCACTATGTCCTTTGAAAGAGATGGGTAAAAGATCAACTTACAAGGCACTGTGGAGCAAGGCCAGCTCCAGTTGATGAGGGACAAGAATCTACAAAAGGTTCTTAAGAAGGGAACTTATCACAGGGTAGGACAACTATACTCAATCACTGCTGCTTCTAAACTCAACCAAATAGACTCATGTACTGCTTTGTACTCCAACACTGCTTTTGATTCTAGTACTGCTTTGGATTCTCTGCTTTAAGATTATGGTGATTTGTTTGAGCAACCAATGACCTTACCCCCCAAAAGGGAGCTTGATCATGCAATTCCTCTGAAGCAAAATTCTAATCCAGTGAATCTTCATCCTTATAAGTACTTTCATTCTCAGAAGAATGAGATTGAAAAGCAAGTTGAGGACCTATTGAAGACAAGATTCATAAGGCACAGCCATAATCCCTTTGCTTCTTCGGTAATCTTGGTTAAAAAGAAAGATGGATCTTCACGAATGTGCATTGATTATCGCGACTTGAACTCTCTTACAGCTAAGGATAAATTTCCAATCCCAATCATAGATGATCCATTGGATGAACTTCATGACTCTTGGTACTACACCAAGTTGGATCTAAGGCAGGGCTATTATCAGATCAAAGTGCAAGACAAAGACATCCACAAGACAGCTTTTAGGACACATCAAGGGCATTGTGAATTCGTGGTGATGCCCTTTGGACTGTCCAATGCCCCTGCAACTTTCTAGGCTTTGATGAATCTTGTGTTTAAGCCTCACTTAAGGAAATTTGTACTTGTGTTTTATGTTTCTTATTCGTTTTTGATGTAAATGAGGTGCCGTATATTTGTAATGTTTGAATTAGTGTTTTGGAGCCAAAGTCGGTTAGCGATTAGTGGGCTGGTTTTGTGAGTCTTGCTTGTTATTTTCTATAAGTAGGATGATCTTGTGTAATTAATCCTCATTCAATGAAATATCAACCAATCTCTTTGAGGTTAACCTTCTTTCTCTCATCTAACTCTCTCTCTTTTTCCTCATCTCCTTCACTTCTTTCTTGTCCCATACTCTCTTAATCTTAGGTTAAGATCAAGATTTAATCTCAATCTTAACAATTGGTATCAGAGCCTCGTTTGGCTTCCAAATCAATGGAATCGAATGAAATTGCATTGATCGGTGGTGTCACCACCAGATCAGCAGCAGCTAAGGCAGCTGCTAAGTCTACATATGCTGATGTTGTTGGCAGCAGTGATGCAGCAGGACGAGATTTGGTCACGAATGCGCAATTGGACAGTCAATTGAAGACAATGCTTGCTCAAATCAAGCAATCTAACGCTAAATCAGTTCAGCAAATGAATCAGCAGCTCCTGCAAATGAATCCGCAAATTGATGTGAAGATTGATCAATAAACTCAGCAAGTGGAGGTTAGGATCTCTGATCAGGTCACGCGACAATCACAAGAATTGGAGGAGAGGTTTAACTTGCGATTTGATCAACAAATGCAACGGCTGGAAGTGAAGTTAGCAGAAATTTGAGAGCAATTTAGGAGGCCAAGTCCTCCTATTATACCAGATCCATTACTACCTATTAGTGTGTTACAAGCTAATCAATCAGTGAGAGCTGAAGTCTTAAATCATGGTGTTGATGCTGGAGCTCAAGATCGAGTTCAGGACGCTGAGATGACTGACAGGCAAGGTAGTAGTGAGCATGTGCAATCTCGACCTTCAAAGTGGAATGCAGTACCCGAGGTCCGAGCTCATGAAATGGAGGATACTCACAGACCTAGGGGAGTGAATGTGGATGAATTGGATAGACCGCCTGATTATTGGCCTCAGTAACATTCAAGCAGCAATGAGGAGACTTCTAACAGCACAAGTAGTGGCCACAGACAGCCTCGGGTGCAGATCGATGCCTTTGAGGGGAAGCAACCTCATTCATGGTTGAGGAGGTGTGAGCGGTACTTCCTCTTCTATCATATTGAAGAATTTGAAAAGGTACAAATTGCTGCTGTATATCTTCTTGGTGATCATGAAGTATGGTTTTATAGTTTGATGAAAAGCAATCCTTCCCTCTCATGGAAAGAGTTATGTGACCGGTATAGTGATGAGGATGATAGTGACATTGTAGATAAATTCAATAAGGTGAAGCAGGAGACTTCAGTGAGGGATTATATGACCAGGCTTGAAAACCTCCGTGCAAGCATCATAACTGAAATCCAAGCCTCAAAGTCATACTATGTATCAACTTTCATAAGTGGCTTGAAGCCAAAGGTGAAGAACTTGGTTAAAGCCGTTGATCCTACAACCTTTTCTATGGCTTATGCTAAAGCCAAGCTTTATGAATCGACAATTATGTCTGCAAGTGATGCTTCCAGATCTCATCGTAGCAGCTCCAAACCACAGTCAGGGTCTGTCAGGTCTAGGACCAATACATCAGATGTTAAGCAGCAACAGAGAATGTGTTACCGGTGTAATCAACCTTACCAATTTGGCCACAAGTGCAACCCAAAGTTTCTTATGTCTACTAAAGGGTTTAGTTCTGGAGAACTCTCTGATGGCGAGGAGGGTGAGGTTGATGGAGCTGATTCAGATCCGGACATCGAGGAAAACTTGGATGATGCTGCAGCGGAAATTTCAATGAGAGCCTTGACTGGTAGTGGGGCTCATAGCACAATCCAAATCAAAGGGAAGGCTGGAAAAGGGTCTATTATCATCCTCATTGATAGTGGGAGCACCCACAGCTTTGTTGATCCTAAAGTGGTCAAGAAAGTGGGTCATGAAGTGATTAAAACTCACCCTCTTGCTGTTACCGTGGCTGATGGAAAATCTGTGATGACTCAAAACAAATGCCAAGGATTCTATTGGTTTATACAAGACCGCAAGTTTAGTTATGACTTTAGAATCCTTCCTTTGGGAGGGTGTGACATGGTGCTTGGGGTCGATTGGATGAGAACTTACAGCCCTGTGTTGTTTGATTATGCTAATCTCACGGTGTCCTTTGAAGTACAAGGCACTAAAGTTACATTACAAGGGATGGCAGAGCAAGCTCAATTGCAAGTAATGAAAGGAAGTAAGTTGAAGAAGGGAATTCAGAAATGTGCATTTGAATGGGTTGGCCAGTTGTTTGCTATAGCTCCTACTGAAATGGTGAGCATTACCGAGCCAGAAGTGCAGGCAGTCATCAAAGAGTTCGAGGATTTGTTCGAGGTGCCCAAGTCATTACCTCCCAAGAGGAGTTTAGACCATGTTATTCCTCTCAAGAGTGATGCGGAACCAGTGAGACTTAGGCCTTACAGATATCCTCATGCTCAGAGTTCGGAAATTGAGAAGCAAGTTACTGATTTGCTCAAGACCAACTTTGATACGGCAAAGCCACAACCCCTTCGCCTCTCCGGTTATTCTTGTTAAGAAAAAGGATGGCACGGCTCGAATGTGTATTGATTATAGACAGCTCAACTCTATAACTGTAAAGGACAAGTTCCCCATACCAGTTATAGATGATTTGTTAGATGAGTTATATGGAGCTCAAGTCTTTTCCAAGCTGGATCTACGGCAAGGCTATCATCAAATTAGAGTGGAAGAGGTCGATGTGTACAAGACAACATTCCGGACATATCATGGACATTTTGAGTTTGCGGTCATGCCATTTGGTTTGAAAAACGCACCTGCAACATTCCAAGCTCTTATGCACGATGTCTTCAAACAATTCCTTAGAAAATTTGTGTTGGTCTTCTTTGATGACATTTTGGTTTACAGTGCATCATTCGAGGAGCATTTGAAGCATCTGAAGGAAGTGTTTCTGGTCATGTGTAAGCACAAGTTGTATGCTAAGTTGGCCAAGTGTTCTTTTGCTCAAACTCATTTGGAATACTTTGGCCATGTGATCTCTTGTGAAGGGGTTTCCACTGATCCCTCAAAGGTCCAAGCCATGAAGGAGTGGCCTGTTCCGGTAACCTTGAAGCAATTGAGGGGTTTTTTAGGTTTGACAGGGTATTACCACAAATTTGTAGCAGGGTATGGTGCTATGGCCAAGCCACTCACAGATTTGTTGAAGATAGATGACTTCATATGGTCGGATGAAGCTCATATTGCTTTTAAAACTCTTAAGGCGGCCTTGCGCAGAGCAACTGTTTTGGCCATGCCTGATTTTACTTCAAGCAGCGTGATGGAGACTGATGCGTATGGAAGTAGTGTTGGGGCAGTGTTGTCACAAGGAGGGAGGCCTATAGCTTATCTTAGCCGGGCATTGAGTGCAAAACATCGGGCACTTTCCACGCATGAGAAAGAGTACGTTGCAATTCGGCTAGCTGTGGAAAAATGGAGGCACTACTTGGATGGGCATCATTTTATCATCAAAGTCTCAAGCATTTATTAGAACAAAAAATTGTCACAAGGATACAAAGAAAAGGGCTGATGAAGATGTTGGGGCTTGATTATGACATTGAGTATAAGAAAGGGAAGGAAAACATTGCAGCAGATGCATTGTCTCGCAGGTTTGAAGACTATGACCAGGGCTCTCTTGGGGCCATTTCAGTGATCTCTCCTGCTTGGATAGAAGACGTACATCAGTCCTATGAGAATGATTCTTTTGCACAAGAATCTATAGCAGCTGTCAGTGTGGGTAAGGCGAGCAATTTGGCTGCTGGTGCAAATGTTTCTGTGACCCGAGGAATTATCAGAATTCAGGGGAAGTTGTATATTGGCATCTCTACTGATCTTAGACATCATGTTATCAGTGCTGCTCATGATTCTTCATGGGGAGGAAATTCAGGCATGGAAGGTACGTATCAGAGGCAGAAGGTTCACTTCAGTTGGCCGGGAATGAAGAAAGAAGTGTCTGACTTTGTGCAAACTTGTGAGGTTTGCCAACAAACTAAGCTTGATGATCATAGATACCAAGGACTTCTCCAACCCCTACCTGTTCCGGAGGGTATCTGGCAGCACATAAGCATGGATTTCTTTGAGGGATTGCCTAAGTCAGAAGGGAAAGAGGTGATCTGCGTAGTTGTTGATCGGTTCACCAAATTTGGTCATTTCCTTGCTTTGGCTCGACCTGTGACTGCTGAGAGGTTAGCCCGTGTGTTCCTTGATAATATCTACAAGCTCCATGGCTTGCCTCAATCCATAATTTCTGCTAGGGACAAACTCTTTACAAGTCATTTTTGGAAGGAGTTGTTTGGTCTTTTGGGAACGACTTTGGCACTTAGCTCATCTTACCACCCTCAAACCGACGGTCAGACTGAGAGGGTCAATCAATGCATTGGGCAATACCTTAGAAGCATGGTGTTTAGCCATCCTAAGGTGTGGGGAAGGTGGCTTTCTTTGGCGAAATTCTGGTATAATACCCATTTCCATGCTTCATTAGGTACTACACCTTTCAAGGCATTGTATGGGTATGATCCTCCCACTCCATTGATGTTGCAAGGAGTTTAGAAACAGGTGGCTGAGGTTACTAAGTTGGTGCTGCAACGGAAACACCTTATGCAGCTTTTGAAGAATAATCTCAGTCAGTCCCAAGCTCGAATGAAGTGGTATGCAGACTGCAAAAGAGTCGACAAAAATTTTGAAGTAGGTGATATGGTATATCTGAAACTGCAGCCTTATAGGTAGTCTACAGCAGCTATAAAGAAGAATGTCAAGCTTTGTGCATGATTCTTTGGACCTTACAAGGTTTTGGAGAGAATTGGCAAAGTGGCTTACAAGCTGGAGCTTCCACCCGATTCATATGGTCACCCTGTCTTTCATGTTTCACTTCTTAAAAAGCAGGTTAAAGAAGGCCACACATTATCTCCAGTCCCTCCAGAGGTGGGTTCCAATGGGTCCTTGTTCCTATTCCCAGCTGCAGTGATGGAAGTGAAGCAGGCAACAGCAGGTGGTCCCAATAGACAGGAAGTTCGAGTAAGCTGGTGCAATTTGGATGAATCTTTCACCACTTTGGAAGAGAAGCGATTTTTGTTGAGTCAATTTTCTTCTTTTCATTCTTGAGGACAAGAATGTTTTAAGGGGAGGGAATTGTTATGTTTCTTATTCATTTTTGATGTAAATAAGGTGCCATATATTTGTAATGTTTGAATTAGTGTTTTGGTGCCAAAGTCGGTTAGCTGTTAGTGGGCTGGTTTTGTGAGTCTTGCTTGTTATTTTCTATAAGTAGGTTGATCTTGTGTAATTGATCCTCATTCAATGACATATCAACCAATCTCTTTGAGATTAACCTTCTTTCTCTCATCTAACTCTCTCTCTATTTCCTCATCTCCTTCACTTCTTTCTCATCCCATACTCTCTTAATCTTAGGTTAAGATCAAGATTTAATCTCAATCTTAACATTGTGTTCTTTGATGATATTTTGGTCTGCAGCTCTACTCTGCAGGAGCATCTTACTAACCTCGGGTGATGTGGTAGCTACAGACCCAAGCAAGGTTCAGGCTATGAAGGATTGGCCAGAGCTAAGATCCCTCAAGCAGCTAAGAGGTTTCTTGTGTTTAATAGGCTACTATCACAAATTCATAGCTGGATATGGAATTATTGCAAAGCCATTGACAGATTTGCTTAAGAAGCTTTTGAGCAGTTAAAACAGGCTATGACTATGGCTCTTGTATTGGTAATGCCAAACTTCAGCTTGCTCTTTACATTGGAAACTAATGCCTACAACAATGGAATAGGGACAGTTCTTTCACAAAATGGAAGGCCATTGGCCTATCTCAGCCAAGCATTGGGCCCCAAGAATCAAAAGGTGTCCATTTATGAGAAGGAATAAATGGCAATTCTCTTAGCTGTACAGAAATGGAGGCATTATTTGAAAGGTCATCATTTTGTAATCAAGACAGACCACCAAAGTCTCAAGTACCTGCTTGAGCAACAAATTTCTATAAGAGTTCAAGGGAAAGGATTGATGAAGATGTTGGGATTGGAGTATATGATTGAGTATAAGAAAGGAGTTGATAATTCTGTCGCGGATGCTCTTTTAAAGAGACAGGAGGAACAAGAAACAGGAGCTTCTTGTGCTGCAATTTCTCAAGTTATACCATAGTGGATGTCTAAAGTGAACAGATCTTATGATTAAGATGCTTTTTCTCAAACTTATATCATTCCCAACTACACACAGGAAACACCAATTGATTCTAATTCAGAGATGATAGTCAGCAAGGAAATTATTGCAATTAAAGGAAAGATTTGCTTTGGTGAGGGAGCTGGGTTAAAGAAGCAAGTCATTGAGGCTTCTCATGATTCTCCTTAGGGAGGGCATTCTGGAGTGGAAGGGACTTATCAAAGGATCAAGCAATATTTTCAGTGGAATGGCCTGAACAAAGAAGTTCAGGAGTTTGTGTGGCAATGTGACGTTTGTCAGCAAATCAAGGTTGAGCATACTCCATACAAGGGCTTGCTGCAGCCCTTACCCATCCCTGATGGGGCTTTAACACACATTAGTATGAATTTTTTTGAAGGCTTGCCTATGTCTAAAGGTAGAGAAGTTATTTGGGTGGTAGTAGATAGCTTTACCAAGTTTGGCCACTTCATCAACCTCTCTTATCCAATTTCAGCAAAAAAAAGCTAGCAAGGCTATTCTTGGATCATATCAACAAGCTTCATGGACTACCACAATCAATTGTATCAAATAGGGATAGATTGTTTACTAGCAATTTCTGGAGTGAGTTGTTCTTATTGCTGGGTACCACTTTAGCCATGAGCTCCTCTTATCATCCACAATCTGATGGCCAAACAGAGAGGGTGAATCAGTGTATTGAGCAGTATTTGAGAGGGATGACATTCTCAAATCCTAAGAACTGGCACAGGTGGTTGTCCCTTGCTGAGTATTGGTACAATACTCATTCACATTGTTCTTTGGGGCACAACTCCATTCCAAGCTTTGTATGGGTATGAACCTTCCTCTCCTTTGATAGCCAAGGTATGGTTTCAGATGTAGAAGGTGTTAATGAGCTTCTCAATCAGAGGACACAGTTGGTTCGGCAGCTCAAAGATAACCTTCAACTTGCTCAGGCTAGGATGAAGTAGTTCACAAACAAGAAGAGATATGACTGGAATTTTGCTGTGGGAGACCTTGTTTATCTTAAATTGCAGCCTTATAGGCAGAGCTCAGCGACCATTTGCAAGAATATCAGGTTGTGTGCTCGACATTTTGGTCCTTACAAGGTTTTGGAGAAGATTGGCGGGGTAGCTTGCAAGCTGGAACTTCCACCAGACAGCTTGGTACATCAAGTTTTTCACGTTTCGTTGCTCAAGAAACACATTTTAGATGGAGTCACTTATGCAGCAGCTCCACTTTAAGCCACTTTGCCGGGAATTCTGGTGTAAGGACCTGAAGCAATCTTAGCCAGTCGTGAAATACAGCAGCGGGGTGTAAAGGTTAAGCAGGTGCTGGTTCAATGGGCAAACTTGGGTCAGGAGCATGCTTCCTGGGAAAATTTGTTCTTCTTGAAATGTCAATTCCCTTCCCTAAGTATTTGAGGCAAGAATGTGTTTTAAAGGAGGATATCGTCATGACTAGAGTTCAAATTAAAGGATGTCTTTGGCAGGAAAAGTTGTTCGAGATCTTTGGCGGTTGCTAGTCCTTGCTATAGTCAAGTTTAGCGGCTGCTTTTAGTTAGTAACTCGGTTGGTAGTTTAGATGAAGAGCCGAGATTCATTGTATTATGTTCTTTATTGTATTGGTATAAATAGGTGACTATCTTGTAAGAATCATTTTATGAATGAAATAATATCTTGATTTCTCTTTCTCATCTAACTCTCTCTCTCTATGTTTCTCATCTCTTTCACTTCTCTTCTCATTTTACCTCTTCTCTCCCCTAGGTTATGATCAAGATTCATCTTGATACATAACAGGTTTGCTAACAATTTAACATACCTGGCAGTCCTAATAAAATTGGCCTTTAAGAGTCTTTCGATTTCCTCTTTAACCAAATCAATAACTTATTGGGACGTTCTAGTCTACGGCTAAATGATGGGCTTCGAGCTTGGCTTGATGGGAAGCCTATTCTCAACCACCTTTTTGTCTAGGCCAGGCACCTCCTAATCTTCCCAAGCAAAGCAGTCCCTGAACTCATGAGGAAAGGTCAAATAATGCTCCCTCTGCTCCCCAGAAAGCATAGCGCTCAGATAGGTAGGCCTTGGGTCGTTTGACGAGCCTAATTTAACCACGAAGAGGGGGTCTTGAACTTCAGCCCTTAAATCCTATATCTTGGCTAGTGTTGCTCTTAAGTTTGAGAGTCCTAGCTCTTTTTCTTACGTCATTTGGACCTTGAAGCCATTGAATAGCTGTTTAGCCCAAAGATGATCCTCAACATGCTAAGCCATAAGCTTTTCTAGTGCTGAGAAAATGACCTCTCATGCCATTAGTGGGAGGTCTTGGTTCCCTTGCATAATAGTTCTAGAGTGCCTTAGAGATCTACTTCTTCAAGACGGGCCCTCATGCATCTCCGGAAATCAGAGTCTTCAGGCGCTACCTCAACTTTACCAACTTTAGCCTTAGTGAGTGGGCTATCAAGGATGATCATTATGTCTTATTGTTGGGCAGACAGTGGAGTGGTCCTTTTGAAATCAAGTGGTCCCATGCCATCTTTGTAAAACTTTGCCTTAACATTGTTAGAGCAAGTCATAAATGGCCTGTTATCTGCCATAACAATCTCATACTTGTCTTGGTTCCAAAAAATTATCAACTGGTGCAATGATGATGGGACACAGTAATTGACATGTAATGAATATCTCCCGAGTAAGTCATTGTAGCTTGATTCAGTATCCACTACAAAGAAAGTTGTCAGCTTGCTTAAGCTGCCAATAGTCAACTCAATCGGGATGACCCTTTCAAACTTACAAGTAGGTCCACAATAGCCACAAATTGCAACATAAGTAATTAGGTCATCTCTAGATTTACCAATGATCCCCATATAAGAAGGTGGGATGTTGATGGCCATGCCATTATCCACCAAGACCCTATTCACCAGAGTGCCATGAAATTTGACCTTGATGTATAGGGACTTGATGTGATTATTAGTAGTATTGGGCCCATCAAACATCATCTTTATTATTTTAGGTGAATCATCAGACAATTTGGATGTTGAGGTATTAACTTTAAATGATAAAGGATTAGAGTTACCTTGGTGACTGCTATTTCTACTACAAGTTCCATCTGGGGGCCCTCATCCACTATTATAACATCCCTCTTAAGGCCCTCCTGAGTGCTAGTTGCCATGAATTCAAAAGGAAGGAGCAGGGCATTTCTAACATCTACCTTTTCAGGTTGTATCCTAAATTGCATCTGGACCCCTTGATCCGTTTCCTTCTCAGGGTTGCCATCAATGGGTACATCTTGATCATGATCTTGAGGACTGCCATCAGTTAGCAAGTTCTATGCGAAAGGTTGGTCTTCTAGAACAACAGCTGGGGCTTGGGACTCCTCCATAGGTTGGGGGAAGTCCTCTTCAGGGAAGTCATTCCCGAAAGCAGACCATGTTGGATTAACTCGGCCTAGAGGTTCTACTAAGTTGATGCTTAGGGGGAATATTCCTCTTCATAATCAATAGATTTTCGAGCTAGCGAACGTTTGGCATGCTGGTTGTTAGCTTCCAATTAGGAATTGAAAGTCTAACCTAGTAGAAGAAAGAGTTAAGGTGAGAAGAGAAGTGAAAGGGGATGAGAAATAGAGAAAGAAATGAGAAAAGAGAGTTAATTCCATAAGGAAATCAGTTTGTATTTGATTGAATGATGAGATTACAAGCTTAAGATCCTATTTATAGACCTAGGAATACATTGCATCAAGACTATCGACTAAACTTCCAAAAACCGCATTTCCCGCCCAGACTTATAGCAGCAACGGTCTGGCCAAATTGGCGCCAACTGACACAACTAATTTTCAAACTAAACATAAAACTCGACTCTTAGAAAATAAACTCAGCCGCTAATTCAAAAATCACAATTAAATTCTAACGATTCATAACATTCCCTCCCACTTGAGAAGCTTCTTGTCCTCAAGAAGTGAAACACGGAAATTGGCTCTTCAAGAATTTGCAATCTTCCTAAGTCATCAAACCCTTGTCCAAGTTGCACCAAGACACCAAAACTTCTTACACGGCACCACGATCATGCTGTAGCGATCTTCAAGCCTTAATAGCAGCAGGTTGCAGCACCAGCAGGCCGCTTGTTTCAGCAGCAGGATGATCCCGAGCAGCTGCAGCTCCCTTTTTAACCTGCTTTTTAAGTAAGGACACGTGAAAGACGGGGTGAATGTATGAATGGGTAGGTAAGTCGAGCTTATAAGCAACATTGCCAATTTTCTCCAGAATTTTGTACGGCCCAAAGTATCGAGCACTTAGCTTGACATTACGCCTGACAACCAAGGAGGACCGTCTATACGGTTGTAATTTAAGGTAGACCATGTCACCAACGTCATAGCTTTTGTCTACCCTTTTTCTATCAGCGTAATATTTCATCCGAGCTCGAGCTTGATGGAGATTGTCCTTAAGTTCTTGCAACAGTTGCCTCCTCTGCTGTATAAAGTCAGTTACAACAGTACCGGTGCTCTTCGGCTGTTGCAGCATCATAGGGGAGGGAGGAGGATAGCCATACAATGCTTGGAAGGGAGAAGTGCCAATGGATGTGTGGAAGTGGGTGTTGAACCAAAATTCGGCTAAGGAGAGCCAACGGTTCCACTCCTTGGACCTCAAGAAGACCATACTTCGAAGGTACTGCTCTACACATTGGTTGACTCGTTCAGTTTAGCCATCCGTTTGAGGATGATCAGAGGAACTGAGTGCCAACGTAGTACCCATCAACTTATACAACTCTCTCCAGAACGTACTTGTGAAGATCTTGTCCCGATCGGACACAATGGATTGAGGCAATCCATGTAATTTGTAAATGTTGTCAAGGAAGATCCTTGCCAATTTTTCAGCGGTGATGGGTCGAGTAAGAGCAATGAAATGACTAAACTTGGTTAAACGATCCACCATTACCCATATGACCTCCTTGCCTTCGGACTTTGGTAATCCCTCAATGAAATCCATGCTAATGTGAACCCAAGCCCCTTCCGGAATGGGAAGAGGTTGAAGAAGTCTCTTGTAACGAGGATCTCCTAACTTCGTTTGTTGACAAACTTCACAAGACTTCACGTAGTCACTTACATCTTTTTTCATACTCGGCCATGTAAAATATGCTTTGATTCGATGATAGGTGCCTTCTACACCCTCGTGACCACCCCAAGCAGCATCATGTGAAGCCTGGATGACCGATTCTCTCAAATCAGTGGCTAAACCAACATATAACAGACCTCTGATGCGGATCAGCCCCTGCTGCACAGTTATTCTAGTGTCTGCAGCAACGGACTTTGCATCGCGTGTGAGAGCAGCAACGACCAGATTTTCTTGAGCAAAAGGGTCCCTCTTGTAGGACATATGCAACTCTTCCACCCAAGAAGGAATTACCACGGTAACAGCAACACAGGTGCCCTGATTTTCGTCCTCAAACTGCTTTGACAGAGCATCCGCAGTAGTGTTCTCTTTGCCACTTCTATATTCGATGTCGTAATCAAGGCCTAACATTTTCATGAGACCTTTCTTTTGAATCCTCATCGCGATCTTTTGTTCAAGGAGATACTTGAGACTTTGATGATCCATTCGTATGATGAACTTACGACCGTCCAAGTATTGCCTCCATTTCTCCACGGCTAAGAGGATGGCTAAATATTCCTTCTCATATGTCGACATCGCTTGATGTTTAGGACTAAGAGCTTGGCTCAAATAAGCTTTAGGCCTCCCTTTTTTAGCAAGAACAGCCCCTATACCAGTACCACTTTCATCGGTTTCCAAAACGAAGCTTTCGGTGAAGTCCGGCATCGCCAAAACTGGTGTAGCACACATTGCGGCTTTAAGGGCTTCAAATGCGGCCTAAGATCTCTCGTTCCATGTCAAAGCATCCTTCTTCAAGAGCTCGGTTAAAGTCTTGGCAATAGAACCATATCCCTTAATAAATTTTCTATAATACCCAGTCAATCCCAAGAAACCCCTCAATTTCTTCAAGGTGATCGGAATTGCCCATTCTTGCATTGCACGGATCTTGTTAGGATCAGTAGACACTCCCTCGTGTGAGATTATATGACCCAAATACTCGAGCTTATCTTGAACAAACGAACACTTGGACATCTTGGCAAAAAACTTGTTTTGCCGCATTATTTCAAACACATGTCGAAGATGAGTGAGATGAGCTTCATATGTTGAACTATAAATCAGTATGTCGTCGAAGAAAATGAGCACTGACTTCCTCAGAAAAGGCTTGAAAACATCGTTCATGGCTGCTTGAAAAGTGGCCGGTGCATTTGTCAAGCCGAAAGGCATAACAACAAACTTGAAATGCTCATGGTGAGTTTGAAAAGCTGTCTTGTAAATATCCGGCTCAAGAACCTTGATTTGATGGTACCCTTGCCTCAAATCCAGCTTAGCAAAGAAGCACGCACCACGTAATTCGTCGAGCAAATCATCTATGATTGGAATGGGAAACTTATCCTTCACCGTTAGAGCATTCAACCGACGGTAGTCAATACACATTCTAGTCGAGCCATCTTTCTTCTTCACAAGGATCACGGGTGAAGCGAAAGGACTATGGCTTGGTCTAATAGTTCATGTGAAGAAGTTCCTCCACTTGCCTATCTATCTCTGACTTTTGGCCGTGTGCATATCGATAAGGCCTAATCTCCACCGGATCAACATTAGCATGCAAGGGAATGGCATGGTCCACACTCCTTGGAGGAGGAAGACTCTTAGGTGGCTCAAAGATGTCACCAAATTCTTCCACTAAGGACTGAACTTCTGGTTGAAGTTCCTGCTGCAGCTCAACCGAAGCTAACATGAACAAATGGCCTATCCATTGTATTGCTTTCTTCTTAATCCCCTCGTGCACACGTTTGCCATCAATTATCTTGAGTTGAGCTTCCTCTGACATGCCTTTCAAGGCTACTTTGGTGCCATGAACCTCAAATGCTACGGTCATCTTGTCAAAATCAAATATAACCGGGTTAAAAGTCCTCATTCAATCCACCCCTAGCACCATATCACAACTTCCCAAAGGGAGAACTCTGAAATCAAAGGTGAAGTGATGTTCTTGCATCATCCAAGGGAATGCTATGCACTTTTTATGAATGGTTAAAGAATTTCCATCAGCCACCATCACTTGCAAAGGATGAGTCTTTATCGTTTCATGCCTAGCCTTCTTACGCAACTTAGGATCGATGAAACTATGTGTACTCCCCCTATCAATGAGGATAATGATGGAATGTTTTCCAGCCTTACCTCTAATCTTAATAGTGTTATGAGCTCCACTACCGGTTAAAGCCTTCATTGATATCTCCACTTCATCTTCACTCAATTCATCTTGTGAAAAATCATCAATACTGTCACTTTCGGTTGCTGAATGTTCACTGCCTGTTTCAGCTTCAACACGGGTCCCTTTAGCACACATTATTGCTTGAGTTTTTCACCTATGTCTAGGCTGATATGGCTGGTTACAATGAAAGCAAAGTCTCACCGAGCTCCTGTCCACAGCACGCTTAAAACCAACACCTGATCCTGCACCAGCACCAGAACCGGTCCTCTGTTGTGACCTGTACTTGCTGTTTGGCTGCTTAAATCTGTCACTCGATTGGACATGAGTGGCTTCTATCAATTTGCCTTGTTATAAGCACTTGACAAGGTCTTAGGACCAATGGCTTTCACCATATTCTTGATCCAAGGCTTTAATCCACTTATAAAGCAAGACACATAATACGACTCGGTGTCCTCGGAAGCTATAGACAAAATAGACAGCAAATTGGCTCTTAAGTTTTCAAATCTAAGCATGTACTCACTCACAGTTCAAGTTTGAAATAATTTGTTAAAATTATCCACAATGTCCGTTGATTCTCCTTCTCCATATCGTTCACACATTTCTTCGACGAATTGGCCCCAAAAAATGTTCGGTTTGCTCTTCAACAAACTGTAGTACCACACCTCATGGTCGCCATGTAGATGTACTGTAGCTAATTGGAGCTTCTCATCATCAGGAATATCATAATACATGAAGTACCTATCACACCTTCTAAGCCATGATTCTGGTAATTTGCCATCAAAAGGATCAATTTCAACTCTTGGCTGTCTGTGATTACCACTCCTACCACCAGATATCATGTCATTACTCACATTTCTATGCTGATAATGTCAATCAAGAGGTCTTTCCAAATGTTCGAGCTCATCAAAATCGGCTCTGCGTTGCAAAACTGAGTTCTGAGGCCTACTGTTGTGGTCTGAATTCGATGCTTCAGGTCTGCAATGTGCCTGTCCAAAGACTCGATTCTGATTGTCTACATCAAATTCATGTTGCAGAGACTGATTTGCTGCTGATCTAATGTTAATTGAAGGTCCTACAGTTGCCTGAACTATAGGTGATTTGTCCCGGTTCATCACCAAAATCTCAGGTCTGTCAATATGTCCTTGCTGTTGATCGGTCTCTTGCTGCTGAAATATCTGAGTTGCAGGCTTCAAAATCGCATCCACACTTGATTCGTTTTGTTTATTAATCTGATCTTGCATTCTTTCGATTTTATCTTCAATTTTTTGCAGCCTCTCTTCCACAAACTATTCTTTATCTAAAATCATTTCGACATGTTTTGAATGATATTAGTGCTCTCGAGTGACTTCTGTTTTTGCTGATCAAACCGAGCTTTGAGCTCGATTTCCTATTGTTCAAACCTATCATTAAGCTGTTCTATCTTGTCATTCAAATCTCGGTGTTGATCACCTGATACATTCGCTCCAGAACTCATAACAGCAGCCACAAAATCCAATCCAGAACCTGGTGCATTGGCTCCTCCGGCTCCAGATCTGATTCTAACGCCTTCGATCATGTTCCCCTTTGATTTTGCCATCCTCAATCAATCAATTGATTGCTTAAACCGGCTCTGATACCAATTGTTAGCTTCCAATTAGGAATTGAAAGTCTAACCTAGTAGAAGAAAGAGTTAAGGTGAGAAGAGAAGTGAAAGGGGATGAGAAATAGAGAAAGAGATGAGAAAAGAGAGTTAATTCCACAAGGAAATCAGTTTGTATTTGATTGAATAATGAGATCTGATTGAATGATGAGATTACAAGCTTAAGATCCTATTTATAGACCTAGGAATACATTGCATCAAGACTATCGACTAAACTTCCAAAAACAGCTTTTCCGGCCCAGACTTACAGCAGCAACGGTCTGGCCAAATTGGCGCCAACCGACACAACTAATTTTCAAACTAAACATAAAACTCGACTCTTAGAAAATAAACTCAGCCACTAATTCAAAAATCACAATTAAATTCTAACGATTCATAACACTGGTCCCACCAAGACTCTAGCTCTTCAGAAGATGAAAGGCTGGTCCATCTCTTAAGTTTTTTTGTGTGGCTACCGTTTTTTGGCAGTAGCAATACATTTGGACCCAGTTGTTGGGCCTTCAAGATCCATAGGCTCAATTTGATTGCCTTTATGGACCCTAGCTTCCTCTTAAGAGAGCTTATTTAAGCAAGTATCGAGCAATGTTCTTCACTGAGCTGCCTTTTTCCTTAGTTGCCTCCTCTTCTAGGTTCAAGTAAGACTAGGGGGATTAACCTCCTCGTGATTAAGGTGGCTCCTTCTCCAGACATTACCGAATCGGAGCCCGGAAGGCTGGTGTCCTGACTATCGTGGTCCTTCACTGGTGTCCACGTCCAGTAGGTTTTATTTTGGATTTCTCCTTGGATGCCCAATCCTCATAATGATCTGGGCCTTTGAAGTAAGACCTCGAGGAGGTCCAGTTAGTGATTTCTTTGTCAAGGGAGTTGTCTTTTACTTCAGGTCAGGGCTCGGCTTCTTCATCTCACATGCCAACTTGCGACCACAATCCCCGCAGAGGTCATGTGTAAAGAGCAAGAGCTTCCTTGACACCTACTTCTTAGAAGCGAAGATTATTTTCCAACTCTTTTTCCTTGGAGAGAAGTATAATTCCCTCCTCTAATTGCTTTTTAAGGAACCTGTCGAATGTAACACAATTGCGTGTCAGATGTTCAGAGGTGATGTGATAGCTGCATTAATCTTCTAGCTATCTCACCAAAGTTCAGGGGAACCTCCGTGTCCTTGACTCCAGCGGCCTGTCAAACAAAGCGTTGGCTACAACTAGACTATCTTTGTCTATACACATCATGCAAAGAGTTTTTCCATTAGTTTGGCTATTATGAGAATCATAACGCTTTGCTACCCCAATTATATTAACTTGATTAGGACTAGGGAAGGAATCTTTATCTACACCTATATGTCTTTCTCCCAGGAAGATCAATTCCCTCGCTTCTACAGCATCTTGGACCACATTTCTAAAGATAACGCAATTCTTCGTGAATGAGTCAACGTATCGTGCCATTTGTAGTATATCTTTCCCTCATTACAATCTGGGTTAGGCTTTCTATCTTTACCCTTGATCTTGAGTTTGTTATTTGCCTCAAGCCAATCGAATATTATGTCGGCTCTTAAGAGATCAAACGTGTATTTTCTCAAGTCATGGGATTGATAAGACTTCCTGGCTTTGATATCTTTTTTAACTAAAGGATTGCAAACCATAGGAGGTCCCTTGGCATATTTAGCGGCGCCAATCTCATGTAGAGGATCCTCATCCTCTTCGATTAGATCGTGGACATAGGTCCCATACATGTTATTTTTCTTCAGGCTTTCTTCTTTAAGATAGCCTCATATCTAATGAAACACTCTTTCTTCTGTAAGGGCGTCGTAAAGTTAAAGCCTTCGAAGTTCTCCCTAAACTCAATATCCAAGAAATTCAAGGCTAGTTTGGCATATTCAACATTATGAAGGGCTGCAATACATTTTAACCTAGCTCTCTTGAACCAATAAATATAATCTCCGATTGATTCACCTAGCTTTTGTCTCAAGGGAGGCAAGTCAAACAAGGAAGTTCCTTGTTCCATTCTTGGAAACTGAGCCTGAAATTGCCTTGCCATGTCATCCCAATAGTAGATGGAATTAGGTGGTAGGCTAAGGTACCACTAAAAACCAGCTTCAGTTAAGGAGCTGGAGAACAGCCCTAGTTTGACACATTAATTATCATTATCACCCGCTTCTCTACACTAGCAATTGAATCTTGCCAAGTGATCAAGGGTAGATACAGTCCCTTCTCCCGAGAAGTGGGTAACTCGAGGATTTTGTATCTGTGAGGAAAAGGATAGTCCTCATCTTTGTAGTCAGGGTAAAGTTTACTGTACGAGGGTCTATTGACCCTCTTGTGGCCAAGCTCCTGTATCTGCTCGATGAGGGCCACCAGTTGGTCTTGGAGGGGTAGGTTAGGCACATGGTTATGCGCCTTCCATTTTCACCTATGTGGGTAAGGAGTTCAAGGGGATCTGCAGGATACCCCTGAGCACCCATCACAATTGGGTGTGGGAATGGTTATTGCCCCCCAAACCTGGGGTAGCCTCCAAATCAATTTGGGTATACGCTTGGTTGGCCATGAAGTATGTCCCAGCAGGACCTGGGTTATGCGGCATGCCTGGAAGCATAGTAATATTAGTAGGTTGTTGGTTCATCCTTGCTTGATCAGTCCCCAAGTCGTAATTTTGAGGGAGTGGGTGATTAACTTGCCGCCTAGTGGGATATGTAAGGAGAGGTCTAGAAAGGAGAAGCTGACCATTAGAAGTGGGTACCTGCCCTTGCATTTCTACTTCAAGGCCTTGAGTGGGCCTCGAGGTAACTCTACCACCAAAGGAGGGTACAAATAGTTTTTATCCCATGTATCGAGGACAGGCAGCACTGGCACATTGGCATTGAGATCCCTTGAAGCCAAAGAAAAGCTCTGATTCGATGGTTCAACAACCCTAAGTGGCACATTATTTTTGTGGTTGGGTTCCAGGTGTGTAACACTTTGGGTTAGCCATAGCTGGGGTTCACATTTTCTTAGGGACAGTATGGTCAACTTGAGTCACCGGTAATTATGAGCTCGAAGGAGCCTCACAAGGATACCTAGTTGGTGCGGTCGGAAGAGGTGCAGGCCTGGGTTGCTTGATATCCTCTCTAACGGCCTGAACGAAGCAATTATGAGCCTCACTTCATTCATCTTTCAGAATGTCGTCATCACCACTGCTCTCACTGCCATGGCTATGACTCATTTCATCTGTTATGATCTTAGATCATAACCTAGGAAATTAGGGTATGGGATGAGAAAGAGGATAGAATTGAGATGAGAAGGAGATATTTCTATTTTATTGAACGAGTATTACAAACAAGAACCCAAGCTATTTATATCTTGCATACATGAGGCAGCCAAACAACTAAAAATATCCAGTTAGTACTTAACCACATTAACTAACTTTCTCGCCAAGGCACTTACATGACTAGCTAAAGAAATGAACTATTAACCAATGAATTACAATACACAACCCTAGAGAAGATTCTTGACTCAAGAGTCAATGGTAGAAAAATGACTCTTAATGAACTTTAAATCTTCCCAAGTTGCATCTTCTCTTCGAAGGTTAGACCAATGAATCAACACTTGTTGGACCTGTCTGCCCTGCTACTGAACTGTGGGTGAATCCAAGATGGCTAGAGGTTCTTGGAGAATGATACCATTAGAGGAAGTTCTAAGAGGACTAGCTGAACAACTTGTGTCTGATGCAACATGTTTCTTCAGTAAGGAGACATGAAACATGGGATGGACTGAAGTGTCGGGAGACAATTCCAACTTGTAAGCAACTGGACCCAACTTCTCCAAAACCTTTAATGCTTAAAATATCGAGCACGTAGCTTGACACTCTTGCGAATTGCCATAGAAGATTGTCTATAAGGCTAGAGTTTTAAGTAAACAAGATATCCTACTTGGAAAGAGCAATCAAACCTCTTCCTATCAGCAAAGAACTTCATTCTGGACTAAGCTACTTACAAATTGTCTTTAAGCTATTGTGTCGGATGCTTCCTCTGTTGTAAGAGCTCATCCACATTCACTATAGTGGCTACAGTGCTTTTTGGGATACGATGGGAAATGGATGATCGTAGCCATAGAGAGCCTTAAAGGGACTCGCTTTCAATGAAGAGTCAGCATGCATGTTGTACCAAAATGCAGCTAAGGATAACCAACTGTTCCAATACTTTGTATTATGAAATGTCATGTTGAGCAAATATTGTTCCACACATTGATTTAATCTTTGTGTCTGACCATCCGTTCGAGGACGATAAGTGATGCTTAACTTGGAGTACGCTTAGCAAGTGCACTAATCATATCAAGTAATAAAGAGTGAGTAGAGTATTATTCCCATGAAAATTGTTATTGAGTGAGTACGGAAATTAGTAGTATTTATGCTATTTGAAAGACCGAAAATTAAGATCTTTGAAATGAAATAACACAAAATAAAAAGGAGCAAAAATGTTTAAAAATTTTTATGAGAAGTTTACAGAATTTTTTAGTTGGTTTCTATAATCTAATAAGATCTAAGGCATCCGATTTCACCTAGTTGAATTAATAAGGCTTTCTATTGTCGGTATTCAAGTTGTTATTACATGTGGATGGACGAAAACCCTAATTTACTAAATATTCTCTCTCGAGCAACATCTAGCATACTCTATCACACATTAACCCATCACTCTCGTGCATGAATTTAAATAAGAAAAAAGTTTTAAAGATCCATGATTTTCACTTAAGACCATACAAATCGCGTTAATCTCTCTTGAGTATTCACTCAATTTGTGGTGCTTATCACCTTAGCAATCATCATAAATCTCCTCTTTAAATGGTGATCAAATATTTAAAACTCACGAAGAACAATGATAAACACTTCAACAACGCAATAACAAAACATTGAATACGTTGAATTAGAAGAAAGCGTATATTACAACTTATGGTACATCGTAGCCTTGGAATAACAAAATTAGTTCATGATAAATATAATATAAAATATAACTAAGATAAAATTCATGAACTTAAAGAAGAAAAGGATAGAAAGAACTTAAAAATACAAAATTATAAACCAAACTTTTTTCCTTTTTCTTCTTTCCCTCTCGGTTTTTCTCCTCTTTTCTTCTACTTTGTATGAGAATTTTTTGTTGGTTGAGGGATGATCAAAACTCCCAAATGACCCTATTTATAGTGTTTGAAGGGTGATAAAAATATGAATGAAAAATAAACTTGCTTTCATCTCACTTGCCCATGTTTGCCGCCCCTTTGAAATTTTAATGAACTTGTGTTATTTTATGCTTTTCTTCACTTTTCCACCTCCCAAGCTGAAAATTCAAATCAGAGTGATGATGGCCTTGTGCTATGCAATGTATTTGAGCTAAAAAAATTGAATAAAGTTTCCGTCCAAAGTAACTTGTATCAACTTATGTCATTTATTGTCCATTCTTGTATAAACCATGTGGTTTTGCCATTTTTTTGCTTTTATTTGATATATCTTGCTTCTACTTGTTGATGTTGATGATAAAATCTAGCAAGAATTAGTAAAAAATGAGTTTTTTTGCAAGAAAATGGCAATATGACCGAAAAAGAGCAAAACCGAGCAAAAGCGATAAAAATTTGATGTAAAATGGTTAAAATGAATCAAAAAGATATAAATAATTATATGCTAAATTAGACTTATCAAAATACCCCCAAACCTAAATCTTGCTCATCCTCGAGCAAGGCTAAATATTAAAGCATAGGATCTCAGGCTTTGTAAGAATTCTACCACAATTTAAAGAAAGTGCATTCTTATTTAGAAAAGAATAACCAAGGCTCAAACTTTGAGGTTCTAAAGGCAAAATCATCTTTCCTAAGGAAAAACCTATTAATTACCTAGGTAACTTGAATTCAAAAATTAGCTAAGCAAATTAAGTTTATCCATTCTTTTTAATCTCAAGACATTCAAACCGAATAGAGGACAAAAATTATACCACTTATAATAAGACTTATCAAGTATGCCTAAAACTAAATTATTCACAAAAAGGTGTCTTTTTCTTTTTTTTTCTTTTTTTCTTTTTTTTTAATCTGAGGAATTTATTTGCTCAGGGCAATATCGACTCATAAGTATATCTTCAGCGAGAATCAAGCTCCGACCCCTGGGCGATGACCCTTAAGTAAGAGAAGCCGCTATTGAGATACCTTCATTATGACTTCCCGAGTATATCTTCAGTAAGAATCAAGCTCCGACTCCTGGCGATGACCCATAAGTAAGAGAAGCCACCACTGAGACATCCTCTTAATGGGTGGCACATATCTTAAAATTGTTTATGTGGGATAGTGGTGCTAGAGATGCTTTCCTTTGTTTATAGATTTAGACATAACTCTTAAAAGTCTATTATGTAAATGATAATTTTAATATAATCCATTCAAATTTGAGCATTTTTTAATCAGAAAGAAAAGTAAAACAGCCATGCTAACTAGTGAACTCAAATACCATGGTTTTATCAAGATAGTGCGTTAGATTAGATCGTGTTTTGCAATTATAACACAAAAATAATTGATTATCAGGTTATTCAAATCTAATTAAGGTAAACGAGCTAAAGAGAGTAGAAAAATTGCCTAAAAAGCATGATGATAAGTTCTTCTTCTTTTTATTTCTTTTTTTTTTTATTAATGAAATTTACAAAAAGAGTACTGATTAAAACTGTAGAAAATAGACAATCTTTTTGTTGGCCGACACTCTCTACATCCCCATACAAAGGCTCCGAACTCTGGCAGGCACTAAAGCCTACTCTAAAAGAGAAAACAAGGAAACTTTTCAAAAAAATTTGTTCAAAATTTTAAAAATTGTTTCTCCCATCCCCAAACTTAAAATTAACATTATCCTCAATGTTAAAATAAATATAAAGAACAAAGCAGTAGGTGAGAGATATTTCCCAGGTTTGAGGATTGATATTTGTTGGTGAACGTTGTGATCAGTGTACCCCCAAACTTGTTTCAAAATACCTTTTTGAACAAAAATGTACAAAAACATAAGAAAATAAAAATAAAAGGGGAATGAAATAAAAGAAGTAAGGAAAAGAGCACTTGGGTTGCCTCCCTAGAAGCACTTAGTTTATAGTCGTTAGCTCAACTTTTTGAGTGGATCATTCGACGTTGTTGAGATGAATGGAGGTCTTTCGTGGTTCGAGCTCTCCATCAATATATGGTTTCAGCCTTTGACTGTTAACTTTGAAGTTGCTCTTCTTCTGATCTTGAACCTCGATTGTGCCATACGGAAAAACATGGGTTACAATAAAGGGTCCTAACCATCTGGAGCGCAATTTTCCTGGGAAGACTCATAATCTAGAGTTAGAAAGCAAGACTTTTTATCCCACTACGAATTCCCTATTTGGAATATGCTTGCCATGCCATCTTTTGGTATAGTCCTCGTAAATTCGAGCATTTTCATAAGCTTCATTCCTGAACTCATCCATCTCATTGATTTGCAGTAACCTTTTCTCTCCTGCAGCTTCTAAATTGAAGTTCAAGGTTTTTATGGTCCAGTATACTTTATGTTCCAATTCTACTGGTAAATGACATGCCTTGCCATAAACCAATCGATATGTAGACATCCCAATCGGTGTTTTAAATGTTGTTCTATATGCCCAAAGCGCGTCATCTAGCTTTTTCGACTAATCTTTCCTAAAAGCACTAACTGTCTTCACAAGAATAGTTTTCAATTCTCGATTTGAAATCTCCACTTGACCACTTGTTTGAGGATGGTATGGAGCAGCCACATGGCGTGTGACTCCATACTTACTCAATAAAATTTTAAGTTGACGGTCACGAAAATGTTTTCTGCCATCGCTTATAATTGCTCTAAGAGTTCCAAATTGAAAAAATATGTTTTTTCTTACAAAGTTTATCACAACTCTGGCATCATTGGTCGGAAAAGTAGCTACTATGTCCCACTTTGATACATAATCTACAGCAACTAAAATAAATCCGTTAGAAAATAATGACAGAAAAGGACCCATGAAATCAATCCCCCAAACATCAAATATTTCAACAACTAAAATGTTGTTTAAGGACATTTTATGTCTCTTGGAAATATTTCCTATCATTTGACATCGATCACATTTACTAATAAATTTCATTTTCAAACAGTGTAGGCCAATGAAAACCTAATTGCAAAACCTTACCTTAAGTTCTTGTTCCACCATAATGGCCACCAGTTTCAAGAGAGTGGCAATAGCGCAATATGTCTTCCATTTCCTCTTCTAGTACACACCTCCGAATGATTTGCTCTGCACAATGCCTATGAAAGAATGGTTCTTCCCAAAAATAATGCTTTAAATCAGTGAAGAATGTTTTCTTTTGTTGATACGTCATGTCCTTGGGAAGTTCTTGTGCAACCAAATAATTAACAATGTCAGCATACCATGGATAATTAGAATTTTCACTTACCTTCATAAGACTTTCAGTCAGGAACTTTTCGTTGATAGAGGGATTTTCGTCCTCCCGTTCAAGGCATGATAAATGATCTACCACAACATTTTCGGTTCCCTTTTTATCCCGGATTTCTAAATCAAATTCTTGAAGTAATAAAATCCATCTTATCAGTCTTGGTCTTGCATCCTGTTTCATAAAAAAGTATTTAAGAGTAGAATGATGAGTGTAAATAATTACCTTTGAGTTTAGCAAGTAGGAACAAACTTTGTCAAATGCAAAAACTACTGCCAGTAATTCTTTCTCAGTTGCTGCATAGTTTACCTATGCATCCGTCAAAGTCTTACTAGCATAGTTAATTATATGAAAATTTTTGTTCCTTCTTTACCCCAGCACGGCCCCTTCTACATAGTCACTAGCATCGCACATAAGTCAAAGTGTAAGGCCTAATCGGGTGCTACAATTATTGGTGCTAACACTAGTTTTTTCTTCAAGGTTTCAAAGGCATGCATACAGTCACTATCAAAGTTAAAAGGGACATCCTTCATCAATAACTTGCAGAAAGGCTTAGTGATCTTAGAGAAGTCCTTAACAAACCTAATATAGAAACTGGCATGACTTAAGAAACTCTAAATGTCTTTAACAATAGTAGGGGGTGGTAATTGCTCTATCACTTCAGTTTTTGCTCTATCAACCTCAATTCCTCTTTTTGAAATCATATGCCCTAACACCATTCCTTCTTGTACCATAAAATGATAATTTTTCCCAATTAAAAACAATATTAGTGTCCGTGCATCTTTGCAAACCATGGAGAGATTAGTTAAACAATAATCAAATGAGGCTCCAAAGACTAAAAAATCATCCATAAACACCTCCATGATATTTTCCAGCATATCACTAAAGATTGCCATCATACATCGTTGAGAAGTCGCAGGAGCATTGCATAACCCAAAAGGCGTTCCTCTATAGGCAAAGGTACCATATGAACAAGTGAAAGTGGTCCTTTTCTGTTCTTTAGGTGCTATCGTAATTTGGTTGTATCCTAAATAACCATCAAGGAAATAGTAATACGAATGGCCTGCTAGTTTTTCTAACATTTGATCAATGAATGGTAAGGGAAAATGGTCTTTTTGGGTTGCATCATTCAGTTTTCAATAATCTATACACACCCTCCATCCTGTGACGGTTCTAGTAGGGATGAGCTCATTGTTCTCATTTTCTGCTACGTTTATTCCCCCTTTCTTTTGAACTACTTGTACTAGGCTTACCCATGGACTATCATATATGGAATAAATGATCCTGGCATCTTGACAACTTCTTTCCTTACCACCTCTTTCATGGCAGGGTTTAATCGACGTTTGGGTTGCACTGTAGGTTTGAAGCTATCCTCCATGAGAATCTTATGTATGCATAAGGAAGGGCTAATTCCCTTGATGTCTGAAAAGGTCCATCTAATTGTTGATTTATGCTCCCTTAGAACTCTAAGCAACATTTCCTGTTCAACATTACTTAAAGAAGCATTAATAGTGACAGGATAAGTGTTAAAATTACCAAGGTAAGCATACTTGAGATGAGGTGGCAATGGCTTGAGCTCTAGATTTGCAGGTTCATCTTCTTCCATTCTTTACTGAGTTTTAATCACTTGTATGCCTTCCACTCTTGTTTCATGGTGCGAATTGAAAGGTTCGCGGCTTTCCAGGCATTGGGCACATTCCCTTATCAACTCGTTCTCCATGCCTAGGGTCCCAGACTTTGTCAGACACGCTTCAAAGAGCAGCTTAGCGAATGTGTTCCTAAATGTCTCAGTTATCAACTCCTCTACAATATCAACCTCAAAAAAAGAATCCATGTTAGTTGGAAATAGTATAGCATTAAAAACATTGAAGGTTACATGTTCATCTTGCACCCTTACAATAAGTTTTCTTTATTGCACATCTATCAGGGTTGTTCCTGTAGTAAGAAAGGGCCGGCCTAAAATAAGAGGTATCTCACGATCCTCTTCCATATCAAGAACTATGAAATCAGCCGGGAAGATGAATTTATCAACCTTCACTAAGGCATCTTCAATTACACCTCTAGGATACTTGATTGATCTGTCCGCTAGTTGGAGAGATACTGTCGTGGGCTTCACCTCTCCTAAGCCAAGCTTCCTGAACACAGAGTGAGGCATTAAATTTATACTTGCACCTAAATCACATAAAACCTTATCAAAACTAATGGAGCCAATGGTGCAAGATATCATGAAACTCCCTAAATCCTTGAGCTTGGGAGGTAACTTCTTTTGGAGTATGGCACTGCATTCTTTAGTTAGTGCCACCGTTTCAAATTCTCCCAATTTTCTTTTGTTAGACAAGATTTCTTTCATGAATTTTGCATATTTGGGCATTTGTTCTAACATGTTAGCAAAATGGACATTAATGTGTAACTTTTTGAAATTTTCAAAACATTTAGCAAATTGTTCGTCCACTATTATCTTTTTCAAACGTTGAGGGAATGGGACTTTTGGTTTGTAGGGTTGAGGTTCAGCCCTTTTTGGTTCTTCTTCATTTTGGATTTTCTTCCCTACCTCAGTTTCTAGTTCCTGATTAGCATCTGTGGACAGGTCAATTATGGGTTGTTCATTTTGCATGGCCTTGACTACCTGAGTTGGTTTCTTTAGAGTTTTCCCACTTCGTAATTCTATTGCTTTTACCTACTCTCGTGCGTTAGTAACAGTATTACTAGGTAAGGAACCTTGAGATCTTTCAGAGAGATGGTTCAAAATTTGTCCGATTTGGGTCTCAAGGTTTCTAATGGTTGCTTCTTAATTTTGAATCAAGGTTTCTTGATTTCGAAGATTTATTTTAGTGTTTTGCATGAAACTTCTAGTGTCTTGCATAAACTTACTGAACAATTCCTCGAGATCAATTTTTCTTTCTAGTGGCTGAAAAAGGTTGTTTTTGAATCCCTTGGTTATTCCACCAAAAATTTGGGTGGTTTCTCCACCTAGGATTGTAAGAGTTGGAATATGGATTATTTTGCTGTTTTTGAAAATTTGAAACAAAATTTGCTTTTTCATGGGTTGATGGGGCGAAAGGTTTCCTGTTTGACATTCTATGCTTACATGGTTACCTACACAAAATTCACATGTCAGCATAGGAGAATTAATGCCATTAACACTCAAGTTACCTAATTGTTTTTGCATCATTGAGATCCAAGCGGATAACTTGGTTATTGTATCTACCTCGTGCACACCCACAGTTTCCTTTGATCAGCTGCTCTTACATAGTTGTTGCTAGCCATCACTTCTAGCAACTCGTATGCTTCATTAGGGGTCTTGTTGTTTAGGGCTCCTCCAGCAGCCACGTCTATCATTGTTCGAGTATTAGGTGCCAACCTATTATAAAAAGTTTGGACTTGCATCCTGGCAAATCGTGGTGTGGACACCTTCTTAAAAGTTCTTTGTAACTTTCCCACGCTTCATACAAAGATTCCGTGTCATATTGTATGAAAGAGATAATGTCATTCCTCATTTTGGCTGATTTGCCAGGTGAAAAATATTTAGCAAGAAATTTTTTGGCCAAATCGTCCCTAGTGGTGATAGTGCTTGGTGGTAATGACATTAACCATGCTTTGGCTTTGTCTCTTAGTGAGAACAGGAACAACCTTAAGTAAATGGCATCACCACCAACACCATTATGCTTAAATGTGTCGCATATCTCCAAGAAGTTAGCGATATGTCGGTTCGGGTCCTCACTAGGTAGACCGCCAAATTGGATAATTTGTTGAATCATTTGTATTATAGTGGGTTTGATTTCAAAATTGTTTGCTTATATTGGTGGATGTCGAATGCGAGAAGTACGCCCTCTAATAGTTCGGACAGCGTAATCTCTTAAAGGCCTTTCGTCATCATTAACATTATTGTTATTAGCCATTGTTTCGGTCCTTTTATTTTTCCTGATTAGTCGAAGTGTTCTTTCAATTTCAGGGTCAAAAGGAGCTATTTCTTTTTCGTTTTGATCTTGCATACAATGTTAGAAAAACAAAGTTAAAAATCAAAAGAAAGACACACAAATATGAGAAAACTTCAAAATTAAACAAATATACACAAAACTTTAACCAAAACCAAATTTAAAAAAAGGGGGGGGTAGTAATACTCCTGTTTTGAAAAACTTTAAAATCTTAACAAAGTAGACTAACAAGTAAATGAAAGATGAAAATAAGGAGAAAATACAAGTGAAAAAAAAACAAAATAAAACAAAACTAACAAAATTTAACCAAAACACAATTTTTTTTGGGGGGGGGGGGGGGGGGGGGGGGGGGGGGGGGGGGGAGATGCTTATACCAATTTTTTTTTTGTTTTTTTTTTTTACCAATGAAATAAATGAATGAATGAAGATTTCTTTTTCAAACTTACACAAAATTTACAAATTATAAAAAATTTTAAATTAGTACTAAAACTAGGTGATATCAATATCACTCGAATAAAAACAATCCCCGGCAACGGCGCCAAAACCTTGATGCTTAACTTGGTGTATGCTTAGCAAGTGCACTAGTCGTATCAAGTAATAAAGAGCGAGTAGAGTATAGTTCCCATGAGGATTGTTATTTAGTGAGTACCGAAATTAGTGGTCCTAGAGCTATTTGAAAGACAGAAAATTATGATTTTGGAAATAAAATAACACAAAATAAAAAGGAACAAAAATGTTTACAAATTTTTATGAAAAGTTTACTGAATTTTTTTAGCTGGTTTTCATAATTTAATAAGATCCTAGGCATTCAATTTCACTCAGTTGAATTAATACTCCTTTCTATTCTCCGTATTCAAGTTGTTATTACATGTGGATGGTCGAAAACCCTAATTTACTAAATATTCTCTCTCGAGCAACATTTAGCATACTCTTTCACATATTAACCCGTCACTCTCATGCATGAATTTAAATAAAAAAATTTTTTTTAAGGATCCATGATTTCCACTTAAAACCACTTAAATCATATTAATCTCTCTCGAGTATTCGCTCAATTTGTGGTGCTTATCACCTTAGCAATCATCATAAATCTCCTCTCGGACTCATTGTGAATCATTATAGGCTTTAAATGGTGATCAGGCATTTAAAACTCACGAAGAACAATGATAAACACTTCAACAACGCAATAACAAAACATTGAATATGTTGAATTAGAAGAGAGCGTCTATTACAACTTAGGCTACATCATAGCCTTGGAATAACAAAATTAGTTCATGATAAATATAATATAAAACATAACTAAGGCAAAATTCATGAACTTAAAGAAGAAAAGGATAGAAAAACTTAAAAATACAAAATTACAAACCAAACTTTCTTCCTTCTTTCTTCTTTCCCTCTCAGTTTTTCTCCTCTATTCTTCTACATTGTATGAGAATTTTTTGCTGGTTGAAGGATGATCAAAACACTCCCAAATGACTACTATTTATAGTGTTTGAAGGGTGATAAAAATATGAATAAAAAATGAACTTGCTTTCATCTCATTTGCCCATGTTTGCCGCCCCTTTGAATTTGAATCAACTTGTGTTATTTTATACTTTTCTCCACTTCTCCACCGCCCAAGCCGCAAATACAGATCAGGGTGATGATGTTCTTGTGCTATGCAATGTATTTGAGCTAAAAAAATTGAATAAAGTTGCCGCCCAAAGCAACTTGTATCAACTTATGTCATTTCTTGTCCATTCTTGTATAAACCATGTGGTTTTGCCTTTTTTTGCAATTTTTTTTTCTTTTTTTTTGCTTTTATTTGATTTATCTTGCTTCCACTTGTTGATGTTGAGGATAAAACCTAGCAAGATTTAGTAAAAAAAATGAGTGTTTTTGCAAGAAAATGGCAATATGAGCAAAAAGAGCAAAATCAAGCTGAAGCGATAAAAGTTTGATGTAAAATGGTTAAAATGAATCAAAAAGATATGAATAATTACATACTAAATTAGACTTATCAATAAAAAGAACTCAAAGTAGGGGCGGATCCCAACAATTGGAACAAGTCAAGCAAAAATTTGCTTGTAAACAATCTATCCAGGTCTAAAATGATGGTCTGAAGCAAGCCATGGAGTTTATATATGTTGTCCAAGAACAATCTAGCAAGGTGATCTATGGAAATAGGATGAATGAGTGCAATAAAATGGCCATACTTGGTAAATCGACCCACCCCCACCCAAATGATCTCCTTTCCCTCGGATTTGGGCAAACCCTCTATAAAGTCCATGCTAATGTGCTACTAGGCTCTATTAGGTATAGGTAAAGGTTAAAGCAATCCATGATAAGGCACATGGTCACTCTTGGCATGTTGGCACACATCACAAGCTTGTATGAACTCCATGACATCCTTATTTAGACCTTTCCACTGAAAAATCTACTTAAGACTTTGATAAGTCCCTACAATTCCTAAATGTCCACCCAAAGCAGAAGCATGGAAAGCCAAAATGATATGTTTCCTTAAGTCAGTTGCAAAGCCAATGTAAACTCTACCCTTAACTCGCACAATCCCATTGATCAAGGACACATCAGATGTAACAGCAGGGGAAAGGTCCTTGATGCTGAAAGCAGTGATGCATTCTTAAGAAAAACCATCCTTCTCATAAGACTTATATCCTTCATCCATCCAAGAGGGTAAAACTGCTGAAATGGTAAGACAAGAAGCTGACCCAACCTTCTCCTGCTTCTTTGATAAAGCATCAACTGCAAGATTCTCCTTTCCTTTGCGATACTCAATAACATTGTCAAGACCCAACATCTTCATAAGGCCCGTTTGCTGCACTATTGTGGTTATCTTTTGCTCCAAAAGATATGTCTAGCTTTAGTGATCTGTTCTGATTATAAAATCATGGCCTTCAAGATAATGGCGCCACTTTTGCACTGCTATAAGAATGGCAAAATACTCTTTCTCATAGATTGATAGGCCCAAGTGCTTGGGACTAAGTAACTGACTGAGGAATGCCACTGGTCTCCCCTTCTGAGAAAGCATAGCACCCACACCTTTGCTGCAAGCATCGGTTTCTATGATGAAAGGCTCATTGAAATCTGGCATTGTCAAAAATAGAGCTGAACACATAGCTGTCTTCAAGTCATCAAAAGCTTCTTGAGCTAAATTGGTCCAAACAAAAGCATCCTTCTGAAGAAGGTCAGTCAGAAGCTTCACAATGATTCCACATCCACAAATTAACCTCCTGTAATACCCTATGAGACCTAAGAACCCTCTCAATTGCTTAAGGGATGCGGGAATGTGTTATGAATACGAGAATCCAAGGCATGTGCGGGTGGAGGTTGTGAGCTGTGTTCTATGCTGCTGCTGATGCTCTGCTGTTGTTTTGCTGTTTTAGCACCAATATTGGGGTTTAAAAGTTAGTTAGGTAGCTTCTAGATATTTCCTAGATTTTCCTTCTCATAAGATGGTTGGTTATGTGTCTTGATTCATTGTATTAGCTGGCTTATCTTGCCTATAAGTAGTGTTCAGCTGTAATTCAGATTACTCAATGAAATTAACTATCTCTTTGGGATTAACCTTCTTTCTCTCATCTAACTCTTCTAATTTCTCATCTCCTTCACTTCTTTCTCATCTCATATTCTCTTAATCTTAGCTTACGTTTGTGAATCTATCATAAACGTAACAATTGGTATCAGAGCCTCGTTTGGCTTCCAAATCAAACGTGATTTGATATCAAATATCCTTTGATTGCATTGCAATTTGCTTAAGATTTTAGTCTTGAATTCTGTTGTAGAATAGCAGAGAAAAGTGCTTGAAAAACAAATAAAAAGAATTCAATTGTAGATCGGTTGTGAGTCTTTGAATTCAAGCTTGTGTTGATCACATTGTTGACAGTTAAACTGCACAATTCGGTGATTAAAGAGCAAGCCAGTTGATCGTATACGTGTTCAGAATCGAGCGCTAATTGCAGTACTTTGGTCACAATTAGTTGAGCATCAACTTCTGTTGCTGCATTGTTCTCGTTGAATTCAGTAAGCTTAAGTGATACAAATTGATCAATATTATACTTGATCACAATCAAAAGATCAGAAAACAAGCTGCATTAAGGATTAATTCAGATTCTACATTTCAAAAATTGAGGTTGAGGTAACTGTTTTTCTGAACTACAAGATACACTCGATCCGAATCGGTTTTGTTGCCAAATTGTGATGAAATTGCGTTGATAAGCTTAGAAGTGGTGAGAATTCATCAGAACCTGCGTGTGATTCTTAAGAAATATATGTTATTGAGTGGAGAAGTGTTAGGCGAAATTCTGACAGCGAAGCGAAATTTTGACAGTGAACTAGGAAGCGAAAATTGTTGAAATCCGATTTCGTTTGTGAAGTTCGCTTTGAGTATTGTGTTGAGGACTTGATTGCGAGTTAGAGTCGAGCTTAATTCAGAGGTGTAAGTCAAATTACTCGACTAACATTGCGGTTAGGGTTTGTTCGAGTTTCCTATATTCGAAGTTCGCCAGTTAGGGTTTGGAATCGGTGGTGATTCTTAAAATTGATCTTGAAATTTCAGAAAATTGCCGATCTTAACAATTTGTGCTGCTGTTAATTCGAAAATCATTCAGATCAACTCACAGTGTGAAGTTTGAGAGCGAATTATGGATGGTAGTGATGCAACAGGTTCGGATAGGCTTACGGTTGCATATTTGGACAGTAAGTTAAAGCAAGTTAGCGCTGAAATATTACAATATCTGAAGAAGCAAATCAATGGTAAGGTTGATCAGCAAGTTCAACCGATTGAAGTAGACAGATCGGATCAGGTCGTTCTTCAATCACAAGAATTGGAGGATAGGTCTAACGTGCATCGGGATCAGTATATGGAGCAACTTGAAGTGAAATTAGCTGAGATTCTAGAACAATGTAGAAGGCCAAACTCTTCCGCAGTAGCTGAAGTGCACAATGTGGAGCCACTTAATGTAGTTAAAGAAGAATCGGATCAAGCTAATGCCGAAATTGATGAACACGAGTTGGATGAACCTGAGGTTGAACGAGATGATCATTATGAAGACTCTTTGCTAGAGTTAGAGCATTTTGAAGAGGATGAGCTACAGCATAACATGCTTCAGGAATGGGAATATGATTTTCTTTTCATGGGAATGATAAAGAATGCAAAGAGTAAAGTGAAGAAGAATCATCTTAACGACGTATTGAAAACTTTTTGGGAAACAAGGAAGATTACAAAGAAGAAGTTGAAGCGTAAGGTTGTGTTTCAGCCTAGGAGGTTTGATGATCAACAGGAACTAACTCAAGAGGCTGCCCTTACTGATGTATATGCTGGTATATAAGAGTCAGATATGTATGTTGGTATTCACGGAATGGTTGCAGCAGAATCTATGATACCAACTGAAAAATTTGATGTCGTTGCTGAGATATCACTTAAAACATCCCCAAATCTGTTAAGTATTACTCCTTGGCAAGCTTATATGCAGAATCGAAGCATCTTCACTGCTGAGCAATGTTATTCTGTTGGGGAATCAATGGTTGCGGCTGCAGTGTCATTAAATTCAGATCTGAGTATACTTAAGTTCACCTTTGGGAATGATGGAATGCTAACTCAGGACCAGAACAACATCAACTTGGATGCTTTACAAGGTCTCTTGTGTTAGGTAAATGATTATGAATATATTCTGGCTGAAATGCACAATCGGCATGCCGATCGGCAAGTTCGGAATGATATATTTCTTCATTTAAGTAGAGTTGTGACTTATCCAAGTGCAAGTTCTTATGATAACTTGCCCCCTGATCTGGGATAAGACTCTCAAGATTATATGAAGCTGAGAAGAGTCAAATTTTTGCTGAAAAGACGCACTCGAGCTGCAAGAGTGCGCCTCCAGGTCCACAACAAACAAAGCTGGGTTCCTTTGCAAGCAATTGAGCTGAAGGTTGTGCACCAAGGTTGTAGTGTGGGAAGACAGATCTTTGATCAGATCCACATTAGTACCAGAGGTGCTTTAAAGGATATAGTTGATGATGGCAAGTCCTTTGAACCGGGAGGGGATGAATCACAAGTGATTGGAGAAGCTTGGCAACAGGTGCTGCTGTGTGATGATGAACAATTTAGTGCTAATGCAAGAAATGGTGGACAAATTGTAATGGCTGTGAGTCATGATGAAGTTAATATCAAAGAAAGCCTTAAGGGGAAGGATTTTACATGTTGCAAGCTGCATAATTCAGATCAAGTCATTGTAGTCCCAATTGTTACAGAATTGGTATTATTGAAGTTCCAATTAATACAAAAGCTTTTCCTTGAAGGAAAGGTAATTGCTGCTAGTTGTTTGAGGAGTTATGGGTGGCTTGAAGCTATGTTGGGCTATTGGTATGACCTCAAAGCTGGTGCACGAAGCCAAGTACAGCCACGGACAATGGCACCTGGACATTAAAACAATCAGCAGTTGGGAAATGCTGACCAGATTCAAAACCTGAACATGTTTGGGGTGATCTGTTGTGGTTGTTTTAAATGGAAAAATTATATGCACAAGCTTCAATACTTTCTCAATGTGTGGATGAAGGAGTACAACAAGAGAACAAGGGTAATTCCAGCTGAAAATATTTTACATTTCAGCAGTGAAGCTCAGGGTGGATTTCCTCTGGATCTAAAATTAGTCTCGGTAACATTGGGGTGTCATTTGTGTCCTGATCTATGGTTCATCTTCAAGACGGATGACAGGAACTCAATTGTGAACCATGAGTACTTAATTTGGTGGAGCAAAGGTTCAGAATGTAAAGCCCAAGTCACAAGTGCTCAATTGATCAAGTTGGGACAACAAGAATGCAAGATGGCTGCTGAAAATTCTTGGGGAATTTTAATTCTTTCACTGTCAACTGCATATCGGGTGTTAAGTACACTCATGGATGGTTCAACTATGACCTTGAGAAGTCTTATAAACTTGCCGAAGATGGGAAGCTTCTTGATGAACCCAACACGAACTGAAATTGATGGTAGTATTAGTTACAGATTACTTCTTTCTCTGGTGATCACTTTGGGCTGCACTTGGGACTGCCTAACAACAATTTTCGACACTTGGTTTGAGTATGGGATGCCTCCTGAGATGTTAAGGGACTTCATGTGCAGTGTTATGGGTTTAGTGACATTTAAATTCGGTTATGCGGCATTTTACAAGCAAAATTACAGTGTTGCTACTGCGGTTAATGATTCTCTGCAGCAATACCAGGTCCTGAGCCTTATTAATTGCATCAGGAAGTATCTTGGAGGTGTTGTTGATGTCTGGTTTGATCAATCCAGACCCCCTGAAGAGGATTATATATTCAAGCACAAACATTTTGTAGTAACAAGAGACATACTCATGTATCTGCTGCATTTTGGAGTTAGTTCAGCATGGGTCCGTCTCAGTTGCAACAGATTTCAGCAGGTCCAGTTGCAGTGCCTTCAACAGATTTCAAGGTGTCTTCTATTGCATAACAAGTGAGTTTCAAGTGCAGATAGAGTACTTCAGATGGTTGCTCAGTTGCAAGACTTCAGCAAGAAGTTCAACACTTCATAAGCAAGGAGTTCAACTATCTTTTCATAAGCTAAGTGATCTACATTGTTACAACTCTCTTCCATTCTTGAGGACAATAATGTTTTCAAGGGGAAAGGATTGTTATGAATACGAGAATCCAAGGCATGTGCGGGTGGAGGTTGTGAGCTGTGTTCTATGCTGTTGCTGATGTTCTGCTGCTATTTTGCTGTTTTGGCGCCAATATTGGGGTTTAAAAGTTAGTTAGGTAGCTTCTAAATATTTCCTAGATTTTCCTTCTCATAAGATGGTTGGTTATGTGTCTTGTTCATTGTATTAGTTGGCTTATCTTGCCTATAAGTAGTGCTCAGCTGTAATTCAGATTTATTCAATGAAATTAACTATCTCTTTGAGATTAACCTTCTTTCTCTCATCTAACTCTTCTAAATTCTCATCTCCTTCACTTCTTTCTCATCTCATATTCTCTTAATCTTAGCTTGAACCTTGGCAACATCAGTGGCTACCCTATTGCAAGAAATAGCATGTCCTAAGTACTCAACTTGGGCTTAGGCAAAGGAGCATTTTGAGAGTTTAGCAAAAAGCTTATGTTTACACATGATTTGAAATACTTGGTACAGGTAAGCAATTTGTGAATCCAATGAAGGACTATAACACTAGTATATCATCAAAGAACACAAGGACAACTTCCTTACGAACATTTTGAAAACAAAATTCATTATGGCCTGAAATGTGGTAGGAGCGTTTAATAAACTAAATGGCATAACGACAAATTCATAGTGTCCATGATGGGTTCTAAAAGCTGTCTTATGTATCTCTTGTTCAATCACATGAATTTGATAATATCCCCAACTTAAGTCAAGTTTGGAGAAGTACACCAATCCATGGAGTTCATCTACGAGATCATTAATTATTGGAATTGGGAATTTGCGTTTGATTGTAAGGGAATTTAATTGTCGATAATCAATGCACATTCGGGAGGTTCCATCTTTCTTTTTGATTAAGATAACCGGGGAAGCAAAAGGGCTATGATTATGCCTGATATGGTTGGTTTTCAAAACCTCGTCCACTTGTTTCTCGATCTCGTTCTTTTGTGAATCGGGACATTTGTATGGCCTAAGATTGATAGGATTGGAATTAGCTTTAAGAGGTATAGCATGGTCTAAGGTTCCTTTTGGTGGCAGGGTAGTATTGCTCAAATAGGTCCTTAAAATCATGTATTAACTTGCAAATAGATGGGTTAGAATTCTCCTTAGCTTCCATAGGCTCGGCACTAAGAGAAAATAGTTGTCTAACCCATTGATAAATTGTGCACTCCCTTCAAGTTCTTGCCACTCATCAATTGTAATTAACCCTGCTTAGCTATGTCTTGCGGCTTGATTGAGGCGCCATCCCTCTCAAGGGATACTGACAGTTGAGTGAAATAAAAAACCAAGGGACTGATTGTCTTCATCTAATCAACACCAAGAACCACATCGCAGCCTCCTAGTTTTATCACCCTGAAGTCATATACAAACTGGTGGCCTTGCATATCCCATCTAAATTGCTTACATTTTGTCTATGTTAGCATGGAATTCCCATCAACCACGGTTATAGCAAGTGGCTTGCCTTGATCAACTCATGACCCACCAATTTGGCAATCTTAGGACCCAAGAAGCTGTGGGTACTACCACTATCAATCAATATCAACAATGGCTTGTGGCTTGCTTCTCCTTTAATTTTTATTGTGTTATGTGTTCCATTACCAGTCAAGGCTCTCACTGAAATGTCTATCTCATCATCTTCCGAATCTTCCTGAACCTCCTCAACCTAAACATTAGGCTCTGACCATTCATCCAGTCCCACTTCAGCTTCAGCACCAGTAACCAGCATTAACAACTTGGGATTACACTTATGTCCAAAGAAATACTTCTGATTACACTTGAAACACAACTTTTGGGCTCTCTTTTCTTCCACACTTAGGGGTTTGAAGGCCCCAGATGTTGATCATTGCAGTGGAGGAACTAATTGCGAATTCATTCTTCCCTTTTGTCCCCCTTTTGTTGAAGCTAAAACCATGGACTCAAACAATCTTTCCTTTGAGTAGGCCTTAGTTAAAGTTGGTGGATTCAATGCCTAGATTTTTGATCTTGGGCTTAAGACCACTAATTAAGCTAGAAACATGATAAGCCTTACTTGCACCTGGGTTAATAACCATCATTCTTGCTTTCAAATGCTCAAAGCGAGTCATGTATTCTTTAACTGAAGTAGTTTGGACCACCTTATTGAAATTGTCTACAAAATCCTCCATATCTTCATCCCTATACCTCTCACACAACTCATCTACAAACTCATGCCAAGTAAGGGAAGGACTGCTAAGGATCAAACTATGGAACCACACTTCTTGACCTCCATGTAAGTAAATGGCAGCTAATTCAATCTTTTAGGAATCAAGAACATCATAGAAACAAAAATACCTTTCACATCTTATAATCCAAGATTGAGGTTGCACACCTTTAAATGTATCGATCTCTACTTTAGGCTAGCGAAATCATATGTTTCTGACCAAGGGCATTCCCTCTCCACTTTCTTCATTTGTTTTAGGGAATAAAGGATCAAGTGGCCTTCCACAAGGATTCCATGATGGAAGAATTCCAGCTCCAACAAGTGAAAATTGCCTAATGATCTGTTCTTACATTCCTACTAGCTGTTGTTGAACTTATTGCTGAGATTGATGCATATTGCCCACTATAAGAATCAGATATTGCAGCTATTGCTGCATTTAAGCCATTTGCTCTGCCTGATTTGATCTCGCAGCTGAATCGCCTGCCATTGTAGCTTGTTTCTTTTCATTTTTTCTGCTTAATCGTTTGCAAATTCACAAGCTCTGATACCAATTGTCATGATCTTAGATCATAACCTAGGAAATTAGTGTATGGGATGAGAAAGAAGATAGAATTGAGATGAGGAGTAGAAGATATTTCTATTTCATTGAATGAGTATTACAAACAAGAACCCAAGCTATTTATATCTTGTATACATGAGGTGGAAAAACAACTATAAAGATCTAGTTAACTACCTTTCCCACCAAGGCACTTATATGACCAGATAAAGAAATGAACTATTAACCAATGAATTACACTTCACAACATCATCCTTTCATGTTATAGGGCTTTGTTCAAGAGGATGCTCAAGCGAGGATCCAAACAGGACTAAGCCATTTAGCTTCTCATGCTCAAGAGCGTAGGACCTCCTGGTTCTAAACATTGCTGAATGGTTTGAAATTATGTTCTGGTAATTTACGACAGGCTAAAGATGATGAAGCCTCGTTTTATGTCTCCCACTGTGGTCTCCAAAAGGCGTGTTTGCTTTATTTTGTTTGTAATAAAGTGTGATGTGGTGGTTGCCGTAAAAATGAAAACAAAACAAATATGCAAAAGGGACTTACAAAGACTAGGGAGTAAGCCTAAATTAGAACCACATGTCTTTAACCTCAACCACTCACCATTTTTGGAGACAAGGTTGTGATATTTTGCTTAATCTGACTTAGGTTATAGTGTGAGTTCAACTTTTGCTTCAATTAAGAAGACTTGATCAAATGTTTTTGTGGATTTATATATATATATATATATATATGTTGACAGAAAATAAAAGGATATGTACCTAACTCAAGTGGCAGTTATAAAGATGGAGCAGGGTTCACATACACCTTTTCTTGTACACTTAAAAATCAGGAACTTGGGTCGAGACAGACCCAAGAGCTCAGCAGTCCACTTACAAGCCCGAGTCAATCAGATTTTCATGCCTGGCACCCTTGACTTATAATAACTCGAATGGGTTCAGCTTTGACAAGATTAAGAAGGAGCAAACCATATTCAGGTCACTGGATTAGGACCAATGCAATTAAGGTTAAGCCTTGGATATCAAAGCCCTAATCAATGGCACCAACCTAAGTTCAACTGGCTTTTCAAACAGTGACAGCAATGTTAAGACCAACACAATCAAGGTCAAGCCTTGGTCGTCAAAGCCTTAATCTAAAGCCTTAATTCTCAACTCGTCGAAATTTGGGAACATATTAAAACAAAAAGTTCATACTTGATATCTGGAAGACTGTATTATTGAAGAAGCAAGTACAGTAACTTGTTCTACACTCAGTAAGGCTATGCTAAGTTACGCTAATCCTAAGAAGATAGCACAAGTGTGCTATAAAGGAAACTTGAAGAAGTTTTGTAGTGACTCTATGTGTGTTTTGAACTACAATAGCGTCCTTTATTTATAGATAAAGTAAATAATGGCTGCGCACTAATTTCGCAACATTTTTTCCCATGTTAGGCCACCAAGCTTCTTCTTGTGCGTTAAGGATCAATGAATGTGTCCATGATTTAGTTTTAGAGGGAATTCCTTGAATCCCACGTCCAAATTTCTACCTAAAGTCTCCTCTAGAAGCTCCAACGTTCTCTTGGATTATGCTTAGTGCCTAAGTATCTAAAACTGTGCTCCAAGTAACTGTCTAAAGCTTGGAAACCACATGTCTTATAGCCTTCTTAGTAGCCCCACATGCTCAAGCACCATTTACACTTCAAACATCTCGAGCCTCGAGTGGTTGATACTGTCGTTGGGGTAATGATCTTCTCAAAATACTAAGCTCGAGATGCCGTTACTTCTCCACCCAAAGGCCTAATTTTCCTCAAGGGAGGCCTCATGTGTTAAGCACATGGCACTCTGCTCAAAATAGCATCATACTAGTCCCCTTGAATTTAGGGTATAAACAAATGCCCTCTTTTAAGCTCTTGGTTAAATCAAATTTACAAGACGTAAAAATCCTGATTTAACCCTCAATGGCTACAGGAAGCTCAAGAGATCATTGTTTTGTCATTTGCTCTTCCTTCCCGCGTGTCTATATGTATGACATCTAGGGCTTGAAATCTTCACTTTTCTGCTCTATGCACTCTTTCTTTATGGCAATCAAGCGCTTTTTGAAACATTTACTCTCCACTTCTATTGAATCTTTGATTCTAGATCCAATCTGCCTCCATCCTTTTTCCTCTTCTTAAAACTGATCCAACGATGGCTTAAATGTTTTTCACCATCTCTTGTCCTCTCCCCCAGGCTCACAGCCCTTTTTAGCAACTAACACATTTGCTCCCATCTGATACTTTAATGATCTCTGAAGTGATTCAGAGTCTAATTAATCTTAACACCATTGAAGAGGGTCTTTCTTAGTTACCATGAATGGCCCTTTGTCTTCTTTTGCTTCATATGCGCTAGGACTCATCTTTGACCCATCTCATGACACTCCTAGCCTTCCAGGCCTGTTTCTAGATACTGACAAGTTTCCTTTACTTCTTACAGCTAAGGTTGTTAGAATCGGGATTCTACTTAAGACCGTTAGGGGTTTATAGAAACGGAATAGTAGGATCGAATCGAAAATCGTAAGACTCTACTTTTAAGGCATAAAATCAAACTTGAACCTTCACCATCAACATAACCTTTTTGAAAAGTTGGTCCTTTAACATAGTATTAGAGCCTTTTTGACCCAGAGATCACGAGTTCAAATCCCAATAACTTCTACTTTCAATATTAAATAATTTAAGAACAAGATATAATGTTATAACTTAAAACTAAGTTTAATTTAAGTTTCTTGAGAATACACTAAAATTAAATTTAACTTTCTTTTACTTCAGGTTAAAAAAGTACGTTCGTTTATAATATATGCATGAAATTTTTGCTTTTGAGCTTTTTAACTTTTTATGTATGCATGTTAGTATCGAGTTAGGATCGATAGATGATTAAGGGATCGTAGAATCATAAGATTCTAAGATTCGACTTGGGAGTTTAATAACCATGATTACAGCCTATGCAGGTCAATCTTAAGGAGGAAGACGCATCTGCAAAGAAGCGGCGCCTTTAAAAGGATGGACATTATTGATAAAGTGATATGCCGAATGGGTTGACAGGCTAATGTTGATCCACGAAGAAAATGGAAGAACCTCTGTGTCTATGAAGCCATTAGGCTTTTACCATTTCCCTCAAGTATGATTCTCCCATTATAATACCGCTAACTTGTTGTTGGAACGCCTATTATAACGATTTTTGCAAACTTGATGGTTTTCTTGGTATTACCTTGGAGGATATAGCGGCTTTGACAGGTCTTTCATCAGGAGGAGAAGATTTGCCTCTTGATTCTTTTATATCTTCAAAGGCTGAAGCCTTTTCGTCTTCTTTCTCTATCACCGACTAAACCAGTGGTTATGAGTCTTTTGCCAGAATATTTGTTGCAAAGGGTCATGAATTTGGACACGGTTCCAGAGAAGAAGAGGCTTGTTTTTTCCTGTTTTAGGTAAATACGTTTTTCTTTGCAAACTCCACCAACCTAGTTCTTAAGTTTCCCAAAACCATGGCTGTTAACTAGGTATTTAGTAGTGGTCCATTGGCCCTGAGACCCTTACTCTTGGCCCAAGTATATGGATGCCTTAGGAACATCATAGGTAAAGACCATGTTGTCCAAATAGGTGGACCTTTTTTGCTAGTCTAGCTTTGAGCTTAAGCTTACTTCCCCAAGCACTTCCCTAGTGGCCCTTACGCTCCCACAAGTGAGGGGGTTTCTTGTTTTGGGGAAGAGTTTGCTCGCTGTGAGGTCCACTTACCCTTAAGATGTTCCTTTAACCAATGCCTTAAGAGGTTAATGTCTCCTCGAGGTAGGAAAGGGGCTCAATGGACTCCTTTCAAGGAAAGAAACTGTGGTCCTCATTGGTTTAGAAAACTAGACCTTCATTATGATGTCTCTATAGACATCAACTCACAGATCTGACAGGAAATCCTATGCCCTCAAGATCTGTTCTTCTATCACTGGACACATCTTGGTGTAGAGACTTATAGGCCTGGGTTATTTTCCAGGCAATTTGGCATTGTCCAAGATGTTCCCTTTCCTAGTATAAGGAATAAAAACCTTTAATGGGCTAAGAGGATCTCTGTTCAACACCCTTGACAAAAAGAGGTTCATGAGTTGAATCAAGAAATCAAATCCTTTTATGGGTACCCCCATTATCTCTAGGTATAATCTGTGTGCCATACCTCGTTTTGCAGCTAGATTCCAAGCCTATTGGTCCTTTTTGGAGGCCAAAGGCACCGAGCGGCATTTTATACCTTTATTTAGGTGTGTAGGTCCCAGCTTGGGAAGAAGCCAGCCAGTCAGAGTCTGGCTAACTCCACAGAGGACATCCTCAGCTAAGGAACCACTCCAGAAGTATGTGTCAATTCTATTTTTGGGTGGCTCTGATCAAAGACTAATCTTCGTCCTTTCCTTTCACAGCAATAGCTGTCCAGGGAAATTCAAGGAGCTCCAGAACAGGAGCTTAATCCTAGATTTTGCTAGAGGAGTCCCCACTAGGAATTTCTCCACCAGCCCTTGAGATTGGTGGCTCAAGGAAGAGAAAGTAGAAAGAGGTTCCGCCAACTCTCCTTGCTAAAGCCATTCAAGCAGCTGAAGAGGAAGAAAATGAATAAGTACCCATCTCACAGCTAGTGAGGAAAAGAAGAGTCAGGCTCCCCAAACTAGAGGAATTGCCTTTACTTAACTGGTGTCTCATTCATTTCTATCAAAATAGCTCCTAACTTAGCCCTTTTTCTAGCCACAAAAAGAGCCAGCTCAAGTTATTTTAGAGATACTAAATTCTCCACCTCAAGAAATTGCACCAGAGCTTAGTTAGAGTACTGAACCATTGAGCTTGAGTGCTGAAGAAGTAGGAGATATGTCTACCTCTACTGTGGAGCCAATTTCCTTCCTAACTTCGTTAAACCAGGGCCTTGTGTGAGCTTCACTCCTCCTCCCAAGATGCTCAATCTCCTTCGAGGAAAACTTATAAGGTAGATTCTGTAACCTGACATCCCGACTCTTGATGATCCAACCCATATTTGGTCCTAAAATGCAAGCGTTGTTCCCTAGAGGCTCCCCTCGAGGAAGACATTCTTATGGTTGAAGAGCCAGCAGAAGTTCCAATGGCAGAGATGCCAGCAGAAGTCCTTCTTTTGCCTCAAGTTAAGGTTTCAAAAGTAATAATAGTTCCTCTAACCTTGGTTGTTTTCCAAAGTTAAGATTCAATCTAATTCCTTTTGGTGTTCACCCCTCCAAGAGCTATTCCTTCTCCATCGCTAGAAGGATGACCTCACCCTTAGAGAAGTTTGGAGCAAGTGGCAGGTTGGCTTTCCAGCAACTAGATCAAGTGTTTCCGAGATTCCAAAGACTAAGGGAACTTGCACATTTCCCTGTTTTGACCCTAGTTGAAAGGGTTAAATTTTAAGAAGCTATTGGTCTAGTGAAAGCCGTAAATGAGGACCCTATGGTAGCTTCTACCATTGTCAGAGAACTCAAAGTTTTGGAGGAAGTGCTTGTGAAGGTGAACCATGAGGTCCTAACCCTCCATCAGCAAACGTGGTACTGCTAAGACGCCATTAAGAAACTTTTGTTTAAAGAACCTACAGTAGCCGAAAAGATCCATAGCCAGTAAGCTCGATGATGAAATTCATCACTTGGAGGAGAGATTGGGTCATCTTAGGGGAGAATTGCTTTCCTTGAGACAATAACATACCTATCAAGGCATTGTGGTTGGAAGGCTTGAGGAAGCTATCGTGGATCCCCAAAAGCAACCAAGTTCTCGAAGAGGAAGCCCTGTTCTTACACCACCAGCTGAGCAACACAACTAGCCAATTGTCTTTTATAGAGGAATTGTTATTGAGGATTAGGACTCAACTCTTTTAGTTTTCATTTTCTTTTTCTTTTTTTTCCTAAGAGCTTTTTTGGCCATACAAGTTACTTGCTTATATTACTTTATATATAAGCCATATACTCTTCGATAATATAATGAAATATGCGTTTTGTTCAAACACGTCTCTCAGCATGGTACTTCCTTCTCTCTTTCTCTTTGTTTCCTTATCCTAAGGATCATAGAGTTGATTCTTGAGACACTAATACTGAAATTGAGCCCATAATTCAAGGAATCTATACTTAAGGACTTCCTTATTAGAATTCCAAATTGATGGCACATATTTCTTTAGGAACCTTCCATTAATAGCCCTCGAGTGAGTCCTTCCATATGAATCTTGGAGAAAGTAAGCATTGCCTTCAAATACCTCGATGACTGCAAATGGACCTTCCTAGTTTGAGACCATTTCCCCAAAGACACAATTTTTTTTGGACATTGGGCAAAACCACTTCCCTGACTATATCCCCTAAGTCAAAAGACCTGGGTTTGACCTTTTTGTTATATGCTTTGGCCACCCTTTTCTTTCATTTTTCTAACTTGTGAAGGGTGTCAAGCCTAACTTGGTGTAAGTTAGTTAGTTCATTCACCGTAGCTTGCTTATTCCTTGATGAGCCAACCTAATAGACTAAACTGTTACTTCCATTGGGAGCAAGGCATCATGGCCATACGTCGAATGGAAGGGAGTTGTCCCAGTTGCATCACGTTTAGACGTTCTGTACTCCCAAAGAGCATCTAGTAATAATTCATGATACTTCTTGGGATTGTCTTTGATCATCTTTTCAATATTGGCCTTCAAAAACTTGTTTGTTGACGCTGCCTGCCATTGGCTTGTGCATAGTAAGGAGTTGAATTCAAGATTTCTATGTCGAAGCTCTTAGTGAATTCCATAACCTCAGCTCTATTGAGCACTCTAGCTTGGTCCGCAATTGTGGTTTCTGGGATACCAAACCTACACAAGATGTATTCTTTGATAAAATCAATCACATCTTGCATATTGATATTCCTATATGGATTGGCTTCCACCCATTTGGTGAAGTATTCTGTGGTCACAAGGATGTAAGAGTATTGCTTACTAGAAGGGGGATTGATTTCCCCTATGTGGTCCATTGCCCACCCTCTAAAGGGCCACGGTTTAACGATAGCATGCATCTTAGCTGCAGGGACCATTGGTACGTGCCCATGTCTTTGGCATGCTCTGCACCCTTTGGTGTATTTTATTTAATCATCCATCATTGAGCCAATACTGGTTCATAGATTTTGACCAGGTATAGAGTTTCCTTTACTATCTACAAGCCACATGCCATGAGCCTAAAACGTTCATAACAGTCCTCGCATGTTCCCTTTCCACTAGATAGGGCTCCTGAGTTAGCACCATTTGTATGTGATCCACGATCAAATTTGCAATTAAAAGAACCACCATTTGTGTGTCATCAATAGTAGCAATGCCGATATTCACATTTGTTCCATCAGAAGTTAAGCGAATCGACAACATTGCGGCTTTCGAATCAACGTTCTCATTGAGAGTTGAAAGAAAGAGAGGGTCGGTATGTGTGGGTACAAGTACAAGTAAGACGAGAAGAGACAAAGGAGAGCAGTTAATAACTTGCTCATTGTTTTCATGCTCATACACAACACAACACGAGTGAGGTGGTTCAAAATGGGTCGAGTATTCATAGCAAAAGGAATGCCTTATATGTAAAATAACTTGAATATCTATTTTTATGTATAACTAGAATGCTAAAATATTATTTTATAAGGAAAGAGCAAAAATATAAAATTATATATATTTTTTTTCCTTCTTTTGTCTGTTTAGTACATGTATGGTCACTGTAAATACAAATGTTTTTGACCCATAGAAGTGTTGATCCCTGAACTTGCATAATTTTTTGACCCATGAATGACTATAAATAGGGGTCTTGAAACCTCAGGTTAGCATCCTCAAAAAAAAAAATCAAAAAATAATTATTTTTGGAGAATTAAAAGAAGAATTTTCTCTATGGAAATTTTTTTGAGTATAATGGTGTCAACGTTCTTTTGTCCCTTTTAAATACAATAATATTTTTGAAATGTTATTTTAAAATAATAATTATTTAATATTGAAATAAGAAATAATATTTGTAAACGAAATACACACATAACACAATAGTGGGCACTAAAAATACTAAATAATTGCTAAGATTATCATTGACAACATAATATTTTAAATAATTTTTCGGTCTTTATATGCTGGTCATTAAATACCAAAAAGGGCACCAACACGCCATCAACGGATCCCATTAGAACTCCGAAGTTAAGCGTGCTTGAGCGAGAGTAGTACCAAGAAGGCTGACCTTCTGGGAAGTCCTCACTCTCAGGTTGGAGGCACTAGAAACAGCCTCTCTTCAGGTTAATATCCTGAAGGGGGAAGGCTGCGTACACCCCCCCCCCCCCCCCCCCCGACCCTGCTTAGGCGGGAGCCCTTAAGGCACTAGGTATGTTCCTTTTTATATGTTAGTCATTAAATGATTTAAATCTTGTCATGTCAAATTGTTTTATTTTTTAATAAATTTTGCCAATTTTTTTTTTATAATATAATAATTATTATAAAATATTAATTTTAAAATTTATTTTTTTATTCTTTAAATAACAAATATTATATCTACATATATGTATATGTATATGTATGTGTGTGTGTATATATATATATATAGAAAAATATGTTGATGTAAAGTACATAAGGTTATCACAATTTTTATGAAAAATTGGCTTAATTATTTTAAAGTATAAATGTAAAAGCTCAACATGCAAAATTAAGATAAGGTTATCACAATTGTTATGAAAAATTGGCTTAATTATTTTAAAGTATAAATGTAAACGCTCAACATGCAAAATTAAGTTAAAGATATGTTTAATATTTCTACTACTTTTTATCAGTCATTTTATGATAATGTCTTATCATTTTTTAAATTTATATGTGTGTGTGTACCTATGTAATCTTTTATTTTTTTAGTTAGTCACTACCTGATCACATCAAACTTTTTATTACAATTCAATAATGTAATTATTGCTTTCTCACGGGGGTTATGCATAACATCCCACCTTTTTCTTTCCTTTTTTTTTCTTCAATTAGGTGAAATGGCCCTTTTGTCATTGCATATGTGGCACATTGCCATATATGCTATTGAATGTCGTGATATTTCGGTAATTTAGAATTTTTGCATCCTATTTTTGTAATTTTGAGTTTTCACGTGCCATTTTTGGATTAAAAATTGCCAAATATGCTATTTTAGAAATTCCCCCCCCCCCCCCCCCCCCCCCCCCAAAGTTTTGGTCTTTTTTTGGTTTTGTATATATAGGTCTTTTGCTCCTTTTTTGAGTTTTTAATACAAACTAACTAAAATTCCAGATCTCTCATATGCTAGTTTTTTTCTTCCTTTGTTTCTAAGGTTTCTACCCTAATTTTTGCTTCGATCTTTTCGATTGTGTTAGCTGTTAAATCTTTGCCACCCCTATTTCTTTAGAAACATCTCCTACAGTCCCCTTGCGTAGGTCAACTAGACACCATCAACCTCTTTCATGCCTTGTGATCTGGCATTTCAACTTACCCCATTATTCTTCTAACATCACCGATACTCATTCCTCCAATTAGCATCCTCTTCCCCAAGCCCTTAGTTGTGATCGCCTTACTACCTCCTAACGAAAATTTCCTTATCCTTGCTTGTGGACACTGGCCCACGTCTTACCATGAGGTACTCATTCTCCTCGTTGGCACACAACAATGTAGATAGAAGTTGATACACTTACTACTGACCGTACATGGCATATAGTCTTTGGTTCCACTTTTGTAAAAAAAAAAAAAAATTTTTTTAAAAAATACCTCCTTCTGATAGAGTGCACATGGATCTTTACTAGCAAATCTAAGTCAAGTAGTTCCATTGAAAGATACAAGGGAAACTTGTTGCCAAAGGCTTCACCTAATAATAATGTAATGACTTCCTAATGGATACCTTTTCTCCACTCGTCCAACTTACTACTGTCGAAACTCTTCTCTCATATGTTGTAGCCTAAAACTGGAATCCCCTAATTAATAATGCTTTTTTACATGACGATTCCTATGTGAAGGTCTATATATCGATTCCCCCCAACCACGAAGCTTAGAAGGCGAATGGTGTCATAGTGTGTCACTTACATCGTGGTTTTTACGGTTTGTGTCAGGCTTGTAAACAGTTGTTTTCCAAGCTTTCTGTTGGTTCCCTTAGAACGAATTTTTTCTGATCTAGATAGCCTTATTATTTTTTTTTTTTTTTTTTTTTTTTTTACTTGTAATACATTTTCCTACTCTATTGCCTTTCTTGTTGTTGGATGACATCATGGTGGCAACCAATGACATCTCTATTGGCACTAACTTAAAAACATCCTTCGTACCTATTTCTTCCTAAAGGAATTTGGTCCCCTTTGTTAATTCCTTAGGTTTGAAATATCTCATCCCACATTTTGCATCTTTATCTTTTAATGGCAAAAAACTTTCTCCCTTCTTGAGAAATATGGCCATCTTGGAACCAAACCCACAAAATACCCCATGGGCCCAAATCACAAAAGGACCATGTCTTTGGCAAGCTTTAACAAGATGCCACTACCTATCGGCAACTCATTGGGCGACTTCTATATCCCCGTATTTTTAGACCCATCATTTTTTTCATTGTTAATAAGCATAATATCTTAAATATTTTCCGGCCTCTTTTGTCCCTTTATCTCGAAGATCCATTTGAAGATTTTTATAAATGCTGATAGCACAAGTTTCTCAACTATCAAATTCATGATTGTTGGTCTCTCTCTCATTTGGTAAAAAAAATGCAACAAAAAGTGTTCCACTTCTGAGCTGAGGCAGAATGTCAAAGCATTGTAGCTGCAACGAGTCATATGGCTAACTAATCTTCTCACAATATTTCCCATCACCAATTGTCACCTGACCCTCCTATTTTCTGACAATCAGGCATAACCTGTTTCGCTCAAAATCTTGCCTATTTTGAAAGGACTAAAAATATCGAGGTTGTTTTTTACTTCACTTGTGACAAGATTACCACTGGAACTCTTGAAGTTCTGCACATTGGTGCTCGTTATGAGCTTATAGACTTTCTTACTAAACCTCTAACAACTTAATCGGTTGTTGCACTCTATTTTTTGATAGATAATGTCAAAATTGATACATGGAATTAAGACATATTTACATGCCCATATAACAGGGCGCATTAGAGTATATTTATACTATTTAGCACAAATTCCACAAATACTTTACCAGGTCCCAACACTATATACAATATCTTCTCTATCCCACATCACTGTCTTTTTATGTTTGTGACATACTTTGTTTTTTGTCATTGTGACATATTTTGATAGCGCATTAATCATTATCTATTACAGAAATGAATATTGTTGAATTTCTTCACAATATACTCAGTAATGTAACAAGAAATATAATTATCAAAATTGTAGATGCCTGATATCATCTATTAAAATCACTCATAGAATAATGAACCACAAATTTAAATAACAATTATAAATAAAAGGGGATTGGGAAGAGTACCAAAATTTATGTGGTTTAGCCGAAACCTACATCCACGGAGGGGAGCACAATAATTCTACTATATCAATTGGAGTTTACATGAGACGTTTCAACTCTCAACTCTAACTCAAACCTTAATGATAATATACACAACCCCTTTGTATATAATAGAGTCATAACACTAAAAACTCTACTGTGTCATGGGCCTAAATAGTATTGTCTTAATCCTATACCTTATAAACAAATCTCAATACAACTAGGTCCACACATAACCCAACAGAAATATAACTAAATTTATATCTAGTTCTCATTAACAAATGTCAGATGAGCTAACATAAATAGATATGCCATTGTTAGAAATGAACAAATTGATAGTTTGACCTAAAGTAGCATGCATAATGTGTTCAAAATAATGTGGTTATAGTTAATGAGGCAGCCCATAGGCGCACATGGGGCGGATGGCGCCATATGTAGTTGGTGGGTACCTGGAATGGCGAGTTGATGGTAGAGGCGGATGAAGATAAAGCTTGAGGAATTTATATAGGAGTAGGATACTTAATATTATACTGGGAGACAGTTACTAATTGTTTTAGATAATTATTAGTTGTTTTAAATAATTAAGAGTTATTTTTGTATTTATCTTTTAATTTTTAAGTGTTTTTGTTTAAATGAATTAGCACCTCTATATAAACAAGAGGAAGTCTAGGTTTAGCAATTCGTTCAATTATTCTTTTTTCATTATTTTCTAGAGTGCTTCTCCTATTCTCGGATTGTGAGAATTTGAGTAACCTTTTCCCCCTTTGTTTTATTATTTTCGTAACAAAATTTAAGGGAAGGCTGTTGATCATTCCCGTTTCCTAAATTTTCGCTGCATCAGTTGGTATCAGAGCTCAGTATGTTTTCTAAGATGGCCCGTGGGCAAAAGAGGTACACTGCTGTTGGTGATGTCTATGAGCAAGATTTTCAACCACAGTTCTAGACGAGATTCGAGGATTTGGAGGAGAAATTCCGGCAAATTGAGCTGTGTTTGGTGCAATTGGGTGCGAGGCCCAACCAAACGCCAACGGCTCAGCCTCAAAACACACTGGAGGGGAGCGGAGAGGATAACACCGAGGAAGGCCAACTATTAATGGTCCGGTGGGTTAGCTTCACGTCTAAAGAAGCAGAAGGAGATAGTTGGCTCTGAGATAACATCTTCTAGATGACATGTACGATTGGAAGAAGGGTATGCCGCCTAGTCATTGATTCCGAAAGTTGTGAGAACACCATCTCCGAGGAAGTAGTCCAGAAGCTAGGGTTAAAGACAGAGGATCATCCGAACCCTTACAAGTTGTCATGGCTTGAGAAAGGAGACCAGGCAACCATATCAAGCGTTGTCCGGTTAATTTCTCAATTGCGAAAAAAATACCGGGAAAGGGTATGGTGTGTTGTGGTTACCATGGATGTGCACCACTTGTTACTTGAACGACCACGGCAATTCGACAAAGGCGCTACCCATGATCGGAAACGGAACACCTACAGCTTTATGTTTGAGGGCACAAAGTTAGTCCTGATGCCTAAGAATGACAAAGCGCCTTGTTCAGTTACCAAAAACCCAAATACGGAGGATAGAGCCATGCTCGCCAAGGAAGTTGGCAAGAACAAGATGGGTAAGGAGTGCCAGGAGGAACATGGTGAGGTACCGTAAGAGGTAGAAAATTTGTCGAATGACGTCTACCTAGAAAGATTGCCGAGTTAAGTGCCATCATCAGGAGGCATTCGATTTTCTAGATATATTTTATCATTGTTTTAGAGTTTTCTCCTATTCTCGGATTTAAGAATTTTTAGTAATAAAAAATTAAAGAAAGGTTGTCGAAACTTCCGTTTTCCTAATTTCTATATTTCTCGCTGCATCAGTTAGCATAAAATATAGGGTTATTTACACTTAAAGTCCCTGTACTTTTCTGATTGTGTCAATTTAGTCTTTATACTTTTAGTTGTGTCAATTTAATCCCTGTAGAATAGAAACTATGTCAATTTAGTCATTTGTTCAAATTTAAGTTGTCAATTTAGTCATTTGTTCAAATTTAAGTTAAGTTATTGATGTCATTTTTAATGATACAATCACGTTAGATGCAAGTAATCCGCTACTAATCCACACATTGACTCAATTTAACCCAATTTATAGCCGAACTATTAAATATTTTGTTGACAACTCAACATAAATTTCAATATGAGGACCAAATTGACACAATTTAAATCGAAGATAGACTAATTGACACAATTAAAAGTATAATGACTAAATTGATACAATAGGCAAAGTATAGGGATATTTGGTGTAATAACCTGTAGAGGGTAAAGATAATCAGGTTAATATTAAAATAGGATAACGAGATAATAACGAGAATAAAATATAATTTATTTCATTAATTTCTCTCTCCTCTCTGCGGTCTCAGGTGCCCCCCCCCCCCCCCCAATTTACTTTTTTTTTTTCTCTCTCACTCTTTCTTTCTCTCATGGCTGGGCTCTCTCATGGCCGGTACAGCCCTCTCTTTTCTCTCTCTCTCCTCAAACCCCCACCATCATCTCCCTCCTCTCTCACCACTCACGTCTGACTCTCTCTCATCGCCTACCCCCAGGCACCCCTACCGCCACCGCCTACCGCCTACCGCCAGGCACTCCTACCGCCAACACCAACCCTCCTCTATAAATACCTACAACAACAAGGGGGGCAGGGGGAGGACGAACCCCATTTTCTCTCTCTCCTTTTTCTCCCTCCTCTTGCTCCGGCCATCTCCAACCACCCTCTCCGGTGCGACGTCAACCACTTCGCCGCCACCTCGTCGCCGGCCTCCATCTAGCCGGTAACACTGCGGCCACCAGCCACCAAGGAGAGACCCCACTCTCCCTCCTCTATCTTTCTCTACCCAAGGGCCACCCATCTCGCCGGTACGGATTCCGGCCACCTCGCCGGTACGGATTCCCGCCATCCCGCCGGTACGGATTCCGGCCATCAGCAACCAAGGACCCCCTCTCCATATACAATAAGCATTTATTATCGTTTATTTATGCTATTTACTTATTATTTATTTTTATTATGCTTTTACTAACTTAGGCATCGGAGGGGTCTCCCGCGGGCAAACCCGTGGGTCCCTCTAACAGCCTCTTTTATTTTTGCAGGGATATCAGGATAAGCTCTAGCGGCTGCTTCCGCAGTGAGGGTTGAGTCTCGCTCTCATCTAAAAGAACCTAACCAAAAATCCCAGAAACAATTGGCGCTGTCTGTGGGAAGATAGTTTGCTAGCGTTGAGCCTGGTATCCCGTACAAATCGCCTAAGACCCTCACAAAACTGGGGGCTACAGTACCTATTTTACATCAGATAGGCCTCTAATCTCAATTTTTCTTTGTTTATTTTCCTTCTAATACCTCTAAATTAGGATTTTAAATGCAAGTTGTCAGTAAATTTGAGGCAAGCTTCACTTCTAATTCTCTTTTTTTTTTTAATATAAATAAAATAAAGTAAAATAAAAAAATTAGTGGCTGAAAAGGAAAAAAAACTGAAAAGAAAGAGAAGAGAGAGAGAGTTTGGGCTGTTTGTCCAATTTTATTTAATGCAAGCATTTATAAGGTCTACATTAGCGCAAGCACTTGTACTATAATTTTAATATTAGCTGTACCAGGAAACTATATAAGTTAGTTTCAAGGATTATTGTTAAAGTTTATTGTCCGTATCATAAGAATACTGCACTATAATTTTAAATTTTACAGTTCATGTATTGATGCTCAATTACATGTTTAAGGATTATCAGTTTGGCAAGTCAAAACATGTCGTTCACATTACACACCTAAGTCCACCCAAATCGGAAATATCAATATCGAGTAAATGGGTGAACCATGCTAGCGGTCAATATATAAAGCTAGACGCAACTCTTTTTATAAAAAATGCCACACAAAAGACAAATGAGACCAATTTTCTCCTAAAATTAAACATAAAGGCATAAATTGTTTCTCTCTTATTCTACATCCCACGCACTTATGTGATGGATGTCATACTACTGGAAATTAATAATGAAGTCAAATTGTGTGTCCAACCATATTACAAAATAAATTTATGTTTCACACGAGTTCTAGTACATATAAAAAATGACTGTGAGCATGATGAATTTCTCTGGACCTTAACTATTCTCTAACTTCGGTTTGAGCACCAGATGAGTTATGGATTTAACTTCATTTTATGTCTTTTTCTAATACATTTAGAGTAAAGACCTCAAGTCTAAATTTTTCAGTAAATTTATAGCAAATTTCAATAAAACTCATGGCACACCATGAGCTTGGGATTATATTATGGATATTTGTCATAATATTTCTAATCCAAAATTTCAAGAAAGGTTTCAGTTTTAAATTTTATAGTAAGATTAACAGTATATCCTGATCTTTAAAGCATGTTATAGATGCTTTTCATAATATTCTCGCTTCAATTACGCATAAATTATTTTATCAGACTTTTGGTCTTGGATTCGCGGCAATACACGAATTATATTACTCCCGTTTTTCGAAAATTGCTCACTAAATATTTTATCTAACTAAAGGTACTTTAAGTTAACTCCAACCCAGCTCATATATCTTAAGTAGATATGTGATTAAGTTAGAAAAGCTGGGTCGAACTTTTAATAAGTTTACTGTCCATAAAAGCCACTATATTAAGGACTTTTCTCAAGTAATCCCTGTTCCTGATTCGGAGTAAGAGAAATTTCATTGCATGAAAAACTTCACTACATAGTGCTTAAGTTTGAACATATTCATTTCTTAATTTTTGCTATTCATATAGCTTAAAATTGGTGCCAAACATGATATTTCAAAATATGCTAACCCATACATTAACAACAATTGAAATGGACTGGAATGTTGTTATGTGTAAAGGTGGCAGAGTTTGCAACTAAAAGCAACCCAAATAAAGTAAAATTTAGATCAGGTGGGCGATCACCGCCAACCTCCTACTATAGAGTTAACGCCCTTCAAGGGCTCCCTTAGATAATAACATTGCTATCCTTGAACTAGGCAAATGCCAAAAAGTACGTCAACGTCGGTTTGTGATGCAAAAATCCGTAAACAAGGTTGCGGTGGCCAACCAATGTCGCATGGCGTCATTAGTGAAGGCTCATTGTAAAGAACTTTGCCACTGATAATAAGAGGTTTAAGCCACCACGAAGTGGGCTTAACAGCTTCAGCCTGACGCTTCGCCAACTCCTTGAATGAGTAGCTCATCAGTAAAAACCATCGCCAACGAATCGAGTGACCCGTTAAAGCCAACTGCGAGGCTAGCTAAAGCCTCGTCTAATAACTTGGCTTGGCACTATTTACCTCGACTAGATGCAACTGGCCATTAGGTTGGCCGTATAGCGACGACAGCCTATTCTTATCTTAGCAATGCCACCCAAAGCTGGGGGCTTCGCCAATGATAACGCGTGTTAAACCTATCAAAGTTTGCCTCTTGGGTGTCCAACTTGGGCGGAACACTACTAACAAGCGTGGTAGAGGGTCCATTAGTGGGGACGTTGCCCTTTAATGCCCCAAGATTTGAGCTGCCACCAACTTTGTTGGCAAAAGCTCTTTTAGAGTTTCACTACTCACCTTTTAACTTAGGTAAAGAAAAATTTACCACTAGTTGACCCAACACCAACCAACGGTACCATAGGCTACCGTGGGTAACCAACAAACAGGGTCAAAATAAATGAACTATGAAGCTGCCACCAGCAAGTTTGGCTAGATCCCAAACCCAACAGACTTGGTCAGGTGGCCTCGCTAACCCCTTTAGTGAGTAACGCATGGCCACGTAACCTGAAAAAGGCAACCGCTAACAATCTTAAATCCCATAAAGGTAATAGCGGGGTCACCAAACGGTGCCCTCCGCCTATCTAGCCAAAACCCGACCATTGCTAAATTTGGTAGAATACGCGCAACCAACCATGGATGGCTACTCACTGTATAACGTGTCGGGTTGGATTCGCCAACAACAATGGCGGAGGCCCCACTAGTAAAGACGTCGGCCTTAACGTCTCAAAACTTGAGCGGCCGCTAACAAGGTTGTTAGAAACACTTTAAGAACTTCACGACTCGCCTTATAACCTAAGTAAAGAAGAAATTGCTACTAGGTGAACCGATACCAACGGTGCCATAGACTGCCGTGAATAACCGACAACGCTAAAGCAAATGAGCTTAGCTTGGCTATTACTGTCAACAATTTGAGACATGAACTTCCACCAGCTAGCCTAGCGGAGATTTTATACGAAGTATTACCGCCAAGTTCTAGGTACTAGGCGGAAAAACTAATGATACATGCGCCACCTTAAGTCAACAATGCTTTAAATTGCCATTGTTAAGCTAGACACCATTTGCTAAGTCTACCGGCTCCCCAGGAAGGAGACGTTATAAGCATACCCTGGTGAACGGCAACCAAGGACAGCTACCGCAACTCCAACACCCTAGCGGTGCTTCAACACCCTAGCGGTACTTCTATGCCCTAGCGGTACTCTCACACCCTAGCGGTACTGCTATGCCCTGGCGGTACTCTCACACCCTAATGGTACTGCTATGCCCTAGCGGTACTCCTACACCCTGGCGGCACTGTCACACCCTAACGGTACTGCCATACCCAGACAGTACTCCTACACCCTGGCGATACTCCTAGACCCTGGCGGTACTTCCAAGAGGTTCTCTCTTAACCACTATAAATACAGTAAGAAAAACCACTAATGCCTTCATTCCGGTGTTATCACCACAAAGGTGACGGTAGACTCTTCAGGACACCCGCCTTGGTTCATCCACTCTCTAATAAAGAGGCTGGTACTCTTGGAACTAAGGATGAAATCTAAAAACACGCCTTATCTTCACAACTCAAAGGACACGTTATTCTTTAGACTTACAGGGCGCCGAGTCTACCATTGTTTTATGAGGCAGGCACGAATCACGAGGCATGCCCATTAACAAACACGTAATGGCATTCTTATTAACAGTTTTATACACCTGAACCAAATGCCCACTCAAGTTGCATCTCGGCAACGGCGGAACTTACCGTTCCTTAGTAACCATGAACAACAGTATTTACTTAACAACGGGGGATCCAACGTTCTACTTATAATTTTACGTAATTTATCTTTTTCGTAGAAAATTACCTGATTAACGTTCCCTATGGAATTTGCATTCAACCCGGTCCTTGACTACGAACCGGGGGCTTAGTGTTTTTTGTAATTTATATTCCTTATGTGAATTACGTTCTCAGTACAATTTGCGCAATATGCGTCACTTATGTGATTTATGTTCAGCTTAAGCCCTTGCTTTGGGCTAGGGCTTTAACGTCCTTTGTGTGTTTTGTGTTAACTTAGCCTCGGAACAAGGACTGGGAGCTAGAATTATCATCCACGGTTAGCTTTCCCCTAACGTAAAAGTTCAACGTTCTACAAATGGTGGGCGGTTAACTTCCACTGAATGTGGAAATATGTGAAGGTGTTGCTCCAGCTAAAAAAGAAAGCACGAAGTTGTAGGGTGGGTAACCTTCACCTAACGTGGAGGCTCGCAGGAGGTTAGCTTTCGCCTAACGCAAGACGCAATGGTCTGCAGTAGCCCTTCTGTTCCGGTAATGCATCTCAACCTCTAGGAACCCCGCTCGGTGGGCCGACACACCCGCTAGACGCCACCGCTCATGTCGGACCTCACCGACACCCCTTTGAGTTTCAACATTGTGTCTCGACTACCGGGGACATCCCCTTAGGAGCAAACTGACATAGTCCTACTCCAGAACAACACGCAGGGGCCACAAAGTCCCTTAGGCGCACCTCATGTGCGAGGCTGCCGTCTTTATGAGGAACTCACACGATCCTACACAAGTAGCACGCCACTTACTCGAGAGGGCGACCGCCTCGTAGCATACGTCGAACCTGGGTGCCTGTTAACAAATGACCAACGGCCCCTACCTCTACCCTTAAGGCACGCCGCATCCGCACCGTCAAGCTATGAACGGAGCTGATGCACACTGCCGCTAACAAGGGGGCTCGAGCATCACAAATGCTCTCACCGATTAAAGGTTGAATCCTACAAGTCAGGGTGCTCCGATATTGCGCCGCACAGCCCCAAACGAGGGACCAAGCCTTTCTGGGACGGATTATGCGCACTGTCGGCCCTTGGCCCACCGCCATGTCTACGGAGCGTCCTACTCACGTGCGGACCTCATGTCGCCCTCGTAGTTACACCGAGGCCTGCTCATGTTACCGGGATAAATCATTTAGCACCACTATTCGGGGTTAAGGCACCTGATGCCCCAAAACCCGACTTCAACAACCTGCGTCTTTCTTAAACCGAGGAACTTCGCAACCAGGACGTGGCTTGTGACACAGCGCGCAACGCTACTTGCATGCAGCGCACGGCACCGGGCCGCCCACACCAATGCGGGTGTGCGTGTACGAAGCACGAAGGTTCGCAAACGCATCGTGTCATGATCCACAACAGGATCGTAACACTATGCCTATATGTTGATCTCTCCCCTCTCCGGCTCCTACGCGGGTTTCTTGCTAGTATGACTCACAAATTTTACTATTTGTCGCTAGTCAATACTATTATGCTACAATATGGGTTCACGCTATTCCCTACTCTCTATTCATATACAGAATACACACGGGCTATTTCCGGTACGTCCCAACCTAGCTAACAACCGGGGACTAGGAGCTTATGACTTATCTCTTCACAATATCATCCACCCCAGTTCGTAACTAGAGACTGCCGTTAATTACTAAACTAGAGGCTCTTATCTAACGGCAAGGATTTAAGTTAACTTGATAGACGTGCAAGGTAACAAGGATTAACCGCAACTACCCAAGAGTACGAATAGAAAGAACTAGGATTAAAACAAGAAGCTAAACATAGCCGGGGCATCAAACAGGGGGGCTCCCCCAAATAACGGTACTACCGCCCTCGGACTGGGCATGTATTCTTGAAAGGGGCACCAATGATAACACATCAGGTTGAGCTCGGCGCTCAAAACAACTAGCCTAGCTCAGATACCGCCAACAAGTGTGGCAAGGGATGCGCTAGCAGAGACGTTACCATCAACGTTTCAAGACTTAAGCTACCGCCAACGAAGCTAGCAAAAACTCTTTGGGAACATCGCTATCCACCTTTAGACCTGAGTAAGAAGAAACTAGCAGTAGATAAACTACTACCAACCAATGATATCATAAACTATCACGGGTAAACTATGAATAACGTTAAAATAAGCCAACTTAAAAATTGCCGCCGATAATACTGGCAAAGGTTTCTTCAAAGACATAAGATCATCAGCAAGGGTAGTTGGGTACCACCGCCCAGCACCACCCACCATCTTGACTTAATATCGAGCTGAGTTCAAACTCAAAGTATCTAGGTCTACTAAGCTTCTAGTTAGGCTCAACCCATGTTGGATATTGACAAGCCGAGCCCTGGGCCTGACGTGATTTGGTTTAACTCAGCCCACATACACTCCTAATTTAGCAAGTTTAGTTTACTGATCTAGTGGGATTTGGATTTAGCAGAACAAAAAGATTAAACCCTTGGTACTATTATATTTCTTGCGTGATTCTTGGCACCGGTCATCATTTCAACCCTCAGTATATAGAGCTTATTTATTTTGAATGATGTAAAGCTTCATACAGTTGTTACATGACGATGAACTCATAAAGAAATTGATAAAATAAAACTGGGAGGTAAGACAATTCAAGGTATATTTGAAGATGTATATCTTGGTTAGGGATTTGAGGAAACCAACCAGGTTTCTGTTTATAATCATTGCGGAGGACATCATCCGGCTCCTAAGTATGGCTGCATATCTTTGTAGTCATAATCGAAAGTAAAATATTCCTTGGAACATCGGGCATTGTTTTGTATATAAGACACAGTGTAGGATTTTGATAAAGATCTTCTGGTGGTGAAGCGCTAAGCTAGCAACTAAAGCCTTTTATTAAGTTACGCTTAAATAAGAATAATCCTTGAATCTAAAACCATTACAGACTAGTAGCAGCCGATTTCTATCTTCGCTCCTTGGTTAAAGCTTAATTATCCTCATCTCTCTCTGGTTCATGTCTAGACTGAAAAGCATTTTTAATTATTGTAATTCAAAAACTTCAATAATATCGCAAATGTTAGTGTGAAATTAAACCACTACTATTGTTGTAATTCAAAAACTTCAATAATATCGCAAATGTTAGTGTGAAATTAAACCACTACTATTGTTCGGTGTGGACCTTGATCTAAAAATCCGAATTAATAGGTCTGAAGTTTGAATAAATTCAATCAGGTTCCGTCGGACTACGCCAATTTAACCCTAATTGAACCAAGGCTGGCTTGTTCGACCGCCACTAAACAAGCGCCTTCATATTTAATCACTTCAGCAAATTTAGATGTGACTAAGCTGAACCGTATTAGTCAAGTTCTAGCGTACTTTCGTACATATGTCTGAACTCATACGTGTAGCTATTAATCTATGAGGCAACACCTTGTCGAAATGAATGATTTCAATAGCAAACAGGAAAATAAAGTAAACCTAACGTGTCCTGGGTGCGAGTTTCGTTATAAACAAGTTCTTCATTTTAGTTTGACCTAGTGTCATAAACAAGCCCATAGCAAAGCATTTGCCTAGTACCACCATATCTGAGCCGGCGATGACCAATCAAGCCATAAGCTTTTGTCAGCTAGACGTGTTGACCTATATACATTACGATTAACCTAGTCCCTAGCCAGGAGCTAGAGACTTAATGCTTCTTATATAAATTATGTTCCTTATGTGGTTGACATTCCTTATATGATCTGTATTTTACCCAGCCATTATCGGCTGGGAGCTTTTAGTCGCTTTACTTAAAGTTATTTACTTTAGTTTGAATATGTTGTTTTACTTTTCCCAGCCCTTGCCAGCTGGGGGCTCTCGTTTGGCATTATTTATTGTATTTGCTTTTGTTTGAATACGTTGTTGTACTTTTCCCAGCCCTTGCCGGCTGGGGGCTCTCATTCGGCGTTATTTATTGTATTTGCTTTTGTTTGAATACGTTGTTTTACTTTTCCCAGCCGTTGCCGGCTGGGGGCTCTCATTCGGTGTTATTTATTGTATTTGCTTTTGTTTGAATACATTGTTTTACTTTTCCCAGCCCTTGCCGCTGGGGGCTCTCATTCGGCGTTATTTATTGTATTTGCTTTAGTTTGAATAGGTTGTTTTACGTTTCCCGGCCCTTGCCAGCTAGGGGCTCTCGTTTGGCCTTATTTATTGTATTTGCTTTTCTTTGAATACGTTGTTTTACGTTTCCCAGCCCTTGCCGGCTGGGGGCTCTCATTCGGCATTATTTATTGTATTTGCTTTGGTTTGCATATGTTGTTTTACTTTTCCCAGCCCTTGCCTGCTGGGGGCTCTCATTCAGCGTTATTTATTGTATTTGCTTTAGTTTGAATACGTTGTTTTACTTTTCCCAGCCCTTGCCGACTGGGGGTTCTCGTTTGGCATTATTTATTGTATTTGCTTTTGTTTGAATACGTTGTTTTACTTTTCCCAGCCCTTGTCGGCTGGGGGCTCTCATTCGGCGGTATTTATTGTATTTGCTTTAGTTTGAATACGTTGTTTACTTTTCCCAGCCCTTGCCAGCTGGGGGCTCTCATCCGGCGTTACTTATTGTATTTGCTTTAGTTTGAATACGTTGTTTTATTTACCTCAGCCTTCACCGGCTGGGGGCTTCTAGTTGCTTTACTTAAATCGTTTATTTTAGTTTGAATGGTTTGTTTTATTTACCTCAGCCTTTACCGGTTGGGGGCTTCTAGTTGCTTTACCTAAATCGTTTATTTTAGTTTGAATAGTTTGTCTTATTTACCTCAGCCTTTACCGGCTGGGCGCTTCTAGTTGCTCTACCTAAATCGTTTATTTTAGTTTGAATGGTTTGTTTTATTTACCTCAGCCTTTACCGGCTAGAGGCTTCTAGTTGCTCTACCTAAATCGTTTATTTTAGTTTGAATGGTTTGTTTTATTTACCTCAGCCTTTACCGGCTCGAGGCTTGTAGTTGCTCTACCTAAATCGTTTATTTTAGTTTGAATGGTTTGTTTTATTTACCTCAGCCTTTACCGACTGGGGGGCTTCTACTTGCTTTACTTAAATCGTTTATTTTAGTTTAAATGGTTTGCTTTATTTACCTCAGCCTTTACCGGCTGGGGGCTTCTAGTTGCTTTATCTAAATTGCTTATTTTAGTTTGGTTGTGTTGTTTTGTTTTTCCCAGCCTTTACCGACTGGAGGCTTTTAGTTGCTTTACTCGAGTTGTTTGTTTTAATTTGAACGGTTTGTTTTGTTAACCCAGTCTTTACCGGCTGGGGACTTTTAGTTTGTGTTATATGAGTTACCCATTTCAATTTGAATGAATTCCTTAATCACCTCTACCCGCTGGGAAACTTTCTATTAAGTTGGACCTCTACCAATTAGAAACTTCAAGAGAGGCCGCCAGTAAGATGGCTTAAACCAGTCTTTACTCGCAAAAAGACTAGCAGTTGCAGTTTGCTCTCAACCATATCAAGAGCATAAAGCCATAACCGGTGGTACACTCTCACCAGATGAGAGTCCGCATCTGTGAACGTCCCACTTAACATCGGGATTGGCGGTACACTCTCACCAGTTGAGAGTCCGCGTCTTGTACGTCCCACCTAACATCGGGACTGGCGGTACACTCTCACCAGCTGAGAGTCTGCGTCTGAACGTCCCACCTAACATCGGGACTAGCGGTACACTCTCACCGGCTGTGAGTCTGCGACTGTGTACGTCCCACCTAACATCGGGGCTGGTGGTACACTCTCACCGGCTGAGAGTCCGCATCTATGTACGCCCCACCTAACATTGGGACTGGCGGTACACTCTCACCAGCTGAGAGTCCACGTCTATCTACGTCCCACCTAACATCGGGACTGGCAGTACACTCTCACCAGCTGAGAGTCCGCGTCTATGTACGTGCCACCTAACGTCAGGACTGGCGGTACACTCTCACCAGCTGAGAGTCCGTGACTGTGTAAGTCCCACCTAACATCGGGTCTGGCGGTAAACTCTCAATGGCTTGAGAGCCCGCAGTTGTGTGCCCCACCTAACATCGAGGTTGATGATAGGCGGTCCAGCCATAAGCCCTTCTTAGGCCGGTGAGACGCATGCACGCTGTAAGCCCTTCTCAGGCAAGCAACGCTCAGACGTAGCCATAAGCCCTTTTATGCAGTAAGCCCTTCTCGGGCAGGTAAGCCACATTTAAGCTAGAAGCCCTTACCAGGCAAGCGGTACTCAGTCATAACTATGAGCTCTTTCCAGGCAAATAAAATGTATTTGAACCATAAACGCCTCATCCGACAATAAAACAAGTGATACAATCCAACCCAGCCCACGGCTGGGAGCTTGGAGCTGAAAATACTCATAATACACTCCGACTCAGCCTACTGCCGGGGGCTAGAAATTAGAAACAATTATAACATATTCCACCCTAGGAATTAAGGATATTCGCAATACATTTCAATCCAGCCTACGGCTTGGGGCTAAGGATTAAAAATACTCACGGTATGCCTTATCTCAGTTCACAAGTAAGAATTTGGAGACTAAATATGCGGTCATGCATAACTTGGCCCAACGACCAAGAGTTGACAAAATCTTAGAATTAACCATTCCAAATGACCGCCTTAAAAAGTCAAGTAGAATAGCGTCTCCAAAAACCGTTGTTCTACCCTGAACAACACCTCCAATTAGGAATACAATTCCTAAAAGCCACGTCAAGAATTAACAAATGGAATAGAACAATACACACGTTAACTACTTACGCAAGCAGTTACAAGCACCTTCCAGTACCTTGCCATAGGGAAAACCAACAAACATGATCCTTAAAAGGCTCAAGTCCTCTGAGCCCTAAAGCAAATCTCCAAAGCTAAAAATATTCATCAACAAAGGAGCATAGAACCAATTGCAAGCGTAAAACCGCGACAAAGAAACCATGGAAGGATAAACCAAAACAATTTTCATTTAAAAAAACCCCACAGGTAACACCTATAAAAATTCTTCATAACTGATAATGATTGTCAACAAAATCTAGACAGTCCACATATTGTCAAAGCATTCGAATGTTATACACTCCACGGCCGAATGTGAACAGATCACATTTGCCCATGGAGTGGGGGGCTAACTGTAGAGGGTAAAGATAATCAGGTTAATATTAAAATAGGATAACGAGATAATAACAAAAATAAAATATAATTTATTTTATTAATTTCTCTCTCCTCCCCCCCCCCCCCCCCCCTTTACTTTTCTTTTTCTCTCTCTCTCTTTCTCTCTCTCATGGCCGGTACGGCCCTCTCTTTTCTCTCTCTCTCCTCAAACCTCCACCATCATCTCCCTCCTCTCTCACGACTCACGTCTGACTCTCTCTCATCGCCTACCGCCAGGAACCCCTACCGCCTACCGCCAAGCACCCTACCGCCAACGCCTACCGCCAGGCACTCCTACCGCCAACACCAACCCTCCTCTATAAATACCTACAACAACAAGGGGGGCAGGGGGAGGACGAACCCCATTTTCTCTCTCTCCTTTTTCTCCCTCCTCTTGCTCCGGCTGTCTCCAACCACCCTCTCCGGTGCGACGTCGACCACTTCGCCGCCACCTCGTCGTCGGCCTCCATCTAGCCGGTAACACTCCGGCCACCGGCCACCAAGGAGAGACCCCACTCTCCCTCCTCTATCTTTCTCTACCCAAGGGCCAGCCATCTCGCCGGTACGGATTCCGGCCACCTCACCGGTACGGATTCCGGCCATCAGCAGCCAAGGACTCCCTCTCCATATACAATAAGTATTTATTATTGTTTATTTACGCTATTTACTTATTATTTGTTTTTATTATGCTTTTACTAACTTAGGCATCGAAGGGGTCTCCCGCGGGCAAACCCGTGGGTCCCTCTAACGGCCTCTTTTATTTTTGCAGGGATATCAGGATAAGCGCTAGCAGCTGCTTCCGCAGTGAGGGTTGGGTCTCGCTCTCATCTAAAAGAACCTAACCAAAAATTCCCGAAACGTAACCCTAAAATATATTACAAAATTAATTCCATTTTGTTTTACCACTTGTGCTATGGAATGTGGTCTAGTGTCGCTGCCACTAAACCAAGAAAAATAAATAAATCAAAGCCCGTACGTTGACAATTACCTACATCACCGCCTCCCCCGTGAACTGTAGACCCCACTAACGTTAGAAACATTCTTTATCATGTATATTTGAAAGTGATTTTATTTATTATTTAGTTATTCTATTATCTGGTTATATATAAATAAAGTATTCTGAAAGGTTTTAAATTTTATCACTTACATATCGTATAGGAATTTGGTTAGTTAATGCTAATATTTTTGTTCTTTACGATATACCTCTATTAACATTTAGTGATTTTTGTCAGAATACTCTAATGTAATATATGATCTGCCAATATATAGGTCTCTTTCACCGATATCATGTAATATTTTCATCATAATCTGTGAAACTTTGTAGAAAATGCGGTTATGACACATATATACTGCCATAATTTCGTGTTAAGTTAGCATTCCCATGGAAAGCACTATGAGACTCCAACAAAAATTCATCAAATTCTAACCAGAAAATATGCACATAAGAAAATGCAAAACATAAGTGATAAATTCACCTTTATAAATTCCTCTTGGCCCGAGAAAATGTTTTCAAAAATGAAAGGAAAAAGGTACAATGATCATTATTATAATAAGGAACACTAAAACTAATCTACTTTCTCTCAGCCCAATTCAAAAAAATAAACAATTATGCACTTTACTTTGAAATATATTAAGAAAGTTATTATTGTTAGACAATAAGTGTTATGGTTAAGACAATGATGTAAATAATAATGATAATAGTCACAAAGTTTCATTTAATTGCTCTAATAGTAACACTTTTACCCTAACGATAATATTACTGTAGCCCAAATTAAGATAATGTTAATGTAATTATTAACTATTGACAAGTAGATCTATTTAATGTAGTCTTTAGTGTAAATGTGCAAATATTTCTCTTGGAACTTCTTCAGGTTTCTGATGATGATAATGGAGCCCCCCGCTGTGACCTTTAATGCTCTGTTGTTATTTTCTCATGAAACTAATTAACGAGGAAAATATTAACATAATGTGATTTTGAGGGTGTTTGTTTTTTAGGATTTTGTGAGTTTGGCAGATTGGGCAGTTCTCATTATGTTCACGCACGATTGACTCTCATTGTTTGGAAAATGTACACGTAAAAAATATACACAGATGTAACATAATATAAATGGGATAAAATCGTCACACTATGAGAATTATTAAAATAGTTGCTTTTTATTTATGAGCTAATCTTTTATATCATGTGTCCTGTAGTCAGGATACATTTTTTTTTTAAATACCTACAACATTCCTTCATTTATTTTATTTGAAAACAAGTACGCATTACATAAACCATGGACATAACTATAACCAAGTAGCTTCAACGAAGAAGAGGAGGAAACTCGATATCTGGATCCCCAGAGCCGCAACCCCTTCGATTAGTACTGGCAGGGCAGTTACTGTATGCATTGGCTCTTGTATTGAGACAGACATAGATTTCAAAAAGAAAATTGCGACTTCCATAGCATGAAATATAAACATCGTACCCTATTATAGTTCTCAAATCTGCCAAAATTTTTGACCTCTTATAGGTCGTGGGTTTGTCAGCTGGTACGATGTTGTGGTCCTTTAGCTTCTGTAGGAGGTTGAGTGCTCTGATTTTTGTAAACTGGGCATCTGCTGCTTGAAAGTATGTTTCGATTCCTAATCCAGACACCACTCCATGCCTATACCATTCATTATTCCACATTTCCTCGTTGCTTTGACCTATTTTGTTTGACGGCCATGTTGATCGCAACTTCCGTTGTAAAGCATTACTCTTCATGAATTAAAAAGGAAAATATTACAATCATTGTTAAAACTAAGTAAAAAGTAAATGGACTAAGGATGCTCGTATACAGTTTGGTTATTCAATTTGTACATCCAATGAGTATATAAATTGGTGTTGAGAGTCTAAATTACTCCAACGCTATATTTTGTATGTCTAGACTTCCCATTTATTGTGAAGGTAAAGATTACTATCGCCATCCAAACCAGGCTTCGTTTGTCTCAAAGGAAAATATTTATAATGTCAATTATAATGCTCACTACTTCATGACAACAGCCACTAAATATTAAATATGTTCTGTTCGGTTGGGCAAAATCTACCCTAAATAAGCGGGCAAAACTTTTTCTTCATGGAGGTGAAAACATTTTTTGTGGTTAAGTTATATTATATATTCCACTTTAACCTCAACATGTAGCAAAGCATGAATCCCATGAAAATTTGATACATGAAATCATTTTATTTAACTACAAGGCAATCATTTTTAAGAAAAGAATATTTCCATTGGAAAATATTTCCTAGAAATAAAATTCTTGGACTAAAGAAATTTTTGTTGAGCACAAGGTTTGTATTCAATTTCGTTATTCAATTTGTTTACCCAATGACATAGTTTAAAGGGATCAACAGAAAAATTGGTTTCGAAATCTAAAATACTCTGCAATTATGTAATTAGATCCATTGAACTATACATGTCTATGATCACAACCAAAAACAAGAAGTCATTTTTGAAGTAATGGTATTAAACTACCCAAATACATAACACCTTATCAAACAATAATTTGAGCTTATACACTGAAAATACACCTTTTGTGTTGCAGCTTTTATGTATACTCTCTTTGTTTACTCTATACATAAATTCCTTAAACTATATGGTTTTTTATGATATTCTTAGCTTTTAACAACTTTTTTTAGATACTTTATATGTTATAACATTAAAGATCTATCAACTTCTACTAGCATGTCACCTAGAAAAAAGTATTAAAACGTAACTTAATCGAACAAGAAACCATATTACCAAGTAGATACAAAATAACCCCATCTACGTTCTTCTATATGTTAACCATTGTCGTCAGCCTTAGGCTGTCGCTGGCCCCCGTCTACCATTTAACTCTATCACCACCGCCATCCTCCCTTACCTCTTGCGTTGTTATTGAAAATTGCCCTACCCTTATACTTCTAAATCTAGAAGCTTGAAGATCTGGAAGTTAGGGGTGGGCGGCTGTCAATGTTGGCACATGGGTAGGGAAACCCAACGATGGGTTGAGGCCTTCAACGACACGACAGTAGTCGAAGAGGCCCACAGAGGCGTTATCGAGGTCCGCAGAGGTGGGTAACGACGGAAGGGCCTGGGAGGCTGGTGAAGGCAACGCCGTTTTAGTGGGAGAGGCTGGCCTAGCAGTGGCAGAGGGATTAAGTTGGTTTTTTTTTAATTTAAAAAAGATTATCATAGATACCCCTGAAATTTTTAGTTTATTCAAGATACGTATCCTGAATTTTTTGTCCAAATTAACGTAATCCCCACATGTTGTTATGTTGTCAAGACACTCACAATCAATTAGCTAAAATCATTGTGATCGAGAATTCCAGGATAGCCCAATGATTATTGGGTTGGAGTGCCACTCCCACGACCCTGGTTCGATTCTCACCTGCCCCACCCCTTCCCCCTCCCCACAACTTAGAGAAGGAAAATTTCATTGTGATCCCTCAATATTTAGTTTTATTATCTAAGAAAACTAGAACTTATTGATCAAACTCAATTTAACTCTTTTGATTTTTAATTTTGTGAAATTAAGATATCCTCAACTATTAAAAAAAATTATTAAAGTACTTGCAAATTAAAACTGTTTAAGATATTTGCTTAAGTCGATTTTCAAATTAGAGTTTTTAATAAAGAGAATTCAATTAGGGTTATGAATGAAAATTAATGAGAAAGTAACATGTAAAATAGAACATCTTGTACAAATTTATTAAAAGTCTATATAATATTTGGAAGGGGCAGGCTTGGATTTTGTGACATTGTGATTTATGTTCACCGGAGGAGGATATTGATTTCAATATGGCAGCGAATTTTGCTTTATTTTTGGCAAATTATTGTATACTAAAAATATAATGAATTTATAATATATATGACAGAAATTATTAATTTATAAAAATCAATATGATATTAATTTCTATAATTTAATAACTTTGACCGCAATATTAGGTACATAATTTGATATACAAATTAGTTAATTTAGGTTTTTAATATTATCAAATATCATTGATAAAATTTAAAGCTAGGATCAAATTAAGTTTAGTTAATAGTTGGGCTTTTGATTAAATTAGAAGCTAGGGCTATTATTTATCTTAATGGATAGTTTAAATGGGTTTTTGAATAAATTAAAAGTTTAGGGATCACTTTTGCTTTGACAAATAAATTGAGGGTCTTTGTGATATTTATCTTAAAGAAGTAATATTGTTACCCCCTAACTAAATTAATTTTTTAAAACTCTATTCCAGGTTACTCCGTTCATGGCGGGTACTTATTCAAGGGGAATCAACTTTGCATCCACACTTCTAGTTGGCGCCTTAAAATCATAGAAGAGAAGCACAATGCAGGGCATGTTGGCAGGGACAAGACACTCAAGCTTATCACCACCAACTACTATTGGCCTACAATGTGCAAAGAGGCTGAAAGGTTTGTCAAGCGCTACCGTATTTGTCAGATCCTAAGGGCGGCATCACCAATGCTGGACTTTACATGCCACTACCAGCTCCAAGTCATCCATGGACGAATGTTAGTATGGATTTTGTGTTAGGCTTGCCAAGGACCGCCAGTGTGGTTGATTCAATCTTCGTCATTGTTGATCGATTTTCAAAGATGGCGCACTTCATCGGGTGCAAAAAGGCTACAAACACCATCCACGTTACGGGTCTCTACTTCAAGGAAGTGTACAGGTTACATGGCTTACTGGCTAGCATCGTGTCAGACAGGGACGTTTGATTTGTCAATCACTTCTAGAGAACTTTGTGGAAAATGACAAACACACCACTCACTTTTAGCACAGTCCATCATCCCCAAACGGATGGACAAACTGAAGTCACCAATCGTTCATTAGGTAATCTTCTTCAATGCTTAGTTGCAGAGAACTCCAAGAGGTGAGCAATGAAGTTTCTTCAAGCTGAATTTGCCTACAACAGTTTCGTAAATAGAAGTACAGGATTCGCACATTTTCATGTCGTCTATGGTTTTGTTCCTCTTGCTCCAATAGATCTGACGCCAGCACTAGATTTGACACACCCAAATGGTAAGGCGGAAGACTTTATCTCCCCACTAAAAGAAGTTCATGAGCAGACTAGGGCTCGATTATTGGAAGGCAACGCCAAATACAAGTTAGCTGGTGATAAGAAGTGATGAGAGGTGCACCTCCAAGTTGATGACAATGTTTGGGCAGTCTTAACTCGAGAGAGGTTTCCAACTGGGGAATATATTAAGCTCACGGCACGAAAGATTGCCACATTACCGATTCTAGAGAAAAATCCATGACAATGCCTACCATCTTCAACTTCCACCTAGCATGAGGACTTCCAATGTCTTCAACGTTAAGCACATTACCCGTACTTTTGCAAAAATAGCAGTGTTGATCCCCAAGCGAATTCTCTCCTACCCGGGGAGGAAGATGCAGCCAGCCACCAAGGATTGGCATCAAGCTAGCATGTTGGTGAATGTTGGCGAGAGGGTACCGTGGCGAGGCGCAGGGTTCAACACAAAGCGGTTCAGTCAGGATTGCATCAAGATTTCAACCATGATTTAAGGGATTTAGTCATGATTTTAAGGCAGTTTATTCATTTCCGATTTCATTTTATCTCTTTCCTTATTTATCGCAAATTTGAATCCAAATTTGAATTCTTTTCTTTCTTCATCTTCTCTATATAAAGGAGGGATAATTAGAGTTAGTGGTTAGCTTATTTCTCCATATAAATTTTCAAATTTCTTGTACTCGTTTCTCGACTTGTGAGAAACCAAGCTATCAAACCTCTTTGTAATTTTATTATTAAAATAATAAAATTCAAAAGGAAGGACGTTGAACCTTTCTTTACCCCTATTTTCCACTTCACACACTGCATCAAAAACAAAATATTTTTTTTTTGGGGGGGGGGGGGGGGGGGGGGGGGGTGGGTGTCTTCTTAATATGGCCCCCTAAACCACGAATAGGGGTGCACCTCAGTCTAAGACCGAATCAAACTGGACCGGACCGGAATACATTAAATCATGAGACCGAGAACTGGACCGATTAAAACCAGGTTGGTTTGGCCCAAGACCAATTAGAAATCGATCTGGACAGCACCAGGCCAATTTGGACCGATTTTTCATCTAACAAGTATAATTATAAGGAAAAAAATCGGATCTATACGAAAGCTAAAAATTAAAAAATAAAAATAATAGTGTACTTTGCGCAATATATAAATAATTTTGTTGTAATAATATAGGATATTTAATATAATCATAAAATAGTAAAAAAATAAATATTTAATTTTTCAACATTTAATATATATATATAGTATATAGTATATATTAATTGCACATTAAAATTATATACTCAAAATATCTAATGAAAAATCAATATTGATCAATCTTTGGTCTGGATTTCGGGTTTTTCAGTTTTGGACCGAACCGGACCAGTTTTTTTCATCCCTAACCATGAAAACCTAACCACCACTCTTAAAATTGAAGCCTAATAGTGGTTCAAAATCTACTATTTTCATAATATTTTTTTATGAAAATAGTATATTTTTTGAACTATTATTAAATTAAAGTAATAAATAATTTTTAAAATATTTAAATTTATAATATTTTCATAATTATAATGAATAATAAATTAAATTAAATTATTTATTAAACATTTAATTTAAATTATTATGCACAAATTTGGTCATTGTAGTTGATTGGGGTAAGAATTTTAACCCCTCTCTCGATTATGAATATTACACTAAAGAGGAGTAGTGCAAAACTTTTAACCCCATCTGGGAGTAAAAGTTTTAGTGATGCAACACTTAATAGTGAACCAATGGGATAAAAAAGAGTGTAATATTTATCCCATTAATTATTACCCCCTCTTCACCTATACCAAACATACCGTAAGTTGTACGTCAAGGTTGATGACCAAGTAATTCAAAATTATAAATAAAAAAAAAAAGAAAGAAACCTTGTGCAAACAGAGTTGAATTAAAAGGTTTAGGGTCTCAAAGATGGTTAGAGGGCTTTGCTTTTTTTGTTTTAATCAAATTATTGATCACTAAAAATATGTCTAATTTGTTTATTTAATATACATGTTAACAAAAGTTAATTTGTACAAAATTAATTTGATTCACATTTTATAATTTCTAATTTTTCTGTTAAAATGTTAATTAAATATTTAAATTAATTTAGTTTACTTTCTTTTAATTATTTCATATATATTTGATAAAATAAAAAATTAGAAAACTAAATTAATTTTAATTAATAGTTTAAGAGGCGTCATTGATAAAATAAGAGGTTGGAGGATCATATTAATTTTAAGCAATAGTTAGTGGGCATCATTGATGAAATAAAAGGTTAAGAGTATCACTTTGATTTTGAATAATTATTCTTGGGGTTCCTTTGTTATGTATTGAAAAATAGGTCCTTTAACCATTTTTTTTCAGATGATATGTTAACTCAAGAAATGGATATATAAGCCTACAAACTGTATAAAAGTATATATGAACCTAAATACTGGAATTAACCTAATCCAACAAAATGCTAAACTAAGTTGGCATCATACTTTTTAACAATTTAGTTCATGAATTGGGTGTATATGAATGGCTCAAAAGGGGTAAAAGCTTAACAATGCAAACAAAAATAAATAAATAAATAAAAGAGTCCCCATGCGATGGAATCGATATTCATACCAACTGTGGGATAATACTGGGTCCTGGATTTCGACCAGGTAAAGAGTTTCCTGTATTATCAGCAGGCCACATGCCATGGAGCCTAAAACGTTCGTAACGGTCCTTGCATGTTTCTTTTTTGCAATAGGTAGGGTCCCAAGTTAGCACCATTTGTATGTTATCCACAGTTGGATTTGCTCCTGAAGGAACCACCATTTGTATGTCATGGATGGCACTGGCATCGATATTCGTGTTTGTTCCATCAAAAGTTAAGGGAATCGATGATGTTGTGACTTCCTCATCAACATTTTCATTGAGAGCTAAAGGAAAGAGGAGGTCGGCATGTGTGGGTACAAGGGGAAGTAAGAGGAAGGAGAGAGGAAGGACAATAATTAACAACTTGCTCATTGTTTTCATGTCATACACAACACAAGTGAGTGAGATGGGTCAAAATGGATTGGGTATTTATAGGAAAGGAATACCTTATATGTAGCATAACTTGAATATCGGCCTCTCTTTTTTTTTTTTTTTTTTTTTTTTTGGTCGACTATAACTTAAGTATCTATTTTCATAAGTAATAGAAATGCTAAAATATTATTTGATATTGAAAAATTAAAGATATAAAATGATAATTAACCCAAATACTATTGCTTCCATTGGAAAAGCAAAATTATAATTAGGTAAAAACTTAAGACTTTAAGGGACAATAGTTTTGTAAAAAATTAAAAAAGTTGGGTTATCAAATAAAAAATGATAACTTTTTTTATTAAAGAGGGCTCCAACACGCTGTCACCGGATCCCATGAGAACTCCGAAGTTAAACGTGCTTGGGCGAGAGTAGTACCAGAATGGGTGACCTCCTGGGAAGTCCTCACCCTCAGGTTGGGGGCACTGGAAAACAGCCTCTCTTCAGGTTAATACCCTGAAAGAAGAAGGCTACGTACATCCACCCCCCAGATCCTGCGTAAACGGGAGTCCTTGTGACACTTGGTATGTTACTTTTATCAAATAAAGAATGATAACTTTTTTTGAAGAAATAAACTTTATTAAATTTAACATTGGAAAGAGAGATGCTCTAACATTATTGCATTGACAGGTCATATACCTTGTATTGTCGTGATTCGCGTGCATTATTTACGCGAAGAGCATAAAGAGAATGGGTTAAAGGAAACGGAAATGTCCAAACACAGTGGGGATACATTGCACGTCACCTATTTAAGTTCTTTTCCAGCACACAGCTGCTATTATTATCTCAGGAAATTAAATATTATCATCTTTTATCGGCACATATTAAAAAAAATTATTATATTATATTTTTATATTTTATTAATTTATATAAAAATAATAATATTTTTTTTATTTTTGATATTTGAATAAGTTGTGTTAATCTAGTTTTACGGTTAAATTAAAATTAAATTTATAATGTAATTTTTAATAAGATAATTGTAGATAATTAAATTTTATCTTTTATAAATTTTAGATAGGTCAATAAATAAAATTAATTGGACTAAAGGTTAACAATTAACTAGTTTCAATTTGACCAAAAAAGTTAAATTTTTTAAAAAATTAAAAAATATCTAAATATCGCCTCTTGCTAAGAATAGTTTTCTTTATAAATAAACCGTCCCTTCTTCAGTTGAAGGGATACAAAAACATAGAGAGATTTAGAAAACTTTAAATCTTTTTAAATTCTCTCAACTAAAATCTCGAAAAATCAAATTCATTTTCTTCAATTTAGAGATCAAGCCCCGACCCTCTATATTAAAGAAGAAATCTCTTGACTGAGATCAAGCTTCGTGCCCTCATCAAGAAAACAAATTCATCATCGGTGTTCCACGGAGCAAAGCATATCGAATATAGGATTTTCGTATATTTGTACTTAATATATACATACAAAGAGATTGTTCCCATATTTTTTTTTGAAGAAATACAAAAAAGATTTATTTTATAGTACAATTTTCGTTTTATTTGAATTTTGTGCTTAGAAATTTGACACATTCAGTGGGATATTCTCTCCTCTTCATCTCTCAATAAGTCGAATGGCACCCAACAAGAACACCTCTCAAAATTCTAGAAACACTGAAGAAACAATGGCTCATAGGTCTGCTTTCATTGCTCTTGAAGCCTACAACCTTTGAGTTGTAGTATGATACCAAATTACTCAATTTCAATTAACAAAATAATCGAGCCTACGGGATAGAAATCAAAGCCGTCCCTTTGTATTTGCATTGCTATAGTGTATGTATAAGCTCCTTCAATGGAGATTTACAAGAGGAGGAGGAAGAAAGAAATAGAAGATAGTTAAACTCATTAAGCATGAAACCCTAAATAACTAATTCTCCTATTTATAACAAACAAGTAAAAAAAATCTTAGTAAAATATATTGAGCTGATATGGCCAGCACACAGTTGGGGATGAGACGCTGACAGCAAATTGGCAGCAAGTAGAGGATAAGATGGCGCGAGCAGTAGGCGCCAAGTTTGGGATTAATCTATGTTCGTATCAATGCTGTCCCCTTGAGAAGATCCTCGTCCTCGAGGATCAAATGAAGGGAAACGAAGCTAGAAGTCGTAAAGGAACTCCCATGTTGCATCTTCTGGAGATTGGCCCACCCATTGGACCAGGACTTGAGTAGAAGCCAGGCGACAGCGCTTGACGAGCCTGCGGTCAAGGATGGCGAAAGGCTAGGCGGGGTAGCAACCAGGGTCCAAACTTTATGTAAAGGGGTGCTAGAGCCGGGAATTGAAAAACACTTCTTCAGGAGGGAAACATGGATGGTATGGTGGATGGAGGCGTGAGCCAGTAAGTCAAGACGGTAGGCCACAACACCAACTCTATCAATGATTCGAAAAGAACCACAGAACCGCGGAGCTAGCTCATAGAAACGGCAAGCTTCAACACTCTGTTGGCAGTATGATTGGAGCTTGAGCTAGACGTAGTCGCCAATTTGATACTCGCGGGAAACCTGATAGCGGTCACCTCGTTGTTTCATGCAGTTCATAGCACGGAACAAATGGTGGCGAAGGCGGGCTGCAGTATCTTCGTGAGCAGACAGAGTGTGATCTATGGCGTCAACAGGGGACTCGCCAGGTAAGTAAGGGAGATGAACCGGGGGTGGTTGGCCATAGAGGAGCTCAAATAGAGTGGACTGAGCAGAAGATTGGACTGAAGTATTGTACCACCATTCCGCTAGAGGAAGCCACTGAGTCCAAAGCCGGGGCTATTCACTGATCATGCAGCGTAAGTATGTTTTCAAACAACAATTAAGGACCTCTATTTGGCCATCAAACTGCGGGTGGTATGATGAAGAAAGGTTGAGGTGAGTACCCAATCGAGAGAAAAGTTCACGCCAAAAAAGGGTTGTGAAAATAGAGTCACGATCACTGAATGGTTTTCGGGTAAACCATGAAAACGATAGATAAGATCAAGGAAAAGCTTGGCAATACCAGCGGCGGTATATGGGTGAGTGAGCGATAGGAAATGAGCATACTTTGTTAAACGGTCCACCACGACGAGGATAACCAAGCGACCGTCTTTTGGGGGGGGGGAGACCTTCAATGAAGTCCAAGGAGATAATGTTCCAGACGGAAGTTAGGACCGTAGAGGTTGGAGGAGACCAGCAGGGCCGAATGTATCATATTTGTGGCGTTAGCAAACAGAACACTGACAGATGTAAGATTGGATGTCCTGGCAGAGACCTTTCCAGTAGAACAACGGGTGGTTGCGACGGTAAGTAGCATCAATGTCGAAATGCCCACCCTGAGTGGAGTCATGAAGCCATAGGAGAATATCTTGGCGAAGGATTATGTCATCGCCAACAATGAGGCGCCCATTATAGCGTAACTGACCCTAGCGCTAAGAATAATGAGGGTGAGAAAGGGGTTCTATCAGCTTATCGTTGATGATACCCGCCAAAACTTGGTCGGTGGACAAAGATGCCTTTAAGCGATTGAAGAAGTTAGAAGAGATAGAGGAGAGAGCCATGCAAAGGACCTCAGATCCGGATAGGCGAGAAAAAGCATCGACAGCTTGGTTTTCAGAACCCTTCTTGTAAATGATATCATAATCCAAGCCAATCAACCGAGAAAGCCATAGATGCTGCAAAGAAGTAGATAATCGTTGTTCAAGCAAGAATTTGAGGCTTTGATGATCGGTGCGAATGATAACGTGACGTCCCGTGAAGTACTATTCCCATTTCTCAACGGCAAAAACAACAGCAAGTAATTTGCGTTCATAAACCGAAAGGTCCTAATGGTGGGGGCCAAGAGTCCAGCTTATTTAAGCAATTGGCCAATCGCCTTGCATAAGGACAGCGCCAATACCAGTTTCGGAGGCATCGGTCTGAATGATAAAGGGCTGAGAAAAGTCAGAAAGAGCCAGAACTGGGGCGGAAGTGAGGGTGTGCTTCAAACTGCCAAAGGTAAGCTCAGCGTCTAAATTCCAGAAGAAGTTATCTTTCTTTAGTTTGTCAGTCAAGGGTTTGGCCATGGCGCCATAACGAACAATGAAGCGATAATAGTACCATGAAAGACCTAAAAATCCGCGGAGCTGTTTCAGAGATTGAGGACGAGGCCAATTGGCGACGGCATCCAGTTTTTTGAGATCAATGGGGACGCCTTCCTTAGACACAAGTGCCCCAAATACTCAATCCGTGAGGCACCAAACGTGCACTTGGCGCGATTATTAGTGAGTCCATTGTGGCAGAGGATGCCAAGAACTACTCGAATGTGATCCAAGTGAGCTGCACAAGTGCGGCTGTAAATCAATATGTCGTCAAAAAAGACAAGGACAAGCTAGCGCAGAAAAGGTAGAAACAAATTGTTCATTAGACTCTGAAAAGTGGATGGGGCATTTGATAACCCAAAGGGCATCACAATGAATTCATAATGACCAGAGTGAGTTCGAAAAGCAGTTTTTGGAATATCCTCAGTAGCCATCCGGATTTGCCAATTGCCAAATTTGAGATCAATCTTGGAGAATAAAGCGGCACCGCCAAGTTCATCCAAGACCTCCTCAATGATGGGTATCAGGAATTTATCTTTGACGGTCATTTTGTTGAGTGCCCAGTAATCAACGCATAAGAGCCACGACCCATCCTTCTTTTTGACAAGGATGACGGGAGCGGCTTGGGGAGAATCGCTATTCTGAATGACCCCCGCGAGCAACATTGCCTTGATTAGAGAATCAATGAGATCCTTCTGAAAAAGGGGGTACCGATACGGGCGAATGTTAATGGGGTTGCTGCCTTCCTTGACGGGAATGCGATGATCAAACGATTGGCATAACGGGGGAAGTCCAGATGACGTGGTAAAGACATCAGTGAATTCAGTGAGCAGCGCACGAAGCTCTGGCGAGGCGTCATCGGTAGGTTGCTCAATGTGAATCGAGAAACATGAGGTGGGTTCAGTTGGCAGGGGCCACTAAAATGGCATAGAATGAAGCGGATGATGAGAGAAGTGAAGAAAGCATGCTTTCCGTTATAGCCTTCAGCAGAGATGGGCAGATCCCCCGGAGAGTGTATCGTTGACCATGTAATCCGAAAGACATTCGGAGTTTTGAAAAATTCTAGAGGAGGTCACCCAAGGTACGAAGCCACTGAATACTATGGACCATATCACAGCCAAAAAGTGGGATGACTAACATGTATGATTGGAAGGTGGCATCCTGGAGACGCCAACAGAAATTATGGCAAATACTGGTGCAAATAAGGAGCTTGCCATCCGTGACGGTAACTGAGTGGTGATCAGTGGTATCAATGGAGCAACTCAGCAGCTTGGCGAACCTAGTATCTAAGGATTTATGGGTACTGCCAATATTAATAAGGATGCTCAAAGTGCGGTGATGATAGTGGCCTCGAACTTGCATTGTCTGAAAATGCGGGACCCCTTTGAGAGCATGGATCGAAATATACAGATCAGAAACCGGATCTAGGTTTAGGTCTAGCGGATCAATGTTGGTGGAAGGCTGATCCTCTTCATTCGCCTCAAGCCAAAACACAAGAGCTTGATTGCGCATGGCGCACTGATGGTCCGGGGTAAAACGGTCCCGGTAAGAAAAGCACAGATTATGGGCTCGGAGATCATCCAACTCGAAGGGTATTAAACAGAGTTGTGTTAGGAACAGTGTCCTAATATCTAGATTTATTATGTTTATATTATTTTATTAAAGAATAAAATTGAAGTTCCAGTTGTTTCCATGATAAATTTGTGTAGCAAGAATTTATACTGCATGTGATTTTCTTGTTAGAAACATCCATGAGATAGGTGTAGTAATCAAACTACAATTTACATATTTGTTCTAAGTGGTTTATGAGATTAACCCACAGATAGAATTGGAAGAAATGGTATGGATTGTTGTTTAAAAAACACGTAGTTGAATACAAGTTTGGACCGCTTGTAAGCTAAGATTATAACGTGACACTTTAGATGACTTGTCTTGGTCTTGTTGATGGCGTTCAAAAAGTGTTATGTTGGTGTGTTTAATAAGATTGACACACTGAATTGGACCATGTGGATTACTTGTTTCTAGACTACTATCGGAGACGAGTGATTCATGTTGTACTGTTTGAATGATGACTGTAATCCTGAGAGTATATGGGCTTGTGCATGAAGCGTTAGTCACTTTGGTGTACTATAAGTAAGGTCTAAACACATGACTGAATTCCCACGTGCACTGGGTAGCGGCGTGAAGTGTGACAAGGATCAGGTATTCAATAGGGAATTTACAGTCTCTTATGAGATACAGATATCTCCTTAGTTGATTTGTAAATATTTGAATAGTTTGGAAACTTTGGCCAAAGTATTCCAAGTATTTGACATTTGGAATTTATACTATGAATATGTTCAAGTACAAATGAGTTATTCAGTGAAGGGCGAGTTGGTAACTAATGGAGAAGCTGTGAGAAGAATAATGGTAGTAGTTATACTTATTCTTCGTCATGAAAATTTAGTGGAGGGGTTATTATCATCAATACAGTCTATTAGAAAAATATCGAATAAATGGTTTATGTCTGGAGTGCAGTGAGATTTATTTATTGGAATTAAGTCTCATTAAATAGTAATTAAATTATTTTATGAGATGATTAATTTAACCCATTTGGAGCTATATTTAAATTGTTTCTTAGGTCCCTGTGCAAGCCTCTGTATTTATTGCTATGAAAAAATATTAAAGAATTCATGAGATGAATTATTTATCCATGAGATAGGTAAATTTAATTTTACCAAACATTATTCATGAGATGAATAGAAAAATTAAAAATTATAAAGTAAAATAATTTTTGAAAATTAAAAATTTATAAGATGAATTTTTACATAAAAAATGCAAAATTTCGAATTAGGGCTCGATCCGTGCGTTTGCAGATCGAACAAGAGCGCTGAGAGGCCGGGAGGGCGATCCGCGTTTGCACGGGCGAGCCAATCACAGCCTGCCACTTGTCATGGTCAATTTAAATAAAAAAAGAGAGGCGATTTTAAACTTTTTAAAATGCAGCATTTTTGAGCGGATTTTTGATTAAGTATCACGTTTTGTTTAGTTTTTCTGGGTTTAACTTGCGCATCCCACATCACTCATTTTAAAATTTTTCGCTTCAGTATACTACTATAAATAGATGTGCCTATTTAGAGGTTTGACATTCAATTAAATAGAAATTTTTAGGGTTTTTGAAATTGTTTCGGAAACCTAATTGGAGAGAAAAATTTTCGTTAAAATTTTTCTTTCCCAGTTTAATATTTTTCGGAGCCCGCCCTCCAGGCAGTTCGAGGTCATTGCGTAGAAGATCACGGGGCCTCGATTTTGGTATTCTTATGAAGATTATTATTCTTTTGGGTATTCTATTTTTGGAGCAATTTCAGGTATCTCTTTTTTCCTTCTTTTAGTTTTTCGCTTTTCTATTTATTTACTGTATTCGTTATTATGCCTGTTTAAGCTTATGTATTATTATGAATGTATTAGAGTAAAAGGCCTGTAGATCTAAATTAAAAATTTAGATATGTAGATTTAAATTATGAATTTAAATATGTAGATTTAAAATTATAAATTTCAAGTCAACCCTAAGTATGAATTCTAAACCCCTTCTGTTGCGTAAACTTTATAAAATTAGGGAAAATTTTTGAAATTCGTCCCAACTACCAGTATTAGTGTGAAGGGATTTATAGAGATTACTCTATTCCTGGGAACTCTCCCAAGTGAGGTATCATGAAGCGTGACTCTCTGACCGAGGGCTTAGGTCAAGAGAAGAGTCTCCTACTCTAAGTGCTCTAATAGGTGCATTTTGTTATGACCACAGTTGAGAACTGTTAACCCAACTGTTGGCATCAGAGATATTTTTCCCAACAATTGACCCCGAGGTGGCAGTCTAGGTTTGGCGGTTAGGGCAGGTAATAAACGGGCGGGTGTTCTTGGGGGTGGGAGGACGGGTAACAAACGAGATGGACCCAATAATGGGAGTAACAGTGTAGATTTCAGTGGGTTTTTCCCGGTAATGCAATCCATATAAGCACAGCTACGCTCTTGTTGCTTAGCAAGCGTAATGGCATCATGGATAGACCATGGTTTGAGCATAAGTACTTGACCGCAATATCCTCTCTCAATCTGCCTAACAGGATGTGAATCATTTGATCCTCATTCAGCCCACAACGGTTCACTAATGCCTCAAATTTACTTAGGAAGGCATCAACACTACCCTCTTGCTGAAGTCTCATCAGCTCAGTTACAGGATCGTTGGCAGATTCCGCGAAGCTAGATCGAATTCGTGGGGCATAAGCTTCCCATGGGATGTAAACGCCTGGGGGCCAAGATTTCTCAAAGGATTTATGCCAGTCTTGGGCATCATCCTCCATTGAGATACTAGCTAGCATGACTTTTAACTCCTTCGGTGTTCCATCTAGCACAAAATACCTCTCACACCTTTGTAACCACCCATCTACACCTCTACCACTAAACTTTGGAAAATCAATTTTTGTAAACTGAGTGGAGGCTTGGTAGTTACCTTGAGCAACCGCGGTGATTGGAAGTCAAGAGGCGCCTGACGTGGAGGGGGATGCTGAAGCGGTGGGGGAGCTGGTTCAGGGGTTGGCGTTTGGGGTGGTGGTGGGCGAGTGACCATCTGAGCCAAATTGTTGTATCGAATTAAGGGCGCTTACAAAGTCTCACTGATTCTAGTCACGGTGTGTTCCAGCTCAGTAAAACGCTGCTCGTGAACTTCTTCCCTTTCTCTCATCGAGACTTGAGATCGGGTTCCCTCAGCCATGACAGCCTCGATCGGGTAGCTGGGAAGATGAACGGCGGTGATGGGAGTGATGAACTTGCTCCGGCAATGGTGAAAAAGGCCGAGGAAGAAGTGCTCTGATACCATATGATACCAAATTACTCAATTAATACTCAATTAACACAATAATCGGGCCTACGGGACAGAATTCAGAGCTGTCCCTTTGTATTTGTATTGCTATAGTGTATGTACAAGCTCCTTCAATGGAGATTGACAAGAGAATGAGGGAGAAATATCTAGAAGAGAGTTGAGAGAGAGACAGAAAAGGGTACACTCATCAAGCATGAAATCCTAAATAACTAACTCTCTTATTTATAACAAACAAGTAGAAAATATCTAGAAAATATCTTAGTAAAATATATTGAGCTGATGTGGCTAGCTCACGGTTGGGGATGAGACGCTGACAGCATATTGGCGGCAAGCAGATGATAAGATGGTGCGAGCAGTGGGCACTAAGTTTGGGACTAGTCTATGTTCGTATCAGAGTAGCAACAAGAAGCAAATCCAAATTTAATCATGCTCTTCTCTCTTTCAAGACATCTTCTAATAGGAGAAATATGTCCCCTCATATCAATCCAACATTCCAGCCACTCGATGAGTCGATAGAGGGGGTTGATAGTTGCGGTTCATTGCTCGCATTTCCGTAAAGAAAATCCACGGAATATGTTGGATCGACTAGTGTCGTAATGTTGACTAGCATTATCCCTGTAGAGGAGTAGCTAACCAAGTTCAAGTAATGGTGGAAATTTTTGGTAGGATTGTAACTGAGAAAGATGCGCAAATTCATGTGCAAAGCCTTTAAATTGCTGCCTTGCACAATAGAGTTTCTAACAATGAATCCAAGAAGAATATCGGGAAGATTGTTGCTAAAAGTAACGTTTCAGATTCTTATGACGAAGAAGCATCAGCAAATCTTTAAAGGCTACTATTGTCCTAAAGCCTGCCTCAACTCCAGAGTCTGCACCACTCGCCACCTTATCGATCCAACAGATTTCAAGAGTTGACTGCGAACACTGTCAAAGCTCATATGGGTAATACTTCTTATGGAAATCATCTCTACTAGAAGCCATACAGTCTAACGATTGACAGCCTCAAGATGCCTAGTGGTTATAAGCCACCGAAATTCCAGCAATTTGATGGGAATGGTAACCCTCGCCAACATAGTACTCATTTTGTGGAGATATGTCGTAACTGGTGAAGCAATTTGTGCTCTCTCTCAAAGGTACTGCTTTTGATTGATACATTGATCTTGAATCTGAATCTATTGATAGTTGGGAGCGGAATGGAAAGTGAGTTTCTCAACAGGTTTAACAATACTCGTCGCACTGTCTCCATGGTTGAATTCATGAACATGAAGCAGTGGAAGGATGAACCAATGATTGACTGCATTCAGCACTGGCGTGTTGGACTATAAAAAAATTTTTTAAACAAAGACAACTAGTCGTGACTACCTCAATTAATCAAAGAATGATAATACAAAAGAAGAAACGAGCCTCACTTCAAACTTGGTCAGAAAATTTAAATGTTAAATCTATTGTTGGTTTTTAATAAAAATTTCTATTTGCTCTTCCTTTTAAAAATAATAATAATAATAATAATAATAATAATAATTAAAAAAAGGGAGAAAGGGAAAAAAAAAAAGAAGAAGCAAAGTGACGTTGGTCACTATAACGCCAGGTTTAATGCTAGCCCATTAACTTCAACGGATAGTGCTGGCCCAATAATTCACAACGGATAAATATTGATTTTGTTATTATTGTATTGATTTTATTTTTACCCTATAAATAGGGACTTGAATGTGGTGTTTTAGACAAAAAAAAAAAAAAAAAACACAAGTATTCATCTTCTTCTACTTATCTATAATTCCCTTCTTTATATTGTTTGAGTTAAGAGTGTTTGGTAGTATAGTTTTTGCCTCTTAGATCAATGCAGAGTCTAAGAGCGTTAGTGATAGCTGAGCATTGTATCCTGGGGATGGCACGCTATTCACCTACTGCATCGGGCTTATCCGTAGGAGCGTGGAAACCGTCTTAAAGAAAGCGTGATCCGTGCCTCGCTCAGCTCTACTTCATCGGTAACTCTTCAGTTCTATGCTATTGAGGTAACAATTTTTGTTTATTTTCTCCAACAGTTTTAAAACGGTTTCATGGATTCCACTATAGCCAATACTACCCCTACTACACCTATTTCCAATGATCTTAACAAGCCTTTCCGTTTTTCCGATGAGCATTTTAAACGTTGGGCAAAAAAGGTCTTATTTTATTTAAAACTCATGAAGGTAGTATGGATTCTCAATAATGAGGACCCTAATGAGAAATATGCCACTAAAATGAGTGATAAGGAAAAAAAGAAACATGCTACCTTGGTTGAAAAATGGCAAAATGATGAAGAAGACTGCAAAAATTATATTCTCAATTGCCTTTTCGATGATCTTTATGATTATTACTCTCTTAACTATGAAAGTGCAAATGAAATTTGGACGGCGCTACAAGATGAATATGATACTGAACAAGCCGGGGTGAAAAAGTATGCTTGTAGCAAATTTTTCTGTTTTCAAATGGTAGAGGATAAGTCTTTCCAAATACAAATACGAGAACTCCTCAATCTTGTTAATGACATCAAAACTGAGGGCGTAAAAATAGATGAGCAAATGCAAGTAGCTGCTATAATAGATAAACTTCCCGAGTCTTGGAAAGAATTCCAGAAGAGGCTTCGTCACAAGCAAAAGGAGCTAACAACCAAGACCCTCATGGTACGACTACAAGGTGAAGAGGAAGCGAGAAAACAAGACAACAATGAGGTAACTAATAAAGACCGCAACAAGGTAAATTTTATTTCTGCCCATGAAAACACTACTAAGGGTCCAAATAACAAGTCCAATGCCTATCTAAAACCTAAGGGGAATGGAATGAAATATAATGAACCTCGTAAAAATGGTCCTAAAAATGGTTCTAAATTTGGTCAGAAATATAAAAAAACAAGGCAACCCACCTAACGGTCAAGGGCAACATAAACGTACTAATGTTGCTTGTTTCAATTGTGGAAAAATGGGTCATTTTACCAGAGACTGTCGTTTTAGAAAAAATGAACCCACACCTCAAGCTAATGTGACCGAGGAGCCACTTGTGGCTATATTAATAGAAATTAATCTGTTAGAGAATTACGATGGATGGTGGACTGATACGGGTGCCTCTAGACATGTTTATCAGGACCGAAATTTGTTTAAGACCTATTCCCCGATAGAGGTTGAGAAAAAAGTGTTACTTGGTGATTCTCACATGACTAAAGTTTTAGGCATTGGTGAAATTGAAATTAAATTTACTTCTGGCCGTGTTTTGACTCTTAAGGATGTGTTACATACCCCTAAAATCCGCAAAAATCTAATGTTTGGATATTTGCTAAATAAACCGTGTTTTAAGCAAACTATTGAATCTGACCAATATGTGATCGCCAAAAATAATGTCTTTGTTGGGAAAGGGTTTGCATGTGATGGTATGTTCAAGTTAAACATTGAAATGAATAAAGATAACTCAGTTTCCGTTTATATTGTTTCTTGTGCGAACATTTGGCATGCACGTCTTTGTCATGTTAATAATAAATATATGAACTCTATGTGCTTTCTTGGTTTAATTCCTAAACTTAGTAATAAGTTTGAAAAATGCGAAAATTGTAGTCTGACCAAGATTAGTAAAAGCCCTCACAAGTCGGTTCATAGAAGTACTGAATTATTGGAACTCATTCATTCTGATATATGTGAATTTGAAGGAATCTTAACCCGTGGTGGTAAAAGATACTTTATAACATTTATCGATGATTTTTCTAGGTACACCTATGTCTACTTAATTAAAAATAAAAGTGAAGCATTCCAAAAATTGAAAATTTTTGTGAATGAAGTAGAGAATCGCTTTAATAAAAAGATTAAAAGTTTTAGAACTGATAGAGGTAGGGAATATGAGACTTTAGGGCTAATAGAATTTATTCGTTCTGAAGGGATAGTACATGAAGTTACTCCCGGTTACTCCCCTTCCTCAAATGGGGTGGCAGAACGTAAAAATATGACACTAATTGGTTATACTAATGCTATGATGGTTAGCGCTAGTGCACCTAAGAATTTATGGGGGGAGGCTATACTCACTGCCAATTATGTTTTTAACAGAGTACCTCGAAAAAAAATACTCCAAACACCTTATGAATTATGGAGAGGGAGAAGACCTAATTTGAATTACTTAAAGGTTTGGGGTTGTTTAGCCTTTGCTAGAAAAACAGACCCTAAAATTACCAAATTAGGGGAAAGAGCTATTAGGTGTGTCTTTATAGGATATGCCTTTCATAGTAAAGCATATAGATTCTTGAACCTAGAGGATAATATAGTTATAGAGACAATGGATGCTATATTTCATGAAGACAAGTTTCCTTTTAAAACAAAAATTGATGGGCATATTGAAAATTCCTCGGAGGTTGATCCTGACAATACGTTTCCAGTAGATTCTTCAACCTTAGAACCTAGAAGAAGTAAGAGATTAAGGATTCAAAAGGATTTTGGCCCCGATTATCTAATTTATAATATACAAGAACATTGGTGCGTATTTTTACTAGCAAGTGCACTAGTCGCTTCAAGTAATGCAGAGTGAGTAGAGTATCGTTCCCACGAGGATTGCTGAGTGATTACTGAAATTAATAGCTTTAATACTATTTGAAAGATTAAAAATTAAGGGATTTCGTTAAAATAAAAATAAAAACAAAAGATAAAGAAATACAAATAGAAAGTTAATAAAAGTGTTAAAACAAAGTCTAAGGCATCCGATTTCACCTAAGTTGCAATAACATGCCTTTCTATTCTCTATATTCATGTTGTTATTGCCTATTGATGGTTGAAAATCCTAAATTACTAAATATTCTCTCTCGAGCAACATTTATCGTACTCTTTAACATATTAACCCATCACTTTCGCGTATGAATTTAAATAAGAAAAGAGTTATAAAAGCTCTATGATTTTCTTTTAAAAACTGCACAAATTGCGTTAATCTCTTTCGAGCATTCGCTCAATTTATAGTGCTGATCACCTCAGCAATCATCATAAATCTCCTTTCGGTCCCATTATGAATCATTACGGGCCTTAAATGGTGATCAAGCATTTAAAACTCATGAAGAATAATGACAAACACTTCAACAACGCAATAACATAAACATTGAATATCTTAAATTAGAAATAAGCATATTTTACAACTTAGGCTACATCGTAGCCTTAGATTAACAAAATTAGTTCATGTTAAACCTAATATTCAACATTACAAGCATCAAAATACATGAACTAATGAAGAAAAATGATAAAACTAACAAAAATAACAAAAATACCAAAAACAGAGCAGAACAGGCATACCCGACCTGTTCTCACCACATTCTTGCTCGATTTTTTTGTGTTTTTTTATCTGAAAACTTGATGATTAAACTCCCTGCATCCTCCCCTATTTATATAAGTTGATTTTGGAATAAAAAACTTAGAGAAAACCCCAAAAATCAGCTCCCATTTGTGCTTCCCAGCGGCAGCTGCTGTCTGTCTGTGAGTTGCTGATTTTTTATTGATTTTGAGCTTGATCACCGCCTAAATCTTGACCATAATTGGTTTAAGTTGAGTTGATGCATCAATGAAGTTATTTTATAATTTTTTTGCAGCTCGCACCGCCAAAACTTAGCTCAAACTTTAATTTTATTCGATATTATCTGCACAGCTGTATTGTGACCTCCTAGCCACATTTTCAACCAATTATCTTGCTTTTCCTCTCCATACCACCACCCAAATACTGCAATAACATGCTAAGATGATGTTAGATAATGTATTTAAGCTTTGGATTAATGTATTTTAGTAGAAAAATCAAGAAATATGGGGCTGTAAAGCAAGCTTGCTGCAGCAGGTGCATCACCTGCTTTGATACTTGTAATTTGTTTATATTTTCCATTTTTTTCTAATTTTTTATGCTTAAAAAAGCTTTAATAAATGTTTAATTATATTATACAAGGTATAAAAGATGGATAATGAAGATAAAAGCTTGAATTTTAGCTAAAAAATGATGCAAAACTTGTAAAATAGGGTGGAAGTTAGGTAATTTTGGTAATTTTATACAATTTTTGTTATTATTTTGTAATTTTATTGATTTATCTTGATTTTACTTATTGAAATTAATGATATTACTAGCAAGATTTAATACAAAATTGGAGTTTTTACAATAAAGTAGTAAAATAGTCAAAACCGAGCAAAAACGAGCAAAAGTGATAAAATTAGAAGTAAAATGTTTTAAAATGTTTTAAAATGATATAGATAAATATATACAAATTTAAGGTTATCAAAATACCCCCAAACTCAAATCTTGCTCATCCCTGAGCAAGGCTGAACATTTCAGCACCATATCTCATGTTTTTCAAGAATTTTTCTACTGTTTAAAGCAAGTGTACTTTAATTCAGAAAAGAATAACCGAAAATTGGCGTTTAAGGCTGTGAAGGTAAAATCATCCTTTCTAAGGAAAAATCTATCAATCACCTAGATAGCCAAGATTCATAAGTTAGGAAAGCAAATTAAGTTTATCCGTTCATTCAAATCTCATGACATTCAAACAGTATAGAGGACAAAAATTCATACCACTCATAACAAATCTTATCAAGTATGCCCAAAACTAAAACACCTTTTTTTTTTTTTTTTTTTGAGAGGAACTTATTTACTCAAGCCACTTTCGGCTCATTAGTTTATCTTCAGCGAGAATCAAGCTCGGACTCCTAGGCGATGACCCATAAGTAAGAGAAGCCACCACTGAGATGTCCCCAATATTACCAAGTGAGTATATCTTTAGCGAGAATCAAGCTCTGACTCCTGGGCGATGACCCATAAGTAAGAGAAGCCACCACTGAGATTCCTTCTCTATGACTCCCCTGAGTTTATCTACAGTGAGAATCAAGCTCCGACTCCTAGGCGATGACCCATAAGTAAGAGAAGCCACCACTGCGACGCCCTCAATATTGGGTAGCACATATCTTTATTTATGCCAGATAGTGGTGCTAGAGATTCAATTTTGTCTACTTCTTTTTTTTAATATATATATATCATACTTTCTTTTAGATTCAGGCATAACTTTTCAAAGCTCATTATAAGATGATAATCCTTAATATAATCTATTCAAATTTGAATATCTTTTAATAAGAAAGAAAGGTAATAACTAGTGAACTCAAATACCATAGTTTTATCAAGATAATGCCTTAGATTTTTGTTTCACTATTAAAGCACAAAAACAATCAATTCTTACGTTATTCCAATTAAATTACAGTAAACGAGCTAAGAAAGAGTAGAAAAATAGTCTAAAAAGCATGATGATAAGTTTTCAAAATACAAGGGGATTTTATATATATATATATATATATATATATATTGCTTTTATTGTATTATTATTATTCAAAATGCAGTAAATCTTAAAGCATAGAAAATCTTTTTGTTGGCCTACCCTATTTACATCCCCATACAAAGGCTCCGAACTCTAGAAGGCACTTAAGCCGACTCTTAAACATAAGACTGGAAAACTTTTCGAAAAATATTTTAAAATCTTGAAAACTGCCTTTCCCACTCCTAAATATAGAATTTAACATTGATTTTTTTTTTTTTATGTTAAAAGGAATATACAGCAAGCGGGAGAGAGATACATCCCCGGTTTGAGGATCGTTCTTTGATAATGCATGTGGACTTCGTGCCACCCCCAAACTTATTATGAAATACCTGTTTAAACAAAAACGTAAAAGACACATGAGACAAAATAAAAATAATGAAAGGAAACTAAAATTAGATAGATAAAAATAAAAACACTTGGGTTGCCTCCCAAGAAGCGCTTTAGTTTATAGTCGTTAGGTCGACTTTGTGGGTGGATCTATCCTATGTCCTGAAGAAGAATAGAGTTACCACCATCCATCCATGAGGACCATTTTCTGCCGTGCAGCTTTCTCGTTCTCTTTTTTACACGACCTCCCCCACCTTCCCTAATCTTGGGCTCTTTGAGCTTGATTTGCCACAGTTTGAATTTTCCTTTTTGGTTTCTTTTTTTATTTTTCACTGAGGCTTTCATGGTTCCAAAAATTTCAGACCATGTTAGATAAGCTCTAAATTTTATTTCAATGGCTGGTGGTGGTGGGTCGGTAAAGATAGTGTTGGTCATTGGTGGTTTAAAGTTGACTAAGGAGATTATGTCACATTAAGGTGGCTTTTCTAATGTGGCTTCGTCTCTCAATGTTGTGGCGCTAATTTCATCCCCTAATTTAGTGATGGTATCGCTAGACATGAATTTTCCAGATCTCTCAGAATATTCCTCTATTATGATCCCTACTTGTGGCGCAGGATTTTGGACGGAGGCTCTTTGGTACTTTAAGTCACTCACGGTTTCCATGAATTCCCTGTATGTTTCTTCTAAGTTATAGTTTTTTTCTTGGGACGGATAAGTGGGCTGCCAAGATGCTTCGTGATGGTTACAGGAAGGGTCCATCCATTGTTGATTATAAGTGATAGAGTAGGGATTGTTCTGGGGTTGGCCAAAATTTGACATGTAATTACTTTATTCAAAACCCCATGAGGAAAAGCTATTATCTACTAGATCTTCTTTGCTAGCATAGTTATTTTCACAAAATCTACATCTACGAGCACCAATAGCACTCATTTGATCTATTAACACATGAATTTGTGAACTTTGTGCCGACATTGTACTAATTTCATAAATGCTCAGTTTTCTTCTTGGTTCAGCTTGATAATGAGGTCTCATGAAGCTATATTGCTCAAAACCAGAGAAAGCAAAGATATTGCCCAATTGACATTCCTTACTAGCATGGTTATCTGCACAAAATTCACATTGAGGAATGCTAGCAGCAAGCCTGTCTTCAATTAGTGAAAGTTGAGCAGATAATGATTTAGATAAAGCATGGTATTGAGATCTTATAGAGATGCAGCAAGCCATCACTTTTTTTTTTTTTTTTTTTTAAGGAAAAAGTTTAATACTAAAAGTTTTGAAAATTTTAAAGATAACAAATTTAACGAAAAAAATAAAAATTTATCAAGAATGATTAAAAAGTTAAGATAAAGTTAAAATTGATTAGAAAACTCAAAAAATAACAAACTACAATAAAATAAATAAATGTATGAAGATAAATTTTTCAAAATTTCAACAAAATTTACAAATTATTAACAATTTCAAATTAGTATCAAAACTATGTGGTATCAATATCACTCAATTATAGACAATCCCCGGCAACGGCGCCAAAAACTTGGTGCGTATTTTCACTAGCAAGTGCACTAGTCGCTTCAAGTAATACAGAGTGAGTAGAGTATCGTTCCCACGAGGATTGCTGAGTGATTACTGAAATTAATAGCTTTAATACTATTTGAAAGATTAAAAATTAAGGGGTTTCGCTAAAATAAAAATAAAAACAAAAGAGAAAGAAATACAAATAGAAAGTTAATTAAAGTTTTTGGATTTTTATTAGATAAACAAAGTCTAAGGCATCCGATTTCACCTAAGTTGAATTAATATGCCTTTCTATTCTCGATATTCATGTTGTTATTGCCTGTTGATGGTTGAAAATCCTAAATTACTAAATATTCTCTATCGAGCAACATTTAGCGTACTCTTTAACATATTAACCCATCACTTTCGTGCATGAATTTAAATAAGAAAAGAGTTATAAAAGCTCTATGATTTTCTTTTAAAAACCACACAAATTGCGTTAATCTCTTTCGAGCATTCGCTCAATTTATGGTGCTTACCACCTCAACAATCATCATAAATCCCCTTTCGGTCTCATTATGAATCATTACGGGTCTTAAATAGTGATCAAGCATTTAAAACTCATGAAGAATAATGATAAACACTTCAACAACGCAATAACATAAACATTGAATACCTTAAATTAGAAACGAGCGTATTTTACAACTTAGGCTACATCGTAGCCTTAGATTAACAAAATTAGTTCATGTTAAACATAATATTCAATATTACACGCATCAAAATACATGAACTAATGAATAAAAATGATAAAACTAACAAAAATAACAAAAATAACAAAAACAGAGCAGAACAGGTCAGGGTCTGCCTGCTGCGACCCGATCTGTTCTCACCACATTCTTGCTCGATGTTTTTGTATTTTTTGATCTGAAAACTTGATTATTAAACTCCCTGAATCCTCCCCTATTTATATAAGTTGAGTTTGGAAAAAAAAAACTTAGAGAAAATCCCAAAAATCATCTCCCATTTGTGCTTCCAAGCGGCAGCTGCTGTCTGTCTGCGAGTTGCTGATTTTTTATTGATTTTGAGCTTGATCACCGCCTAAATCTTGACCATAATTGGTTGAAATTGGGGTTGATGCATCAATGAATTTATTTTATAATTTTTTTGCAGCTTGCACCGCCAAAACTTAGCTCAAACTTCAATTTTATTTGATATTATCTGCACAGCTGTATTGTGATCTCCTAGCCACCTTTTCAACCAATTATCTTGCTTTTCCTCTTCATACCACCGCCCAAATACTGCAATAACATGCTAAGATGATGTTAGATAACGTATTTAAGCATTGGGTTAATGTATTTTAGTAGAAAAATTAAGAAATATGGGGCTGTAAAGCAAGCTTGCTGCAGCAGGTGCATCACATGCTTTGATACTTGTGATTTGTTTATATTTTCGGTTTTTTTCTGATTTTTTATGCCTAAACAAGCTTTAAGAAATGTTTAATTATATTATACAAGATATAAAAGATGGATAACGAAGATAAAAGCTTGAATTTTAGCTAAAAATTGATGCAAAACTTGTAAAATAGGGTGGAAGTTAGGTAATTTTATACAATTTTTGTTATTATTTTGTAATTTTTTTTATTTATCTTGTTTTTTTTTATTGAAATTAATGATAAAACTAGCAAGATTTAATACAAAATTGGAGTTTTTGCAATAAAGTAGTAAAATAGTCAAAACCGAGCAAAAACGAGCAAAAGTGATAAAATTAGAAGTGAAATATTTTAAAATGTTTTAAAATGATATAGATAAATATATACAAATTTAAGGTTATCAAACATCCTCTTGTTATTGAAGATGTAATAATCCAAAAATCCGAGACTTGGATTTAATTGTTGAAATTGGCGGGAATGGAAGTTGGTTGCTAAAATCTGTTAAGGTTGTTCAGTTCTGGTGCTTCTACTATTGTTCTGTTAAGGCTGCTACTACTAATATGCTGCTGTTGTGCTGTTAGTTGCTGATTAGAGTAGTTAGTGATGTATTAGCTTGGTCTTTAGCTTCTTTACTGCATTGTAATAAATGTAGTAGCTGCACTATGTGGGTCTTACTGTTGCATTGCATTGCCTTAGCTGAAATGTATTAATCTGTGTTGTAATCTGTAGTAGCATATGTGTGGTTGGGTTGTTAGCTGGTCTTGGCACCAATTAGCTTAGGTAGTTATGTTAGTAGATATTTTAGTAGTTGGTTATTAGTAGTTTAGTCTAGATACATTGTATTAACAAGCTTGTTCTTGCCTATAAGTAGTTAAGCTGCTGTATTCAGAAATTCATTCAATCAAAGTATCAACAAATTATCTCAATTGAGATTAATATTCTATCTCTCATCTAACTCTCTCTATTTCTCATCTAAATTCCCTTCTTTCTCTCATCTAAACTCTAAACTCTACTTCCTTATCTCAATTTCAATTCTTTCTTATCTCATATTCTCAATCTATCCGCATTTTATATTAGTTTACATTCGTGGTTCAAGCCCGAGCATAACAATTGGTTTCAGAGCCTTGTTCGGCTTCCGAATCAAGCTCATATCTGAAAAAAATATAAAATCTAATTAATTGTGTTGCAATTAATCAATAAAAACAATTGTGATACAAATTAGTTCTGATTTTGTGATCAGAAAATTCAATTCTGAATTTTGAAGCAGTTATTGGTGGTTATTGCAAGTCTGATCTGCAAGGCCTGGGATTAGCTTTCGGTTGGGATTAAAATTGATCCACATTGCACTTGATCATCATCAAAAGAGCGGAAACTAGTGCATTGAGGTGATTTCAGATGCTAAAATTCAGAAATTGTGGTTGAGGCGAAATTTGTCACTGTAGGCGAAAATCTGACAGCATTTTTGCGCTCCGAAAGAGTTGAAATCCGATATTGTTCTTGAAGATTTTTGGGTATCGTGTGTTTAAATCATCATTACAAACAAAAAATCGAACCAATTTTAGATTCTTAGTCGGAATTACTCAAGATATCATCCCTATCAGAAATCGTTCGAAGTTAGGGTTTGTCGAATTCGTGGTGCGCGAAACTCTGCAAGCTAGGGTTTGTAATCATTGACGATTGTCGAACCGATAGCAAGTGGTCGTTTGTACGTACGAAGGAGTAGAACTTCATTAAGCAATCGATCGTTGAAGATTTACGAAACAAGTTTCACATTTCTGCGAACTTGTATTCTGCAAGCTCTTGTTTCAGATTGAAGTTTTTGCTCATACTTGCGTTTGTTGCTGTTAGTTGAAGTTCAGACCAGATTGTGAAGATTCAAGGTGAGTTTATGGCTGGAAGCATGACAACCGGATCTGCAATGGCCAAATCTGTTGCAAGTCCAACTTATGCCGATGTGGTTAGTGATAATGCAGAACAGGACCAGCAAGTTACTCGTGTTGAGTTGAATGCAGAGTTAAAAACGTTAATGATTCAGCTTCATCAGGAACAACTAGAGAGAGAGCAAAGAATGGGGGATCGGTTGCGCAATTTGCTGAAAGAACAAGAGCAAACATTTGGTGAGCGCTTCGGTTTGCATACTCAGCGTTTGGAAGAGAAAGTGGCTGATCAATTACATCAACAAAAGCAGTAAATCGTGGAGGCAATGATTGAACAAGCAAACGAGATTGATGGAAAGATTGATGCTAATTTAAATCAACAATTACAAAAGTTTGAAGAGAGATTTATTGAGATCAACAAACAAGCAATCGATGCAAGAGTGAAGGAGCAATTGCAAGGGATTGAGGGTAGAATGGATGGTCGTTTGTCCATGTTGCAAAATCAAACACAAAAACAGAATGTTGTTGCAGATGGTGGTGGTTTGTTGCCTATAAGTCAGGTATTGAGAGCCTCTAATTTGCCTCAAACACAAACACCAAGTGTGGGAGATCATCAACAAGCGGGACTTCAGGGAATTAGTGCAAGTATTGAACCTCACATTCCTCAAGCAGATGATAACCGAACTCAAGATCAGGTTCCAGTTGCTGTTAAAGTTGACAGCCCTCAAAAGCAAGCTACTGATCAGAGGCAAAGCTGAGCTGAAAGCATGAATTTTGGACAGAAAGATCACCCTTCGGATCCACCTAATCGACCACCAGAACCTGCTGTTTTGTTCAGATCCAGGTCTGAAAATTTAGGACATTTTGATACAATACACACGCAGCCGGTTGGTTCGAAAGCTGGGCTCGTTGTTCAGTCTAGTGTTTCGGTTCAACAGCATCACCACGGCCAAAATGCAGCTGACATGGTTCCTAATCTCAGCAACGACGTCTCGTATGGCAGTAGAAACAATGGGTTTAGACAACCGAGAGTTCAACTTGACAATTTTGATGGAAAGCAACCTCACTCTTGGATAAAAAGATGTGAGCGATATTTCCATTTCTATGCCATTCCCGATTATCAAAAGGTGGAATTGGCCACGGTTTATCTCCAAGGGGATCACGAAGTATGGTTCTACAGCTTGTTAAAGAGCAATCCCGTTCATACTTGGGACAAGTTCGTGTCTGAGATATGCGAGCGCTATGATGATGAAGAAGTGGGCGATGTCGTGGAAAGCTTCAACAAATTGACGCAAGTCACTACCGTGAAGGCCTATATGATGAAATTTGAAAATCTCCGAGCCAGTATGATTACAATTGCACCCCGAGCCCCCGAGTCCTTTTATGTCTCGAGCTTCATCAGTGGGTTAAAATCAAAAATCAAGAACTTGGTGAAGGCTCTTGAACCTACTTCCTTGTCTCAAGCTTTTACGAAGGCAAAATTGATTGAGGCCTCAGACTTAACATTTCTTGACCGGCCCAAGCATCGGGAAGAAAATTTCCAACATCATCACAAAGGGTTAGACCACAAAAGATTTGATGGGCATAAAGATCCGCTAAATATTGAGAAGGAACCCCGGAACCGCTGTTTTAAATGTCATCAACCTTATGTACCCGGCCATAGGTGCAATCCTAAGCTTCTCATGATGGCTAGAGGAGTTGATGTTGAAGAACAATCTGAAAACGATGAATGTGCTACTAATACTGAGGGTTCAGATCAGGGCCCCTGCAGCGAAGAAGAGAGGGACATCACAGTTCGTAACAAGGAAGCAAGAAACATGTTCAAGAGGATGTCCAAGTCCAAAGCACTCCAACGTGGAAATGGGAACTCCAATGTCCACAACAATAAGTGATTTCCTAGTCTCGTTCTCTTTCATCCTTGAGGACAAGAATTTTTTCAAGGTGAAGGGAATGTTACAATCTGAAAATCCGAGACTTGGATTTAATTGTTGAAATTGGTGGGAATGGAAGTTGGTAGTTAAAATCTGTTAAGGTTGTTCTGTTCTGGTACTTCTACTACTGTTTTTTTAAGGCTGCTACTACTAATATGTTGCTGCTGTGCTGTTAGTTGCTGATTAGAGTAGTTAGTGATGTATTAGCTTGGTCTTTAGCTTCTTTACTGCATTGTAATAAACGTAGTAGCTGCATTGTGTGGGTCTTACTGTTGCATTGCATTGTCTTAGCTGAAATGTATTAATCTGCGTTGTAATCTGCAGTAGCATATGTGTGGTTGGGTTGTTAGTTGGTCTTGGTGCCAATTAGCTTAGGTAGTTATGTTAGTAGATATTTTAGTAGTTGGTTATTAGTAGTTTAGTCTAGATACATTGTATTAACAAGCTTGTTCTTGCCTATAAGTAGTTGAGCTGCTGTATTCAGAAATTCATTCAATCAAAGTATCAACAAATTATCTCAATTGAGATCAATATTCTCTCTCACATCTAACTCTCTCTATTTCTCATCTAATTTCCCTTCTTTCTCTCATCTATACTCTAAACTCTACTTTCTCATCTCAATTTCAATTCTTTCTCATTTCATATTCTCAATCTATCCGCATTTTATATTAGTCTACGTTCGTAGTTCAAGCCCGAGCGTAACAGTAATATGTTTAGTCGAGGATGAACCTAAGTCCATACAGGAAGCTCTCACATCACCTGATTGTGAATTTTGGAGAGAAGTGATTAATGATGAAATGGACTCTTTACATGCTAATAAAACATGAAAGTTAGTAGATCTACCCGAAGGTTGCAGAACTATAGGGTGTAAGTGGGTTCTTAGAAGAAAACGTAGGCCTAATGGCTCTATAGATAAGTTTAAAGCTAGGTTGGTGGCAAAAGGCTTTACACAAAAGGAGAATATTGAGTTCTTTGATACATACTCACCCGTAGCTAAAGTCTCCTCTATTCGGGTGCTAGTTGCCATAGCCGCTGTACACAATTTAAAAATACATCAAATGGATGTAAAAACGGCATTCTTACATGGAGACTTAGTTGAAGAAATTTACATGGACCAACCTGAAGGATTTGTAGAACCGGGTAGTGAACATAAAGTGTGTAAATTAACTAAGTCTCTATATGGGCTTAAACAAGCCCCTAAATAATGGCATGAAAAATTTGATGCTTGTCTTGTAGATAATGGGTTCAAAATAAATGAGAGTGACAAATGTATATATTATAAGTCTGTTGGCATTTCTCATGTGATGATCAGCTTGTATGTGGATGACTTACTAATTTTCGGCACTAATCTAGATGTCATAAATTCTACAAAGACTATGCTCAAAAGGAATTTTGACATGAAACATATGGGTGTGGCTAACGTTATCCTTGGTATGAAATTAAATAGATTTAGCAATGGCATTTTACTTGATTAATCTCATTATGTAGAAAAGATCCTGAGAAAATTCAAATACTATGATTGTAAACCTGCTAGCACACCGTTAGATCCAAATGTTAACTTGGTTCCCACTGAAAAGAATGAGGATGTCATTAATCAAAGTGAATATGCTAAAATTATTGGTAGTCTCAGATATGCTGCTGATACATCACTTCCTGATATTGCTTATGCAGTTGGTGTTTTGAGCAGGTTCACACACAAACCATCTTTCCATCATTAGACTGCCATTAATAGTCTAATGAGATATCTGAAAAGGACTGTGAATTATGCTTTATGTTCTAACAGATTTCCAGCTGTAGTTGAAGGTTTTTGTGATGCAGATTGGAATCCTCACACTGGAGACGCTGTGTCAACTAGTGGGTATGTGTTCACCTTAGGTGGTGGTGCAATATGTTGGAAATCAAAGAAGCAAACAATTATAGCAAAATCCACAATGGAGGCAGAGCTTATTGCTTTATCTGTAGCATGTGATGAGGCAAACTGGTTGAGGAACTTATTGAATGTGGGAGAAACCAGTGCCATCTATATTGTTACATTGTGATAGCACTGCGGCAATTGAACGTGCGCATAATAATTACTATAATGGAAAATCCAGGTCTTTGAGAAGAAAACACAGTATAATAAGAGAACATCTTACTAATGGCGCCGTGAATATTGTTTGTGAGGTCACATGATAATATTGCTGACCCGTTAACAAAAGCTCTAGCTAGAGATAAGATCTGGATGATATCGAGGGGGATGGGCTTGAAGCCCAAAGAAGAATAAGTTGCTCATGAGGATACCCTAAAAAGGGACAAACGAATCATAGAGTAACTGGGGTAGCATGCCTTGTATTTGTTATTAATTGATAGCCCATCCCTATGGTGTAGAGCATGCTTACTTGTGGCCGTAATTGAGGTTGAGCTAATACAGCTCTTAATGTAGTCTGTAGCCCATACGGGTGGGATGTGTGGCCATGAGCACATCCTTAACGGACTCACCTATATGAGTGTGGAGGTAAAGGCCGCCTCTTATGAGAACCTGGGTAAGTTCTCTAGAGCGCTCATGAAATCCAGGAATGCACAGGGCCATAATGTGCGGACTTCCAAAACTGATGTACACTTTGAGCTTTCGTATGTGTGATACGTTCTACGTGCCTTCAAGAAGCTAAAGTTTTAAGGCTAAGTCCACTTTAACTCTAGTACAAAAATTGTTGAAACACTAGTAAGGGTTTCAAGGCAAGGCCACCCTTATGATGTATGAAAGTTCTGCTTAACTCAAATTTTTATTAAAAGGTGGGGAATTGTTGGTTTTTAATAAAAATTTCTATTTGCTCTTCCTTTTAAAAATAATAATAATAATAATAATAATAATTAAAAAAAAGGAAAAAGGGAAAAAAAGGAAGAAGCAAAGTGACGTTGGTCACTATAACGCCAGGTTTAATGCTGGCCCATTAACTTCAACGGATAGTGCTAGCCCATTAATTCACAACGGATAAATATTGATTTTGTTATTATTGTATTGATTTTATTTTTACCCTATAAATAGGGACTAGAATGTGGTGTTTTAGACACAAAAAAAAAAAACACAAGTATTCATCTTCTTCTACTTATCTATAATTCCCTTCTTTATATTGTTTGAGTTAAGAGTGTTTGGTAGTATAGTTTTTGCCTCTTAGATCAATGCAGAGTCTAAGAGTGTTAGCGATAGCTGAGCGTTGTATCCTGGGGACGGCACGCTGTTTACCTACTGCATCGGGCTTATCCGTAGGAGCGTGGAAACCGTCTTAAAGAAAGCGTGATCCGTGCCTCCCTCATCTCTACTTCATCGGTAACTCTTCATTTTCACACTATTGAGGTAATAATTTTTCTTTATTTTCTCCAACAGTTATACACATTAAACCGGATTACTATGGCATATATATAAATACAAGAAGGTAACTTTAAAAATAAGGAAAACAAATTGAAATAAATTTAAGAAATTTCCAAATTAAAAAAATCATAAAAATTGAATATGAAAATATTCCTAATTGAAAAATAAAAGAAAAAAAGAGAGAATCCTAATTGAAACATAAAAGTGAAGAACAACCAAAAAAACAAAAAAAATTCCTCATTGAAAAAGAGCAAAAACTAAGTGAAAAGAGAAAAGTGGGAAATAGACAAAAATTAAGAGAGAGAGGGGAGAGGGAGAAAGAGAAAAAAAAAAAAACAAGGAAAAAAAAAGAAGAGAGAGAAAGAAAAACTAAAAACTGTTGTAAATATTAGATATTTTTGGGTACAATTTTTATAGCCGGATTCAAATATTATTAAATATTATAGAAAATTATAAATTATGTAAAAGACCTTTAAATACATATATATATATATATATATATATATATATATATATATATATATATATATATATATATATATATATATATATATATATATACCCATTTTCTTTGCAGTTAAGAACCCCTCAGTGCCAAAATCGTTGTATAAATAGCAAAGAGGTGCAGCCAAAATGAAAAAGCAAGATGAATTGAAAGAAGTGAAAAGATTGAGATTTTGAGAGTTTATATTTATATAATAAAATATTGAGAGAATTATTTGAATAAAAGAAAAGCTTCTCTGGTTCTCTTGTTCCTATATAAACTACTTGTTATTTTTCTTTGAATATATTTTGGTTTTTATTTTTATTCTCTTCCTTTTGAGTATGACTTGTTCCTAGTTAACACATTATCAACACGAGTCTTCAGCAAGTTGAGGATCGTTATATATAAGTTTTAATTTCCTAATCTTTGTGATTTTCTTGAATTTACTGCTTTTAATATATCTGAAAAAAATTATTTGCCTTGGGCCCTTGATGTTGAGATTCACCTTGATGCTATGAATCTCAGAGATACAATTAAAAGGGAAAATAACATATCCCTGCAGGATCACGCTAAAGCAATGATATTTCTCAAGCATCATATCCCTGAAGGATTGAAAGCTGAGTATATTGCTATAAAGGACCCGTATGTCCTTTGGTTGAATATAAAGGAGAGGTTTGATCATCAAAAGTCTATGATCCCCTCTAAAGCTTGCTATGAATGAATTTACCTATGATTGAAGGATTTTTCAATTGTAAGCGAGTATAACTCTGCAGTATTTAATTTTACCTCTCAATTAAAATTATGTGGGAAAAATATTACTGAGAAGGATATGTTCGAGAAAACGCTCTCCACTTTTCATGTCTCGAATATGCTCTTGCAGCAGCAATATCATGAACTAGGATTTAAAAAAAATACTCAGAGTTAATATCATGTCTCCTCGTTGCTAAATAAAATAATAAATTATTGATGAAATTCATCAGACACCACCCACTGGATTCGAACCATTCCCTGAAGTAAATGCTTCGACAAATGACCGTCAGGGATATGGTCAAGGTCGTAAACGTGGGCGTGATCAGGGCTGCGAACTAGGTTATAGTCGCAGTCATAATAACTGGCACTATGGTATTCTGAATGGACCAAAAAATTTAAGAAGTCCACAAATGATGAAGAGATAAAGTGGAAAAGTGAAGGAAAGAGACAAACTTTCAATTTTCATATTTTCTATTTGTATATTTATGGTTGGTTAAACAACCTACTTTTTTTATTACTCATTCATTAATATGGTCGGCTATGCCGCCTACTTATTATTAGTCATTCATATACTCGGCTATGCCGCCTACTTATTATTAGTTATTTAAATGCCTATTTTTTAATTAATGATTATATGTATGTTATGTTTGAACATGAATGGTAAAAATTCATGTCTCGAAGACAGTATAACAATAATGGGTGTTTGAAACTTATTAAAGGCTCCAGAAGAGCACATGTCATGTTTCCTGAAAAAATAATATTTTTCATAAGTAAGCCTATCTATTTAGTCTTAAGATACCCTTCAAGATGGTTAACCAGAAGTAAACGGACCCAAAGGCTTTTATAGCATGACTATTTGAGTCATCGGGATATAAATATGATTAAAAGAATTATTGAAAATTCTTACACCCATTGAAGAACCAAAAGATTCTTATATTAGATTAAATACATGTGCTGCTTAAGGTAAAGCAATTACTATATACTCAATTAAAATTGAGTTTTGAGTCCCATGTATTTGAAGGATACAAATGGGATATTTGTGGGCCAGTTATTTTATTATGTGGACCAATTTGGTATTTTATAATATTAATAGAGGCCTCTTCCCTTTGGTAACATGTTTGTAAATAATCCACATGTAATATGGTATTTGTGGAACTCCTTGCATAAATAATCTGACTATAAGCTTAAGTCGTGGATTATATTATAAGAAAATGTAGGAGAACTTACATTCCGATAATTTAATGATTATTGTATGAGATGAATTATGACATAGCCCGCGTACAGACATATAATGGTTTTGCATATTTTTCTGATTAAACGCCTGCAGTGAATGGCTAGATCATTACTATTACCTACTTTTATATAGGTACATATTATGATATATGTTGCAGCACTAACCAACTTATTATCACGGATCTCTCTAATATAACTTGTCTTTGACAAGATTCAGATATATATCCCACTTATGAATACTGCATATTACAATTACTCCACCTCAATACTAAAAGATGGGTCTAAATAAGGGGACTTAAAATTTATGATAAATTATCTGGAGATATTAATTGAAAATATTTTACAGCATAATTTGCTGATTGTAAATTTGATGAAACAAGGTTTCTAGAATCAGGGGAAGAAAAATGAAAGTTGAAAAATGAGAATGTATGTGGAATGCATCACCGAACCAGAAGTTCTAAGAATTGTTCACTTATAAAATATTACAAGCCAATTGTCAGATGCATTCATTAATGGAAAGAGGGTGACCAAATAATATGTCTTCAATATAGATGCTCCTACTCGAATTGATATCTTAATCACAAGCAATATTTTAAAATATTGACAATTGCATCCATTGCAGCCTAGAAGGGTAGCAAATATATCGGTTCCAAGGATATAATCTGAAAAAGAAAATGAAGCAATAAAAAAAATTGGCCCCTCTATTATGAAACTCTTGAAGAGAAAAAATCTGCAGAGATAATAATATTCCTCAAGATTATGGGGTACTTAAGACTACTGAAACTGCTGAAATTTCTAATGATAAAGAGATCTCTATGAATTACGGGATATGATGGAACCGAAAAGAAATGAAAATTGATCAATTGTTTGCATATATAGTAGCTACTGATCTGATCAAATAAATTGAAAAACGTCAATAAGAGTTCGTTCAAGAATGCCAACAAAGAAATGACTGGCTCAAAATAGAAAGACGCAATTGAGGCTGAATTAGCCATGTGTAATTTTTGGACCACAAGTCCAAATGCCTAAAGAGTAAAACATGTAGGCTACATATGAATGTTGGTGGAAAAATAATGAGGTAGTGAAAAGTACAATTTGCAGCCCAAAGTTTATTATAGAGACCAGAAATAGAAGGGACATACATAAGGAATTGATGCACTTAATTTGGTGGTCTATATATGTCTTATATATGTGATAACAGCTTATTCATATATATCATTTGAGATGATATTTATATGGCTTTTCAGGATGGGGATCCTCAGAAACTGCCTCTCATTAGGGTATTCCCCTGATGGGGTAAGGCTGCGTACATCCTACCCCTCCCAGACCCTACTCATGCGGGAGCCCTTGTGGCACTGGGCCTGTTGCTGCTGTTGTTGAGATGATATTTATATGAAATTCCTTGAAGGACCAAAGATGTCAAAAGCATATAGTTCAAAACCGTGGTACGTATCTACTAAAAGAGGGATATGCTAATATCATCATGACTCCTAAAGAATTTGAAAAAGCTGTTACATACCAACATTGAGAACTCGAGATTGAGGATCTCGGAAAAGAAATATTTTGTCTCCACCTGTAGATCAAGCACTAATATGCTAGAGTATTACTCTATAAGTCAACTTACATGAGTTCGGTACTTAAGTGTTCCGATATGTTGTTTAGTGCCTCAATTTTTTTTGATTCCTTAGGCTCTTTTGATCCTCAATGAGGTAACGAATGAATCGTTGGTCTTAAAAGTACCACACCTTGGTATAATTGACGCATTAACATAGTCGTCACACAACTGAGTATAAGCCTTCGATTAACTTGTCACCAATATAGAGTACGGGCACCACTATGAATGAGTATGTGGTCAATGTTTATCCTAATGGAATGACCAATATAGCACTATTTTTTATGTCAAACTCACCGTTGATTTGTATGCAAATATTGGTTATTTAGTTGACCGGCATTAGGTTAGTGACGAGAATGCTATTTTCTTAAATAGCTATATTGCTATGTTTTGGTGATCTACTAACAATTGCAGTTACTATTGAGACATTTGCACTTTATGAGCACATAGAGAATGGGTAATGTCAAGGCCCTTAATCTAACATATTTTATAAGCTTCCAATGATCAGGGGGAGTCAGATAGCACCATATGAAGACAAGTTTAAGTATATTATTCAAGCTAAAGAAATTGACGGAACCAAGCACATTTCAATGAAATCCTTTCAACTCACGAGTTTCAAAAGAAGGATGAAGCAAATCTTAACAAATTCGCCGAAGAACCTAGAAGTGTTATTCGAGAAAGCATCTACAACAAACTTTTGAGAAATCGACACAAGATTGCCATTCGCTAACCCCAGGACAACCCTGGTTAATGTGCGCCCATTAGGGGGAGTTAAATACGCACGTACTCTTTTTCCTTTGCTATGGTTTTTTCCACTGGGTTTTTTCCTGGCAAGGTTTTTAACGAGGTAATTTAGGAAGCGTATATAACATGGACACTATACACTATCAAGAGTGGTATGTTCTGCAATATTGTAAAGTAAAATATCCAAAGGAGGAATGTTGTAAATATTGGATATTTTTCGGGTATAATTTTTATAGCTGGATTTAGATATTATTAAATATAGTAGAAAATTAGAAATTATGTAAAAGACCTTTATATATATATGTACATACACACATATAATATATGTATATATATACCCGTTTTCTTTGCAGTTAAGAAACCCTCACCGCCAAAGTCTTTGTGTAAATAGCAAAGAGGTGTAGCCAAAATGAAAAAGCAGGATGAATTCAAAGAAGTGAACAGATTGAGATTTTGAGAGATAATATTTATATGATAAAATATTGAGAGAATTATTTAAATAGAATAAAAGCTTCTCTGGTTCTCTAATTCTGATATAAAATACTTACTATTTTCTTCGAGTATATTTGGGTTTGTAATTTTATTCTCTTCTTTTTGAGTATAATTTGTCTCTAAATTTATAACAAAAATAAATAAATACAGAGAGTGAGAGGGGAACAAAGAAGAGAGAGAAGTAGAGAATAAAAAGTACATAATACAAATCACTCGCAATATTTGTCAAATAAATAGTTACAATCGGTGAAACACTCAAGTCGATATGTCAGGGTATCAACTACTTCATTTGGTTGATCCCATATAGTCACAAGGCGTAATAACTATCAATACCTACAAGTGAAAACTTCATAAACATATACCCAAAAATTAAAAAAGTTCACTATCAATCGAACTACGTGGGTTTTAATCCACTTACAGTAGTACATAAGCAACTTACATTTTGCCAGTCTAAGCCCAATTTAATCCAAGTTAAATTCCCTTTTATTTCTTAACATACAAAAAAGTGCCATTTTTATAATTGTCATGCCATTGTTATGCTTACAACTATCAAATTATTAAATTTTACCAAATCTAACTCTAACCTGACTAACGGTACGATTTAAATTTTTTTTCATTACTTATTATCATATATTTAATTATCATCATTGAAATTTTACTCTATATCATCATCACCACTATTATTATTATTTTATTATTTTATTAATATTAGTGTCAACTTATTGACATTATTATTTTGTTATTCTTACTATTATTTTATTATTTTATTATTACGTATAATATTATCTTATCAATATCAATATTATTTTTCTTATCTCATTATTCTTTCATTATTTTATTATCATATTATCATTAATAATATTATCTTATCAATGTTGTTATTATTTTTTTATTGTTATCACTATTTTTTAATGCAGGAGCCCTTGGTGGTACTGGGTTTGTTGTTGTTGTTGTTACTATTTTTTAAATTATTTATTAATAATATCATTATTGTTATTATTGTTATTATTATCACTGTCATCATCATTATCATCTTTATTATTTTTATAATTATTAATCTAAAGTAACTCAATTATATCTCAATATACCAAAAATAACCCAATTATATCTCCTAATAAAACTATAACTCAACTCTAACTTTTCTACCAAAAAATAACCCAATTATATTTCCCAACAAAAGAATAACCCAACTTTAATTTCATACCAAAAAATAACCCAATTCAATATTTTTTTAAATCAAAATTTTCGAGATTGATTATTTTTTGGTAGAAAAGTTAAAGTTGGGTTATTTTTTTGTTAGAAAATAGAGTTGATATATTTTTTATAGAAAAGTTAGAGTTTGATTATTTTTTAATTAGGAGATATAGTTGAGTTATTTTTTGATACATTGAGATATAATTGGATTGCTTTTAAATTAATTATTGATTATTTTTATCATTATTATGTTACTATTATCATTATTATTAGTATTACTACTATTTTATTATTATTGTTGTTGTTGTTGTTGTTGTTGTTGCTACTGCTATTGTTGTTGTAGTTGTCGCTGTTGTTGTTGTTATACTTATTATTATCTTATTACTATTAATATTATTATTATTACTACTATTAATATTTGTTTCACTATTATTATTATGTATTATTTGAGTTATTTATATTTTAATACTCCGACGTTTTTAAAAATAATAAAAAGAACCCTGACCTTTTTAAATTATTAAAAAATGCCCCTAATTTTTTGCCGTATCAATAAAAAGGACCCTCTACCGATAGAGCTAACGTGGCAATTGGTTTTTATAATAAAATGACTAATAGTACGTTGCAACACCCTTATTATTACTTTATAAGTACAAAATTCGAGATATCGTGTTATATAGAAGTTATCTATTTTTGCTTAATTTATTTCAAAGTATGGTGTTATTAAAGGAATTTTTTATCATTTTACTGTAGCATTAATAAAAATACAGTTGTCACATCAGTTATGTCGAGTAAAAATGACATCATTACGTTAGACAAAAGCCTTTTTTATTAATGCGACAAAAACTTAGGGGCATTTTTATTAATACGATAAAAACTTAGGGGTCTTCTTAATAATTCAAAAAATTTAGGATCCTTTTTATTATTTCTAAAAATATCGGGGTACTAAAATATAAATAATCCTTATTGTTTTCTTTATCATTATTATTTTATTACTATTATTATATTATTATTTTGTATATTATTATTTGTTGTTATCATTATTATTATTTGTCATTATATTATTATCATCATCACTACCATCATTACCATCATTATTGTCGTTATTATATTGCTATCATATTGTTATTTTGCTTTATCATTATTCTTCATTATTTAATACTAATGTTGATAGTAACAGTACAAGCTACTACTATTACGGCAAGTGGTAACAAAATAAATGGCTATTATTACTATGATTTTTAGTAACACTATAAGTTACTATTATCAATGGCAATGATACAAATTACTACCGCTATTGCGATTATCAGCAACAATACAAACTGTTGTTGCCATTATCACTAGTAGTACTAGCACAAACTATTTCTCACACAATTGCTATAGTAATTAGTCTAATGATATTACCACAACTGTTGTTTTTGCTTCTACTACTACCATTACTACATTTGCTTCCATTATTATTGACAATACTATTTTCATCCTACGGTATTATTTGTTTATCTACTATTCCTTATTATCATTTTACTATCATCGGTACCACTCTCATTTTCCATTGCTACCTTATCATATCCTTTGACTTATCCGTTAAAATTTATTTTCCTCACTTTTGTTACCGCATATTAGGATACTTTTATTGTCATTACTATCACCTTGATGAGTATTTACATTATTACTGCATCTGTCATTATCGCCTCAATTAACTTCATATTTCTCCAAATATTTGATTTGTCTAATACACCGTCTGAAAGGACCCCCAATCCTCGTATCTCAATAGTGGTTAACTCCCATCATTTCCGTTACACGTTTACCGCGATAAAACATCCGGATATGATGTTTTTGAATCCCTTTTGAACTCCCTCATAATGCATGATGTTTTTCCTACTCCCACATGATCTATAATTCTCAACTAATTGTCATATTATTAGTACATAATAATCATTCTTCATATGCTATTTGTAATGTGTAAATCCTTGCCCAAACTTCTATTTTTGTCTATCATAAGCTATTATTTTGCAACTTTGTTGTATATAGAAAATTCTTTACTCTCACGACGTTACTGTAAAGTCACATCAGTGGTTACTAATTAAATTTCGACAATGACAAGGGTAGAAATAAAGACCGAAACAAGTAGAGTGGGTGCCTAACACCTTCTCACTTTTTAACTTAGTTCCTAAACCTAACATCTCTTGTTAGACCAAATGTTGGAGTCATTTTTATTATTTTATGTACCTTTTCTTGCTTTGTGTAAAATTAGGTGGTGACTTTACCAAAAGAAAATAGCTCAAGGACCAAGGTCCCACAGCGTAAGCTGAGCCTGATTACACGGACCATCTTTCAGAAACATCGGCATTGAGATGTGCACTCAAGGTATGAAATTGTAACTGTCCGACATCCTTCAAGCGCTGAAGCCAAGAACCTTTGAGGAACTAGCGACCTGAGCACATGACATCAAAGTGAACTTGGTGAATCACGATGGCAAAGCCACTTTGGTTCTCGACATTAAGAAGGACCAAAGAGAGGTAAAGAAAGCAGAGAAGCTAGCCAAGTCTACTGTGAAAGAGACTTTTGCTGTAAAAAAGCTCCAGTAAAAATCTCTAGCAGGCTAAGAGGAGCTGAGGAGAAGAAGGTCGCTCCGCCAAGACAAGCTAAAAGAAAGAGACCAACACTAGAAGAGTTGCAGCAAAATGTGTACCCATTCCCTAACTTTGATCTTCCTAAAATGCTTGATGATTTGCTAGCAAAGAATCTCATCACCCTTCTCGAACCAAAATTTCCTAACGAGGTAGGGTGGACCTCTGACCACAAGTACTGTAAGTGCCATCATTCGATCAGCTACCTGATAGAAAACTGCATCACCTAAAAGAATGCAACGTGCAATTGGTAAATGACGAGAAGATCATCCTTGATTCTAAGGATTTAGCTAAAGCCAACCATGCTTCCATGATTTTCGGGATACTTATAAGCCCAATGTTGTTAACTCCTTCAACGCCCTCCACCTCAAGCACAAGTGAAAGATTTCACGCATTTTAGTTTGGAACCATAGAGCCTATGATGATCTCCATTTAGGCAGTGTTTCTGTGTTCAGAAGAATTGAATGAGATTAAAGGACGTATTGAAGATGATGGGGAAGGCTGGATTCTCATCGCACACAAGAAGTGAGGGAGGTGTGCTCTCCCTCCTCAGCCTTGTCGAAAGGGGAAGCAAGTCAGGAGGACACCCCACCACAAGAGAAAAGAAAAGAACAAAAGCCAAAGACTTAGAAGCAAGAAGTAATTCCCATTAACCTCGTAAAGCAGAAGCCATGCGGTGCATTTACCCTTAAGGAGTTCTTTCCAAAAGATTATTTCAAGGCGGTCAAAATCAACATGGTAACTTATTCATGACTCCTTGAGTCATAGGAAGCACTAGTCCATGAGGTAGGGACCCTTAGTGAAGCAACAACATGCTTCTTATTTGTAGAGAAAGAGGCGAAAATCCTCACCACTCTTCAAGCGTTGCCAGCACATCTGGGTTGGCACCAAACCCTTCAATGGCTTAATGAAGTTCACATAAGTCTAGTTGAAGCTCTCCAGAATCCAACCGCTTACGCTTCTAAAGTTAGAGAAGATGAGAGTCGGCTAGAGGCATCAGTGAGGTGCACAACATGTACTGCAACTTTAGCCTTCATAGATGAAGACTCGCTGCTTGGATCAAAACCTCATATTTTCCCTTTGTTTATTGCTAGTTATGTACATGAGCAGAAAGTAAACCATATCTTTACTGATGGCATGCAAGGCATAAATAACATGTCAAATCCCACAACAAGACAGCTTGGAAGTTCTGATGAAGAGCTTTCAAATAGTAGAGTGTTGAATCAAGGTTCCAACCTCAATAGTCAGCGAGCAATCAATATGATCCATTTTGACCTTACCATCGAACATATGACTGCAACTACCCTCTTCCATGTCATTAACTCAAAGATGACATACAATTTGTTGCTTGGACGCCCTTGGATCCATAAAAATGGTGTTGTGGCTTCCACCCTTCATCAGTGCCTGAAATATTTCGAAAATGGGAGTGAAAGGAGAGTTGATTCTAACTCTAAACCCTTTTCTAAGGCTTAGGCACACCTACCCATTGCCAAATATCATGAAAAGCTAGATGCACCAATTGAAGAAGCTCAATAAGAGATCGTGACTGCTGGAAGGAAAATATTGATGGGAAGTCAGAAGCTACTATCATCATTTCCTGATGGAAGTCAGTCACCTCAGGCACATCTCAGGTTCACCAAAGTGGAGAGACCAGCAAATGCGACTGCGTCAAGAACACCTGTGATTCCTGAAGTTCCATCCGCGACCATTGTGCTTCACTATATACTGAAGTCTCAATGAAGGAATGGTGAATCCCCTTTAGCAGAATTCCATAATGGCAAAAATCTGTCATCCTTGAAGAATGGGAAAGGTTGTAGTGTAAGCATATAAGCACTGAAAGACAACAACAAACAACAACAACAACAACAACAAATCCAGTGCCTCCAATAAGCACTGAAAGACATAGCTATGATACCACTTACCTGCATAAGTTGTCAGCGGGTAACTAGTCCACCACTTCTCGAGTTTTCCTTATCCTAATGTGGGCTCGATAAGGAAAAGAAGTTTTTTTTTTTTCCTAGCACTCGGATAAAGGAGGGTTTTGATCCAAATGCCTACAAGCTCATGGCCGCTGTGGATATCTCTTTTCCAATCCACCGCCTCTAGGTGAGTTGATTAAACTCAAGTCTTACGGAACCTCTGCAACCCAAAGAAAGCACGAAGCAAAAGGTGAATTTGTAAAATCTTCGAGAGTTGGTATGGATTTTACTCCGTCCGAACCTATAAAAATTTTAATTAAGCCAAAATGAAAGCAGATTTCTTGTCTACACATCACTGCTGTCGGGATACCTGATGATGAAGTAGAGGGCAGGGGTGACAGTACAAGAATAACAAATTTTGATTGCATACGTCTGTTCTCTTCTCCTCGTTGTAGTTCTTGCTTTAATAGGATGGGAAATTCCCTTGACCCTGACCCTAGTCAAGGAGACAACATTTAGTCAAGAGGATCCATTTTCAATAGGCTCGAAAGAAAATCCTGCCTCTCGGTACCGATAAATGATTTCAAGTTGAAGAGCCAGGTCCAGCTAAAATTTCCGTCTTCAGATCACTCGAAGAAAATAGCTGGCAAAATATTTTAGGTCCTGAGCTAGTGAATTGGCATTCTCTAGGCTCCAAGTGGTTGAAGCACTTGCAAAGCCGACATAAAAGCAAAAAGGAAAGGTAGCACAAGGTGAAAATGGGGAAATGAAGTTCAAAGCGTCTTCCCTTTGGCTACGAGATGCACCATAGAGGATGAGGTTAGTATTGATGAAGTATTGAAGGAAAAAGGATGAATCGTGTTGTTCACCAACCAAAGAATGAATACAAGCAAGAAAATGACAAAAGAGCCAAGGATACGCAATCACTCAAACCAGAAAGTCAAGAAAACAAGGGAGACTTACCGTCGGAAATAGGTGATGATGTCCAATTAAAAGTTGAAGTGCGAGATTCCCTGCAACTTGGGAAGAAGTAGTTGACAATGTCGGACTACTTTAAGAAAAACCTATCGTGTTCTCCTTTAACTATGTGACTTTCAGGGAGATATCTTCACATGAGGATCCCGACGAAAAAATTATAGTTTGTCTAAAAACTCCAACATTGTTAGAAGATGGAGGATAGGAAACGGCTGAGGAGGTAGAGTTAAACTCGGGCACCACATTTGAACTAAGCCCCATTTTTGCATGGTAGCACAAGGAGATGCCTTGTATGGACCCAAGTACTCCAATACATCACCTCAAAATCTAGAAGGGAGCCAGGCCTGTAAAATAGCCTAATTAGTGATTTCAACTTGATGTTAGGGTGAAAATTAAAGCCAAAGTAAATAAACTAATCTCCATATGTTTCATCTGTGTAGTAGAAATTTCAACATGGATCTCGAACATTGTCGTGGTGAGAAAGAAGAACAAACAACTTGGAGTTTGTGTGGATTTCAAGACCTCAATAATGCTTGCCAAAAAGATGACTTTCCTTTACAAATCCTAAAGCTCATGGCCGATCCAACCATTGGGTATGAGGCTTTCCTTTCATAGATTCCACAGCTAGAAACAATTAACTTCGAATGGCTCCGGAGGACAAAAGCCACAGCATTTCCGACACCCAAGGGTATTTATTGCTATAAGGTAATGCCTTTCGGTCTAAAGAATGCCAGTTCCACCTACCAACGTGCAATACAGAAGATCTTTGATGACCTGTTGCATAAAAAGGTTGAGTGCTACATTGATGACCCCATGGTGAAGTTAAGAAAAAGAGGGTGATCATCTTAGTGATCTACATATTGTTTTTGAGAGATAGAGAAAAGTGGCCCTCAAAATGAATCCCCTTAAATGCACCTTTTTGGTGTCCTTCGGGAAGTTTCTTGGGTTACTCAAGAATCAAGGTATTGAGATTGATCAATCCAAGATTAGCGTCATACAGAACATGCCGGAGCTAGGAACTTGAATGGGCTCCGTAGCTTTCAAGGATGTCTTGCTTACATAAGAAGACTCATTGCCAACCTTGCCGATCATTCCCAGCCTTTCCAATCACTAATGAAGAAGAGAGCTCCTTTCTAGTGAGATGGTTTGTGTTCAAAGACTTTCAAAATCATAGAGAAATATCTGATGAACCCATCGATTCTGGTGGAACCGATTCTAGGGAAACCCTTAATTCTTTACACCTCTGCTAATGAACGATCTTTAGGGGCCTCTGTGCTCAAGAAACCAAGGTAGGTAAGGAAAGAGCACTATATTATATAAGCCGTTTTAGGTAGGTTCGTAGTTAAACTATTCTCCTATAGAGAAGATGTGTCTTGCTCTCATCTTCACCATTCAAAAGTTGAAGCGTTACATGCAAGCACATATGGTAAGATTGGTTTCAAAGGTAGATCATATTAAGTACATTCTTTCTAGGCTAGTTTTGTTAGTACGATTAGCAAGGTGGGCAATTCTCATCAAACAACATGACATAGTGTAGATCCCAAGAAAGCGGGAAAAGGACAAGCACTGGTAGACATCCTTGAAGAACATTCGATTCGAGATGAGTGGGAGTTGAATGATGAATTTCCCGATGAAGATGTGTTATACATTGACATATTCCCACCATGGAAGATGTACTTTAATGGAGCATCGAGAGTTGAGGGTGCACGTGCTGAAGTAGTGTTTGTCTTCCCTCAAAGACACATCCTACTACATTCCTTCATCCTCACAGAATCTTGCTTTAATAATATGGAAGAGTATCAAGCTTTCGTAATGGGATTGGAAATGGCAGTCGATATGGGTATTAAGGACCTGGACATTTATGGTGATTCAAAGTTAGTTATTCAAAAATTACTTGGTAATTTTGAAGTCATAAAAGAGGATATGGTGCCTCACTTCAAATATGCTACGAGTATGTTGGGGTTACTCCATAGAAGTGCCAATTGCAGCCACTAGGGCACTAGGTACTTGGGGGTCCTCGGAAATAGCCTCCCTTTAGGGTAGCACCCTAAAGGGGTAAGACTGCGTACATCCCCCCATGCTGCTTATGCAGGAGCCCTCAAGGCACTAGGTCGGTTGTTGTTGTTGTAAGCACTAGGGGCCGAAGAGTTCGGTGAGTAGTAAATGGGTCATTCCGCCACTTTAAGATGAGGAGTTGGAGAATGATTTAGTTATGGTATACGCCATATCTATACTCGAATTCATAGAGGAAGATTGGCGATAACCAAGTATAAATTTGCTTATGCTTGGAAAGCTTCCTGATGATTGTCAAGATTGAACAGAAATCCATCACCCGTGTTGATCAATTCTGCTATCTTAATGAGGTTCTTTATCGACGTGCTTTTGATGGTATCCTCTGTCATTTCCTAGGAAAAGAAGAAGCTATACATGCCACGATGGAATCACATTTGAGAGTCTGTGGTGCTCACTAGTCAGGTCCTAAATTGCATGAACGTCTTAAAATAATGGAGTACTATTGGCCAAAAATGGTTCAAGACTGCATGGATTATGCAAATAGGTGTGATGCCCACCAGTTCCATGCAAATTGTTTGCACTAACCTCCAGAGCCATTGCATCCAACAATAGCATCCTTGTCTTTTGAGGGATGGGGTCTGGATATTGTTGGACATTTCACACCGAAGTCTTCAGCCAGCCATACATTCCTTTTAGCAGCAACCGATTATTTTTTCGAGTGGGCGGAGGCGATCTCTCTTAGAGAGGTGAAGAAAGAAAACGTGGTGTATTTCATCGTAGTCTACATCATATACTGTTTCGGCATCCCTCGGTTCATTATAACTGATAATGAAAAGTCTTTCTACAATAACTTAGTGTCCCAACTCTTTAAAAAAGTTTAAGTTCTCTCAGCATAGATCTTCAAGGTATTATGCCGCTGCAAATGGACAGGCTGAAGCTTTCAGCAAGACTCTCTGCAGCATGCTGAAGAAGATCATAGCAAAGTCGAAGAGGAATTGGCATGAGAGAATCGGCAAAGACCTATGGGCCTACCGGACCACCCATCACACTCCTACGGAGGCAACTCCCTGTCCAATAGTGTACGGAGTAAAAGTAGTTCTTTTGTTGGAGTTAGAAATTCTTTCGTTAGGAATTGTACTCCAAGAGGGGCTTGTAATCGAGGATAACGCTCGCCTATGACTGGAGGAGTTAGAAGCATTGGATGGTAAGAGGCTCCAAGCACAACAACAACTTGAGTGCTACCAAGCTCGCTTGTCGTGCACTTTCAACAAAAAGTTTAAGCCTCATTCATTTCAAGTTGATGACATGGCTCTAGCAATTCGAAGACCCATCATTATCACGCACAAAATGGAAAGCAAGTTTGCAACAAAATGGGATGGACCTATGTGGTTCAGGAACTTTATACAAATGGGGCCTATAAAATTGTTGATGCTGAAGGTGCTCAAGTTGTCCCTATTAATAGCAAGTTCTTAACTCAGTACCATCCCTAAGTAATTAAACCTCCACTAATGGTGCAGTATGTGGTTAAACTACTAAAACACCCCTCCAAGTCCAATGTGGTAAACCAATCTATACTCTTATCCTGCAAGAGTATAAAGTGTAAAGGTCTATTTTTTATTATTATTTTTTTATATAAAACACATTTTACACTTTGTAATATGTGATGGCTTAATTCCTCAGGGAAGTTTCTCCCTGAAGGTACAAAAGTAGCTGGAAATAAATGATGTATTCAGGCACAATGTGTATATATATATATACACACACATACACAATTAAACATTGTTGTTCGCTATGTGTTCATGGTGCTCTCAAAATCAACATATAAAAAGTGGAAGTTACATTCTATCACATCATACCTAAGCTCAAATTGACTTCTACATCATACATAAATTCAAATTGACTTTCACTTCATACCCAAATTCAAAACGACTTTTATGTCGAATTCAAATTCAAATTGACTTTCATCTCAAAAAAAAAAAAAAAAAATTTGACTTTTATGTCAATTCCAAACCTAAAATGGCTTCTATGTCATACTAAAATCAAACAGACTTCCACATCACTTCCAAAGAAAAAAAAAAAGACTTATATGTCAATTCTAAATTCAAATTGGCTTCCATTTCACATGAAAATCAAAATTGACTTCTACGTTATTCCCAAATTAAAAAAATGACTTTTATGTCAAATACAAACCCGAATTGAGTTTCATGTTGCATTATGAAAAATAAAAAATTTCTAAAGATCTTTGATAAGAAACCAAATTCTATAAATAAAAAAAAAAAAAAGAGTTCATCCATGCAATGATGTTTACGAACAAAAGAAGAGAAAAAAAAAGCAGTAAAAAGGGGGCTCTTATCCCACCCTTTTTGGGCTACACTTAGTTAGTATTGCTTTCGATCTAAAGCCAATGTTTCGTTCCTTCATTAACGCCATCCCCAAAGATCAGCCCTCCTCAAGCTAGATGAAACCAGTGATGGGGTTTGACCTGGATCCTAAATGTCATTTCTGCATGAACACTTTTCCCAAGGATTAGCCCTCATGAGGCTAGCCGTGGCCAGCTGTGGGGTTTAACCCAGATCTTAAGCGTAGTTCCCACATGAATGCCACACCCAAGGATTAGTCCTCATTTGGCTAAACGCAACTAGACTTAGATCCTGAGAGTCGTTCCCGCATGGACACCATCCCCAAGGAATAGCCCTCATCCAGCTCGATGCAGACAGGGGTGGGGTTTGGCCTGAAGCTAATAGGTGGTTCCGACATGAACATCATCCTCGTGTTTAGCCCTCATTAGGCAAGACAGAGTCAGTAAGGGTTTGACACGAAGTCAACAGGCGGTTCCCACATGAACGCCATCCTCGAGTTTGTCCCTCATCAGGCATGACAGTGTTAATAAGGGTTTGATAGAAGGTCAACATGTGGTTCCCAGATGAACATCATCCTCGAGTTTGGCCCTCTTCCGGCAAGATGGAGTCAATAAGGGCTCGACACGAAAACAATAAGTGATTCCCACATGAACATCATCCTCGGGTTTAGCCCTCATCGGGCGAGACAGAGAAAATAAAGGTTCAACACAAAGTCAATGTTACAAACCGAAATTCCGAGGCTAGAGTTTAATTTGATGAAATGGGCGGGAAAACTAATTGGAGGGAAAAGCTGTTAAAATATGTTATTGGGCTGTTGTGTTTGATGCTACTGCTGTTCTGTTTGTACCATGCGTGAGCTGCTGCTGCTGTTATTTGGTTCTGTCTTAGCCGCTGCTGCGTACTACTTGTTGCTGTTATCTGTTTCGGCGCCAATAATTGTCTTGCATATTAGTTAGATTGGTTTCTAGAGTTTTCTAGATGTTTCTACTAATAAGATGTGTAGTGTTGTGTCTTGATTCAATGTAAGGCTAGCTCAAGTCCTTATAAATAGGTGATGATGTATTGTTCAATGGAAATCATTCAATCAAAATCTGAAATATCAATCTTAATTTGAGATCAACTCTACTTTCTCACCCCCTTTCCCTTCTTTCTCTCATCTAAACTCTAAACTCTACTTTCTCATCTAATTTTCCTTCTTTCTCATCTCATATTCTCAATTTATCCGCATTTTATATTAGTTTACATTCGTGGTTTAAGCACGAGCGTAACAATTGGTATCAGAGCCTCGTTCCGATCGAGTGCGTAATCAAAAATAAAAAAAAAATTTCAGAAATCAAATTAGTGTTGCTCAGATTGTGCAGATTTCAAACAATCAGATTGTGCTGATCAAAGTGCAAATTTCAAGTTCAATTCGGATTTTGTCAGCAAGGCGAAATTCTGACAAGGTGGCAAAATTCTGATAAGAGGCGAATTCTGACAAGCGAACTCAGGTGTTGAAATCCAATATTGTTCTTGAAGATTGTTGTGTATTGTGAGTTTAAATCATCTTTACAAACCAAATTCGAACCAATTTCAGATCCTTAGTCGTAGTTATCCGCACCTCTGTCAGAAATCGTCGTGGTTAGGGTTTGTTCGATGTTCAGTTCGAAATTCATCAGTTAGGGATTATAATCACTGACGAGCATAGAACCGATAGCAAGTGCTTGTTTGTGCTAACGAAGGAGTAGAATTTCATTAAGCAATCGATTGTTGAAGAGTTGTGAAACAAGTTTTACATTTCTGCGATTTCGAAATTGTACTCTGCGAAGGTGTGGATTCAGATTGAAGTTGTTGTTCATTTGCAAATATGGCCGAAGGAATAAGGTCCAGATCAGGTGCTGGTGGTGCCGGTTTGAGTGCGGATGCTTCCATTGACAAGGATCAAGAGCTTAATGATATAATGGAACAACTGAACGCTAAGTTTGATCAGCAAATTACCGAACTTAAGCAGCATAATGTCAAAGCCAGAAACCAAACAGAAAGCATTCAACAATTGTTGAGGAAGCTTTTGGGTGAGGATGTGCACAAAGTAGATCGGGTGCAACAAATTGAGCCTTCTAGCCAGATTGTTCCAACAACAGAAGTAGTCCTACCAGAAGAGTTCATTGTTGAGCAAAAAGAGGAGGTAAAATCTATTGTTGTTGAAGATGAACTCGACCATGACAATGCCGAAATTAAAGAACACAAGCTAGAAGAACCTGAGTTTGAACAAGACGATCCTTATGAAGATCCTTTGCTAGAGTTAGAGTATCTTGATGACGTTGAGGCACAATATGACACGTATCCGGAATGGGAATACGATTTCCATGTCAAAGGAATGTTGAAGAAAGCAAGGAGTAAAGCTAAAAGAAGCCAACTCAATGATGCATTGAACAATCTTTGGGAAGCAAAAAAGATTACAAAGAAGAAGATGAAGCGTGAGGAGATGTTGGTTGAAGAAGGATCTCAAGTTGCTAATGTAAATGTTAGTCCTCAAGTTCATCTTCAATTAGATGAAGATAGGCCTCAAAATCATGTTCCTGAAGTTGAAAGAACTAACAGTCCACATGAACGATCACCTGATCAAGAGCATATTCTATCTGTTAGCATGCATTTTGTTCAGAAAGATTGTCCATGTCTTGTTTGTTTGAATGCTCAAACTCACAACATCTGTATGTTTGATAAAAACAATGTTGGAAGCTTTGTCAATGCTGCAGAGCACGTTGGTTCAGCCAGAAATCAGATTCCAGTAACAAATATGTAGTGTCGGCATGCCGATCGGCAAGTTCGGCATGATTTAATTCTTTTTTGGAAAAGAGATTTGATTAATAGGGACCCTATCATGAAGCTATGCTATTGGGAAGACATTTGCAAGACATTTGTCACTGAGGTCTTAGTTGAGGACAAAGAAACCACTGCATTTTTGAAGTTACAGTTGCTGAAATTTTGGTCATTAGTGTACATCGACAAGAAATTGGGCTGTCTGAATTGCAATGGGAAATGCTTACAAGCAAATTTTGATGTTAGGTTCTCTTGGTTTGAGTTTGGAAGGCCTCCCGAGATGTTAAAGGACTTCGTATGCAGCTTTATTGGAGCAAAGATATACAAAAACAGCTGTGCAGCCTTCTATATGCAAAAATACATAAACATGAATGCATTTTGTGACTCTCAACAGCAAGAAGGAGTTGTGAGCTGTATTAACTGGATTATGAGGTGTCGTGAAAGTGTTGTTGATGTTTGGTTTGATCGGTGTAGACCTCCAGAAGAGTATTACGTACTCAAACGCAGACATTGCAGCGAGATAAACAACATCCAAGGTGCTCTGCAGAATTCAGCAAAACTTCATCCCTTCAGTTATAATTTCATGTACAATTATAGTTCTCCATTGTTACGATTCTCTTCTATTCTTGAGGACAAGAATGTTTTCAAGGGGAAGGGAATGCTACAAACCAAAATTCCGAGGCTAGAGTTTAATTTGATGAAATGGGCGGGAAAACTAATTGGAGGGAAAAGCTGTTAAAATCTGTTATTGGGCTGTTGTGTTTGATGCTGTTGCTGTTCAGTTTCTACCATGCATGAGCTGCTGCTGCTGTTATTAGGTTCTATCTTAGCTGTTGCTGTGTACTACTTGTTGCTGTTATCTGTTTTGGCGCCAATAATTGTCTTACATGTTAGTTAGATTAGTTTCTAGAGTTTTCTAGATGTTTCTACTAATAAGATGTGTAGTGTTGTGTCTTGATTCAATGTAAGGCTAGCTCAAGTCCTTATAAATAGGTGATGATGTATTGTTCAATGGAAATCATTCAATCAAAATCTGAAATATCAATCTTAATTTGAGATCAACTCTACTTTCTCATCCCCTTTCCCTTCTTTCTCTCCTCTAAACTCTAAACTCTACTTTCTCATCTAATTTCCCTTCTTTCTCATCTCATATTCTCAATTTATCCGCATTTTATATTAGTTTACGTTCGTGGTTCAAGCACGAGCGTAACAGTCAACAGTTGGTCCCCAGAGTTGCCATGTCTATCTAATGTAGACATCCTCCCAAGTTTGCCCTCTCCACCCAAGGATGTCCTCCTGTTGAAAAGGGTGGGAGAAGAAAAGAAGATTTTTTTTTCCTCTATGTCGGAATTTCATGAGTTTTTGTGAGAATTAGACCAATTTTATACAAAATATGGTAATTCAGTACATAACTATAATAATATATAAAAGTCATTTCAATGTTTTTCACAAAAATTTAATGAATTACATTGAAAACATTTACTTAGTTTGGATCTAAACTACCATTATAGTTCCAAAATCATGTGTCATATGAGATTTTTTGGATCATAACACAAGATAGAAGTGACAAAGAGTTGAGATGATAGAGAGATTTAGAGAGAATTGGAGATGAGAAGAGAAATTGAGGGTTAAGGATCAGAAAAGAATCAATATTTTCTATTACTTCACATAAGATAATACAAGAATTAACAACTAAGTTATTTATCCTCCCTCAACCACCAAACTAACTAACTTGGCTTCACAACAACTTTTCCCGCCAAAATATCTAAGCACTAAGTAACTCTTATCAACTACAAAATATCTATGAATAGAATGTTTACATTTGATTACAATTGAATATCCTACTATAAGGGTCATGACAGTCATATCAAAGTTTTTGGCAAAATATCATCAAAAACTAATGAATATACTTATTTAGTGTCGGAATCATATTTTACTTTAAAATTTCAAAAAAAAAATCTATTAAATTTTGGAGGAATGATACCTGATCGATAAAATTTTAACCTTTCAGGGTATTTAAGTGAAAAAATTTTAAATCTCAAGGTACTTCATAGTATATTTTGAATTGTTAGGATATCTATATGATAAATGGTCAAAACTAAGTCATAATTTTCCTAAATTTAATTTAAAATTTTTTTCTTTTCCTTTTCTATTAAAAAATAAATTTTTCTTAAAGATAAATAAATCGGTAAATAAAATAAATAATAATTATACTAAGAAAAAAAACTGCAAGTCTATGACTTGAAGTACACAAAATGTACCCGTCTTGAATTAAAGTGGGGGCAATTTGTGGACAATAAATTTTTTCTCTTATAAATTTTAATTGGATTAATAAATAAAATTGAGTTGACTAGATCCAATTTGATTATAAAAAATTAAAATAAATAAAAAATTGAGAAACACCTAAAAAGTTGCTCTAACTTTAGGATGATCAATATCTAAAAAGCTTCTCCATTTAAAGGGATCTAAAAACAAAGAGAGAAATGAAAGACTTTAAATCTTCTTAAATTCTCTCAACCAAAACTTCCGAAAATTAAACCCCTTTCTTCAGTTTAGAGATCAAGCCTCGGCTTAGTAAATTTAAAAAGAAATTGCTTAATTGAGATCAAGCCTCATGCCTTCATCAAGAAATCAAATTCATCATCAGTGCTTGACAGTGCAAAGCTTAAGGAGATCAAATCAAAATATTTTCATATATTTGAATAACTTAATATATGCATTCAAAAATTGTACCCATACTTTTCTGAAGAATTAAAAAGAAATTTATTTTGTAGTGCAATTTCCATTTTACTTGAATTTTGTGGTTGCAATAATTATATTAGATTCAAGCAACCCACTATAAATCTACATGTTAACTCAATTTAACTGTTATGATTCAAGATCAATCTTGAATCATAACCTAGGAGAGAGAATGTGAGATGAGAAAGAATTGAGATTGAGATGAGAAGTAGAGAGAATTGAGATGAGAGAAAGAAGATATTTTCTATATTCTTGAATGAGCATTACAATGGAAGCAGTAAACTACTTATACTATCTAACAAAGGGCGGCAAAAAATCTTGGCCTAACCGACTTACATCATCAACGAATTTTCCCTCCAACTAGACTTGCAACCTTCACATTTAATTCTTGATTACAAATGACTAACTCTTGATTATAATGGACTACAATCATAACAATACTTCTCCCTTTGAAACCATTCTTGTCCTCAAGAATGAAAAGAGGGAATTTTGCTCTTAATGAACTTGAGATCTTCCCGAGTGGCATCTGCTTTTCGAAGGTTGGACCATTCAATCAAGACCTGCTGGATCTTCTTTCCTTTCTGCTACACAACCTGAGAATTCAAAATTGCAACTGGTTCCCGAAGTACAATTCCATTGGAGGATGCAATGGGAGGACTAGGAGAGCACTCAATATCTGCTGCAATGTGCTTCTTCGACAAGGATACATGAAAGACTGGGTGAACTGCAGCATCTTGAGGCAATTCCAATCGATAAGCAACTGACCCCACCCTCTGTAGAACCTTCTAAGAACAAAAATAACGAGCACACAACTTGACATTCTTATGCAAAGCTACAGATGACTGGTGATAAGGCTGCAATTTTAAGTAAATTGTGTTCCCAATCTGAAAAGAATGATCAATTCTCTTTTATCAGCAAAAAACTTTAGACAACCTTGAGCTAGCTGCAAGTTGTCCTTCAGCTGTTGAACTAGCTGTTTCCTCTATTTTAAAATGTCATTCACCTCTCCTACATTGGATACTTCAACTTGTGACACAATTGGGAATGGAGGATTATAACCATATAATGCCTTGAATGGAGTGGCACCCCAAGAAGAATGAGCATGGGTGTTGTACCCAAACTCAGCTAAGGACAGCCACTTGCAGCACTGTTTTGGGTTATGAAATGTCATGCGACGCAAATATTGCTCCACACATTGATTCAAGCGTTTAGTCTGTCCATCCAATTGTGGATGATAAGAAGAACTCAAAGCAAGAGAGGATCCCAAAAGCTTAAACAATTCTATCCAAAAGTTGCTTGTGAACAACTATCCTGATTGGAAAGAATGGTTTGAGGAAGGTCATGAATCTTATAAATGTTATCCAAAAACACCTTTGCCAACCTCTCTGTACAAAGAGGGTGAATAAGAGTAATGAAGTGTCCATACTTTGTGAAATGATACACTACCACCCAGATAATCTCCTTGCTTTCAGAGCTTGGCAAGCCCTCTATGAAGTCCATACTTATATGTTGCCTTGCCCCATCTGGAATTGTAAGAGGTTGTAATAGCCCTGCATAGGGTACATGCTCACTCTTGGTGCATTGACACACATCACAAGCTTGCACACAATCCATCACTTTCTTCTTCATTCCTTGCCAATAGAAGTATTACTTTGCCCTCCAATACGTTCCCTTAATACCAGAATGTCCACCCAAGTGGAGGAGTGAAATGCATAAATGACATGTCTCCTCAAATCAATGGCTGAACCGATGTAGACTTTGCCATCAATTCTCAGAATACCATTAAGCAGTGTGACCTGTGTCCAACACCTCCATCTGCAGGACCTTTTATGCTTAAAGCAGTTATGTCTTCCTGAGCAAATTGATCCCCTAAGTAAGAATTATGCACCTCCTCCATCCAAGAAGGTTGAATAGCTATGATAGTTGAGCAAACCTTATCCTCTTATCCCCTTAATAATGCATCTGCTGCGGCATTGTCCTGGCCTCTTTTGTACTCAATCAAATAATCCAATCCTACCATCTTCATTAATCCTTTATGCTGCACCCCGGTGGTTATCTTCTGCTCCAGCAGGTATTTAAGGCTTTGGTGATCAGTTTTGATTACAAAATGGTGTCCCTCCAAGTACTGCCTCCACTTCTGAACTGCCATCAAGATTGCTAGGTACTCTTTTTCATAAATGGAGAGGCTTAAGTATCTAGGACTGAGGGCTTGGCTGAGATAAACAATAGGCCTTCCCTGCTGAGATAGCATAGCCCCTACTCCCTTACTACAGGTGTCTGTTTCTATGACAAATGATTCATAAAAATTAGGTAATCTCAACACTGGAGCTACACACATATCCAATTTCAAATTCTTAAAAGCTTCATGAGCTGACTCAGACCAAAAAAAGGCATCCCTCTTTAAAAGATCATTCAATGGTTTAGCAATAACCCCATAGCCATCAATGAACTTTCTGTAGTAACCTGTAAGGCCCGAAAACCCTTTCAACTACTTCAGGGAAGTAGGAATGGGGCACTGTCTCATAGCTTGAACCTTGGAAGCATCAGTTGCAACTCCATCATAGAAAATTACATGACCCAAGTATTCTATTTGAGTTTGGCAAAGGCACATTTTGAAAGTTTGGCAAAAAGCTTGTGTTTCCTCATGGTGCTAAGCACTTGGAACAAATAAGATACATGTGATTGCATTGTTGGGCTATAAACTAGTATATCATCAAAGAAAACAAGGACAAATTTTCTCACGAATGGTTTGAATATGGTATTCATTAATGCTTGGAAAGTGACAGGAGCATTTGATAAACCGAATGGCATAACCACAAATTCAAAGTGGCCATGATGTGTTCTGAAAGCTGTTTTGTGGATACCTTGCTTTACTACTCTAATTTGGTAGTTTCCTTCTCTCAAGTCAAGTTTAGTGTAGTAGACTGCTCCATAGAGTTCATCCATCAAGTCATCGATTATAAGAATTAGAAATTTGTCTTTAGTTGTGAGGGAATTTAATTGGCGATAGTCAATGCACATTCTAGACCTACCATCCTTTTTCTTGAGTAAAATCACCAGGGAAGCAAAGGGACTATGGCTATGCCTAATGAAATTAGTTTTCAAAAGCTCCTCCACTTGTCTTTCATTTTTGTTCTTTTGCGAATGTGGATACTTGTATGGTCTTAAGTTGATTGGGTTAGACTTAACCTTGAGAGTTAACGCATGGTCTAGAGATCTTTTAGGAGGTAAGGTGGTAGGTTGCTCAAATAGATCCTTAAAGTCATGCAACAACCCATTAATTGAAGGATCAGAATTCACCTTTGCTTCCATAGGTTGTGCACTGATGGAGAACAGATGGCAATCCACTGGATGTCCTTCTTCTAGAGCACTTCTTTCAACCTCTTACAGCTCATTACTTGCAGGCTTCCTTGTTCTGTTATACCTTGCAGCTTAACAGGTTCTCCATCCTTCTCAAAGGCCACTATTAATTGAGCAAAATCAAAGACAATTGGGCTGATTGCTTTCATCCAATTCACAAACCATGTCACAACCACCTAACTTCAACACCCTGAAGTCACATAGGTGAACTGATGACTCTCCATTCTCCACTTGAACTACCTACACTTCTCTTGAGTCAGCATCGAATTTCCATCAGCCACAGGCATTGCAAGTGGACTTGTTCTAATGAGCTCATGACCAACCAACTTAGCTATCTTGGGATCCAAGAAGCTATGCATGCTACCACTATCAATCAGTATTAGCAGGGACTTGTGATTAGCTTCTCCTTTTATGCTAATGGTGTTGTGTACTCCATTCCCAGTCAATCCTCTTAAAAAAACCTCAGCTTCATCTTTTTCACTTTCCTCAAACATCTTCTTCTATGTCCTTCCCTTGATCCTCTTCATTCTCATTTCCAGTGACTATCATTAGTTGCTTAGGACTACATTTGTGTCCAAAGAAGTACCTTTGATTACACTTGAAACACAATCATTGGGCCTTTTTCTCCTCTAAACTCGGTGGTTTAGATGTGCCTGGTGACAGTTGCTGCAAAGGAACCACAACTTTACTCTTCTGCCCTACTTCAGGATAGGCTAAAACTGTAGTTTTGAACAATCTTGCCTTTGAATAAGCCTTGGACAAAGTAGGTGGGTTAAGAGCCTTCATAAGATTCTTGATCTTGGGTTTAATGAAGCTTGAAACATAATAGGCTTCATTTTCCCCTGGATTTATGGACATCATTCTAGCCTTCAGGTTCTCAAAACAAGTCATATACTCCTTTACACTACTCACTTGAGCTACTTTGTTGAACTTGTCCATTTACTTCACCCCGTATCCTCATCACCATACCTTTCACACAATTCATCTACAAATTCTTGCCAAGTGATAGATGGATTGCTAAGAATTAAACTATGGTACCATACTTCCTGATCACCTTACAAATAGATAGCAGCCAACTCAACCTTTTCTACATCAAGAATTTCATAAAAACGAAAGTATCTTTCACATCTTCTTACCCATGATTGGGGTTGCATGCCATCAAAAGAATCAATTTCAACCCTTGGCTGATGAAACCCTAAGTTCCTAGCCCTCGGTATCACTTCCCCTTGCTCCTCATGAGGCTTGAGAAACAAGGGATCAGGAGGTCTACCATGGACATTACTTGTAAGCAGAATTCCAGCTCCAATTGGAATAGCTTGTCTATTGAGTTGCTCTTGCATTCCTGTCAATCTGTGCTCCACTTGCTACTGTGATTGAGCAATTTTCTACTATGACTAGTGCATCTTACCCACTACCAGAAGTACCTCTTGCATCTGCTACTACAATTTGGCCATTTGATCAGCCTGATTCACACTTACATCTGCTTCTTCTGCCATGGCAGATTGTCTCTCGCCTCTGGCCAAATTGATCGAGTGCTAAACAAGACTTACCAAATGCAATTTGCAAGCTCTTATACCAATTGTTATAATTAAAGATCAATCTTGAATCATAACCTAGGAGAGAGAATGTGAGATGAGAAAGAATTGAGATAGAGATGAGAAGTAGAGAGAATTGAGATAAGAGAAAGAAGATATTTTCTATATTCTTAAATGAGCATTACAATAGAAGAAGTAAACTACTTATACTAACTAATAAAGGGCGGCAAAATATCTTCACTAAACTAACTTACATCATCAACTAACTTTCCCTCCAACTAGACTTACAACCTTCACATTCAATTCTTGATTACAAATGACTAACTCTTGAATACAATTGACCACAATCATAACATTAACCGAACCTGTGGACAAGTGTTATGACCCGGGAGTCCAAGAAATGAGTTGGTGATGGATGTGTGCAGATTAAGTTCTGCTTCGGTTGCTGCTGATGTGGTTCGGTTGCTGCTGATGTTGGTAGTATTGTTAGCTAATGAAGATGTATTAGTTTGTTAAGTCTTCTAGTCTTGTAATAAGGTGCAATAGCCTTAGTAAGTGTTGTGTATTGTTAGTATTAGCTCCATAAGCTGCGTGAGTAATAAGTTGCAGCAACAGTGCTGCATAATTGGTTGTGTCAGTCGTATGTTAGTGTGTTGGCGCCTAAAGCCTTAGGTAGTTAGATATTTTAGTAGTTAGTTAGTTATATATTTTCTATGATTTAGATATTTTGTTAGAGTTGGTTAGTTAGTTAATGTCTAGGTACATTGTATTAGCTTGCTTGTTCTTGCCTATAAGTAGTTGTTTTGAGCTGTAATTCAGATTCATTCAATCAAATTTACAACAAACTATCTCAATTGAGATGAAACCTTCTCTCTCTCATCTAACTCTCTCTATTTCTCATCTCCTTTCCCTTCTTATCTCATCTAAACTCTAAATTCTCTAATTTCTCATCTCAATGCACTTCTTTCTCGTCTCATACTCTCAATCTATCCTAAATTTACTTAGCTTACGCTTGTGATTCAATCACGAGCGTAACAATTGGTATCAGAGCCTCGTTTGGCTTCCAATCGAGTGCGCAATCAAAAGAAAATTAAAAAAAAAAAATTTCAAATTCTGTGCTGAATTTAGTTTAGTTTAAGCTGATTGAAGTTCAAATGCGGCAATCGGATCATCTTGATCAAGTTCAGTTTAGCATTGTTCAGATCAGATTGAAAAGATCCGAAACGTGACAACAATGACAAATGGAGTGAGTGCTCAATTGGCAGCATTGGTGGCGCAGTTAGCACATATCAATCAGACTGTGTTAGAAACTAATCAGACCGTGCTAGAAATTAAGCAAAGGAATGAGGTTCGAATGCGCCTCATGTTGAAAGAGCAAGAGCAGTACTTCATTGAGAGGTTTAGTTTACACTCTCAGCAAGTCGATGCCAAGATTGCAGCTCAGATTAATCAATACAAGCAGCAATTGGAGGAATCAGTGGCTGAGCAAATTGATCAACGAACACGGTTGTTCAGTGAGAAGATAATCGATCGCGTGACGCAGCAAGCTCAAGTTAGGGAACCAAATTTCAGTGATGTAATCGAATCACAAGATGAAGATAGAATCACTCCAAGCCAATGCACGCAAGAAGTCTTTGCTGCAGAATCGCAGATTCCAGTGGCGAAATTTCATGTTAATCCTAAATTAACGAGTGCACTTTAAGAGTCAGATCGCGTTAATCCTGGAGGACGGCCGTTGGTTATACTTGTGCACCAGAGCAGTGGTGAAATCGTCTTTTAGCACAATGGCCTTTGCCACAGCGCAGTATCTTCGTAATTCTAATCAATTTCCCACTTTTCGGTACTATTTGATTGTTGTGTTTAGGTACTTCTCGCTAATTTTTCACTGCAATTTTTGCTGAATTTTTCTACTAATTCTCAGTGCAATATTTCAATTATTTACTGTAATTTACTGAAATCTTATTGCAAGTTCACTAGTTTTTTACTGCAATTTCACTGAAATTTTATTGCATCTTTTACTGCGTTTTTTACTAGAATTTTGCTGCAATTATTCTTGCTACTAGCTGCAAGTTCATTATTATATTCTAACAGTCTAAAACACAATTTAAGGTCAATAACAATTACCTTGTAAAGCTATCAAGAATAGAGCACTGTGAGATAGTCATGCACTGTTGAGAAATAACATCACGGCTTGGACCGTAACAAAGATCTTGAAAATTTTACACAAAAAAGTAACAAATGCGTAACCCCTATTCCGGTCATGGAATAGATGAAATAAATCAAAAAATGCCGGGTCCTTTGCATTTTTTTTTTTTTTTTTTTGTTTTACGCCCCGCTCCAGGAATAGTCGAAGCCATACCCAATCGAAACATGATGTTATCCAAATGCATTCCCGAAAGAACCGGACATGATAACTTTTCATCATACGGCTCGAGCAAGAATCAAAAGCGGACAGAGATTGGCCCTCGAGTGCAAAGGCAGAAGGGAGCTTGACTGCAAGACATTGAGGAATATCCAGAAAGGTATTTCGGGAATCGGCCGCATAGACGAGCTGCATAACCCAATAGCATCATACTTACATGCATCATTAACCACTGGGACTGCAAGGATAATAATACCTACCCCGTTTGTATCTAGTCTCTATTCTTAATTAGAATTCTATAAAATTAAAATTAGATACAACTATGAATCTCATGGAGAGTTCGATCCTGGCCCCGAAGGTAATTTTAATGTGGCGAATTTTCCCTCTTTTGTTTCTTTGATATATTCAAACCTGCAAGCAAAGGAATTAAACGTGAGGGGTACCCCCACAAGGCTATGGAGATCTTCATGAAGCTTCAATTTAGATTTTTTTTTATATATTCGGGGAACATTAAAGCACGCAAAAATTAGGAAAATACACACTATGTTAGCATTTGAACCCATGGCCTTCAGCATGTGAGTAATAAATTCTGACCATTGTGAGGGGAAGAAGAAATTTGTTCCCTTTGTTACCGGATGCTTTTAAGGGGATTAAGCAGATTGGTGTCATTGGATGGGGATCTCAGGTTATTAGTTAAATGGAAGTGCGAAATTTAACATGGGTGTAGATTTGGACAAAATGATAATATTGTGGGTAATGAGTGTTGTTATATGACATTCTCTTGGGGAGTACTAACCCTCCATATAAGAGGTCTTAGGTTCGAAGCTCATCCCCCATCACACAAAAGTCTGTATCCATGTTCAGCAAAGAAATTGTACCCTCTTTGTGGACGTAAAAGATGACATTCTTTCGAGCAGGGGATTTATGTATCCATTTTGGGTGGTTCTGATTGTTTTGAGTGCTTCAAGTTGCCATTCCACTACATTAGTGTCATTTAATGTCACTTATTGCACTTACTCTCGCTTTCAGCTGACAATCTGTATCGTTGCACATCTTTGAATGCAAAGTATTTGGTCATTGTTTGTGTTCTATATGGGATTCTAATTTAGATTGTCTTATTATATGCTCTATTCTGCTGGGAGTCAATTATCTATTATCCATAGAGCTTCCATATCAAGAATGGATTCTTTTGAGTTAAGTGCATCATTTATGAGGCCATGTAAGAGGTATAACTGATGTTATGAAGCTTCCTCGTGGAGAAATAGGAAAATGTTGCAGTGTAAACTTAGATCTTTTCAGTCTCTTTGAGTAAGTGCTTTTGTGACAAGATGGGAAACAAGCTTGCTGATACTAAATTGTTATTGTTGGCATTATATTTGTTATGGAACCTTAGAAGTGTCCAGTCGGTTAGGACCTTCTTGAAGTCCTTGGTTGTCACTAGTCGGGTTGGACTAGTTTTGAAAATGGTTCATTACTGTTTGAGCATTGGACATCGTCTAAAGCCTTGGTTTGTCTCCTACGTGGTGGTTGAGATAAGTTAAGTGTCCTAGTTTTTTGGGCACTGGATCAGGTGGCGTAGGTAACATGGATTTCTCAATGTTTTTCTTTAACATTTGGTTTTCTCTTTGTAGAACAGCTGTTTATGCTTGAGACTAAGTGTTTTCTTGAAGTGAGAAAGCTCTAGGTACATTTAATCAGTGGAGTAGTTCGGTGTTAATTGCTTTTTGGCCTTATGAATGGTTGGTTGAGAATCTGGCATAGATTTTTGTTTGGGTAGAGCGATTTCAAAGTTAAATTGCTTGGGCTTGACCTGGTTGGTGGTCGGAGGAGAGTCCTTGGTTTGGATTCTATTTCAGTGTTCTTTTGAACACCTGTACATGGTGCTGGTGCTATTGTTTTGTGGCTGACCATGCTGTATGAAAATTGAACTGTGTGCTTTTTTGATTTTCTGTGTGATTGTTGTAGCTAATACATGTTTAATGCTTGAGGTCGATTGTGAACTTAAGCCTTGAACCTAGAATTAGCCAACTCTTAGGTTAGGCATGTCTAGTAGTGCTTTGCTTGGTGTATGCTTACCAAGTGCACTAAGTTGTATCAAGTAATAAAGAGTGAGTAGAGTATCATTCCCACGAGAATTGTTATTGAGCAAGTACCGAAATTAATAGTTTTAGTGCTATTTAAAAAACTGAAATTTGTAGTTTTTGAAATGAAACAAACCAAAATAAAAAGAACTAACATGTTTACTTATTTTGTACTAATTTTTTTATGGTTTTTAGGATAATAAGATCCAAGGCATCAGATTTCACTTAGTTGCATCTATACACCTTTCTATTCTCGATATTCAAGTCGTTATTGCGTGTTGATAGTTGAAAACTCTAATTTACAAAATATTCTTTCTCCAGCAATATTTAGCATACTCTTTTACATATTAACTCATCAACCTCTTGCATGAATTTAAATAAGAAAAGAGTTTTGAAGATCCGTGATTTTTACTTAAGACCATACAAATAGTGTTAATCTCTATCGAACATTCGCTCAATTTGTGGTATTTATCACCTTAGCTTTGCTGTTTTTCTTCATTTTTTCCAGCCTTGCATCACCTAAATTCACTCTTGACATCATCTTGGACATGTTAATGTATTGTTTAATCCATCCTTGCACTTGATTTGTTTATTTTGCCACCCATTTTTGCAAATTGAAATGAATTGTGCAAGTTCTCGTTGTTCTTGTTGTAGCCATTTATTTTGATGTGTTTCGCCCAACTTTTTGCTCTTGTTTGATGTATCTTGCATTCACTTGTTGATTTTGATGATAAAGCCTAGCAAGATTTAGCACAAAATAAGTATTTTTGCAAAGAAATAACAATAGAAGTGAAAAAGAGTAAAAGTGAGCAATAGTGATAAAAACTTGAGGTAAAATGGTTAGAAAATGAACTATAATGACATGAATAATTATATACTAAATTGAACTTACCATCTAGTTGCACAATCTTGAATCCCATTGTGTTGCTAGAACATTGAATGTTTTGAGTTTAACTATGGATTAGGACTTGTATGTGATCATTGAATTTTCTTGCATATGCTTGAGTGACCTAAATGAAATAGTTGATTCTTGTAAAGGGTTAATAGGACTTGTGAGTTCTTGTGGAAATCCATGTGTTATTTTGTTATTAGTCTCCATGTTGATGTGACTCATGTATTTCCCATATGGCTATGTTTGATGCAAGTTGATACATGTTGTTACATGTTGCTTGAAGTGATGATAAACATGTTGTTTATGGACTGTTTTCAAGCTGAATACATTGCTACTTGATGTGTAACTGTTGTATGTCATTGTCCATATTACTCTTATACGGTTTTTGGGCTGTATATTGTGTACATACTACAATTTATGACATTTAGCTGCTGAATGTTGCTGTCCATACTGGTGTTATGCTGGTTTTTGGACCGTTTTGCTAAATTTTAGCCAACAGTTGGGAAAAACATGATATGTTTGAGTCATATGAGGACTTGTGTTGTCTTTGGAGACTTATTATGCTCTTAGGATCATTGTTTCATGCTTCCTTTCTAGTTTTGGGAGAAGGGTAAGATGCAGATTATATGAGAACCTTGATTGACCTTAAAGTTTGAGTTGGCAGATAGAAAATTTGAATGGTTTAGTAATGTAGTATGAGACATTCCATTGTAGGGGATTTGTGAGACCCGAGAGCCTGTGATAAGTGCTATTTGACAGGAATCTCTTGTGAATATTGTAGTTCCATCGTTCTTTGCTAATTATAACTAGCTTATGAAAATTGATTATGGTTGAAATATTATTTTAGTGACTGTCCAAAGCCAGTGTGAATAGCTTGATGATGCTAGCTCTTGGGCTCGAGGGCGTTGCCGAGGCTTGGGTTGCCTTAAGTTCAATTGTAAAGGCAACTTGAGAATTATGGTTTTCTATACCTCTTTCTCTTGATATTACCAAACTTGACATTGGTAATACATGGACTACCCTTAATAATAATAATAATAATACATGTACTCTAAGTACGATGAGAATGGCTATATGGTCTTTTGTGACCTAAATAGGTGGTGATCTAATTAATTTGAGATGATAAACAATTATGATGATATGTGAAATTGACAAATTTGCGGTAAGTGTTTTTCGAGCCAACTGTACATACGATATACGTACGATATGTGTACCATTCAAGTACTTGGGGTGGAGATATGATTTTAATTATATGATATTTGCTTCACTATTATGTTATACTGACTTTTGTTGAAGTTGGCAGGCGATGAAGCTAGTTGTTTAACAGCTCGTTGCAGATACCTCAATGTGGGAGTGATAGCAACTCGTGATTGATGTTGGCAGTGGTCACTCGCAAGTACTACTTTATTGTAATACAGTGTTAAAATGCCATTTATGATAGTTGAGCTTGACGCTTCAAACCCATAGTCCATAATGGGTGGTGTGGACTCTGCACACTTGATGGGTTTGGCAAAATAAGACCTATTTGTCTCAAGCATAAGATCGTAAATGATCTACTCGAAAGAAAGTGATATCACTAAATTGTGTAAGGTCTGAAAAGAACCTTGTGGATCCATTGATAAAGGCGCTATGTCAAAAAATGATTGTGGAAACATCGAGGGGATGGGACTAAAGTCTATAAATGAATGAACTGTGATGTATCCAACCTGGTTCAACAAGTTCACTGTGAAAAGTCACAGTTTTATTCAAGAATTGCACTGTATTTCATGTTGTCCCTCCCCATGGTATGACAGTGCGGAGACGGATCTACAGCCATATGTTTGGTGATGTAAGCAAGACTTGTACTTGATGGACACTGTTTATATGTATAAAGGGGTGAGCTTGAGCTTTAGCTCTTAATGGACCTATATCCATATGTTTGGTTGTGTGTGGTAACACACACTTGATGTGATCCACCTATATAGGTGTGAGAGTGTGGCCGCTCCCTATGAAGGTTTAAGACTTGCCTTCTAGAGCGCCTATGAATATCCAGGACGAGAGCATGGCCGATAAAACGCGCCACATCGCAGGAGTTGCCGAGATCTGGAGTTTAGTATGTGTCCGAGTGGTAGACTATACAACCCCTTGTGAAGTTCAAAACGAAAGTCACCTTGCAAGATGTTGGTCCTAAACTTGGGTTACACTAGGTGATGATTCAGGTCGCAAGACATCGGCACTGAAAAACTAAACTCCCTTTTTCCCAATCTATTCTTCTTTCTTCTCTTTTGCTTGTATTCTTTGTGGGAGATTGTTAGAAAAATAATACAAGCTAATTTTTAGTTTTATGGGGAGTTATATCCCACATTGAAAAAATAGTGTGGGTGACTCTTTTCTTAACGGGTATATTCATTTTTTGGATAATATTTTAATCGCGGTTATTTATTGATTGCATACAATTACTACCCAATTAGGATCATTAAAGTTGTGACCGTTGGAAATTTATTAATAATATAGCCATTATAATTTATTGTGTCTGTTTATAGCCATTAAAATTTATTACACCCGATTTTAATACTTCTATCCGTGTCTACAATATTTTATATGTACCGTCAAAATGCATGTTGACTCACTAATAACTCTACAATTATTCTAACCTCCCCAAAGAGTATAGTTCCGAATTTTGCAGTTCAACCTACCCATCATTCCATTGTCTTGATTTTCGTCACAAATCTTAGTTTATTTTCATTATATTGTAGTTCAATCGGTGTCCAATTCGATTGTAAACCCTAAATCTTCCATTTGATTGATTAAACTCAGTTATGGCAGAGGAAAGCTCAATTAGTTAAGATCTGACTAAGGATTCTCGATGGCCCTTTCTCTCTCTCATATAATTTTCTCAAGTCTCTCTCTCTTCAAATTTTGGACAAAGTTTAAGGCACTCCTACTCGACAATTAAAGAGTGCACGTTAAGAGTCCGATCGCGTTAATCCTGGAGGACGGCCGTCAGTTATACTGTGTGCATCAGAGCAGCGGCGAAATCGTCTTTTAGGATAGTGGCCTTTGCCACAGCGCGGTATCTTCGTAGTTCTAATCAATTTCCCACTTTTTGGTACTGTTTGATTGTTGTGTTTAGGTACTTCTCGCTGATTTTTCACTTCAATTTCCGCTGAATTTTTTCTGCTAATTCTCGCTGCAATATTTCAATTATTTATTGCAATTTACTAAAATCTTTACTGCAAGTTCACTGGTTTTTACTGCAATTTCACTAAAATTTTAATGCATCTTTTACTGCATTTTTTACTAGAATTTTGCTGCAATTATTCTTGCTATTGGCTGCAAGTTCATTGTTGTATCCTAACAGAATGTAATATCTTTTTTTGAACGAATTGTGACTTGATTAGGAAAAATGTAAAATCTTACAATGAAGATATACAAGAAATGAAATATCCATCTCATTCTTACTTTCCTTCTCTATTTCTCTCTCTTTCTCTCTCATTCTCTCTGAACTTCTCTATAGTTCTTCTTTGTACACTCTACTCAAAAAATAGTTTAATCTCAGATCCAGTCTAATTTGATTGTATCAACTAGTGTCAAAGCAGCCATTTCTTTGGACATGATTCAATAGTTGAAAATTAAAGTAGTATATTGATAGAACTCAAGCTAAGATTGATTTTGGAGGTCGGTTCAATTTCTTAGTAGAAATCCAATTTCTGTGAAAAGTCCTTCGTTCGATTGTGTGATTAATATTAATATCCAAGCTTCCTAAGAAGGAATACGTTTTGAAATGACAACTACAACAATATTATCCTTAAATGTGAGTTCTCTTCAATGATGTAAGAAATTAAGGCAGGCAATCACAAATAATGAAATTGTTGAGACCTTTATTGCAAAAGGATATCAAAATTTGCGTCCAATTCTTGATTTCCAACCAAGAAGAATAGATGCTTTAGAAAAAGATTTGGCTCCATGGTATTTTGCATAATCTTCAAAGGTTTTGTCAATCCTAGATTCTTCACCTACACCTTCCTCTTTAGGTGTACAAGATTTGGTTGCTCGTGAGAAGATTATCCATTCTCAACCATATAATATGCAACATGAAGTAGAAATAAGAGACAAAGAAGCTTATGATGAATTGGCTGCACACTCTACTATGAACGATGATGTTAACAATGTCTAAGTTTCAATACAAGGCGATACACAACAAGGGAAAAATAATCAGACCAATGATGAGCCTAAAATTATGAGGATGAATTCAATTAATGGGGTTGTACGAAGCTCCTTTACAACGTATGGAGATTGATATAACCAAGGCCAAATTTGTCTATCATTATGTTGAATTTTCGCTTTTTCCTTCATTCAAGACTTTCAACATAGAATTCTTCACCATTAGTTTTAGCAATATTCACCACATAATGTTTTTGACAAGGGATGCAATTGCCGCCTCATACACTTACAAGATGGAATCGGCTAAGCGCATAATAACTTTTGGAAGATTAGTTTTAAAGGTAGAGTTTCACATTTTCATCTTTGATTCGGGTAGAGATAGATTGTTCAAAGTTTTCTCAGGCCCCTTTGTTTCAATCGTTATCATACTTGGGGAAAAGTTGTTTCACTGAGAGGGTATTGATACATACTAAACATGTAAGTTACGTACTAATTAGTTTAGTAGGTCTGTAATATGTTAGATAGTAGATGATTAGTTTGATTTTTTGTTGTATTCAAGTAGTGAAGTTGTTAGAATTTTGTTAAAAGGTAAATAGAGTTGTATTTTGATTAAAAAATCTATAAATACATGTAATATAACATATCCATCTCATTCTTATTCTCCTTTTATCTTACTCTCTAGATCTCTCTGAACTTCTTTCTAGTTCTTCTTCTCCTTACATTTATGGTTCAAAGCTATGATATTGATACCAATATTACCAAGGGTCACACCCGAATTAGTCTCGAGCCTCCGGACTGCCAAGTCACCACGCCACGTCAGCCTGAGCCACACCACACGCTGCCACATCACCTGCCACCTCAGCCCTAATAAAACCTCATCTAGAATTATTAGTATAAGTAAGAGTGGTTAATTAGAGGTCATTTATACTTGACAAAATATGTTTATGTCGCTCTCTCTCCCCCTAAATCTTCTTTTTATCTCCCCCTTTTCATCTAGATTTCTACCCCCTTTTCTGTATTACTATATAAATTATATACAGATTATATTAAACTATATACCATACACTTGACCTATTTTTTGATTGTGTTTTGATTGATATTGATTCGTATCATAGGAGATGTACTGTTTTTAATTATAAAGTTTACGAATCTTGTCTTGTTCCCAAAAAAAAAAAAGTTTAGAAATCTTTCTATATTTTATCATATTTTAAATTTTTTTTTTATTTTTGGGCTAATTTAGCAATGGAGAAAAGATAAATGATGGGGAAAATAACAGTCTTATTGTCCGGAGTCTGGACCGCGCAATGACAACTAAAGACAAAAAGGACAAAGCATGTGAAACACGTAAAGTATCACATGTTCCTTCCGAGAATCCGAGACACTGAGAATGATAGGGACATTATATTTTAAGATTATTTATATTTTATTATTTAATATGTATAAAAATAATAAAAAGATATTTGACTTTTTTAATTTATTTTTTTAAATATATTTTTTTCATATCAATAAACATAGCCATCTACGGCGTGATTAAGTTAATATTTTGGGGAATAAGTTGAAGCGGCAAGTCATTTTAAAGGCTTGTTATAATATATTAATGAAAATACTTCTTTTAACATGGAGGGTCATTTTAATTTGAAGTGAAGGACACTAACATTTGGTAATTTGAGGGTTTTTCTTTTTTTAGAAAAAAGGATTAGGAGAAGTATTTTTATCAACATATTGTAATTGGTATTTAAAACCCCCAGCCACATGAACTTTTCCCCCGAAATATGTTGTTAGTACAACAACAATAAATTCAGTGCTTCCAAAGGCTCCCGCCTAAGCAGGGTCTGAGGAGGGTAGATGTACACAGCCTTCCCCCTTCAGGGGACTACCTTGAAGAGAGGCTGTTTTCGAGGACCCCCAACAAAATATGATGTTAGTACATTAGAGAATGTTCTATTTATTAATACAAATAAAATTTGAAGTACTAAAAAATAAATGAAAAAGATTACGAACCTTTTTATTATTATTTTCACAAATATTAGGTACTAAAATATAATTTTTTTATTTTATTATCACAATTTTATTAAGGAAAAGAATGCCCAATAAATCGAGTTATTTAGCAAAATATATCATTTAAAAAAACTTTTTAAAAAGTAACTCATTAACAAAAATATTTAGCAAACTAACTCATTTGTTAGTAAAAAATTGTAGGCTCTATTTGAATTGGCGTATTTTATATTTATTTAAAGGCGCCATTTGAAATGGCTTCTACAAAATTTTACTTGAAGGAACCGTTAAAATGACTCCTTGACTTATTATAGGCGCCATTCTACAAAATTTTTAATTGAAGGAGCCATTTCAAAAGGCTCCTTTACTTATATGAGCCATTTAAAATGGTGCCTACAATTAAAATTGTATAATAAATAAATAAATAAATATTTCACACAACATATATCTCATAAAAATATAAAATAAAATGAATAAATATTCTACAATAAAGGTCAAAATATATAAAAATAATTAATATAAATAAATTATGTAAGTTACAATACAAATTATGACATATATCCACGACTAGGTTTACTATACAACAACAACAACAACAGTCCCAGTGCCTTGCGGCTCCCGCAGAACGCAGGGTCTGGGGGGGTGATGTACGCAGCCTTACCCCTTTCGTCAAGAAAGGAGACTGTTTCCGGGGACCCCCAACCTGAAGTAGTTGAGTGCCTGCAGATAAACCACCAATCAATAACATGCATATAGAGGAAAAAGTAGAAGAAGGAGAGAAAAAGGAGAAGGAGAAGAAGAAGAAGAAGAAGAAGAAGAAGAAGAAGAAGAAATAGGAGAATGGGCATGATTAGGGATTTAGCTAACCTAAAAGTGCTACACTAGAGGTTATGCTTGCCTAAGAATCTTAGATTACCAGCCACTCCCCTTACTACTCTACTCTGCGATCTCCGCTACCCTAATGCTAGCCCTCCAACGTGTCCTATCTGAGGCCATCTCCTCTCTTAAGTTTAGGTGGGTTAGGTCTTGACGAATCGTCTCCAGCCAACTCTTCTTTAGTCTGCCCCTCCTTCTTCTGCTTATCTCTGTGTTTAGCTGTTCACACCTCCTGACTGGGGCTGAGGTTGGTCTTCTGCTAACATGTCCAAACCATCTTAGGCGGTGCTCCCTCAATTTATCCTCGATCGAGGCTACACCCAGCTTACCTCGTATCACATCATTCCTAATCCTATCCTTTCTTGTGTAGCCACACATCCATCATAGCATCCTCATCTCTGCCACCTTCATCCTCTATGTTTGATTTTGTTTCATTTGTCGACACTCTGCCCCATATAACATAGCCGGTCTTACTACCGTCTTATAGTATTTTTCCTTTAACTTTAGCGGGAACTTTCTATCACACAGCACCCCAGATGCCATCCTCCACTTCTACCAGCCTACTTTAATCCTGTTACTGACATCCTCATCCACTTCACCATTCTGATGTATCATGGGACCCAAATATTTGAAGCTCTCCTTACTTGATACTGCTTCTGCTCCAATCTTAACCTCCTCGGTGCTGGTCGTGGTGGAGCGGTCGAATTTGAATTCCACATACTCTATCTTAGATCTACTAATCCTTAAACCCCTCGATTCTAGTGCGCCTCTCCATAGATCTAGCTTCTCGTTTATGTCCGCACGGGATTCCCCTACTAGAACTATGTCGTCTGGAAAAAGCATGCACCCAGGTACTTCCCCTTGGATAGGTCTAGTAAGCTCATCCATCACTAGAATGAATAGGAAGGGATTCAAGGCAGAGCCCTGGTGGACCCCTACTGTAATAGGGAAAGTGTCTGTCTCCCCTTCCCCTGTTCGCACATTAGTATATGCCTCTTCATACATGTCCCTAATGGCCCGAATATAAGGCATCGGGATGCCTCTCCTTCCCAACACTCTTCACAGTACCTCTCTTGGCACTCTATCATATGCCTTCTCTAGATCGATGAAGACCGTGTGGAGGTCCTTTTGTCTCTCCCTGTATTGCTCTATCATCCGCCGTAAGAGATGAATGGCTTCTATTGTTGATCTCCCAGGTATGAACCCAAACTGGTTTTCGGTCACTTCCGTATGTTGTCGTATTCTCTTTTCTATCATCTTCAGTAAAAGAAAATATTTCGTACCTCTTATTTTACTTATATACGTATTGTAATATAATTTACTACATATTTGATTAGATGGTCTGCCGCTTTTATATCCACAAGAACCCAAGGTATTTTTAGTCATTCTACATAGACCAACTTGATGTCCAACAACCTCATCAGGTATATAAGTGAAAAAAGACATTTTTTATCCCTTAATATTTAATACAATGACCAAGTTATTTTGTCTGTTCGCTAGGTTGATTGAACACTGTACCGAAAACCTCGGTTAGCTTCTTTGCCTGATATTTGTTTCGAGGGTCGGCACATCTAGCAATATGCAGACCCCTGATATACTCTGACATTGTCGAATTACATTGTCCTGATAGAGTGTTGCGTCAGTTTGGATTGATGCAGCATATCCCAAACATTCATTTATTTATATTAATTATTATTATAAATTTTGACATTTATTAGAGATAATTTATTTATTTTATTTTTTATTTTTACAAGTTGTATACAGTGTGGAATATTTCTTTATTTATTTAATATCAAATTTTTAATTATAGGCACCATTTCAAATGGCTCCTATAAGTAAAGTAGCCATTTGAAATGACTCATTCAAGGAAAAATTTTGTAGACGCCATTTCAAATGTTGCTTACAAATAAAAATTATTATAATATGAGCCAATTCAAAAGAGAGTCGGTTCCCAAAATAATGCTGAAAAATAAAAAAATAAAAAAAATAATGCTAAAAAATAAATATTTACCAATCTACTGTTGAACCGCGTTTTATAAACACGGTTATACTAAACCGCGTTCAAAAAACGCGTTTATATGTAAAAATAACCGCATCAAGACCAAAAATTTATATAGAGCATAAACCGCGTCTACAAAACGCAGTTTACTATCATATAAACCGCGTTTAGTAAACGCGGTTATAATATTTTATGAATTAAACAACATAAATAACAAAGTAATAGATATATATAAATAACGAACTATTATATAAAAAATAATATAAATAAGACATAAATAAATGTTCAAAAAAATAAAACATAAATAAATATTACCGTCATATATTTCACTGCTACTAGCTGCTAACCGAGCCTCGTGCTCCTTTTTCATCTTGCATGTCAATACATTATGACATTTTCTCTTACAAAATCCACGTGTGACCCTTCGTGTATAGTTATTTCATCCATTTCATTTTGAATTCGTTTCGAGCGTGGGCGTCCTTGACTTCAAGACTTGTCTTTTACAATGATATGAACCGCGTCATATATGAACCGCGTCTTTAAGACGCGGTTTATATTCAATAAAACGTGAATGCGGTTTATGTTCACATGAAACGCGTCTTAAAGACACGTTTTATAACTGAAAAAAATTAATTCGGTTATTTTTGGAGTGAACCGCGTTTTCTAAACGCAGTTCAACCGTAGATTGGTAATTATTTATTTTTTGGCATTATTTTTTTTATTTTTTTATTTTTCAGCATTATTTTGGGAACCGACTCTTCAAAAGATGCCTACAACTTTAAATGACAAATGGGTTTGTTTGCTAAATACTTTTGTAAATGAGTTACTTTTCAAAAAATAATTTTAAATGAAATTTTTTGCTATATAACTCCAATAAATTTTGTATTGCTAGGACAAAATTTTAATATGAGAGAAATTTTGTAAAATTTTGTGGTTGTTATTCACTTTAAATCAGGTAATTGCTATTATAATAATAATTTTTATATTGACAATAACAATATTATAAATTAATTAACTTGATAAAATAGTAATTTTTATTGGATTCGATTTTGGTTAACTTGCTAAATATATAACTTGGTAATTTATACAATAATATAGTACAGAAAAAAATCCTTAAGAGTCATATAGGACCCAAATTCCGACAAAAGAATATTTCATAAAATATTTGGAAAAATAAAGAAATATATTCATAAATAAAAAATTTCTTAATTACTAATTAATAAATATTCACTTAATGAATTGATCTTTTTGGTCCAAATGGTGCTAATTTATCAAGGTTCCATTGTGTTTACTGTATATGCCAGCATAAAAATAAAAGGATAACATCAAGCTTTGAAACATATACTCCTTTCTTAACTTGTTTTCTTATTCTTTTCTTTTTTTTTTTTTTTTGGTCAGAGTTGTTTTCTTCTTCTTTTTGGAGCACATATTGCAATTTGATATGCATATAACGAATATTAATGTCCTCAATTTTTAAATATAATGCTTTTTAAAATAATTTTATGGGCTTTTTTGTGCAAATGATCACCTACATTTTATACTATCTAAATACCCGATTTTTTATTTTTTGCTTTTAACCTCATTAAAAAAGTTTAGGCAGCAAATGACCATCATTTAACCTCTCTATCAGCCAAAATCGAATATTTCGTCCATTTTTGGATTGAATATTCCATTTTGACTGACGAAGGGGTTAACTGATGATCATTGCTGCCCAAACTTTTTTTCTAGATAGTTAAAAGCAAAAAAAAAAAAAAAAAAAAAAAAAAAGAAAGGAAAAGCAAAAAACGAAAAAAAAAAATTTTGGTGGTTAAGAAGTTATATGACATAAAATAATCTTTCAATCTAAGTAAAAAAAAAAATGTTGTACAACTTTTGACCTTTGTATTACCATCGGTTTAGTACGGGGTAAACTTTTTCATAAGTTATATATTAATGATAAACCAAAGGGGGTTAAAATATGTGTAATGGTTATTCTTGTAATCATTAACCACTTTTAACCTTACACCAAACATGCCCTCAATGGTGAAGGCTAAATAAAAAATTGTGTGAGTTCTATTTCTATCATTTTTTGTGCAAATCATGACATACTACACTTGGACATGTGAATAATAAACATAGCATAACATGAACTATCTAGGCTTAACATATATCTCGACTTGAAAATGTTTTGAAGAGAAATGGAAAAGTGGACTATTATAAGGGATCAAACTTGTAGCAAGAGAAGGAGCGCTCAAGCATGCTTAGTACCACTTGACCACAAAATTAGTCATCTATACTAAGATTACACTAAAACTATTACGATTTAGATTTGTATAAATAAGCATACTAAAAAATAATTAATCACTTATTAGTGTTTGTACCCAAGTTAAATTCGTTAGTTATTGTATCTTAAAAAGTATGTCACAAGAAGATAAACTTGATTTGTTAAAGCCTCAACAAATGGACCCTAAGTAAATCTCTATAATATCACCCTAAATAACAATTCTAATGCTTCACAGGAATCAGACACCGCATTTTTGTTGCTGTCATTAAGCAGCGGAGATTATTAGATTTTACCTCTATTTCTAATAATAATTTAGGGTTTTTTTTTCTTTTCTTTTTTTTTTTTAACTGCAAATAACCACCTACAGTTTATGCGATTTAGCTTTTAACCACCAGATTATTATTACTTTTTTTTTTGCTTTTGACCACCTAAAAAAAGAGCTTGGGTAACAAATGACCGCCAGTTAACCTCTCTATTAGTCAAAGTGGAATATTCTATCTAAAAATGGATGGAATATTCTATTTTGGTTGATGGAAGGGTTAAATATTTACGTCAAAAGACGACCGCACCCCCCATACGTCAAACTTTGTATCTTTTGATAAACAAATTTGTATTTTTAAATATTAGGCTCCAACTGCGTTGTATTTGTACTTGTTACGTTATTTATTTACCATTATTTTTTTGATAAGATATTTACCATTATTTACTATTACTTATTGTATATTTTATTTTATTACATATATTTAGCATTAATTTTTTTTTTTGAACATGTATATTTAGCATTATTAGTGCTTGAAAAAAATGTATTTGTATCTCATATTATTTATCAATGAATTATAATAATTTTAGTACAAAACGACTTTGTATTATTTAAATTTTGCTTTTTTTTTTTAAAGGTGAAGGAAGCGGGCCAACCCGGGCCCACCCGGCTCAGCCCGCACTGTAGCGGGCCCGGCCCGACTCCCAAACGGGCAGGGTCCCGGCCCAGGCCCGACCCGTGGCCACCTCTAGATGAGGGTATAGAGAGAAAAGAACATTAAGAAAATAGAGAGAGTTTTAAGTGGGTTTTGTAAGGGGTTCTTGGGGGCACCTAGGTAGGGGAAGATAGTGAGAATAATAATTGTATCAGTGCTTTCTTTAAGGATTTTTTTTGTGTGATTTGAGTGATATTCACATGAGCACAAAGGGACTCATATGCTCAGGTGGCTTTAATTGAGAGTTGAGAGAGCTTTCGTAGCTGTCTCTATCCAAAGCTACGCTGTGGGAAGGTTGGTGGCTTGTCGTGCTAAGCTATATTATGCGACGGCCGGTGGCTTGCCATTCAAAACTATGTTATGCGAGAGCTAATGGCTTACTGTTCAAATCTGCATTGTAGGAGAGTTGCTGACTCACCGTACAATTGTCAAATTTGAAATGCGGTTGTAATATGAGATTTGGGTGTTTCAATTACAAATTGTAATTCTTTAAATTTCATAGTGGATGTGATACCCATTTGTACTGTGGGTTTTACCTCAAGTTGAGAGGGGTTACGACGTAAAATTTGGTATGTAGATTTTTGTTGCTTTTGTTGATTTTGTTTCCCCTTGTGCTTGATATGTGATTTTTTCCAACAAGTGGTACTAGAGCATGTTGGGAAAAGTTTGTTCGTGAAGACAGACATGGTAGGATGGTTGGGTGAGAAAATGCCACTGGGGGTCGCGTGGCCATATGTGCTGAAGACAAGAGGTGATCTGCAGTTGGTTGGTGCTTGAAGTGATTATTGAAGAGCACAGCACAGATGGTTCACATGGCTAGTTTGTGATGGCGCTAGATGACGCCGTTCTCGACATCAATGGCACGAAGAAGACAAAAAAACCAAAGTGACGATGAATGATGTTTCAGAGTAGAAGAGGAAGCAGTTAAGTTCCCTTTTGGGCAACAAAGTGGCAAAAAATGAACTTTTTGATCATGCAAGTCAAATTTTAGAAAATTTAGTTACCAAATTCTTAGTGAAAGTCCCTTTTAGTCAACCAAAGTGGTTTAAAATAAACAAGTTGGTCACACAAATTAAATTTTAAAAGATTTAGTCGCCCAACTCCTGATGAACATCCCTTTTAGTCACTCAAGTGATTTAAAAATAGATAATTTGGTCATGGAAGTTATTTAAAAATGATAAATTTCATGATTGAATTAAAAAAAATGACACATTTAGGGTTTTTTTTTTTTTTTTAAAAACAATAAGTAGCAATAGGGGTCGTAGTACAAAACAAGCAAACCAGCAAAAGTGGGGCCTCAGCCAACCCGCAAAATAGCATGCAGCAGAGAAAAGCAAAACTATCCAACATCATAGCTAGAAGCAACAGGTTTAAAGAAAGTTCTAAGCAATACTACCTATTGCTAGAAGACTTCAACATCACTAGAGAAGACCAGGAGCAAAAAGAGACAAAACCAATGCAACAAACCAAAATGATGGAGGGAGAGCATGCAATCGTCAATAATAATGCAAGCTGATCATAATAATTTTAACAATGGAACAATGTGTCACAAACCTTCAAGGTTGTGACGGCCCAAATCTAGGACTTAGGCCCTTAAGAGAAAATAGAGGTTAAGATGACAGAAGAAGAAGAAATAGAGTTGGGATGAGAGAGAGAAATAGAATTTAGGAGATGAGAAATAGAGAGTAAAGATGAAAAAGTAAGAGAATTCATATCATTGATTTAATTGGATGCTTACAAAAGAATTACAAAATGCCTATTTATAGAAATATAACAAAATACTAAAATATCAAAATAAATCTGAAAATATCTAATAATATCTAGAAATACCAATTACAACATTTAAATCTTGAATTAGATCCAAAAGAGAATCTTTCCTAATGGCTAGGACAGGGAGGCTCCCCCTAACAGCTAGTTCAGGCACTGTTCCGGTGCGGCAAGGTGTAGGACGCTGGCTGGGGACGCACTGGACATGCTGGGGACACGCGGGCCTGGGACGGCATTGGCACGGGCCTGGGTCGTGCACTGGCATGGGCCTGACAAGGCCTGAGACATGAAACTGGCAGCGCACCTGGACACTGTCATGACAAGCTGGGCACAGAACTGGGCTGCGGACTTGGGCAGTGTCTTGACATGGTTGGCACGGCCTTGGGCAGCGATTGAGACAAAGCCATGACAAGGCTGGGCCCGGCACTGGACAGCGATCATGCCAACGAGTGCACGGACTTGGGTAGCAACTGGGCACATGTCTTGACAAGCGATCTCGACGCGGATCTCAGGCTACCTGCTCGGTCCTTTGACACTGTCACGGACCAGGGAACATCGTGTCCGTGACACAATGTGAGATGTAGATCTCACTTTGTATTTCCTATTTCATCGTTGCTATATGCTTGAAAAAGATTGATTAATTCCCATCAACTCTCAATCCAAGCTTCTTACTTGTGGTCCACGCTAGCTCTGCAGAGAAGATCACTAGTGCCATTAACGTTTCTGAGCTCCCTCACCGACTTTCCCCTCCTATTACCAAATGGCTCAACTGTTCTCTTATCACTACTTCCGGGTGTCATGCCTTTAGGAATTCTTGAAGTTGCCGCTTTACTTGCTCTTTTTTCATTCGCTTCATCAATCTCCCCTCTTTGACGAGAAGACTTTAGAAACCTGTCGCCTTGCCACCACATTAACTCCCCCTCACCAGCCTTACGCGACTCCTCCATCTGTGGCATTGGCATATTTATGCAGACGCTCTCCTCATAATAGCACAAACCCTCCCTGATAATTTTTTTTTCCTCTAGACTTCCTCTTGGCAATAGCATGGCTTGGGCTTCCAGGGCATGAAGGATATCCCGAATTAGGCCTTAGGAAGGTGAAGGGCTTGAAATCCAATAGATATACAGGCTCTGAAGACATTGAGTCATTATCACTCGTGGGGTCCGGCACTTGGTCATCATATGGACATGTTTGCTCTTAAGATTCGATTAGGTAAGCCATAGCGTCCTTAATCCGTGGTAAGGGAAGAGGAAGATGTTGGTGGGCTTGTCTGGAAGGTAGGAGGATACCATCAAAAGGAGGATTGTAGAAATAGTGAGTGATGGTGAGACTGAGCATCCGCAAACCCGTCTACCAATAAGCTGCCCATCAACACATAGAGCAATTTGACCCACACATCTTTCGAAAAAACTTGCAACCCCATTTTCTACACATGACGGGGGCATCACATGTGCCTTAAAGTCTCCCATACAACCCAAGGCGTGCTCATGTAAGAAATAATCACCTAAAGAAGGTGGCACGAAACTGATGCAAGCTTTGTTGGAAAGATGTGTTCTATTTGAATGAGTGAGGTTATAGCCATTACCACTACTGGTGTCACCTCGCACTTGCCAAGGAGTTGTCTGTTCCTAGCTAATTATGGCCGAGGCCACATATGCAATTGCTTCAAGAGAGTAATTAAGTATCATTTCTGAATTACCTTCTTTTACAAATATCATACAAGAGCCCCTATTGAACTGCATTTGAACCACTTACTGAATGATTGATAGAGAGCTTGTATCGATAATCACCCTTGCGATGTCTAAGCACCTCATCATAGAAGTTCTAGCATCCATTTGAATGAACTTTCCCCAAACATTAGCAAGTTCAGCAAAGCATTTCTTTGACTAGCACTGGGTTGGCAGACCATGGATTTCAATTCAAACGCCTACTCAAGGAAAGTAAGATTTTACCGTAATATCTGTATACCTTTATGAATTTGCAGAGTGGCAATTGTTTCCGAGGCCTAAGGTAGAAGTCAAGAGTGTCATATGAGTCACGCGTCAAACTGAAAGTGCTAGTGTTTAACCCTTGCGGGACCAAACCATGAAGGTTGTGCTTCATAATGAACTTAGGGAACACCGTCCAGCGTTTCGTCTTCAGAAGAGTGAGCAATTATTGATCTGCTTAGCCAGGCCTATACACATCTATTGGTAGCCACCACGATCTTAGAGTTGGTAAAGGCAATTATTTATCTGCTTAGTTATGTTTTTGACTAACTCATTTCATTGGCCTTTATCTTTTTTGTTTTCAAATAATCCTTTGTGTTTTATTTGCAACCAAATTAGGGCTTATATGGTTATTGGTATTAAGAAAAGATTAAAGGATTTGAAACTAATTTTGACATTATATAAAAGGGAAACTACCACTTAGGTACCTTGAAATTTGAGCATTTATCATTTATATACCTGACATTCCAATATATACAATGAAGTACTGTATGAATGTTTTATCACTTAGGTATCATGTACCGAAATTTGATTAATTTTGTAAGAATCTGATTGATTTTATACAAAAAATAATAAAACAATGACTAATTAATTAATTATATATATACATGTATACATATATATACAATAAAAATTCATCGTATGTTGATGCAAATCACTTGAACATTGCCGAGATCATATGTCAGAGGTTAGTATTTCTTAAAAAAAAAAACAAAAAAAACTAATTTAAATAAATATATCATATTTTCGGAATCATGTTCTATCAAGTATTTTTCAACAAAAATTTATTGCATTTCAACAAAAGAGTGCGTGCTTGATAAAATTTTAAAACTTTAGGTTACCTAAATTATAAAATGTTTAAAATCTAAAGGTAGTATATTGTATGATGCAGCGCGTGATGGGAAAAATTGGGCAACGGGAAGGTTCAACGGCCTTCCCTTTGTATTTTATTAAAACTGATAATAAAAATAACAAAGAGGCGAATAAACTCGTTTCTCACAGGTCGAGAAATCGAGGTTACAAAAGGAACAAAATAATTTATTAGAATTCTAAATTGGATCATCTAAAGCCTAACCCCTCTCCTTCTTTTATAGGGAAGATTAAGGATTTAAATCTACTAAAATTAAGGAAATAAAATCAAAATCTGAATAAAATCGGGAATTAAGCTAGATAAGTAAAATACTTAAACTTTCCTTATCCTAATAAAATCTAGAATTAAACTAGATAAGTAAAACACCTAAACTTTCCTAAAAACAAGGCTAAACACAACGGCTTCAAGCTTGACGATTTCCCGGACATTCTACCGCTCAGCTTGGCGTCACGCCAAGTTCATACTGCCGCCAAGCTTGGCGCTACTCAGCCCGCTGCATCATTCTCCCCGGGTTGGAAGGAATTCGTCCTCGAATCTGACTAGGGATCAACGTTGTCGTTTCGCCAAAGTACGGGCTGAGATGTTTGACGTTGAAAACGTCGGAAGTTCACATGCCAGGCGGGAGCTGTAGGCCGTAAGCGTTGTCGTTAATCTTCTCAAGAACCACAAGCGGACCTATCTTTCATGCTGAGAGCTTATTATACTCCCAAGCTCGTTCTCGTGTTAAGATACCCTAAACCTTCTCGCCAACTTGAAAGTGAACACCTCACTGCCTACTATCACGGTCATCCTTGTACTTGGCGTTAGCCTTCAATTACCGCTCCCTTGTCTGTTCATGAATGTCCTGAAGGGAAGATATGAAGTCTTCTGCCTTGCCATGAGGTCGCGCCAAGTCTAGAACTGGCGCCAAGTCAATAGGAGCCAGTGGAGTGAACCCATAGATAACTTGAAACGGTGTGAACCCCGTGCTTTTGTTTACTGAGCTGTTGTAGGCGAATTCAGCTTGGTGAAGCTTCTGTGCCCAACTCTTGGGGTTTTCTACAGCCATCCCTAAGGAACAGTTGGTGACCTCAGTCTAACCATTGGTTTGCGGGTGATGGACCGGCCTGAAGGAGAGTGTGGTGTTGTCCAACTTCCAAAAGCTGCGCCAGAAATGGTTGATGAACCGGACGTCTCTGTCAGACACAATGCTGGACGATAAGCCATGGAGCTTGTAAACATCCTTGAAGTAAAGACTTGCAACATAGGTGGCATCTGCGGCTTTCTTGCATCCAATGAAGTGAGCCATTTTCAAAAATCGATCAACAACAACAAAAATGGAATCAATCCAGCCAACTGTTCCCGGTAACCCCAAAACGAAGTGTATACTCACATCTGTCCACGGTTGATCGGGTACCGGTAACGGTAAGTAGAGTCCCACGTTTGTCATCCCTCCTTTAGAGATCTGACAAGTACGGCATCGCTTGACAAATCTCTAAACCTCTTTGCGGATTGTGGGCCAGAAATAAGTTGCGGTAATGAGCCTCAACGTCTTGTCCCTGCCAACATGTCCAGAGTTATGCTTCTCCTCTATTATCTTCTGACGCCAAATAGAGTTCGATACACACAGTTGGTTTCCCTTGAAAAAATACCCATCGTGGATTGAGTAATCCGGTACTGGGCCAAGTTGTGCGCCACGCCAAATGCTGCTGAAAGTTGGGTCATCACGGTACAAATCCTTGAAGTGCTCGAACCCGGTAACTTCGGTCTTGTATTGCATTAAGATCATGGTTCTTCTGCTTAAGGCATTAGCCGCCTTATTCATTGCGCCAGAAGTGTGTTTGATTGAAAAGTGGAAGATTTGGATGAAACCCGCCCACTTGGCATGACTCTCTGACAACTTCTCTCGACTATTGATAAATTTCAGTGCTATGTTGTCTGAGTATACTCACGGTTTGCCAGATAAGATTTCCAATGTCGGAGCGCACTGACCAAAGCGTAAAACTCTAAGTCGTATGTAGAATATCCCAACTTGCTCCCATGAAGCTTCTCACTGAAGAAAGCAACCGGTCTTCCTTCTTGACTTAAGACGGCGCCAATACCAACTTTTGAAGTATATGTGTGCAGCTCAAACGTCTTCTAAAAGTCAGGTAACGCCAACACTGGGGCTGTTGTCAGCTTTTGCTTGATAATGGAGAAAGCAGATGCAGCTTGATGTGTTTTTCTACGTCTATCAAAATTTAATATAAAACCCTATCTATTAAACACACCTAAATTGAAGTGTAGGGCGAGAGGGTGTCGAACCACAAGGACTAAGAGTGCGTGAATTTATTCTATGACTTAAATTGATTTGAATAAAATTGAGAGGTTTTTGTATTAATTAACCTAGGAAAATAACAATTAAACTAAAGTAATTTACTTCTAATCGAAAAAGTGTATTAAATTGGAACCTAGGGTTTCGAATCCATCGTTAGCCAATTACCTTTGCGTTAACTTTTAACTTGGGATTATTAATTATTACACGGGTAGAGGTTTATGCTACAAGCTTCAACCTACTAAGGTAATGTTGTTAGTACCGCGTATTGACCCTATCTAACTAAAGCATAAGGAAAATAGGCTCTACCTAACGTATTATTAATTATCACGTATTGACCCTATCTAACTAAAGTATAGGGAAGATAGGCTTTAATTAACAATTCGGTTAGTACTATTGCTTGATTAATTAATCCTAAAGCTACAAGCGCAAAAAATTAATTTATAAATATCAATATCAAAAATTAAAGGTTACAAACTCAATAATCATATCAATTGAATAAACAATAAAAATATAATACTTCAAAATATTTATCTCAACCAAGTAATTCATGTAAACAATCAAATTAACCCGAATTAAAAGTAAACAAAAGTAAAGGCTAAGATTTCATCTAACCCCAGAGAGCAAGTTAGCTCTCCATCAAGGATGATCTGGTGAAGAAGAAGTTGAACAAACTCATGTTGATCTCCACGCTAATTTCGCTCTCGTTCCAATTTAACGAAAAATTAAAATAAAGAAAAGAAAGAAAAAGGAAAAGAAAGGAAAAGAAAGAATAGGATAGAGAGAGAGAAAGAAGAGTGCAGAGCACGGCAGCCGCGGACCCCCCGAACCTGCGACCCCCCTCTTTCTTTTAAATCGAAACTAACCCTAAGTCGGTGCCGTTGGGCCGGTGGTGTTTGGGCTGCCGGTGGGCCGGAGCTGGGTCGGTGCTGGTGTTGGGCTGTGGGTGATGATGTCGGTGTTGGGCCGGTGGTCGATGGGTCGAGCTGGGGCGGTGGGTTGAGGTGGAGATGGTGGTCTTGGCCTGAAGATGATGGGCCTAAGGTTTTGGGCTGGCTGGTCTTTGATGGGCCGAGGTTACTGTAGCCGCGCAGCTGGGGTTGGAAGACGATGACAGTACCGCTCGGGGTACTGTAGCGGCATGAACGGGGCTGTTACTTCTTGTCTCGAATCTCGATTGGCTTAATTTAATTGTTTCCGCATCGAATTTGACTTATTTGCACCAACATTTGACAATTTTCGGAACTTTAATTTCAAACCTGTTAAACATAAAAATTACCAAAATGAGTGTAAAATTATAATTAAATAGGTACAAAATAATTAAAATAATAATTAAAAGATGCGTAAATATGAGACGCATCACAGCTTCAGGCGTCCAAACAAAAGACCCTTTCTTAAGACAATCTGTGATAGGCGCCACGATGGAGCTGAAGCCAGGAACGAAGCACCTGTAGAATGACGCCAGTCCATGGAAGCTTCGCGCTTCGCTAACAGTTTTTGGTGGTGGCCAGTCACGGATAGCTGCAACTTTACCTTCATCAGCCGAAATACCGTCCTTAGAAATAATGAAGCCAAGGAAGGTCACCTTCTCCCTCATAAACTCCCACTTTTTCAATGTTGCGAACAAACACTGACTTCTCAACGTAAGAAGAACCTCTCGCAAATGATTGATGTGCTCAGTACGGTTACGATTATAAATTAAAATGCCATCAAAATAGACGACGACAAACTTACCAATGAACGAACGTAATACCTGATTCATGAACCTCATGAAGGTACTAGGCGCGTTGGAGAGACCAAACAGCATAACCAACCACTCATAGAGACCTTCCCTTGTCTTGAAGGTCGTCTTCCATTCATCCCCAGGAAATATTCGCATTTGATGGTAGCCACTTTTGAGGTCCAGCTTGGTGAATACCTTGGCGCTTTATAATTGGTCCAACAAATCATCCAGTCTTGGAATGGGGAAACAGTACTGCACTGTTATCTTGTTGATAGCTCTGCTATCCACACACATACGCCAACTCCCATCCTTCTTTGGTTTCAGCAAGGCCGGAACAGCGCAAGGACTTAAGCTCTCCCTGATGAAACCCCTAGCAAGTAACTCCTTAACTTGGCTCCTGAGGTCTTCATGCTCAGAGGGACTCATGCGGTAATGGGGTTTGTTTGGTAGGGAGGCGCAAGGGACCAGATCGATTATGTGCTGAATATCACACAAAGGCGGCAGTGTGGCCGGTAATTCGTCTGGGAACACATCAGCAAATTCCTTTAATAGAGGCAAGATCTCTCTTGGCGGCTTGTCGGGCACACTGTCAGCTTCCTTCCCAATCAGGACGAACACAACCTTGGTGTCGCCAACTTCTTTGGCAAACATGGCGCGACCTTGCACATTGGGGTGTTGAGCCACGGTAGCCTTTGGTTGCTCCTCCTTCTTGGGTAAAAGTACCATTTTCACTCCTTCATACCTGAAACTGTACGTGTTTCTCCGTCCATTGTGCATAGCTCCTCAGTCATATTGCCAAGGACGCCCTAAGAGTAGGTGACATGCGTCCATGGCGACTACATCGCACCATACTCCTTCCTTGTATCTTGGTCCTATTGAGAAACTCACGAAACATCATTTGGAAACCGTCACCTGATTACCCTTCTTCAGCCAAGAAAAATGGTATGGTTGAGGATGGGCTTCAGTCTTTAACGCCAATTTGTTAACCGCTTCTTCGGAGATGACGTTTTCACAGCTTCCTGAGTCTATAACCACATGGCAAACTTTTCCGCCAATAGTACAGGTCGTTTGGAAGATATGGTTCCTCAACCAGCTATCTCCTTGTTCATTCCTTGGCATGAGGCAGACATGCCTAACGACAAGACATTGACCCTCGTCTCCTATAATGGGGTCCTCTCCTTGTTCCGCCAAATCCTCTTGACCATCTTCTTCAATGGCCTCATCTTCTTCTTCAGTAGGCTCGTTAATGAGAAAAGCCTTACCCGGTCTGTCTCCCTTTTCGGCATTCGGAGGCGCGGTGACCTACTTCTCCACACTTGAAGCAACGTATACGGGATGAACCGCCTGCCTCTTGATTAACCTGCTTCCCAATAACAACGGGAGAGGCTCTGGTTTGGGCGTTTTGATTCTGAGTTGGCGATACACGGTTTTGATCCCTACCGCCTGCTTGTGTGTTCCTGGTCACGCCAGAAGGGCGGCGCCTTTGTTGTCATTCCACTTTCCCAGCTCTCTGAGATGCCTCCGCCACAGTAAAGATATCAAACATGTTGAGTACGTCTTGGATGGGCTCTCTTAAGCCACTAATAAAGCAATCCGCCAACTTTTCTTCAGACTCTGCCAAGTAGTTTATGGCGACTAGGGAGTTGAACTCAGCAGTGTAGTCTTCAATGGACTTGGAACCTTGGCGTAACCCATGAAGGCTTTGGTACATAATCCGTGCATGATTGTACGGTAAGAAGGCGCTACGAAGGTGTTTCTTCATCTTCTCCCATGTTTCAATCTTGGACTTTCCTTGCTTGAACCAGGTTTGTTTCAGTTGGTGCCACCAGGCGACAGCTCTGCCCCGAAGACGGGTAGCAACGAGCGGCGCCTATTTTCTTTCCGGTATCTCTCTAAACTCAAGTACTTCCTCGATGGCTACTAGCCAATCTAAGAACTCCTCCGGACGTCCTCCTCCATTGAACTCCGGTATTTCGATTCGAAGCCCGGATTCCCACCTCCAATCATCATGATCTTCACCATGGCACTGTTGGCGCCTGGGCCTTAGGTCCTGTTGGTCTTCATCAAAGAAAGGGTTCATAAAGGGGTCATCCTCGTCTTCACCATTCACACCAGGCAAAGGGTGGTGTTGGTGCCTCGCTCCACCCATAGAGTTGAGGTTAGCACCGATTTGGACCAATGTTGCTCGATCCGCCGGAATCTCTCTTCCAATTCCTCAAATCTCATCTCGTGCTACTGGTGGCTATCTCGGTCGGTAACGTCTTCCACGGTTGCTTTCCTTTGATGTCTACCAGGGGCCATCATTACAGGAAGCAAACCTGGCTCTGATACCAGATGATGCAGCACGTGATGGGGAAAATTGGGCAACGGGAAGGTTCAACGGCCTTCCCTTTGTATTTTATTAAAACTGATAATAAAAATAATAAAGAGGAGAATAAACTCGTTTCTCACAGATAGAGAAATCGAGGTTACAAAAGGAACAAAATAATTTATTGAAATTCTACATTGGATCATCTAAAGCCTAACCCCTCTCCTGCTTTTTTAGGGAAGATTAAGGATTTAAATCTCCTAAAATGAAGGAAATAAATCAAAATCTAAATAAAATCGGGAATTGAGCTAAATAAGTAAAATGCCTAAACTTTCCTTATCCTAATAAAATCTGAATAAAATCTGGAATTAAACTAGATAACTAAAACACCTAAACTTTCCTAAAAACAAGGTTAAACACAACGGCTTCAAGCTTGATGGTTTCCTGGACATTCTACCGCTCAGCTTGGCGTCACGCCAAGTTCATACTGCGGCCAAGCTTGGCGCTACTCAGCCCGCTGCATCATTGTATACATTAAAACATTCATGTACGTAGTTGATAAAGAATACCAAGTGCTTTAAACATGATAAAATATTTAAAAAGAATAAAAAACCAACAAAATGTTTAAGAAATCATAATCAAATTGATCTTTACTATTTTTAATGAAATTTATTGATTCTTGTTTTTTCTAAATATTTCTTCAATTCTCTTTTTTGAATATGTTATCAGGTTTAATATAATTTCAAATTTGATTTATAATTTTTTAACGTTACCTAATGCCAATAACCAAATGAGTGCTAATTGGTTACAAATAAAGCATTGACTTTAAAAAAATCTAAGGAAAAATAAAATAAATAAGTCAAAAATATAATTAAATCAGTTATTTTTATTTAAATTATACACTTTTTATTAAATCAGTCAATTAGATGACAAAATGAGACTTTTATTAAGAGTTGGGATACTAAATCTTCCAACATTTGAATTGGGTGACGAATTTATCAATTTTAAACTATTTGGGAAATTGAAAGAGACTTGTATTAGTAGTTAGATGACTAAATTTTCAAAAATTTGACTTACGTCACTAGAAGTTTTAATTTGGCCAATTTTGTTACCAAAAGGGGACTTAACTTGGAAGAAAAAGATCTAGCGGCTAGTGCCGCATTTTTTGGTGGGTTCTTGATAGAAGATAGAAGAGAGATGAGAGAGAAGAAAGCAGAGAGAAAAATAAAAATAAAATAAAAATATAAGGGGGGAAAGAAAGAAGAAAAAAATTGAGCGTGCGAAAAAATTAATTTTGAAGCAAAAGTTGTTCGTTATAAATTTTTTAGCGCAAAAGTAATATATGTAACAATGAAAATTAAATAAAGAAAATGAGAACAAAAAAAAGAAAAAGAAAAAAGTAGGAAAAAAAAAAAAGAAAAGTTGAGAAAAACTTACATAAAAATGGAAAGATGAAAAACGAGAGAAAAAAAGTGGGTTGGCTTTTACCCAAAGTTATTTTGATTTTCGAATTTAGATTTTTTTTTTGTAATTTATAAACAGATGAGGTTGGTGAGAGAATAGCGTATACAGAGAAAAGAAAGTTGATAAAAACGTAGAGAGTTTTTGTGGGCTTTCTAAGAAGTGCCCCCAGGGGCAACTGTGTAGAGGGATATAGTAAGAATAAAAACGGTAAAAGTGTTTTCTTTGAGAGGTTTACTTGTGTGTGTTGAGTGGAATTCACCCGAGTATAAAGAAAGTCATATTTGAATGCCTTTAATTGAGAGTCTAAAGAGTTTTTAAAGCTTCCTCTGTCCAAAGTTGCGTTGTGGAAGGGCTGGTGGTTTGCCATTCAAAGCTACGTTGTGTGACAGCTGGCAGCTTACCGTTCAACGCAACATTGTTCAATAGCTGGTGGCTTGCCATTCAAGGCTACATTGTAGAAGGGTTGATGATTTACCGTGCAATAGTCACATTTGGTATGATGTTGTAATATGAGACTTGGGGGTTCAATTAGAGATTCTAATTCTTTAAATTTCATAGTGGATACGATACTCATCTGGGTCCCGTGGTTTTTCTCTCAAGTTAAAAGAGGGTTTCCATGTAAAATTTGGTGTGTTGATTTTTGTCTTTTTTTTTTATTCCCCTTTCGCTCGATGTGTGATTTTTCCCAACATATATTGATCTCCAACATGGTAATTTGTACATTGCTCCTATAGTGAAGTTGTCTCTGTTGGAAATAACTAACCTAGTTATTAATTAATATAACTCTTATGCCAATTGTTTGGGTCCACAGTTCTCCAATTGTGGTCACAACAAAGTGTACCTATTAGAGCACTCAGTGTAGGAGACTCTTCTCGGCACCTGAGCCCCCTGTCGGAGAATCACGCTTCGTGACACTTCACGCGCGAGAGTTCCTGGGATTAGAATTATCTCTATATAGTCCTTTGCTCTGACACCAGTTGTTGGGTTGGATTTCAAAAATCTTCCTTAATTTAATTCAATTAGAGTAGCAAAAGGTTTTAAATTTTTAAACCTAAGGTTGATTTAAAATTTCTAATTTTAATCTACAGATTTAAATTTCAAATTTAAATCTATATGCCTCTACCCCAATACATTCATAACAATAACATGAACTTATATCAGGCATAATAAGAGAAGCTATAAATAAATAAAAAAGCAAAAACTAAACGAGAAAGAAAGAATAATACCTAGAATTGCTCCAAATAAAGAATACGAGAACGAGTAATAAAATACTCTGAGGAAGCAGAGAAAAATGAGACCCAGCTGCCTTCTATGCAATGACCTCGAACAACCCGAAGAGTTGCTCTGAAAAATATTAAACTTTAAGGAAAGAAAAATTTCAACATAAATTTTTCTTTGCCACTACGTCTCCAAAAGTTGACACTTTCAGAAACTTTTTATTTTTATTTCTGAATTGAATGTCAAACCATTGGAATCGGTACCTCTATTTATAGTAGGCTATTAGAGCAAAAAATTCTAAAATTTTGATGTGGGATTCGCAGAATACAAAACCAAAATGCGTCATTTTAATGCAAAATCAAGCCAAAACATAGCGTATCACAATAAGGAAAAACACGCGCCTTTTCAATTTTAAAACGCATGAGATGTGTGCTTTCTGATTGGTTCCTGCCTAATGGCACAGATCAACCCCTCCCCTTTGTACCGAAGTGTGGCACGCTCTGGTTGGTCCGTGACCTAAGGCACGGATCGCCAGCATCGCGCGCTGGTTGGTGAGATCCGTGCGACGCGGATCGCGAGCTGTGTGCATTATATTTTGATTTTTTTTCTTTGTTTCCCATAAGTAAAAATTCATAATAAATTTTATTTTTTCAATAATTATTTTATTTTATAATTTTTATTCATCTCATGAATAATGTTTGGCGAAATTAAATTTACTCATCTCATGAATAAATAATTCATCTCATAACTCTTTAATATTTTATTTGATGGCAATAAATGCAGAGGCTTACGCAGAGATCTTAGGGATAATTTAAATCTAGCTCTAAATGGATTAAATTAATTACCATCTCATGATAAAATGTAATTACTATTTAAAGAGACTTAATTCCACTAAATAAATCTCACTGCACTCTAGACTTAAATCATTTAATCGATATTTTCTAAATATACTGTATTAATGATAACAACCCCTCCACCTAGATGTCCCTGACAAAGAACAAGTATAACTACTACCATTATCCTTCTTACAACTTCTCCATGAGTTACCGACTTATCCTTCACTGAATAATTTATTTACACTTGAACATATTCATAGCATAAATTCTAAATGTCAGACACTGGGGATACTTTGGCCAAAGTTTTCGAACTATTCAAATACTTGCTAATCATCTAAGGAGACATCTGTACCTCATAAGAGATTGCAAATTCCATATTGAATACCTAATTCTTGTCACACTTCACACCACTACCCAGCGTACGTGGGAATTCAATCATACATTTAGACCTTACTTATAGTACACCAAAGTAACTAATGCTCCACACACAAGTCCAGAACACTCTCAGGATTTAGAGTCGTCGTTCAAACAGTACAACATGAATCACTCATCTCTGATAGTAGTCTAGAAACAAGTAATCCACATGGTCCAACTCAGTGTTTCGATCTTATTAAACACACCAACCTAACAATTTTGGATAACCATCCACATGAGCAAGACAAGTCATGAAAAGTGTAAAGTCATGGTCTAAACAGACAAGTAGCCCAAGCTCATGATCGACCACGAGTTATTCAAATAACATTACATGCCATTTGTTCTGAGTCTGTCTGTGGCTTAATATTATTATCCACTTACAACAAACATGCAAAATGTAATCTGAGGACTCTGTCCATCTCATGAACGATACTTAAAAGAAAATCACATGTAGTATAAATACTCGCTTACTTAAATTTTACAAGGAAACGACTAAAACTTCAATTTTATTCTTTAATAAATTAATATTAACAGAATAAATCTGAATTTTAGGAAATTATTCCTAACTATCTCCCACTTGTACTAAATTCAATTTATGACCAGCTTTATACCCATCTCTTTTACGTATGATCCAAAAATATATTAGGTCAATTATTCTATCTAAACTAACATGCCCTCTATGCAGCTTCTGGAGCTACAATATATTCAGCCTCTAAGTGAAGTCAGCAATACCATACTACTTGACATTCCTCCCAGTAATGGCTCCTACTCCAAGGGTAAAGACATGCCCAGACGTTAAACGTCTGGCATCTCTATTTGACTGGAAGTCTGAATTCATATAGCCAATACGAACCAACTCAAATTGATTTGACAACCAGAACTTTACAGCTATTAACAACCTACATTATTCCCAATGATTATTATATCGTCGAGATACAATACTAAGAAAGTCATTGCTTTCTCTCCACGTTGTTTGTACACGCTTGGTTCGTCAACCAATTGCTCAAAACCATAAGACTTAATCGCTTTATTTTATCTAATATTCCATGAGCGTGATGCTTAATTCAGTCCATGCATGAACTTCTCCGGTTTGTGTACCATATGCTTTTGATTTTTGCCAATGAAACTGTATGGTTGCAGTATATAGATGTCTTCTTCAAGATGACTATTCAAAAGGGCCGTTTTGACTTCCTTTCACCAGATCTCATAATGAGTTGCAATGGATAGAAGTCTCCTTATGGACTTTAGCATGGGTACTAGTGAGAAGGTCTCATCATAATGAATTCCTTCCTTTTGGGTAAAACCCTTAGCAACCAGTCTTGCCATGAAGGTCTTCTTCCTTCCCATCCACTCCTCTTTTGCTCTTGTAGACCCATCTACAACCAATGGGCTTAATGCCAACAGACGCCTCAACAAGATCCCAGACCTAATTAAAATACATATATCCTACCTCACATTTCATTGCTAAGAGCCATTAGTTAGCATCCTTGTCTTTAATTGCCTTATTGTAGACGAGAGGATCAGATTCAATGTCACAGTTCACCATTAAAGCTGCTGCCATGAGCCTATCAGGTACCCTGACAATCCTCCCACTACACCTAGGTTCTCGTGTACCTAGTGATAATTCTAAATTAGTATATAATTTTTTATATTATTTTAATATATTTTTAAACATTTTACATTAAATTTTTATCGCTTTCGCTCGATTTTGCTCTTTTTCACTCATACTGTCATTTTCTTACAAAAACACCCGTTTTATGCTAAATCTTGCTAAGTTTTAACATTAACATCAACAAGTAAAAGCAAGATACACCAAATCCAAGTAAAAAAATGGGCAAAACATAATAATTAACATTGCTAATGCAAGAACCCAACAAATTCATGCACAATTCAATTCAACTTCCAAAAATGGGTAACAAAATGCACAAATCAAGTGCAAGGATTAATTAAACAATATATTAACATGTCCAAGGTGATGTAAAATTTGAATTTCGGTAATGCAAAGCTCAAAAATCTGAAGGAAATTAGCCCAAGAACAGCAAGAACACGGAAGTGCAACTTGCTCAACCAAGCCATTTCAACTTGCAATTTTGGGTGGCAAAATGGACAAATGGCATGAAATAACTTCTTGAAAACTTCATTAACATGTTCAAGTTGATGTTAAAGCTGATTTTGGGGGGTGCAAAGCAAAAAAAAAAATGAAAAATTCGAGTTGAACAACCATTTGCAGAATCTGGACAGCAAGTAGCAGGTGGTGGTGCAATCAGATTCAAGCTTCGTTTTTGCAGCAAAAAATCAATTATTTTTACCCAAATTCATTTTATAAACAAAATTTGACATGCCTTAAGTCATTTTTTGCAAGATTTGGGCGGTGGAATTCAGAAAAAAATGGAAAAAATGTGTGAAGAACACCACTTGCAGCTGCAGAAAATCAGAAATCTGTGCACAACTTGCTTATTTTCTTCACTTGTGGCGGCTACATTACGCAATATTTTAGCTCAAATTCATTTTATACACCTTATATTTGATTTTGAACAGAATTTGGGATGTGGAGTGTAAACAAAATTGAAGAAAAAAGAGCAAAAGCAGCAGTTCAGCATCATCCTGCAGCAGCCACCAAGAACGACCTATAAGGAGCATTTTTGCTGAGACATTTTGCAATTATTTATCCCAAATCAACTATTATAAATAGAGGATGGTGTGGGGGTGTTTAGATATCAGATTTCAAAACAAAAATCACAAGATTTGGTTGAGAATAGAGGGAAAAATCAAGTGATAGAGAGAAAGAAAGAAAGTTTGGTTTGTAATTTTGTATTTTTAGTTCTTTCTGTCCTTTTTCTTTCATAAGTTCATGAATTTTGTGTTTATAATGTCTAATATTAAGTTTATCATGAATAAACTTTGTTAATCTAAGGCTACGATGTAGCCTAAGTTGTAATATACGCTTATTTATAATTCAAAGTATTCAATATTTATGTTATTGTGTTGTTGAAGTGTTTATCATTGTTCTTCATGAGTTTTAAATGCTTGATCACCATTTAAAGCTTATAATGATTCATAATGAGTCCGAGAGGAGATTTATGATGATTGCTGAGGTGATAAGCACCACAAATTGGCGAAAGCTCGAGAGAGATTAACGCGATTTGTGTGGTTTTCAAAAGAAAATCATAGAGCTTTTAAAACTCTTTTCTTATTTAAATTCATGCACGAGAATGATGGGTTAATATGTTAAAGAGTACGCTAAATGTTGCTCGAGAGAGAATATTTAGTAAATTAGGATTTTCAACCATCAACACACAGTAACAACTTGGATATTGTGAATAGTAAAGGCGTATTGATGCAACTAAGGTGAAATCGGATGTCTTAGACTTTATAAACTAATAAAAACCAAGAGAAATCGGCTCACTCTAATCTCGCTTTTACTTTAATTTCTTTTCATTTTATTTTAATTTTTTTAATATCAAAATCCTAAATTTTTCGGTCTTTCAAATAGTATTGAAGCTACTAATTTTGGTATTCACTCAATACAATCCTCGTGGGAACGATACTCTACTCACTTCTATATTACTTGGTACGACTAGTGCACTTGCTAACGCATACGCAAAGTCTGCATCGAGTTTTTGGTGCTGTTGCCGGGGATTGTCTCTATTTGAGTGATATCAATACCAACTAGTTTTGGTGCTAATTTGAAATTGTTAATAATTTTTAAAATTTGTAAAATTTGAAAATTAAATCTCTTTTCATTCATTTATTTATTATTAAAGATAATTCTTAAAAATAAATAAATTCGTATATACCCCCCTAAAAAAATTGTTAGTTTTGTGTTATTTTGTCATTTTTCTTATATTTTATCTTTATTTTTATTTTTATTTTGCTTATAAGTTCACTTTTTTAGGGTTTTAAGAAGTTAAGATATTTTTAAAATTTTCAAAAACATTAGGGTTACTACCCTCTTCTGTTTCTTTGAAATTTGTATTTTCTTAACTTTTATTTTAGATTGTTATATTTTTAGGTTTTCTGATTAATTTTAACTTTATTTTAATCCTTTTTTTAGTCATCTAGATAGGTTTTTCAAAGTTAGGTTTGTTATCCTAAAGTTTTTCAAAACCTTTAGTATTACTAATACCCCCTTCTTAAAACTTAGTTTTCAAAAGTTGTTGTCTTAATCTTTCTCACAAATTTTTTTTTTTTTTTTCCTTCTCTAACACTTAAGTTTATTTATTTATTTATTTATTTTAATTATTTATTCATAAAAAAAAAAAGAGTGATGGCTTGGTGCTACTCTATAAGATCACAATACCAAGCTTTATCTAAATCATTATCTGCTCAACTTTCAGGAGATGCGAACAACTCCACACAGCAGACGGGAAGAGATGGAGAGGATAGCCTAAGAAGAGTTGGATGGAGACAATACGACGGGATCTTACCTATCTCAACCTAAATGATGAGATGGCTCTAGACAGAGCTGTGTGGAGGACTAGGATAGGCATTCCCGATGTAGAGGTGTAGGAGCATCTGTCCACTCGTCAGCCCGATCTAATGCCACGAACCTACGATAGGCCTATTCCAAAGCCTGGGCATATGGACTTGCGGTCCCAGGGGCAGCCATCAGGGATGTGGTATGTGGCATATTGGGGCGTGGCCTAGATAGAGGGAAGAATATAAAATTGAAGAAGCTGTTCTTGAAGTGGTTCAGGCACGCCAGGAGGAGACCATCCACTGCTCCAGTCCGGTATTGCGATCAGCTTCGTACCACGCTAGGAAGAAGAGGTTGAAACAAGCCAAAAGAGGGACGACTGTAGTCGTACGGTAGGACCTCACCCACCTAATCCCACGGAAGGAGATGGCCTCAGTTAGAGCTAGATAGAGCTAGAGCTCGAGGGAGGACTAGCATAGGAGTAACAGAGGTAGCGGCCGCTTAATGCTGATTATTCTGCTACTTATGGGTTCATAGGCGTATAGGCTCACCAGGCTGTACCTATCTACCTATAGGCCTATCTGCCTATCTGTCTACTATCGGCCTATTTGCTTATTTGATTATTTGTGTATCTTCTTATTCGCTTATTTGTTTATTTGGCATATTTGCGTATTCTAGCTATCTTGGAGGGTAGGTTATGCCTCGTAGTCCCCTCTAGGGCATTTTTAGGCTATGGCTTACTCTTTTTCTTTCATGACATATTACTCACAACCCATTGCTCACAGGTCTCCATGAGGTGATGAAGACTTTCCTCTCAGGTTGGGGATCCTCGGAAACAGCCTCTCTTCAGGTTCACACCCTGAAGGGGGAAGGCTGCGTACATCTACCCTCCCCAGACCCCGCTTTTGCTGGAGCCCTTGAAGCACTGGGATTGTTGTTGTTGTATTATCCGCTCAACTTTCACTAATTGAAGGCAGCCTTGTTGCTAGTACTCCTAAATATGAATTTTGTGCAGGTAACCATGCTAGTATGGAATGTCAATTGGGTAATATCTTTTCTTCATCAGGTTTTGAGCAATATAATTTTATGGGACTTCATTATCAAAGTGAACCGAGAAGAAAATTGAGCATTGATGAAATTAGTACAATATCTGCCCAAATTTCACAAATTCATGTATTAGTAGATGAATTAAATGCTATTGGTGCTCGTAGATGTAAATTTTGTGGCAGTAACTATGCTAGTAAGGAAGATCTATAAGGTAATAGCTTTTCCTCATGGGGTTTTGATCAAAATAATTACATGTCAAATTTTAGTCAACCCCAGTACAATCCCTACTCTGGCCCTTATAGTCAAGAATGGATGGACCCTTCCTGGAATTATCACAAAGCATCTTGGTCACCCACTTATCCATCCCAAGAAAAGAGCTATAGCTTAGAAAAATCATATAGGGAATTCATGGAAACCATGAGTGGTTTAAAAAAACAAAGAGCCTCCATCCAAAATCCCGAACCTTAAGTAGGGATCACAATAGAGGAGCATTCTGAGAGGTCTGAAGAATTAATGCCAAGCGATACCATCACTGAACTAGGGGACCAAGCTAACGCCATAGCATTGAGGGATGAAGACATACTAGAAAAACCACCTTAATGTGACATGATCCCCTTAGTCAACTCTGAACCACCAATGACCAAACCTGTCTTTACTGACCCACCACCGCCAACCATTGAAATAGAATGTCGAGCTTATCTAACATGGTCAGAAATTTTCGGAACCATGGACGCTTCAGTGAAAAATAGCAGAAGAGATTGGAAAAGGAAATTCAAGCTGTGGCAAATCAGGCTCAAAGAACCCAAGATTAGAGAAGGTGGAGAAGGTCGTGTAAAGAAGCGAATAAGGAAGAGTCGCGGAAAAAAAAAGGTCATTATGGATGGATGGTGGAAACTCTATTCTCCTTCAGGACACGGGATAGATCCACACTGAAGGTCGAGCTAACGACTATAAACTAAGCGTTTCTTGGGAGGCAACCCAAGTGTTTATATCTTTATTTATATAATTTTATTTGTCTTTCATTATTTTTTTTTCCTCATGTTTATTTTCGATTAAACAAGTATTTTTCAGCAAGTTTGGGGATAGCACAATGTCAACATGCACCATCAAGAAGCAATCTTCAAACCTGGGAAGTATATTTCATCCAATTTATTTTTTTAGTTCTTTTTAAAAATAAAGTTTGGGGGTGGAAAAAGTAATGCTAATAAAAATAATAATAATAATAATAATAAATTTAAAAAAAAAAATTTAACATAGTTTATTTCAAAAGTTTTCCTATTTTATGTTTTAGAGTCGGCTTCAGTGCCTCCCAGAGTTCGGAGCCTTTGTCTGGTGATGTAAATAGTGCCGACCAATAAAAAGATTGTCTATTTTCTACAGTTTTAGTCATTAGTCTTTCAAAAAAAAATTCCATATAAAAAGAAAAAAAAAAAAAGAAAGAACTTATCATCATGCTTTTTAGGCTATTTTTCTACTCTTTTTAGCTCGTTTACTTTAATTAGACTTGAATAACCTGATAATCAATTATTTTTGTGTTCTAATTGCAAAACACGATCTAATCTAAGGCACTATCCTGATAAAACCATGGTATTTGACTTCACTAGTTAGCTTGGCTGTTTTACTTTTCTTTCTGATTAAAAGATGCTCAATTTTGAATAGACTGCACAAAAAGTATCATTTATATAATAGATTTTGAAAAGTCATGCCTAAATCTAAATGAAAGAAAAATAATAAAGGGAGAGAATTACTAAGCACCACTATCCTGTTGAAAAATGTCTATCATTTGGATATGTGCTATGGTGTGATGGTTTCGTGCCTTGGTATCTCGAGCAAGTAGATCCATGGGGATGTTTCAACACCTGGTACCCTGGGCCAATTGGAACGGGAATTGCCGCATTGAAAGCTCGCTACAAGGGGTACTTAGAAAGCTAACAAGGAACCAAGCACCGGAAAACAAAAAAAAAAAAAAAAAAAAAAAAAAGAGTAAAGAAGATCTCTAACACCGCTATCCCACATAAATAAGATATGTGCTACCCGTTAAGAGGGTGTCTCAGTGGTGGCTTTTCTTACTTATGGGTCATCACTCAAGAGTCGGAGCTTGATTCTCACTGAAGATATACTCGGGAGGTCATAATACAGGCATCTCAGTGGTGGCTTCTCTTACCTATGGGTCATCGCCCAAGAGTCGGAACTTGATTCTCGCTGCAGATATGCTTATATTGACTTGAGTAAATAAAAAGAAAAAAAAAATGATGCAAAAATAATTAGTTTTGGGCATACTTGGTAAGTCTTGTTATGAGTGGTATAATTTTTGTCCTCTATTCGGTTTGAATATCTTAAGATTAGAAAGAACGAATAAACTTAATTTGCTTAGCTAACTTTTGAATTCAATTACCTAAGTAATTGATAGATTTTAGAACCTTAAACTTTGAGCCTTAGTTATTCTTCTCTAATTTGAAATATACCTGCTTTGACTTGTGGTAAAATTCTTAAACAACATGAGATCCTGTGCTTTAATGTTCACCCTTGCTCAAGGACGAGCAATATTTAAGTTTGGGGGTATTTTGATAAGTCTAAATTAGTATATAATTTTTTATGTTATTTTAATACATTTTTAAACATCTTACATCAAATTTTTATCACTTTTGCTCGATTTTGCTCTTTTTCACTCATATTGCCATTTTCTTGCAAAAACACCCGTTTTATGCTAAATCTTGCTAGGTTTTATCATTAACATCAACAAGTAAAAGCAAGATACACCAAAGCAAAGTAAAAAATGGCCAAAACATAATAATTAACATTGCTAATGCAAGAACCCAACAAATTCATGCACAATTCAATTCAACTGCCAAAAATGGGTAACAAAATGCACAAATCAAGTGCAAGGATTAATTAAACAATACATTAACATGTCCAAGTTGATGTAAACTTTGAATTTAGGTAATGCAAAGCTCAAAAATCTGAAGGTAATTAGCCAAAGAACAGCAAGAACACAGAAGTGCAACTTGCTCAACCAAGCCATTTCAACTTGCAATTTTGGGTGGCAAAATGGACAAATAACATGAAATAACTTCTTAAACACTTCATTAACATGTTCCATTTGATGTTAAATCTGATTTTTGGCGGTGCAAAGCAATAAAAAATGAAAAATTCGAGTTGAACAACCATTTGCAGAATCTGGACAGCAAGTAGCAGGTGGTGGTGCAATCAGATTTAAGCTTCGTTTTTGCAGCAAAAACTCAATTGTTTACCCAAATTCATTTTATATACATAATTTTACATGAATTAAGTCATATTTTGCAAGATTTGGGCGGTGGAATTAAGAAACAAATGGAAAAAATGGGTGAAGAACACCTCTTGCAGCTGTAGAAAATCAGAAATCTGTGCACAACTTGCTGACTTTCTTCACTTGTGGCGGCTACATTATGCAATATTTTAGCTCAAATTCATTTTAAACACCTTATATTACATGAAAATAATGATTCTGAGCAGAATTTGGGCGGTGGAATGTAAAAAAAAAATTGAAGAAAAAGGAGCAAGGGCAGCAGTTCAGCATCATCCTGCAGCAGCCACCAAGAACGACCTATAAGGAGCATTTTTGTTGAGATTTTTTGCAATTATTTATCCCAAATCAACTAGTATAAATATATGATGGTGTGGTGGTGTTTAGATATCAGATTTCAAAACAAAAATCACAAGATTCGGATGAGAATAGAGGGAAAAATCAAGTTATAGAGAGAAAGAAAGAAAGTTTGGTTTGTAATTTTGTATTTTTAGTTCTTTCTATCCTTTTTCTTTCATAAGTTCATGAATTTTGTGTTTATAATGTTTAATATTAAGTTTATCATGAATAAAATTTGTTAATCTAAGGCTACGATGTAGCCTAAGTGGTAATATATGCTTATTTATAATTCAAAGTATTCAATGTTTATGTTATTGTGTTGTTGAAGTGTTTATCACTCTTCTTCATGAGTTTTAAATGCTTGATCACCATTTAAAGCCTATAATGATTCATAATGTGTCCGAGAGGAGATTTATGATGATTGCTAAGGTGATAAGCACCACAAATTGGGCGAATGCTCGAGAGAGATTAACGCGATTTGTGTGGTTTTCAAAAGAAAATCATAGAGCTTTTTAAAACTCTTTTCTTATTTAAATTCATGCATGAGAGTGATGGGTTAATATGTTAAAGAGTACACTAAATGTTGCTCAATATAAAATATTTAGTAAATTAGGATTTTCAACCATTAACACACAGTAACAACTTGAATATTGAGAATAGAAAAGGCGTATTGATGCAACTAAGGTGAAATCGGATGCCTTAGACTTTATAAACTATTAAAAACCAACAGAAATCGGCTCACTCTAATCTCGTTTTTACTTTTATTTCTCTTCATTTTATTTTACTTTTTTTCATATCAAAATCCTAAATTTTTCGGTCTTTCAAATAGTATTGAAGCTACTAATTTTGGTATTTACTGAATTCAATCCTCATGTGAATGATACTCTACTCACTTCTATATTACTTGGTACGACTAGTGCACTTGCTAACGCATACGCAAAGTCTGCATCACCTAGAATAGTCTCGGCCCTATCAATAGGTGCATCTAATGCATCCACTGTGTCCCGAGTTGTGTCTAGCTGTTCAAAATTAGCGAAATTAACGTCATTTTCTTTTAAGAAAACCCTCTAACACTACTCTATTTTTTGTTTTTGTAATTAGGAAATCTAGAAAAGTTATTCACCACCTCGATCTGATTGAAGTGACCAAACATGTTTACCTAATTGCTTTTCAACTTCAACTTTGTATACTTTGAACTTTTAAAAAGAGTTTGACTTATGTCTCATTAGGTAAACAACATGAATAAACCACTTGCAAGTGAGCTAGTGTTGGAATCATTTAGAGGAAACAACAAGAATAAACCATTTATACATGTACTTTTGTAAATAAACAATTTATTTCCTATAATAAAAGGTTCACAACCAAAGTTGACTGAATAACAATTATTCATTCAACGAAACACATAAATCAAATTCCTACGTAGTGCAGGGACAAATAAACAATCCTTTGAAAACAAAGAAAACTCTATTACTAAAGTCTAAGCTAACATCTCCTACTCCTAAAACTACTACTCTTGTACCATCTTCAACCGTCAGGTAAAGCTTCCGTCATGCAGCCTCCTGGTTAGCTTGAACCCCTATAACAAACTACAGACATGATCAGTTGAACCCTAGTCCACACACTAGGAACCTAGTGGACTCTCAACTACGCATGACTCTACCATGTGAAATATCATCATACCTTCACCAGATGGCTTACTAGTCTTTGCAGGAGGAGTAGCTATGTACTTTGTGCAGTTCCTCTTTTGGTGGCCCATTTTTCTACAAAAGAAATATTTTCCTTTTGCTGGCTTCTTTTTAGGATTAGTCGCTACACTAGCAACCTTGCCTTTGCCTTTTTTTCCAATTGGTCCCTTGTTCAGCTTGCTCCCACTTGCCCTTGATGCCTTAGTCAAGTGGCCACTCCCACTGGCTCGCATAACACCCTATGCTACCTGTAGCTCCTTCATCAGCTCAGGCAATGAATAATCCTTATTATTTATTGTGTAGTTGAGCTTGAATTGAGTAAAAGAGTTGGACAGAAAGTTGAGGATGATGTCCTGCTGAGACTGACTGTCAATCTTAGCACCTAGAATCTCCAATTTAGACAAGCACACCATCATTTTCATGACATGCTCCTGAACTGGCGACCCTTCTGACATCCTCATGTTCAAGAGCTTCCTCATCAGCTCTTGCCTAGCTTCCCTATCTTGACCACCAAACATGTACTTTAAATGTTTGATCATCTCAGCTGCTATTTCCATCTCAAGCATCTAATGCTTGAGTACATTGGTCACAGAGGCCAAAATATAGCATCTGACTAACTCATTAGCCTTATTCCAGCGTTCATAACGCTCTTTAATAGCAGTTGTAGAATTATTAGCGGGCACTGTAGGTCTAGCTTCAGTTAAAACAAACTTATGAACCTCATGTATTAATACTATGTCCAGGTTTATTTTCTAAGTGAAGTAATTTGGTCCAGTTATAACATTATCTTTTAGAATCGAATGAAGTGCACCAGTCGTAGCCATTTCAAAACACCGTAAATGCAAACAATTCTGTAACTATCTTATATGAGTCATGTATAATACAGTGATGTCTATTCTTTTATTTTAACATACATAATGAGTCATACATCCACTAAACTATACTATCATGCATGCAATGATTACCCAAACACACCAATCTTTACTCCCCGGCAGTAGGGTCGCACGAAGCTAGCTTGGGTGAGCAATATTCTCAATTAACATGTTTTCTTGCAACTCTTACTTAACATGATTAACCCACCACTTTACCTTAGTCTCTAACCTAACACAACAAAGCTTCTCGGGGAAGCCAATGCACCAGGCTAGTCAAGTGTAAACCATTACCTAAACCTCCATACAAATACACGTAATACTCTACGGCAGCGTGGTCGCATCGCTTCTTTGCACTTTGGGTTATCCTAATAGAAGTCTAACCCTGTATTCTGCAAATCGACATCCTCCACAGGGAGATCTATCGATCTACTATACTACTAGACCTGTAATGGAGACCGTGAGGTCTCAATAATTGGACCTCGCTCCCACTTGATTTTTATAAACGAGTAATTTTTAATTAACTTGCATTTACAACTTGGATTATTACAAAATCCCCTTCAGAATCTCATCCTAAAAACTAACTACAAAATTAATTAATTAATTTTAATATCGTCTTGCAACATAGATTATCTCATTCTAAAATGAACCAATAAAATTAATTAATAAGTTTTTATTTAAAATAGAATCTCACTCTAAAATCAAATTAATTAATTGTTAAGATCAAGATTAAATCTTGATCTTAACCTAGGATAAAAGAGAGTATGGGATGAGAAAGAAGTGAAGGAGATGAGAAAATACAGAGAGAATTAGATGAGAGAAAGAAGTTTATCAAAAGATATTGGTTGAATTTTCATTGAATGACTTCCAATTACACAAGACTAGCTACTTATAAGAATCAAAATACTTTGGACTTGGACTTACTAGCTTAACCGACTCACACAATTAGCCGCCAAAGCTGACTGTCTAAGACCAACCGAAACAACTAACTTCCTAACTTGGCGCCAAAAAGCTAATTCAAAAATACAATGCACAAACACGCCTTATTACAACTCAAAAGACTTAGAAACATAACAATCCCCTTCCCTTAAAACATTCTTGCCCTCAAGAATGAAAAGAAAGAAATTGGCTCAACAAAAATTATTTCTCTTCCCAACTGGTGAAAGATTCATCTAAATTGCACCAGCACACTCGAACCTCCTGTCTGTTGGAACTGTCTGCACACTTCTGCCTGACTTCCACTACAGCTGCAGGTTGCAGGACCAAAGATCCACTGGAACCAACCTCCGGAGGGACTGGAGAAGAACTTTGCCCTTGTTTAACCTATTTTTTAAGAAGTGAAACATGAAAGACAGGGTGAATATAAGAGTCGGGTGGGAGCCCCAGCTTGTATGCCACTTTGCCAATTTTCTCCGAAACTTTATAAGGTCCAAAAAACCTTGCACAAAGCTTAACATTCTTCCTCACAGCAGCTGTAGACTGCCTATAAGGCTGCAATTTCAAGTACACCATATCGCCCACCTCAAAAGTTCTGTCTACTCTCTTGTGATCTGCATACAATTTCATTCGAGCTTGTGATTGAAGGAGATTATCCTTCAAAAGCTGCATAAGATGCCTCCTTTGCTACACTAGCTCAGTGACCTTAACCACATGTGAAACAACTCCTTGCAACATTAAGGGAGTTGGTGGATCATACCCATACAATGCTTTAAAAGGAGTAGTACCTAAAGAAGCATGGAAATGCGTGTTATACCAAAACTCAGCCAATGATAGCCACCTACACCACAGCTTGGGATGGCTAAACACCATGCTTCTAAGATATTGCTTAATGCATTGATTGACCTTCTCAGTTTGACCGTCGGTTTGAGAATGATAAGATGAGCTAAGGGCCAAGGTCGTTCCTAAAAGACCAAACAATTCCTTCCAAAAGTGACTTGTAAAGAGCTTGTCCCTGTCAGAGACTATGGACTGAGGCAACCCATGGAGCTTATAGATGTTATCAAGGAACACACGAGCCAATTTCTCAGCAGTCACGAGTCCAGCTAAAGCAATGAAGTGACTAATTTGGTGAACCAATCAACTACTACCCAGATCACTTCTTTTCCCTCGGATTTAGGCAATCCCTCAATGAAATCCATGCTTATGTTCTGCCATATCCCATCTGGAACAGGTAAGGGCTAGAGAAGTCCTTGATATCTATGATCACCAAGCTTAGTTTGTTGACATATCTCACAACTTTGCACAAAATCAGTCACTGCTTTCTTCATTCCCGGCCAACTAAAGTGAGCTTTCAGCCTTTGATACGTTCCTTCCACACCTGAGTGACCTCCCCATGATGAATCATGTGAAGCACTAATAACCTGATGTCTAAGATCAGTAGAAGTGCCAATATACAGCTTCCCCTGAAGTTTGATAATACCCCGGGGCACAGAAACATCTGCACCAGAAGCCAAACTATTCGCCTTGCCAACACTGAAAGCTGCTATACATGCTTGTGCAAAAGGGTCATTCTCATAGGGCTGATGTACTTCTTCTATCCAAGCAGGTAAGATCACTGAAATTGCCCCACAAGAGCCAAGCTCACAGTCTTCCAACCTGCGTGACAAAGCATCAGCTGCAATATTTTCCTTTCCCTTCTTGTACTCAATGTCATAATCAAGACCCAATATCTTCATTAGCCCTTTTCTCTGAATTCTTGTGACAATTTTCTACTCTAAAAGATGCCTAAGACTTTGATGATCAGTCTTGATGATGAAATGATGTCCATCCAAGTAGTGTCTCAATTTTTCCACAGCAAGCAAAATAGCGAGATACTCTTTCTCATATGTGGAAAGTGCTTGATGTTTAGCACTCAATGCTTGGCTAAGATAAGCTATAGGTCTTTCTCCTTGTGACAACACTGCCCCAACACCATTCCCACAAGCATCAATCTCCAATATGAAGCTTGAAGTGAAATCTGGCATGGTTAACATAGGTGCTCTGCACATTGCAGCTTTAAGAGCTTCAAAAGCCAATTGAGCTCCACCTGACCACTTGAAGGCAACTTTCTTCAATAAGTCTGTGAGGGGCTTGGCTATAGCTCCATAATTGGTTACAAACTTGCGGTAATATCCAGTTAGGCCCAAAAATCCTCTCAATTGTTTCAATGTTACCGGAATAGGCCATTCTTTCGTGGCTTGGACCTTTGTGGGATCAGTAGAGACTCCCTCAAAAGATATCACATCGCCAAGGTATTCTAAATGAGTTTGAGCAAAGGAACATTTGGCCAACTTAGCATACAACTTGTGCTCACGCATGACCAAGAACACTTTCCTCAAATGCTTCAAATGCTCTCCTAGGGATGCACTGTAAATAAGGATGTCATCGAAGAGCACCAACACAAATTTCCTAAGAAATTGTTTGAAGACATCATTCATAAGAGCTTGGAGAGTTGCTGGTGCGTTTGTTAAGCCAAATGGCATAAATACAAACTCAAAGTGTCCATGATGTGTTTTGAATGTCGTCTTATACACATCTTGCTCCACCACCCTAAATTGGTGATAACCTTGCCATAGATCAAGCTTAGAAAAAACTTGAGCTCCATGTAACTCATCAAGCAAATCATCTATAACTGGTATAGGAAACTTATCCTTTACCGTCATGGAGTTGAGTTGTCTATAATCAACACACATTCGAGCCATGCCATCCTTTTTCTTGACAAGAATAACCGGAGAGGCAAATGGGCTGTGACTTTGCCTTATGAAGTTAGTCTTGAGCAAATCATCAACTTGCTTCTCAATTTCCGTCCTTTGAGCATGAGGATATTTGTATGGTCTAAGCCTCACTGGTTCTACATCAAATTTGAGAGGAATAACATGATCTAAACTCCTATTTGGAGGTAAAGCCTTGGGCACCTCGAACAGATCCTCAAAGTCCTCAATCACTGCTTGCACTTTAGGCTCGGTAATCCTCATAATCTCAGTAGGTGCTATAGCAAACAGCTGACCCACCCATTGAAAAGCACATTTCTTGAATCCTTTTTCCAACTTCCTCCCTTTCATCACTTGCAAGTGAGCTTGCTCTGCCATCCCTTGCAAGGTGACTTTAGAACCTTGTATCTCAAAGGAAACTGTGAGTTTAGCGAAATCAAACAATACTAGGCTGTAAGATCTCATCCAGTCGACCCCAAGCACTATATCACACCCTCCCAATGGAAGGATTTGATAACCTTAAATTAGTATATATTTATCTATATTATTTTAATACATTTTTAACCATTTTACTTATAATTTTTATCAATTTTGCCCGGTTTTGCTCATTTTGCAGAATTTTGCTATTTTCTTGTAAAAACACCAATTTTGTATTAAATCTTGCTAGTTTTATCATTAATATCAACAAGTAAAAGCAAGATAAATAAAAAAATTGCAAAATAATAACAAAAATTGTACAAAATTACCAAGAACACCTAACTTACACCCTATTTCACAAGTTTTGCATCAATTTTTAGCCAAAGTTTAAGCTTTTATCCTCATTATTCATCTTTTATGTATTGTATAATACAATTTAACATTACTTGAATACATTTTAAGCACTCTTTAACATAAACAACCAGAAAAAATATAAAAAAAACATAAAAAATTTTAGAAGTTGCAAAGCAACTTGCACCTGCTGCAGCATGTCACTTTGCAGCTCGATTTTAGCCCTTTTTTTTTAACTAAATTCACTGAACCAAAGCTTAAATATGTTATTTAACATCTTGGTAACATTTTTATGCAGCATTTGGGTGGAGAATTTAGATAAAAAATGGAGAAAAACAAGCTGAAAATCAACATGCAGAAATTTTGACAGATTTTAGATTTTCATGAACAACTTGCATTTTGGCAATTAAGACTCGATTTTTTTTAGCCAAATTCATTGTACAAACATTAAAAAACATCAATATGATGTTTTGGAGCAGAATTTGGGCGGTGGAGTGTAGAAAAAATGAAGAAAATCAATAAAAAAATCAGCAACTCGCAGACAGACAGCAGCTGCAACTGGGAAGCACAATTGGGAGCTGATTTTTGAGATTTTCTCTCAGTTTTTTATTCCAAACTCTACTTGTATAAATAGGGGAGGATGCAGGGAGTAGGATAATAAAGTTTTTAGACCAAAAAACACAAAACAAATCGAGTGAAATAGGGGTGAGAAAGGGTCGGGTCTGTGCAGCAGACCTGACCTGTTCTTTGCTATTTTTTTTTATTTTTTGTTTGTTTTATCATTTTTGTTCATTAGTTCATATCTTTTGATGTTTGTAATGTTTAATATTAAGTTTAACATGAACTAATTTTATTAATCTAAGGCTACGATGTAGCCTAAGTTGTAAAATACTCTTATTTCTAATTGAAGGTATTCAATGTTTATGTTATTGCGTTGTTGAAGTGTTTATCATTGTTCTTCATGAGTTTTAAATGCTTGATCACCATTTAAGGCCAATAATGATTCATAATGAGACCGAAAGGAGATTTATGATGAGTGCTGAGGTGATAAGCACCACAAATTGGGTGAATGCTCGAGAGAGATTAATGCGATTTGTGTGATTTTTAAAAGAAAATCATAGAGCTTTTATAACTCTTTTCTTATTTAAATTCATGCACGAAAGTGATGGGTTAATAAGTTAAAGAGTACGTTAAATGTTGCTCGAAAGAGAATGTTTAGTTAATTAGGATTTTCAACCATCAACACACAGTAACAACTTGAATATCGAGGATAGAAAAGGCATATTGAAGCAACTAAGGTGAAATTGGATGCCTTAGACTTTATTAACTAAAAAAAAAAAAACTTAAATCGGCTAATATTAGTCTAGTTTTAACTTTTTATTTTTATTTTATTTTATCTTACTTTATTTCATATCAAAATCCCCAAATCTTCGATTTTTCAAATAGTATTAAAGCTATTAATTTCAGTAATCACTCAGCAATCCTCGTGGGAACGATACTCTACTCACTCTGTATTACTTGAAGCGACTAGTGCATTTGCTAGTAAAAAAAATGCATCAGGATTCTAAAATCATAACTGAACTTGCGGTCTTGCATATACCAATGGAATCCTTGGCATTTGTTCTGAGTCATTACCGAATTCCCATCGGCCACTGTAATAGCTAAAGGATGAGTTTTAATCACCACATGGCCCACTTTCTTGACCACTTTTGGATCAAGAAAACTGTGGGTGCTCCCACTATCAATAAGAATGATGATAGACCTCTTTCTTTCCTTTCCTTTGATTCGGATGGTGTTATGAGTCCCATTACCAGTCAAAGCCTTCATTGAAATTGCAACTTCATCATCAACAAGGTCCTCTTCAATGTCATGATCTGAGTCATCTCCATCAGCCTCAATCTCCTCACCTTCTGAGAGCTCACCAGCACTGACCCCTTCAGCAAACATAAGGAACTTTGGATTACACTTGTGGCCAAATTGGTAAGGTTGATTGCACTTGTAACACAGCCTCTTAAGTTGCTTGTCATCTGATCTGCTGGTCCTGGACCTGACAAATCCTTTTTGTGGCTTGGTGCTGCCACCATGAGGTCTGGAGACATCACTTGAAGCTAAGACGGTTGCTTCAAAAAGCTTGGCTTTAGCATAAGCCATAGACAAGGTTGTATAGCCAACCACTTTAACTGGGTTCTTCACCTTAGGCTTCAATCCACTTATAAAGCTTGAAACATAATACGACTATGAGGCATGAGGAATTTCTGTTATCATGCTAGCTCGAAGGTTTTCAAACCTTGTCATATACTCTCTCACAGATGTCTCCTGTATCACCTTATTGAATTTATCCACAATGTCACTATAATCTTCATCGCCATATCGGTCACATAATTCTTTAACAAATTCAGCCCACGTGAGGGAAGGATTGCTTTTCAACAGCTATAAAACCACACTTCGTGATCACCAAGAAGGTATACAGCAGTAATTTGCACCTTTTTTGTTTCCCCGATATGGTAGAAGTGGAAATAACGATCACACCTCCTCAGCCATGAATGAGGTTGCTTTCCATCGAAGGGATCAATCTGCACCCTAGGCTGTCTATAACCACTGTTTTTGCCATTGGATGACACCTCATTACTGCCTGAACGTTGCCGATTCCAATGATCAGGCGGTCTATCCAATTGCTCCACATTCAATCCCACCGTTCTGTGAGTGTCATCAGTTTCAGGAGCTCAAACATCTGGTCCTGCATTCTAGTTTGAAGGTCGTGACTGCACATGCTCACTACGACCATGTCTATCAGTTATCTCAACTTCATGAACTCTATCTTGAGCTCTAGCTTTAACACTAGCATTAACCACTGGAGTGTGATCTCGATGTCTGACAGCCTCACTATGTATTTGATGACTCAATTCTTCAGGAGACCTCACAGGCTGATTAACTTGTAACACGCTAGCAGGTAACAATAGATCCGGAACAGTAGGAGAATTTGGCCTTCTAAATTGTTCTCGTAGCTCAGCTAATTTCACTTCAAGTTGCAGCATTTGCTGATCAAACCGCCTGTTAAACCGTTCTTCCAGTTCCTGTGATTGAGAAACGACCTGATCAGAGATCGTTTCCTCAATCTGCTGAGCTCGCTGATCAACCTTATCATTGAGTTGCTGATTAACTTGAAGTAATGCTTCTGTATTTGATTGCCCAATTTAAGCAACCAATGCCTTCATATGAAGGTCCAATTGAGCATTCATGACCACATCCTGACCTGCTGCATCACTGCTACTAACCACCTCAGCATATGTAGACTTGGCAGCTGCCTTAGCAGCTGCTGATCTAGTGGTGACTCCACCAATCAATGCGATCTCATTCGAATCCATTCGTTATCACTATTTTTTAGGTATTTTTTAACAATTTTTAGATCAATTTTCAGGTAAACCGCAAGCAATTGTCCTCAAAGTTCAGAATTGAATTCTTAAGTAAAACGATGCAATCAAAGGATATTTGATATCAAATCACATTTGATTTGGAAGCCAATGAGGCTCTGATACCAATTGTTAAGATCGAGATTAAATCTTGATCTTAACCTAGGTTAAAAGAGAGTATGGGATGAGAAAGAAGTGAAGGAGATGAGAAAATAGAGAGAGAATTAAATGAGCGAAAGAAGTATCTCAAAAGAGATTGGTTGAATTTTCATTGAATGACTTCCAATTACACAAGACTAGCCACTTATAAGAATCAAATTACATTGGACTTGGACTGACTAGCTTAACCGACTCACACAACCAGCCGCCAAAGCTGACCGGCTAAGACCAACCGAAACAACTAACTTCCTGACTTGGCGCCAAAAAGCTAATTCAAAAATACAATGCACAAACACGCCTTATTACAACTCAAAAGACTTAGAAACATAACATTAATGAAAAATTAAATAAGACCAATTTACAATTGAGATTATCTTATAACCTATTTTATAATCTCATTCTAAAATTAAATTAATTAATAAAAAATAATATTTAATTATTATGTAAACTGGTACTGACATCTACATGTCCCAAAAAAAATAATAATTTGAAAATGCTAACGTCAGCATGGCGTCATCCCTGATACCGCTGACATCAACAACTGACGCAATGTCAGAAAAAATTAAATTTATTTTTTTAAAAAAATTAAAATATTTAACTTAGAAAATAATAGAATCTAATCTTATTAGATCAATTTTATCCGATTTTGTAAAAAATAATTGAATGTAATCTCATTAGATCAACTTTATCTGATTTTATAAATAATGATTAAATATGCACAATCTCATCATGTAAATAATATGAATGTAATTTCATGAATTGACAAATCCGAATTAACTAATAATTTATTAACGATTTAAACAATTTAAACCGTTACTTTAAATGATCTAATTAGCTATTAATTAATTAATGATTTAAATAATTCAAATCATTACTTTACACAATCTTAATTAACTACTAAACCATTAACGATTTAAACAATTTAAATCGTTATTTTATACAATGAAATTAACTATGAATTCATTAATGATTTAAACAATTTAAATTGTTACTTTAAACAATCTTTCATTCTCAATAAAATCTCTATTTTATTAAATTGCAAGTCTATTTATTTCGATCTTATTATACATATTCATGTATATTATGAATGTAATCAGAAGCTGACTCTGATACTAATTGTTGGGAATAACTAACCTAGTTATTAATTAATCTAACTCTGATGCCAATTGTTAGGTTCACAGTTCTCAGGCTACAGTCACAACAAAACGCGCCTATCAGAGCACTTAATGTAGGAGACTCATCTCGCTACCTAAGCCTCTAATCGGAGAGTCATGCTTCATGACACCTCATGCACGAGAGTTCTTGGGAATAGGATTATCTCTATATATACCTTGGCTCTGATGCCAGTTGTTGGGTTGGATTTCAAAACTCTTCCCTAATTTAATTAAATTAGCGCAGTGGAAGGCTTTAAAATTCTTAATTTTAAACCTAAGGTTGATTTAAAATTTGTAATTTTAAATCTACAGATTTAAAATTTGTAATTTTAAATCTACAGATTTAAATTCCTAATTTAAATCTATATGCCTCTACTCTAATACATTTATAACAATAATATGAACTTATATCAGGCATAATAAGAGAAGCTATAAATGAATAGAAAATCAAAAGAGAAGGAAAGAACAATACCTTAAATTGCTCCAAATAAATAATACCAGAACGAATAATAAAATACTCTGAGGAAGCCGAGAAAAATGAAACCCATTCTACGGAATGACCTCGAATTTCCCAGAGAGTGGGATCCAAAAAATATTAAACTTTGAGGAAAGAAAATTTTCAAAATAAATTTTTCTCTCCCATTAGGTCTCCAAAAGTCAAAACTTTTAGAAACCTTTATTTTTATTTCTAAATCTAATGCCAAACCATTGGAATAGATACCCCTATATATAGTAGACTACCGGATCGAAAAATTACAAAAATTTTGATGTGGGTTCGCAGAATACAAAACCAAAATGCGTCGTTTTAATGCAAAATCAAGTCAAAACGCAGCGTAAACAATAGGGAAAAATGCGCATCACTTTAATTTTAAAACACATGACACGTGTCACTTTCTAATTGGTCTGTGCCTAATGACATTGATCAACCCCTCCTCTTTATACCAGAGCATGCCACGTGGCACGCTCTGGTTGGTTCATGCCCTAAGGCACGGATCACTAGCGTAAGCCATCCCATCGCACGCTGGTTGGTGAGATCTTTCCGATGCGGATTGCAAGCTGTGTGCGTTATATTTTTTTTCTTTGTTTCCCATATGTAAAAATTCATCTTACGAATTTTAATTTTTCAAAAATTATTTTATTTTATAATTTTTTATTTTGTATTCATCTCATGAATAATATTTGAAAAAAAATTAAATTTACTCATCTCATGAATAAATAATTCATCTTATAAATTCTTTAATATTTTTTCGATTGCAATAAATGCAAAGGCTTGCACAGGAACCTCTGGGACAATTTAAATCTAGCTTCAAATGGGTTAAATTAATTACCATCTCATGATAAAATTTAATTATCATTTAATGAGACTTAATCCCACTAAATAAATTTTACAGTATTCTAGACTTAAATCATTTATTCGATATTTTTCAAATGGACTGTATTGATGACAATAACCCCTTCACCTAGATGTCCATGACAAAGAATAAGTACAACTACTACCATTATCCTTCTCACAGCTTCTCCATTAGTTGCCGACTCGCCCTTCACTAACTAATTCATTTATACTTGAACATATTCATTGTATAAATTCCAAATGTCAAACACTCGGAATACTTTGGCCAAAGTTTTCGACCTATTCAAATACTAGTGAATCAACTAAGGGGACATCTGTACCTCATAAGTGATTATAGATTCCTATATTGAATATCTGATCCTTGTCACACTTTACGCCGCTACTCAGTGTAGGTGGGAATTTAGTCATACATTTAGACCTTACTTATAGCACACCAAAGTAACTAGCGCTCCATGCACAAGTCCAAAATACTCTCAGGATTTAGAGTCGTCGTTCAAACAGTACAACTTGAATCACTTATCTCCGATAGTAGTCTAGAAACAAGTAATCCACATAGTATAATTTAGTGTGTCAATCTTATTAAACACACCAATCTAACACTTTTGGATAACCATCCACATAAGCAAGACAAGTCATGAAAAGTATTAAGTCATGGCCTAAACAAACAAGTAGCCCAGGCTTATCATCGACCACGAGTTATTTAAATAACATTCCCTATCAATTGTTCCAAGTTTATCTGTGTCTTAATCTCATTATTCATTTAGAACAAGCATGTAAAATATAATCTAATAACTCTGTCCGTCTCATGGATGATACTCAAAAGAAAATCACATGCAGTATAAATTCTCGCTTACATAAATTTAACAAGGAAACGACTGGAACTTCAATTTTATTATTTAATAAAATAACAATAACAAAATAAATGTGAATTTTAGATACTATTCCTAATAGTCTCCCGGCGTACCATAAGTTGTGGGCTCGATTCTCTTTTATTTTTTGTCAGTGAGGCTCACAAAGAAAGGTTTCCATTATGATCAAGCACATAAGCTGACAAAATGGCTGGGGAAGGAGCCCTTGCCAATCATGATTATGCATTCCAAGACAATGAAACTTGGCCACTCATAGGCTACCAAGTTGGACAACCTCTTGGACTGTCTAAAACAAACCAAATCATTGTTACAAAGCAAGAGTCTATATGAAATGATCGCACCATTCTCCCCATGAGGTCTCTCATTAACACATGAAAAAGTCCGGATTGCTTCCTAGCTATCGGACTTGAAAATATTATACCATTAATTCTAATTGCTAGGGCTTTTGCAATCAAGGCTGATCCTACACAATTTGAACCACACCAACCCCCCACAATTACACCATCTTCATTACGAGCCACAACTACGATGCTAGCAATAAAATAGCAGCCTCCCCACCCAGCATCCTAGTTTATTTTTGTGAAGCCCATAGGTAGTTTGGACCACCAAACATCGTATCTTGTGGCCGATGGAAGGATCATTTGGTTCCCTTTTAGAGCACCAAACTCTGATGCATCCTTGATAGCTTTTTTAGCTACCCAAATGGGACTATCTTTAATACCTTAAAAAATGAACCGACACTAGTATTCCCAAATCCACAAACCTAGAAACACCAACCTAGCTAAAGATGATGGATCATGAACCGAAAGTGAACTAACCGACTCCCACCAATGAGGAAACCCTAGAAAGCTGACAAGATTCAGCTTGAATCCCACATAGGAGGAAAATCAAACTCCCATAGCAATAGGGCAAGGAATATCAATATGATTAGCTGACTTCGAACCATCACAACAAATCGAACGAACTGGGGATGGAAGAATTACCTCACTTAACTAAATTTTCACTGGTTGCTTGTTGGGAAAAAAAAACATGAATTTTGTTAGAAAATTAAACTCTGATACCGACTATTAGGTTCACAGTTCTCAACTATGATCACAGCAATAGGCACCTATTAGAGCACTTAGAATAGGAGACTCTTCTCTCTACCTCAGCCCCCGATCGGAGAGTCATGCTTCGTGACACCTCACGTGTGAGAGTTCCTGGGAATAGTTTTATCTCAATAAACTCTTTGCCCTAATACCGGTTGTTGGGGTGAATTTCAAAAAATTCTCTTTAATTTTATAAAGTTTACGCAGCGGAATGGGTTTAGAATTCATAATTCTAAACCTAGGGTTGATTTAAAATTATTAATTTTAAATCTACAGATTTAAATTCATAATTTAAATCTACAAATCTAAATTCTTAATTCAGATCCACAAGTCTTTTACTCTAATACATTCATAACAATACTTAAACTCAAACAGGCATAATAACAGATACTGTAAATAAATAGAAAAGCGAAAACTAAAAGAAGAAGGAAAGAACATATCTAAAATTGCTCCAATTATAAAGAATACTAAGAAAATCAAGACCTCGCGATCTTCTACGAAATGACTTCGAACTACCCGGAGGGTGCTCCGAAAAATATTAAACTGAGGAAAGAAAATTTTCAATGGAAATTTTTCTCTCCAATTAGGTCTCCGAAATAATTCCAGAAACCCAAAAATATTTATTTTAATTGAATGCCAAACCCTTGGAATAGGTACCTCTATTTATAGTAGACTGCCAGAGCGAAAAATAGCAAATTCGTTGATGTGGGATTCGCCAGTTAACAAGCAAAACGCAGCGTATCATTCAAAACACAATAAAACGATGCGTTTAACTCATGGTCAAAGTCGCGTCAATTTCCAATTCAAAATGCGTGACATGTGGCAGTCTCCCATTGGTCCGCGCCCATGCACGCGGATTACGCTAGGACCACACATGTCGCGCGCTGGTTGGCCCATCCGCGAATACGCATATCCTGACCCGATTTTTTCTTTTTTTTTTTTTTTGTTATGCTTTGTTTCTCACATGTAAAAATTCGTCTTATGAATTTTAATTTTCCATAATTATTTTATTTTATAATTTTTAATTTTTTATTCATCTCATGAATAATGTTTGACAAAATTAATTTACCCATCTTATGGATAAATAATTCATCTAATGAATTCTTTAATATTTTTCTAATAGTAATAAATACAGAGGCTTGCATAGGGGCCTCAGAAAAATTTAAATCTAGCTCCAAATAGGTTAAATTAATCATCTCATGAAATAATTTAATTACCATTTAATACGACTTAATTTCACTAAATAAATCTAACTACACTCCAGACTTAAACTATTTATTCGATATCTCCCTAATAGAATGTATTGAGGACAATAACCCCTCCACTAGATGTCCATGACAAAGGATAAATATAACCACTACCATTATCCTTCTTATAGCTTCTCCATTAGTTGCCGATTCGTCCTTCACTGAATAATTTATTTATACTTGAACATATTCACAGTGTAAATTCCAAATGTCAAACACTTGGAATACTTTGGCCAAAGATTCTGAACTATTCAAATATTTACGAATCAACTAAGGGGATATCTGTATCTCATAAGAGACTGTAGATTCCCTATTAAGTACCTGATCCTTGACACATTTCACGCCGCTACCTAGTGTACGTGGGATTTCAGTCATTCGTTTAGACCTTACTTATAGTACACTAAAGTAACTAACACTCCATGCACAAGTCCAGAATACCCTCAGGATTTAGAGTCGTCGTTCAAATAGTACAATACGAATCACTCATCTTCGATAGCGATCTAAAATAAGTAATCCACATGGTCCAACTCAGTGCGTCAATCTTATTAAATACACTAACCTAACACTTTTGGATCTCCATCCACATAATCAAGACAAGTCATCTAAAGTGTCACGTTATAGTCTTAACATGCAAGTGGTCCAAACTTATCTTCGACTATGAGTCTTTCAAACAACAATCCATACTATTTGTTCCAAGTCTATCTGTGGCTTAGTCTCATAAACCTCTTAGAACAAACATGTAAATTATAGTCTGAGGACTACACCCATCTCATGGATGTCTCCCAAAAGAAATCACATGCAGTATAAATGCTCGCTTACACAAATTTAACTAGGAAACGACTGGGACTTCAATTTTATTTATTAATTAAAATAATATATCTAGGGTAAATCTGAATTTCAGGACACTGTTCCTAACAATCTTCCACTTGTCCTAAATCCAATTTATGACAAAGTCCATACCCACCCCTTTTAAGTTGCACCAAAGGTCTACTGAGCCTAACCTTTAGTGAGCACAATTACTCTATTGTGAAGTCAGCAATACACTACTACTTGGCATTCCTTTCACTAATGGCTCCCACTTCATAGGTAAAGATATGCTTAGACGTCGAACGTCTATCATATATATTTGACTGGAAGTCTTAAATCAGTATAGCTAACTGGAACCAGCTCGTCACTTTTAAAGATCAGTATATTGTCTCTAGTTCTTCTCAAGAACTAGGAAAAAAGCTTCACTGTCACCTAGTCCATTGGACCCCGGTTAGACTAACACCTGCTCACTATACCATAACATAGCAGATATCAAGTCTCATGCACAACATGGCATACCTGAGGCTCCCACTGCCAAAGCATATGGAATATTTTTCAATTGCTCCTCCTCTTGAGGTGTCCTAGAACACTACTCAAAAGAGAAAAAGGGATTCCATGCCTGAAAGGTCAAGTAAAAAAAAAAAAAAAAGTTTCTTAGAGTCCTCCATGCAATACCTTGACAACATTTTGTCAATATAAGTGGCTAGAGAAAGACCCAACATCTTACTCTCACGACCTCGCAGAAGCTTAATCCTAAGAGTAGAGCTGGCTTCTCCTATGTCCTTCATATTGAGCTATCTTGACAACCAAGCCTTTACAGTTAATGACACCCCTACATCATCCTCAATGAATAGTATATCGTTGACACGTAATATGAAGAAAGTCACTACTTTCTTTTAATATCGATGTGCACGCATGGCTCGATCAACCAATTGCTCAAAACTATGACACTTGATTGCTTCATTGTGGCTAAAAGGATCATATTCAATGCCATGGTGAACCACTAAGGCTCCTGCTATGAACCTGTCAGGTGTCCTGACAATCCTTCCACCACACCTAAGCTCTCATGCACCTGAACATTCTCGTTCCTATAAGTAGGTGCATCTAATGCATCCACTATGTCATAAGTGGCATCTAACTGTTCATAATTATTGTCATTTTCCTTTTTAATGCTAATAATTTTTTTTTTTTTTTGGCTTACTTGCAAAATGCTTCTCTAAGTATTTTACATAGTACTTACAAAAGACCTTTTAAATAAAAAAACTGTAGAAAAAATAGTCTTTGTTCCTTTTATCTACAACACCATTCTACTTCGGTGTAACCATAGCAAAAAGCTGAGATCTTATCTCATTTGCGGTTAGAAAAACAAAAAATTCATCCAAAAAATATCCACCACCTCGATCTGATCGAAGTGACTTAACTTGTTTACCTAATAAGTTTTAAAATTCAACTTTCTACTCTTTGAATTTCTCCAAAAAAATGTCCAACTTATAACTCATCAGGTAAACATATCCATGTCTTAAGTAATCATCACTAAACGTAATTAAGTACTCATACCCACCTCTTGCCTGAACATGTATTGGTCCACATACATCTATGTGAACCAGCTCAAGCAAGCCACCAACCCTGTTGCCTTTACTTTTAAAGACAGACTTGATCATCTTTCTATGCAGGATTTGCAGATTGGTAATGTCCTCAAGTCCAAAGCCTCTATCAGTCCATCTTTTACCGGTCTTTGGATCCTGTTCGATTGAATGTGACCTAAACGTTGGTGCCTTGTATGTTTTCTTTTAGAAGATTGAACAATTGAACTTATGTTAGATCCTTTTAAACAAATGCCAGAGTTTTAATAAAGAAATAACATAAATAAACAATTTATTTCTCATATTAAAATTTTCATTATCAAAATCAACTGAATAACAATTATCTATTAACCGAAATATAGAAATCAAATTCCTGTAATAATCAATCCTTTAAAACAAAACTCTATCACTAAAGTCTAAGCTAACATCGCCTACACTTAAAACCACTATTATTGTATTGTCCCTGACTATCTGGTACAACACCCATCGTGTAGCCTTTAGACTAGCCTGAGCTCCTGTAACATATTACGGATATGGTCAGTTGAACCTGGGTCCACCCACCAGAAAATTGGCTAACTCTCAACTGCGCATGACTCAACGAAGTGAGATATCAACATACCTTCACCAGATGGCTTAGCAGTCTTTGTAGGAAGAGTAGCAATGTACTTAGTGTAGTTTCTCCTCCAGTTGCCTAGTTTTCTCGTAAAAGAAACACTTTTCTTTCGTTGACTTCCTTATGGATTTGGTTGCTACAATAGCAACTTTGCCCTTTCCTTTCTTTCTAATAGGTCCTTTGTGAGTAATGAGTAAGTCTAACGTATTTTTCAAGGTAGAGTGATTTGGTCCAGTGAGTACATTATGTATTTAAAATCAAGTGAAGTTCACTAGTCGTATCTATTTCAAAATACTGTAAATGCAAATATTTGTATAATTGTCTAACAAGAGTCATGTATAATGCAGTGATATATATTCTTTCAATTTAGCATATACAATAAGTCAAATATCCACCAAACTGTACTATCATGCATACAATGATGACCCAGACACACCACTCCTTACTCCCCGGCGGCGGGGTCGCATGAAGCTAGTTCGGGTGGGAGCTATTCTCAATTAACCTGTTTTCTTGTAACTCTTACTAAACATGATTAACTCACCACTTTACCTTAGTCTCTAATATGACACAACAGAGCTCCTCAGGAAGGCTAATGCACCACTCTAGTCAAGTGTAAACCATTACCTAAACTTCCATACAAATACACAAAATACTCTACGGCAGCGTGGTCGTATCGCTTCTCTGCACTTTGGTTTATCGCAACAAAAGTCTAATCCTGTAATCTGCAAACCAACATCCTCTGTAGGGAGGTCTATCGATCTACTATATTGCTAGACCGATCATAGTGACTGTAAGGTTATAATAATTGAAACCTCGCTCCCATTTGATTTTTATAACCAGTCATTTTTAATTAACTTGCATTTAATACTTGGATTATCTTATAATCCCCTTTAGAATCTTATTCTAAAAATAACCAAAAAATTAATTAATTCATTCTTTAAAACATTATCTTTTTACAATATAAATTATCTCATAATCTTGCTTTAGAATCTCATTCTAAAACCAATCAATAAAATTAATTCATTCATTCTTTAAAACATTATCGTTTTATAATATAGATTATCTCATAATCTTGCTTTAGAATTTCATTATAAAACCAATCAGTAAAATTAATTAATTAATTTTAATTAAAACAATACCAACATCAAATTTAGATTATCACATAATCTACTTTTCAACATCTAATTCCAAAAATAAATTAAAAATAATTTTAATTAAAATCAGTAGTGATTTTGTGCTTAGACTATCTCATAGTCTATTTTTAGAATCTCATTCTAAAATTAAACAAGTTTAAACTATCCAATAGTCTAATTTAGAACTTATTCTAAAATAATTTAAAATAACTTTTATTTAAAATAATACTGATTCATAACTTAGATTATATCATAATCTAATTTAGAATCTCAATCTAAAAGAAAATAAATTAATTCATAATTATTATGCAAATCAATACTAACGTAAACACGTCTCGAAAAATAATTTAAAAAAATTTTTTTTAATTTTTTTAAATTTTAAATTAAAACAAATTAATTTAAATTAAATAATTAAATCTAATCTCATTGGATTAATTTTATCCGATTTCATAAAATTAATTGAATCTAATTTTATTAGATCAACTTTATCCAATTTTGAATAATTAATTGAATCTAATCTCATTAGACCAATTTTGCCTATTATTGTTAAAAATATTTGGAACTAATCTTATTAGATTAATTTTGTCTGATTTCGTAAATCATTTCTTAAAACGTACAATCTCATTATATGGACAACATAATCGCAAATTTATGGGTTTTTCCGAATTAATGATTAATTCATTAACGATTTAAACATTTTAAATCGTTACTATAAACAATCTAGTTAACTATTAAATCTTTTAACCAATTTAAACAATTTAAATCGATGCTTTAAAACAATCTAATTAACAATTAATTACATTAATGATTTAAAAATTTTAAATCACTAATTTAAACAAATTTTTCCTTCTTTAATAAAATCTCTATTTTATTGAATCGCAAATCTTTTTATTTTGATTTTTTATACCTATTTATGTATATTATGAATGTAATCAGAGGCTGGCTCTCATACCAATTGCTGGGAAAAAAACCATGAATTTTGTTGGAAAATTAAACTCTGATGCCGACTACTGGATTCACAGTTCTCAACTATGGTCACAACAATAAGCACCTATTAGAGCACTTAGAGTACGAGACTCTTCTCTCTACCTAAGCCCCCGGTTGGAGAGTCACGCTTCGTGACACCTCATGTGCGAGAGTTCCCGGGAATAGGTTTATCTCTATAAACCCTTTGCCCTAATACCGGTTGCTGGGATGAAATTCAAAAAATTTTCCTTAATTTTATAAAGTTTACGCAGTGGAACGGGTTTAGAATTCATAATTCTAAACCTAGGGTTGATTTAAAATTCCTAATTTTTAATCTACAGATTTAAATTCGTAATTTAAATCCACAAATCTAAATTCTTAATTTAGATCTATAGGCCTTTTACTCTAATACATTCATAACAATACTTAAACTCAAACAGGCATAATAACAGATACTGTAAATAATTAGAAAAGCAAAAACTAAAAGAAGAAGGAAAGAAGAACATATCTGAAATTGCTCCAATTATAAAGAATAGCAAGAAAATCGAGATCCCGCGATCTTTTACTCAATGGCCTCGAACTGCCCGGAGGGTGGACTACGAAAAATATTAAACTGAAGAAAGAAAAATTTAAACGGAAATCTTTTTCCCCAATTAGGTCTCCGAAACAATTCCAGAAACCCAAAAATATTTGTTTTAATTGAATGCCAAACCCTTGGAATAGGTACCTCTATTTATAGTAAGCTATCGGAGCGAAAAATAGCAAATACGTGGAAGTGGGATTCGCCGGCTAACAAGCAAAATGCAGCGTATTATTCAAAAACACAATAAAACAACACGTTTAACTCATGGTCAAAGCCAGGTCAATTCCCAATTCAAAACGCGTGACACGTGGCAGCGTCCCATTGGTCCGCACCCGTGCACACGGATTACGCCAGGACCATTCAGCGCGCGACACCATCCGCGAATACGCGGATCCTAACCCGATTTTTCCTTTTTTTCTTTTTTTTTTTTTTTGTTTTACTTTGTTTCCCACATGTGAAAATTCATCTTATAAATTTTAATTTCTCAAAATTATTTTATTTTATGATATTTTAATTTTTATTCATCTCATGAATAATGTTAGGCAAAATTAATTTACCCATCTTATGGATAAATAAATCATTTCATGAATTCTTTAATATTTTTCTGATGGCAATGAATATAGAGGCTTGCGCTGGGACCTCGGGGACAATTTAAATCTAGCTCCAAATGGGTTAAATTAATCATCTCATAAATAATTTAATTACCATGGTCCAAGTCTATCTGTGGCTTAGTCTCATAAACCACTAAGAACAAACATGTAAATTATAGTCTGAGGATTACACCCATCTCATGGATGTCTTCCAAAAGAAAATCACATGCAGTATAAATGCTCGCTTACACAAATTTAACTAGGAAATGACTTAGACTTCAATTTTATTTATTAATTAAAATAATATATCTAGAATAAATCTAAATTTTAGGATACTATTCCTAACACATCAAACATCATTCGCTATAGAAAGAACCAGACTGTTGGAGGAAACTTAACATTCCTCTATCTCTTCAAAGCTTGATAGTTAGGAAAATCGGAAGAGGACGTGACCATAGAGTTATTATGTTGGTCTAGATCGTCACCATAACACATTACTTTGCCTTACCCTATAAATACCCCCTTTATCCTTCCAAATCAATCTATCATCCACTTGAGGGCCAGGGATCGAAATACCATTATGAAGCGAGTAATATCTCTAGAGAACATCGTTTCAAGCCTATGAATGACCTAAAAATGCAACTTGGGATTAAACAGATCCAAAAGCCGAAGACCTTGGGATTGGTCACCTCCTAGCTGAAAAGGTCAGCAAAACTTAGCCCCTTGTCAAAAAAGTCACGGCTCGAAATTATACTCCTCTACAACCAATAAAGTTTATACCCAACTGGAGGTTCAAGAATGCTCCCATCCGGAAAATAATTTCCTTAACAAAGTGAACCCAAAAAGCATACGGATTTTCTATAGTTCTCCATACTTGGTTTGCAAGCAGAGTCACATTCATTACCCTCCATATCCCTAAATCCCAGACATCGGAGCCTTTTAGGTTTTGAGATATGCTTCCAACTGACCCAATGAATCTGACATTTATCATCCACAAAAATTTTGCAATTAAACTATTAATTTTTTAACAAAAAAAAAAAAAAAATTGGAACTTTGAAACAACAAAAAATATGTTGTGGAATTGCTCATAAGACGGCTTTAATAAGACCATCCCTACTAGCATGCGAAGGAAGAGATGCCTTTCAACCCCGAGCCTTTTTCAAATACGTTCAAAAAATAATTCAAAGTCCCTTTTTTATCTTCCCCCACAACACCTGAAGATCCAGCTATTTATCATTGTTTCTCAAAGAAAGGGACATTTAGAATAGAAATGCACAAATTTCGAAGCTCATGCACCACATTTTTGGAGGAATAAGCACTGAATTTTTTGATGTTCACACTTTGAATAGAGGGAACATAAAATTTGTCGATGACCCTTATAGCATCTACTACCAAATTAAATTAAACTTCAAAAAAAAAAAAAAAGAAAATCATCCATGAACAAGTGGTGCGACAAAGGGGGACATGGCCATTAAGCCTTTCCATTTTGTATCTCATCATAAATACTTTTGAAACAGGCTTCCATAACAATAATAATCAAATAGGGAGAGAGCAAGTCACCCTATCTACCTTCAAAATTTGAAAGGATGATAGTCTAAACCCATTAACCACTGGGCGCATCTGAATCGTATGTACACACTTCATAATTTTTTGAAAGAAAAGACTGTGCAAAACCAAACTTAATAAGGTTTCTTCCCAAAAAAGATTAGCTGACCTGATCATAAGCCTTGAAAATGATAAATTATAAGCGCCATCATGGCTGATTTTCCCCTTTCTTTTATTATACATAGCATAAAAAGCCTCATAAGCAATAATAATATTATCTTGTATCCGCTACCCGTAAACGGAAGCCGGTTGAAAATGAGAAATGATTGAAGGCAAAGCTAGTTTTAATCTATTGGCAATAATCTTCGAAATAACTTTATAAACAATATTATAGAGATTTATTGGGGTCTGAACTGAGACACTAACCTTGAATTTGGTACCTTAGGAATAAGGACAACATTTGTTTGATTAAAGTTCTCAAGCAACTCCCTAGTTTCAAAAAAGGTAGAATAGCCCTACTAACATTATCTGATGCAGTATTTTGGAATTCCATGTAGAATATACTTGGAAATTTGTCTGGGCTAGCTACTTTAAAGCTCCCAAGTTGATCAAATGGCATTTTTCTCCTCATAAGAGAACGCCCCCACAAAAGTAGAGTTAAGTTCATCAGAGACCATTCTCGGAGTTGCAGCATACAGATCCTCCACCTCAAAAACTGGTTTCTCCTAATGCATGTTTATGAAGTAGTTTAATATCAAATTTTAAACAATTGGACATCCTTTATCCCATTATTCTCTGAATCTCTAAGCCTTGCAATACGACTTCTCTGGATTAATGTCGAGACATGAAAGAACTTTGAGAAAGCTCTACAATCATCAACCCAAATCTCAGTAAGCTCCCATTCACATTCAACAAATAAGTCAATGGAATAATAACCAAATCAGAACCAAAAGGAATTTGTATTACTATGATAGTATGGATAATTACAAGTAAAAGTATGCTTGTATGTGTATAACTATGGATGAAAGTAAGGGATAGTGTTAGGGATTGTAAAAGAAAGAGATTTTGGAGAAGAGAGAAGTAGAGATGAGAGAGAAAGACAAAACTTAACAATATTCAGCATAATTACTAAGACTAAACAAGGCCTTATTTTTATAATCAGCTAAAATGACCTAATTCTCTGATTAAGGAGAAGCATCACGTGTTGGGCACATGATGACCCAAATCAGCGGCAAAAAACATAGCAGCAGCAGCAGAGGGGAAGTTCACGTGCTGGGCACGTGGAATAGCAGTAGCAGGAGCAGGTCATGTGAGGGGCAGGTCATAGGCAACGGTCAGGTCTGGGGCAGTAGTTCGGGCAGCCATCACGTGCTGGTCACGAGCGCTCGTATCAACACCCCCTACTTGAGCTGACCCTTGTCCCCAAGGGTCAAACTGAGTGAAACGACGTTGGAGGTCAAACAAAAACTCCCATGTAGCGTCTTCCGGTGGTTGGTTGACCCATAGGACAAGCACTTGTGTCGCAGCTATGCAACGCTGCTTGTCCATCCAATGAGCGAGGATTCGGTCAGGTTGAAGCGGTGGGGGTCATGGTGGCCACATATCAGGAAGGGAAACGCTCACGGCAGGCACTGAGAAGCAATGCTTGAGGAGTGAAACATGCACTCTATGATGAATTTGCACGTGACTCGGAAAGTCAAATTTGTATGCCACGGGTCCTATACGATTGAGAATCTTAAACTAACCATAAAACCCATGGGACAGCTTGTGGAATTGTTTGAACTCAACATTGTATTGATGGTAGGGCTGGAGCTTGAGCCACACATAGTCCCCCTAATCTCAAACTCCCGATCTGTGCGATAACGATCTGCTTGTTGCATCATCCTATTTTGGGCATGGTGTAGGTGGAATTTCAGCTGAGCAATCATATCCTCCCGAGCACTAAAACTATGGTCCATAACATCTACTGCTGACTCTCCCAATAAATAAAGAACATGTATGGGGGTGGTTGACCGTATACGATCTCGTAGGGGGACGTTTGTGATGTTGTGTGAAAAGATGTATTGTACCAATACTCGGCTAACGGTAACCATTTACTCCAATCATGAGGTGTGTCTCCTGTCATAAATTGTAGATAAGTTTCAAGGCAGCAATTTAGAACCTTGCTTTGGCCGTCCGACTAAGGATGATAGGAGGAGAACATGTTGAGCTGTGTCCTGAGGCAGCTGAACAACTCTTGCCACAATGTGCTAATAAAGATAGGATCCCTGTCACTAATGATAGTATCGGGCAAGCCATGTAGACGATCTAAGAATATTTGAGAGACAGATGTTGCACTGTATGGATGGCGCAAGGGAAGGAAGTGACCGTACTTACTGAGCCGGTCTACCACTACCAGAATAACAGTGAAGCCAGATGAAGTAGGGAGCCCCTCGATGAAATAAAGTGATATGCTGCTCCATACTGTAATTGGAACCGGTAGAGTCTGAAGTAACCTTGGCTGACTCACAGCCTCGTACTTATTCCTCTGACAAACTGTGCAATGTCTGGTATAAGTACGAATGTCGCTCTTCAATCCCTTCCAATAGAACAAGGAGCAGACTCGCTGATAAGTTGCCTCTACGCTTGAATGTCCCCCAGAAGCGGAGTCATAGAGCCACTTAGGAATGGTGTGTCGTAGCTCAAGAGTCAAACCAACTACAAACCAACCCTTGCGTCGTAGTTGCTGGTTCTGATATGTGTATTTAGAATGCGAGAAGGGGTCACACTCCTTGTCCTTGATAGCTGCCGCTAGGGTCTTGAACCCATGATTGCTGGAGCTCGTCATAAAAATTAGTATAAATGGAGGAAATCGCCATATAGGGTACCTTGGTCCCTGAGAGTCGAGAAAGGGCATCAGCGGCTCGATCCTCAGTCCCCTTCTTATACATGATGTCATAGTCGAACCTAATGAAATGAGCAAGCCAGAAATGCTGAAAAGGGGTCGATAATTTTTGCTCTAAAAGGTATTTAAGTCTCTGTTGGTCTGTTCGAATAGTGAAGTTCTACCTAGTGAGGTACTATTGCCATTTATCCACAACAAAAACCATGGCTAATAGTTCCCTCTCATAAATTGGGTGTGAGAGCACAACTAATGTAGGCTAGAGGGCGCCCCTCATGCATCAAGACAGCACCAATTCCCATTCCAGACGCGTCAGTCTTGATAATGAACTCCCTTGAAAATTTTAAAAGAGCTAGTACCGGTGCGGTAGTGAGTGCCTCCTTTAGTCGGACAAAGGCCTTTTCGGCTTCGACAGTCCACTCAAAAGCATTCTTTTGAATTAAAACGTTAAGAGGGCAAGCAATGGTCCCGTAGTTGGCAATAAAGTATCGATAATAGCCTGATAACACAAGGAATCCACATAACTGACGCAAGTCGCGTGGGGTGGGCCAATCGGCCACCGCCCACACTTTAGCTGGTTTGGGGGCAACACCCTCACCTAAAACGAAATGACCCATGTACTCTATTCTTGTAACTGCGAAGGAACACTTAGAACATAGAGCAAACAGTTAGTTGTTTCGAAGAACTTGAAGAATGAGCCGAATGTGGGCCATGTGATCAACCCAAGAGATGTTATAGATTAAGATGTTGTCAAAGAATTCAAGGACAAACTTGTGTAAGTATGGTCAGAAGATTTCATTCATAAGCCCTTGAAAAGTGGAAGGGGCATTAGTAAGCCCGAAGGGCATCACCATGAATTCAAAGTGCCCTGAGTGTGTACAGAAGGCCGTCTTATGAACGTCTTGTGAAGCCATTCGTATTTGCCAATATCTAGATTTAAGATCTATTTTTGAAAAAAAATTAAATAAATAAACCCATGAAGTTCGTCAAGTAACTCTTCCACTATCGGTACTTGGTACTTATCCATGATGGTCATCTTGTTCAATGCTTGATAATCTACGCAGAACCGCCACAACCCATCTTTTTTTCGGACTAGATCCACCGATGAAGTGAAAGGTGAAGAACTATTCTGTATAACCCCAGACTCAAGCATCTGACTAATCAACTTCTCGATGACATTGATTTAGAATGTGGGGTACCGATAGGGCCTCAAGTTCACCGGGTTGCTTCCTTCCTTCAAAGGAATTCTGTAATCCAACCCGGGTCTTGAAGGGGTTAGTGAAGTGCTCTCCTTAAACACATCAGAAAATTCACTCAAGGTACTGACCAAATCATGCTGAATTTCACTGCTGCTATTCTCCTCAGTCACTGTCGTGTGGTTCTTGGTCTTTGCTGCTGTAAGACAGAACAGATAAGTAGTGCTACTGTTTTTGGTTTCTGCTATTGCTGTAGCAGTCCCTGCAAAGGCTGCAGTAACAGCCTGCAACACGTAGGTTGTGTTCAGGGGTCTGACAATATGAGATATGGTGCTACCCGATACCCTTTTTAGGCTGCCTTGCTTCACTCCCTTCAACTTATAATGATGCCAGTGCAATGAAAATTCAATCACCAACTCTTTAAAGACTCATTGCACTTTACCAAGTGTGCTCAACCATTGTATACCAAGTACCATATGGCACCCGGTGAGAGGAATAACAAGGAAATCTGAACAAAATTCAGCGTTATGAGCTCTCCACTTGAAGCCTCAACAAATTCCTTCACTTATCAACAATTTCCGATCAGTAGCTTGGACAAATCATCAACAATGTAACCCAATTGTTTGACTGTGTGGGAATCAAGGAAGTTATGCGTGCTTCCACTATCAATCAATATACTAATGATCTTCTTGCCACAATAGCCTCGAATGCGCATGGTTTGATGATGCTTAAGGCCTTCTAAAGCATGAATTGATATTTGAGCTTCTGTTTCCTCTTTGGTAACCTCAGTGGTGTCCTCGGTAAGTGACTCCACCTCAATTGTATCCATGTCATCCTCTTCCACCTCTACAAGAAACAACTGGACTCTCCTCTCCATGGGACAATTATGCCCCGGCGAAAACCTCTCATGACAACAAAAGCAAATGTTCTTAGCCTGGTGTTCCATCACCTCCGTGGGAGTCAATGCTCGTTGACTCCTAATTGGGTTCTTTGTGGTGTTACGGATTGTGTTTGGGTGTTGGGGCCGGGGGTTAATCATTTGGCTAGGCGGGTTGGGTGCCATTTTTGTTATGGAACTCGAACCAATCCTATTATTTTGAGTTGGTGAAGGGAGGATGGGGGCCAATTGTGTGGGACACTTTCCCATAATTCACTCTAAACAGCCGCAATTCTTTTCCTGGAGGTTGGATAGCACTATAGCTTCTTGAAGGTCATTGGGTTTAAACATCTTAACCCAACTTGCAATACCCTCATGCAAACCGCCCATAAACATACTCATTTTTTGCCTCTCCATCAATCCACACCGTCCAATCAACAACTCAAATGCATGCAAATAATCAGCTATTTTAACTTAGCCAAATCAACTAAGGGGTCATTAGCACTATCCGAAAATTGAGCCTTAACCGCAGCGAAGTCAACAACCCACGAAATCGCACCCTCGTGGCGCCACGACTCCTCATAAGCATCATGCCAATCTTCAGCCTCGCCCTCTAAAGCTACGCTAGCTAACATCACCAACCAACTACGAACATCTTTTTCACTAAATCTAGGAAAGTCGACTTTCGTGAATCTAGTAGAGAAATGATTGTCACTCCCTCATGCTCGATCGCTGTTCAGGGAAAAGCTGACCTCCGGTGAGACAACTGACCGACAGGAGGTTAATCGGACCTATCTTGATACTCCCGTGCCAATGCTACAATTTGAACTAACAAACGACTAATTAAATGCTGCATTTCTTCCATTTTGTTCTCTATAACCGAACACCTCTGTCCAAAAGCTGCATGGAGTGATTCTTCAACTTCCCGGATTGTGGTTTGAAACCGAGTGCTATCAGCCATAGTGACAATAGCTGAGGAAAACTTGCTCTGATGCCAATTGATGAAGCTCAACAATCCTTAACCCAAATCTCAACAAGCTCCCAATCACATTCAACAAATAAATCAATGGAACAATAACCAAATGAGAACCAAAAAGGAATTTGTATCACTATGATAGTATGGATAATTACAAGTAAAAGTATACATGTATGTATATAACTATGGATGTAAGTAAGGGATACAGTTAGGGATTGTAAAAGAAAGAGATTTTGGAGAAGAGAGAAGTGAGATGAGAGAGGAAGACAAAACTTAACAATATTTAGCATGTATACTAAGACTAAACAAGGCCCTATTTATATAATCAGCTTAAATGACCTAATTCCCCGATCAAGGAGAAGCATCACGTGTTGGGCACATGATGACACAAATCAGTAGCAAAAAATGTAGCAGCAACAGCAGAGGGGCAGGTCACGTGCTTAGCATGTGCAATAGCAGTAGCAGGAGCAGGTCACATAAGGGGCAGGTCATTGGCAACGGTCAGGTATGGGGCAGTAGTTCGGGCAAGTCACGTGCTAAGCGTTCATATCAAACTTCGTATTTCTATCTCCAAACTTCAATAAGTCAATTCCGGAATGCTATTGTAAATATCTCTCATCTTCCTCCCACATCCAGTGTCGTTCTTCCTTCAAGCTCACTTCTTTATTCACATCACTAGGACCTTGAATTTGACTTTGCATAACTATAATTCTCTCCACAATACATTGAATCTTACTCGCCCGGGCTCAATTCTTCTTTTGCTCCAAAAGACCATCCTGGATGTAGAATACTTTAGTTTCATATATCAACAACATGCTCGAGGCTCAGGAATCTAGCTCAACTCCTAGAAATCACCTGGCCACACTCGTCATGGACTAAGCTACTTGGTCTCGAACTTGAAATCACTCTTAGCCTTTCTTTTGTCACCATCCAACAAGATCACAAGAAGAGAATGATCGGATTCGGTGGCCGGGAACAAGTTCATGGAAGCAATTTGAAACAATTAACAACCAAGAGAAATTAACCGCTGGTTTGCAGATCTTTGCTTTTACACTATGGCCTCCATCTTGGTTATTCAACCATGAAAATCTACAATCCTTATACTCAAGTTCCATTAAGTTAAAATCATCATAGAAATCTTGCAAGAGTCTTGCCTGGAGAAACTCACTGAACAAAAGCTTAGTTTGTCATGGATTGACAACATTGCATTGAAATTGCCAACAACAACAAATGGGACATTATCACCTCTATAGATCTGCCTCAAAGATATCCATAATTTTATCTTCTACTATGTGTTGGCCCTAAATCCACATATATTGTAATTTTGATGATAGCAATCATTCAGTGAGTTATTGTATTTAAATTGTTCTAATCTTGTTTCTAAGTGACTCATAAAAAAGCTAAGAAAAATCAAGCTAATTATGTTGATACTAAGCTTTCTAAGACGATGAGTCAAGAGGAAATGAGATCAAAGTTGAAGACAAGATTCATCCAATTGAAGAGAACGAGATCCGAGTCCAAGCACCTTAAGTTATTTATATTTATATGACTTGGGATCGAGATATATCAATTGAGTTAAAATCTCAATATTGATACGTGATGCTCTAACAAAAAAAATTTTAAAATATTTTTGAAATTTGATTTTTAAATTTTATTTAAAAAATATTCAAGTCAAAATTTAAACCAATCCAATTTGTCAATAAAAATATTTTTCAAGATTGGTATTTTGAAAAGCATGATCAAATCAAATTTCAAATGGGTGATTATTTAGCTTGATTCATTCAATCAATCATGAACAAAGCAAACAAGGAAATTACTTCAAAAATTAAGCTAATATGGCAATCAATTAATCAATCAATTTGTTTGGCTAATATGGGAAATCATCCCATCAATCAAGCTAATTGATCTAAAACGTGCAAATCCACCCAGGCATGCTGAGTGTTGAGACACAGAAGGTATGCGTCGACACGCATACTTATTGTAGCCACCTGGAGCTTTTGTGTGTCGACGCATAGAGGCTATGTGTTGACACACAACCCTTGTGTGCTGAAACACATATCAGAAAAAGCTCCAAATGGCTACTTTTGACTTGATTTCGTTCCTAATTTTTTTCTAACTTTTTGAATGTCCCCTAAGATCTCATTTGCCTATGAATAAGGTTTGAATGCTTTGGTTTCAAATCGTCCAACACTCTCTAAGCATTCTTTGACAAAAGGCATTTACTTTCTTGCACTTTAACGGTTTCATTTTAAGTTTTGTTTAAAATTTTATTTGAACATCACTTGTTCTCATTGTTGTTGATCATTGAGCTTAATTGGCATATCCTTAGCTTTGATCTATTGTCAATTCACTCTTGAAAGAGTGAAGAATTGTTATGAGTTAAGATGAATCTTAATCATAACCTAGGTGAGAGAAGAGGTAAGATGAGAAGAGAAGTGAAAGAGATGAGAAATAGAGAGAGTTAGATGAGAGAGAGAAATCAAGATATTATTTCATTCACTAAAATGATTCTTACATGAGAGCTTACTACTTATACCAATACAAGAAAGAACACAAAACAATGAATCTAGACAATTCTTAACTACCAACCGACTCACTATCTAGACAGCAGCCAAAATGGACTTAAAACCAAGACTAGCCACCACCAAAGACCACCAATAGCTTTTCCCGCAAGACATCTTCTAATTTGAACTCCAATCATGACAATACCCTCCCCTCAAGCACATTCTTGCCTCAAGGATGTAGTGAAGCAAATTGAAATTTCAGGAAGAACTAATTCTCCCACGAAGCATGCTCTTGACCCAAGTTGGCCCATTGAACCAGAACTTGCTTAACCTTTAGACCCTGCTGCTGTATCTCACGGTTGGCTAAGATTGCCTCAGGTTCCTGCACCAGAATACCCTACAAAGTAGCCTGAAGTGGAGCGGCTACACAGGTCACTCCCTCTGAAATGTGCTTCTTGAGCAATGAAACGTGAAAAACTAGATGCACCAAGCTATTTGGTGGAAGCTCCAGCTTGTAAGCTACCCGGCCAACCTTCTCTAAGACCTTGTAAGGACCAAAATATCGAGAGCACAACTTGATATTCTTGCAAATGGCCACTGAGCTCTGCCTATAAGGCTACAAATTGAGATAAACAAGGCCTCTTACTTTTGAAATTCCTATCAGATCTCTTCCTGTCTGCAAAGTGCTTCATCCTAGATTGAGCAAGCTGAAGATTATCTTTGAGCTATCGAACCAACTATGTCGCCTGACTGAGAAGCTCATTAACACCTTCTACATGTGAAACCATACCTTGACTGATCAAAGGAGAGGGGGTTCATACCCATATAGAGCTTTGAATAGAGTTATACACAAAGAATAATGTGAATGAGAATTGTACCAATACTCAGCAAGGGACAACCACTTGTGCCAGCTCTTGGGATGTGACAATGTCATCCCTCTCAAATACTACTCAATACACTGATTTACCCTCTCTGTTTGGCCATCAGACTGTGGGTGATAAGAGGAGCTCATACCTAAGGTGGTACCCAACAATAGGAACAACTCATGCCGGAAATTGCTAGTAAACAATATGTCTCTATCTGATACAATTGATTGAGGAAGTCCATGAAACTTGTAGATATGATCTAAGAAGAGCCTTGCTAACGGTTCTGCTGAAATTGGATGAGAGAGGCCAATGAAGTGACCAAACTTGGTAAAACGGTCTATTTCCACCTAAATAACTTCTCTACCTTCAGACATAGGCAAGCCTTCAACAAAATCCATACTAATGTGTGTCCAAGTCCCATTAGGAATTGGTAATGGCTGCAGCACGCCTTTGTATAGTGTATGCTCAACCTTGATTTGCTGACAAACCTCACATTGCCGCACAAACTCCTGAACTTCTTTCTTCAACCCATTCCACTGGAAGTACTGCCTGATCTTTTGGTAAGTCTCTTCAACTCCAGAATGCCCTCCCCAAGGATAGGAGTCACGAGAAGCCTCAATGACTTGCTTCCTTAACCTAGCTCCTTCACCAATGTAGATCTTTCCTTTAATTCAAATAATTCCCTTCCTGAAAGTCACCTCTGAATCAAAATCAATGGGGGTTGCTTGTGCGTAGCTAGGAATGATATGAGTCTGAGCAAATGTTTCTTGATCGTAAGACTTGATCACTTCAGTCATCCACAATGGTATAACTTAAGAAATTGCAGCACAAGAAGCTTCTGTTTCCTCATGTCTTCTTAAAAGAGCATCTGCAATAGGATTATCATCTCCCTTTCTATACTCAATCGTATACTCCAAGCCCTAAAACTTCATCAATCCCTTCCTTTGAACTCTGGTAGAGTTCTTTGCTCAAGCAGGTACTTGAGACTTTGGTGGTCAGTTTTGATTACAAAATGATGACCTTCCAAATGGTGCCTCCATTTCTGTACAGCCAAAAGAATTGCCATGCATTCCATCTCATAAATGGACAGCTTCTGATTCCTGGGACCCATTGCTTGGCTAAGATAGGTCAATGGGCTTCCATTTTAAGAAAGAACTGCTCCAATTCCACTGCTGCAAGCATTAGTTTCCAATGTAAAAGACAAGCTGAAGTCTAGCATTACCAATACTGGAGCCATAATCATGGCCTGCTTCAACTGCTCAAAAGCTTCATTAGCCAAATCACTCCAAAGGAAAGCCTCTTCTTAAGCAGATATGTCAATGGCTTTGCAATAATTCCATATCCAGCTATGAATCTGTGGTAGTAGCCTGTTAATCCTAAGAAACCTCTTAGCTGCAGGAGGAATCTTGGCTCTAGCCAATCCTGTATAGCCTGGACCTTGCTTGGGTCTATAGCTACTCCATCACCTAAGATAAAATGGCCAAGGTACTCCACTTGTATCTTAGCAAATGTACACTTAGAGAGCCTAGCATATATCTTGTGCTGTCTCATGGTCTGAAATGCCAATTCCAGATGAGTAAGATGCTCCTGTAGAGTAGTGCTATAGACCAAAATGTCATCAAAGAACACAAGTACAAACTTCCTTCAGTAAGGCTTAAACATAAGATTCATCAAAGCCTGGAATGTTGCAGAGGTATTGGATAGTCCATAAGGCGTCACAACAAATTCATAATGCCCTTGATGAGTTCTAAATGCTCTTTTATGAATATCTTGGTCTTGCACTCTAATTTGATAATAGCCTTGCCTTAGATCCAACTTAGTGTAGCACCAAGAACCATGCAGTTCATCCAACAGATCATCTATGATAGGAATTGAAAATTTATCCTTGACTATAAGAGAGTTAAAGTGGTGATAATCAATGCACATCCATGAAGATCCATCTTTCTTTTTAACCAAGATTACCAGAGAAGCAAAAGGGTTATGATTGTGCCTTATGAATCTTATCTTCAACAAGTCCTTAACTTGCCTTTCAATCTCATTCTTCAGAGAATGAGGATACTTATAAAGACAAAGATTCGCTGGATTAGAACTTTCCTTCAGAGGAATTGCGTGGTCAAGCTCCCTTTTAGGGGTAGGGTCTCTGGCTACTCAAATAAATCACCATACTCTAAAAGCAAAGAATCCAAAGTAGTACTGGAATCTAAAGCAGTGCTGGAATCTGCTTGGTTAAGTTCTGAAATGGCAGTGATTTAGTAGAGTTGTCCTACCCATTGATAAGTTCCCTTTTTGAGAACCTTTTGTAGACTCTTGCCCCTCATCAACTGGAGATGACCTTGGTCCACAGTGCCTTGTAGCTTGATAATTTTCCCTTCTCTTTCAAAGGACATAGTGAACTGAGAGAAATCAAAGAGTATGGAGCCGAAGGATTTCATCCAATCAACTCCCAACACATATCACTACCTCCCAACCTCAAAACTCTGAAGTCATACTCAAATTTGTGACCTTGCATCTTCCAACTAAACTTTTTACACTTTGTGTGTGTTAAAATTGAATTTCCATCAGCCACCGTGACAGCCAAGGGGCTGGTCTTAACCAAATCTTTTCCCATAGCTCTTACAACCTTGGGATCCACAAATCTATGTGTACTTCCACTATCAATGAGTATCAATAATTCTTGTTGCCTAACTACTCCCTTAATTCGAATGGTATTATGCGAGCCACTCCCTATTAGGGCCATAATAGAGATTTTAACCTCATCTTCTTCATCAAAATCATCCTTATTCTCTTCCTCTTGCTCTCTGAAATCAAACATCTCATCTTCTTCTGCTTCAGTAGCTTCTACTCCAGTGGCTGCCATGAGAGACTTAGGATCACACTTATGAACAAAGTATTTCTGATTGCATTTGAAACAAAGCTTCTGAGGCCTTCTATCATCAGTACTTCCAGCTGTACTATTGGACTGTGTAAATCTCGATGAAGATGACCCATTGGAAGCACTTCTCAATTTCTGGGAATCAGGAACTGCCAATACTGAGCTCTCAACTTTCTTGCCTTTGAATAAGCTTGAGAAAGAGTGGAAGAATCAAATGCCTTAACCATGTTCTTGATTTTAGGCTTAAGTCCACTCACAAAGCTTGAAACATAATATGATTCTGATGCCTCAGGATACACAGTGAGCATCCTAGCTCTCAATCCTTCAGACCTTGTCATATACTTTTTCACAAATGAGACTTGAGTTACTTTATTAAATTTATCCACCACTTCAGTCACATCATCATCCCCATACCTGTCATAAAGCTCATTTGAAAACTCAGTCCAGGTGATTACTGCCTTACTGCACATTAAACTGAAATACCAGACCTCCAATTCTCCTTTCAAATACACAGCAACCAACTCAACCTTCTCACGTTCTTTAATGTTGTAAAAACAAAAGTACCTCTCACACTTCCTTATCCATGATTGAGGCATTGTACCATCGAAAGGCTCTAAATCCACACGAGGCTGTCTAAAACCATTGCTCCTTGCACTTGATGCAATGTCATTGCTATCCACAAGAGGAGGCCTTGTATCATGTTAAGGTTTCGAAGATTAGGTCTTGAAACTTAACCTTGGTTGGGATAGTGAGAATATGAAATGAGAAAGAATATAGAGTTTAGATGAGAGAAAGAAGGAAAGGGGATGAGAAAATAGAGTTTAATCTCAAATGAGATTGATTTTGTTTACTTTTCATTGAATGATTTTCCTGAACATACATTTACATCCTATGTATAACAAACCATGGCAAGAAACTAGACAAACCTTAGAACAATCTAGAATCTAACTAACTAGTAATTCAATTATTGAATTTGGCACCAAAATTATAACAGCAAGTAGTAACAATGCAGCAGCCCAGTAACGCAGCAGCAACAACGTGCAGAACACCAGCAGTAGCACGGACAGCAGCAGAGTGAAATGCATTACCTGAATTTTAACACCAATTCATATTCCCGCCATTTCTAATTTAAACTCAAGCCTCGGAATTTCGGTTGTTAACATTCCCTTCCCCTTGAAAACATTCTTGTCCTCAAGAATAGAAGAGAGTTATGACAATGATGATTTTATCCGTATATGAATGAGTGCTCTTCAGTAGTAATGTATTGACTGAATTTCAGTAGATACATGCGTTTGACACAATGCTTGCATATGAATGAGGAGTGCTCTTCAGGGGGCCGGCACTGATCGAACCAAACATCAACAACACATCTACGACACCTCATAATCCAGTTATTACAGCTCCAGACCCAAACTCGCTGCTGAAATTCTCCAATTGCAGATACAATTCTGTTTTTTTTTTTTTTTTTTTTTTTTTGCATGTAGTAAGCTACCTTACTGATTTTGTGTATCTTTGTCTCCACTAAATTGCATATGAAGTCCTTGATCATCTCGGGAGGCCTTCCAAACTCAAACCAAGAGAACCGAATATTGAATTCAGCTTTCAAGCGTTTCCCATTGCAGCTCAAACCATCCCAATTCTTGAATATGGTAACCGAACACATTGAAAGTTTCCTAAGAATGCAGCTGTAACCCCAAACTTCAGTGATTTCTTTGCCCATAGCTAATGTCTTGGAGACAAACAACTTGCAAACGTCCTCCCAACTGCATAGCTTCATGATAGGGACCTTGTTAATCGAAACTCTCTTCAAAAACAGAATTATTTCAACCCGAACTTACCGGCATGCCGATATTGCATATTAGCTGCTGGGATCTGATTTCTTGCTGATTTAACATGCTTTGCAGCATTAACTTCCATCTTATTCAGCTCACACACCCAAATACTGAGCCAAATCATGACATACTCTACCAATCCATGATGGTTCTCCAATGGTACCATTGTTGCTGCAGCAATCAGAAACTCAGCAGTACAATCCTTATGTAGTTCATAACAACATCTTGTAGCCCGGTGTAAGTCCATTCCCAAAAATTGATCTGCATCTTCCAAAGCTTCCCTTGAGGGAATATTGAGGGTAAACTTGTGAGATCTCAAAATTTCAGCCACCTTTTTCCAAATTCTTGCACTGATCGTTCCTACCAAAATATGAAGGACATATTGGAGCTTATGCCTATGGTTTTTCCATTCAAAGCCCTCACAACCGATCTCCCTGAACCCCAACAGATGCTGCACCAGATTAACAACTTCCACCTGCAGATTATTCTAGTTTTCAAATGCCATAACCTTTATCTTTACGAGGCTTCGTGCACCTATTGTAAGGTCATACCCGAGGCCAAACATTACCTCAAACCATCCACAGTTCTTCAAACTACTAACAACAATTACCATCTTTTCAAGTAAGTGCTTTTGTGTGAGTCGAAACAACACGAATTCCGGAGCAATGGAAACTTCGTTGCCACTTGCATTATACGGCTTGTAAAATGTAAACTTCCGGTCTTCAATACTTGCTTTGATGTTATACTCGTGATGACCCACTGTCTCTACCATTTTTACATCAATACTTGTACTGACATTGCCCCCTTCAACATCAAACAGCAGCCCCGAATGTGTAGCTCTTCCATCCGCTTGTAATTCCTTCTTTCCCGGATCAAAGGGACTTCCAACATCGATTCCATCAGTTAAAGCATCTACAATACGGCCACTGATCTGATCAGACTTCAGTCTCAGCATGTTACGGCAGTAATACGCATCTAACAACTCAATTGCTTGTTCAACCACATTGCCTCTTCTTCGTTGGACTTTGAAACGTATTCTCGCAGCTCGAGTTCTTCTTTTTAACAAAAATTCGACTCCTCTCAACTTCATATAGTCTTGAGAGTCTTTACCCGGATCCGGAGGCAGCTTATCACAAGATTTTGCACTTGGATAAGTCACAATTCCACTTAATAGAAGGAAGGGATCATGCCGAACTTGCCGATCGGCATGCCGATAGCACATTTCGGCCACTATACACTCGTAATCTCTCACCCAACACAAGAGACCTTGCTCAACCTCAAAGCTGATGATGTTCTGGACCCAAGTTAACACTCTAGCCTGCCCACAAGTGAACTTAAGTATACCTTGGTCGGTATTTGAAGGCACTGCAGCAGCAACAACTGAATTTTCAACAGAATCACAATGCTCAGTGATGAAAATGCTTCCATTCTACATATAAGCTTGCCAAGGAGTAATACTTAACAAATTTGGGGATGTTCTAAGTAATTTCTCAGCAATGGCATCAACTTTTTCGGTCGGTTTCACAGATTCTACTGCAACCAGCTCGTGAATATCCACAAACATATCTAATTCTTTTATACCAGCATAGACATCAGTAAGGGCAGCAACTTGAGTTGGTTCTTGTTGATCATCAAGCGTATTAGGTTGAACCACAACCACATGCTTCAATTTTGGCTTGAACAACTTCTTTTTGCCCACAAAATCTCCCAATGCTTCACTTAGGCTATTCCTCTTCGACTTACTCTTTGCTCTCTTAATCAATCCTCGGACATGTGAATCATACTCCCAATCCGGATGCACGTCATATTGTCTCTCCACATCGTCAAGAGAATCTAACTCTCGCATAGTCTCTTCGTAAGAATCCTCTTGTTCACATTCAGATTCTTCTGGCCTGTTTTCTACAGTTTCGGCATTGTCGTGATCAAGTTCATCTTCATCAACAACAGGTTGTGCCTCCTCTCTCTGCTCAACAATGAACTCTTGCGGTAGAACTACTTCTGTTGGTGGAACAATCTGACTAGAAGGCTCACTTTGTTGCACCCGATCTTCTTTGTTCACATTCTCACCCAACAGCTTCTTCAACATTTGTTGAATACTGTCAAGCTGGCATTTATACTCAATTTTCTGTTCAATAAGCTCAGCAGTCCTCTGCTCAACTTTGACACCCAACTCCCGGAGCTGATCGTTAAGGGAACACTGAGGTTTGATAAGTTCATCAGCCATATTTGCAATGAATAACGATTTCGATCTGAATCGGGTCAGTTGCAGAGTACAATTCGAAGTTCGCAAAATATGTAAACTCGTTTACAATCGATTGCTTACTAAGATTCTACTCCTTAGTTCGCACAAACACACACTGGCTATCAGTTCTATGCTCGTCAATGATTATAATCCCTAACTAGTAAATTTCGAACAGATTGTCGAACAAACCCTAACCGCTCGCGAGTTCTGACAGCAACGATTAGTCGCGTAATTCGACTTACACTTCAGAATTAAACTCAACTCTAACTCAAAATCAAGTTCTTAACACAACACTTAAGCGATCTTAACGAACGAAATTGGATTTCAACACTTTCAATCCTACTGTCAGAGTTTTGACCCTACTGACAATTAATCGCCTAAGCAAATCTTGACTCAATAACATATAACTCTCAAAGATCACCGCAAATTCTGATGAGTTCTCACTACTATTATGCTCAGCAACACAAATTCGACATCATAAACCAACAGCAACCTCATTCCTCATTGAAATGCAACTTGTAGTTCAGTAGAACATTACCTCAATCTTCAACTTCTGAGTTGCAACATCTGTAATCACCTCCATTCCGATGATTTCTGCTATTTTGATGATGATCAAGTATAATGTGGATCATATAGCTCAATTCAAGCTTTTTTCTCAATCGATCAAATGGATGATCGATCAAGTAGCTCAGCACCAGACTTAAGTACTGCAACAGCTTCATTTCTCCACTTCTGCAGCAATTGTTTGATCGATGCTGCTGAATTTCAATCCGATTCAGCTTGATGCTGATTGTACTCAACAAATACTGATCAATTGAACTTCCTTCAATATAATATGGTCACTTAAAGTCCCAACCGAAAGCAATTTCCCAGGTTTATGCAGCCACCAAAGCAATACCGCCAAAATTCTTCAATCAATTCGGATTTGAAATTTTGATTACCAAATCTGAATCAAATCAGTATCCAACCTCTTTTGTTGATCAAGTGCAACACAATTAATCAGATTTTATAATTTTTTTTAGATATGAGCTTGATTCGGAAGCCAAATCAAGGCTCTGATACCAGTTGTTAAGGTTTCAAAGATTAGGTCTTGAAACTTAACCTTGGTTGGGATAGTGAAAATATGAGATGAGAAAGAATATAGAGTTTAGATGAGAGAAAGAAGGAAAGGGGATGAGAAAATAGAGTTTAATCTCAAATGAGATTGATTTTGTTTACTTTTCATTGAATGAATTTCCTGAACATACATTTACATCCTATTTATAACAAACCATGGCAAGAAACTAGACAAACCTTAGAACAATCTAGAATCTAACTAACTAGTAATTCAATTATTGAATTTGGTGCCAAAATTATAACAGCAAGTAGTAACAATGCAGCAGCCCAGTAACGCAGCAGTAGCAACGTGCAGAACACCAGCAGTAGCAAGGACAGCAGCAGAGTGAAATGCCTTAACTGAATTTTAACACCAATTCATAGTCCCGCCATTTCCAATTTAAACTCAAGCCTCGGAATTTCGGTTTGTAACATATCAGTACTGTCCACAGGTGGAGGCCTTGGATCAGGAGGTCTATTCTGTTGACTTGCAGCCAAAAGTATGCTACCTCCAGCATGTTGTTGCTGCCTCTCCATTCTCTGCTGTAATCCATTAATTTGTTGTGAAATCTCTTAAGATTACGATTCAAACCTCTGATTCATATCCAGCAGGAAGGACTGCATCATGTTCCGCATCATAAAGAGCACTTAATCCATTTGATTTCCTTGATTAGCTCCACTATCAGTACCAGCAACCACAGCAGCATAAGTAGCAGTGTTATTAGCTGCACTGTTAGCTACATTGGCACAAGTAGTTGCACCACTAGCCATAGCAACAGATCACCTATTTCTAGCCAGATTGCAACACGATTCAATCAATTCAGCACCAAACAAGCCTAAACTTGAACAATTCAATCGAATTGAAGATCAATCAATCCGATCATATGCAAGCTCAGGGCTCTGATACCAAATGTTATGATTTAAGATGAATCTTGATCATAACCTAGGTAAGAGAAGAGGTAAGATGAGAAGAGAAGTGAAAGAGATCAAAAATAAAGAGAGTTAGATGAGAGTGAAATGAGAGAGAGATCAAGATATTATTTCATTCATTAAAATGATTCTTACATGAGAGCCTACTACTTATACCAATCCAAGAAAGAAAACAAAACAATGAATCTAAACAATCCTTAACTACCAACCGATGCACTAAATAAACAGCCGCCAAAATGGACTTAAAACCAAGACTAGGCACCGTCAAAGACCCTCAACATCTTTTCCCGCCAAGGCATCTTCTAATTTGACCTCCAATCATGACAAGAATCTCATTGCTTTAATTCTTCCACTACTTTATTTAAATTTCGTACTGTAAAGGTTGGATCTTGAGCCTACGGTTACAAAAGGATCGGTTGTAAAGATAGGGTCTTGAGCCTACGCACAAAAAGACTGGTTGTAAAGATTGGATCCCGAGCCTATTTTTTAAAAAGGATCATCAATCTTAGTTAAAGGCTCAAGTGACGAAGAGTATTCACTTGAAAAGTGGACTAGCTTCCGATTTGGAAGTAGACCACTATAAAAATCTTTGTGCATCTTTTTATTCTTATCTTTATCTTTTTTATTTCATATTCATTGTCTAACTTTCAATCTAATTTTTGGTTCATAAAGTTTAATTTTTAATTATCCCGAAAGAACCTAATTCACCCCTTCTCTTAGGTTGCTCTTTGGTTCTTCAATTGGCATCAGAGCTAGTACTCTTATTTTTTATTTTTTTGGGACTAACAATGTTAGAGTGATCCTTATAGCAACCTTTGTACCTATTTTGGTCGAGAGTCAATCAACTGAGAAGCCTCCACTTTTTTACAGTAAAAACGCCTTCTATTGGAAATTTAGGATATAATGGGAGAGAATTTTCAAGCTCATTCACTAGTAAAAAGACTTAAATTATGAGAATTTGAGTCAAAACCAGCATAATAATAATGTTACATAAACATTCTCTACTCTTAGATACATCTTCAAGTATGTTTGGAAATATTTTTCACAGTTAATTCTTACGGTTACATATTTGATCAAAATTTTCCATATTTAGTTAGTCTGAGCTGAATCTTGCTTGAGGATAAGCAAGGAATAGGTTTGGGGATGTCGATGTGCCATATGTACACATTTTATACCTCATTCTTGCGACATGTTCGGCTTTTACATGTATGTTTTTTTTTGTAATCTAGGTACATTTTGGCTTGGACTCTAAAGGAGCGAACAAAGGTTAAAATGGGACAAAATCAAGTAGAATTTAGGCATATTTGAAGATTACACTGAGAAATCCGACCACGTGTCCCATCGGGTAAAAATTCGGTTTTACAATTTAAAACAGTATATATATATATATGTATGTATGTATGTATAGAAGCACGGTAGAAGGGGGGAGGCGACACACACACCGGGGCTCCCAACTTTTAAATATTGAAGACCTAATCTTTATTGGGGATCTTTTTCCACGTCTCTCTCCTCTTCTCCTTCCTGAAGCCTCTATGGCATGCAAGGGGTTCTCAAACGCCGAAGCGCGGGTGGTCGGAGTGCTGGAAGGATCGAAGCTTGGATCAATGTCAACGCAAATTGGGAGAGTCTCGCTTTCCTAGTCTTTTTCCATTGTTTCCTTCTTTATTGATTTTAATGATGTGTAAAACTTCGATGGAGGAGTAGACTCTTTAGTTTAGATATGAAGGACGGGTAGCCGTTCGTATCCCAGATTTATATTATACTTTTGACAATGGTTTTGTTGTGTTGTTTGTACACCCCTGTGGGGAATTTATTATCGTTGTTTGGTTTCTTTTTGCATGCTTGTAGCCACGATGAGATCTCTAAATTATTACCGTTTGTCTACGAGCTTGTAGCCTAGATCATAACATAATTAGTTTTTCAAATGTGATCAAAGTTGGGGTTGTACCCAATCATGAACACAATTTTTTATAAAAATAAATACTTAATTAGGAATGATAGAGGAGTTTGTTAGTGCTATTGAGATAAGTCATGCTACACCTAGGGTGATACGATAGATTATGCCGTTAGACTAGTTCATTACCCTAAGCCCTAACTTAAGTGTTAATTCAGGTTTAATATTGAATTGGGAGCAAGAAAGAAATTAGGTAGTGCTAATGAGTTAATCTATGCTACACGTAGGGGGATAAGATATGTTATACCTTTAGACTAGTCCATTACCCTAAGCCCTAGTTTAAATATTATCCTAGGCTTCGTGCTTGTAGCCCAAGCCTCCTAAATCATTGTCATAGTATAATATAGTGACGGGATATGAGTAAAACTACTCTGAATTCATTTCCTAAACCAACCTCAATTGAATTGACAACTTTAGTTTATATTTAGTTTTATTAATCTATCAAAAAACTATTCAAACAAACAAAAACAAGATTTCAACCACTCAATAACAAATAAATCCAACTTAACTCTGATTTCCTGTGAATATGACACCCGTATACCTGACTAAGCTACGATGATCTCGTATGCTTGCGAGTACATGGTTTTAAAAACAACCTTTAAAACTCATCATGTATCCTTGCATGAATTCTTGACCAAGATACCTTTCCCTGCATAAAATTCAAGCACTGGACCGAATAAAAACCTCGCACCATTGCCACTTCTAACTTGTTTAACACATGACTCGTACTAAGTTTGTACAACTATACAAAAATCCATCAAAATTCTATGAGATTGGGACTTTGTTCAAACTCATCTGCTATAATCATCAACAATGGTAAGGAAAAACCAAGCACAGGTCATAGGCAAAGTATGATACGGTCCCTAAATATCACAGTGAATTAATTCAAAACATGCATCAGTTTTGCTAACAGAAATGGGAAAAGATAAATGAGTTTGTTTTTTCCAATGGCAAGAATCACAAACACAATCAAAAGAAGTTCCATTATCCAAACTTGAAAAATCAAACAATTTATTAAGTGAGGCATGCCCCAACCTCCTATGCCACAGAAGAGCCTCCTCAGTAGTACCCTTGACGAGAGCCACATTAGGACCGACCAAACCATAGAGGAAATATAGCCCATCTTGTGGCTTACCCACCCCAATCAACTTCTTCAATGGTAAGTCCTGTATAAAACCTAAGTTAGCAAAAAAAAGTTGACACACAATTTCTATTTCTAGTCAATTTGCTAACAGAGAAGAAGTTGCAACAAAAACAAGGAATGCACAGCACATTCTCAAGAACTTGATCATTCAAAATAGTGGCTCTTCCCATGTGGGATACTAGAAACGAAGAACCATTCGAAAGACTAACCAGTTTAATTTTTGTGTTTTCTAGAACATCATCCAAAACAAAATCTGGTGAAACATATGATCGGAAGCACCCGTGTCAATTATCCAAACATTATTAGAAAAGGCCTGACCTATCAAGTTAATACTTAAGAACTTCCCTTCGAACTAAGAAGCGACAAAAGCTATTGACGATGAGCGCCCAACAACAACTTAATGGTGTTGTTGGGGAGGCTAACATGCGGCCAACCAGTAGCCGGTAGCAGCTGCTGCTGCTGCTGCCGTCGGTAGGGCTGTGCGGTTACGGACGCGGCTCTGTTGGCTCTATTAGATGCCCGAGTTTTCCATGCGGCCGAGTATCCTATCAACTCAAAGCAACGATCTTTCGTGTGCCACTATCTTTTACAATGAGAACACAACACCCGATTATTGCGCTAAGGAGGTTGTGTATTTGAGGCGGACACAGCTCCTCCCACCGAGACAACACTCCCTTCAGCTACAAGAGCTATAGCTTCAGGAATAACAATACTACCAGATGCTACACTTTGTTGTTGCTCTTCTTGACAAAGAGTAGCATAAGCACTAAACACATGGGGAAGAAGCTTAGTGTTCATAAGCTGAGATTGTATAGAAGCAAAAGACGCATCTAGGCCCATGAGTAAATCTAGCAATCTCTACATGTCTCTTATGGCCACAAAAGCTTGTCCAAAACCACAAGTACATGGGGGAATTGCTACAAGGGTGTAAAGCTCATCCTATAGAGACCTTAATTTTGTGAAACAATTGAACATAGACATTTTATGTTATTTTAAGTATGAAATCTCACGCTTAATTTCATAAACCCTAGGGACATTCCCTTGAGAAAAATGTCCATTCAAGTCTAGCCACACATCACGCGCAGTTTCAAAGTATGCAATACTTGCGTTGATTTCTTTGGAAATTGAATTGGAAATCCAAGAAGAAACCATCAAGTCATACGCACTCCAATTCTCAAAATCCAGAGTATCTTCATCCAGTTTCTTGATATTACCATCAAGAAAACCAATTCTACATTTTTCTTCAGAAACCTTAAAAATTGAGCGCCTCAATTTAGGAAATTGGGGCCAGTTAACATCTTTTACAAAAACATAGCCCCGGATGATCCGAGGGGTGAAGATGGTAGGGTGAGTTCACATCAGGAACTCCCCCTAAAACTTGAACCAGCGCAATTGTTTGGTTAGAACTTTTGTTTGAACTTTCATTTGCCATTATAAATGCGTAAAATAACACAAATAAAGAAAGAAACATGAAAATGAAGGATTGGCTTATAGTGGGGCACGACTAACAACAAGAGTGACAATAGGTTCTAGACTTGCTCTAATACCATATTAAATTTCACCAAACCTTTTTAGGCCCGACCCATGGAGTTGAAATATACAATATCTACATTAAGCTCAAGTGGGGTTCCATCCTAAAACTAATTGAAAATAGGTGGAGTAACCCACAAGGCTCATAAGATGATCTCTTCTCTCACATAACTCCAATGTGGGATTCTAATTACTAGGATCACATATGGAGTCTCAACACTCCCCCTCACATGTGAGTCTACGACAAATGCAACACTCACCTTCTCCTATCCATTTAGATCCAACATTCACTGGAGAGGCCCTCAATGCAATAAATTCAAATGCGCCCCTTTTTACAAGGACACGGTACGACAAACAAGACATCGAGATCATCAACCTGTTTTGATACCGTGTAAAAAATTACTTCAACCAAAACAAACAAGAGACCAAGACGCAAAGAGAATATGGGAATTTTAATAAGTATTATTCACACTAAATCACACTACTTTTAATTCAATATAAGAGTCAAAAAAATATTAATCCCGGAATTAATAAAGAATCCTAGGTAGAATATGAAAAACTCCCCCTTTCTCCATTGATGGCCGCTAGTGGTTCAAGCAAGAGAGGGGGAAGAAGTTGCATTAGCCCAGTCAATTCCCTAGCAACCTATGTAATCAATATTTCTAGTAACTACACTTTACACTATGTAACAAAACAATGCAAATAATAAGGTTAATTACATAAAAAAAAAAAAAATAACAAGTAATAAAATTACTAAATTTCAATAGAAGCAACTCATAAGCAGCAGGGAAAAGAAATTTGAGTTCCATGAAAATTGGCATCATGACTGTAAAAGTGCTTTTCCCAGCTAGTTTTCTTTCTTTCTTCTCTCTTGATTACCTTCTTTTATTTGATTGCCGCAACTTTAGAATATCTCAAAAAAATTATCTCTTATAATCTAATGTTTTTCAATCAACACATATGACGTCATCAAATCTCTATTACATTGTGCGAGGACTGGTGGCTTGTTGTTCAAAACTCCACTTTGCGAGGGCTGGTCAATTGCTATTCAAAGCTACATTGTGGGAGGGTTGGTGCCTTACCATGCAATAGTCATATTTGGGAGATGATGATTTTAATATGGGTTTGGGAGGTTTTAATTCGAGATTGTAATTCCTAAATTTCATAGTGAATGTGATACCCGTTTAGGTCTCATGGTTTTTCCTCTAGTTAAGAGAGAGTTTCCACGTAAAAATATCAGTGTTGATTTTTTTGTTACTTTTCCCAACAATTGATATCAGAGCAATTTGGGATAGTTTGTTTAGGATATGAAGAAATGAAAAAAAAAAAAAAAAAAAAAAAAAAGTGAAATGTAGAGAAGAGAATAGTGAGAAGAAGTGAAAAAAAATAATATAGAGAATGAGTGTTGGGATTTTGTAAGGGGTACCCTGTAGGGGAAGATTATAAGGCTTTGTTAGAGCCTTTGTTTATTGTAAGGTTTTTGGTTTTGATGTTGAACGGGTTCCCTCGAACATGAATAGAGTCATTAGGTCACTTGTTGGAGTGTTGAGACAGTTTTTATAGCTTTCTCTTTCCAAAGATACGTTGTGAGAGGGCTGGTTGCTTGCTATGCAAAGCTATGTTGTGGGATGGCTGGTGACTTGCCGTTCAAAGCTACACTTTGCGAGAGCTAGTACCTTACCGTTCAAAGATACATTGTGAGGAGGTTGGTAACTTGCCGTGTAATAGTCACATTTGGGAGATGATTATCGTAATATAGGTTTGGGGGTTTCAATTAGATATCATAATTCCTAAATTTCATCATGGATGTGGTACCTATTTGGGTCCCGTGGATTTTTCCTGTAGTATGAGAAGGTTTCCGTGTAACAATATCGGTGTTGATTGTTTTTTTCTTGTTTATTTGCTTCCGCTTGTGTTTGATTTGTGATCTTCCCAACAAGCGGTATCAAAGCATGTTGGGATAGCTTGTTGAGGATATGAAGAGATGAGGACAAGATTTGAGCAGATTGATGCATCTGACAGGAGATAGATCTAGAAATGGTGGTTCAGATGGCAGTCGACAGAGGAAAAGCGCTGCGGTGGAGGAGCTTCGACGTCTACAGTGGTGGTGACCGGAATCGGTGGAGAGAGAAGAGTAGGTGGCTATTGATACTGGTGAAAAAAAAAAGAGATAGGAAAGAGAATGTAAAAAAGGAAGAAAAAAGCAAAGCAGGTGAGCAGGGTATATGTACCAAGAGAGAGAGAAAAGTAAGAAAAAGAGAGAAGAGAAGAGAAAGGAGAGAGAAAGGTTAAAAAATAAAGGAGAAAACAAAAATGAATAATAAGGAGAGAGGAATGAAGTGGAAAAAAAAATTGTGTGAAAAATTAATTTTGAGGTCAGAATAAGATTTATTGGGTATATTTTTACCTTAAAATTAATATATGAAAAAGAGAAAAAGAAAAATAGGAAAAGGAAAAGTGAAGATATTACATGAAAATGAAAAGAGAAAAAAAGGGAAAAAATGAGTTGTCTTTTTACCCAAAATGTTTGTGTTTGGAGATTTGAATGTGTTTTTTTTTATAAATAATGTAGAGAATGAGTGTTGGGGTTTTGTAAGGAGCACCCCAGGGGGCACCCAGTTAGGGGTAGATTGTGAGGCATTGTTAGAGCATTTTTTTGCTGTGAGGTTTTTGTTCTTAATGTTGCTTGTACCAGAGGAGTCTCTAGAACATTTTTCAACACTATGGTTTATTGTGTATTTATTATTATAGTCCTCTAAACCCTAGGGTAAAGATGTCATGTGTACCAATACCTATGCCTATATATAGGCATCAAATATACTCATTAAATTAGTATTCAATAATATTACTTCTCCCTCTATTCACCTGGTATCAGAGCCATAATCTCTCACCCTACTTCCCTCCTTAAAACCCTAAATCTACCATCAGCCGCCGCTCCCCACCCACCGGCACTGTAGCCGCCAATCTGGCGCGCTCTCCACTTCCTCCGACGTCCCTCTCTCCTGCTCTCTCCCTTTCTCGACTGCCGGTGGTGTACGACACCCAGCCACCACCAAACGCTCCCCCTTCTCCTGTGTCTCTCTCGCTTCGTGGCCCATCTCCGCTGACCCCTCCCCCTCTGCTGGCGTCTCTCCACGGCGACCCCTCCTCCTTTGTTGGTTTCTTCCTTTCTCTGGCGTGCACAAGATTCCAACGGCCATCTCTCTCCCTTAATTTTAAATTTTCTTACCCTATTACATTATGTTTATTTCTCTACTAGTGTTATTTAAAATAAAAAAAACTAATTTTTCTTATATTAAGCAAAGGCATCCAACCCTAATTGCTCATACGCTAGTGCCTTGTCCTCCCCTACCCCTGCTATCGATGCTTACTGTGACCAGTTGGCCACCGACCCTCTCGGTGTTGGTGCCCCACCTAGCGCGGCGACCCTTCCGCTGCCGATGGTGACCGACAATGCTTTTGTCGGTAACACCATCATGGCTAATACTCTCCCGAGGTCGATTGATACCGGTGTCGCCATCTCCAGTACTCTACCACCAACTGGGTAGCCCACAGTGAACCTGGCATTTAATTTAGGGATCCCCCTCTCCCCCTCATCTGCTGACCATCCCAACACCGGTCACCACCATGGTGTTGTCGGGAACCTGTTGCCACCCCACCTGTGGCTATCACCTTCCTTTTCCCCGCTCAAAATATTTTTCCCACTCATAACTTTATAAATCCTAATGCATATCTCCCATCCCCATCCCCGATCTTACTCCCTCTTTCTAGTATTACAAGCATAGTCACTATTAAATTAGAAACTTCCCCTATCATGTGTGGCGTGACCAATTTAATATGCTACTACTTGCTCACCAATTACAAGGATTCATTGATGGTTCCTATCCCGGTCCCCCCGCTCATATCACACACCCAACGGGTCAACCTCCCCTAACCTCGATTACCTAATGTGGGCTCACAGGAATCACAGTCTCCGATCCTGCATAGCCTCTACTCTCTCTTGCTCCCTAATAAATGACATTGTTCGTCATCCAACCTCAAAAGCCATGTGGGATGCCTTAGCCAAGTGCTTTCGGGATCACTCCATGGCCAAGGAGTGTGACCTTCGAACCCAACTCATGAATCACCATAAAGATGAGAAAACAATAGAAGTTTATCTCTTTGAATTAAAAGCAATCACTAACAACTTAGCTATCATTGACTCACCCGTATCTAGCAGAGAATTTCAACAATATATCCTTTAAGGCTTACCCCCTGAGCATGCTGCCTTTGCCACCTTCACTCGTGAAATGTCAAAAGAACATACCTATGAGGAGCTCAAAATCGCCTTTCTGAATGAAGATGCTGCACTAACCCGGTACTCAGCTTACGCCCCGACTACTCCAGCACATAATCCAACCGTGGGGGGTGTTGTGGACGTGGTCGTGGCCGACATAGGCGTGGTGGCCGCTGTGGCCATCACAACCACCAGACTCCTCCTGTCCCGCCTGCTACCACGGGCGGCGCGCCTCAACCCGCAACTTCCTCCCCGGTTCGACATTCTTTTGGCTCTTTCTCTAACTCTTATGCAAGTGTGCTCGAGCCTGGACCTCAGTACTACCAAATCTGCTCTCAAACTCGTCATACTACCGTTGCCTGTGCTCATCGTTTTGACAGCACTGCCTTCCCTGACCCGTCTCATTCACTGGCTGCTATGACTATAGGTGAACCACATCACTACAATTGATACCCCAACTCGGGAGCTTCCAACCACATGACGCCACACTCAGGTATTCTCACTAAAATTCTTCCCTATTCTGGTCATAAGAGTGTTCTCGTTGGTAATGGAACATTTTACATGTAACACATGTTGGGTCTTCCTCTATCACTACTGGTGTAAAACCCCTGTCATTACCTAATGTCATGCTTGTCTCTAAATTCACTTGTAACTTACTTCAATTAAACAACTGCGTCATGATAACAACTGTCGAGATGAATTTGACTTTACCTCTTTCTGTGTCAAGGATAATACTACGGGGACGGTGGTTCTACGGGTACCCAGTAAAGGACCTCTCTATAGTTTCTCACTGCACGATGTTGGACTTGTAGCTCAAGTCAAACATGGAGATCATGGCATTAGCGTTTAGGACATTTAGGTAGTTCTGTTCTTGATTTTTTATGTAAGAAACACTCGCTTCCCATTGTTAAGTTTTTGAATAAATGTACGTCTTGTTGCTTGGGTAAATCTAGAAAATTGCTTTTTAAACATACACAACATAATGTTACTATGCCATTTCAATTAATACATTCGGATGTTTAACAATCACCTGTTTTCTCTAAGTTGCATTACAAATATTTTATCCTTTTTATCGACGATTTTTTGAGATTTACATGGCTCTATTCCATGCAGCGCAAATCAGAGGTTTATGAAATTTTCACCTATTTTAAAACCCTCGATCAAAATCAACTTAATACGAAAATAAAAATTTTACAAAGCAATGGTGGGGGGTGAATTCGACTATCAGTGCAAGAATGCACTATACCAAGAGTTTGGAATTCACTCTCGCCTCCCTTGTCCTGATACCTCATAACAAAATGGGGTGGCGGACCATAAGCATCGACATTTATCTGAAATGGGACGGACACTCCTAATTCACTTGAACGTTCCTTACGATTTTTGGGATGACGCTTTTTGTACTGCCTGCATTACTATAAGCCGTCTCCCTACCCACTTCTTTCAAATGCATTTCCATTTGAAAAACTTTTCAAAACCAACCAAGACTATAACCATTTTCGCGTCTTGAGGTGTGCTTATTATCCTAACCTCACATCCTGTGCCTCTCATAAACTTACCCTGCATTCAACAAAATGTATTTTCTTATGCAGCCCAATACAAAGGATATAGGTGTCTTGTTCCCATAACAAAGTGAATGTGTACAAGTCGACATGTAGTATTTGGTGAATCATGTTTTCCCTACCCAGAATTATCTACTCCTCCAATATCTACGACTAATGCCTCGGTCCCCTAACCTCTTGTTCTCCATTCCCCACCGGTAGTCCCATCTTTGATCGTGCCTGATTGGCCAAATTTGGGCACGGACACTAGCAGTGTGGCACATGCTGCCGGGTCCCCACCACTGATCACTGAATCGGGTCCTGCTTTGGCCCCGGCCACGGCCCTGGCTCTGACCTCTCCTCCCCCGCCCCTATACCCTCGGACACATCCAGGCATGGACTGGACCATCCCAAACCCCAACCTAATTCCTCGCTCGTCCCCAACCCCTTGTCTACTGGGGTTGGTGACCCGATCGCGACTACTGTCCCTGTCTCGAATTCCCCCGTGGAGTTTAACCCCACTTCCATGAGTCTTAACACACATCACATACAGACTAGACTTAAATTGGGTATTCATAAATCCGAGTACCCCCTATCTCTTTCATCTATTGCTGTCATCTAGGAACCCACGTGCTACTCACAGGCTGTGAAAAATCCCAAATGGCAGGAAGCCATGGCAGATGAATGTAATACTCTCATTACTAACAACACTCGGGATTTGGTCCCGTATGACCCCGCCATAACCTTGTAGGAAGTACGTGGAATTACAAGGTCAAATATAAAGCGGATTTCTATGGTGAACGCTTTAAGGCTCGCCTTATCACTCAAGGCTTCCATCAACGAGAAGGACTACAAGTAAACCTTTAGCCCCGTTGTTAAACCCTCCACCATTCACTTTATACTGAGCCTTGCGATCACATACAACTGGCCCATATGACAGTTGGATGTCAAAAACGCTTTCCTACATGATCATCTGCAAGAAGAAGTGTACATGAGACAACCTACGGGCTTTATACACCCAAAGTTTCTAAATCACGTGTCTCACCTCAAGAAGGCTTTGTATGGACTCAAACAAGCTCCCCAAGCATGGTTCCAACGGTTTAGTGCCATCGTCTTTAGTCTTGGCTTTCAGTGTTGTCGAGCTGACCCATCCCTCTTTATCCACAAAACTGCCCCACACCTTACATGCCTGATTCTCTACGTAGATGACATTATACTCACTGGCACTGATGCCGACCATCTCATGGATCTAATTCGGTCCCTCTTTACCCAGTTTTCCAAGGAAGGCCTTGGACCATTACACTTTTCCATGGAATAGAGGCCAAACATGACCCCAAGTGACTATTTCTTTCCTAACAGAAGTACACCGTGGACCTCCTAACAAAACATGGCCTACATGAAGGAAAACTAGTTAAAACCACCTACCTAGCGGAGCACATCCGTCTATGAATGACGTGAGCCCCTTGAAGATCCTACTGAGTATCGGAATGCGATGGATGCTCTCCGATACTTGACCATGACCCGTCTTGACATCTGCTATGCTGTTAACCTAGTCTCTCAGTTCATGTATGCTCCCCGTACTCATCATTGGTAGGCAATTAAGTGATCCTCAGATAACTGAAGTCTACCCCTGATCACGGTCTCGCCATCTCTCCCGCTTCCTCCCCAACCATCACAGCGTTTGCTGATTCTGATTAGGGTGACTGCCCTGACACCTGTCGCTCTACAACAGGCTATGCTATATATCTTGGTCCTAACCTCATCCCCTGGCGGGCTAAGAAACAGGCCACTGTCTCCAAATGCACCACTAAATCAGAATACCGTGTTGTTGCTGAAAGTGGCTGGATTCGCTACCTCATGCGTGACCTTGGACTTGGTCACCTAGGACCCATAACTATCTACTATGACAATGTCTCTGCTTCTTACCTTGCCGCAAATCCCGTGTCTAATGACCGAAGTAAGCATGTTGATGTTGAATTCCACTATGAGCATGAAAGTGCTAAAGTGTGACATACAAGTTCGCTACACTCCTACTACCCAACATGTCGACGACATCCTCACAGAGGGACTCTCTACAGATCGGTTCGATCATCATAAGGCCAATCTTTGCGTGCTTACCCCAACTCATATTGAGGAGGCGTATTAGAGGAGTCTCTAGAACATTCTCCAACACTAGGGTTTATTGTGTATTTACTATTATATCCTCCTAGCCATGTTAACGTTAGGGGTAAAAATTTCATGCGTACCAATACCTATGCCTATATATAGGCATCATATGTACTCATTATATTGTCATTGAATAATATTTCTTCTCCCTTTATTCATAGATTGGATTCCCCTAAGCATGAAAAGAGTCATGCTTCTGTGACTTATTGGAGTGTTGACAATGTTTTTGTAGCTTCCTCTTTCCAAAGCTGCATTGTGGGAAGGCTGGTGGCTTCCCATGCAAAGCTACTTTGGGCGAGAACTGGTGGCATGCCGTTCAAAGCTGTGTTATAAGAGCGTTGGTGACTTGCCGTGCAATAATCACATATGGGAGATGATAATTGTAATATAGGTTTGGCGGGTTTCAATTAGAGATTATAATTCCTAAATCTATAGTGGATATGGTACCAGTTTGGGTCCAGTGGTTTTTCCCGCTTGTTGAGAGAAGGTTTTCACATAAAAATATTAGTGTTGAATTTTTGTTGTTTTATCACTTCCGCTTGGGTTTGATGTGTGATTTTCTCAACAAGTGGTGTCAGATCATGTTGGGATAGCTTGTTGACGATATGAAGAGATGACGACACAATTTGTGAGGATTGATGCATCTGATCGAAGATAGATCCAAAAATGGTGGTTTACATGGTGGTCGACAGAGGAGAAGCGCGGTGGCGGTGGAGCTTTGGCATCTACAGTGTTGGTGATCGGAGCAGGTGGAGAGAGAAGAGTATATGGCTGTTAGTACTGGTGAAAAGAAAGAGAGGAGAGAGAATGTAAAAAATGGAAGAAAAAAGCAAAGGAGGTGTGTAGGGTGTATGTTTTGAGAGATAGAAAAGAAAAGAGAGAGAAGAGATAAAGGTCGAAAAAAGGAGAAAACAAAAATGAAAAATCAGGAGAGAGGAAGAAAGTGAAAAAAAATATTTGTGCAAAAAATTAATTTTGAGGTAAGGGGAGATTTCTTGGGTACATTTTTACTTCAAAATTAATATATGAAAAAGAGTCAAAGAAAAATAGGACAAAGTGAAGATATTACATGAAAAAAGAAAGAGAGGAAAAAAAAAAAAAAAAAAGAGAAAATGTGAATTGTCTTCTTTTCATAAATGTTTCGTATTTTGAAATTTGAATGTATCAAATTTTTTTTATAAATAGGAATGAAATGTAGAAAAGAGAATAGTGAGAAGGAGTGAAGAGAAATAATGGAGAGAGTGAGTGTTGGGGTTTTGTAAGGGTTGGGGGCACCGCAGGTCGGAAGAGATTGTAAAGCTTTGTTAGCACGTTGTTTTGTTGTGAGGTTTTTGTTCTTGATATTGAGTAGGCTCCTCCGAGCATTAAGAGAATCATGCTGGAGTGACCTGTTGGAGTGTTGAGAGAGTTTTCATAGCTTCCTCTTTCCAAAGTTGCATTGTGGGATGGCTGGTGGCTTGCCATGCAAAGCTATGTTGTGCGACGCTGGTGATTAGCCGTTCAAAGCTATGTTGTAGGAGGGTTGGTGACTAGTCATGCAATAGTCATATTTAGGGGGATTTCAACTAGAGATTGTAATTCCTAAATTTAATAGTGGATGTGGTGCCTTTTTAGATCCCGTGGTTTTTTCCTCTAATTGAGAAAGAGTTTCCACTTAAAAATATCGATGTTGATTTTTTATTGTTTTTTTGGCTTTCGCTTGTGTTTGATGTGTGATTTTCCTAACAAGTGGTATCAGAGCATGTTGGAATAGCATGTTGAGGATATGAAGAGATGAGGACCAGATTTGAGCGGATTAATGCAACTGACCGAAGATAGATCCGGAAATGATGGTTCGAATGGCAGTGGATAGAGGAGAAGCGTGGTATCGGTGGAGTTTCAGCGTCTAGAGTGGTTGTGACCCGATGCCTCGGCTTATATATATATATATACTTATTTTGACCAAAAATGATTATAATTTATTGGTAAATAATATAACATATAATACAATTATAATAGTACCCTATAAAGTTACAAATATATTTTGTAAAATAAAATGTATTATAATTTGTGAAAAAATACAATTATAACAATATTATTGTGCTCTGTAAAATTACAAATATATTTGATTTAATAAAATGTATTATAACTTGTTTAAAAAAAATATAATTATAACGATATAAATTAATTAATATAAACTTGCTATAATAGTGCGGTACTTGTAGTGGAGCTAATGATTCTAAATTCAGACAGTCTTGGTCTCTATCTACTACAGCCACGCAATCCTTCAAGCACACCGACAGTTCTAAGGTGGCCGGTGCTAGCTTCGCTCTCATTGATCCTAGCAATCTACTACCTGCACTAAAAGCAGACTCCGATGCTAGACATCGGACATGTTAGCATATCACGGCCATCGTAGAAAGCACGGGATATTGAGTTTGATATGATTTTCACCATAGCAAAATATCAAAATATGGTAAAGACTCCATCAGTTGGAATTCAATTAGAGGTGAGCGCAAGTACAAAGAAAGCTCATCAAATGACGTGGAATTTTATTTGGGCTTTAATCAGTTAAACAAGTCCCACGCATATTATTCTCTTCGAGAAAAGAATGAAGATGACGTAGAAAAAATATTTGTATTAGCTGATAATTTTTTGAGAAAAAACGAAAAATAAATTATGTGAATTTTCATCAACTTTAGCAACAAAAAAATCTATATCAACAGTTGGTAATGTTTTTTCATAAAATATTTGGGCAAATAATTGAAAACTCGCAAGTTTACAACGTGAATAAAAAATGGTGGAAATACAATATGCCAATGGTAATTTAGTATAATATTTTTGAAATTTTTGCATCATGGCAGCAATGGACATCTGCAGCTCGGGGTTGGAGAAGTTCTCTGTCATCCATGCAGCAATATCTACTTGTTTAGATATTGATGTGAAATAGGTGGGAAATAAGATCGAGAAAAAAAATGTAGAATTATGTTTAAAACGAACTAAAAATCTACAGTTTTCATTAATTATATACCAATCTACATTGTCTAAATTAAAATCTCATAGATCTACATGATTTTGTTGTACAAATTCCATTAAGACATCTTTATAGGGTATGCATCTTTCTAACATTAAAACCATTGATGACCATCTAGTAAATGCATCTAGTTTAAATTGTTTCCAACTAATGCCTTGTGATTGATACATTTTTTTAAAAATTTTGTTGCCTCATTCTAGTCGTTTTAATTGCTTTAATTACTTCTTTTAAAACTTTAAGAGAAAAATCTATAAGTTGCATTCCATTCATTATCATTAAATGCAAAACATGACAAATGCAATGCAAATGAAAATATTTCTTATCTAACATGGGCCTCAAATACCTAATTTCTTGATTAATAGATACAGTATTATTAGTAGCATTATCAAAAGTAACGCTGAAAATTTTGTTGTCTATCCCCCACTCACGGCATTCGTTCACAATGACATATGTGATTAAATGAGCATTGTGGGATATTTGAATAGTCAAAAATGAATAATAATTTTTTGCATTACGTAAGAAGAATCAATCAATGTGCATTTATGCACATGTAAGGTATTTTGGATTTCATTGTCCACATGTCCAACGTTAATGAGATCATGCTCGTGTTCGTCTTAAGAATTTCTTGAAGCTCATTTTTCATATTTACAAATTCTTTAAATGTGTCCTGCTTCAAAGTGTTCCAAGTGATCCTCTGAGTGATCGGGTTTAATGTAGTTCTACGTCTTGGCCTATGGTAAATGGCTTTTCAATCGAAATGACGTATCTCATTAATTCGTGTCCATTAGTTGCTTGTATAATACTAAAGTTTGCAAGCGCACCAGTCACTTATTGCACGAGGATTTGTTGGAATGTACCCGCATTTAAGTCGGAGTGGGATTTTTTAGGTGTCGTTGTAAAGTGTCAGTCCCACTACCACGTGGATGGTTGAAGACTTTTGGAGTATCACAAAGATTACAATATGTATTATGATATTCACGATCTACTGTAAAATGCTTCCATACTTGACTAGTAGGACGTCTATTAGTGGCAATTGTGTTTTCAGAATTGGGAGTTTGAGTTTCATCATTGTTGGGACCGGCATCAGCCGATTCACTACGATAACCCTACTTGTATCCATGTTCATATTCCCAACTAGAGGTGTCTGTGTATGGAGGTGCCCTTACAAGTTCTAACAAAATATGTTCCCCGGTATTAAGCTCAACTCCTCTAGATTGACTACCACTGCCCATTTTACGAACTTTAGGCGGTCAAAAAAAGTTAGAACAAAATGGGCCAGCTCTAGATAAAATGATCTATGTGTCATTATATTACTAATTTATTATTACAAAAGTATGTGAAACAAAAATGACAAGTAAGAATGCAAGTAAATAAAACTGATAAATAAATAAAATTTTGATACTAATTTTACCGAAGAGAAAGTAGAAATTTGAACTTCCACAAGCTTCTACGAGTAGAACACAATTCAAACTTCATACTTGAGAAATTGAGAGCAAAAAATTAGAATTAGAGAGTAGAGAAAATTGGAGAAAATAGAAAAAAGAACTAATGATTGTTGTGTGGTGTAATAAAATTTGGTTAGTATTCATGAAAAAAATTTAGAATTTTTTTAATTAAACCAGGCCCAGACTACCCTTAAATAAAAGGGGCTCATGGCCTAGCCCAGCCCCGGCCGGGTCACAGGCCGGCCCGACCCGCTCTAGTTGTGTGGAGAGAGAGAGAGAGAGAGAGAGAGGAGAAAAGAGGGGAGAGAGAGGTCAAAAGAAAGGAGAAAACAAAAATAAAAAATGAGAAGGTGGAAAAAAAAGTTTTTGAGTGTGGAAAATTAATTTTGAGGTAAGGAAAAGATTTGTTCGGTGTATTTTTTTACATCAAAATTAATATATAAAAAGAAAAATAGGAAAAAAAATGAAGATGTTACATGAAATGGAAAGACAAAAAAGAGGAAAAAGTGAGTTGTCTTTTTACTTAAAATGTTTTAGGTTTTGAAATTTGAATGTGTTAATTTTTTTTATAAATAGGAGTGAAATATAGAGAAGATAATAGTGAGAAATAATGTAGAGAGTGAACATTGGGAAGATTGAGGCTTTGTTACAGCTTTTTTTTTATTTTTTTTTTGTGAGGTTTTCATTCTTGATGTTGGATGGGTTCCCCTGAGCATGAAAAGAGTCACGCCCAGGTGACTTATTAAAGTGTTAAAAAAGTTTTTGTAATTTCCTCTTTTCATAGCTGCATTGTGGAGGAGCTAATGTCTTGCCGTACAAAAGCTACGTTGTATGAGGACTAGTGGCTTGCCGTTCAAAGCTACACTTTACAAGCGCTAATGGCTTGCCGTTCAAAGCTATGTTGTTAAAGGACTAATGACTTACCGTATAATAATCAAATTTGGAAGATGATGATTGTAATATGGGTTTGGGAGTTTCAATTAGATATTATTATTTCTATATTTTATAGTGGATGTAATACCCGTTTGAATCCCGTGATTTTTCACTCAAACTAAGAAAGATTTCCACGTAAAAATATCGTTCTTGACTTTTTGTTGGTTTTTTGCTTCTACTTGTGTTTGATGTGTAATTCTCCCAGCACTTTCTTCGTTGCTCCATGTAAAAGAAACGAGAAGGAAATTGGGGCTTTTAAGCTACATTTTTAACTTGCAGAGTGGAGGTAAATACACTTGGCAAACACTGGAGTAAATTTAAAGGTAACCATGGTGAGAATGAATTTGAGAAAATTTATACAAAAAATGGAATACCCAAATACTCTCTACCATAATGATAATGGCTCTTCTCCTGCAAGATAACAATGATTTTAGAGGATATGTATCTTTCTTTTATCGTAATGGCAAAAATCCATCCCTCTCTGCTATTAAATCCTTTACTGTAACAATCCTTCCTATTTCAATGTAAGGGAACAAATAAAACACAGTTTAAGCTTATAATGTCACGTTATGCGATCAAAAAGAAGTCAATGATTCACAAACACTTCAACGTACTACGATGAATCAACACACTTATTATCAAACTTCCAACAAGATAAGCTTTTCCTAGAAGCCATCAAACGTCCACAGAAATTTCATTCGTCCCCCTTCAACAAGCCTTTCCCCATCCTATTTATAGTCATATAGCCTTACACACACTAATTACCTGAAGAGAATTTCTTTAATTCAAATGAAGTTGACTTTGTCAAAAGGGAAGCGAAAGACTTATCCCTTCGCGTGTATCCTTTTCATCGCAATCTCACATCCTTGGCTACACCTTGACCTCAGATAAATCAAATATGAAACTCAAAACAAATTTGTATTATGAAATAGTATATCTTCTCCATGCAAAAGCAAATCTTAAAGATAGGATCACTTAAATTGAAATTATTTTAAGGAAATGTATTTTCTCCTATCCAGCCAAGCCTAAATCTAGCCAAAGCTCAAAAAATCAAGAGGAAACCCAGTAGACAGAGTTCAAAATATGAGGAATCCAAATCAGAAGCAGCCATGGCGATCTAGGCACCAGTAGCAGCAAGCCATGCGCATCAGATTGTCCCTTGGTCCTCGCAGCACGATGGCGTAAGCGCGCATCAGAATATATGGACAATGTCATAAGCAAACCTTTTCAATTGTCAAGGAAATCCTCAAGAACAATCAGACAATTAGCATTAGTACTATGAATTAAAAGTATAAATGCAACGAGCTAGCGAGCCAACTCTTTAAAAGGCTTGAAAGGCCTGGCTATTTAAGGGTGAAGAGCTTAGCCCTAGTTTGATAAAGCTTGAGCTTGGAGCTTATGAGCCTAAATGAGCAAACCCATATATAAGTTATGAATCCATATGTACTCAATTGAGCAGAGAGCCACATCAAGCCCACGGGAGCCTTATATTGAGCTTGAATGAGCCTAAAGGAAGCTAGCTAAAATCGAAGCTTGCAAACCTAGGTTCGAGGCCAACAGATTTGAGTCGCGCTCTGGCACAAATCTTCAACACTTGACAAGATTTTTATATGAGCCTGACCCAAGGCTAACGTCGGCGAGCCTAAGCTTTGAGCCTAACGAGCTAAAGCTCGGCTCATTCACACCCCCCTACCAAGAGTCATCATATCGCATGTAGCGAGAACTAGACAGCTGGGTCTGTAAGGCATCAAGGACCTCCAGTATTAATTTTAAGTTTTCATATAGGAAAACTTATTTAATATTCCCTCCCCTTTCCCAGTAGACAAGAAATGTTCGACTGATTTAAACCTAAAACCTCTTGTCCTACAGCCTCAGCCTCAGCCTCAGCCTCATCTTACCTCCACAGCATAATGCCCAAATAAAAGATAGTTATTTATCGCACACTACCTTGTACTTTTGATTGTGTGAATTTGGTCCTTGCACTGTTCTAAATGTTGCAATGCTTCCCAGAGGGTACACTCAGCCCCATTCTTTCGTCTTAATTTTGCCAAACTAGACCCACGCATGTGACAATCAACCTCCTTTACTCCTAGTGCCCCGGTGTTGTCCAAGTTGTGTAGTTTTTTGCAAAATTGGGAAAAAATTAGGACGAAATAAGAGAAATGTATATACCCTTTGGACAAGATTGAAACATTTAAAGCAGTATATGGATGAAACAATTCAAATTATGGGAATTAACCAGCACTGTGGATATACCAATAACCAAGATAGAGAACAAGTTGGTTTATACACCAAAGACAAATATATACTCAATGAACTGATAGAGAAGGATACGTCCAAAACAGCACGAAAGACTGCATAAAACAAAACACAGTTCATCAATTTAAAAGCATTAAATAGAAATAGATGCAAAAAATGAAATGCTTTGTCATTATCACAAAACGAACAGGGCAAGAAGCATGACAATTAATAACCAGAAGACCTTATATGCAATAAGATCAAGCAATCACACTGATTTATGCAGGCAACCCCAAAAAAAAAAAAAAAAAAAAGCACCAGTAAAATCAAACGTTTTTCATCACCTGAGATAGTTTACGGAAACAATTTTATATAGCACTAGGTACCGCAGGATCCTAAAGGAAAACCAAAAGAAAAGTCACTTTTTCCAGAACATTTCAATATAATGAATACTCAAATTTATCAACTATTAACATATTATGTGAAAGTACATGGGTACAATCCTTATTACTTAAGTTCCCAAAAACCTCAGTGTCCTTAGAAAAGGGAGTTACAAAGCAAAAGGGCGACATAAAATTGATCAGCAGCCAATCTCAGCAGCTTCACTATTTAGTTAGCCAACTGTCCTCAGCAATGTACACGAACGTGAAAAGCATGGAATCATCTAGCGGACGTTATATATCAAATTTTGAGCTAGATGTTATAAATTTGGTCAACATATAACTATACTTTTGTAATAGCCTCCACAATGCTTATTTATTGTAATTAATTTACAGAAACATATTTATAAACACATACACATTTAGGTTTCGATCAAAAATATGTATACACATTTAGGTGTAAAAACAGTAATCGTATTACTATCTAATCAACTTTCCGCAATCATAAAACTCCAAAACAAACTTATGTCCCCATATTAAACCAACGTCATTGTTGTCCCTAAATGTTACATACTGATCACAACAGTGCCCTGCAACAAAAGACCATTTACGCAACTGTAAAATGGAATCTGCTCCATGCCCCCAACTATCAACATGTACATAATCTTTTGTAGAGATTTGTCTCTTAGCTTGCTTCACTCCTCCTTTTTTTTTCTTTTTTTTTTTTTTGGATCAACGTCTCTTAGGTTAAGAGATCAAGGTTGACATGAATCATTCAATAAGAAAAATATGATAGAAGTATGAATGCAAAGAAAATAAAAATAAGGTGAGAGGCAGCAAGGAAATTACCATAAGTCCACCCAGGAAGCCATCAAGTAGAATCCGGTTCCAACTATCAAAGTATGAATGGACCGAGAACTTGGCCTTAGCTGTAAGTCCTACTGAGGTAACAGCCATTATCAATAAGTAAAAGACAAAACCAGCTAAGGCTGTGAAGCCCAGTATCCCTGCAGTGACTCCAGCAATGATGGATAGAAATGTGCGGCTGCAGCCCAAAATATAAAGACATTAAATTCATTGAGGTGCGGAAATAAAGAAGTCACCATCAACTAAGCAACTCTGTTCCCAGACAAGAGTTAAAGTATATTTTCAGAAGTTAGAATCGAATATTTTCTATGACTTCTCGATGTTTGTGGTCTAACTTGAGGTGCCTAAGGCTTACCTTTCTAACACTTTAAAATTGTGAAAGAACTTCAGTTAACGATAATGCTTGTGTTTGGTTAAAAGGGTTCATTTACCAGGCACTAATGCACCGGATTCAAATTAGAACTCCGAAGTTAAGCGTGCTTGGGCGAGAGTAGTACCAGGATGGGTAACCTCCTAGGAAGTCCTCGTATTGCCAACCCTATAAGGTTAGAAGTCCTCAGAAACAGCACAACGGCAGGGTTACACCCTGAAAGGGTAAGGTTGCGTATATATCGCGCCCCCCCCCCCCCCCCCCCCCCCCCCGGGGACCCCGCTTAGGCGGGAGCCATTGAGGCACTGGGTATGCTGCAGCTGTTGCTTGTGTTTTGTTAAAAGAAAAATATTTTCACATTTTTTTCCAAAATTTAAAAACCACGATTAAAAAAGTTGTTTTACAGCTAAACTAATAAGAGATCACAACTTATTCAAATAAATGTTAAAAAAAAGACTACATTAACCTCCACCACCATGGTCCACCTTTACTCCCGTCACTCAGACCAAACATCCACCAGCACGACCCCACAGCCGGCCACCCTAGCTTGCCACCACCATAATCACATCCACTACCATGGCTACCATTACCGCCTACCACCTTGGCCTCCCCCCACTATGACTCATCCCTACCATCATGGTTATACACCAACATTTTGCTCGCTACCACTCATTACCCTTGACTATCAGGGTTTGCCACCTCCACGGTCCATTGCTACCACCCCCATGGCTCACCACCAACATCCATTACTGGCCCTACTCCTCACTCGACAAACCCACCACCATGGTTCAACACCGCTATGGTCCACTTCCACCACCTCCCTCCACCACTATACCATGCCACCACCACCATGGCTTGCCAAGACCACCCATCAACATACACACCCTTCCCAAATCTACCACTCATGACCACCACAGCTTGCCATCACCCTTCCACAACCGTGGCCCACAACCACGACCCATCACCACGGCCACTATTTCCAACTCCTCTGCTCATGACCATCGTGTGCCACTGCCATGGTGTAGTCTCACCACCACCATGATCCACCTCCACCACTATGACTCACCACTACCCCTACCACTATAGTCGCCCTTACTCACCACCACAATTGCATATAACCACGATCTACCACTATGGCTCGCTATTACCCACTACCACTCACTCACTTCTATTAGTCCACTGATATTATCGTGCCCCTTCTAAAAGAAAAAAGATCTTTGTTCAATAAAAACCAAATGCTATTACTTAAATAGATAATATGAAAATAGATAAATCAAATGTCACATTTGGATCAACTGTTTAATAGGTTAAAGCTGTGAAAAAGCTTTAGTGGACTATAATGCTTGTGTTTGGTTAACAAAAAAACAGCCTTATTGCTTCCATTTCAAAGCTTCAATAAGAAGATGAAAAAGCTACATTATAACTGAAAAAAAAAAGACGAAGAATTAGATCTTTTTCTCAAATTATTCATAAAGATGTTTCAAAAAAAGACTCTATCAGTCTTAAATCTTAATAACCATAAACCACTTTCAGTTCAACCTCCACACGCACCCACCACCTCCTATTCCACCATCACGACTTGGTACACTCACTACCCTCTCCTACCATGAAGAACTATTATAATAATTTGCTACTAATCACCACGATCCATCACCACCCTTTCACAACGGCCACCACTTTGTCTATCACCATCAAACCACCACGACCTCATCCACCTAAACCTCAATGAGGAAATAGCCTTAAATAGAGATGAGTGGAAAGCTAGCATAGGTATAGCCGATATAGCGAATTAGAATAGAGAAGCATAACTAGCCAAGTCATAGCATCCCTAGGCTTAGTTGCGGTTTGCTGCTTGTTGCTTTTTTCTTGTTGCTTTATTGCTTATTACTGCTTTATGCTCTCTGTGTGTAGTTGTTGTTATACTGGTATGCTGTTATTCTTTTCAAGGTGGGAGTCCTCAAACATAGCCGCCCTTTGGGAAAGCACCTTGAAGGGTAAGGATGTGTACCCCCCTCTCCCCCGCGGACCCAGCATTGGCAGGAGCCTCTAAGGCACTGGGTTTGTTGTTATTGTTATTGTTGTTGTTGTTGTATTACGTTCCATCTCGATCTCCCACAATCATGACATGCCGCAACAATAGTCCAACCTCTACCAACAAGATCATCTCCTTTTGATTAACATAACTTGTCTAGAACTTCCACCCCTATGGATAAGGTGATCTTTTTGGAAGCTTCCTAGACATAGTGTGGGCATATTTCCAAAGGGATTAGAAGGCTCTGTGTTATTATTTTTTGAATTTTTATATTATAACCAAGAACATCTTATCCTTAGCTTTTTGTAAATTCTCTCTCTCATAATGTTTTTTTTTTTTTTTGGCCAAAAAACTTCCACGAACGACTAAGACTTGCCATTAATTATCCATCATCATTGCTCGAAACCCCATTGTCGAACATCACTATAACCTACTATTAAAGGTTTATTTTTATTATTAAGTTATGCTTTTATTGTTAAACAAAATACTATTTTTATCCTTTTAAGCTTTTATGCTTAGATGCTTTATGCTTTTCAGGTTGGAGGTCCTCGGACATAGCCTCCCTTTAGGATAGCACCCTAAAGGGGTAAGGCAAAAAAAAAAAAAAACCAACCAACCAAAAGACAGGAGCCCTTAAGGCACTGGTTTTGTTATTGTTGTTGTTTTATTATTAAGTTATGTATTGTCATTATAACAGATATACAAACATTTTATTTTGTAAAAAAGGTTTTTCTACATTAACCAAACACTTTACAGTAAAAAGTTACAAATCTTATTAAAATAAATAACTTGAAAAAAGATAAGTTGAAAAAAGTTGAACCAAATGCATCCTAAAAAAAGATCACAACTTATGTAGTTGATGTTATAAAAAGACTATTAGTCTTAACCTCCACCCCCATGGTCCACCTTCATTCACATCATGACAACCCACCACCCATCACCACAGCCACCAATCAACCAATATAGTTCCACTCACCATAATCATGTCCACCACCATAGCTACCATTACCACCTACACACCATCATGACTCATCCCTACCATCATGGCTAGATCCCTCTCACCGCCCACCACCACCACTTTGCTCGATACCACTCACTGCCCTTCCCTGTCATCATAGCTTGCTACCACCATCGTCCATTGCTAATACCCTCATGGCTCGCCAGTCGCCACCACCACCCATCACTAATTCATTGGTGCTCTTCCCAACTCCACAACCCACCACCATGCCTGATGACCACTCTGGTCCAATGCCACCACTTCCCTCAACCACTATACCAGGCCAACAACCTACCACCATAGGCCACCACCACCATCAACAACACAGCCATCCTTCCCAACTCTACTACCCACCACCACCGCCATGGCTCAAAACCACCATCAATCACCATGGACGCCTTTTCCAACACCACCCTGGCCACTGTTTCCAACTCCTTCATCCATCATGGCAACATTTGTGCTCCCAACTCTTTCTTCCATCATCTTACACTACATATTCTTTTCCAATTTTCCCCTTATTTTCATACGTCAAGAAAGTTGAGGTCCCTTCTAGAATAAGTCATTTTGTGAACTTGCTTCTTAACAAGTTTACTACTCAAGATTATATGTAGAACAGAAACATTTAAGGTTGTCTCTAAAAATTGTGTAAAGTACTTACAGAGTGGAGAAACACGCAATCATTTACTTTTTCTCTGTGTAGTGGTTTGTGGTATATGATGCAAGTTATTCTCACCTTTTGGCCAGATGTTTGTTATTACATTATCAATTGAGAGTATCCTTCTGATCAAGTTCTATGGCATAGGAAGAAGGAAACATGTCTTAATATTAGTCTCCACAGCCAAAATTGTGATTCTTTGGTGCATTTGGCTTGAAAGGAATATTAGGATTTTCAAGATAATATACATCAACAAATTTCTTATAGGATAAGGCGATCTTTCTGGTAAATCTTTTGATAAAGAGCTTCGGGGGCTTCATTGACATAGCCTTGGCTAATTACAAAGGAATTAGAGGGCTTTATGTTATTAGTTTGTGGTTTTTTTGATGTTTGAGGATATCTTATCCTTAGCTCTTTATACATTCTTTCTCCCTTAATAATATTTTTATTTTTCAATCAAGAAAGAAAATCCAGTCAAAAGCATAGTACTAAAGACAGATAATGCAAGAAACCAACATCCAGTGGATCATGGTGGTAGGGGGACAAGACCATGGCAGATAAATTAGATTTCTAAAAGCCAGACAGAAGAATTAGTTACAACCAATTGCATCCAATTTAGGTTGAGTTCCAAGACACCAGTATTCAGTTAAAGTGTATTGCAATCCACTTTTAACTTTCCATGCCAACAAAATTTATATTTCTAAAAGCCCGAGAAAAGAACTTTTATTCTCTATGACACGTGATATCAAAATGTAGCCATTTTATGCCATAATTTGTGAGGACAAACCTGTAGTAAATAACTTTCATGTTATTCTGCATATTGTCAGCATTGAAGATTGGTAGGTCATCTGAAACCTCACTTGATTTGTTCTTAGATGCACTTGAATCACCGGATCCAGCCATACCTTCTCTTCACACTGAGTATACTTGCTGGAAATGAAAATATCGATCACATTTTTGATAAGAAGCTAAAAACCAAACAACATTCACTCTCTAATGCAAGTAAACACCACAAATATAGAATTTGGAATAGCCAAATATACGGAATGCGGACAATATCACAATGCAACTGGGATGAAAATGGAGGAATATGGAGAATAACAAAACAAATACTAAACAACTTGTGTCTTGAGATAGTTCAACAACACATGAAGATCATGACACTCTCAAAATACAGGAGCAAACTGATAGTTACATCATATTCCATCCAGAATGGCTAAAAGTTTCGATATCTAGATCTAAATATTATCTAACAGTTATGGATTGGGGGACTGAAGCACAAGAAAGATGTACATTACACAACCAAATTCATCAAGCTCCTACTCCAGGTAAGATAATCAATTGATACCTACTAGGTGTTAAGTGTGGAGACTATTTGTTTCCGGTAACCGTCATATTTATGGCCGGATTCATTAGGGCCTATGCTAATAGCATGACTTTTGGTATCCTAGCGATTTCAATTGTAAGAGGCCAATTTATAGGCACTCTTGGCTGGATTGTAACGTGAGCAGAGCAAAAGTGAGGTAGAGTGAAAAACATTGTAATCGTTTATTTTAATAGTTAATATTGTTGCTCCCCCTCTATGGATGTAGGCTTCACCTGAACCACGTAAATTCCGGTGTTCAAATTTTTCCCCCACTCCCTTCAATTCCGCATTGCTATTTCAGTTTAACGTTCAGTAAATTTGTGGGTGGTCCTAAAAACTAGTACCAGAGCTCCAGGTGGAACCTAAGTCAGAGAAATAGCTGTTTGAGTGGGGGGAGAGGACCAGTGGCCCGTGTTCCTGTTCTGACGAAGCAGTCGTCAGTGTTAAAGACGCTGGCGCGGAGAAAAATTCGGCAGCGCGTGGGCGGCGCCTGTGGTGGCGCGTGGCGGTTTCAGGCCGCGCTTAGTGGTAAACGGAGTTGAGAAAAAAAACTAGATCAGGTTACCTGGGTGACAGATCTGGTGGTTCCCAAGCAAATCGGAGAACGGTGACCGTCGGTGAGAGTCCGGCAGTGGCGCGATGGTAGTTCTGGGCGAAATCGAAGATCGGTGGTTGAAGACGACAGTGAGCGAAGCAAGTGGTGGCCTCTCGAACGCCGAACAGGGATCGGCGGTGAAGATTCTAAGGCGGTTCGAAGGTCTCGGTGGTTCTGCGCGGCGACCGCAGCACAAGCGAAGCTCTGTGGGCGGTGTTCTCGTGTAATCCGATGGTGACTGTACGAATAGTGGCGGTGCTACGGTGACATGGGTCGAGGTTTCGAAGACAGAGGAAGTCGAAAAGCAGCAGGATAGAGAAGACGCACAAGAAGAGAGAGAGAGTCGGGCAGTAGGTTAGACTCCTCAGAGAAGCTGTGATCTTTTGGGTTTTGGTCAAGTATTGAAGTTGACGAAATTAAAAATTAAAAAATTAGTATTAATTTTAAAAAAAAAATTTCAGTGTTTGAGGTGTTAAAATTCGATGTGTTCATTAATGACGACCGGTTAGGTAAAATTTTTCGATATTGAAAAATTTGACAGGCCGATTTTTTATATTGGTGGATGTAAATTGAGAATTTTCTGTATGTAAAAAAGTTGTATTTGCCCCTATTAGGGAAAAAGCCTAAGGATATGGAAGACGAGGGGTGGAACTTGTTGAACCAACAAGTTTTGGGTGTCACTAGACTTACTCCGTCCCGGACTGGAGCATATAATGTTGTCAGCGAGAATACAACGGCAGGTTTGATAGCAGCTTTGTCGAGCATGTATGAGAAACCACCAGCGAATAACAAGGTACACCTGATGAAGAAATTGTTCAATTTGAAGATGACGGAAGGAGGTTCTGTTGCCTAACATTTAAATGCTTTCACTACAATTATAAATCAAGTGATGTCGGTGGAAATTAAATTTGATGACGAAATTTGGGCACTGGTGGTGTTAGCGTCTTTGCCCAACAGTTGGAAGGCCATGAGAATGGCGATTAGTAATTTTGTTGGGAAAGAGAAATTGAAATACGATAATATACGTGATTTAGTATTGGCCGAGGAGGTACGCCGACGAGATTCCGGTAAGAATCACACCTTGAGCGTGGAATCCTATGGTAGGGGTTTGGAAAGATCACGTAGTAGCAGAAGCAACAGTAGGACAGGCCAGAGGGAGCCGTATTGGTACTGCGGGAAACTGGGACGTATGAAGAGAGAGTGTAGCGTCTTAAGTTCATACCCTGATACAATTAATGTCATGACTGAAGAGATAATACAGGATGCTCTAGCTCTTACCGTACATTCACCAGTGGATGACTGGATGCTAGATTCAAGGGCTTCGTTTCACGCTACATCGTAAAGGGACGTGATTCAGAATTTTGTGGCTGGGAACTACGGTAAAGTATATTTGGAGAGTGGACAACCGTTGGAAGTTGTTGGTGAGGGTGACGTCAATATTTCGTTACCGCATGGGTCGGTATGCACTTTAAATGGTGTCAGATATGTGCTCGAGTTGAAGAATAATCTGATATCGGTGGAACAACTTGATGACAGTGGATATTCTGTTAGGTTATTGAGAGAAAAGTGCGTCGTCTCGAAAGGGGCGCTAGTGATAGCTTGTGGTCTGAAGTTGGACACACTATTTTCTACATCAAAGTTAGCGAATGGTGAGTTTACTGTAGGAAACTCAACTTTGCGGAGGTCAAAGCGTGTCAGCTGGAAGCCACTCCCCGAGGTGTCATATCAGTCAAGAAAGTCGATGGATAAAATGATTAATCAGAAGGGTTGTTCTGATGTGAGGCCGAGTATACGTGTCAAGTGGGAGCTGGAATGAATTCCCGGTACAAGAAGGCAAGTGGGAGCGTGAATGCAGTAGTTCTGCTAAAGAACCGCCTGATATATTGAAGCCGGGCCGGGCTTCAGGTAGAGTTTACGCATGACGATTGCGTGGTGAGGGGGAAGCATGGAGGATTAGTATGCAGTCTCCAAGTGGGAGATTGTTAAGTGTGGAGGCTGTTCATTTCCAGTAACCGTCATATTTATGGCCGGATTTATTAGGGCCTGTGTTAATGGCATGACTTTTGGTATCCGGGCGGTTTCGATTGTAAGAGTCCTATTTATAGGCACTCTTAGCTGGATTATAAAGTGAGCACCGCAAAAGCGAGACAAAGTGAAAAGCATTGTAATCCTCGATTTTTATAGTGAATATTGTGGCTTTCCCTTCGTGGATGTAGGCTTCAGCTGAACCACATAAATTCCGGTATTCAAATTTTTCCCCCATTCCCTTTCAATTCCGCATTGCTATTTCGGTTTAAAATTCGATAAATTTGTGGGTGGTCCTAACAATGAGGGGAAAAAATAGCGCCACACGATTCGAAAATAGCTAATTCTTTACATGAAAAAATCCTTCAAAGATCCAAAAGCAATGGGGTAAAAATAACGCTGCCCAAAGCACAACAGCATGAGTACACAAATTGATTGAAGATTTTCAATGAAATGCACTGGATTGTCAGCACATGAACCACAGTCAAGTAACACAAAATATAAAGCTTTGTTCCTAGGAATATGTTGAGTCACTAAAGGTGAAGACTGTTTGTCTCTTGTAACTGACGTTTAATGGCTCATTAGTTGGTCATATTTACTTATTCAGATACAATATGTGGAAGAATTTGAATGGTTTTAGGGCTGTTATCCAAGTAGGGGACTATTAAGCTGTTATAGTGAATCTTTCATGCTTCTCTTCGTAGACACAAACCTAAAGCTAAACCACGTAAATTTTCAGTGAGATTTTTCACCCAAATCCCTTCTGTTTGTGCTAATCCAATCTAGAGTTCTCGTATACCTCGGTGTCCTTAACAGCTATTACCATAGCTCAAAGCAAGTACCAAATCAGAGACCTAAAAGATGAGCAATTTGTGGAGTCCTTGATATTTTTTAAGTTTGTTCAAGTTGGTTCTATTTTTCCTTCATTGTTTAAAATAGTTATTAATATTCTTATTTTTCTTTTGTTTAAAATTATGTATAATATCTTATTTTATAAAAAATTAGGCCCCATTGTAACAAATATTAGGTAAAAATTAAAAAGTCCAGAGATCAGTTCAGTTTTGTTGTAAAATAAAAACTAAAGTGAAGGATAATTTGCATAAAGTTTAAAACATTAAAAACCATTTTGGAAAAAAAAAAAAAAAAGGAGAACAGTACAGACCAATTGAGAGTAGTAACTCCCTCGCTAGAGCCCATGAGTGAAGAGCCACGATGGCCTAAAATTAACAGAAAAAGAGCATGTGGCCAAAGTTCGGCAGCGTGTTCACATAGATCGGCTCGCCTACGCCATAGATCAGGTTGTGTCGTAGCCAAGAACTAACCTCAGAGGTGGTCCGTGCCTAGGCCATTGGTCAGCGATCAACAACAGTGGCGGTGGGGTGTGGCTTAGCTCCGGAAAGTGAGACGTCGTAACGCGGCGGTGTACTCCTACGCCGGCTGTTGTGCCTAGTGATGAGAGACACAGAAAGAGGCCCGGCGGAGAGTTTTGTCAAGTTTTGCTTCTTTTTTTTTCTTAGGGTTCATTTCTGATTCAAGCTTACGAGCTCTTTAAAAAATAAAGAAATTTGATTAAAAAGGGGACTCAAATGTCCAGTTTTCTGGTTAGAGAGATTAATAAAATTTTAATTTTATATATATATTTTTTTTTTTTTTTGGTTAGCAAAACATGTTGGTTTATTTTCAAAATAAGTAAAAAATAGTTTTGATATATTTTTGTGAGAGTATGTCTCTTTATAAAGCGACACTTAAGACTTCTATATAAAGTCCACCAAATACAGTTTGAAGCACTTGAAAAAGAATATGAAAACATGACTTGAAAAATATCGTTTTCTCATTCTTTAAGTCTTAGTTATCCATCCTCTCTACGCTTTTACTCTCACTTTGTTGTGGGTTTCGGTGTATCCTTTAGACTATTTTGGTATTCATGAAATAAATCTTAAACAAAATAATTTGCTACATGCCTTGAGACCGGTGATTGAATTCAATACATGTTCTAAATATTTTCCTAAAAAAACAAAGCCCAAAGGCAGGGCAACTAGCATAGAATAGAAAAGTCAGATACAACCTTACGAACAAGAATGACAATAGGAGAGACCCACCACCGATGATCATAACTACTTCTAACATGGCACCCGGCTATACAAGGGCAACCGAAGTACTAGATCCAGGAATCCAATGGCAAGAAAAGGACAAAAACAAAACACTTGAACTAAGGATATCATGAACCACAGCTTGGAACTTCCATGGAATGGAATCATGATCGAAAATACACTCCACCACAACTTTGCCATCTGAAAGGATGTGGATCAGAGTGCCAACCCCGAGTAATAGCTAAAAATAGAGCAACTCGAATAGCTAAAGCTTCAACCACGACTGGATCATCAATGTGAACACTCTCACACCAGCCACCTGCAATCTGCCGCGAGCATCCACGGCCTCTTAGGCAACCGCTCTGACCATTGAAATAATAGACCACAAAGCATCGCAGAAGATGGACATAAGATGAGGAAGAGGCCGACGACAGCAACAGTGAGCCGAGACAGAGAAGGCCCCTGCACTGGGGAAAAAGAGTCCAGGGAGGCAAATTCATGATACTCCAAATCCACAGCAGCACATGAATTGGAAAGCAGTCAAAATTCTGAAAAATGCGCACCTTACAAGTCTTTCCAAATTCCCCAACATAGGAAGGTGATCCTGTCACTAATACTAGATGAAGCAAAAAAGTGAGAACATAAATCCAACCACTAATGACCAAGCCCTCTAAACCCCACATCAGAAACAATCACACCAAGATGAGAGGCAAACCAAGAGGCCCGAACTCGAGGGGAAAAAAAGAGTATATGATCAATAGGCTCAACTAAGACCTCACAACAAATACAACTTGGGGACTAAACAACTCTCATTCTGACAAGGTTTTCCCCTGAAGCTAAAGTATTCATAAAAACTCTCCAAACAAAAAATATGATATTGGAGGAAGACAAAGATTCCAAATAGCCATCTAGCCCTTTCAGAATGCCAAGGAATCAGGAGTTGAAGAGGATGCAGATTCAAATTTATCGCTCTTCGCTTTATGGACACCTAGTGCCAATAGCCGGACTTAATTGTGTAGGAACCATCTTTTGTGAAATGCCAAATGTTATCATCAATTGAAGGTTTGCCAATGGGGATTTGCTTGATAAGAGAGGCCTCATCCTTAGAAAAAGAGAATCCACCAAATCCGACTTCCAACATCTCATAGACTCATTGATCAAACTAGAATTCAAATGAGTAGTTCCTTCAACTTGGGGGGAAGGGGGGGGGGGGGGGGGGACCAAAAACTATCCATCCCGAGGGATCCACAGATCATTCCAAACTCTAGCACATTTACCATTGTTGATATTCCATCTACGGCCTAAACAAATAAAATCCCTACCCTCTAAAATGCTTCTCCAACCCTAAGAAGGCCGGGCACCCAAAGATGCCTCTTCAAATGAAGTTGTAGGAAAGTAAATGCCTATAAGAATTTTAACCCAAAGGCTATCAGGATTCGAAAGAACACGGGATGTAAATTTAGCAAGTAAAGTAAGATTATCCCCCTCTGTATCTCTAAATCCAAATCCATGCAAGGGCCTTAGGATGTGCCAACTTAGACTAGGCAACCCAGTGAATCCCTCTATTCTCAGAACCCTCCCCTTTGCATCAAAAATCATAATAGCCGAATCAATCTTTTTGCATAAAGACGCTAGGATTTTAAAACACGGCATCACATAAGATGGAATAGCGGATAAGATAGCTTTGACAAGGACTTCCCTAAGAGACAAGGTTTCCACCCTTTTAATATGGTGAAATTCGCTCATAAAGAGTATTAAGGACTAATCTCTTATTTCTCCCCCACAACACTTGTGTACAAAGATACCTCTCTCTGATATCCATGCTTCTCATTCCTATAACTTGCAAGCATGAATTTCTCAACTCGGGAGGAGAGTTAGTAGAGAAGAAGTACATGATTTATCAAAGTTTATATAGCTAGCGTGAACGAAGACAAGACTTGTTTGACTACTTCACAACTGCAGTTAGAAGCTTCACAAAAGAGGAGACAATCTTCCGCGAATAAGAGATGAGTAAGAACAAGACAAGTCCTTTTTATCTTAAAACCTCTCCAATCCCCACACCAATCAGAATTTTCAATAAGCTTAGACAAAGCCTTTATCACAAATAAGAACAACTAAGGGGATAAAGGGTCCCCTTGTCTAAGAACCCTAAAAATCTTAATTGAATTGAGGCGCTTTCCATTGAGAATTGGAGAGACAGAAACGAAGGAGACACATTCCATGACTCTTCTGACAAAGAAATCATCCAACCCGACCCTCAAAGAGGGCTTTCTCAAGGAAAGTCCAATCAACCTGATCATAGGCGCGGGATAGATCAAGTTTAATCTTCTTAGCATACTTCATACATTTAAGGGCATGAAAAGCCTCATGGGTAATAATAATGTTGTCTTGTATGACTGTCCCTTTAGCAAAGGCAGATTGAGTAGGGGAGATAAGAGGTTTTAAACGATTAGCTAAAATTTTTGAAGGGACTTTGTAAGAGAAATTGCATAAATTGTTTGGTCTAAGATGCCTTGGGGTTTCGAGATTAGGTTCCTTTTGAATCAAAGAAAGATTAGTGAAATTAAGATGTATCAGGAGCCTCCCACTCTCAAAGAGGGTTGAAACAGCACCAAATAGGTCATTGGACACAGATTCCCAAATACTCTATAAAACATACCTAGAAAGCCATCAGGGCCCGACGCCTTATGACTTCCCAGCTGAAATGCAGCCACTTTCATTTCATGGAATGTCACATGTTCTTGGAGTATGGACCAAGCGTGATCATCGACCGGACAAGAGAAGAGCACCACAGTAGGGTCATAAACCCCTTGCACCAGAGGTGCATAAAGTTCACTAAAGTAATCAATGATAAGCCGCTATAAAGAGTTCTCATCCTCACGCCAATCACCCATTTCTGTTTTAAGTCTTGTCACAAAGTTGCGTCTTCCCCTTTGAGTAGCCAAGGCATGGAAGAATATAGAGCTATGATCCTCGAAAGACAATTAATCCTAGACCTCTGGTGCCAATATCTATCCTTCCGGTCCCAATGACTCTTGATAATCTTGTTCAACCTAAGTTCCTCAAAAACATCACCATCAAGTAAAGAACCACTCTCAATTTGTTGAAGTTTTAGAAAGGCCTCCTCAACTTCCACTCTCTCCTTCTTCCTTTTTTCTTAGCTCTAGACTCATAGGGAGTCATGACATCAACCAAGCTTGTCATTGAAGGAAAACATTCTGGATCCATAAGCATGCTCACCCCCAACTACTCGGCACGTGAGACTTACAATCTTCATACAAGAGCCATTTAGATTAAAAGCAAAAATCTATAAGGCCTCTTCAATGAGCCTTGAAGAGACAAAGAAGGAGCGGAGAGTGACCTGACCCTATAGTCTGGAGAAGAGAGCAAGTAGAATACTGGAACATATTACATCATTGTAAATTACATGCAACTTTGTCAATTCTTTCACGAACGACCTAACCCCTAGCCTTTATTAGGCCACGAGACGGCACAACCAGAAGCTTGTAATTCGAGAAAATTAGTTTCTTTATAAAAGTCCAACAGCATGGACAGTTGCGGAACAGTGATGGGGGCAACCTAAAGCTTATCCTTCGGCGAAGAAATAGCATTGAAATCCCCGGAAACCAAACAAGGGCCAAGAAAACCTTTGCAAGTAACAAAAAATACTCCAGAAACTTGGCCTAAGATGTTTAACAGATTCACCATGCACAAAGAAAGTCCTCCAACAAACATCAATCTCCAAAAGCCAGATCTGGGCAACAATGAAATAATTAGTAAACTTCTTTACTTCTATATCACAATTAGAGGACCACATCAATACCATGCCATCAGCACTTCTGACCAGGTTGACAATGAAGACAGACGCCAGTTGAGAAGCAATACCCCCTACATAACCTTCATCTTTCTTAATCTCACACAAGAACACCACGCTAGGCCACTTCTTTCAGGACAGATTCCTAATATATTGAACTATTAGGGTTTAGCCCAAAGCCTAGCAGTTCCAACAAATGATACTCATGGCTCTAGAGATGGTTGCTCTAGGCTAACCACTACCAATCGATGAGCTACCGCTACTGTCACCCACTTCCATTGCCTAAACATCGTAAAGAATGTGGGAGGCACATAAGATTAGAGGTAAAGGGCCTAGGATTCAGTTGTCTCTGTCTATCAGCAGTTGTCTCTGTCTTGCTTGTCTCTTTAAATTGATAAAACAACTCCAGTTGCTCATCACAGTTCCCTGTCCTGTTGAGAACGAAGGGATAGAAATATGCTCTTGGCCAACCACCTCTTCATCAAAGCAAGCTTCTAACAGATTCGAAGAATCCTCCAGGAGAGCTAGGGCTATATGCCAGTTTCCAAGTGATCCTTTCTGACCAACTGGTAGACAAGGCCCTAAACAACATCCTTCACATGCCCCTCCATACCAAGACCTCGCTCAAACTCTGCTTTCCGTTTCCTACCTAGTGGTTCTTCTGTCCCTTCAGTCACAGGCTCTTTCATTATATCTCTGCTCAGCTTAACCATAGACTTAATTAAAATGAGGGCTTCCTCATTTTCAAGAACAATTTCATCCAAGGATACAGTCGTAGGATCACCATCATATCTCTGTTTCGATATATATATATATATATATATCCCCTGATTTATGAACCGATAGGGCATAAAATATCTCTGCAACAAATTCCTCAACCCTTAGGTAAGAGCTAAAGAATTGTTTAACTTATGGAGCCTCTTCATCCTGGAAATCCTTCATTAAATGACCCAGTCTACCACAATTATAACAAAAATCTCCCAATCTTTCATACTTGAAGTTAGCCCAAGGGTGGCCCTTACCCTCTTTTGACAGGTAGGCCTTATTTTCAAGGGTTTCAAAACATCCACTTGAACTTTTAGCCGCATAAATTTACACCACAATAGCACAACGAACAATTCCAGGAACAATAGTCATTGAAGCAGCATAGATAAGAAAGGGTGTGGGTTAAGTAGGCGGGTTTCGGTTGCAAGCAAGTAGTCGGCAAGCCTCATTCGCAACAATCTTTCGCAACATCATTTCTTTCTACATGAGATGCAAGACTTTCATGGAATTCCCTCTCTTTCTTTGGCAGACGTGTTGTAGCTGTTAAGAACAGTGTCCTGAAACCCAGATTTATTTGGAATATATTATTTTAATTAATAAATAAGATTGAAGTCCCAGTCGTTTCCCAGTTAAATTTGTGTAAGCGAGCATTTATACTGTATGTGATTTTCTTTTTGGAAACATCCATGAGATGGGTGTAGTCCTCAGACTACAATTTACATGTTTGTTCTAAGTGGTTTATGAGACTTAGCCACAGATAGACTTGAAATAAATGGTATGGATTGTTGTTTGAAAGACTCGTAGTCGAAGACAAGTTTGGACCACTTGTATGTTAAGACTATAACGTGACATTTTAGATGACTTGTCTTGGTCATATAGATGGAGATCCAAAAGTGCTAGGTTAGTGCGTTTAATAAGATTGACACACTGAGTTTGACCGTGTGGGTTACTTATTTCTAAACTACTATCGGAGATGAGTGATTCACGTTGTATTGTTTAAACAACGACTCTAAATCCTGAAGGTATTCTGGACTTGTGCATGGAGCGTTAGTTACTTTGGTGTACTATAAGTAAGGTCTAAATGAATGACTAAAATCTCACGTACACTGGGTAGCGGCGTGAAGTGTGACAAGGATCAGGTATTCAATAGCGAATCTACAGTCTCTTATGAGATACAGATGTCCCCTTAGTTGATTCGCAAATATTTGAATAGTTCGAAAACTTTGGCCAAAGTATTCTAAGCATTTGACATTTAGAATTTATACTATGAATATGTTTAAGTATAAATAAATTATTCAGTGAAGGGTGAGTCGGTAACTAATGGAGAAGCTGTGAGAAGGATAATGGTAGTGGTTATATTTATCCTTTGTCATAGACATCTAATGGAGGGGTTACTGTCACCAATACAGTCTATTAGGGAGATATTGAATAAATAATTTAAGTCTGGAGTGCAATGAGATTTATTTAGTGGAATTAAATCTCATTAAATAGTAATTAAATTATTTCATGAGATGATTAATTTAACCCATTTGGAGCTAGATTTAAATTGTCCATGAGCTCCCTGCACAAGCCTCTGTATTTATTGCCATCGAAAAATATTAAAGAATTCATAAGATGGGTAAATTAATTTTACCAAACATTATTCACGAGATGAATAAAAATTAAAAATTATAAAATAAAATAATTTTTAAAAATTAAAATTCATAAGATGAATTTTTACATGTAAGAAACCAAAAAAAGGACAAAAATAGCACAGGGCTCGCGATCCGTGTGCTTTGGATCTGACGAACGTGTCGCACGCTAGGACGTCCCAAGGGGGCTATCCGAGTCCCCGCTCGAGGACGAATCAGAAGCTGCCACGTGTCACGCTCAATTCCAAAAGGCGCGATTTGGCCTGGGATCGAAACAACGCGTTTTGCTTCAATTTTGTTATGAAACGCGGATCCACCCCAGGGTGGCGCGCTCTAGTTTTTCTATCCGCAGATATGCGGATCGTGACCTGTTAACACGATTTTTCCTCTATTTTTTTTTTTTGCTGTATTTCCCACATGTAAAAATTTATTTTATGAATTTTAATTTTTCAAAATTATCTTATTTTATAATTTTTAATTTTATTCATCTTAGTAATAATGTTTGAAAAAATTAAATTTACCCATCTTATGGATAAATAATACATCTCATGAAATCTTTAATATTTTTCTAATGGCAATAAATACAGAGGCTTACGCAGGGACCTCAGGGACAATTTAAATCTAGCTCCAAATGGGTTAAATTAATCATCTTATGAAATAATTTAGTTACCATTTAATGAGACTAAATTCCGCTACATAAATCTCACTGCACTCCAGACTTAAACCATTTATTCGATATTTTTCTTATAGATTGTATTGATGACAACAACCCTTCATTAGATGTCCATGACAAAGAATAAGTATAATTACTGTCGTTATCCTTTTCACTGCTTCTCCATTAGTTACCGACTCGCTCTTCACTGAATAATTCATTTATACTTGAACATATTTTTAGTATAAATTTCAAATGTCAAACACTTTGAATACTTTGGCCAAAGTTTTCAAACTATTCAAATATTTGCGAATCAACAAAGGGGACATTTGTAGCTCATAAGAGACTGTAGATTTCCTATTGATTACGTGATCCTTGTCACACTTTACGCCGCTACCCAGTCTACGTGGGAATTTAGTCATGCGTTTAGACCTTACTTATAGTACACCAAAGTAACAAACGCTCCATGCACAAGCCCAGAATACCCTCAGAATTTAGAGTCATCGTTCAAACAGTACAACGTGAATCACTCATCTCCAATAGTGGTTTAGAAATAAGTAACCCACACGGTCCAACTCAGTGTGTCAATCTTATTAAATACACCAACCCAACACTTTTGGATCTCCATCCACATGCCCAAGACGAGTCATATAAAGTGTCACGTTATAGTCTTAGCATACAAGTGGTCCAAACTTTTCTTCGACTACGAGCCTTTCAAACAACAATCCATACCATTTGTTCCAAGTTTATCCGTGGCTTAGTCTCATAAACCACTTAGAATAAACATATAAGTTATAGTCTAAGGACTACATCCATCTCATTTCCCAAAAGAAAATCACATGCAATATAAATGCTCGCTTACACAAATTTAACTAGGAAATGACAGGGACTTCAATTTTATTTATTAATTAAAATAATATATCGAGCATAAATCTGAATTTCAGGACACTGTTCCTAACAATCTTCCATTTGTCCTAAATCTAATTTATGACAAAGTCCATACTCACCCCTTTTAAGTTTGAACCAAATGTCTACTGAGCCTAACCCTTAGTAAGCACAATTACTCTATTGTGAAGTCAGCAATACAATACTGCTTGAAATTTCTCTCACTAATGGCTCCCACTCCAAGGGTCAAGACATGCTTAGACGTCGAATGTCTATCATATGTATTTGACTTGAAGTCTTAAAACAATATATCCAACTGGAACCAGCTCGTTACTTTGAAAGATCAACATATAATCTCTAGTCCTTCTTAAGTACTAGCGAAAATGCTTCATTGCCACCTAGTGCATCGGACCTGAGTTAGATTGACACCTGCTTACTATACCACAGCATAGCAAATATCTGGTCTCATGCACAGCATGGCATACATGAGGCTTCCACTGCCAAAGTATATGGAATTTTCCTCAACTATTCCTCCTCTTAAGGTGCCATAGAACACTGCTCTAAAGAGAAAAATGGACTCCATACCTTAAAGGTAAAAAAACCTTTCTTAGAGTCCTCCATGCAATACCTTGACAACATTTTGTCAATATAAGTGGCTGGAGAAAGGCCCGACATCCTACTCTTACGATCTCGTAGAAGCTTAATCCTAAAAGTAGAGCTGGCTTCTCCTATGTCTTTCATATTGAGCTATCATGATAACTAAGTCTTTATAGCTAATGACACCCCCACATCATTCCTAATGAGTAGTATATTGTTGACATACAATACCAAGAGAGTCACTACTTTGTCTTAATGTCATTTGTACACATATGGTTCGTTCAACCAATTGTTCAAAACTATAAGATTTAATTGCTTCATTGTGACAAAAAGGATCAGATTCAATGCCACAGTCAACCCCTAAAAGTTCCCGCTATGAACCTGTCAGGTGTCCTGATAATCCTCCCACCACACCTAAGCTCTCATGTACTTAGAACATTCTCATTCCTATTAGTAGGTGCATCTAATGCATCCACTATGTCTTGAGTTATGTCTAACTGTTCAGAATTAGTATCATTTTCTTGTAATTCTTATCATACTATTTTATTTTTCTCTTTTGTAGTTTACTTGCAAAATCCTTCTCTAAGTATTTTGCATGTTCATTTATAAAAATCCTTTCGATCAAAAGAACTGTAGAAAAGACTGTCTTTGTTCCTTTTATCTGCAACACCATTCTATCGCAGTGTGCCCAGAGCAAAAAGCTGAGATCTTATCTCATTTGTAGTTAGGAAATCTAAAGACTCACCTGAAAAATATTCACCACCTCGATCTGATTAAAGTGATTTAACTTGTTTAACTAATTGCCTTTTAACTTCAGCTTTGTACTCTTTGAACTTTTCAAAAGAGTCCGACTAATGTCTAATTAGGTAAACATATACATATCTTGAGTAATCATCACTAAACATGATTAAGTACTTATACCCACCTCTTACCTGAACATGTATTGGTTCACATACATCTATGTGAACCAGCCCAAGCAAGGCAGCAACCCTGTTGCCTTTACTCTTAAAGACAGACTTGATCATCTTTCTTTCTATGCAGGATTTGCGGACTGGTAATGATCTCAAGTCCAAAGCCTCTATTAGTCTTTCTTTCACCAGTCTTTGGATCCTATTCGAATTAGTGTGACCTAATCATTGGTGCCTATGTGTAGGCATTCTTCCTTTCAGGGTATTTTCTTTTTTGAGATTGAACAAATGAACTTGTGTTATATTCTTTTAAATAAATACCAGAGTTTTGATAAGGAAATAACATGAATAAAAAATTTATTCATGTACATTTGTAAATAAATAATTTATTTCTTGTATTAAAATCTCCATTATCAAAATCAACTGAATAACAATTATTCATTAATCGAAATAGAGAAATCAAATTCCTGTATAGCAAAGATTTAAATAATCAATCCTTTAAAACAAAACTCTATCACTAAAGTTTAAGCTAACAACTCCTACACTTAAGACCACTATTATTGTACCATTAGGTACAACACACATTGTGTAGCCTTTAGCCTAGCCTGAGCTCCTGTAACATATTATAGATATGGTCAGTTGAACCTGAGTCCACCCACCAAGAACCTGGTGGACTCTTAACTGCGCATGACTCAACTAAGTAAGATATTAACATATCTCCACCAGATGGCTTAGCAGTCTTTGCACGAAAAGTAGCTATGTGCTTAGTGTAGTGTCTCCTCCAGTGGCCTAGTTTTCTTGCAAAAGAAACACTTTTCTTTTGCTGACTTCCTTACGGACTTGGTTGCTGCAATAGCAACCTTGCCCTTTCCTTTCTTTCTAATAGGTTCCTTGTGAGTAGTGAGTAAGTCTAACTTATTTTTCAAGACAAAATGATTTGGTCCAGTGAGTACATTATGTATTTGAAATCAAGTGAAGTTCGTGGGCCGTATCCATATCAAAAATACTGTAAATGCAAACATTTGTTTAACTGTCTAACAAGAGTCGTGTATAATGCAGTGATATATATTCTTTCAATTTAACATACATAATAAGTCAGATATCCACCAAACTGTACGATCATACATACAATGATGATCAAAACACACCACTCCTTACTCCCCAGCAGTGGGGTTGCATGAAGCTAGTTTGGGTGAGAACTATTCTCAATTAACCTGTTTTCTTGTAACTCTTAATAAACATGATTAATTCACCACTTTACCTTCGTCTCTAACATGACACAACAGAGCTTCTCGGGGAGGCTAATGCATCACGCTAGTCAAGTGTAAACAATAAAATAAACCTCCATACAAATACATGTAATACTCCACGGCATCGTGGTCGTATCATTTCTTTGCAATTCGGTTCATCCTGATAGAAGTCTAACCCTGTAATTTACAAATCAACATCCTCCACAGAGAGGTCTATCGATCTACGATACTGCTAGACTGGTAATGGAGACTGTGAGGTTACAACAATTGAAACCTCGCTCTAACTTGATTTTTATAACTAGTGATTTTTAATTAACTTACATTTATAACATGAATTATCTCATAACCCCCTTTCGAATCTCATTCTAAAAATTAACCATAATTAACTAATTAATTTATTTAAAATATTATTGTTTTATAATATAGATTATCTCATAATCTAATTTTAGAATCTCATTCTAAATTTAATCAATAAAATTAAGAAATTAATTTTAATTTAAAAAAGTACCGTAATATTATTTAGATTATCTAATAATCTACTTTTAGAATCCCATTCTAAAACTAAATCAATTAATAGAAATTAATTTTTATTAAAATAGTACCATAAATTTAGATTATCTCATAATCTATTTTTAGAATCTAATTCTAAAATTAAATTAATTAATAAAAATTAGTTTCATTTAAAGTCAGTAACGTCTTGGAACTTAGACTATCCCATAGTCTTATTTAGTATCTCATTTTAAAATTAAATAAGCTTAGACTATCCAATAGTCTAGTTTAGAATCTTATTCTAAAATTTAATTAATAAAATTTAACTTTTATTTTAAAAATAAAGTTAACTTAGACCATAATATAGACTATTTCAAAATCTTATTCTAAAATAATTTAAAATAACTTTTATTTAAAATAACACTTCACAACTTAGATTGTCTCATAATCTGATTTTTAGAATCACATTCTAAAATAATTAATTAATAAAGTAATTAATTTATAATTATTGTATAAATCAGTATTGATATCTACACGTCCAAAAATAAAATAAATTTTTTTTTAATAATTGCTAACATTAGAGGCTGACATTAGACATCAGCATCTACTGACGCAAAATTTTTTTTCTTTTTTTTTAAATTTTAAATTAAATTAATTTAATTTAAAGTAAATAATTAAATCTAATCTCATTGGATTAATTTTATCCGATTTTGTCATCTAATCTCATTAGATTAATCTTACATGATTTTACAAATCTCAACCAAACGATCATTATCTCATAATAAAGATCATGTAATCCCGAATTAATAGGTTGTTAGATCTGAATTAACGTTTAATTCTCTAACAATTTAAACTTAAATAGTCAGTATAAACAATCTAGTTAATTATTAAATCTTTTAATTGATTTTAAACAATTTAAATCGATACTTTAAATAACCTAGTTAACTATTAAATCTTTTAACCGATTTAAACAATTTCAATTGATACCTTAAATAACCTAGTTAACTATTAACTCCTTTAATGATTTAAACAATTTAATTCACTAATTCAAGCAAGTTTTTCCTTCTTAATAAAATCCCAATTTTATTAAATCGCACATCTATTTATTTCGATCTTATTATACCTATTTGTGTATATTATGAATGTAATCAGAACTTTGTTCTGATACCAATTGTTGGGAAAAGATATAAATTTTGTTGGAAAAATAAAATCTGATACCGATCGTTGGGTTTACAATTTTTTAACTGTGGTCACAATAAGGGGTACCTATTAGAGCACCTAAAGTAGGAGACTCTTCTCTCTACCTAAGCTCCCAGTCGGAGAGTTACGCTTTGTGACACGTCAAGTGCGAGAGTTCTCGGGAATAGGTTTATCACTATAAACCCTTTACTCTAATGCCGGTTGTTGGGACACATTTTAAAAATTCTCCCTAAAGTTTAAGTGGCGGAAGGAGTTTAGAATTCATAATTCTAAACCTATGGTTGATTTAAAATTCCTAATTTTAAATATATAAATTTAAATTCATAATTTAAATTTACATATCTAAATTCTTAATTTAGATCTATATGCCTTTTACTCTAATACATTCATAACAATACATAAACTTAAACAGGCATAATAACAAATGCTGTAAATAAATAGAAAAGCAAAACTGTAAGAAGAAGGAAAGAAGGACATACCTGAAATTGCTCCAATAATAAAGAATACAAAGAGAATCGAGACCCCGCAATCTTCTACACAATGACTTCGAGCTGCCCAGAGGGTTGGGTTCAAAAAATATTAAACTAGGAAAGAAAAATTTTAAAGGAAAATTTTCTCTCCAATTAGGCCTCCGAAATAGTTTTCAAAAACCCAAAATAATTTGTTTGATTGAATATCAAAACATTGGAATAGATACCCATATTTATAGTAGTGTACCGGAGCGAAAAACCCTGATTTTTCGAGGTGGGATTGCCCTGTTTAAAATGAAACGCATCACTTCATTCAAAAAGGAATTCAAAACGACGCGTTTCCATACGCAGTGTACGTGTCGTAGACCCTGTGACCGCGTGTCACATGTCGCGGCCTTATTGGCCGAGGCCCGTGCATGCAGATCCGCCCCAGGGCAGCGCGCGCTGGTTTGCCCATTCGAAAATAGGCGGATCGTGACCTGTTAAGGCGATTTTTCCTTTTTTTTTGTTTTGCTTTATTTCCCACATGTAAAAAATTCATATTATGAATTTTAATTTTCCAAAATTATTTTATTTTATAATTTTTAATTTTATCTATCTTATGAATAATGTTTGGCAAAATTAAATTTACCCATCTCATGGATAAATAATTAATCTCATGGATTCTTTAATATTTTTCTAATGGTAATAAGTACAGAGGCTTACGCGGGGACCTCAGGGACAATTTAAATCTAACTTCAAATGGGTTAAATTAATCATCTCATAAAATAATTTAATTACCATTTAATGAGACTTAATTTCACTAAATAAATCTCACTGCACTCTAGACTTAAACGATTTATTCAAAATTTTCCTAACAGATTGTATTGATGACAACAACCCATTCACTAGATGTTCATGAGGAAGAATAAGTATAACTACTACCATTATCTTTCTCACAGCTTCTCCATTAGTTACCGACTTCCCCTTCCCTGAATAATTTATTTATATTTGAACATATTTATAATATAAATTCCAAATGTCAGACACTTGGAATACTTTGGCCAAAGTTTTTTGAACTATTCAAATATTTGCGAATCAACTAAGGGCATATTTGTATCTTATAAGAGACTGTAGATTCCCTATTGATTACCTGATCCTTGTCACACTTCACGCCGCTACCCGGTCTACGTAGGAATTCAGTCATGCGTTTAGACCTTACTCATAGTACACCAAAGTAACAAACGCTCCATGCACAAGTCCAGAATACCCTCAGGATTTAGAGTCGTCATTCAGACAGTACAACGTGAATCACTCATCTCCGATAGTAGTCTAGAAATAAGTAACCCACATGGTCCAACTCAGTGTGTCAATCTTATTAAACACACCAACCCAACACTTTTGGATCTCCATCCACATGACTAAGACAAGTCATCTACAGTGTCACTTTTTAGTCTTAGCATACAAGTGGTCCATACTTGTCTTCGACTACGAGCCTTTCAAAAAATAATCCATATCATTTATTCCGAGTCTATTTGTGGCTTAGTCTCATAAACCACTTAGAACAAACATGTAAATTGTAGTATGTGGACTACACCCATCTCATGGATGTCTCCCAAAAGAAAATTACATGCAGTATAAATGCTCGCTTACACAAATTTAACTAGGAAATGATTGGGACTTAATTTTATTTATTAATTAAAATAATATATCTAGAATAAATTTGGATTTCAGGACATTGTTCCTAATATGAATAACTCAGTCATAAATCAATATCTTTGAAGGGAACATGATGCAGCGTGTGGAATGAGAAATAGTGGTACGGGAAGGTTACGGCCTTCCCTTTGAATCTTATAAATCAAATAACAAAATTACAAAGAGGATTGATTACTCGGTTTCTCACAAATCGAGATACGAGTACTATAAAATCTTAAATTTATAATCTTCTTCTTTATATAGAGGAGTTGAAAAAAAAGGAAATAATTAAATTTTGAATTCAAACATGTAATAAAATAAGGAAAGAGTTAAAGCTAAATTGGAAATGAATTAAAGCTACTAAAACCGTACCTAGAATCATGGCTGAAATCTCGGCTGCAATTGGGGTGGCAATCATGGTAGCTTGGCTTTCATGTTGAAGAGCCCGTCCCGCTGATCATCCATCCCGCCAAGCCTGTCATGCTCTCGTCCCATCCCGCCAAGCCGGTGATGCTGTCTCGGGCTACATTAGAACATTACCTGGGCACTCCTTAACTATCATATGCGAGTCATTTATTGTCCATGGAACTCTTTCCATGATTCGTTGTCTATCCTTCATTAGCTCAAAGACAAACAAAAACATATTGTCAGCTATGGCATGAATCTCTAGTTTACCTTTTATTTTCCATGCTTTAGCTAGCATGGCTCTCACCAAACCCACCTTGAACATGTTCTCAAATAAAAATTTTCCAACCAACGTTAAGTTCTTCAAACCCTCAGTGAAATCTGCTTCTTCTTCAAGCTCAATATAGTCAAAATCAGCTCCCAACACGTCAAGTGCATCATTCATTTTTTGTTTACCTCTACGTGGGTCCATGAGGTAAAACCAAGAAGATAACCAAAGAAAAAGGAGATATTGTGAACAAACAAGATGAAAAGACCAAACAAGGAGAAAATGCATGGAGAAAAAAAGGAGAAATAGGGGAGGATGAGGCAAATGGATGAAGAAATCCAAGGTAGAAAGATGCAATAATTAATGGTGACAGCGGAAAATTAGGGCACAAGACCCAAAGAATCTCCACATGTTCCAAAAGGAGAGCATGGGAGAACTTTGATGGATTTAAAGAGTTAGAACCTCAATTTTAGTTTTTCACCTTCTTTATTCCAATTTATCAATATTTTTAGGGTAATGTTATTAGGGAGAATATCCCCTGTTGTGGTTCAAAAATATAACATTAGGATAGTGGCAATGTGGGAGTATAATAGGATGACATGTGTTATCCTCAATTTTTTTGTTTATCCACATATCACATTTACTTCAAATATTAATTATATATATATATATATATAAATTCATTAAAATCTGGTGTGAGGTATCTCGATGATAAATTTTTCAACACTAGGTTGCCTCATTATATATATTAAAATATTAGAATACTTAGATAATAAATATTCAATTTTAGTGATAATTTCTAGAGGGTGGGTTAATTACTAGAGGGTGGTTAAACTTAATATGTAAACCACATAATTTAATGTGGACTAATTATGTGGCTAAATTTAGTAGAGGGTGACTATTAGTTTAACAATTTTGCCAACCTATGAATTCCACATGCAAAATTAAAAAAGGCTAGCAACCATTTTTTGTTTAGATTAATTCTAAATGAATTATTCAACAATTGTTAATGTTCGTATTAATATAGTTTTCTAGCATAATATATTTAGGATATTATATAGCATCTAATTTTAAGGTATTGGTAGAAAATCAATTTGATTAAAAATTAAATTCCTTCCAAGTGATGGTGGTTGTGAGTTTAACAACCACGCCATGGGTGAACTTTGTCGTGCTCATGCCATCCATTTTTGTCTTTCCTATTCTGATACTCCACAAAAAAAAATGAAGTGGCGGAATGCAAGTATCAACACGTTAGTGCAATGGATGAACGCTACTTTTCCAAGCTCGATTACCTTGTTTTGGATAGAAGCCACCTGCACTGCCTGTTTTATCATAAACCATTTACCACACCTATTTTGCAAAACATTTCTCCATTTGAAATACTTTTTTGTCAAGCCCCTGATTACAATCTTTTTTGCGTCTTCGGGAGTGCATGTTATCCTAACATCACTCTCATACCGCTCACAAATTGGCACCTCACTCCATGCCCTGTGTCTTTCTTGGATATGCAGCTCGTTAAAAGGGCTACCGGTGTCTTGACCTTGTCTTGGATCGTGTGCATTATGTAGAAAATGTTTTTCCCTGTCTTGATTTAGTGCGTGGTTTAGCAGGGTTGTCTTCCTCAAATCTTGTTGAGGTTCCTCTTCACATCCCACCTATGCCCTTGGCACACTCTCGTGGTTTATCCTCACAATCCTCACTATTGCCCACCACTCACTTGTAGCTCATGCAGCTCTGCTTGTTGTGACCTTGACTCGTCTGACGGCTCCTATTGGTGATGATGATACTAAGCATTCACCTCTTGTTCTGAATTTATCGCCATTAGGTTGGCTTGTTGGCCAGGTGGTCACCTTATTCATTGACGAGGTGATCCCACATACTAGCGGTATTGTTTCTCCAATCAAGTCTGCCGAGACTACTATAGCCCAAAACCTTCACCCTATGCGCACGAGACTCAAAGATGTTATACACAAGTCTAAGCACATACTTTCACTCTCCTCCATCACCGTATCTCTTTTTATCAAGCTGTCAAAAGCTCTCAGTGACAGGAGGCCATGGCTGAGGAAATTAATGCATTTATCCAAAACCACACACGGGACCTTATTCCTCTCTCTTCTTCTTAAAATGTTGTGGATAGCACATGGAAGTACAAGGTCAAATATATTGATAGTTTAGTTGATCGTTTTAAAGCCAAACTTGTTGCTTAAGGCTTTCATCAGCAGCAGGGCCTTGATTATTTTGAAACCTTCAGTCCTGTTGTCAAACCTATTACCATTAAATTTATTCTTGGCTTAGTTGTTACTAAAAAGTGGTCCATTCGCCAACCTAATTTCAAAAAAATGCATTTTTACATGGTTTTTGAAATGAGAAAGTTTACATGCAACAACCCTAAGGGTTCGTTCATCCTAAATTTCCTGATCATGTTTATCTTCTACATAAGGCCCTTTATGAGCTCAAACAGGCTCCTTAAGCTTAGCTTTTTATGTTTAGTTCCTTCCTTTACAGTATTGGGTTCGACTATAGTAAGGTTGATCCACCCCTCTTCATACACTGCTCTCCAGCTTGGCTTCTGTGCCTACTTCTTTTTATTGATGACATTATACTCACAGGCTTCAACCCATCTCTTCTTTAGTACCTAATTGGCACTCTATTCACTTAGTTTATCATGAAGGACCTTGGTCCTCTACATTATTTCTTTGGCATTGAAGCCAAGTCTTCCCGACATAGCCTTTTCTCACTCGACATAAATATACACCTAACCTTCTTAGTAAGAATGATGTGCTTGAAGCATAGCCTGTGCAAATCCCCTCTTTGCCCGAGTTCAACTGTCATCGATTGATGGAGATTTACTTGATGATCCGATTGAGTATTATAATGTGATAGGCGCTCTTTAGTATCTCACTATGACACACCATGATATTCGTTATCGTGTAAACCATGTTTCCCAATTTATGCACGCTCCTAGGTCCTTGTTGGAATCGGTGTCCTAGAAAACCTAATTAATTAATTTTAAATGTTAGTTAAATAAAATTATTCTATTTATTTAATGTTTGATTATATTTTTTGAGTCAAATACACCTACGATTATTTTCTAAAATGTTCTATAAATTGGACGTAGTCCATGATTACATGTCAAGTTTGGTTTAAGTGGACAATGAAATTCAACCACACATAGACTTAAATCAAATTAGTGATATGTTCTCAAAATATGTTTATAGTCAGTGATAAGTTTGGACTCCTTGTTTGGAAAGACTATAATATGATACTGTAGATGACTTCTCTCGGTTATTGTGGATAGGGATCCAAAAGTATTATATTGGTGTTGTCTATAAGATTGGAATATTGAGTTGGACCACTTGAATTATTTATTTTTGAACTACCATGGGAAATAATTAATTATGTAAGATGATAACTCTAAATTTAGAAAATAATCTAAACTCATGCATGGAATGTTCCTTACTTTGATGTGCTAAGAGAATTAGGTCATAATATGTGCCTGAAATTTTATGTGCATTGGATAACTACATGAAGTGTAGTGGTAACATGTATTTTACTAGGAATATATAATCTCTTACGAAATAAAGATGTCCCCTTAGTTGATTCGCAAACATACAAATAGATCTAAGAATCTTTGGCCAAAATATTCCATATGTTTGGCATTTGGAATTAGTACATAAATTAATTTATGTATTAATGAACTATTTGAGAAGGCGAGTCAGGAACTATGATAAAAGATGTAAGAAAAATAATGATAGTAGTTAAAGTTATTTTTTCTCATGGATATCTAATAGAGGAGTTAATTGTCATAATAAAAGTTATTTGGGAATTCTTGAGTGAATATATTTAATTTTAGACTGTAATAACATATATTTAGTAGAATTAAGTGTTGCTAAATGGTAATCAATAACATCAAGAGTTGACGATTAGATTTGACACATTTAGAGTTAGAATTAAATTGTTCTGAGGTCCCTTGGCAAGCCTCAACAAAAGCACCATTAGAAAATATTTAGAATGAATTCATGAGATGAATTATTTGTTTATGAGATAAATAAGTTTTATGCTAAATAAAATTCATGAGATATGAGAGAATTTATACATGTGGGACTTTAAATAAAAAATGGAGAGAAGAAAAAATGAAGCAGGGCCAATAGGGGGTGAAAACTGTGGCAACAATATCGAATAAATAAATAAATAAAATGCTTCTTAGCCCTGCGCGTGCAACAATGTTATTGGTTAGGGTGGGTGCATGTACAACTCAACGTTAGCTCCTTTCTGTGCAGCCCATTAAATGGGCAATATTTCACCTACTGCAACCAATTTTAAGTTGACACGTGTCTAGGGCCCATTGTTATCCACAACACTATTCAGCATATATATAGTCATCAAGGACATGTACGAAGATGCTCAAACTAGTGTGCTCACTACGGAAAGGGAGACATACGCTTTTCCCATTACTGTAGGGGTACACCAAGGATCAGCCTTGAGTCCCTTTCTGTTTATTTTGGTGATGGACGAGCTCACTAGGCATGTCCAAGGGGATGTACCTTGGTGCATGCTTTTCGCAGACGACATAGTCTTAGTGGGTGAGTCTAGAATGGAGGTGAATGCGAAACTAGAAATTTGGAGGGTGGCCCTAGAATCGAAAGGTCTAAGGCTTAGTAGATCTAAGACAGAATATATGGAACTTAAGTTCAGTACCTCTACCATGCCAAGCGCAGAAGTTGTACGGATTGGAACAGAGCACATACCTCAGAAAGCATGCTTTAAATATCTGGGTTCCATAGTGCAGAATGATGGCGAAGTGGACGCAGATGTCAACAACATGATTAAAGTGGGTTGGCACAAATGGAGAAAGGCAGCGGCGATACTGTGTGATAGTAAATTCCCACTAAAACTAAAGGGTAAATATTATAAGATGGTAGTGAGGCCAGCTGTGTCCTACGGGGAAGAGTGCCAGCCTGTAAAGTGTCACCAAACTCAAAAATGAGGGTGGCGGAGATGAGAATGCTAAGGTGGATGTGCGGACACACAAGGACGGACAGGATTCGAAATGAGGTCATTAGAAGTAAACTGGGTGTCGCCCCAATAGAAGATAAGTTGAGGGAGCAACGTCTGCGGTGGTTTGGGCATATTAGAAGGAGACCCACCACTGCACCTGTCAGGAGATGCGAACAACTCCACATAGCAGATGGAAAGAGAGGGAGAGGACGGCTAAAGAAGAGCTGGATGGAGACAATACGATGGGATCTTATCTATCTCAGCCTAAATGATGAGATGGCTTTAAACAGAGCTGTGTGGAGGACTAGGATAGGCGTACCCGATGTAGCGGTATAGGTGCATCTGCCCACTCGTAAACTCGATCTAGTGCCACGACTCTACGGTATGCTTATTCAACAGCTTGGGCATATGGAATTGCGGTCCCAGGGGCGGCCATCAAGGTTGTGGTATGTGGCATAGTGGGGCGTGGCCTAGATAGAAGAAACAATATAAAATGAAAAAGCTATGTATGAAGTGGTTCAGGCTCGCCAAGAGGAGACCACCCACTACTCCAGTCAGGTATTACGATCAGCTTCGTACCACACTATGAAGAAGAGGATGAAACAGGCCAAAGGAGGAACGACTACAGTCGTACGGTAGGTCCTCACCCACCTAAACCCTTGGAAGGAGATGGCCTTAGATAGAGCTAGAGCTTGAGGGAGGACTAGCATAGGAGTAGCAGAGGTAGCAGCCTCACACTGCTGATTATTCTGCTATTTATGTGTTCATAGGTGTATAGGCTCATCAGGCTGTACCTATCTACCTATACGCCTATCTGTCTACTATCGGCCTATTTGCTTATTTGTTTATTTGGCATATTTGCTTATACTAGCTATCTTGTAGGGTAGGTTTTGCCTCGTAGTCTCCTCTAGGGCATTTTTATGCTATGACTTACTCTTTTGCTTTTATGACATATTGCTCACAACTCATTGCTCACAGGTCTCCATGAGGCGATGAAGACTTACCTCTCAGGTTGGGGGTTCTCGGAAACAGCCTCTCTTCAGGTTGACACCCTGAAGGGGGAAGGCTGCGTACATCTACCCCCCCCCCCCGACCCCGCTTTTGCGAGAACCCTTGAGGCACTGGGATTGTTGTTGCTGTTGTTTTAGAGGATGACGAAGAACATTAAGCATATGGGTAATGTGGTGCTTGATGATGTGATTGAGATCGCTAGGGTTATGAGGCCGAGGTCTATGGCTAAGAACCTGGCTGGTACGGTGAAGGAGATTCTGGGGACTTGCATTTTGGTCGACTGTACTATTGACGGGAAGGACCCTAAGGATTTGCAGCAGGAGATTTTCTAATGAGGATGTTGAGATTCCAGAGAATTAAGAAGGAGATTTCGGGCTGGATGAAAATCTTGATGGGCTACTGTGCTCCCATGATGACACGATTCTCAAGTTTGTCGTCCCCTGAAACAGCCTCCCTTCAGGGTAGCACCCTCAAGGGGAAGGCTATGTACATCCATCCCCCTAAACCCTACTTATGCGGGAGCCCTTGAGGCAATTGGACTATTGTTGTTGTTGTTGTTGTAGGATGGCAAGGTCCCATGGCAAAAACCCTAAATTTTCTTAGCCTTTGTTTACCACATGGAATTGAAATTAGACTGTCGAATTGCATTTCCAATTCTGATTCTAGTGGAATTGGAATCTAATGGAATTTAAATTCCATTGTTTGATTCATCAAAAAAATTGAAAGTCGGAACTATAATTACATAATGATTTGAATTATCATGAGTTTTGGTCAATTGAGTTGGAGCATATCAAGTAATTTAAATCAACTGTGGTTCGATTTTGGTCGCAAAGGTTCACATTGCATTCAAGTTATAATGTTGAAGTGATTCACTTTGAATTTGAGTTATTCGAGTTTTGAGTCAAATCGGATCGAATATCGTGTCGGATCATTTGATGTTCAAGTTATCTTGGATCTTCAATTAATCGGGTTAGGTGTTTTCAGAATTCAGGCTCATTGTTATCGGGTTTGAGTGCATTTAGATTATTCAAGCTCGAGTCATCTTAGTTTTGGGATAAATTAGTAGTATCATTTCAAAATTCGAGTTTTCTTATGATGAATTTAAGTTGGGTCGGGTCATTTTGGGTATGTGTCCTATTAAGTTTTAGGTCACTTTGGTCAAGTCATTTCCATTTTAGCTCAGCTTGTTTATATCACATTCAAATTGAGTAATTTTATTTTCTAGACTTGAGTCATCTGGGGTTTTAGGTCAATCATGTTGGGTCACGTCGAACTTTGAGCTAAGGTGATTCTGGTAATTTGAATCAAGTCTTTAGATTTTGAATCAACTTGAATTTGGGTTAATCAAGTGGGGTTATTTTGGGTTTTAGGTCAATGGGGTTAATATAGAATTGTAATTCCTTACACTTATCCTAAGGAATTAAAAAGTATACTTTTCAGTTAAAATCCATTTCCATGGAATTGGATAGTAGAATTGTAATTCCAAATCCAGTAGGTGAACCAAATAACTGAATTGGAATTTTGGGCCCCAATTCTGGCCTTAGTCCCAATTCTAGGCTCCAATTACATGCTCTAAACACAGCTTAGGGAATTTTAAATTGATGTTTAGTTTATAATTTTTCTTAAAAAAATTACTTTTTCAGAAAGATTGAAAAGAAAATTTTGTTAAGAAACTTTTTCCTAATTAAATATTTTCAGAGCCTACACTCCTAGTGCTACAGGGTCATTGCGGAGAAGACTTCAAGCCTCTAGGAGTTTTCTTCCAAGTTCAGATTTTCAGGTTTAGAATGGGATTCATGCTCCTAGTATGTTTTAATTAAATATATTTGGTATCTAATTTATTTTCCTTTATTTCGTTTATTCTATATACCATGTTATACTTGTTTTATCTGATATTTTTGCTTATCATGTTGTGTGTCTATTAGAGTAAGATCTAGTTTTAGTTAGATAGTTTAATTGGATCAGACTTTTAAATTTAAAATTGAGAATTCCAAATTTGTTTCCGCTACACTGCTCTAGTCAATTTAGGAAATATTTTTTGAAATATTATCCTATAGTCCTTTTATTAGCAGATGGTGAAGCATATCCAATGGTATCTCAAGCACACACACTTGATCACGGCCTTAACATCTCTTTGGGATCCTATACAACCATTACTACCTATGCTAATGTTGATTGGGGTTCTGTTTTGATTCAATATGATTCTTGGATCATAAACTAGGATAAAAGAATTTTAGTTGAGAAAGAAGTGAAATTAAGATGAGAATTAGATGAATATAGATAAGAAGTAGAGAGAATTAGAGTTGTGAGAGAGAAATAGAATCAATATCATTTATCAATGAGTGATTACAAGAGAATCACCTAATACTTATACAATACCCAAAGTAATGGTGGTTTACTAGATACATTGCGCATAGACACCTAAAGCTAACCGACTTAGGACCTAGCAGCCAATCTTGACTAGCCTTGACTCCTCTTACTAGCAACACCATACATATTAACTAGAGAAGACTAACAATAGCTAAAGAAGATACTAATTATCCTAGATTATTACAACTCCAGGACTTATTACAACTCAAGGACTTATTAGTACTATATCCATAAGCCCCTACTTTGTAGAATCATAATAATACTCCCCACTTTGAAAGATTCTTGTCCCAAGAATCCAAGTAGAGCATTGATACTTGAAGGTTCCCTGCTGATACTAATAATTGCCATTGCATAGTGCTCTTATTGCTGTACACCAGAGCTATGTACACTAGAAATCGAGATGCTTAAGCATTGGAGTTGATGATGCAGCTTGAAGAAAACCAGGAACTAGCTATTTCCCACTAGCTTAAGCATGAAAACCTCTTCTAACCCACTTGGATTGACTGCTTCTAAAGCCCACACACGACCTTTGCCAGTATACTTACATCTGATTTGAAGAGTTTACATCAGGAGGTCTGCCAAAATCATACCAGATCAGCTAAACTCTAACACCAATGACCACACTAAAGAACCTCTTGTTGCAACTAGTACAGCCAAACATCAATATCTCGCAGTTGTGGTGCACTGATGGCCTTAATTGTAGCAACTGTGGCCCAAGAATTACAGCCCCTATCATGAACTTCAATTCAATAACCTTGCAGAACCCAAGCCGAAAGGGTAATTTTGGATTTGGAATATGGGCTCATTTCTCCCTTCTTGATTTCTTTTGCTTGAAAACTTCGCTAGGGTTTGTTATCATGTAGTTGCATGTTGTGCAATTAATCTTTAAGCCGTTACCTCCATGCGATGTGTGCTAATATGCGTTGTTTTGTGCAATCTTTACATTTTAATCTTTGTTTTTGAAGCCGGGATTACAGTTCTTGAGTGGCCTTTGGGTTTAATTTCTGTTATTGTATCTCCAAATTTGATCGCCTCAAGCATTTCTGAGAAAAATATCTTGTAATACTAGACAAATGTTACTGAATGATAGAAATTTTCATTTATTGTACTCCCAAAGTAATATTTGTCCACTGACTTGTTTATTTGATCTACAGAGCAAGCCATATTTCTGTCTTCTTGGGGATCAGTATTTGTAAAGAATGGGTTTAGTGTGCTGTTTTAAAGTTCTTGAGTTGCCTTTGGGTTTAATGTCTGCTATGATATCCCCAAATGATTTTATACTCTAATATGTTCCCTCATGCAAGCGCGAATAGTACACAGGCACACCTCATACCTTGTTCTGAAATTGTGTTAATATTGAGAGTGGGGGCTGTTAGGATTCGAACACGTGACCTTTTGGTCTATAAGACCTTGATACTATATCAATGAACCAACTCTTCCTAAACCTTAAACTGATGTGAGAAAGCCAATGAACGATTTTATACTTAACAAGCATCATGCAGTACCTCTTTTAGGTACATTTGGCCCCTCGCTGGTTGGGATTTCTCCCTTGGGATTACTGCGCATTAATTCTTGATGTATCATCAATCTGAACCCTATGAGTTTAAATTACCATATCACTATAGGCTTGGGCATATTTTTTTCCTTTCTTGCTAAGTTAATCCGGTACGAGTATCTGTTATAAAAATATGTTCAACTTGTTGATGTCGTTGGTGGCTCTAGTTATATGCATGTTACTTTTTTGAACACATGATGCTATGATCAAGGTTTATAACATTATCCAGAGTTTTAATTTTTAGTGCTCGTGTCAATCTTACATCTAGAACAATGGAATCTTTTGAATAGTACATCTAATTAGGCGGTGCAGATTGGGAATATTATAAGCATATACATGAGCAAGGAATGAGGTAAAAGAGAAGATAATTCAAGTGCACTTTATTTTCATTCTTCTTGTTCTGTGATGAATCTTATGAACTACACAATGCAGCAATGCTCCATATTGAAAGTAGAAGATTGCCAACGTGAATAGTATGTGAAAACCATAGTTTAAGGATGGCTAGATATGTTAGAGGGTGGCTATTAGCTTGAAAATGTTGCCAACCCATGAATTTTGCAATGCGAAATATGAAAAAGGATAGCAACATTTTTGACTTAGCCATTCTGTTAAATTTCACCGGGCCTTTTAGGCCCGACCCATGGAATTGGAATATACAAGATCTAAATATAAGCCCAAGTGGGGTTCCATCCTAAAACCAATTGGCAATAGGTGGAATAACTCAATAGGCTTATAAGGTGATCTCTTCTTTCTCACAACTCCAATTTGAGATTCTATAAGATTCACATGTGGAGTCCTCAACACTCCTCCTCACATGTGAGTCTACAACAAACGCACCCTTGCCTTCTCCGATCCAACTAGATCCAACATACTGGAGACCCCCTCGGCGCACCAAACACAAATGCATCCCTCTTTCCGAGGACAAGGTGCAGATAAATAAGAGTCAGGGATCATCCATCCGCTCTAATACCATGTTAAAGAACCAACTTTCTCAAAAGGTTAAGCTAATGGGTGAAGGCCCAGGAATAGTTTTATACTGTAACATGCCCCCTCACCCAAATGCCAATTGGACTTGAAGCGTGGATAGTGCACAAGCCCACCTCATATCTTATGCTTAAATTATTTTAACATTGAAAGCAGGGGCTGTTGAGATTCGAACTCGTGACCTCTTGGTCAACAAGGATCTGATACCATGTTAAATTTCACCAGGCCTTTTAGGCCCGACCCATTGAGTTGGAATATACAAGGTCCACATATAAACTCAAGTGGGGTTCCATCCTAAAACCAATTGGCAATAGGTGGAATAACCCAATAGGCTTATAAGGTAATCTCTTCTTTCTCACAACTCCAATTTGGGATTCTATAAGATTCACATGTGGAGTCCTCAACACATTCTATGGAAATACACTTACAATATATTTTATTCAGGGGTAATTTTGCATTGTAAATAATGTACATATGGGGGGCATGAGAGAGCTGATTTTAAATAAACTGAATATTAGAAAGAATATAAATACTTGTATACATGCGTAGGACCTTTTATGGCATTTCTATAGCAACGCTCTCAGCCACTAGAGAAGCCAGCTGTAGTGATTTATATTCTTTTAAAAAATAATGGGTTTTAACTGAAATTATGCATTTTAATTTCTGAAAGTTAGAGGAAGAAATTGTAATTCCATACTAACTCTAGTGATGATGAAATCCAAAATGATCCAACCACCTTTGTATACCTCCATTATTTACCTCCATCAGCCACTCTCGTTTGTTGTAGGGACAAATGGAAGTTATAGTGGGGGTCTGGATGGATTAATGGGTCAACGTCAACGTCCATACTCAGGCTACTTGGTGTGTATGCTGTGATGGTTGTTTGTATACGGTTCTATTTGTTCCTTTATATATTTGTACTTTTTTTAATTGAAATTGCTATACATGCAGATTGTATTCTTTGTATACTTGCTTTGTGAATGTGGCCCTTGTTTGCCTGTATGTCATACTGTGATAGCATGTTCTAGGCCACCTGGATCTGATTTCACTTGAATCTTACAGAATAATTTTTGATCAGGTTGCCTTTTCTTTGTGTTTGAATTGGACTTGAATTGTTAATGGGAAAAAGAGGTAATACTTTATTGTGATTGTTTGATGTCTCGAATTGATGCTATCCAGTGTGTTGAAAATGTATTAAAACCTCTAGTGACTGTAATGGTCACAAGCAATTTAATGAAATTGAATTCCATAGCTGTGTAGCACTAATCTTCCAATTTTTGATTTTAATACCTCTTTTAACACCTAATATGCTTAAAATATCTTTTAATAAGTAAAATTGAAGATTGTTACAAAAGCTTTATTATGTAACAACCAATCAAGTGAAAATTATTTCAAAATTCTTTTTCCACTGTTTGTGACCAAGTTTTCTCCTTAGTAATAACTAATAACAATTATCTTAAGATCCGACTTGCTGCATTTGCAATTTCTATTGGTGCACATTTCCTCCCTACTATGGCCTATTTTTGACGATTTGACTGACATGAGCACAACTCATGTACGTTTAGTTTTAATGAGCAGAGCATAAACTTTTACCGTGGTGCAGGAAATGGATGAAGAGGGATACTGTGGAATCATTGAAGTTGTACCCTGTAAACCAGGTCAATTGACCTCCTCTCAGATGCAGCAGGGAGTAAGCAACACCAACACACACCAAAGGACCTACAAGAATTCTTACTATGACAAGGAGAGCGGTATGTCACGGGATGACTAATTCCCTAAGTCAAAGGTCCGTGATGCCACTCAATGTCACTCCTAAAGTCTCTAATTAAGTCCGGCACTCCAACTCCAATGCAACTGTGATGGAAATCAACACAAAGTCCTAAAGTCTCGTTTGTTTAGTATTTGATATTGGAAGTGAGGAATAAAGGAAAGTTGATTAAGTAAGTATAACACTCAAATGGATGAACACACAATCAAAGCAACAAAGAAAACTATAAAGTAATGGAAATGGGAAGAACACACAGTTTGGTGGGTAAAGGGAAAATTACCCGTTTTCATGGTGCTTGGCACCTATTTATAAACATAAAGGAACGGTTACAATTACAATGAAAAGACATGTATTAAACATTGCTTCTCTTCCCAAAATCTAACCTAGAAATCCGCCTAGAATCAAGCCTAAAATCTAGGGACGGTTATAACTAACTTAACGGCTTCTAACTACCCTAACTAACTAAATAGCTACCAAGTGCCACGTCACTTATCCTAACCTCTAATTACACACGTGGATTTAGTGGACTTTACACGTAGGAAATTACAATTACAAGTATGAAAATAATACAAGAGTATATGTACAAAAATACAAAGTACATAATACATAAAAATCCTACGTATTAAGGCGATGGGTGACACTCTCCCCCACCAAAGCTATTGACATCCCTGTCAATGGTGTGCAGTCTTGAAGGCTTCTATCTCCTTCTTGAATTGCTACAAATCGTCCTCTCTCTCCTAGCTTGCTTCTGCATCAGAGAGTCCCTTCCAACGAACAAGATACTCAGTGTACCTATGCACGCCCCTACGTTTCACGTCCCTGTCAGCAAGGATCTCATCAAGGTCCCTAACAAATGACGTTGTCACGGCCGTGGGAGCGCGCTGTGACACGCCTCTATCCGGGTCTTCTTCATCTCGGTTATAAGGCTTCAAGTAGCTCACATGAAAGACCGGATGAATTTTCAGTTTGGGTGGCAGGTCCACCCTATAAGACACCTTTCCCACCTTGGCAATGATGGGAAAAGGCCCCTCATACCTGCGCACAAGCCCCTTGTGCACCTTGCGAAGTGCCTTGAGCTATTAAGGCAACAACTTCACCACGACCATGTCCCCAATCCTAAACTCTAAAGGCCTGCACTTCAAGTCAGTCCATTTCTTCATCTTGCGCTGTGCTTGGTTTAGGTAGGCCTTGGCAATGTCAAGTCTCTCTTGCCAGTCCTTCGCTGTTTGGAACGCTGCTGGGCTGGCCCATGTGTACCCTGACACCACGGCCTGGGGTGTCAAGGGCTGCTGTCCCGTGGCCAGCTCAAACGGGCTGTGCCCCGTTGCTTCGCTCCTTTGCAAATTATAGGAAAATTGGGCAATGTCAAGCAACCATGCCCAATCCCTTTGGTTGGCACCCACATAGTGCCTCAAGTACAACTCCACCAAGGCATTCACTCTCTCGGTTTGCCCGTTAGTTTGAGGGTGAAAGCTTGTGGAGTAGTAGAGGTTTGAGCTTATCAATTTGAAAAGGCTACTCCAAAACTTGCCCGTGAACCGGGGCTCCCTATCACTAATGATGCTCCTTGTTAACCCCCAATACTTAACCACACACTTGAAAAACAAGCGTGCAGCCTCAACGGCATTGCAATCCTTAGGGGCTGCAATGAAAGTTCCATATTTCGTCAAACGGTCCATAACAACCAAGATGGATCCCATACCTTCTGAATTTGGCAAGGTGGAGATGAAATCCATGGATATGCTCTCCCATGGACGGGTGGGTATAGGTAGAGGTTCTAGCAATCTTGCGGGTGTCTTCAACTCAACCTTGTCTTGTTGACACACAAGACAAGTCTTGACAAATACCTCTACATCATCCCTCATCCTAGGCCAATAGAAGTTCTCCTCAACAAGGGCCGTTGTCCTCTCAATGCCCAGAGGGCCTGCCCAAGGCGTGTCATGACACTCCTTAAGTAAATAACCCCTCAAGTTTGCCCACCTAGGCACATACAAACGGTTGCCCACAATGAACAGCAGCCTGTGGTCAAGCCAAAACCTGCGTGTTTGACACTGTGTAGCAAGCCTTGACATTGTTTGTCCCCAAGGATCCCGTGTCAGGCCCTCCCTGACCTTGTCCAGGACCGTGCCCTGGATAGCACTGACAGCAGCCAGCCTGTGCCTGCGACTCAGCGCATTTACCACGACGTTCAGTTTCCCCGATTTGTACTCCATGACATAATCAAACTAGGCCAAGAAATCCTGCACCGAGCCTGCTTTGGGCTTAGTTTCTTCTGATTTTGGAAATAACTAGTGGCCACGTTGTCCATCTTGATGACAAACCTACTCCCAAGCAAGTAGTGACACCAAATCCTCAAACAATGGATGATGGCAGTCATCTCCTTGTCATGTACGGCATAGCGACGCTCCGTGTCATTGAGCTTTCTAGACTCAACAGCCATGGGGTGTCCTTCTTGCATCAAGACCCCTCCTATAGCAAAATCCGAGGCATCCGTGTGAACTTCGAACGGCAAGGCAAAATCAGGAAGGCTAAGAACGGGTTCCTCCATGACAGCCCTCTTCAAGTCCATGAAGGCATTGTGGCACGCATCATCCCAATGCCACGACGCCTTCTTCCTCAATAAGTTGGTCAGGGGTGTGGCCCTGGCCGAGTACCCACGGATGAACCTGCGGTAGTAGTTCACTAGGCCTAAGAATGACCTTAGTGCACTAACATCTGTGGGCGCATTTCACTGTTCAATAGTACGAACCTTGGCATTGTCCACGCTAATATTTCCATGGCCCATACGGTGGCCAAGGAAATCAACCTCCTCACATGCAAACGAACACTTTTCTCTCTTCACATAGAGTTGGTTCTCCCTCAAAGCCGGGAAAACTTGTGATAAGTGCTCCACGTGCTCCCTCAATGGCTCACTATACACAACAATGTCATCAAGGTAAACCACAACAAACTTGTCCAGAAATGGCTTGAAGATTTCGTTCATCAAGGTACAAAATGTGAGGGTGCATTTGTCAGGCCAAAAGGCATGACAAGGAACTCATATGAACCATATCGCATCACACATGTGGTCTTTGGCTCATCCCCCTCCGCTATCCTGACCTGCCAATATTTCGATCTCAAATCCAACTTGGAAAAGTACCAGGCCTTGCCTAACCGATCAAACAAATCAGCAACAAGTGGTATAGGATACTTATTCTTCACGGTGACCTTATTCAAGGCCCTATAGTCATTGCACATGCGAAGGGAACTGTCTTGCTTCTTTTGGAACAAAACGGGTGCACCATAAGGGGCCTTTGAAGGCCTAATGAACCCCGAGTCAAGTAAGTCCCCCAATTGCTTCCTCAACTCTTCTAACTCCGAAGGAGCGATACGGTAAGGCCCCATAGCGGGAGGCCTTGCCCTGAGCTCCAACTCAATCTTATGATCTACCTCCCTCCTAGGTGGTAGGTGTTTGGGTAGTTCAGGTGGCATAACGTCTTTGAACGTGTTAAGGACCCTTGTATCTCCCTAGGTACAATCGAAGAAACCTCCTCCCCCTCACCCCTAATTAACGTGGCAATGAAGGTCTCACGTTTCTTCCTAATTCCCTTCCTAACTTGCATGGCTGAGAGAAGCCTTGTCCCTACCCTATCCCGCAGTAAAGGCACCCCAAATCTCCTCCCCCCATGTGTTATCTCCATTTGGTTATCTTTTGTGAAGGAAAAGGTTTTTACCCCATCAAAAAAGTCCATATCCAACACAAACTTAAAGTCGTCTAAAGGTACCGCCGTCAAGTCCACCGTGCCACACCAGTCCCCCAATTGGATGGGCACGCCTTTTGCTACTCCATGGATGGGTTGGGTTGAGGCATTCATAGTTTTCAACCAACCCACCCACCCACTTGTCAAGGCTCAACTTGCACCGTGCTGCCTCCTCCTTGGAGACAAAGTTATGAGAAGCCCCGAACCAAGGCCTTCGTTTCCATGCCATTGACATGGGCACTGGCATACATCAGCCCCTTGTTTGGGTGTTCAACACGCACAGAGGTTTGGGCACCCCCATGCGCACCGGCCCTGCTGGTCTTACCTGTCAAATGAACCTCCGTGTGTCCCAGCGCTTCGGTTCCCGTGGCCCTGACAGTCCCTGGGGACTCCGCGCATCCCTGCGCCTTGGTCCCTAAGGGATGCCCGGCCTTGTGTGCTTGTCCACGGCCCTACGCCAGCATCTGTGTTAGTGTCAAACCAGTCTCGGTCCTGACATGTCCCGTCCCACGCCCGCTAGGCCCAGCGTGAGCGCGTCCCCTAGGCCCCGTGCGCGCCCTGTGGGACATAGCCCCCAGGAAGCGCATGGTGCCTATGTTTGTGCCTTCCAGTTTCGGCTCAAGTGTTGTCATAAGTGCGTTTAGGGCCTTGCGTTGTGGGCACTCACGCACATAGTGAGGCTCGCCACATAGGAAGCAGTCCTTACATTTCCCTTGGTCCTATCTCCCCTCATGTTACTCGCCCTTGTCCTTGTGAGTAGGGGCCTTGTGAGGTCTCTCCCCCCCATCTTTCCGTTTCCCACCCTTGTTGTCTTTCTTCTTGGTAGAGTCCCTCTGGTACTCCACCAACCGCTTAGCCTCCGCAATGGCACTGGTAAGGTCTTGGACTTCCCGTCTCTTCAATTCCACTTCGGCCCAAGATTGAAGGCCATCCATGAAATAGAAAAAGGCGGTTTGCCTCAGTCATGTCAGATGTCTCCAACATGAGGGACTGGTACTCAGCAATGTAGTCCCTCACTGACCCCGAATGTTTCAAACTCTGAAGTCATTTCATGGCCATCTCACCTGCATTCTCCGGGAAGAGCTGTCTTTTGAACTCTTTGACAAAGTCCTCCCAAGTTTCAAGGGTACAAAGTCCCTTGGCTATTTCTCCATGACGTCTAGGCCACCACAACGCGGCATCCCCATCCAGATAAAGTGTAGCCGTGTTAAGTCTAGTGGCATCGTCCTCCATACGTAATGCCTCAAAGTACCTCCCCAATCCCCAAAGGAAGTTGTCAACCTCTTTGGCATTCCGTCTCCCACCAAATTTTGGTGGATTCGGGACCTTGGCACGAGATGCAGCGCCTGTGCGAACCCCACTTGCTAGTGCAACCTTGAAGAGTGCACAATCCGCTTTCACCATGTCAAGATCTTGTCTAAGTCCTAACACGGCAGAAGACAATTTCTGTAATTCCTCATCAACCATGGTCTTGACACCGTTTACGGCAGTAAAGGTTTGATCCTCTAATGTGACCACTCTCTCCCTCACATCGTCCACGTTGTCAAGATGTTCATGAATTTCCCCAATGACCGTCTCTAACCGAGTCACTCGCTCATCCAAGGCCGAAGGTTCCCTTGGAACGGAGGGTTCCTTGGGCTTAGACTTTTTGGTACGAGTCTCGGGCCTACCCCTTGGTGGATCCTCCACCACTTGAGAAGTACTTACATTCGGTTCTTTGTTCACAACACTCCCAGCCATAATACTAAACTCTGCTTTGATACCACGTTTGTCACGGGATGACTAATTCCCTTAAGTCAAAGGTCCGTGATGCCACTCAATGTCACTTCTAAAGTCCCTAATTAAGTCCGGCACTCCAACTCCAATGCAACGGTGATGGAAATCAACACAAAGTCCCAAAGTCTCGTTTGTTTAGTATTTGATATTGGAAGTAAGGAATTAAGGAAAGTTGATTAAGTATAACATTCAAATGGATGAACACACAATCAAAGCAACAAAGAAAACTATAAAGTAATGGAAATGGGAAGAACACACGGTTTGGTGGGTAAAGGGAAAATTACCCGTTTTCATGGTGCTTGGCACCTATTTATAAACATAAAGGAACGGTTACAATTACAATGAAAAGACATGAATTAAACATTGCATCTCTTCCTAAAATCTAACCTAGAAATCTGCCTAGAATCAAGCCTAAAATCTAGGGACGGTTATAACTAACTTAACGGCTTCTAACTACCCTAACTAACTAAATAACTACCAAGGGCCACGTCACTTGTCCTAACCTCTAATTACACACGTGGATTTAGTGGACTTTACACGTAGGAAATTACAATTACAAGTATGAAAATAATACAAGAGTATATGTACAAAAATACAAAGTACAAAATACATAAAAATCCTACGTACTAAGGCGGTGGGTGACAGGTGGCTATCAACGGGAGACAAAAACAGAATCATTGTCTAATAGCGAATTTGTTAGCCATGGCAGAGCCGGATATAAGGAAGACTACTAGGCCAGCTCTACCACCAAGGTGAGTGACAAGGGAGGTTACACTGAGTACTATAGGGAGGAAAGGATCACCAAGGTCACCTATGATAGCTGAAGCAGCACCAACACTGATGGCAATGGTGGTGACCACAAGGGTAAGGGTGGCTATGGAGGTGGCAAGGAGTATCTGAAATAGAAATCAGGTTTACATGATATCGTCCTCATTTTAGCACTTTAGAATTTTTTGGTAAATTGGAGGTTTAGACTAGCTTTTTTGCATCTGGAGTAGTTTTTAGGTTGTGGACATCACCTAAAAGCTTTTCTATTCTTCTTAGTACTTGATAATCTGCCGTAGGATTTTGTAGGCATGTCATTGCAGTCAAGAATCTATGTTTGGAATTTGCTGAAGATAATATGATCTAATGGGTTTAGTTTTCATTTGTTATAAGCTTGTTGTCTAATGGTATAAATGGCTCGACATGGCCAACGGGGGGCGGGCCCTATACTAGTTGACCGGATTTGCATTAGATCTAACCTTGCTTTGAATAATGTCAATTGGGTTATAGACTATCCCTCAACCAAACTCAATGTATATCACTGTAATTCGGATCAAGTCCTAAATGTATCACACCTTGTAACAACCCTGGTCCAACTCATGTTTGACCTAGATTACACCATTAAATATCAGTGACCTGAACCCATTCGTGTTGATTTTCGAAACTAAGATTTATCTAATACGTGATCTTGCCTTGATTTCTACCTACTCAAGTGTGTTCTTGGGTTCCGCCTTAGCGGGATGACTGTTTTTGCATCACGATTATTTTGCTAAAAAAAAATCTAAGATATGATCTAGGTTTCTCACTCTCTTCGTTAACGTAGAACTATATTAGATTGTAATATTAAGCAAATTGAATTACAAGCCAATAATTTGTCCTTTCTAGTACATTATGTTTATGTCTTGACGTGATGTTTGTCACGTTTCATGACTAAGCTATGACCTTAGTAATAGAGTGTTTGAGCCATTTTAGGACCTTTGGCCTAAACAATTAAATGGAAAGAAATTTTTTGTTGTTAGTTTTGAAAGGTAAGTTGCTTTTGCTTTGTGTATGATTTAGAAGAAACATCTTTTATCAATCATCTTATATCTATTATAGGTCAATATAAGTAGCAATAAAATATATATAAAAAGTAATAAAAAATATAATTAACTATCAAATCAACATAATATAGGGAAATTGTTTTTTAGACATCCTTGAGTTTGATTATTTATCACCTGAGTACATGTTATCTTAATATGTAGTGATTTGAAATTTATCACTTAGTGAAAGTCCCTTTTTGGTCATCAAATGGTAAAAAATAGAGAAGTTAGTCACAATAAGTCAAAAATTAAAATTTTAATAACTTAACTCCCAATAAAAGCTTGATTTAGTTACCAAATATTTTAAAATGGATAAGTTAATCACCAAAGTAAAAATTAGGAACATTTTATCATCCAACAACAACAATAACAACAACAGCCCACCAATCAAATAAAAATTCATTATGGTGAAATAAAGTGATTTAAAATTGATAAAATTTATCACCCAAACAAAAAAATAACTAACTTAATTATATATTTTTCACTTATTTATTTCATTAGTTATCGTCTACCTTTTTTAAAATAGTCATTTATATTTGATCTTATAACCAAATTGGTGCTCATTAGTTTCTGGCATTTGTTAAAAATTAAAAGAAAAAAATAAGAAACTAATTTTGATATAAAATAAAAAATAAGAAAATATTTAACAAAAGAGAATTCAAAGAATATATTTCCAAAAAAATGACAATTAGGGAATGTTAGGTACATTACAAATAATGAAAATAGTTTTGAAAAAAATTATAGTCATGGAATGACAGGTGCACTAAAAATAATACAAAAATAACAATTAATTTGATCATAAAATAAAATATTTTAAAAATATTTCTTTGATTCTCATTTTAAAAAATATTTTCTCATGTTTTATTTAACATCAAAATTGATTTTTTTTTTTTATAAATTTTTAATAAATGTCAATAATCAACTGAGGAGCAATATGGTTAAAAGAAAACATCAAGGACTACTTTGGAAAAAGAAGATTAGGACAACTAAAATAAATAAGTGAAAAAATATAGCTAAATTTGTTATTTTATAATGGAGTGATGAATTTTATCATTTTTAATCCTTTTAGTAACCGAAATGAGTTTTTATTTGAAGTTTAGTGATAACATTTTCCAAATGTTTATTTTAGTGACCAACTTGTCCATTACAAACCACTTGGATGACTAAATGACTTTTATTAGAAGTTAGATAATTGAATTGTCAAAAATTTGGCATGAGTGTCAACTTGTCCATTTTTTGCCACTATAGTGAACAAAATAGGACTTAACTCATCACATCTATGACAAAATTTGGTGACTTATTATTAAAATTAGGCTAATATATATAAATCACTAGATCTAAATCAAGTGCCTAGATTTTAAAATTATTTTTACACCTTCTATTAGAGCCAATGGCTCATATTTCCTATCAAAATACATAATTTTCTTATTGAGTCAGATTTAGATTTTAAGTCACTTCAATCCTATATTAGGTCAAACAAGAACATAGCTTTGCACAACTCAATATTAAGCCAAGAACATCAACAATCAGGGGACATCAAAATCGCCATGACTAGATGAGGGACACTTGGAAATAACAATTATCTTAAGATTCAACTTGTTGCATTTGCATTTTCTATTAGTGTACATTTTCTATTAGGGTACCAACACGTCATCACCGAATCCCATTAGAACTTCGAAGTTAAGCGTGCTTGGGCGAGAGCAGTACCAGGATGGGTGACCTCCTGGGAAGTTCTCACCCTCAGATTGGAAGCACTCGAAAACAGTCTCTCTTCAGGGGTAATACCCTGAAGAGGGAAGGCTGCGTACATCTCCTCCCCTCCTCCGCCTCTTTTCTCTCATCTTGGCAATTGGTTATTTCTGGTAAATTAGGGATTTAGACTAGCTTGTGTGTATCTAAACTAGTTTTTAGGTTGTGGACACTACTTCAAAGTTTTTCTACTCATCTTAATATTTGATAATTCGCGATAACTTTGTGTGGGCATGTCATCGAAGACGTGAACCCTTGTTTGGAATTTGCTGAAGATAATATGGTCCATGAGTTTTGTTTTCATTTGTTTTGTAATAGTATAAATGGCTTTCTGACATGGCCAACCAGGGGCAGGTGCTATACTGGTTCACCATATCTGCATTAGATTCAATCTCGCTCTAGATAATGGCAATTGGGTGATGGGTCAAAAAATCTATCCCTCGACCAAACTCAATTTATATCACGGTAACTAGGAACAAGTCTGAAACATATCGCAACTTGTCACAACCTAGTTTAATTCCTGTTATGACTTGGATTCCACCCATTATATAGCATGAGTTGGACTCATTTGCATTGATTTTTCGGAAGTAAGATTTATATAAGAAATGATCTGGGTTGCACACTCATGTGTAATTCTTATATATTTTATACTTCATTTCCTTGACATATTCGACTTTTACATGTGTATTTTATTATAATCTAAGTACATTTAGGCTTGAAGTGCATCAAAACAATAAGGGTTGAAAAGTGGTGAAATCAAGCATAATTTAGGCATATTTGAAGACTACAATGAGAAACCCAACCGCATGTTTGAAAGAAGGACTCATCGAGTCATAATTCGGTAACTCAAATAGATCTCGTAAGGTTTCGAGAAGTAATTGACCAATCGGCACATCGTCAATCGGCCAACAAGGCCAATCGACCTGTTATCATCGCAGAGGACCCTAGGTCCCGCCGCGGGTATAAGTAGAAAGCGGGGGGGGTGGGAGGCTTTTTCATATCTTTGCCTTTTCTCTTCTCCTCCTCTCCTTCCCGAAACCTCTATGAGATCTAGGAGCTCTCAAACGCCAAAGCTCAAGGGTTGGAGTGTGGGGGGATCAAAGCACGGATCAACATCTACATTAATCGAAGGAGTCTTCGTTTCCATGTTTTTCCATTGTTTTTCCTCTTGAATTTAATAACGTATAAAAATCCCACGGAGGAGTAGACCCTTTTAGTTTAGGGATGAATGATGGGTAGCCGTCCGTATCCCAAATTTGTACTATACTTTTGACGATAATTTTGTTATGTTATTTTTCACATCCCTGTGGGGAATTATTCATGTTACTTGGTTTTCTTTAGATGTGCTTATAGCCATGTTTAGATTTCCAACTTATTAGCGTTTATCTACGAGTCTGTAGCTTAGAGTATAACATAACATATTCTCACGCGTGTTCAGAGTTAAGGTTGTACCCAATTCTGATCACAACCTTTTATATGAGTTAATATTGAATTAGGAGCAAGAAAGGAATTAAGTAGTGCTAATGAGATAATATATGCTACACTTACGGTGATAAGACAGGTTATGCCTTTAGACTAGTTGTTTGCTCTATTTTGTTTCAAATGATGTGTGTATGGTCACTGTAAATGTGAAAAAAAAAAATAATGTGCAAAAGGGATTCACTGCGACTAGGGAGTGAGCCTAATTACGAACCACACGTCTTTGACCTCAACCCCTCATCGTTTTTGGAGAAAAGGTTGTGGTATGTTGGTGTATCTGACTTTGGTTATACTGTGAGTTCTGCTTACGCTTCAATTAAGAAGACTTTGTTAAGCATTTTTTGTGGATTTCACATATTTTTATGACAGAAAATTAAAGGATATGGACCTAATTCAAGTGGTAGTTACAGTGACGGAGCAGGGCCCACATACACCTTTCCTCGTACACTTAAAATTGAAGAACTGGAGTAGAGACAAACCCAAGAGCTTAGCAGCTGACTTACAAGCCTGAGTCAATCAGGTTTTCAAACCTGACACCCTTGACCTATAATAACTTGAATGAGTTTAGGTCTGACAAGATTAAGGTGGAGCAAACCATATTCAGGTCACTGGATTAGGACCAATGCAATCAAGGGACAGACCTTGGCCATTAAAGCCCTAATCAATGGGCGCGTATCTAAGTTCACTTGACTTATCAAGCAGTGACAGTAGTGTTAATACCAACGCAATCAAGGGACAAAGCCTTGACCATCAAAGCCTTAAACTAAAGTCTCAAATCTCAACTTGTCGGTGGGAACAAATTAAAGCTGGAAAGTCATGCCTAAAGCCCGAGAACTGTATTACTATGGAGGTAAGTACAGTAAAGATCTACATTGTGCTACGCCTAGCTAAGTTACGCTATTTCTAAGACAAAAAGCATAAGTGTGCTGTAAAAAACTTGAAGAAGTTTTGTCTTGAGTATATGTATACTACTTTGGATTGATGCATAGTCCTCTATTTATAAAAAAAGAAAATAACGGCTGCCCCTATCTCTACAGCAATTTCACCCTCTTGCCACTAAGCTCTTCTTCTTCGTGCATTTATTCTTCACTAACATGTCTTGAGTTTTAGAGGAAAATCCTTGATACTCACGTCTGTAATTTTAGTAGAAGTTCTCTCTAGAAGCTCTACGTTCCCCTAAATTAAAATTAAGGCCCAAGCAAATGAAATTACGCTCCAAATATATGTGTATTCACTATCATAATGTTGTGGTTCTTTAAGGTAAAATGCTAACATGACACATTGTTTCGCCCAATATATTGATATCTTCTGTCATAATTTAGTTTTTTTTTTTTTTGGTTGTAATTTGCTTATTTTTTTGAAAACATTGATATAATTTATATATATTATTGTAATCATGTAGAATATCAACTAGGCATGGATCTGATGCATTTGTTTTTAACCAATGCATCATATATTTTGTCATATTTACTAACTTTTGAAAACATTTTATTTATATATAACTTCATATATATATAAAGTTACTCAATATAGCAACACCTAGTGGATCAAAAAAAAAAAAGAAAAAGGCAACACATATAGTGCATTGGTTAAAAATAAATGTATCGAATCTTGTCTGCATTAATATTTTATAATGAAAACTGATAAGATTTTAATAAAAATTTACCAAGTTTTGACACAGGAATTTGAGTTATAAAATTTTTAGACTTAAGAGCCCTGATAAAATATACTAAAATATCGAATATTTAAATAATAAATGTTGAAAGTTGAGATTATGTAAGTGATAAATTCTAAAAATTAATATAATAAATTTAATGATAATAGTGAAATAATTATCCTAGTTTTTATCATATCGTGGGATAGGAACATCATTAATCAAAAATATATTTTATCTTTTGCGCTATAAAGATATAACGGCACATAAAAAGCTCCACCGCTTTTTACTCTATTCTGTTCATGACTTTCTTCTTCCATCACTGAGAGGAACAGAGCGAAAGAAGAGAAAGATTTGCAGAGATGGCGAAGAACGAAGAGCAATCCGTTCCAATCTACTCTTCACTGGAGCCAGTATACGGGGACGGCTCACAGCTGGAGGAAGCCAAATTGAGATTTGACAAAATCAAATCTAAATTCGCTCAAGTTTTCGATCATCCCCCTGAGGTCTTCGCACGATCCCCAGGTTCGATTTTTGAAAATTCTGTCTTTGATTGATGTATTTCTCCGTTTTTCTAAATCTTCAACTAGTGAACGATCATTAGTGTAACTGAATTTTACGAAAGTTTAAGGTGACGGGTGAAGACTCTGGCGTTATAGTCATGGGCGGCGGATCCAAAAGGGGATATGATAAAATCTATTTGAGTATTTTGAATTGATTTATTTTTAATTCCAAGTTCATCCTGAATTTCTAATTTTTTGCAAGCAATATATATATAAATTTTAGATTTTAGTAAAATTAGATTAACATTACACTCGTTAAATTCTTATACTTTGTTTTTAATAGAAAAAAATTAGTTTTTAATTTTATATGACTCCCACATTTATGAAAATGTTTTAACAAAATTATTCTCCCACAATCGAGCTTATAATTCGCCATAAAAATATGTTCAATTTGTATACACTTTTCGGAATTTGTTTATATATATAAATTTTTCTAAATTGGTTTTGAAAAATTGCTTATTTTTTAGAAACCATATATTTCTCATGTGACTTGTCTTTGTAAAAAGGATTGTTTAGGTGGATTCATATTGTTAGGATTCAACCAATGTAGCTTAAAAGATTAATATTAATTTGCCATCAAATAGAGTAACTAATATTCGGAAGAAGTAAAAAGTGAAGCTAACATATATTATAACTAAGGCCCTCTTAAAGAAGAGTCTAGATATGTGACTATTTATACTATAACAAGCCCCCTCAAGAGACATGTCTGTTAAACGTGAAGTGTAGATATTGTACAGACACACCTCATACTTATACTTAAATTATGTTAATATTGAAATGGGAGTTTTGGTTTGAACTTTTGACTTCTTGATCAATGAGGTTGTGAATGGGTGAAAGTCAAGGAATAGTTTTATACTCTTACAATTAGTAACGATATTGAATTTGATGAATGATTGTTGATGGGATTCTGATAGGGAGAGTGAATTTGATCGGAGAGCACATAGACTATGAGGGTTACTCAGTCTTGCCAATGGCGATAAGGCAGGACACTATAGTGGCGATCAGGAAGCGTGGTGCTGGAGAGGAGAAGCTCCTTAGGATTGCTAATCTTAATGACTCTAAATATTCCATGTGTTGTTACCGTGCTGATCCTGATCAGGTAACCTTCTTGCTTTCAATGTTCTGATCAGCATTACAATTAGCTATTATCACCTTTTGTTGAAGATTCCGTGAATTGTTACAAGTTGGTACTCTTTACTTCTAATTTAATTAACTGCTCTTGCTAGCTATCAATTTGTATTTATTAAATCACTGTGCTCTTTTTTTTCTCGGTCAACAACCAATAAGTTGCTCAATATTAAATTTAACCTAAGCAAGTGATGCATAAGTAATATCACTGCTAGCGAGTTACAATTCATGTAGGAAATTATAATAACGGGTCTAATAGATACGAACTCGTAGTCAAAGGGCATATTTGATGAAATTGAAAGTTGATGGAGTTGCTTTGATTTCAAAAAATAGTTCGAAGTGTCTCTTAAATATTTATATTTTATTGTAAGTATTTTTCAAGAGCTCCTCTCATCCTTTCTAGGTCGTATTAAAATGTGGAGTGGATTTCACGTTTTGATATGTTTGAATTCCTTTGCTTACAAAACCCATGGTGGCAGCGTCTGCGTGGGTTATGCTAAATTTCTGAAAATAACTTTTGGAGGCAGCATGGCAAATTATTGTGGTTTTCAGTTTAGTCTATATATTGTTGATATAAAAATGCTGGTGCTGACATTCTAGGATAAATTACCTCTTGATCTCACTTGGTGATCAGTTGTTTCTTAGTTCTGCATCAATGCACCAATTAAGGTGGACTTTCTATATCTCATGCTGGGTATAACGATCAATTGTGTTAATCATGCAGGCAGTTGACTTGAAGAATCACAAATGGGGCCACTATTTTATTTGTGGGTAAGCATTGAGAGCTTTCTCATCCATTATAACAACAACAACAACAATAAACCTAGTGTTATAAGGGCTCCCGCCAATGCAGGGTCTAGGGGGGGTGAGATGTACGTGGTCTTGCTCCTTCCTGATGCTACCCTAAAGAGAGGCCATGTTCGAGGGCCCCCAACCTATTATGTGTCAAAAACATGTAATTGTTCATCGAAGTCTGAGGTTCTGATGACTAAAGACATTAACTGGGGCAATTTAAAGAGCTTGATAGCAGAGATGGGAATTTGTCAAGTATGTGTTGTGTTTTAAACGATTTTATAAAACATGAATAGTCTGGTGGACTAGCGAGGTTTTCTAGCCACTACGTAATCTTTCTGGACCACTTCAAAGCATTGTTCCTGGTGGGAAGTCTTGGGCCCTGAACCAAATCGCAGTAATAGTTGCATTAAGGTCATGGTCATGTGTCATTGACGACATTATGTAACAAGTTGCAGCAATCATGTTAGATTTTTAACGGAATATGAGTTGCTTTTATGCCTGCTCTTTGCAAAAATTGGATTGAATAGGATATAATCAATCACTTTATGTACTTAATAGTTTTTGACATGTAAATACATTCATAACTATATTACAATATCTATGTATTATGGTGGTCGTGACAAAAGTGCTTTCGTGTAATGACCAACCATATAATAGCTAGCTTAAATTCCACCATTGGGTAGATGCTACATTACATGACTACCTTTATTTGATTACACGTAAAGCATCTTTCATTTTTTTGTTAGAAGTCAGATGCCTGGTATTTGAAATGCAAAATTGACGGACCGGTGGTAAGTAAGCTTGTAGTGCCTCTGTGTGGCCTGATGTCAAATGCTAAACTTTTGAACCATGCACGCAACCAATTTGATTAGTTCAATTCGCAGTCTTTCTTGTGTGTTTGTATGGGTTAATTTTGATTTAGGGTGATTTACTTTTGATTTTTGCGGTTGATTTTTGCTGCAATGTTTGTCATGATTAGGAAACCAACTGCTTCATAGTTAAGGCCAGCTACGATATTTTGGTTAAGGTGTTATGTTCTGTTTTATGTTTCTTTTGAAGCCTGTATGTCAGACGATTGTCGCTATCTTAATTTTGATGCGTACTTGTCTCTGTATTGAGAGAAATGATGTATCATGTTATGCAGGTACAAAGGTTATTATGAATATGCCAAGTCAAAAGGAGTGGATGTTGGTGAACCAGTTGGATTGGATGTCCTGGTTGATGGAACGGTTCCAACAGGCAGATTTCCTTCCTTTTTCTCTTTCCTTTTCATATTTATCACATATGATTTTTCCTAATTGATATTAGACTACAACTTCACGGGAATATTAATTCATTGCATTTCTTGATTTTTGCTCATTTAGGATCCGGATTGTCAAGTTCAGCAGCATTTGTTTGTTCCTCTACAATTGCGATAATGGCTGCCTTTGGTGTGAACTTCCCCAAGGTATCCTAATCTTCCAGAATTTTGTTTGTTATCTGGTGTTTAGAGTTAACATTAAGGGGTGTCTAGCTTCTCGTATTAGCTGTTGGTCCAGCTTAATGTTCTGTGGGCATTTTTTTATTATCTTTATGGTAGAAACATGGAATCAAATAAAGACCATTATATAACAAACTATGAGCAGGCTGCTACCAGATCGGCCATTACACACTGTATTTTGGTTATTTCCTTCACAATGCAACTATATTATGTTATAGAATCTCTCTTCCCTGAATATAAACCTATGAGTTTTGATTCTATATTTCACATTTTTGCTTTCGAAGTTTGGAGAATGACCACCACTTCAGTCTCCAAAAAGCATGCCTTTAACAAGATGTGTTCAGTAAAAGTATTTCACATAAACCTTTTCACTGAACTTTGCCTCTCTTTTGATGGTTGGTTGATCTATGAAAATCTGTCTAGTTATGGTTGAGGCCCTCGGTTTAAATCCCATCCCACCAACCCTGCTCACTAACCAAAACAAATCTCTGACATTAATATATTGATAGCAAATTACTTACCAAAGGATGTTCATAACAAATGACTCGTTACCTATGTTCATTAATTATATGTGACGACCTGCATATCTTGAGCTCATAATTTGTCCCACTGGACAATATTATCTTTTTAATTATACCTTAAATTTTTGAGAACTCAAACACCCCAGTTATCTGCATCAACGATTTTGAATATCAAAGGCCAGTAAGACTCCGAAATGCAAGACTTCTATGCACTATAGACCACATTCCATGTTTTGCAACTTGCAACAAAGGAAAATACAACCGAATTTTTATAGTAACAGACAATGATGAGTACTATTGCATAATTTACAAGACCATTTGTTTCTGAAATATAAGCGCAATATTGTAGTGACTTATTTTATTATTATTCTCCTCCCCCCCCCCCCAACCTCTCTCCCGACCTGTATTTTCAAGGTGAGATGCTATTAAAGCTACCTCAAGGCAAAGAGAAGTATTTATAAAATACAACATCCAAAACTCTGAAATCACCTAAAACGAACTTAGCAAATCAGCAAGTGCATTTGGATGTGAACGAGCATACTGGAGCAATGATCTGAATATGCATTCCCCAACCAATTGGGTTTAAAAATGTAATCAAAATGATGTACCAATTGTTAGAAATATGCTTCAAAACATTGATATGGTAGCTTTAGCTTTTCTTATTTCTTGTCCCACATTGAAATAAGAGGTTTGGGACTTCCCTAAGTTGATTTTTTTCCCTCATTTTATTCCACATCGCACATTGAAAGAATATGAAAAAAAGCCTGCCCAAAATAGCCCATCTATTTAAGTGTCATGTAATAGTATATCTCACAAAGAAAAATGAGCCTCAAACCCAACACTTTCCATTGTTTATTGTGTCCCACATTCATTTGGAGAGAGCATTAAACCTTGTATAAATATCCTAGCGTTCATTGTGCTTGGTAAGTTGTTAAGCTCCTGTTGGAACTAAGGTGGATCCCCTGCGCGCACCACCCATCGCCCCGGGCTTGGTCAGGCTCGGGCGACGGATGACGGGCGTCGGGCATGTTTTGCTTCTGAGAGATATTTTTTCCGTTGGGATTTACTAGTCGTTGGAGGAATAAACTTGCTGGAATATTCCTTGGCAGGATTAATGCCCTTGTAACTGGTAGGTTAATGCAGTCATATGGTTTCGGCAATTGCAGACTTTTTGAATTCTGGCCAATAAACTCATTGCCTTCACCGTCTGCCTATATAAAGGATTTGGCAAGCCACTCTCAATATACACAAAACCAAAACATCAGTTCTCTCTCTCTCTCTCTCTCCCTTCTACTCACTTCTGTTAGTTCTCTTATTGGGAATTGTTCGAGGCTCTCCCATACCGTAGCCCTCGAGTACACGGGTGCTGCGGTCGTCGCGTTAACCTTTGGAGTGGATTGTCAAAAGGCAAGTGTGTACCCGGTGCTAGGGCAAATTCGGCTTTAAGTGGTTATTCCATGGCGCGGTAATCCCTTTCCACTTCTTTAAGTTTTCTGTTCACCCTAAGTTTTTCCGACTTGACCTTACGTCTTCCTTTTTCCAACACCAGTAACTGATTTGATGATCAGGGCATACTGCAACGTAACTGTGGTTTCACTTGTGACCCATCAGTGTCCTCAACTTTAAACTCCTCGAACTTTTGAAATATCCTTTTTCTTTTTTGGTACTAATTGAATTTCTTGTCTATTGTCCTTCAATTTAACTCACTCTTTGTGCAGAAAGAAATTGCGCAGCTCACTTGTGAATGTGAGAGGCACATTGGAACTCAGTCTGGTGGAATGGATCAGGTGAATATAGTTCATTACTGCCTTATCATCATTTTCTGTTATTTTTGAAGGATTCTGATTTGCCTTTCTGTAATAGTTCTATACGATCATCGAAAACTTCTGCCAGAATATTTTCATCTGCTAATGTTTTCATGCCAGTGAAAATTGATTGGTGCCTAATCCTGTTCTAAGTTTGAATCTCCTCTTCTCCAACCCTGCTTAATACCCACAAAAGGAATATCTCACGAGTTGATTAAAGTTGCTAACCTCATCTGTTGTTTCAATTTGACAGGCAATATCTGTTATGGCCAAGATGGGATTCGCAGAGTTGATTGATTTCAACCCAATTCGTGCAACTGATGTGAAACTGCCGGACGGTGGTTCATTTGTCATAGCCCATTCCTTGGCCGAATCACAGAAAGCTGTCACTGCTGCCACAAATTACAACAATCGTGTGGTTGAATGCCGCCTTGCCTCTGTAAGTTCATCTTATAATTGCTCCGAACTTAATCTGAGTTTTCTTTTGTCTCTGCCGTAGTCAAATTATCGATAGATGAACCTCCACTTATTGCTGTTATGTGAAATTGGTGTTACAGCCCTGGATGTATGAGTTGGATGCGCCTGTGTTGGCTATTTTCTACAACTTCTGTTATGTTTTTGGTCCAACTTGAAGTTTGTAAGTGTCGTATCAATGTCTATGTATCCTTGTTTGAAAAGTGTATTTCATGGCAAAATGAAGAGTCGGAGTAATTTTGAAGTGAATTGAAGGTTCCAACTTGCTTTGTAATGACTAGAGGTGGCCGCGGGCCAGGTCCGGCCGGGTCCGGCCCGTTTAGGAGCCGGGCCGGGCCTGGGAGCCTCTAGGGCGAGGCTCGGCCCGGCCCGGCCCCTGGCCTGGGCCCGCTACAGTGCGGGCCAGGCTGGGTGGGCCCGGGTTGGCCCGCTTCCGTCAGCTCTTAAAAAAAAAAAGCAAAATTTAAATAATACAAAGTCGTTTTGTACTAAAATTATTATAATTCATTGATAAATAATATGAGATACAAATACATTTTTTCCCAAGCACTAATAATGCTAAATATACGTGTTCAAAAAAAAAATTGCTAAATATATGTAATAAAACGAAATATACAATAAGTAATAGTAAATAATGGTAAATATCTTATCAAAAAAAAATGGTAAATAAATAACGTAACAAGTACAAATACAACGCAGTTGGAGCCTAATATTTAAAAGTACAAATTTGTTTATCAAAAATTACAAAGTTTGACGTATGAGGGGTGCGGTCGTCTTTTGACGTAAATATTTGAAAGTAAATAATTGACATACAAAAGTGTTGATATCAATCGCATGGGGGGGTTGCCGTGCCATCGTTTGACGTATCAGTGGTGCGGTCGTCTTCTTCATCGCTCGATGAATCCAGCTTCATTCTCTGTTGATCCCTTGCCTCAGCTAACAGCCAATCCTTCAAGCACACGGACATCTCCAAGCTTGACGGCGATAGCTTCGCCCTCTTCGTTCCAAGCAGCCTGCCACCAAGACTGAAAGCACACTCCGATGCTACTGAAGACACCGGACAACTTAGTATATCACGTGCCATGGTGGAAAGCACAGGATACTGGGCTTGGTTTGTGTTCCACTATTGTAAAAGGTCAAAATGCGGGTTGGCCGGCGGTCCGAAAATATGGACCAACGGTGTCCGCAAATAATAATCTGGCTCGTCACATGACGTGGGGGCTACTGTGGGCGTAAATTGCTCCAACAGCTTCCACGAATATGACGTGTGTGAACTACTTCCACTAGATGTGGAAGATCCTATTGCAGCAGTACTAGGATATGGATTATTGGACGCTAATTTCCGGGAATATTGAGAAAATAAACTATGCAAGTTGTTATCGACTTCGGCAATGAAAGTGTCGATATTGCGACTAGGATACAAATACAAGTTTAAACCCCCGCGTTTACAACGAAGTTCTAAAATAGTTGCTAAGCAGTATGTAAGAGGTAGTTCGAAATAATATTTAGCAAATTTTTCTTTCATTGCCTTAATCGATTCGAACAAAATGGGATTTGATTCATTACCCACCATTCAATTTACAATATCAAGCAATCTTGATATTGCTTGAGTCATGGTTGGATAGTAGCAACCCGAAAAAAATGTCGTGGCCTCTTTAAACATGCAAAAAAATTTACAAATTTCATCTATTGTCTCCTAATGTATACCATTCAGGTTGTAATCGCTCCATTCTGGGCGATTGTCCTGTGCGAATTCCATCAGAACGTCTTTATATGATAGAATGCACTCTAACATTTCTAACGTAGACGACCACCTAGTTTGGGAGTCTAATTTGAATTGTTTATATTCTTTGCCATGCAACCTACATAAATTTCTAAATCTTATTTTTCTAGTTCCAGATGATTTAATAGATATTATTACGGATCTTAAGGTGTTAAGGGATGCGTTTACAAGCTCTAAACCATCCATTACCATTAAATGCAAAATGTGACAAATGCAATGAATATGGAAACACTTCCCACCTAACATGGGTCTCATGTGCCTAATTAAATGTGTAACGGATGCAGTGTTGGTAGCATTGTCGAACGTAATACTGAAGATACGTCACTCTATGCCCCAGTCGTGGACTGCCGACATAATCGCACCCGTAATTATCTCGGCAGTGTGGGGGCAATCTAAAATACCAAAATGAATTATTCTTTTTTGGAGGATGTAGGAGTCATCGATCCAGTGTGCCGTTATGCACATATAAGGTTGGCCGGGTTTCGACTTCCATATGTCCGACGTCAGCGAGAACATGCTCGTGTTCGTCGCAAAAAGTGTTAAGACCCCAGCTTTCATACTGTGGTACAACGTAAAAGCGTCCCGCTTTACGGTGTTCCGAGGAATCCTCACAATGGCGGGGTTCACCCATTGTTGGAGGTAGTCGATGAAATATGGGTTTTCGTCGGCATTGAAAGGCCTTTCACCCAAAATTATATATTTAGCTAGCCCCTTTCGGTTGCCATCTTGAGAGAACCTAAAATTAGCAAGTGCACCGGTCACTTGTTGTACTAGACATTGTTGGCTCTTATCTGGGCATTGCTTGGGGTGGCACCTAAGTATATGTCTGCTTAATGTGCCTGTCCCACTGCCAGGTTGATGGCTAAAAGTCGTAGATGGGTCACATAATTTACAAGTTGCTTTATTAGTTGTCCTATTAAGGGTAAAGTGATTCCATACCCCACTAGTTGTACGCCTACTAGTAGAGGTACTACTTTCAGGCTGGGTTTCGGTGGTGGGCGTGGGTTCCTCATCAGTTTGTGAGTCTCCAACCCCACCACCCGACTTATGATAATCTTCTTGTTGTGAAAAGTCATAATCTATGCTATCATCAGTGTATGGGGGTGACGGGTCTGGTTGTATAAAAGCGCATTCTTCCGTATTAAGTATAACAATTCTACTCCTTTTAGGGATTCTAGGTGGCCGAGAAAAGCTAGAAGTAGCACGACCGGCTCCAGAGGATGATGAAGAGTTGTGTGCCATATTAGTATATGTGATTAGTATTTATAAAATGCAAGTAATAATGCAAATTAAATAACTAAAAATGCGAACCAAATAAAATTGCGATACTGAAATTCGAACTTCAGCCAAACACTTTGCGAACTTCGAACTTTAGAGCACAATTTTGCAATTAGCAAAGTTGAAGAAGATGGGAGATGATGAATGTATAGAGAGAGAAGAGAGGATTGAAGATTTGGTGAGGAAATGAGTTGGGGAGGATTAAGTATTTATAGGGAAAAAAAATATAATTTTTTTTTTTTAATTATTAGAGCCGTTGGGGCAACGGCGGGCCCAGCCTGGCCCCGACTTTTTTTGGGCCCGTGGCCCGGCCCGGGGTATACCGGGCTCGGGCCGGGCCCGGGCCGACCCGGCCCGTTGGCCACCACTAGTAATGACCCTGCTGTAATGTTTCTTATGTTCTCTTTTCCCTTACATGTTGACTCGTATCTTTATGGTTTTCCTAGTTTCCCTTCAAGTACTTTGTTTTGAGGCTAACTAATAACTTCTTGATTTCCACAGATTGTGCTCGGTATAAAACTTGGAATGAACCTGCAGGAAGCAGTATCCAAAGTTAAAACTCTTTCAGACGTTGAGGGCTTGTGTGTTTCATTGGCAGGCAAACATGCTTCTTCTGATCCTTTCATTGCCGTCAAGGTATCAATATGATTGCTTTTACAACGAGCTAATTTTAGAATATGGGCTTGTTTATAACCTAAACAAGAAATCTGTTAGCTACCGTATGTACTAGACGTATTTGTCTAAAATAGGCCTCATTATGTATTTGAAAATAGATAATACAACCTCTAGTAGAAGGAATGTAGCTAGAAGTCCAAAAACTATTGAAGTCCGTATTCTAAAAATTTCAACGACTAAAACAATTTTTTATATAATGATATCGTTGAAGTCAAAAATACAAAAGTCCGTCCTTTAAGCTTCTTGTAAACTTCAACAATGTAGTGTCTATATTCCTTATACTACTCCAAAAGACCCACTATACCCTGTTTGAAACTGATAAATAACGGGGTGAGCTGCATACAATCCTTGTAACTTGGCCCTTTTTCATCCGGCCTCTGGTTCAAAGAAATGTTCCAAATAATGCATTGCAAACGAAGATGGTAACCCCCTCATAGGCTCAAAAATGTCTTTTTCTTGTCATTGTATGGCACAATTCTCAAAACAGAGCACAAGAAGGAAAAATACAAATTACATAACATATTGAGAAATTTGTTGTATCTATGCCTCTTCGTTGTATTGAGAAAATTTCGTACAGGTACCTTGAGATTTTGGAATATATTTTACAAGTATTTTGACATTTGAATATGTTCTATAGATACTTTGAACTTAGTAATTCTCTTTTAGGTACCGTTTGCATAACTCCATCAGCATGTTAGTTTGTGACTTTATGGCACACAAAAAAGAAAGAAAATACTTAAAAAAAATAAGGGTAAAAATGTCAATTGACAAAGTTGATTTAAAAAAATTTCCCCACCACCCCTTCTATCGGCAGTCACTCCACTGCCACGACCACCTACCTCCAGCGGCTATCTCTGCCAGCAATGTCCTAGCCTGAACAGTGTGAATGTGGTGCGGAGGAGGAGGCAGCGTGTCTACTTGACATAAGGGAAGCGGCATCGACATGACATGGGCGGAGGGTTGTTGGTTGTTTAGTGGCCAAATCTGGGTTGGGTTGGATGACTGGTGTTGGGAGGGGATGGCAATGCTGGCGATGGGGCTGGGGTGCTTCATTACTTAACAAATTTCTCAGAACCTACTCAAACGTTGGGGTACTTGTAAAATATATTTGTACATAATTTTCTCCAACATATTTGCATATTATATGTAAATTAACTATATTCCGAAGTACCATAAATAACAGAAATCCAACACAGTTAATGTCAAAATCCGTATTCAAAACACGTAAGACAAACATGTTGGGTCCGGATTTTAAATTCCGCACATAGAGAAATGATTAAGTCAATATATGGTGTGCAAATAGGAAATCTTTTTAAAGAATTTTGAGAAAGTCATAAAACATAGCTATAAATAAATAGATTAGAGACATTTAGAGTTTTTAGCCGAAAGTGTGGGAGAGAGAACGGATAAGCCATCACTAGTGAAATAAGGCAGAACTCTTGAATTCCAAATCTCTAGATTTATCCTTTGTAGCAAATGGCACCTCACTCTCTCTCCCTCACAAGTGCTTAAATTGCTGAAAATGTGAAGTGTGGATGATGAGGGTCGGCTAGAGGGTGCTATACGGATGAGCAAGAGGGTAAACTAAAGGATGTGTGCACCAAAGGTGGTTAAGCCAAATATTGCATGGGTTATTGATGATACTGGGCTCTAATGTGAGGTTATGAATAAAATCATGCAAACAAAGAGTCGCTAGAAATAATACGTATATTAAATAATCTGACAAATAATTAGAGGGTTAAGTGGGGTTTACAAGAAGTCAAAAGTTGGACAAATTGTGATTGTAAATAGGAGGTGATTTCTAAATTTCAATTCCTTCCATTTAAAGTAATTTATCTATATTGCATAATTGGTATGGTGTTCCATTTCCCTGTCTATTTCTTCAGGAACATCTGAAAGAGGAGCCATATACTGCTGAAGAGATTGAGCAGATAACCAACGAAAGCTTGCAATCCATATTCAGCAACTCCCCAACTTCTCTGGATGTGCTCAAAGCTGCCAAGCACTACAAGTTGCATCAAGTAAGTCATAGAATTACAACCTTGTTTGCAAAAGTTGTTTGTGCCATGGAGTCAAGTCATAGTGTTGCAGTTGCGAAGTTACAGAAGTAGGGTATCGCAAACAACATATTGTGAGCCAGACAATTGCATTGGGTTTTCAAGGGAACAATATGTTATGATTCTCATAATAGGAGGCATATGAAATAAAGTATAAATGTAATAAGGCGTGGAATCGAGCCTATTGAGTTGTAATAGCTAGTTGATATTGTAATTAGTAGCTTAAGCTTTGGTGAAGTCATGTAATAAGTGAAGTCTAGAGCTTAGGTGGTCAATGCCGGTCAATAGTGGCGGCTTAGTGGGTGATTGGTGGTTATAGGATGAGTTAGATGCAATGTAATAGATCATATCATATAAGTAGTATAAATAGTAAGGCTTAGGCTTGTAATCCAATAACTTTGATGAATGAATTGATATCTTTGATATCCTCTCTATTTTCTCATCTCCTTTCCCTTCTTTCTCTCATCTAAACTCTATATTCTTTCTCATCTCATACTCTCTCTATCCCAATCAAGGTTAAGATTCAAGAGAAATCCTTGAATTTTAACAATTGGTATCAGAGCCTTGATTTGGCTTCCGAATCAAGCTCATATCTGGAAAGAAATTACCAAAATACGATTAATTGTATTGCAATTAATCAATGAAAACAATTGTGTCACTGATTTAATTCAGAATTTGTGATCAGAATTCAAATTTGAATTTTGAAGTGGATATTGGCGATTACTGCATCAGTTTTCAGCAAGTGCCTAGGGAGTGTATCGGTTGGGATTAAAAGTGATCGAATTACATTGAAGGAAGTTCAATTGTTCAGTATTTGTTGAGTAGATTCAACATCAAAGATGATTCAGATTGAATTCTATAGGATTGATCAAGCATTTGCTGCAGAAGTTGAGTGCTGAAGCAAGTCTGAGCTGCTGTAGTTGGTGCTGAGCTAACTGTTCTTGATCAGTCGCTCATTTGATCTGTTGCGAAGAAGTTACAAGTGAGCTAATTGATCCACATTGCACTTTATCATCATCAAAAAGATCAGAAACAAGCTGAATTGAGGTTTAATCAGATTCTACAACTCAGAAATTGAAGTTGAGGTAACTGTTTCTGAACTGCAAGTTCAAGCTCGATTCAAATCTACTTTTCTTGCTAAATTGTGATGAAATTGTGTTGATAAGCTTAGAAGTAGTGAGAATTCGTCAGATTCTGCGTTGATTCTTAAGAATTTTATGTTATTGAGTCGAGATTTACTTAGGCGAAAAATCTGACAACATAGGCGAAAATTTGACAGTGGAAAAGAGAAACGAAAATTGTTGAAATCTGATTTCGTTCGTGAAGTTCGCTTTAGGTATTGAGTTGAGGACTTGATTGCGAGCTTGAGTCGAGCTTAAGTCAAAAGTGTAAGTCGAATTACTCAACTAACATTGCGGTTAGGGTTTGTTCGAATTTCCTCTGTTCGAAGTTCGTCAGTAGGGTTCGAAATTTCAGAAAATTGTCGATCTTAACCATTTGTGCTGTTGTTAATTCGAAAATCATTCAGATCAATTCACAGTGTGAAGTTTAAGAGCGATTATGGATGGTAGTGATGCAACAGGTCGGGATTTGCTTACGAATGCATACTTTAACAGTAGGATGAAGCAATTTTGCGATGAAATATTACAACATGTGAAGCAGCAAATCAATGGTAAGGTTGATCAGCAAGTTCAACCGCTTGAATCAGACAAATCGGATCAGGTCATTTTTCAATCACAAGAATTGGTGGATAGGATTAACAAGCGCTGGGATCAGCAAAAGGAGCAATTTGAAGTGAAATTAGCTGAGATTCGAGAACAATTTAGAAGGCCAAACTCTCCTGCTGTTCAACCAGTGAGGCCTTTTGAAGAATCGAATCATCAGGTGTATTGTGAGGCTGATAAAACCGCAATAGCTGAAGTGCACAATGTGGAGCCACTTAATGTAGCTGAAGAAGAATTGGACCAAGGTAATTCAGAAATTGATGAACACGAGTTGGTTGAACCTGAGGATGAACGAGATGATCATTATGAGGACTCTTGGCTAGAGTTAGAGTATTTTGAAGAGGAAGAGCTACAACATGACATGCTTCCGGAGTGGGAATATGATTTCCATGTCAAGGGAATGTTAAAGAAAGCAAGGAGTAGAGCTAAGAGAAGCCAACTCAATGACGCATTGAACGATTTTTGGGAAACAAAGAAGATTACAAAGAAGAAGTTGAAGCGTAAGGTGATGTCTCAGCCTGAGAGGTTGGTTGATCAACAAGAACTAACTCAAGATGCTGCTTTTACTGATGTATATGCTGGTACACAAGGTTCAGATATGTATGCTGGTGTACAAAGGTTGGTTGTTGCAGAATCTGTGATTCCAACCAAAATAATTGATGCCACTGCTGAGATTTCATTGCAAACATCTCCAAACTTGTTAAGTATTATTCCATGGCAAGCTTATATGCAGAATGGAGGCACTTTCTCTGTTGAGCAATGTCATTCTGTTAAAAAGTCAGTTGTTGCTGCGGCAGTGTCATCAAATACAAAGCAGGGCGTGTCTAAGTTCACTTGTGGGCATGTTGGAGTGTCAACTTGGGACCAAAACAACATCATCTTGGATGTTGAGCAAGGTCTCTTGTGTTGGGTGAGAGATTACGAATGTATAGTGGCTGAAATGTACTATCGGCATGCCGATCGGCAAGTTCGGAATGATCTATTTCTTCTTTTGAGTAGAACTGTGACTTATCCAAGTGCAAAATCTTGTGATAAGTTGCCTCCTGATCCGGGAGAAGACTCTCAAGACTATATGAAGCTGAGAGGAGTCGAATTTTGCTGAAAAGAAGCACTCGAGCTGCGAGGCTACGTGTCAAGGTTCATAGCACCCAAAATCTGGTTCGTATGCAAACAATTGAGCTGAGGGATGTGTACAAATGTTGTAATGTGGGAAGACATACTTTTGATCTGATCCACATCAGTTCAAGGGGTGATTTAAGTGATGTAATTGGTGAGGGCAGACCGTTTGAACCGAGGAGGGTTGAATTACAAGTGATGGGCAAAGCTGGGTCTCTGGTGCTGTTATTTGGTGAAGAACAATTTTGTGCTAGTGCAAGCCATGGTCAAGAAATGGTAACTGCTGTGAGTTGGTTGAGGAATTATGGATGGTTTGAGGATTTGTTGAGCTGCTGGAATGACCACACTGCCGGTGACAAAAGCCAAGTAAAGACAAGCGTGATGGCATTTGGAAATTGGAACACACAGGGATAGAGGCTGGTTGATCGGAATCTGAACATGTTTGGGGTGGTCTGCTGTGGTGGATTTGAATGGAAAGATCGTATGCATAAGCTTCAATATTTCCTTAACGTTTGGGTGGAAAAGATCCACGCAAGATTGAGAAAAAGTCCGGCGCAAATCAGAGTAAACGTGAGCAAGGAAGTTGGAGATGGATCAGCTCTAATTTTGATGAAGTTTACATCTGATCAAGAGTTCTTTTGGTGTCTTCACTTGTCATATTTGTTGTTCATGCTTGAAATAGTTATCAAGGAAGCAAAGTTTGATCATTTGAGGATTGTATGGTGGTTGGATGAGCATGGAATCCAAGGAAGTTTTGAGAGCAGGCTGAGATTTGGGAGCTGCAGAACTCAATCTGTTAGCAGCACTTACAGATGGCCTCGTTCTCTGGTGGTCACCTTGGGCTGCACTTTGGACTGCTTACCAAAAATTTGTGACACTTGGTTTGAGTATGGAAGTCCTCCTGAGATGTTTAAGGACTTAATAAGCAGTTTTATGGGTCTTGAGACATTCAAACTCTGCTGTACTACAGCATGTTATAAGCATAAATGCAGAGTATTGGCGTTTGAGGATCCTCTGCAGCACGTTAATGCTTGGGGCTGTATTAGCTGCATCAAGTTGAGCCGTGGGCTGGTTGTTGAGGGTTGTCTGGTCTGGTTTGATCTGTGTAGACCACCAGAATATCCACACAAAATCCTTGAGTAGAGCAAGCACCGTGCTAATGTGACCAGCTGCATTCATGATGAGTTGCTTCAGATATCCTTCCAACTGCAGAATTCAGCAATTCCTCATCACTTCAGATGCTGCTGCATTTCTGGCTGCTGCTCTACATCCAATTTTGCTTCATGTTTAGCTCGTGTTTCCTATTGTGGCATTTGCTCTCAAGCTTCAACCTTCTTCTTGATTCTTGGGGACAAGAATTTTTTAAAGGGGGGAGTATTGTTATGATTCTCATAATAGGGGGCATATGAAATAAAGTATAAATGTAATAAGGCGTGGAATCGAGCCTATTGAGTTGTAATAGCTAGTTGATATTGTAATTAGTAGCTTAAGCTTTGGTGAAGTCATGTAATAAGTGAAGTCTAGAGCTTAGGTGGTCAATGCCGGTGAATAGTGGCGGCTTAGTTGGTGATTGGTGGTTATAGCATGAGTTAGATGCAATGTAATAGATCATATCATGTAAGTAGTATAAATAGTAAGGCTTAGGCTTGTAATCCAATAACTTTGATGAATGAATTGATATCTTTGATATCCTCTCTATTTTCTCATCTCCTTTCCCTTCTTTCTCTCATCTAAACTCTATATTCTTTCTCATCTCATGCTCTCTCTATCCCAATCAAGGTTAAGATTCAAGAGAGAGCCTTGAATCTTAACACAATAGTTGCTTTTAAACAATTTGTTTACAAAAAGCCAAATGAATAGTCATATAATTATTAGTTTCATACCCCTTTGATTGTTTTTAACGCACAAGTATATCTGTAAAATAGGAAAGGAAAAGAAAGGAACATACCCAGTGCCTCAAGGGCTCTCGCCTACGCAGGGTCTTTTGGGGGGGGGGGGGGGATGTACGCAGCCTTCCCCCTTCAGGGTGTTAACCTGAAGAGAGGCTCTTTCCCAGTGCCCCCAACCTGAGGATGAGGACTTCCCAGGAGGTCACCCATCCTGGTACTACTCTCGCCCAAGCACGCTTAACTTCGAAGTTCTAATGGGATCCGGTGACGGCGTGTTGGTGTATGTTCTAATAAAAAAATACAGCATACATTATAAACGCTATTACAAAAGTATAGTTGCATAATGTCCAACCTCGTAACAGCTAGCTCAAAATCTTTTATGTAGCAGTTGTCACATAACGTAATAGCCTTTGTTTAATTCTTTAGTTTGTGCACAGAGTTCCTTAACAAAGTTTTAGATGTCGACGCTGGAATTCTAGTCATTGTTGGCCTCTTTTATTTAAGACACCTTGCTAATGCTAATGCATATTTTTTCAACTCCCAGCATCTTGTTCTAAATGGAAAGTTTGCTAGTCATTGTCTTTCAAGACCAAGAACTCTATGGTTGAAGCATACAATTGTAGCTGCAGGGGAATCTGATAATGCAATTGAATGTTGAAGCATTCCATTTTACGACAAAGTCAATGCAAAGCAGTAATCAAGAAATTTGAGCCTGACATATGAAGTTTCTTTTCCAAGTTATATAACTAGCCAACCAGTAGTAAGATAATGCTAGGAATATAAATAAGCCTACAAAATGTATTATTCCTTTCTATTCTCCCAAGTTATAATTTTTAATTTGCATTTCATTGCAAATCTAACTGTGAAACATTGAATACCATTTTCGGGTATGATATTTTAGCACTTCCTACAACCCTGGTTGCCACACCGTATATGCTTGATATCCGATGGTGATTGAAACATTGAACAAGTTCGTGGTTTACACTGAAAATTTAGTTGGGTTTCTCTGTAAAGCCTCATATTAATCGGTCAAGTGGTAATCGAATGTGGTCTTTTTCACTAAAATCGATTTTAGGATCTCCCTCTTGTGTTCATATTTTTTTTTTTTGGCTACTTCCTATTTTCATATGCTAGTACCTATTATAGCTGTTGGAGGCCGTTTATCCTCTTGAAATCGCGATTTAACCACCCAGTATTGATTCTCCAGAGAGCTGCTCATGTGTACTCCGAAGCCAAGCGCGTGCATGCTTTCAAGGACACAGTGTCTGCAGATTTGAGGTTTGTCACTCTCAGCCATGTTGAGCTTAATCAAATTATTAGGCATCCCATTTTTTAGGACAAATCTGATAAAGCACTTGGACCTGGTCCCTCGTAAAACATTAGGTTTGGGGTTTGAATTTTGCCATTAGATGTAAAATAAATCTTTGGGGTCCATTGGATTCACCTTACCCCGTTGCAAGTAGGGAAAATTCTGAATGGGTAGTGTGTGCAAGACATGGATTAATCGAGATGTGTGTAAGCTAGCCCTAGACAGCCAGTTACAAAATAAGAATAGTAGAGGTGATGTCCCTTTTTTTAATTGGATCAATTCGAAGGAAGTGTCTGAATGGTAGTCTCACCAGTATCATTAGCTATAGTCTTATGAATGAAAAAGAAGTTCCTTTAAGTACCCAAGTTTAGATATAATATTCTTCGGGTACCCTGGGTTTTTTAATGTTTTTGAGGTGTAATTTCTATTATTGCCATTGTCTTTTGGGTACCATCATCACCAGCACGTCATTTGCCTTATTTTATAGCAGCTAATGTTTCAGTTAATAAGATTAGGATTCCTAGGAGGGTGTCACATATATGGAAATGACAAATACCCTCAACAACTCAAAGAAAAAGAAAATTGTGAATGCAATGAAAATTGGGAGAAATATTTTGAACAAATCTCAGTTTTGTGGCTTTGGGGTATGTAACTAATCTAATGAGTGGTGTCATTCCCAGTCTTAGTACTTTTTACTTGGTTGAGCATAATAGGTTAGCTGGTACTTTGTGCTGTAATGTGATAGTGAGAGACACCCTACACGTAGATGTTAAATAATAAAGAATACTTGAAAAACAAACGCTATGGTTTTGTTTGATTCAACAGAGAAAATATTGCTTATGAATTTCGATTAAAAAATTTTCATCTCTAATTTTTTGTCTTTTTAGCGAAAACAAATGGTTTCATTCTACAAACTTAATTGAGATTCACGCTTGAACAAATTGAGTTTAAAGTAAAGCATATAAAGTGAGATTAAAATGGAAAGCGTTCCCCCTCCGTGAAGGAAAATTCTTCCTCTTTGGTTGAGGGGAAGCAGTTTCCCCTCAATGGAAGGAAAAAAATTCCTATGGTTGTTATGAAGTTATGCACAGAAACAATATAATTGAGACGGAAAATGTTTTGTCAAAACAAAAGGAGCCTAAGGATGCTCAAATATTATTACACGTAATCTTTCTTTATAAATTGCATGCTCTTGTCTGGTCAACTGGAACCCAGAACCATGTTCCTTTCAATTTCAATGCTTACATAAAGAATTGTGAATGCAGTGAGGAGGAGATGCTCAAGAAGCTCGGTGACCTGATGAATGAAAGTCATTACAGCTGCAGTGCTCTATATGAATGCAGGCATGTCTCTTGTATTCTCAAGTTTAGCACTTGATGTTAATCTGCGTGTTCAGTGAGAAATTTGATTCGGTTGGCCCTATCAGGAAGATAGCGTTCAATTACACACTAGGCTTCCTTGGGTCCGAAAGGATCTTCGCTTGCTTACATGAATGAGTTGTGAGAATAATTTGAAGGGAAAACTTCTTTCCTACGAGGGAGAAAGTGACTTCCACTCAAAGATGAAGTTTTTTATTTCCATCGCTTCGTTACTCCTTACCCACTGCAAGCCTCATATTCTTTTCATTTGAATCTAACCCTCAATTGTGTTAAATCCCAACTCCATGCAAAGGTGGCAGTGAGATCTGTTTTTAAAATTGACAAAAGAAATATCTTGAAGGAAAACGTATTTTAGTTAGAAGTAACTTAAGAAGAGATATTTTTTGATCTAGTTCCTACATTATGCGATGCCACATAATGAAATAGGTCTTGAGCTAGCCGTTATATTATACATACAATGAAACACTGTGAACATGACCAATAGTTTGATTCCAACTCCCCCAACCCCAACAAAAAAAAACCCAAAAGAAAATGAAAACGAAAAAGAAAAAGAAGGGGGGGGGGGGGGGGAGTGAATAGTGTTCTGTATGGGATGAAAGCTCCTATTGGGAGTGAACAGTACCCTCATGTCTTCTAAAAGAAACGCAGCATACGGCTTCTATCGATATGTTACATTATGCATGGCAGTTAGTAACGAATTTTATGCTGTTGCTTTTGCAATTGATTCTGATGCATATATTGTATAATGGTGCTAGTGTAAATGGTTTTGTGATGCATATATTGTATTTTACTTATCAGAATGTATTTGATTGCATGTTAAAAGCTATCAAATAACTAATAAAATGATGAGTTTTCATTCGAATTTTTCAGCAAATGAGTCGTAAAAGCAACTTGTGTTTCTATGGAAAACCTATTTGATTGCCCTCACCCATTATGTAAGATCCTGACAATCCGTATCTCTAACACCATAATGACGACCCACAATGCCCACTACCAGCCCCTATAGGATAAGGGTGTAAATGAGCCAAGTAAAACCCGATCTCACTGAGTTCAGGTCTCACCAACATTTTGCTCATTTCAAGCTAGCTCAGAGCTTGGAATGCCCGGAGACTTTGGACTCGAGCTTGGCTCGGCTCGGCTCGGCTAGGTAGCCGCTAGAAGTTGAACCCTGCTTGGCGAGCTCTGATCTATGCTCAAGAGCTAGGCTTATTTAGGCTCCATTAGGCTCGAGGTAGGCTGATTTAAGCTAGAATTGCTCAATTGCATGCTTACCCCCATAATTTAGGTCAAGACTAGCTTATAATAGACTATTCTATACTCGTGAGCTGTGGAGCTTTAGCTCTACCAAGCTCATCTTGAGCTCGAAACTAGCTCAGGCTTTTGAAGCTTAATGCCCTTATCAGCCGGTTAGGTCCATCTACACCCCTAGCGTGGGAACTTGCATCCCTGACCAAATATCTCTATATGTTTGCCTAATATACCCTTCTCAAACAATGTTGTATTTGATATTTTTCCCCTGGATTTGCGTGCAGCTGCCCAGAGTTGGAAGAACTGGTTCAAGTTTGTCGGGATAATGGTGCTCTAGGGGCCAGGCTTACTGGTGCCGGATGGGGTGGCTGTGCCGTTGTGCTGGTGAGAGAAAGCACAGTGCCACAGTTTATCCTCAATTTAAAGGTTAGCTCCAATCGAATCCACCTGCGTGATGCAAATGTTTTTGTCTGCTCAGTTAAGAATGACAATGAGTTGGATTTGGGTTAGAATTTGCTTCATTTCCATCCAACCATTAAAGACCGAACCCAACCAGAATTTGAATGGACCCGTTACCTTATAAAAAAGATCAGCCTAAACCCATCTGTTCGGCAACACAGAAACCAAATCTCAATCAAAAACCTACTTAAATCTCATCGCATCATGATTGATAAACCCGTTACCTTATAAAAGATCGGCCTAACACATCTGTTTTGCGACACAGAAACCAAACCCCAGTCCAAAACCTATTTAAATCTCATCTTATTGAGATTGATCGAGTCATGAAGTCGGGTGTAGTCATTACCTTAGGGGTTGTGCTACCGTGGTGGGTTGGTTTTTAACTCCTGACTCCAACCTGATCCATATTGAGGTATAGTCTCTGTTTGGAGAGTGGAAAGTTCTATGAAATCAGAAAAATTATAGAGGAAAGCATTTTTCCAGTGTTTGCGAAGCATGGAATATATGATGGAAAAAAATCGGATAGAAAACTTTAAGACTCCGTTTGGAATGCGGAAAAAATTGCGAAAGGAAAAAAAATTTGAAGGAAAGCGGTTTTCTCATGTTTAGAATACAAGGAAAATATGAAGAAAAAAAATTTGAATGGAAAATTTCAAAATTTTACAATTGAGTTCGAGGAAAGTAATGTTCCTCTTGAAATTGAGAGGAAAATTGAAAAAAAAAATGTGTATCAACTCAAAAAATGTCAATCCGATGTTCATTGGACTTGATTTGTGTTTAGTGTTTAATATTTCATCAACATGATTCGCTTTGCTTGTCACATAAGTTCATTGAATACATTAAGTATGTTTGATATATTAATCATAAATCAGATTTAGTATTTTTCATTTAAATACATAATTGGTAAAATATTAAAACTTCTGGAGCTACCTGAATGTCATAAACTATCCTAAGATACTGAAATTTTTTCTTATGTAACCTGAAAATTGAAAAAAAAAATTTCAATTACCCTAGGTGAAACTCTATCTATTAGTTTATGCTGACCTGATAGTTAAAATAGAATGCAAATATGTAAATATTTTGAACTTTACATTTAGAATAATTTCAAAAATTTTTAAAGTACTTAAATTTTTGAAAATATTTAACAATTTAACAAAATATTTTAAATATCTAAAATTTTTGTAAATGTTTAAAGAATATCTTAAACATTTCAAAAATATTTAATATATTTAAGAAATATTATATGTATATATTTTTATATTAGAAATATTTAATTTAAATTTAAATTTAAAAATAATTTAAAATATTTACATTTTTTAGATATTTTTAATATTTAAATATTTTCAAATTTTAGAAATATTTTTAGTTTTAGTCAAATTATATTTTAGGTTCCTTTATGTGTCCTATTAATATAAGTTAACAGAAACCTAACAGAGCTATGGAAAGGGTACTTGAATTAAGGTTACCAAAGTTTAAGGTACCTAAAATAGATTTAAAATTTCATGGTACCTAAAAAATATGTTATGAAACCTCAGAGTACGTGAACAAAATTTTTTCTAAAATTTTAGACCTTAAGGTACATGATTATATATACATAGGTATTTAGGTGATAAAAGATTAAACTCATGGTAATTAAATAATAAATCATAAATAGAACATTGTCAAGGTAGCTCATAAGAAAAGTTTACACGATCTAAACTATACAAGAAAAATATGGGTTAGCTAATAGTTATTTTTTTCCATTTAATTTTCCTCTAACCAAGCAAAGGAAAATTTTAATCTCGAAAACTCTTCCTTGTTTTTCCCCAACTTCCAAACAAAGGAAAAAAAAGTCATTTTCCTTCATTTTTCTTTCCTTTCAACTTTTTTTCCTGGCATTTTTTTCCCCTTAAAATTTCTTAATTCCAAACGGAGCCTAAAGAATTATTATAGGCTTTAAGGAAAATTATTTTCCTCTTAAAATAGGCTGGAGAACTTGGAAAAACAAAAATATTAATTGACCCAAATGATCCAGCTCAATCGCTTCAATCCATTAGTTTTTAGGCATTTCGTATGCGTCAATAGAGTACTTGCTCTAACCCATTATTTTACGACCGTCGTCTTTGCTTCAGAAGGACTTTTGCTGTCTTGTTCATGCATCACCATTTCACATATGACCATTATTTTACCCACTCTTTTCCCTAGTATTTCTTTGACTTCCAAACAAGGAAAAAAAATGATTTTCCACTATATTCTTTCTCTTGAACATTTTTTCCTTCACATTTTCTTCCCTTCAAATTTCTTGATTCCAAACGAAGCCATAATGTATTTTTCCGTCCTCGTATCAGGAGCACTTTTATCAGTTGAGGATCAACAGCGGGCTGATCAACAACAGCGACCTCGGTCTCTATGTATTTGCATCGAAGCCATCAAGCGGTGCTGCTATCTTCAAGTTCTAGTCCGTGCACATTAACTTCATCTACGATTGTAACTGGTTTGTCTTGTCCATATTAGAAAAAAATCTATGTTGCCAAGTGAAATACCAAATCGCTAACATCTGAGTCAAGTTGCATTGTTGCCTTTTGTTTTCCTTGATTTTTTTATTGGAGAAATAATGTTGGTTAAACGAGCAGAATAAAAGGCAGTTGAAGTTTCCTATTTTTCTTTCCCTGCCTGCATTTGTCAGTTCTAATAGAAGAAATGATATTTGTTTAGACCAGCAAAATAATTTTAGGAGGTTGTAGATTTTGTGCTGTCAGTTAGGGGAATAAATGAGTGAGCTCAAGGTTGTCAGGCTTAAAGCTTGGCTAACCAACATTTTGCTAAGCTCAACTTTGAGTCAAAGCTTGCTCAACTTTGAGCTCCTGTTCAGCTTGGATTGGTGAATTTCAAACCGAGATTAGCTTGTTTATGTTCTCATTTAAGCTCAACCTAGTCTTGCTTAAGCTCATTCGAGCAAGGCATCTTGAACATAGCTAGGCATGTCAACATTGGACTCATAATTTAGCTTGAATCTGATCGCTTTACTGAGTTGACTCTGACCTCTACCACACTCAGGCTGGCTTGCTTGGCAAAATTAAATGTGCGGAGCCTTTTAAACCTGAACCACCACCAGACTTTGCTTTATGGAACTGGAGTCAAATGGGTTTCCGGCAAAGTTGAGCCCAAACACAGTATGTACATTTTTAGGGTTGATTTTTCAAAATAGCAAGCGAAAATTTGAAATGTTATTGAAATTGAAAATCACCAAAAAAATCACGCCCAGTTAACATGCCACGTGGCAGGCCGCCATGTAAGGAGAGGCATTTTGGTCATTTTACAGCAACAATTTAACAATTCTGTCACGATCCTTGACCGTGACCTTGTCCTGAGCTTGTCAAAACGCATATTTTAGTAATACTTTTATATTTTCTATAATTTACAATTTTTCTCGGAATATTCTAGAACGTTCTAAAAGCTTCTTGAATAGTCCTCACGTGTAATAAGTAGCTAATGAGTAGTATTTACTTAGAATTATCTAGAATATCATATAAGGACAAACTACTTGGGAAATGCTTGGATGCATGGTTGCCAAGGGGTGTGTCCCTAGGAAATACACATGTGACAAATGAACCTAGACATCTTGCTTGGCCTTGTATTCAACTGTGGCATTAATGGGGCACGGTTGGGGGAGTTGGGGCAATTTTGGCTCTTCCTTAGTCATTTTTCTGTGTACTAGCAATCCTTATAAATAGGAGTAGGAAGACATGTAATGAAATCACCCAATTATCAAATTAATGAAATATTAAAAGTTGAGAGTAATTCTTTTGCTTTTCTCATTTTTAATATTCTTTCTTTCTCTGATCTAACTCTAATTCTCTCGCGCATCTAAACTCCATTTCCTTCTTTCTCATCTAAACTCTCGATTTCTATCAAATCTTAACCAAGGTCCATCCGGACTCAAGTCTCAATCCTCGGGATTGTGACAAAGTGGTATCAGAGCTATCTTTCGATCGGAAGCTCAAACTATCTCTTACGTTTTCATTCATCACTACCGTATCAAAAAAAAAAAAAAAAAAAAAAAAACCGCTGCAATTTTATTCTCACCAAAAAAGAAAAAATTCAGACCGTTCATCATTGCCGCAAGAAAAGACTAGGAGTCTACACTTGTCAAGATTTCAAATCTTCTCTATCGTATCACCACAAGTGTCCTTAACCAGCTCTTCTCTCCCTATGGTCGGATTTATGATATTGAAATCATCGCAACAACTTCCTTGAATGTTGAAGCTAATCGGAGAGTGCACTTAAACGTCTAAATGGAAGAAACATCTATGACTATTGTTGTATGATGGACCTTCAATTCTCTAAGCCCTTTAAGGAAATCGCAATGAAATTGGAGGAGATACTAGCAAATCTCAACTCCATAAACGAGAAGTTGAACAAGTGTACGCACATCCTAGGCCATCCTGACATTAGCCACGGGGTGGAGACTATGGACAAACCGGATGAATCAACATTGTGGAGGAAACCGAAGGCAACCTTGATAAGGAAGTAGACATAATAACCGTTGAGGAGGGTAAATTGGTTGAAGAATCCATGTTTGAGGAAACAATCAAGCCTCGTCCAGCTGCTACATTGGAACCTGAAAATGACTTTGATGTTGACATCATAACTATTGAAGACACAATGGCAAAAAATGCGGATCTTGAAGACGACCTTAATGTTGACGTGGAAATCAAGACCGTTGAGGAGGCAGTGACAATTGGTGAAAAGGGCGAAGAGGACATTGACGTGAACATCGGTGTAGAGACCAAGGCAGCACCGCAAATGAGTGACAATCCTCTTGATACAGACAGCCCAAAGTTTCATCGCAAACAAGGGCAAAACCGTGTGAAGCTCACCATCTCAAGCCTTAGACCACTCGAAGAGACATCAAAAAGATCAAGGTCAAAGTGCAGGTATGGGAACGATTTCCAAAAACAGGGATCGCATGAAGCACTTGGGCCACATAACATCCTTGAGGACAAGGATGATTTTAAGGGGAAGGGTTTGTCATGATCCTTGACCGTGACCTTGTCCTGAGCTTGTCAAGACGCATATTTTAGGTGGTACTTTTATAATTTCTATAATCTACAACTTTTTCTGAAGTATTCTAGAACGCTCTAGAAGCTTCTTGAATAGTCCTCACGTGTAATAAGTAACTAATAAGTAGTATTTACTTTGAATCATCTAGAATATCATGTAAGGACAAACTATTTGGTAAGTGCTTGGATGCGCAGTTGCCAAGGGGTGTGTCCCTAGGAAATACACATGTGACAAATGAACCTAGATATCTTGCTTGGCCTTGTATTCAACCGTGGCATTATTGGGGCACGATTGGGGGGTTGGGGCAATTTTGGCTCTTCCTTAGTCATTTTCCTATGTACTAGCAATCCTTATAAATAGGAGTAGGAAGACATGTAATGAAAGCACCCAATTATCAAATCAATGAAATATCAAAAGTTAAGAGTAATTCTCTTACTTTTCTCATCTCCAATATTCTTTCTTTCTCTCATCTAACTCTAATTCTCTCTCTCATCTAAACTCCATTTCCTTCTTTCTCATCTAAAATCTCAATTTCTATCAAATCTTAACCGTGTTCCATCCGGCTTAAGTCTCGATCCTCGGGATTGTGATAAATCCTAAGGCCATAAGAGCTCCTGCCAGGGTAGGGTATGGGGGGTGAGATGTACCAACTCTTACTCTTTCAGAGTGCAATCCTAAAACGAGGTTGTATCTGAGGGCCCCCAATTCTAAAAAGCAAAAGGCAAACGCAGCAAAAAAAGCATCAGGACTGCATCAAAGCAGTAAGCAGTAGGGCACAATGCAAACAATGCAACAATAGTGCAACCATAAAACAAGCAGGCAACAAGCAATAAGTAATAATATAAATAATAGAAATAATGACAAGCATGTAAGCCCGGGGGTGCTATAGCCTAGCTTCGCTGTGTTCCTCTATCCTAATCCTCAACGTCAGCTACATCTATTCTAACTCTCTACTTATCTCTATCTAAGGTCGTCTCTTCATTTATATTTAGGTGGGTAAGGTCTGTTTAATTGTCTCTATCCAGCTCTTATTTGCTTGCCTCTATCTCTCCTCCTGAGCGTAGTGGGAAGATGTTTGCATCTCCTGACAGGGATAATGGTTGGTCTCCTTTTAATATGCCCAAACTATTGCAGATGCTGCTCCCTGAGCTTATCCTCAATTGGGGCTGCACCTAATTTGCTTTTTACAACATCATTTTTGATTCTATCTTTCCTTGTATGTCCGCACATCCACCGCAACATCCTCGTGTCCGCCACCTTCAACTTTTGTGTTTGTTGTTGTTTAACTGGCCAACACGCTGCACCCTAAGTCATAGCCGGTCTCACTACCGTCTTATGGTACTTTCCCTTTAGCTTTAGCGGAAACTTTTTATCACATAGTATTGCCGAAACCAACTTCCACTTATGCCACCCTACTTTAATTTGGATGTTGACATCCCTGTCAATTCTGTTGTCTTGCTGCACTAGTGGTTCCAAATATTTGAAGCATTCGTTTTTTGATATGCATTCCAGCCCAATCTTTACTTCTTCTATGCTTGACCTGGTTGAGGTAGAGAACTTAAATTCTATATACTCGATTTTGAATCTACTGAGCCTTAAGCCATTCAACTCTAAGGCCCTTCTCTAAAGCTCCAGCTTCTCATTTACCCCATCTCTTAACTCACCCACTAGGACATATTATCCGTAAAAAGCATGCACCAAGGCACGCCCTCTTAAATGCAAGGTGGCAGACACCTTAAGCCGAAAATAGTTGATCTTGACTGCTAACAGGGCTATCATACTTGATCTCATGAGGGGTTCTTTTTCAAGGGGAATCACTATGCATACTGACTACCAGTTAGATGATCCAAGAAAAACACATTGAAAGGCACATAGGACAAGACAAGACATTCAGGCTAGCAGCGAGAATGCACTATTGGCCCAGCATGAGTAAGAATGTTAACATGTATGTAAGCAAATGTTGTGTTTGTCAGGTTTCAAAGGGAGTTGCGAACAGTCTCGGACTTTATATGTCCTTGTCGGTTCGTAGTCAGCTCTAGTCAGATATCAACATGGACTTTGTACTCAAGTTACCTAGGAAAGGAGCAATTTTTTTCCGTGGGTGTTAACCAATTCTCGAATATAGCGCATTTCTTAGCATGCAAGAGGGCCACAATCATAGTGTATGTGGCAAAGTTGTACTTTCGAGGGGTTAACGGGTTTCACAGTTTACCCACAACGTTGTTTCTGACAGAGATATTAGTTACCACTTTCGGAAGAGTCTTCGGCGAATGGAAAATAAATCGCTTGACTTTAATACAGTTCACCACCCACAAACAAATGGGAAAATAGAGGTTACTCATAGGTCATTCGGAAAACTTGTTGAAGGGCCTTGTGGCTGAGCATGTGAAGAGCTGGGATCGTAGGCTATATCAGGTGAAGTTTGCCTATAATAACTCCCTCAATGCAACACTAGGTTTTTAGCATTCCTTATCTTCTATGATTTTGCTCCTTCACCATTTGACCTTACACGAGTTCCAGACCTCACTTGCCCACATGGCAAATTTGAAGATTTTCTTGCCGATTCCCAACATATTAACAAGCAGACACAAAAGCATTTAATGCAAGGAAGCGCCAAGCTTTAGGAAAGCATATAAAGAGAACCAAACAGTGGAGTTCTAAGTAGGCGATCAGATATGGACCGTTCTAACTCGGGATAGGTACTCGACCTAGGTGTACATTCCAATATAGAATATTGGGTCTTTGCGAGTAACCGAGAAGATCAACCCCAACACCTACCGTCTACAATTACCGAGTGGCATGTGAACTTATAATGTCTTCAATGTTAAGTATCTTATTCCCTTGGTGACAACATCAAAGATAAATATGCTGCACATTCAAGGGTAAATTCTCTTCAAGCCAAGAAAGATAATGCAGATGGCCACAAGGGTCAACTCGCCAAGGGACTTGGCGCACAATGAGAGTCAGCAACTTCAAAGACAAAAGGCAACAAGAGTGCTCACTTTCAAAAACCCATAGTTTAAATAGATTTTATTTTCTACTTTTGGTTATGCACATTTTTCTTGTTTTCTCTTAAAAGTTAGAATCCTAGTCAAAGTAAGTTTATCTTTCTAAACTTTTCTAGTTGTTTTAAGCTTTTGAAAATCAAATAGGGAAATAGTCGTAAGAGAAGCACAAAAATAAGCTTATGACCAAACTATGAGGGGGTTTTACCCTTTGCATTTCTCTTGTGCCTTCTCCCTAGAGTTCCAAATTGTTTTCTTTATCCTTAACTTTAACAAGAAGAACCAAAAGAAGCCCTTGCATTCCTTCCTGCCTTTCAATTCAAATTGGCGTTTGCATCACATGCAACGCTACACACATACACACACTGTAGCCAATTATTCAAAAGATGTCCAAAGAAGAACCTCATCATACCGTGAGACAGATCAAGCAACATACCACCCACAGTAATCTCACAGAAAATAGCATACTATGGACGCATTACAGTGCCTACAATTTCCCAAAACAAAACCAAAAAAAATAGAACCTAAACTACAATATCTCTGCTACTAAATCAAAACAAACTACTGCAACTGTGTAAGTTCATTACAACCCTAAAACAAGCCCAAAAATCTGGGGGGGAAACCATCAATATTACACAAAAGTCAAGGTTAAGAATTGACCCCGCACCACCATTGCCCTCTTTCTTTCTACCGCTTGGTTGGTCGCTCATCGTCTTCTCCATCATCATCCCCAGAATCATCCTTGTCTGACCTCTTACGCTTTGCTGCTGACTCGACCTTGCCACCATCATCATCCTCATCATCCTCCTCCTCAATATCCTCATCCTCCCCGTTCTCTTCTGGTTCAAAGTCACTTGCATCTTCCTCATCTTCAGCTTGACCTACTGGGCGGACAAGGTACTCCGTTCCCAGCTCCTACAAACCAATACCAGAGAAAAGAATACAAAACTAAGTGTGCTGACTTCGTCAAAATTATCTCCAATTCTATTTCTATTTTTCCAGGAAAACACATGGAGTATTCGAAAAACACGAGGAAATATCAATTACAAAAAAAATGCGCTTTTTTTTCCCTCCAGTTTCCTGTATAAATGGAAGAAAATTGTGAAAACGTGTTTTCTAGGAAACTATGGAAAAATTTCCCTAACAAATACACCATTTGGTTTCTTACTACGACCTTGGAACAAGCCATGACTGGCGGTGAACTTTTCTGCAGGAGAGTGCATAATGCAGGCGGTGACAAGATTGCATGTAGATACAGCTGAAAGATGCTAATGACAGCAAAATAATTTGAAATGCAAAGGCGAAAGAAACCATGTGTAAGTGAAAGGAAACATTCATAATAACAGTAGGGACAAGCATAAAGCTTTCAGATATTTATATTTCTTATTTCCTTTTTCATTATGTGAGGTTAGTTCAAATAAAAATATTGTTAATCTCAATAATAGCAACACCTCAGTACCTCAAAGAGACTCAGGCCAAACAAGGTCTAGAGAAGTAAAATATATACAACTTTACCCCTATAAAGTACTACTCTAATGGGAGATTGTTTTCAACAAACCCCTTACCCTAAAAAGAAAGAAAGAGCAATATTTAAAAAAGAAAACTCATTCAAGTCATATAAAGTAATATTATACAAAGATGTGCAACCTTCATGAAGTATAAAAGTAATGACCTATTTCTGAAAGAATAGTGATCCATCCAAAAAGGCCATTTGGGTGGGCTGAATTGTATAACGAATCAGGTTTGTCTTATGCGCCCAGTACATTAGTATAATAAGGTTTCTGCAGTTCTCCAATTTTTTTTAATTTTATCACGTTAGACCAACAAATAAAATATTTAAATACAAACACATTACAACATGAATAATTTTTTCACATCAGGTTTTTTTTGGTTTTTTATACATTGGCAAAGTCTGGGGAGGGGCTGCCAAATTCAAACCCACGTCCCAAACTTGGCCAACTGCCACCCCAAATATTAGGCAAACTAGAGACCAGCATTTTCTTTTTTCTTTTCACATCAGGTTATCAAACAACTTGTATTAGTTAACCTTTTTGTCACATCAATTCAAAACCCATCCGTTGTCAGGCCTGCGAGTGAGTAACTATGACAATACCAACAATCCGAGCCTATTTCCAGATCAACGACTCAGCCACATGATCAAGTATGGGCACTGTGCCGCGTTAAAGCCACAAAAACATATTAGATTAAAAAACAGGATGGAAACCGTATCTCCCAGCTGTAAACTTGAGCATGTACTCAAGTCAATTTTGTTTTAAGTAACAACAACAACAATCTCAATGCCACAAGAGCTCCTACCGAAGCAGGGTCTAGAAGGTGAGATACACACAATTTTACCTCTTCACGGTGTTACACTAAAGAAAGGTTGTGTCCGAATGCCTTCAACCCAAAAAGCAAGAAGTAAGAGATCAAAATATAACAAAAATGCTGGTTTCAATAAAACTATCCTCAACATTTAAGCACATTAAATATAACAAATATTAGTATTATTTGTGGGGCTTGCACATTAAGGGATCTGTTACACAATAGTAAAATTATATGATCAAAACAACTGTTGCTCAATAAATGCAGAGCATCATTTTTGTTGTCCGCTCTTGCTCACTAGTGAAGATTTTAACGACAAGTATTGAACACCGGAGTTGTTTCGTTAAGCCTCTTACATTGATGCCTTTTCAGATCCAGCGAACTCAACCCTTTAGGTTCATACTCCACACACCTTAGGCACGACAAGCACCCATTTAGTATCATTTTATATTTGCAATTTTTCTCTCTTGAAAACTAAAAGCCACGTCTTGAAAATGATACCAAGAAAGGCCAAAGTCCCCCCCAAAACCAAAAGTACACTTTTTTATTTATATTATCCAATTTAAAATCTCACTAGGCTACAAGCCAGATCCACAAAATCAGCATATATGAAGCCTATGTATAAGCTCCAATGAATTTTATCCTAAAATAAATTAGCATTAGATTGAGTAGCTAATTAGACTTACATATCAATTGTTTTGCTCTCATACCTCCAACGTAGAATTATTACTAGACTCACTGTAAAATAATTAACATCTAATCAACCATTTAATTTCTCTAAATTTAATTAACTAACAGTATTTTTCAAAAGAGCGACTCAAAGAAGTTCATCCGATTAAAATAAAATTATTCTTCCCCTTCCACAAAACCGCAACTTAGATGTTCTCAGACAATCAATAAGAAACCCCGTGCTGTGTCCTCGGAAACAGCCTCCCTTCTGGGCAGCCCCAGGAAAGGAGAAGACTGCGTACATCTACCCCCAGACCCTGCTTATGCGGGAGCCCTTTGAGGCACTGGGTGGTTGTTGTTGTACCCAAAATTATAATTTAAACAAAAAAAACAAAAGCCACCAGCAGAACTCCGTATGGTAAGGGAAAATTAAAATAGAAGCAGTGTTGACTAATTTTACGAAGCTAGGCAGTTAGTTGCCTGTAACAAAGACAACACAAAATCTCCTGTGTATTACTTTGAAGAAATAAAAAGAAAAAAAATAATTTAAATAAAGTTGTAAGTACTACAGATTATTTTGAAAAGATCCATTTAAAGAAAAGAAAAATGAGCAGATGATACAAAACTCTCTCAAATCAATAGATCAGGGCAAAACAACAGCAGATCTGTCAAATTAGTGCAGGAAAATCAAATATAAAACCCATATATACAAATCTAACAGAAAAACAAAAAAACAAAAAAAAAAAAAACTACTAGTTACTGCAAAAAATAGTCATAAATCACTCAGAAATGAACAAACGCAGTCAAGAAATCATGGAACCACAAGAAAATCTGTAACAAATTGTTACCTCCTCTTCCTCTTCGACGCTGTCGTCATCATCATCATCATCATCATCATCTCCATCGTCATCCTCGTTGTCGTCATCATCATCCTCCTCCTCTTCATCATCAACGTCTACAGATTGTACTGTAGGACCACCAGAAGACTGTAGAATCTCCTGCTCCTCATCCTCCTCCTCCTCCTCTCCTTCTCCATCATCATCGTCGTTATCATCATCATCATCATCAACATCGGCATCTTCTTCCTCTCCATCATCATCATCATCGACCTCCTCCACTTCATGCTTCTTTCCGTTCATTCCTTTAATCTCCTCCTTCTTCGCCGCCTCAATTTCTCTCTCCTCCTCAATAACCGCCATCTTCAACTCACCTGCAACTTTGAGAGAGAATCGAAGAATTTTTCTGAAGGATTTGGAGATTTGAATCGGAAAATCGGCCAGAAATTGGAGAATTCTGGAGAGTAGAGAAGAGAAGGTAGGCGTTTCGTCGTTCGAAAGCAGTACCTCCGTACACGAAATCTCAGCGGTTCAAACGCGGGTTGGAGCGGATAGATGACGTGTCTGTAGATCGGACGGTTCTGGTGAGAAGTTGGTATGGTTTTGTGTTAATTGTAGCTCCATCGCATGTCACGTGAGAGGCGCGTGGACGTATCTAGGGTTAGGGTTTCTCTTTTCTATAAAATATAAAATATGCTTGGAATATTCCACGGATGATACTTCTTCATTGTGATGGGCCAATAAATGGGCCACGTCCACAAAACAAGCCCAAAGTCTAGCAAGGCCGACACAGAGAGGCGGTTTGGTCAATTAAGATTTTTAAGTGTATGAGGAAAAACGTATGTGGGCCCCACTCCGTCATTGTAACAGTCACTTGAGTTAGATCCATATCCTTTTAAGTGTAGCAGTCCACTTACAAGCCTGAGTCAATTAGATTTTTAGGCTTGAAACCCATGACTTGTAATAACTCGAATGAGTTAAAATCTAACAAGATTAAGATGAAGCAAACCGTATCTAGGTTACTGGATGAGGACTAACGCAATCAACGTCAAGACTTGGCGTCCAAAGCCCTTAAACAATAAAGTAAACCTAAGTTCACTTGACTTATTAAGTAGTGACACTAGCGTTAAGACCAATGCAATCGAGGTCAAGCCTTAACCATCAAAGCCTTAAACTAACAGCTCAATACTCAACTTGTCAATTGTGGGAACAGATTAAAACAGAGAGCTCATATCTGAAACGCAAACAATTGTATTATTCTGAAGAAAGCAAGTACAACAAATATCTACGCTATGCTAAGTTACGCTACTTCTAAGTAAAAGGCATAAGTGTGCTATAAAGAAACTTAAAGAAGTTTGTATGAATGGTGCTGGATACTTTACAACTATAATAATATCTCTTATTTATAGAAAATGGAAATAACTATTGCATCCTCATTCCCCGACATTTTCTTCCCACCTTTTCCTCAAAGCTCTTTTGGCGCACAAAATGGACAATAAACATGCCCTAAATTGGTGTGCTCTAGAGTCTTTCTGAAAGGCCCACGTCTCCTTTTCTTGTTGGAGTTCCTTTTAGATGTCCCACATTTTGTTGGACAGGCTTAAGGCTCACGTATCTGAAATTGCACTCCGAGTAACTGCCTTGAGCTTCATAACCACCTGGCTTGCAGCCTTCTGGGAAGTCCTTTAAGCTCGAGCTTCTTTCACTCCCTTCAACCACCTCGAATGGCTAACACCCTTAAAAGGGTTTTAAACTCCTATATCTTAACATTTAAAGGCCTTATATCCCTCGAGGATGGCCTAAGTGATAAGCGTGTGACGCTTTGCTTCAAAACGGCATTGTCCCAACTCCCTCGAGTTTGGAGTGTAAACAAGGTTAGCAGCAAAATATGTGGTCGGGACATTATCACAGAAGGTCTGAACTAGTCTTGAGTGGCGAAGACCTAGATCACGCATAATGTATCGAATCTAATCACACTCTACAATACTCTAAGCAACTGCACGATACTCTGACTCTATTATAGACTTAGCAACCATATGATGCTTCTTGGCTCACCAGGAAATGAGATTGGGACTAAGGAATAAAGCAAATCCTATGGTAGAGCCATGAATGTCGGGACACCCACCCCCAATCAACATCAACATAGGCAGCAATGGTCGTGTAAGATCCTGAGGAGATGTGGAGGCCCTGATCAGATGTATGTTTGAGGTACTGAAGGATATGCTTCACCATTTGTCAGTGAGAAGACCTGGGAGCATGCATAAATTGGGAAACGTGATTAACAGCATAACAAATATCAGGATGAGTAATGGTGAGACACTAGAGGGCACCTGCTGCACTGCGATACTTAGTCGAATCTGCAAATAGTTCCCCATCAGTCAATGATGATTGTACCTGATATGTTTTTCTATGTCTATCAAAATTTAATATAAAACCCTATCTATTAAACACGCCTAAATTGAAGTGTAGGACGAGAGGGTGTCAAGCCACAGGGACTAAGAGTGCGTGAATTTAATCTATGATCTAAATTGATTAAAGGAAAAGTGATATCTTTGTGTTAATTAATCTAGAAAACGACAATTAAACTAAAGTAATCTATTTCTAATCGAAAAAATATATTAAATTGGAACCTAGGGTTTCAAATCCATCATTAGCCAATTATTTTTTGCGTTAACTCTTAAATTGGGCTTATTGATTGTCACACGGGTAGTGTTTTAGGCTACAAGCTTCAACCTACTAAGGTAATGTTGTTAGTATTGCGTATTGACCCTATCTAACTAAAGCATAAGGAAAATAGGCTCTACCTAACGTATTGTTAATTATCACGTATTGACCCTATCTAACTAAAGCATAGGGAAGATAGGCTTTAATAAACAATTCGGTTAGTACTATTGCTTGATTAATTAATCCTAAGGCTCCAAGCACAAAGAATTAATTTATAAATATCAATATCAACAATTAAAGGTTACAAACTCAATAATCATATCAATTGAATAAACAATAAAAATATAGTACTTCAAAGTATTTATCTCAACCAAACAATTTATGTAAACAATGAAATTAACCCAAATTAAAAGTAAACAAAAGTAAAGGCTAAGATTTCATCTAACCCCAGAGAGCAAGTTAGCTCTCCATCAAGGATGATCCGGTGAAGGAGGAGATGAACGAACTCATGTCGGTCTTCACACTAATTTCGCTCTCGTTCCAATTTAACCAAAAAAAGAAAAATAAAATTTAATGAGAGAGAGAGAGAGCTGAGAGAAGAAAAACGCAGAGGCTGTGAAAGAGGTAGAGAATAGGCGAAGAGGGAGCAGAGGCGGTCCTAAAAGCTCCGAACAGGGACGACCCAGACCCCAATTTAAATCCCCCAAACCGACTTTTCTTCCTCTCTCTAAGTCCTACCGGATTTGGGCCGGAATCTGGTGGTGTTGGGCTGTGCGTTTGGCCTTGAAGATGATGACTTTGGGTCGAGGTGTGAACAGGGTCTGAGCTGGTTGGTGGTCGATGAAGTAGGGCCGTACAAGTGGTGTCGTGGGCTGCTGCTGGTGTCAGGCCCTGCGTTGCTATTGGGCTGGGCTGCGGGTTTTGGGTCGGTGAACAGTGTTGAGGATGGTGGTTGGGCTGAGCAGATCTGGAGGTTGAAGGTGATGAACAGTGTTGGCTCGGGTCGATGCGGGTCGAGCTTATACGTTCTTGTCCCAAATCTCGATTGACTTGATTTAATTGTTTATGCATCAAATTTGCCTCTTTTGCACCAACATTGGACAATTTTCGGAACTTTAATTTCAAACCTGTTAAACATAAAAATTGCCAAAATGAGTGTAGAACTATAATTAAATAGGTGCAAAATAATTAAAATAACAATTAAAGGATGCGTAATTACGAGACGTATCAGTACCTAGGTAGGAAGAGGAGTTTGCACCAGCTTTGCTTCAAGCATGTCATGCTTGCGAAGAAGGTCGAGCTTGAATTTATGTTGTAAAGTGATCATGTCGTAAAGGTTTGGCCTCAATGCCAAGGAAATAATGGAGAGGACCAAGGTCCTTCACGGGAAACGAAGTAAATAAAGTACCAATTAGGCACTACAGGTGGGATGGGTTAGAGCCAATGGGGATAATTTTATCAACATAAAGTAGTAGGCACACAAGCCCCACTAGGGATTGATATATTCAAAAGGAACAGTTAGCCTTATTACAGTGGAACCCAAGACTATAAAGAAAGGAATTGAACCCTATAAAACCAAGCTTAAGGTGCCTGTTTGAGCCCATAAAGGGCCTTTTGAAGCGACAAACATGATCAGGGAACTTAGGATGAACAAACCCCTGGGGTTGATTCATGTAAACTTCTTGTGGAATTGGGGTCCTGAAAAATTCAATTATCGCATTTTATATATTAATTAAATGAAATTATTTTATTTATTTATTGTCTGATTATGCTTTACGAGTCAAATACATATATAATTGTTTTCTAAAACAATCCATGAGATGGACGTAGTCCAAGATGACATGTCAAGTTTGGTTTAAATGGTCAATGAGATCGAGCCACAAATAGAGTTAAATCCAAGTAGTGATATGTTGTCAAAGTATATGTTCGTAGCCAATGACAATTTTGGATAACTTGTCCGATAAGATTATAATATAATATTTTAGATGACTTGTCTTGGTCATATGGATAGGAATCCAAAAGTGTTATATTGGTGTTGTCTATAAGATTGGAACACTGAGTTGGACCATTTGAATTTTTATTTCTTAACGGCTATCAGAAATAATTAATTATGTAAGACGTTAATCTAAAAAAATAGTATGAACTCGTGCAATGATTGTTTGTTGCTTTGATGTGATAAAAGGATTAGGTTACAATATATGACTTATATCTTACATGCGTTATTAGGGTTCATCAGAAACAGCCTCCGTTCAGGGTAGCTTCCGGAAGGAGGAAGGCTGCGTACATCTACCCCCCCCCCCCCCCCCCCCCCCCCCCCCCCCCCCCCCCCGGCGACCCTGCTTTTGCGGGAGCCCTTGCAGGAACTGGGTTTGTTGTTGTTGTTGTATCTTACACGTGTTAGATAACTACATGAAGTGTAGCAGGAAAAGGTATTTTGCTAAGATTTTATAGTCTCTTACGAGATAAAGATGTCCTCTTAGTTGATTCGTAAGCATACAAATAGATTCAAGAATCTTTGGCCATTTGAAATTAGTACAAAAATAGTTTTCTGTATTTATGAATTATAGGAAAAGGGCGAGTTAGGACTACGGTAAAAGATGTGAGAAAAATAACAATAGTAGTTAAAGTTATTTTTTTCTTATTGATATCTAATAGAGGGGTTGACTGTCATAATAAAAGTTATTTGAAAATTATTGTATAATTATATTTAATTCTAGAGTGCAGTAATATTTATTTAGTAGAATTAAATATTGCTAAATGGTAATCAATGTTATTGAAGTGCCGATAATTTGATTTGATCTATTTGAAGTTAGAATTAAATCATTCTTAAGGTCTCTCTACAAGCCTCTAGAAGTACACAGGTTGAAAATTATTTAAAATAAATTCACGAGATAAAATATTTATTCATAAGATGAATAAATTTATTTTTGCTAAACAAAATTCATTAGATGAATTATTGATTTATAAGATGGATAAAATTATTTTACCAAATAATATTCATGAGATGAATTTATACATGAGAAAATTTAAACAAAAAAAAAATCACGTGTTATACGATCCACAATCCATGACAACTAGGAATGGCAATGGGGCGGGGCGGGTACAGGGGGTGCCTCCTCCATAACCGTACCCGACACCCAATATCTATACCCATACCCGTTCCATACCCTCCTTAGTGTGCGTAGAAAACGATTATCTGTACTCGCTCATATTAGTTATTTAATACTATTTTCAGAAACCGGTTATATTTTTTTATAACATTAATAAATAATTTGGGTTATTTAATTTAAGAATATATTTTTTAATTTAAAAGATAACTATGCACAAAATGGAGGGGGTATGGTGGGTATGAGGTGGCGTTGGGGCATGGAGCGAAGTGGGGCAGGGCAGGTACAAAACTATGCCCGTACCTGCCCCATACTCGTGGTGGGTGCAGGGCAGGTACACCCAACACATACCCATTACCTGCCCTACTTATACCCATACCCGTCCTAAACGAGGTAGGTACTCGCGGGTAACCGGTTTTACCCGCTTCAATGCCATCCCTAATGACAAGCGAATGCCGCCAATCAGCGAACGTCACTGGGCGGACAATCGACTATCTGCACCATTTAGGGGTGGAGACAATCTAGGTATTTTTGATTTCTTTTATTTTAAGCTTTCTTTTAATTTTTGCAATTTTATTTATTCTTTTAATTTAATATTTATTATGATTAGATATTCTATGTCGTTATATATAGAGGTCATTAGATTTAAAATTGAAGAATTTTAAAATTGTTTGAGCTATGTTTGATCTAGCCAATTTAGAAAAAAATTAGTTTTAAAAAATAAAATTTTCCTAATAATTGGTATCATAGCCACCACTAATTATATTCATAATAGGAATGAGGTAAATATTAAGCATAATAAAATCTCATAAATAAAACTACAAATGAGAGAAATTGAGAATTTCATTAAAGGAAAGAATACCCGATTGTTGTTTTTAAAAGAGTCTACTAAAGAGATTGCCTATTCATCAAATTTAAATTGTTTAAATTAGGATAAATTTCAATTAACACTAGTGGGTGTATATTTCTAAATAACCTAACGAGATTAGATATTCAATTTAAAATATTATGATCTAATGGGATTAAAATTTTACACAGTTATTTATTTAAAATATATAAAAAAGGAATACGCAAGCATGATGGTTAGTGTAAGACCCGTGACACCAAGGATCGGGCACAGGTGTGCGCCTTGCGCCTGTGCCGTGTCAGATGGGCCGCCAAAGAATGGCATCGTATGGATGAGGTGCGCACTCAAGTAAGGGCGCATTAGGCCTCCACGGACCTAGGCCTAAGTGACGGACAAAGTGGGAACCGAGACGGACGCGGTCCCAGGACAATGTCATGACAAGGGCCAGGCACGGCCCAGGACAGTGTCGTGACAAGGGTCTGACACGACCCAAGACATGTCATGACAAGGGCCAGGCACGGCCCAGGACAGTGTCGTGACAAGGGTCTGACACGACCCAGGACAGTGTCGTGACAAGGGTCTGGCACGACCCAAGACAATGTCATGACAAGGTCCCGGCTGCGCCCCAGGCAATGTCTTGACAAGGACCTGGCTCGGGCTTTGACAATGTCAGGACATAGGTAGGGCGCGACCCAGACAGTGTCATGACAAGGGTCTGGCGCGACCCGAGACAGTGTCATGACAAGGTCCAGGGCACGGCACTGGGCCGGCCCAAGGACACAGATGAGTAGCGATAGGCACGGGCCCAGTGCAGGGCACTGGCCCGGCCCAAGCCCAAGTAGGCCCAAGAAGGCCCAATGAAGCCCGACCTTATAAAATGGTAATAATAAGCACGTGACACATATTAGTGACGGTTACCAAAGGAAAAGAAGCGGGAATAAGCATTGACTAGTTCAAACGAGATAAAGGCGGGAAAATGGAAGAGTGGGCTGAGGTGGATGTAACCGCTAGTTGAAAATCAGGCGCCTAAATTAATATAACATGTGCTTTGACCAGCTGACCTTGTAACCGCCAAGGCATGCGTGGGAAGAGTGGAGCACGGCTTTGAAGAAAGAGGGAAAATGGCGGGAACGGTTACCCCTTGTTCATGGGGTGGACCACGGCTATAAATAGATGTAATGGGCATTCATTTTGGACGGCTTGTAATCTCTGAAATATTAATAAGAAAAGCCTCTCCCCTTTGTGTGAAAAATTGTGTCTTACATTTCCCTTTGAATTTCCATTGTGTTCATTTCTTTGTTGTTGTTCGAGTTCGGGTGAGCAAACCTCACCGGGTACTTAGCTCGTAAAAAAACTGTGACAATTGTGGTATCAGAGCCTTGGTTACGTGAACGATGGCTGGAGATCAAAAATGAACCATTGAAGAAACTCAAGGCTAGCGAACGCATAGCCAGACTTGAGGAGATCGTTGGAACTGAAGGTGAAGACGGTGATAACCCTCCCCCTGGAACCATTTTCGAGCCAGGTTCGCTTGAACCGTGTGTCCAGACGCCGCTTACTTGCTGCCCGGTACCTGCGTGCTTGTAGTTGGCTTTGTGACTGAGTCTAAAATCAGGTTTGCCTATAGTTTTCGAATTTTCTCTTTGGCTGGTACTTGTGGGCTTGTCGTAGTATCGGTTGGGGCATTGCTTGGCGGGTGGACCTTGTCCCTCTCGCTTGTTCTAAGCTTTGTTGGACTAAGCACATGTGACTTGGGCGTGGATTGTGTGAGAACTTGTGCGTGCGGGTTATTGTGTGGGATTGGGTTAATTTTGAACCTCCTTATACTAAAAATTGGTTGGGCTGCGGGACTTTGGCCTTGTGTGACTGTTTTTCGTTGGTTAATTGAATTGTTGTATTGGTGGTCACCATGACTCAAAATCATCAAGAGCATGGAAAACGTCCTAAGACTAACGAGCGCTTGAACCGGATTGAAGAAATCTTAGGTTCCGAGTATAATGTCGATGACCTTCCTGCGGGAACAGTGTTGGGTGCCATGAATTCTTTGTCTAGTGAAATTGGGTCCCTTAAAGAAATGATCAAATCTCTAATTGCTGGCCAAAGAACTCCATCTCCAGCCCCTACTCCTCCTAGTGTATTCCGTAGGTTGGACCCTAATGGGGTGGACAATAGTTCCCCAAATGTACCTCATGTCGGTGAGACCTCCATTCCTACGGTGGAAAGCTTACAAAAAGAAATTTTGGTACTGCGTAAGACAATTGATGCAGGTACGTTTGGACTTGACAAGAGTAACATTAAAATTCCTACTCTGAAAGCCTTTTGGGGTGAACGTGATGCCAAAACCTTGGAGAACTTCCTTTGGGACATGGAACAATACTTTATGGTTGCCCATGTCCGTGAGGAAGACAAGGTTGTCATGGCATCTATGCACTTGATGGGCGATGCAAAGTTGTGGTGGAGAACTCATGCGTCCGAGGACCGTGCTGCTGGTCGCGCTGGAACTGGCTCATGGGAGGCCTTGGAGAAAGACCTTCGTGAACAATTCTTCCCAACCAATGCTTCTTGGTTGGCCCGGGAGGCCCTGAAGGATCTCAAACAAAGTGGTTCGGTTCATGAGTATGTAAATGCTTTTAGTTCCGTCATTTTAGAAATTAAAGATATGTCGGATGAGGACAAACTCTTTAACTTTATTTCGGGTCTTAAACCATGGGCTCAACTAGAGTTGAGGCGCCAAAAGGTCCATGACCTTGCCTCTGCTTTGGTTGCGGCTGAATCATTAATGGACTTTAATGTTGGACATGACTCTAATAAAGATCACTTTAAGAAGGGAAAGAAACATGGCTTTAAGTCCTTTAAAAAGGAGAAGGGTCATACCACTGAACCCAACAACATTAAAGTCTCATTCAAAAATGATGGGAATAACAAAGGAATGGGTCCTAAGTCTATTGCTTGTTTCATATGTGATGGTCCTCACTTTGCAAGGAATTGTCCTAACAAACAATCCTTAAGTGCTGTAGTTCAGCAGGACGATGATGAGGATGTGGATCTTGAGCCATCTCCATCTCACGTAAGGATGAGTTAATTAAAGCTGATGGACAAAAAAAAACAGGTTTCGGATGATGCGCAAGTGGCTGGTCATCCAGGTAGACTCGTGGGCTGCTGTTTACGCCTATGATTTATGCATGTTTCTATGGTCATATGTTTTGTTATGGGCTCCGTTGTTTTGGAGGTTTTTGGATGTAATTTTCATTTTATTTCGATGGCTTTCATTTATGTTGTTTCGATGATCGTTTATCATGGTATTGTGTGCCATACCTATATATGTTAATTATACATGCATGATGGATTATCGAATGTGAGGCGTCTAATGAGACTTGAACGCACCTTATTAACAAGATTGAGCCTTGAAAAGAATGAATGATGAATGATACAACTAACGGAATGTGACCTATGTGTTAACAAGGATGAGTTAAACAATGTTCAAAGCACCTAAAGGACTTGAGTGCATTAAGGATTGGTGGGCATTAGTTTGGATGAAACGATGTCAAAACACTAACGGACTTGTGCGCATAAGAAATTTTGCCAAGCCTAGTTGGTGTGTGCAAACCGTGGCCTATTGCGAAGCATGATGAGAACGAGATGTTGCCGGCACCCATGAACGACTAAAGGAACTGGATGGCCTAAGTTAGTTCTTAGGGTACTTACTCTTTCTGCCGAGAATGTAAGTTCGTCTGGTAGGAAGGTTCGTAAGACCCTTGACATTGGGATACCACGCATAGGGTGATGCCTGGCGTTAAGCATATCATGACTCAATCAGTGCTCCGACCTAGGTACTTGACGCACAAACCTCTAGTGTTTGAAGGGATGTTAGCGCCTATGTCCTGGCTGCGACAGGGGACATAACGGATCTTGACCCAAACATGACCCGGGGAGGGCATGCACGCTTGAAGCAGTGCATTGACATAGTAAAGGACCACCAGTCAAGAGCACAATTACGCTCAAGTGGGCACACGTTTGTTGTGCCGCACTAGTTAAGGATGGACCCATGACTAAGTGCAAACGCATGCGTTGTGACAAAATGAGACGGACATCAATAAGGCACAAGTATATACGCAATGCGTATCCTTTGTAAGGATAAACCGGGCCTAACGGAGATGAGCCTGAGCATGGCATCAACGGATTGAGGGCCATGCGCTTGTTGCACGGCCCTGAACCAAGGCGCGCGGGTCAGGAGCATTAGGTGCACAAGCAAGGACGAGGCACGAAAAGCTGACTCCAAGCGCAAGCACGGATGCGCTATGCTAGCGTGACAATGGACCTTCACCTAGGCGCCATATGGCACTCCTTGACCATAGGGTGTTTGGAACAAGAGACGAGACTTCTTGGTTCTTTGGAAAGGCACTCCTTTAACGGAGGCTACGTGGGAACGAGACGTAACTTTGTGGCTATTTGAGGACAAAGTTGCGGAGTACCTTAATACCCTTCCGAGGACGTCAGGTCTTTCTGGTGGGGGAGGTTTGTAAGACCCGTGACACCAAGGATCGGGCACAGGTGTGCGCCTTGCGCCTGTGCCGTGTCAGATGGGCCGCCAAAGAATGGCATCGTATGGATGAGGTGCGCACTCAAGTAAGGGCGCATTAGGCCTCCACGGACCTAGGCCTAAGTGACGGACAAAGTGGGAACCGAGACGGACGCGGTCCCAGGACAATGTCATGACAAGGGCCAGGCACGGCCCAGGACAGTGTCGTGACAAGGGTCTGACACGACCCAAGACATGTCATGACAAGGGCCAGGCACGGCCCAGGACAGTGTCGTGACAAGGGTCTGACACGACCCAGGACAGTGTCGTGACAAGGGTCTGGCACGACCCAAGACAATGTCATGACAAGGTCCCGGCTGCGCCCCAGGCAATGTCTTGACAAGGACCTGGCTCGGGCTTTGACAATGTCAGGACATAGGTAGGGCGCGACCCAGACAGTGTCATGACAAGGGTCTGGCGCGACCCGAGACAGTGTCATGACAAGGTCCAGGGCACGGCACTGGGCCGGCCCAAGGACACAGATGAGTAGCGATAGGCACGGGCCCAGTGCAGGGCACTGGCCCGGCCCAAGCCCAAGTAGGCCCAAGAAGGCCCAATGAAGCCCGACCTTATAAAATGGTAATAATAAGCACGTGACACATATTAGTGACGGTTACCAAAGGAAAAGAAGCGGGAATAAGCATTGACTAGTTCAAACGAGATAAAGGCGGGAAAATGGAAGAGTGGGCTGAGGTGGATGTAACCGCTAGTTGAAAATCAGGCGCCTAAATTAATATAACATGTGCTTTGACCAGCTGACCTTGTAACCGCCAAGGCATGCGTGGGAAGAGTGGAGCACGGCTTTGAAGAAAGAGGGAAAATGGCGGGAACGGTTACCCCTTGTTCATGGGGTGGACCACGGCTATAAATAGATGTAATGGGCATTCATTTTGGACGGCTTGTAATCTCTGAAATATTAATAAGAAAAGCCTCTCCCCTTTGTGTGAAAAATTGTGTCTTACATTTCCCTTTGAATTTCCATTGTGTTCATTTCTTTGTTGTTGTTCGAGTTCGGGTGAGCAAACCTCACCGGGTACTTAGCTCGTAAAATAACTGTGACAGTTAGCACAACGCGGAGCAGCGCGTGTAATGCACGCGCTTGCATGTTGCTTGGGTCCATGTCACCCATCCGCACATCAGCACGTAGACGAATAATACCATGACACGTGGAAGCAAGGGGATACCTGCACCAACTATCTAGTGTGTTGCTTGCGGGCATATAGAGCGTTGGCACATGTAGTTTGACCAAGATTTTTAGTTGCACATGCTTTCGTTAGTGTACGACGTCGTTTTATTTTGATTTTAATTTTATTTTTTTAAATTAAAATGAGATTCTAATAAGAATTATATAATAATCATTTCTAAATGCATTTAGGAAAAGCTTTAATTATTCAAACCTCTTTTAGGTATTAAGTGTTGTTATTCAAATAGTTTGATGACATGGTACTTATTAAATTTTAGGGTAAATTACAGAAAATATCCCCGACTTATGCTTCAAAAAGAGAAATCTCCCCCCAAATAAAATCACTCATTAAACCCCTTTCACTTTTAAGAAATATCACTTTGCCCCCAAACAACTTTTTTTTTTACCATTTTACCCCTCAAAATAAAATAGTTAAATATTTAATTTTATTTTTAGTTAAAATTTTATATTTTAAGAAAAAATAATAATTTTTTCATATTTATGGAAAAAAGGAATTTTTTATATTTATAAAAATTATTATTTTATTAATTATATAGTAGTGACATTATAATATCTACAAAAATAATATATTTTATCTTATAATATTTTTTATAAATATTTTTTATCTTATAAACTTATAATATCATTATTATAATTAATTAAATAATTATATCTGTTGTAAATATCTAAAATTTTTTAAATTCTATTATGAAAAAATATAAAATTTTTCAAATTTTTACTAATAATATAAAACCCCATTCTAAAAATATAATTAAACATTTGGCCAAATAGTAAAAAAAAGTTTCATGGAGGTTAAGTGATACATTTTTGAAAGTGAGGGGGTTTTATAAGTGCTTTTATTTGTGAGGAAGGTTTTCTGTTTTTAAAGCAAAAGATAGGAAAATTTTCTGCAATTTACTATAAATTTTATTCACATGTTTAATATTATGTAAATGAGTTTAAATATTATGTATAACGTGAATAAAGTTCGCAAGCCATTTAATATACAACTTTATGAATTTGATTTCATTTAGTAGGAGAATTTTTTCAAATAGGTGTAATGAGATTAGAAAATTCAATAGTTGAATTATTTGAAAAGAAAATTCTCATAAAATATCTAATGAGATTAGATTACATAGGTTGGATAATTAAAGGAACCCAATATGATGGGATCAAACCTTGATCTCAACTTGCCTTCAGGCGTCTTCTTGTTCAAAAAAAAAAAAACCTTGATCTCAACCAATATGATAACACGGCACCAGAAAAACGCAAATGGTAGCAAGTAATTGATGTGTTTGTATTAATATATCACTATAACTGTGAATTATAAGCTAATTACAGGTGTATATGAAGTATAAGAATTTGAAAGAGAGGAAGATAGGTTGAAGAAGAGCATTGAGGGAGAAAGGAGAGCTACAGAGAGAGAGAGAGAGAGATGACTAAACAAGCATTAAGATAATCCCTAACTCATAATTAGGGCCTTATTTGTACCCTCATGGCCCTAAGCTCAATTAGAGATAATTTAACTGGATTAATTAATGGAGGTAATTTCCACTAATAAATCCCTTAAATACCTCTAACTAAAGTCATACGTGTATGAATGCTGCCCCCATGAGTTGACCCTTGTCCCCAAGGGTCAAAGTCAAGGTATCGATGCTGTAAATCGATTAAAATTCCCATGTGGCTTCCTCTATTGGGCTGTTGCTCCAATGGACTAGCACCTGGGTCGCCGGTTGGCATCTACGATGAACCATATGTCGCTCTAATATGCGTTCCGGTGTAAGAGGTTGTGGATGAGGTGGCCAAGCATCCGGCAGTAGCGTGCTAACGACGGGGATGGAGAAGCAATGTTTAAGCAACAACACGTGCACGGTGTTGTGGATTTGGGATTACGGTGGCAGATCCAACTTGTAAGCGACAAACCCGATTTTTGTCAAGAATCTTGTATGGACCATAGATTCAAGGCGATAGTTTATGAAAGGCTCGGTGCTTGACACTGTGTTGGTGATATGGTTGAAGTTTCAGCCAAACATAATCGCCAAGCTCAAACTCACACTCTGACCGATGTGCATCCACTTGTTGCTTCATCCTATTACGGTCACGTGCAAATGAAAGTGAAGGAGTGCAATGGTCTCTTCTCGAGCCCTCAAGCTTCGGTCTATGGTCTTGACCGCTGACTCCCCGGGTAGGTACGACATGTGAATGGGTGGAGGTTGTCCATAAAGAATCTCATATGGTGACGTTTGAGCGGCATTATGGAAAGTGGTGTTATACCACCCATCCGCTAATGAAAGCCACTTGCTCCAATGAAGAGGACGCTTACCCGCCATACAATGAAGATAGGTCTCTAAGCAACGATTCAAGACCTCTGTTTGCTCGTCTAATTGGGGCTAGTATGACGATGAAAGATTAAGTTGAGTGCCTAACCTATTGACTAGCTCCTTCAATAGAATGCTCATGAAGATCGGGTCCCAATCGTTAATTAATGTGTCCGGCATACCATGCAAACGGAAGATGTGATCGAGATATAATTGTGCAACTGAGGCTGTAGTGTACGGATGGCTGAGAGCAATAAAATCAGCATACTTGCTAAGGTGATCAACCATTACAAGTATGACTGCGTGCCCTGAGAAGGAGGTAGACCCTCGATAAAATCTAAAGAAACACTGCTCAAAATTGTAGTAGGAACGGGTAGAGGTTGCACTAAGCCCGGTGTAACTATGGTTTCATACTTCTTTCATTGACATGTAGCACAACATCGAATATAATCACAAATATAATACTTCAACCCCTTCCCATAAAACAACGTACGAGCCCGATGGTAGGTCGCCTCTACCCCAGAATGACCTCCCATTGCTGAATTGTGAAGCCATGGTAAAATGCTTTGTCGCAAATCATGATCATCCCCAACCACAGTTGACCTTGTGGACATAACCGCCCTTGTTGCCATGAAAACCGAGGGTGGGAGAGGGAGTCGGCTTCCGTATCGTGAATGAGCCTCACTAAAATCGGGTCCAAGGCCCACGAGGGCTGTAGGTGGTCATAAAAATCACAAGAAATAGTAGAAACGGCCATACATAAAATCTCAGAGCCAATAACTTGCGATAGGGCGTCCACAGCACAATTTTCGAACCCCTGTTTAAAAACAATGTTGTAATTAAAGCCCATAAGGCAGGAGAGCCAAAAATACTGAAATGAAGTCAAGAGTTTCTGTTCTAACAAATATTTCAGACTCTATTGATTAGTATGAATCATGAAATGGTAACCCGTGAGGTACTGTTGCCATTATCAATTGTGAAAACCACAACAAGAAGCTCTCGCTCATATACTGATAGAGCCTGGTGCTTTTGTGTGAGTACCCGACTGATAAATGCCAAGGGATGATTATTTTACATCGGGACCGCATTGATACCACTCCCCGAAGCTTCTATTTCAATGACAAATTCCTTTGAAAGTCCGGTAAAGCGTGGACGGGTGCGGTAGTAAGAGCCTTCTTAATCTAGCCGAAAGCATAAGTGGCTGCATTGGACCATTCAAATGCTTCCCGCTTGAGCAAGCAGTCAAAGGTCGAGTCAATGTGCCATAATTCAGAATGAAGCGTCTGTAGTACCCGCTCAAGCTAATAATCCTCGAAGTTGCTAGAGGTTCGTAGGGATCGGCGAATCACGAATAGCTTTAGGTTTCTCAGGGTCGACCGAGACTCCCTCATGTGACACGAAATGACACTTGGAATGTTTGACAAAAAATCGGTTGTCGCGCAACACCCGAAATAGTAATCGAAGGTGAATTAAGTTATCATCGAAGAAAACGAGGACAAACTTGCAGTGGAATAGTTAAAATATGTCATTCATGATGCTTTGGAATGTTGAGGGTGCGTTCGTCAACCCGAAAGGTATTACGGTAAACTCGTAATGCCCGAAATGCGTATAGAAAGTGGTTTTGTGAAATATCATCATTTGACATCCGAATTTGCCAATACCCGGACCAGAGATCGAGCTTTGTGAAATAGTCAACGCCACTGAGCTCATCTAACAACTCTTCAATGATCGGAATCGGGTATTTGTCTTTATTAGTCATTTTATTGAGGGCCCTATAGTCGATCCATAAGCGCCAACCATCTTTCTTTTTCACCAAAACTACGGATGACGCGAATGGTGAGGAACTAGCTTGAATAATTCCGGAGTCGAGCATCTCTTGAATCAATTTTTTAATGATGTCCTTTTGAATGAACGGGTAGTGATATGGGCATAAATTAACCAGGTTACTATCCTCCTTCAAAGGTGTGTAGTGATTGAATTCGGGATGATGAGGTGGAAGCTCAGTAACCCTGGCAAATAACCCCTCAAATTCAGTAATTAAATCTATTAGTTTTGTAAGGGAAGCATCAGTAGAGGCAGCAGGTAACTAGAGTGCAAATATGCTTGGGTGTGCAAGTATAGTAATGTTTATGGCAAACAGAGAAATCTCCGAAGCTAATAATTGTGTCAATAATGTAACCGAGATGGTCCAGAGATGATCACTGTGCTCCCCTTGAAGTTGAAATGTACGATCGTGCTAGGTAAACTCCATCACTAGCTCACGAAAATCTCATTGAACATTTCCCAAAATCTGAAGCCATTTTATACCCAAGACCATATGACATCCCAAGAGGGATATAACTAGAAAATCTGGAATGAACTTCGCATCTTTCATCTTCCATCGTAAATTCCGGCAAATGCCTCTGATGTTAACTACTTCCCATCAGCCACCATCACTGGAAGGTGTCTTGACTCGTCAACTACACATCGGTGTTGTTTGCCAGTAAGCAAATCAATGAAGTTGTGCGTGCTTCTGCTATCGATAAGGATACTAATTGCTCGTTTGTTGCATAATCCTCGAACTGTCAATGTTTGACAATGTGTCACACCTTCTAGTGCATGAATTGAGATGTGAGGATCGGAATTTTTGGGACTGGCTACTGCAGATTCGGCCAAATCATGTAGGATAGGGGCAGGCGTGTCCTCAACATCAGTAATAAACTCATCTTTATCAACTTCACCTCGATAAAAATGAACCCTCCTCCTCATGGGACAGTGATGACCCGGTTCAAACTTCTCATTGCAATAGTATCACAAATTTTTAGCCATGCATTCTTTAAGTTCAGCGGGGGTAAGCGGGCGTTGACCTTGGTTTGGGTTCTTTATATGGTTGGGTGTTGTGTTTAAGCTTTGGGGTCGAGGGGTTGTATTGTGGCTAGGCATGGTGGGGGGCATTGTGTTAGCGTTAAAAAGGCTATTTCTAGTCACATTGATAGGTGTAGAGAAGATGGGGGTCATTTTATTGGAGCTATGACCCGCTATTCGCTCTAGACAGGCGCAATTCTGTTCCTGCAATTTAGTTAATACTATAGCATCCTACAAATTTGTAGGCTTAAACAACTTAAGCCACCTTGCAATCTCGTCCTTCGAACCACCCATAAACATACTCACTTGTTGGAGCTCACTCAATCCAAAACGACTCAACAACAACTCAAAAGCTTCAGATATTAGCACTATGGCCCAGTATTTTTCAGTTTAGTTAGCTCAGTTAAAGGATCTTGGTTACTATTCGAAAAATGTGCTCAAATCTTAGCGGAGTAAATCAACCAAGGGATGATAGGGCCAAGCAGCCGTGTAAGCATCATGCCACGCAGCCGCCTCCTCCTCCAAAGCCATGCTAGCAAGCATAGACTTGGATGTTTCGGGAGTTCTGATGAGAATGCAAAATGTCATATTTTTCTCCCTTAATATTTAGTCTTTTATACTCATTTGGTGCCTAAATGTACTCATTATTCTTATATTTTGATTTAGGATGCAAATGGAGGCGTTAAGTGCAAAACAAATCTAATTGGGCGATTTTCGACAGCTTCGACATCGCTTCGTAATCTGGGCATAACTCTCTCTTTCGAGCTCCGAATGAGATGATTCAAAATGCTATGGAACGCCAAGAAAAAGCTCTACAACTTTCATGTTTTGAGTTTTGAAAGATACTGGTTGAATCAACATCGAAATCGGGCTAGAAGTTGCTGCACCTGCACTGTTGACGTTCTGGAACGTTTCTTAGCCTACAAGTCTAATACGCAGATTTGACACGGTTTATTTTCAGGAAGCTTCCAGATCTGGTGCACGAAAATAACGGCTGAAATAACCACTTTTCCATTTATATTAAGATTTTATTTTATTCTTAATTAGTCAGATTTGAAAGTTGTTATTTTAGGATAATATTTAGCATATTTTTAGGAGATTTGGTAGGCTTCTAATAGGTGAATTAATGTGTCTAAAGAGGGGAGAAATCATCGGACTTAGTACGCCTCTTTTCTCCCCTCTTCTCTAACTTCTCCTTCGAGTTTTCATCATGGCTCTGCATGGCTAAACTTTTATAATTAGTCGAAGGAAACGGAAGCCTGGGAATCAATAAAACTGTGAGATCTAATTTGGTTTTTTTTATTGTTAAATTTATGCTTTGAGTATCGGATGTTTTTCTGATCCTATTTTCATGATTGTCTCGTTTAATTACTAGGGGGCCTACTAGTTTATTATTCGTTGCAATCTACTGCTAGATTAGATATCAAATCCGTAATTGTTTGATCCCTCTAATTTGTGAAGCAACTAAGATTTAATGATTTGTTGCGTCAGAAATTATTAGATCTAAGGAAGAACGCTCGACTAAATTAAATGCAACCGCTTGTGCTTGTGTTGATTAGCTTCATAGATCTCTCTAATTCTTAAGGCTGCTACTAGATTAAGCCTTTAGCGCTTGTCTTGGGTTGTTTAGTAGTTAGGATTAATTAGATCGCTTGTTTTCTAATTAACTGCGACTAAGGAGAGATAGGAAAATAATTCCAACGGTGAATATTCAAGGTGTGAATTGATATATACTTGCATTGATGATCAGTTGTAAAATTCCGATGGTGGATGTTGACTTTGACCAAGGTTTGTTCTTTTGATTGATTTCAATACTTCAATTTGAATTGTTCCTCAATTGTTTTTCTTAAAATTGTTTTCGTCAAACTCAAACCCCCACTTCTCCAATCCTTGTTCACGTAGCATAGAACTAGGCTACATACTCTCCGTGGGCACGATCCTTACTCGCACCACTACATGTATTTTTAGGAGTATAGGTTTTATATTTGGTTGCCTGCGACAGCACACCAAGTTCCATCTAACACAAAATATCATTCACATCTCTGTAACCAGATTTTAACTTCGGAACCATTGAATCATGGAAATTCAATCTTAGTTAAACGAGTGGGTATACGATAATTACCCTCATGAGGACCAGGGGATTGGAGTCTTTGACAAATAGTCAGCAGTGCGATCGACGGGGATCGGATTAATGGGGGTTCCCTCATTCACGTTGCGAATCCTATCGAACTCATCAAAGAGAGACCTGCACATATCGGAAGGATCGAGCGGTTGATCCTCTCTTCCGGTCCTCCTGTTACTTGCACCCTAGTTGTTCATCATCTGTTATGATCCGAGAATCCAAAGCATGAGCTATTGTGACCTGGCTACTGTCATGCTGCTGTTGGCCTATTGCGGTTGGTGTTTTGGCTGCTATTTGATGATAGTTTAGTGTAGGGAAGTTATATTAGCTTGGGGGTATTGTAACTAGAATAAGTCTTGATGTAATTAGTTGCATAAGTCTCATGTTAAGTCATGTAGTAAGTGAACTCTAGTGGCATGTAGCCCAGGGGGTCAATGGCCGGTCAAGGTTGGCGGCTAATTAGTTAGATGGCAGTTAAGTCGGTTAGCTTGGTCCACATGCATTGTATCTCTAGATATTTTAGTCTTAAGCCATCCTAGGAGGAAGTAGTATAAATAGACGGCTCTACCTTGTAATCGATAACAACTTTGATGAATGAATTTGATATCTTTTGATATCTCTCTCTACTTTCTCATCTCCTTTCCCTTCTTTCTCATCTAAACTCTAAACTCTCAACTCTCTTCTCATCTCATACTCTTACTATCCCAACCAAGGTTAAGGATCAAGAGCAATCTTTGAAACCTTAACAATTGGTATTAGAGCCTTAATTTGGCTTCCGAATCAAGCTCTAAATCAGAAAAATTACAAAATCTGATTGATTGTGTTGCAATTAATCAATAAAAATAGTTGTGATATAGATTTAGTTCAGTTTTATGTGATCGAGAATTCAGTTATGAATTCTGATCTTGAAGAGTTGTGAACTGCAATACTGACCTGTAGGTGCCTAGGAGTTGCTTCGGTTGGGATTAAAATTGATCGAATTACATTGAAGAAAGTTTAATTGATCAGTATTTGTTGATTACATTCAACATCAAAGCTGATTCAGATTGAATTCAATAGGATTGATCAAGCATTAACTACTGAAGCAAAGCAGTAGTCGTTGAAGTTTGAGTGCTGAGCTTAATTGTTCTTGATCAATTATTCATTTGATCAGTTGGAGAAGAAGTTAAAAGTGAGCTATTTGATCTACATTACACTTGATCATCATCAGGAGATCAGAAACAAGCTGATTTGAGGTTTATTCAGATTTTATAATTCAGAAATTGAGGTTGAGGTAACCGTTTCTGAACTACAAGTTACATACTCGATCCGAATCTGCTTTTGTTGCTGAATTGTGATGAAATTGTGTTGATAAGCATAAAAGTGGTGAGAATTCATCAGAATCTGCGTTTGATTCTTAAGAATTATATGTTATTGAGTCGAGATTTGCTTAGACGAAAATCTGATATCGAATTGAGCACCGTAAGTGAGAAATCTGACTTCGTCCTTGAAGATTTTGGTGAATCGCGTGTTTAAATCATCGCTACAGGCAAGAATTGAACCTATTACAAATTCTTAGTCTGAATTATTCAAGAAAGTATCGCAGTTAGGGTCTGTTCGAACTCTCTGTGTGCAAAAATCTGCATGTTAGGGCTTGTAATCAGTGACGATTGTCGAACCGATAGCACGGGATTGTTTGTGCAAACGAAGGAGTATAATTTCTTTAAACAATCATCAGTTGAAGTGATTCGAATCGAATTTTGTCTCCCTGCGAATTGAGTTGGTTCTTATCTCTGCAAACTAAGCCATCCTAATCGAAGCTTGGTTGTTCATTGTCAACATGGCTAGTGTGGCTGATGTCATCTCTTCTCTATCAGAGTTCAGAGAGCTTGTGAAGCAAACACAACAAGAATTGAAACAAGATCTCAAGGAGATTTGGCAGGAGTTTTGGCAGGAAATTAAGGATCCTCAGATTGCAAACAGCAATCGAGATTATGTTGGTGTTCTTGATGCAAATGAGTTTCCGGAGCTAGTGGATAGCGTTAGACAACAAGAGTTCAATGTTGAGCAAAAAGAGAAAGTGGAATCTGTTGCTGTTGGAGATAAACTCGACCACGATAATGCCGCAATTGATGAACACAGGTTAGAGGTATCTGAGTTTAAGCAAGTTGATCATTATGAAGACTCTTTGCTTGAGTTAGAGTATTTTGAAGATGACGAGCTACAGCATGACATGCTCCCAGAATGGGAATACGATTTTCATGTCATGGGAATGATAAAGAATGCAAAGAGTACAGTGAAAAAAAATCATCTTAACGACTCATTGAAAGATTTTTGGGGTAAAAAGAAGATTACAAAGCCGAAATTGAAGCGTGAGATTGTGTGTCAGCCAAAGGAGCTTCTGAATTCAAAAGAACAGTACAATGGACAACCTGTGGTTGCCTTAATTGAGTCCAATTCAGTTATGGGACATCTGGATGATCCACAAGAAGAAGTTAGGCAACAAGAACTAACTTAAGATCCTGATTTTGTCGATGTATATGCTAGTATACTAGGGTCGGGTGCAGCCGAATTTCTGAATTCAACTTGGGAAGTTGATGTTACTACTGTAGTAACAATGGAAGCACCACAAAATGTGTTAAGCACTTCGCCAAGGCATCTTGATTCTCAAGATCAGCAATTGCTTTGTGCTCATAGTAATGTAGTTGATGCAAAACAAGGTTCACGGAGTGGAGAAATGGTGTGTTCAAATACACATTCATATGACGAGTTGCTTCCTGATCCGGGAGAAGATTCTCAAGACCGTATGAAGCCGAAAAGAGTTGATTTTCTGCTGAAAAGAATTACTCAAGCTGCGAGAGTGCGTTTCAAGGTTCAACGAAGGAGAAGCATGGTGTTTATACAAGCAATTGATTTGTTGAAGGTGTGTAAATTCAGTAAAGCATTGAAACAGATTCCGGTTCAGACCAAAATTAGTACAATCGATGCTTTAGTTGATGTAATTGATGTTGGAAGTCCCTTTGATCAGGGAAAGGTAGATCATGATTGTAACAAGCTGAAACATGAGGCCGAGTTGAAGGAAGGGTTCAAGCAAACTGCTAGTATATCTACTAAATTGAAAAGAACGTTTGCTGCGTTAGACTAGACTAATGAATTAGTCGGATGCAAGGTTCAGACATTAGATGTTGAATGTGTTCTAGTATTAAATAGTTGAAAAATTGACTATAGTAGTGATGATAAGACATTTGACAGAAATGTTTAGTCTGCGGATTAGGTAGCATGAGAACAACTCATTGGAAATATGATAAACACTGGATTTTTTTAAGAAAGTCTAGTTCAAGAGCATGTCATATGATGATGACTTATTTAATTGAATTAGAATTCTTGATGCAAATATTGATAGCCAATCTCAATAGCATATGATCCTGACTTACCTATCAAGGTCTTCCAATCAGTTGAGGCTCAATACATTAAGTAATAGTGATTACTCGTTGTCTGAACTGATGAAAATACAGTTTGAGAAAAAGGTGTCACGAGAACTAAGGGAAGAGTCCTTTTAATGTAAGCATCTATCTCAATGATTTAGGAACCTCTAAAAGGTAACATAAAACATAAGCCAAAATAGTTTTGTCTCTTTTATAAAAGCACTATACATTAGTATTTAAAAGGAACTGCCTAGGTACTTAGATACTGTTATTGCTAAGACTGAAAAGCCAACATGACACGATATTCAATATCATGTTTCCTCTAATTGTGACTTGTAGGTACTTCACTAGTCACCTGGTGAGAGGGCTTTCAGAAAGGGCTCCAAAATATAGTAGTTTAAGTCAAGAAATGTAGTTTTGACTTTCAATAACTTTCTTAACATACCATTTTCTCTAGAAATTTGATTTCTATTCACTATTTATTTTAAAATAGCTTTTCTCTTATTTTCTAAAAAATAGACTGATCTTTAAGTAAATAACGTGCCTATTTAAAAGGACATATTGGTGGATAGTTCACTAATTTTAATCAAAACTATGTTAATGGCAATTTATTCGTGTAATACAAGCAAGGCTGCGTAATCATGTAAAAGAAAATTTTCCTGAAGACCATATAGCTCTTTAGTGGCACTTGATCTTAGGTCACATTAATCTAGTATGATTTAAAACTAGTTTGATTCTTCTTATGGGATCATTAAATTCGAAAATAATAACTAGTATGTGAATTATGTTTGAATTAATGGTGATTGAAAAGACTTTAACAGTAAAGGCAATAGAGCTACTAAGCTATTACAACTTGTTTATAAAATGTTTATGGACCACTAAAAGTTTAAGTGAGCGAAAGTGGTGAGTATATCATAAAAGTTTGTGAATGATTATTCAAAAAGTTGATATATGTATAATATACCTATATTGGATCTTTTGAAAAGTTCAAAGAATTAAAGACTAAATTTGGGATCTGTGAGGAAATTATATCAAGTCACTTTGATTAGATTGAAGTGCTGGATTTTAGGAGAATTCTTATTTTTCCTTACCATAAAGTGTTCTGGAAAGGATCTATAACGTGTTATAGAATATGGTAAGACTTATATGATGAGTCAAGTCTACATATTAAAACGTCTATTATGTAAGAGGTGTTTGTGGTAACCCTATAAGTATAGAAGTTAGCTTGTGTTAGATAAATTGATAGTATGAGATATTATATCCCAACAACATGATACTACTTATAGTTTAGATAATGTATTAGATATATCTTCAACCATGTTTGGTTTTGATGAATTTGGTCAGTGAGCTTATTTATCATTTTGAAGTTCTGTAAGCGGTGGGGTTTGTTAGGATGACCTGAACTCAAGCTTTAGCTATACGCCCGCCTTGATATTCCCTGCGAGATCACACAAATGGTTAGAGGGGCCCGTGGAGCAACCCATGGGGGGCCCTCTGACGCTCAAGCTAGTATGAATATTATAAATAGAAAATAAGGACAAGTAATAAATGAAATAATAGAGATAAAATACTTAGCCTGAGAGGAGTAAGGTGTTTGAACAATTATTGCTCTAGAGAGGTGATCTGTTTGTGGTGTTTAGTAGGTGATTTGGAAGAAGCTAAACTCAAGCTCTCTTAAGGATTATCAAGATCCTCTTTTGCCCCTTTGTTTCCTTCCCTCCATATTCCTTTTTATAGCATAAGTTGGTAGAACTTAGGTGCCCTATGTGGGGTAGATGAAGGGACAAGTGTTCTTTCTTTTCTTATAAGATAAGCTTTCTTTTATCAATATTTATCCTTCTTTTTGGATGTGTTTTAAAGGGGATAAAGTAGGCGAGTTGTGTCAAATGGATTAAAATGAGCGTGTTGTGTCATTTTATTTTTATCGGGCGAATTGGGTTGATTTTACCCCTGCTAGGTGAATTATGTTGATTTTACCCCTCCTGGGTAAATTGCATTGGTTTTACTCCTACTGCGAAAATTATGTTGATTTTTCCCCTTAATAGGCGAATTATGTTGATTTTGCCCCTACTGGGCGAATTGTGTTTATTTTACCCTTATTGGGCGAATTATGTTAATTTTGTCTCTACTGGGCGAATTGTGTTGATGTTTCTCCCTACTGGGCTTGTGTTGATCTTTTTCCCTACTGGGCAAATTATATTGATTTTTCCCCTTACTAGGAGAATTATGTTGATTTGCCCTTACTAGGCGAATTGTATCGGTCTTTATCCTTACTGGGCGAATTATATTGATCTTGCCCTTTACTAGACGAATTATGTTGATTTTGCCCTTATTAGGCGAATTGTGTTGGTCTTTCTCCCTACCAGGCGAATTGTGTTGATCTTTCTTCCTACTGGGTGAATTGTATTGATCTGTCTCTCTACTGGGCAAATTATGTTGATTTTGCCCCTTACTAGGTGAATTATGTTGATTTTGCCTTTATTAGGCTACTTGTGTTGGCCTTTCTCCCTACTAGGCAAATTATACTATTTTACCATTACTTGGCAAATTGCCTTGTTTTACCTTTACTGGGCGAATTGCGCTTTTTAAAATTTTTTTCCAAATAATTGCTCGTGTAACCTACTTGCCCATCTATTATAGCAAGCTACTCAATTATAGTTTACCAACATATTAGTCCCCCTATTTCATGAGCGAACCTTGGTCATTGCAATTTTGGTCATGAAGTAATGAACCTGTTTTGCTCTCAACTTGCTACTGCACATTGTTTTCTTGAGTGATGGAGCTATTCAGTGTTTTGTTTTGGCCCTTCATAATTGTTATTCATGTGTATTTTAATTTTTACTCCAAATCAATAGAGTGTATAATCTGGATAAGATGTGTAACGAGGTATTTTGACACTTAACAGGATGTTTAAGACATTACGACTTGTAAATGAGCGCATGACCCATCATGAACTTTAATAGGGTGTCTACCATAATCGTGGATCTTGGTAGAGCGTTCTATGTTGCAGCTCTTTTTTGTGTAAGAATGTTTAGAAGAGTCTGGTCCTCTAAGGCTTTTTGAAACTTTAGAGTACTCAAGCGTTTTTTCCCTTTATACTATTAAGTGCTCATGGCAATTCAATCTCTATGTGATAAACATGTAAGAATATCACTATCATGATTAGCCCCTAGGTATATTCGCATTTGGTTAGTAACATTCATAAAGCGATGAGTGTGATGCATCAAGCTCATGTTGCTTTGATAGGCAAAGACACTTCTAGCTAGAGCCTGAGGTGGTTGAATTCATACACCATGTTGGTATACTGGTGATAGGTGTAGCCTGTTTAGACAAGATTAAAGTGCCAAATATATTGCATTGTTTGTTTACTGCCCAAGTAAACAATATGTGATATACCGCAATGTAGTTAACGTGATGAGTATATCCCTGAGGGGTGTTGCGCTCGTCGCAGGTGATTGCACCAGGGCAGACCATGGTGAGGAATGTTGCACTAGTTGTAGGTGATTGCACCAGAGCAGACCATGGTGAGGAATATTGCACCCGTTGCGAGTGATTGTACCAGGGAGGACCACAGTGAGGAATGTTGCACCCGTTGCGGGTGATTGCACCAGGGTGGACCATGATGAGGAATGTTGCACCCGTTACAGTTGATTGCACAAAGGCGGACCATGGTGCTGAATGTTGCACACGTTGCGGGTGATTGCACTAGGGTGGACCATGGTGAGGAGTGTTGCACCCGTTGTGGGTGATTGCACCAGGGCGAACCATAGTGATGAATGTTGCACCCGTTGCGGGTGATTGCATCAGGGCAGATCATGGTGATACGTACGCACTTAAGTGTCATGTATAGAATATCTGGATGAAGTCAAGGTAGCAAGCATAATCGAAATAGTAAAACCACACAGGGTAGTATTCTTGTTTAATGATGAGCATATCAAGGACATATATCAAAGTAAAGACAGGGTGCTGGAATTAACACTACTTGAGGGCTGTTACATGCCAAGCAAGAAGTGAATCAAGCGTATGGTATATCATTCCGAAAGGATGTCTTTGATTAGCACTGGTTTACCTCTGGCATTCATCTATGCACTGATGAACTTGGTATGTCTCCTGTTTAATGCAAATAAATAATTGCATGAATAGTGATTAGCCATATTCATATAATACACTTTGCACTTGAATATTACCCGAAGGACGTGATTTGTCATATAGACTATTGTTAACTTTTGAAGCACTTATGCCTAATGAGCAGCTTAGTAACAACCAGCCCAATATCTTCTTGTCATGACACTTATTTCTAAACAACACCTATTACTAAATTGAACAGGCTACAACAGGAGTTTAAAGTGGGCTGTAAGAAAGTCCAAGACCATCTTAAAGCAGGTCATTATGGATATTGAACTAGTTCATCTCATTCCTAGCTTTTTGTTCAAGCTGCCACACTCTGAAAGGCTTTTTACTAGTGAGTTATCATTTATGTTCATATATCACTAACTTGTGATTCTTCTTTTTGAGTGGGTGGTTAATAAGTGCCTAGAGTTAGGAAGATAAAAGCGATCTCTTGTATTATTTTTCTTAAGTTATTGACCAATAGTAGTGCCCAACTAACAAAGAATTAATTAAGGTGTGCGTTTGTTCAGGCATAGTAACATGTGTGGTCCATGTTGGACCTTCCTACTAGGAATAGTTTATCGAGCTGCGACGAGCCTCCGAGTTCTGTAATCGTAGCTTAATCCCTTATGGGTAATAAAGCCTTACAGATATGTCATTCCTTTAAATAATGTGGTTTCAAATTACTGATTACGTGCCACCATTGTTTCTATAGGATTATAAAAGTGGTTAAGAAAATAAAGATAATACCTTACGTTGCCCTTATTAAGTTGTTGACCAGTTATGGTATTAGAGAGCTTAGCAGAAGGTTGGTGGGAGTGTGAGTTGCTCTGGCGTAATAAGAAACGCGGCTTATTTCAGATTCTCTTATTGGAAATATTTTATCAAGTTGAGATAAGCAACCAACTTTGACAATTATAGTTTGATTTATGACGAGTAGCGAAGTCTTCCGGATATGCCATAATGTTCTATAATGTGGCACGATTGAGGATGAAGTTCATTAGCTTTGAAAAGGATTGCCCCTTATGGATGGCTAATTCTTGACTTGTAATTGTTTTTACCTACTTCGCAGCGTGCAAAAAGAATGTACTTTCAACAATTGCTAATTGTGAAGCTTCTTGATTTTGAAGTCGTTTAGCCTTTGTGTCAGAGATAATGCCTAGCCTATGACCTGGGGGTGAAGTCCCATAGTCGTGAAAAATGATTTGTGCCATCAAGATGAAGGGGCCAGAGTTGTGAATCGAGACGAAGTCCCTCAGTCCTAAAAGGATTCGCACCACCGTTGGAATGAAATGAAATGACTGAGGCAAAGTCCCTTAGTCCTAAAATGATTTATACTATCATTGAAATAAAGTTCAGACTATGAATAGGGATGAATTCCCTAGTCCTAAAATTATTTGCACCACCTTTGAAATGAAATGAAATGACCGAGGCGAAGTCCCTCAGTCCTAAAATGATTTATACTGTCATTGTAATGAAGTTTGGAATGTGAATAGGGACAAAGTCCCCCAGTCCTAAAATGATCCGCACTATCATTTAAATGAAGTTCGGACTGTGAATAGGGACGAAGTCCCCCAGCCCTAAAAAGATTTGTACTATTGTTGAAATGAAGTTCGGACTGTGAATAGGGACGAAATCCCCCAGTCCTAAAATGATTTGCATTATTGTTGAAATGAAGTTCTGACTATGAATAGGGATGAAGTCCCCCGGTCCTAAAATGATTTGCACAATGAAATGACTGAGGCGAAGTCCTCTTGTCCTAAAATGATTTTCACACCACCATGGATAAGGAATCACGAATGAAGACAAAGTCTTCCAGCCCCTACCACTTATGAAATTATTTTTATCGTGGACACATTTTTGAAAGTTTACCTTACTTGATTAGCCAGGCTAAATGGTATTTCCCGAAAGGTACGTAGCATACAGCCACGTCTGATTTCAGGAGATAGTGATATTGCGCAGCTTATGAAGTCATTTAAATATGTGGAACTCCTTTTTTACTAAATAACCCTCGCTAGTGCTTTCTAGGTGAATAATTGCCATGCTAGCACACGGTGAGCAGCTTGTGCCATAACAACACATTGAGTTCCCCTTTGATCAATTATTTGCTTTGGGATTTTCTTCGTAGGTGTATAGAATATGCCAATAATGAATTCATGAAGTAATTGGATTAGTTATGGATAGAGAGAGACAACACACATGCCTTGTGAATTCCAAAGGAGTTATGAGGTCTCTTATGTGCCCAAACAAAGTCCTTGGAATGAATTGTGTAACCTAAGTGTCTTGTTATAAGTACTTTCACTATCCTAGAACTCAGTACTTATATGTGTTTTTTGATTTGTACTCAATATTTGTTGTTGGATAATGTGCATTTTATATTTCAAAGTCATTAAGGGTAGGGTCGATGATATTGTTTCGTTAATACCCTTAATTTAGAATTGTCGCGTCTGATTGTTAATTTGATGATTTATGGGTAAGGATCTAGCGAAGTATAACTTAGTCGAACTAGAATTATAAAAAATTTACTTGAGTTGACTTAAAGTAGGATCGTGATGAAAATCGATCCAATTGGGGTTTAATTTGAACGAGAATTGGAACAAGTCAAGATTGGATCAAATTAAGATCGTAACGACAATTGACGCACTCGTGGTTTATTTGAATAAGGGTTGTAACAAAAAGTGGCTCATTTAGGGTTGAAGTAACTGAAATTGTAACAAAGATTAACCCATTTGGGGTTAGAGTTAACTCAGATGGTAGCAAAAATTGACCTGTTTTGGGTTGAATAAACCGAAATGGTAGCAAAAATTGACCCATTTAGAGTTAAATGGAATTAAGAGAGTAATGAAATCTTTTAGGTTGAATTGAACTAAGATTGTCATAAAAATTTACCCAAATTCGGGTTTGGAAGAGAGAGTAAGGGTTTGACCATGGTGGCTGGCGAACCACCAGTGACGACTAGCGTGCCAGTGGTGGCTGTTGTGCAACCAATGGCAGAGGTGGATATGAGTGTTATGCCGGTGCTAACATGTAATGGGAATACTGATAGTAGCGGTGGAAGATGAAGCTTCACATGTGGTGAATGAAGGATCACGCGGTGGCGACTTTTGAGAGGATGGTGGTTGAAGTTCCAAGCGTCACGGAAGTGACGGTCGTTAGTGGGAATGACAATGGCGGCTTGGGATGGTGATTGTCATGTGGTAAGCGAAGCTTCAGGGATAATGCCAGGTTTTAGGGATGGTGCCTAGTTGTGGATAACACCAGGCTGCGGAAAACACCGGAAAGGGAATTTTTCGGATGGTGGAATTCACCGAGCTACATAACTTGACCTTGTGACTTAAGACGAGTACAACTTTTAATCCGTGAGGAGTTACGAATTGAATTACCTATCAAAGTGAAGCTCTTGAAGCGTTTTATGTAACTATGATTTATAAAGTTTTTGATAGAAGAGAACATAAAAAAGAGGTGAAAAGATGAAGTGGGCGTTTTCCTCTTGTAATACTTATATAACTTGGCCCTTTGATTTAAAACGAGCATAACTTTCAATGTGTGAATAGTTATGGACCAAATCAACTATCAAAATGAAGTTCGGGAAGTATTTTATGTAACTATAATGAGGTTTTAAGTTTTGGATCAAAGAAAACATGAAAAGGAGGTGGAAATATGAACTTGGCAAATTCCGATTGTGGTTGTCGTATAATATACCTTGTAACTTAAAATAAGGATGACTTTTAATCCTTGAAGGGTTAGGGATTGAATTATATACCAAAAAGAATCTCTTGAATATTTTTATGTAACTATGATGATTTTTAAGGCTTTGGATAAAAGAGAATGTGAAAAAGAGGTGAAAATATGAACCGGGCGAATTCCAATTGTGGTTGTTGTATAACTTACCTTGTAAATTAAAACAAGCATAACTTTCAATTCGTAAAGAGTTACGGATTGAATTATATACCAAAAAGAATATCTTGAATAGTTTTATGTAATTATCATGATTTTTAAGGCTTCTGATCAAATAGAATATGAAAAGGAATTGAAAGCATGAACAGGGCGAATTCCATTTGTAGTGGTTACATAACTTACCATTTAATTTATAACAATGATAACTTTTAATCCGTTAAGAGTTACGGATTGAGTTACATATCAAGACAAAGATCTTGAAGTGTTCTATGTAAATAATGATTTTTAAGGCTATGAAAAAGAAGTAATAACATGAACCAGGCGAATTCCGTTTGTAGTGGTTATACCTTGTAACTTAGAACAAGTGTAACTTTTAATCCATAGAGAGTTATCAAAATGAAGCTATCGAACAGTTCTATTTAGCTATGATATTTTTTTGAATTTTTGATCAAAGAAAAGATAAGAAATAGGTAAGAAGTATGTCACAATACTTGATTTACTCAAACATACCTCTTTGCATGTATGAAGGTGCTTAAAAATACTCAAAGGAATAGTAGGGAGCTGTTTTAACTTACTTTGCTTGAATAAGCTTATTTTTATTAGAAAAATATGATAAATACCCAAAAAATGTTGAAAATTAGCTCAAATGACATTAAAAGTGTTTGAATCTTACAAGAAACACCAAGCCAAGCATAAGCTTATGATCCTTCTCACAGATGGCACCAATATGTTTGTGATGAATTTGATCAGTGAGGTTATTCATCATTTTGGAGTTCTATACGAGGTGGGGTTCGTTAGGATGAGCTGAACTCAAGCTTTAGCTACACGCCCAACTTGATATTCCTTGCAAGATCACACAAACAGTTAGAGGGGCCCGTGGAGTAACCCATGGGGGGCCCCATCGATGCTTAAGTTTGTATCAATATTATAAAATAGTAAATAAGGGCAAGTAATAAATAAAATAATAGAGATAAAATACTTAGTCTGAAAGGAGTAAGGTGTCAAAACAATTGTTGCTCTAGAGAGGTGATCTGTTTCTGGTGTTTAGTAGGTGATTTGGAAGAATCTAAACTCAAGCTATCTTATGGATTATCAAGATCCTCTTTTTCCTCTTTGTTGCCTTCCCTCCATCTTCCTTTTTATAGTGTAAGTGTGGTGGAGCTTAGGTGCCCTAGGTGGTGTGGGTAAAGGGACAAGTGTCTTTTCTTTTCTCATAATATAAGCTTTCTTTATCAATCTTTATCCTTCTTTTTGGATGTGTTTTAAAGGAGGACAAAGTAGGTGAGTTGTGTCAAATGGAATAAAATGGGCATGTTGTGTCTTTTTATTTTTATTGGGCGAATTATGTTGATTTTACCCTACTGGGCGAATTATGTTGATTTTACTTCTACTGGGCGAATTGCGTTGGTATTACTCCTACTGGGCAAATTATGTTGATTTTGCCCCCTACTAGACGAATTATGTTAAGTTTACCCCTACTGGGCGAAGTGTGTTAATTTTACCCTTATTGGGCGAATTATGTTAATTTTGTCTCTACTGAGCGAATTGTGTTGATCTTTCTCCCTAATGGGCGAATTATGTTGATTTTGCCCCTTACTAGGTGAATTATGTTGATGTTGCCTTTACTAGGCGAATTGTGTTGGTCTTTCTCCCTACTGGGCAAATTGTGTTGATTTTTTTCCTAACTAGGTGAATTATGTTGATTTTGCCCTTACTAGGCGAATTGTGTTGGTCTTTCTCCCTACCGGGCGAATTATGTTGATTTTGCCCTTCACTGGGCGAATTATGTTGATTTTGCCCTTACTAGGAGAATTGTGTTGATCTTTCTCCCTACTGGGTGAATTGTGTTGATTTTGCCCCTTACTACGTGAATTATGTTGATTTTTCCCTTACTAGGCAAATTGTGTTGGCTTTTCTCCCTACTGGGCAAATTATACTGTTTTACCCTTACTGGGCGAATTGCGTTAAATTTTTGTTCAAATAATTGTCCGTGTAACCTACTTGCCCATCTACAGTAGCAAGCTGCTCAATTTTAGTTTACCAATAAGGTTAATGTTGCACTAAGTACATGAGAGATTTGGCGTAATGGGAGGATGGTCGGGGCCTCCCGATGGATTCATGTCTTTAGTCTTAATGGTTGAGCATCAATGAATCTAATCCTTTATACTACAATTAAACGCTTAAGAATATTGATACAGACCAATGGGTCAAGGCAATAAAAGCTAAGTTAGAATAATTTTATTTAAACTAAGTTTGGGAACTTGTAGAGGCGTTAGAAGATGTTAAGTCCATTAGATAGGATCTGAATGGATCTACAAGAATATAGAGTTCAGTGGACAAGAAGGTTGAGGCCTTCCAGGTTGGATTGATAGTACTGGGTGTTGGTAACTTATAATTGAGCAGCTTGCTATAGTAGATGGGTAAGTAGATTATATAGGGGATTATTCAGATAACAATTTTCTATAACTTATATCTTCAAAATGTACAAAACACTCACTTGTACAATTTTCCCCCTTACAATTCGCCCACTTGCAATTCGCCCACTTATAACCACTTGTATAATACTTCCATAAAACGCCTACTTGTACATAATGCCCAAAACTTATAAAACTCCATCTTAACTAACAACTAGTATATATAAAATGCCTACTTGATAAAAGGCCCTAAACGTGCAAAACGCCTACTTTACCTAAAATGCCCACCTTACATACCATCCGGTACTATACAACAAGTAACTAAAGGATAAAATCAAACATGCTTATCCTAAAAATCATACTTATCCACATACCCCTTCTATAAAAAAAAGGGAAGAGAGAGAAAAGGAAAGGGGAAGGAAAGAAGGAGAAAGAAAGAAAAATAAAGGGGAGGCATGAAGGCCACACTCCTCCTTCTTCTTCTTATGCTTCTACGATCACGTCTCCGGAGTAATAATCGTTCAAGTTTCCTACTCCTTTCAGGCTAAGTATTTTATATCTATTATGTTTATTTATTACTTGCCCTTATTTACTCTTTTATGATATTGATACTGACATAAGCGTCGGAGGGGTCCCCCACATGTTACTCCATGGGCCCTTCTAACCGTTTGTTTGATTTCGCAGGGAATTTCAAGTCAGGCGTATAGCTAGAGCTTGAGTTTAGCTCATCCTTAAGAATCCCACCTTAGACCTAACTTAAATATGATGAATAAGCACATTGACCAAATTCATCACCAACAGTGGGTTACGCCCTAAAGGAGGGAATGGTCTTTGATGCGACCTTCTAGCTAGATGCTATGCTTAAGCCCATAAGGATGTTCTTGTCCATTGTATTTCATTGCGATGAGATATGGAAAATGGAAATCAAGATGATGTTCTCTAAATGGTTGTCATGAGAAAGTTATGCATATGATACAAACAGACAAGTTTGTTGCCCGGAGTCAGGAGCATATAGTATGCAAACTAAGGAAGTCTATATATAGATTTTAATAAGCATCTTGTTCATTGAATGGTGGATTCTATGACGTCTATCAAATCATGTGGATTTGAACTAATAGTTAGTGAACTATGAGTGTACAAGTGACATGACCAAAAAGTAGCGACTTTCGAAGTGTTGTATATAGATGGGATTCTACTCATTAAGAATGATGTACAATTGTTATTAGCTGTTAATATTTTGTTGTGCAGTTATTTTAAAAGTGAAATACCCAAGATGAGCCAAATATGTTCTTAGGATCAAGCTTAAGCAAGATTCAAAGAAAAGATGTTGAATTTATCATCGGTTGTTTGTTTTAAAAGGAAGTTTAGACGTTTAACATAAGAAATCCATGTTTACCCCTAAAGTGCGAGTCATTAGATGGTGTAGTGTGAAGCATTCTTGTATTGCTTCTTCACTATGAAAGGCGGGTACTTGACTGTTAGAATTGGTGTCCTAGTTTTGGTAAACTATAATTGAGCAGCTTGCTACTGTAAAGGGGCAAGTAGGTTACACAAACAATTATTTAGACAAAAATTGAAGCAAAATCAATACTATTCCCCCAGTTAACACTATTCGCCCAGCAGGGGTAAAAAACAACATTATTTGCCCAGTAGAAGCAAAATCAACACTATTCGGCCAGTAGGGATAGAAAACAACATTATTCGCCCCAATAGAAGCAAAATTAACTCTATTCGCCCAATAGAGGCAAAATCAACACTATTCGCCTAGTAGAGGAAAAAGCAACATTATTCACCCAGTAGAAGTAAAATCAACACTGTTCGCCAAGTAAGAGCAAAATCAACACTATTCGCCCAATAGGGGTAAAAAACAATATTATTCGCCTAGTAGAGCCAAAATCAACACTATTTGGCCAGTAGGAGTAAAAAACAACATTATTCGCCCAGTAGAGGCAAAATCAACATTATTCGCCCAGTAGGAGTAAAAAACAACATTATTCGCCCAGTAGAGATAAAAAATAACATTATTCTCCTAGTAGTGGTAAAAAACAACATTAAGCGCCTAGTAGGAGGAAAATCAACACAATTCGTCCAGTAAAGATAAAAATCAACATTATTCACCCAGTAGGGGTAAAAATTCACATAATTCACCCATATAATGACCAAACAAATTAAACTTATCCATCTTCACTTCTTTTACGATACATTTTAAAAATAATAAAAGAAACTTAATTTGTAAGAAAAGAAAAATGGCACTTATCCAAATACTAAAAACATCATCCCACCACTATAAATAAAGAAAAGGGGGAATGAAAGAAGGGGATAAAAAAGGAAGGGATAATGGGGATCTCAATAATCTTTAAGTAGCTTGAGTTTAACTTCTTCCCAAACACCTAATAAACACCACAAACAGGTAATGTCAAGTCAAGCGTGCAGCTAAAGCTTGAGGGCAGCTCATCCTAACAAACCACATCTCATACAGAGCTTCAAAATGATGAATAAGCACACTAATCCCATTCATCACAAACACCTAGGAAACCCAATTTACATGACCAATTTTATTATTGAATGAAATTGATTTATTGTCATCTTTATGTTTACGAGTTTATTATGATGTGTGTGATGTTATTTTCTTTCAAGTAACGTATATCTGGTTTAGTGGACAATGAGATTATGCCACAGATAGACTAATAACATATTAAAATGTTATTTAATAGTCAATTCGTAGTCAGTGATGAGTTTGGATTACTTGTCTATTAAGACTATAATATAACATTTAGATAACTTCTCTCGGCTATGTGGATGGTGATCCAAAATATTATGTTAGTGCATTACAATGAGATTGTTACACTGAATTGGATACTTGACTTGATCGTTTATGTAGTAGTATCAGAAGTGAGCAACTCAATTTATTATGGTTATACATTGACTCTAAATTTGGGACTCTGAACTCATGCATGCAATGTTAGTTACATTGATGAGCTAAAAGGATTAGGTTGCGGTGTGTAACTGAGATCTTATGTTCATTGGGTAACTACATGAAGTGTAGTAGGATCATATATTTTACTAGAAATCTACAAAATGAGATGTCTTCTTAGTTGATTCACAAATATTCAAATTAATTTCAGAGACTTTGGCCGGGGCATTCCACCTGTTTGACATTTGGAATCAGTACATAAGTGTTTTTATTTATTTGTAAATTATTCGAGAAAGGCGAGTTAGGAATTAAGAAGGTTCTGTGAGAAAGAATAATAATAGTACTTTAAATATTTTTGTCATGCACTTATTTAGTTGAATTAAGTTCAATAAATGGTAATCAATTGTTATCATGAGATGATAATAAGATTTGACCCATTTGGAGCAAGTAAAATTGCCTCTGAGGTCTCTATGCAAGCCTCTAAATTGTGCAACTTAACAAATTAAGAGAATTCATAAGATGAATTATTTATTTAAGAGATGTATAGATTATTTTTATTATTTTACTAAACCCAAAATTCATGAGATAAATTTACACAAAATAAAATATAAAAAATACACGTTTCGACCAATCAGCATGCGACATTGACTGGTGGATAAGGGGCGATTCGTGTCACCCATCGTGCACCAACTAGCGTGCAACACCTTGTGGATCCGTGTCAAACGATGCGGACCAATCAAAGGGAGCCACATGGCATCTGTTAGGAACATATTTCAAAAATATTTCGCCAAACATAGCGGAAACCAATTTAAAATTCTTACTTTTAAAACCTAAAGCCCTAACCTAATTAAACTATTTAATTAGATCAAGATCTTATTCTAATAGGTTCGTAACATGACATACGAAAAATATTGAATAAAACAAGTATAAACATAGTACATAGAATAAATGAAATAAAGAAAAAATAAATTAAATATTTAATTAGACATACCTGAAGCGCGAATCCCTACTCCAACTTGAAGATCTGAAATTAGAAGAAGACATTTTGATGCCGAAAGGTCTTATTTGCAATGATCTCTTCTACCACTCGGAGTGTGGGTTTTCAAAAATATTTAACTTAGGAAAAAATTTAGAACCAAATTTTTCCTTTCAATCTTTCCAAAAATAATTTTCAGAAAAATAATGCTAAATAATAAATTTAGAAAACCCGTAAAAGTAATTTTTAGGGTTTCCATCACGTGAGAAAACCAAATTCCAAAACCCTAGTTATTGATCTCTCACAATAAAATATTGCATTTATAAGCAAATAACCCCAGCCCCATCATGTGTATCATACGCATATAAAGAAAAGGAAATAATTAAAGTTGATATTGCTACGACGACAGCAAAGCAAAAAAAAATAAAAATACACAGCCTCATCTTTATTTGCATTTTCTTTTTTTATTTAAAATACGATATTTATCGTATTATATATTCATCTTATGAACATTTGTTTAGGCTTGCAAAGGGACCTTGGGGACAATCTAACTCTAGCTCTAAATGGGTCAAATATGATTTATGATCTCATGATAATAATTGGTTACTGTTTAGTAAAACTTAATTCCACTATATATTTACTTAACAATTGGTTAATATTTGTTATATTGCACTATAGAATTAAATATATTTACTTAATGATTTTTCAAATAACTTTTTATTACAGCAGTCAACCCCTTTATTAGATATCTATGAGCAAAAGTAACTTTAACTAAAATCGTTACCTTTCTCACATCTTTAGTCGTAGTTTCTGTCTCACCCTTCTCGAACAATTCAATAAACATGAATAATTTCTATATTAATTTCAAATGTCATACATATGGAATACTTTGGCCAAAAATTCTAGAATTTATTTGTATGCTTGTGAATCAACTAAGGGGACATATTTATCTTGTTAGATACTATAGATTCCACATAAAACAATTATTCTTGCTTCACTTGAGATATTTGAGAGGTGAAACTTGTAATTAATATACATATATATATATTACTCGCAAAACCCCATGCGAAGCACGGCTGTTGTATGCATTTGAATGGGTTGGATGTATTAGATTGCAGATAAATACATATAACATATGTGTAATCCCAATCAGAAATTCAAAATCTATTTGAAGTATATTTTTTGTGTTTGACTTAATTCTTGCTTCCATTCATCTATAGAATCCAAATTTAAGTATTTATCTAAACAATCCAATAAAATATTAAGTTGGTGAAATCTAAAATGTGTGCGTGTAGTATTCCTTGGTAAGAAGAGGCACCCATAGTAGCTAATTAATAATCATAAGGAAAACAAACAACTATATATAACGGAATAAAAATCACCTAATGATATTAGTTGGGATATTGAAATGGATTGCAAACGATGTTCCATGAATGTCTTCAAACCAAAAAAAAAAAAAAATGTGAAATACAATTTTGACCGGAAAATAACTTCGACCATATCGACCCTCCAATTACAACATAAACGTCTGTTTGAGATGCATATAAAATTATCGATTAATTTTTTATGACTATTTTTATGTAAAAAATAAACACCACCCATAAAAAAAACCTGGAATTAGTTTTTTCCTTTATATTTTTTCATATTATTTTTTTTCTTCACTTCAAAGAAATAACTTTTATATCCTATAATGGTTACATTATAAACTATAGAAATAAAAATTAACAAAAAAGTAATGACATAATTAATTTTCTTTTTTTTTAAATTTGAGAATTCATAACTACATAAAACATGCACAAAAAAAAGAAAAAAAAAATACGGTTACAATATTCTATAATGGTTATAATTCTAACATCTTTCCAAATTCTAAATTGTTGTATAATGAATTAAAATTTTCTCCCCCATGGCAATGTATTAGCATTTTTTTTTGCTTACAATTACATCTTTTTAATTCGAGAATGCATTGAGTGAAATAATATATTATATATACTAATGAGTGAAGTAATATTGAAAAAATAGGGGTTTATTAATTTTTATAATAATTTTAGGATTTAATATTAAAAAAAATGTAACAGTAGATTTTAATTTCTAGAATGTGGTTATAGTGCTTTATTGCAATAATTTTGGCATTTATTGAGTGAATTTTAATTACACAATATTATTGTTGTGTGAAAGTTAATTATTTTTATTGTCATTGTTATTTTTTTAATGTAAAGAAACTTAAATAAATGGTTTAAGAGAATATTAGCATTGTATATAGTTATTGTGATTATTTGAATTATTTTAAAATAATTTTAATTATTTCATTTATTAATTTATTAATTTTTTATTTTATTTACTATTAATTTATAATTTTATTTTAGGAAGTTCTTAATTTTTGAATTTTATTATACTATTTATATTTATGTATTTATGAATTTTTGTAAAAGGAAATTAATTTTATTTATGAAAAGTTATGGATATGAAAAGTTTTTTTTGGGTAATTTTTATTATTAGTTTTTATTTTTATTATTTTTTTAAATAGAATATGAAAGTGTATTGATTTATTACAATAGTTTGGGATTTAATATTTTTTGAAAAAAAATACAACAGTAGATTTTAATTTTTGGATTGTGGTTGTAATTTTTTGCTACAATAATTTTGGTATTTCTTGAGTTACATAATATTGTGCAAAAATTAATTACTATTATTAATATATATACTATATAGACTATATTAAAGAATGAAATGGTATTAAAAGATCTATTATAATTTAATTTAATATAAAGAAATTTAAAAAATGGTTTAAAAGAATATTAGTATTGTATTTTGAATTTTATAATAGTATTTATATTTATGTATTTATGAATTTTTAAATTTTTATTAAAGGAAATTAATTTTATATATGAAAATTTAAAATTAATAATTTTATTACTTTTTTTAGTATTTTATATTATCAGCTTTTTTAGTATTATTTTTTTGCTTTAATCATTTTATTATGTATGGAAGAATATGAAAGGTTATTTATTTTTATATTATTAGTTTCTATTTTTTATTAAAATTTATTTATTTTTTATATTATTAGTTTCTATTTTTTATTATGGCTTTGTTGATGTTTTTTATTTCATTATGTATGGAAGCATATGAATAGTTATTGATTTTTTTTATTATTGTTTTGCTGGTATTTTTTATTTTATTATATATGGAATGATATCAAAAGTTTTATTTTTGGTCTTTTTAATTTTATTTTATTATGTGTGGAAGGATATGAAATTTTTTTTCTATTAAGGAAGGACCTGAAAAGTTTTTGAGTTTTTATTTTTTTAATTATTGCCTTGTTATGAAAAGTTTTTTTGGTATTTTTTCATTTTATTTTATTATGTATGAAAGGATATGATTTTTTTGGTATTTTTTTCATTGAATTATTAATACATATCAATAGTTTTTGCCTAGATGAACTCCATCGATATTAAAGAAAGGATTTGAGGCATGTGAATAGTTTTTGCCTAGATGAACTCCATTGGCATTATGGAAGGATTTGAGGGGTGAAGACACTTGTAATTCATGTATGAGGAAAGATTACTAGCAAAACCCCGTGCTATGCACATTTACTATATGTATTTCTATGTGTTGGCTATAATAGTATCTAATGATTACATTTGGTATATGTGTAATATTATGCCATAAATTCCAAATCTAATTGAAGCCTACTTTTAGAATTATTATTTTAAAATATATCCTTTTCATATTTTTCTTACATATAATAATTGCTATTTCCATAAAAATATATTTTCAAAAAAAATCTGATGGTTATTTTTTTTGTCAGAGGTTGCAAAATTTTCTAAATAGACATATATTATTATATTGATATTATATTTATATATTTATAGATGCAAACAAAATTTCTATATATACATAGATCTTAAAAATATTTTTTCATTTTTGATGAAAATTTTTTCCCCTTCTTTCCATATATAAATAATTTTTTAAAAAAACTAATTTGAGTTATAGTTATTAAAAGTTTTGCGTACTATTATATTACTATGTTTATTATATATACAAATTATTGTGTTTATACATTTATATATAATAATATATATTTTTAAAAATTTTATATATGTTTATTATAAAATTTGTAAAAAGAAATTTAAAATTATTATTTTGGAATATATCCTTTCCATATTTTCTTACATATAATAATTACTATTTTTCCTTGTTGCCTTTACTATTTTCATAAAAATATATTTTCATAAGAAAATCAGTTGATTATTTATTTGTCATAGGTTTCCAAATTTTTTAAATAGACATGAACTGAATACATTCTTAAATATAAGAATTACTATTTTTATAAAAATATATTCTTAAAAATTGTATTTATACTTCTATATATAAAGTCACAATGCCAACATGTGCCCTTTTACATTTTTAGTGAAAACTCTCCATAAACCGAAGCCATCACGGCCCTCTCATTCCTCTATAAATGTTTGCTTATATGCAGTAGTTTATGATGCCTAAATTTTATGCAAAATACATAAAGACATGTAAATGAAAGACATGGCGGGAGTTTGTGCGAAATTAAGATTAATACTTCTCACCTTGACGAATTTGTTGGTGATGGTAAGTGGGATGTCGAGCGCTCAAGCTTGCTTGACTTCAATTTCGGATGTGAAATTTGTCCAATCCCCCATGCAAGGCATCATTAATTGTCCCTAGGTATGTGTTTTGATCTCTCCATGGTGATATCCAGCGTGTAGAGGGGAATGTGATTTGTGAGGCTTAGGGTTTTTTATTTATATTGACAAATGTGTCAATGTATTGGCTTAGGGTTTTTTTAATTTTGTCTTTGTAGCAATTATGTTGATTTCAATTATGATTATAAAGGCTTGTACTTAAATATATGAGAATTTTAAAAATGTGTCAATGTATTGGCTTAGTTTTTCATTTTTGTATTTATTTATAGCAATTATGTTGATTTCAATTGTGACTGATAATTATAACGGCTTGTACTTAAATATATGAGAATTAATTTTAAATAATTTTAAATATATGAGAATTGAGTTGGGTGAATCCCTTAACTGTTCAAAATTTTGGACTTCTACTTAAATAAGGCTTTAATGAATACCATAATTATTTGATTTTCCTTTTTTCTTTCCCTCATGGTTTGGGAAAATCAAATGCTTAGGCTTTGGATGTTGAGAATTTGAGGATAGAGAGCTTTTGAGTAGGTGAGGCACTTGAAATTAATAAAGTAGTGTATAATAATAATAATAATAATAATAACAATACTACTACTACTACTATTACTACTACTATTACTACTACTACTACTACTACCACCACTACTAATAATAATAATAATAGATAGATGTCTCTTCAGTAAAAAAAGTGTCTCTTTATTAAGAAATATATCAAAAAAATATACCTCTTTTCCTTAATGGGGGCTTTATTTTTAAAAAAAAGTTACTTTATGATGAAATGACTTAGAATTATAGGATTATTAGAATAGAAAATTTTAGGAGAGTTTATAGGAAGTGCGGGTTTTGTAATAATATAATGGATAGATTACTTTTAAATAATTTTCAAAAATAATTTTTCAATTTTTTAAGCTTTTTTAATATTTTATTTTAGTGAAAGATGGTGTATATCATCTATGTATGTATGTATATATTTAATGCCAAGTACCCCGAATTACCAAAATGCTCTGCATGCGGATTCTAGGCTTCATATTAATTCATCGAATGATACCAAAAAAAAAAAAAAACTTAAATGAAAATAATAGCCTATCTTTTTTTTTAAAAGAAAAAACAGCCTATTATTTAAAAGAAGTAAAATTGCAATAAAAAAAAGTCTAAACTTTGGCATTAAACCATGTCATCCTGCACCCACTATATTAGCTGCCATCTAACACCCACTAAGAAGAATAGCAGTTTCCAAAAATTCTTATCTATACACTATAAATTTCTTTGTCAATCAAAATTCTCACACCGACTAAGAATGAAGTTACATGGCGGTTGTCAAAAATGAGTATACATTGTACAATTTAATATAAAATTTAGAGTAAGCATAAACAAAACTTTCACACCCGTTTACCATCTAAGGTTTTCTCATCCGTATAGGTTCATTGTTGGCCAAATTATTACAATTGTTGGGGTCTTCAACAAATTGACAGTCAATAATTACTCTATTTTTTACTTATTTTGATGCAAAGATGGCTGATTAGAAAACAAATTTTGGATTAAATTTTCATATAAAAATATAGATTAATCAAAAACAAAATTTTCACACCGGTTTACTATCTAAGAATTTTTCATCCCTAGAGGTTCATTGTTGGCCAAATTATTATAATTGTGGGGGTCTTCAACAAATTAACGGTGCGTAATTACTTTATCTTTTACTTATTTTTAATGTAAAGATGGCAGATTAGGGAATAAACTTAGGGTTAAATTTTCTTACAAAAATGCAGTGACCCAAGATGTAATACCGTTTCAGTGGATAAAACCAAAGTCAATGCCGTTTTTTATCTTCAACAAAGTCTATTTATAGAGAAGAGTCTTGATTTTGGCAAGTTCCTTTCTATTAAACAGGTTAGTTTATATATCTATTGTTTTGCTTTTTATATGACTTAAGTGGTTGTTTAATAATCGACATTCAATATACCACAGGATTTTATATTTTGTAATATTTTCCACAAATTACTATATACATGAATTATCCCTCCATATGTGATCCCCCTATACATAATTTACATACATATCTATTGGAGTATTATCTAGAATATTCCTTAGCTTAGGGTTTCATTACGCCTTTACCACTGTATCCCTTGACTTGTATAAAGTCCAAGGGTATTTTAGTCACTGCCGTATTTATGCTTGGCCTATATAAAGGCCTCTATTGTATCACATTCGTTCATCCAATTCATATAGAGAATTCCTCTACATTCAAATGGTACCAAAGCCCAGGCTTCGATCTTTAATTTTTTTTTTTCTGCTTCCGCTCTTTATTTCCTATTATTTTTTTCCATTTACATTGTGTTGAATTCTTAACTATCTTTTCTACTTTAATCTCTCTTTAATACAATGGCATCTAACCCTAGTCAATTCTATGCCATGTTCTCTCCCCCTCCCCCTCCTCTCACGCTGCCACAGCCTAGCCCCTAGTGGAGGCTCGCCAGTACTGGACCCCCATCAGCATCGTTCAGTGCTGCTGCGCCTGGGGTGGAGCCCGACACCAGCTTTTTTAGTCCCACCATCTTCGGCGTTCCCCTTCCTTGGTCGGTCGATGCCAGTGTCGTCATCTCCGGTACTCCACCACCAATTGGGAGGCCTACATTGAACCCGATACTTAGTTTGGGCATCCCTTCTTCCCTCTCTTCTATATTTTCTTCCCCTCCCCCTCCATGACCTTCTCTGGCCCCACAATTATTGATGCGCTCCCCGGCACCGGTAGTGGTGACTCGCCCCCCCCCCCCCCCCCACCATCGCTTCATGGTGCCGGTGGAGGGGTTGGGCCTTCATACCCTACCATCCCTAACCCTAATTCAATAAACTCTAATTTATATAATCATCCTCCCACCCCTATTTTAATTCCCCTTTCTAACAACACAAGTACTTTGACAATACAACTTGAATCAACTATTGATTTACCCGCCCGGGCGCAAACAATTTAATATGCTATTAATCGCTCATCAACTCTTAGGCTTTATAGATGGTACCTACCCCTGCCCAAATAAATCTTCCCAATAAATCGACCTACCCAAACCCGGACTAACTTACGTGGCTTTGCACAGATCAAAGTCTTAGACCCCGCACTGCTGCAACCTTGTCTCGACCCTTATCAAATAACATTGTCCACACTCTACATCAAAATCCAAGTGGGATGCCCTGGCTAAGCGCTTTCGGGATCACTCCATGGCTAAGGAGTTTGATCTCCGGACCCAACTAATCAATCACCATAAAGATGGCAAAACAATAGACGCCTACCTCTCCCAACAAAAATCAATAACGGAGAACTTAGCTGCCATTGAATCTCCTATTTCTCAAAGAGAATTTCAACATTTTGCAATTTACGGTTTACCTCCTGAATATGCTGTTTTTGCAACATTTACACGTCAAACAAACATGCATTACACTTATCTAGAGTTAAAAACATCTCCACTCAATGAAGAGGCTGCGTTAACTTGACAGTCTAGACGGTCTAACCCCGACCCGAGCCACGCCATGGTAGCCCACGGCCAACCGCAGACCAGATTGTTAAGTGGTTGTTTAATAATCGACATTCAATATACCACAAGATTTTATATTTTGTAATATTTTCCACATATTATTATATACATGAATTATCCCTCCATATGTGATCCCTCCATACATAATTTACATACATGTCTATTGGAGTATTATCTAGAATATTCCTTAGCTTAGGGATTCATTATGCTTTTACCATTGTATCCCTTGACTTGTATAAAGTCCAAGGGTATTTTAGTCACCGCTGTATTTATGCTTGGCATATATAAAGACCTCTACTGTATCACTTTCATTCATCAAATTTATGTAGAGAATTCCTCTACATTCATATGGTACCAGGGCCCAGGCTCTGATCTTTAATTTTTTTTTTTTTTCTGCTTCCGCTCTTTATTTCCTATTATTTTTTTTCCATTTACAATGTGTTGAATTCTTAACTTTCTTTTCTACTTTAATTTCTCTTTAATTCAATGGCATCTAACCCTAGTCGATTCTATGCCAATGTTCCCTTCCCCACCCCCTCCTCTCATGCTACCACAGCCTAGCCCCTGGTGGAGGCTCCCCTGTAGCTGACCCCCATAAGCGTCACTCAGTGCTGCTGCGCCTGGGGTGGAGCCCGACACCAGCTTTTTTAGTCCCACATCTTCGGCGTTCCCCTTACTCGGTCGGTCGATGCCGTTTCGCCATCTCCGGTACTTCACCAGCAATTACGAGGCCTACAGTGAACCCGATACTTAGTTTGGGCATCCCTTCTTCCCTCTCTTCTTTATTTTCTCTCCCCTCCCCCTACATGACCTTCTCCGGCCCCACTATTATCGTGGTGGCGCGGCTACCCCCCCCCCCCCCACCCCAAAAACCATCGCTTCATGGTGCTGGTGGAGGGGTTGGTCCTTCATACCCTACCATCCCTAACCCAAATTCAATAAACTCTAATTTATATAATCATCCTCCTTCCCATGTTTTAATTCCCCTTTCTAACATCACAAAGTACTTTGTCAATAAAACTTGAATCAACTTTTGATTTACCCGCCCTAGCGCGAACAATTTAATATGCTATTAATCGCTTATCAACTATTAGGCTTAATAGATGGTACCTACCCCTGCCCGAATAGATCTTCCCAATAGATTGACCTACCGAAACCCGGACTAATGTGCGTGGCTTTGCACAGATCAAAGTCTTAGATCCTGCATTGCTGCATCCTTGTCTCGTCCCTTATCAAATGACATTGTCCGCCACTCTATATCAAAATCCATGTGGGATGCCCTGGCTAAGCGCTTTCGGGATCACTCCATGGCTAAGAAGTTTGATCTCTGGACCCAACTAATCAATCACCGTAAAGATGGAAAAACAATAGACGCTTGCCTCTCCCAATAAAAATCACTAATGGACGACTTAGCTACCATTGAATCTCCTGTTTCTCTAAGAGAATTTCAACATTTTGCAATTTTCGGTTTACCTCATGAATATGCTGTTTTTGCAACATTTACACGTCAAACAAACGTGCATTACATTTATAAAGAGTTGAAAACATCTCCACTCAATGAAGAGGCTGCTTTAACTTGACAGTCTGGACGATCAAACCCCGACCCGAGCCATGCCATGGTAGCCACGGCCAACCGCAGCCGAATTGTTAAGTGGTTGTTTAATAATCGACATTCAATATACCACAAGATTTTATATTTGTAATATTTTCCACATATTATTATACATGAATTACCCCTCCATATGTGATCCCTCTATATATAATTTACATACATGTCTATTAGGGTATTATCTAGAATATTCCTTAGCTTAGGGTTTCATTATGCTTTTACGTTTGTATCCCATGACTTGTATAAAGTCCAAGGGTATTTTAGTCGCTGCTGTGTTTATGCTTGGCCTATATAAAGGCCTCTATTGTATCACTTTCATTCATCCAATTCATGTAGAGAATTCCTCTACATTCATATGGTACCAGAGCCCAGGCTCTGATCTTTAATTTTTTTTTTTGCTTCCGCTCTTTATTACCTATTATTTTTTTATATTTACATTATGTTGAATTCTTAACTTTCTTTTCTACTTTAATTTCTCTTTAATTCAATGGCATCAAACCCTAGTCGATTCTATGCCAATGTTCCCTCCCCCTCCTCCTCCACTAATGCCGCCACAGCCCAACCCCTGGTGGAGGCTAGCGTGTACCGGACCCCCATCAGCGTCGCTCAGTGCTGCTGCGCTTGGGGTGGAGCCCGACACCAGCTTTATCAGTCCCACCATCTTTGGCGTTCCCCTTCCTCGGTCGGTCAATGCCGGTGTCGCCATCTCCGTTACTCCACCACCAATTGGGAGGCCTACATTGAACCCGATACTTAGTTTGGGCATCCCTTCATCCCTCTATTCTTTAGTTTCTCTCCCCTCCCCCTACATGACCTTCTCCGGCCCCACTATTATCGGTGCCCTCACCGGAACCAGCAGTGGTGGGGCGGCTACCCCCCCCCCCCCCCCCAACATCGCTTCATGGTGCCGGTGGAGGGGTTGGTCCTTCATACCCTACCATCCCTAACCCTAATTCAATAAACTCTAATTTATATAATCATCCTCCCTCCCATGTTTTAATTCCACTTTCTAACATCACAAGTACTTTGACAATAAAACTTGAATCAACTACTGATTTACCTGCCCAGGTGCAAACAATTTAATGTGCTATTAATCGCTCATCAACTATTAGGCTTTATAGATGGTACCTACCCCTGCCCAAATAGATCTTCCCAATAGATAGACCGACCCAAACCCGGACTAACTTACGTGGCTTTGCACAGATCAAAGTCTTAGATCCTGCACTGCTGCAACCTTGTCTCGTCCCTTATCAAATGACATTGTCCGCCACTCTACATCAAAATCCATGTGGGATGCCCTGGCTAAGCGCTTTCGGGATCACTTCATGGCTAAAGAGTTTGATCTCCGGACCCAACTAATCAATCATCGTAAAGATGGCAAAACAATAGACTCTTACTTCTCCCAATAAAAATCAATAACGGACGACTTAGCTGCCATTGAATCTCCTGTTTCTCACAGAGAATTTCAACAATTTGCTATTTACCGTTTACCTGCTGTTTTTGCAACATTTACACGTCAAACAAACATGCATTACACTTATAAAGAGTTAAAAACATCTCCACTCAATGAAGAGGCTTCTTTAACTTGACAGTCTGGACGGTCTAACCCCGACCCGAGCCACACCATGGTAGCCCACGGCCAACCGCAGACCGGACTGTTAAGTGGTTGTTTAATAATCGACATTCAATATACCACAAGATTTTATATTTTGTCATATTTTCCACATATTATTATACATGAATTATCCCTCCATATGTGATCCCTCTATAAATAATTTATATACATGTCTATTGGAGTATTATCTATAATATTGCTTAGCTTAGGGTTTCATTATGCTTTTACGTTTGTATCCCTTGACTTGTATAAAGTCCAAGGGTATTTTAGTCACTGTTGTATTTATGCTTGGCCTATATAAAGGCCTCTATTGTATCACTTTCATTCATTCAATTCATGTAGAGAATTCCTCTACATTCATATGGTACCTAAGCCCAGGCTCTGTTCTTTAATTTTTTTTCTACTTCCGCTCTTTATTTCCTATTATTTTTTTCCATTTACAATGTGTTGAATTCTTAACTTTCTTTTCTACTTTAATTTTCTTTAATTCAATGGCATCTAACCCTAGTCGATTCTATGCCAATGTTTCCTCCCCCTCCCCCTACTCTCATGCCGCCACAGCCCAGCCCTTGGTGGAGGCTCACCTGTACAGGACCCTCATCAGCGTCGCTCAGAGCTGCTGCGCCTGGGGTGGAGCCCGACACCAGCTTTTTCAGTCCCACCATCTTCGGCGTTCCCCTTCCTCGGTCAGTCGATGCCGGTGTCGCCATCTCCGGTACTTCACCACCAATTGGGAGGCCTACAGTGAACCCGATACTTAGTTTTGGCATCCCTTCTTCTCTCTCTTCTTTATTTTCTCTCCCCTCTCCATTCATGACCTTCTCCGGCCTCACTATTACTGATGCCCTCCTCGGCGCGGCTATACCCCCCCCCCCCCCCCCAAAAAAAAAACCATCGCTTTTGGTGCTAGTGGAGGAGTTGGTCCTTCATACCCTACCATCCCTAACCCTAATTCAATAAACTCTAATTTATAAAATCATCCTCCCTCCCCTGTTTTAATTCCTCTTCCTTCCATCACAAGTACTATGACAATAAAACTTGAATCAACTACTGATTTACGTGCTCTGGCTTGAACAATTTAATATGCTATTAAATCGCTCATCAACTACTAGGCCATATAGATGGTACCTACCCTTGCCCAAATAAATCTTCCAAATAGATCGACCTACCCAAACCCCAACTAACTTACGTGGCTTTGCACAGATCAATGTCTTATATCCTGCATTGCTGCAACCTTGTCTCGTCCCTTATCAAATGACATTGTTGGCCACTCTACATCGAAATCCATGTGGGATGCCTTGGCTAAGCGCTTTCGGGATCACTCCATGGCTAAGGAGTTTGATCTCCGGACCCAACTAACCATTCACCGTAAAGATGGCAAAACAATTGACGCTTACCTCGCCCAATAAAAATCAATAACGAACGACTTAGCTGCCATTGAATCTCCTGTTACTCCAAGAGAATTTCAACATTTTGCAATTTATGGTTTACCTCCTGAATATGCTGTTTTCACAACATTTACATGTCAAACAAACATGCATTACACTTATCAAGAGTTAAAAACATCTCCACTCAATGAAGAGGCTGCTTTAACTTGACAGCCTGGACGGCCTAACCCCGACCCGAGCCACGCCATGGTAGCCCAAGGCCAACCGCAGACTGGACTGTTAAGTGGTTGTTTAATAATCGACATTCAATATACCACATGATTTTATATTTTGTAATATTTTTCGCATATTATTATATACATGAATTATCCCTCCATATGTGATCCCTCTATACATAATTTACATACATGTCTATTGGAGTATTATCCAGAATATTCCTTAGCTTAGGGTTTCATTATGCTTTTACCATTATATCCCTTGACTTGTATAAAGTCCAAGGGTATTTTAGTCACTGCTGTATTTATGCTTGGCCTATATAAAGGCCTATGTTGTATCACTTTTATTCATCCAATTTATGTAGAGAATTCCTCTACATTCATATGGTACCAGGGCCCAGGCTCTGATCTTTAATTTTTTTCTACTTCCGCTCTTTATTTCCTATTATTTTTTTCCATTTACAATGTGTTGAATTCTTAACTTTCTTTTCTTCTTTAATTTCTCATTAATTCAATGGCATCTAACCGTAGTCGATTCTATGCCAATGTTCTCTCCCCCTCCACCTCCTCTCACGCCGCCACAGCCCAGCCCTTGGTGGAGGATCGCCAGTACCGGACCCCCATCAGCGTCGCTCAGTGCTGCTGCACCTGGGGCGGAGCCCGACACCAGCTTTTTCAGTCCCACCATCTTCGGCGTTCCCCTTCCTCGGTCGGTCGATGCCGGTGTCGCCATCTCCGGTACTCCACCACCAATTGGGAGGCCTACAGTGAACCCGATACTTAGTTTGGGCATCCCTTCTTCCCTCTCTTCTTTATTTTCTCTTTTAGTTTGGGCATCCCGTCTTCCCTCTCTTCTTTATTTTCTCTCCCGTCCCCCTTCATGACCTTCTCCGGTCCCACTATTACCGATGCCCTCCCCGGCGCCGGCAGTGGTGGCGCGGCTACCCTCCTCCCCCAACCATTGCTTCTTGGTGCCGGTGAAGGAGTTGGTCCTTCATACCCTACTATCCCTAACCCTAATTCAATAAACTCTAATTTATATAATCATCCGCCCTCCCCTGTTTTAATTCCCCTTTCTAACATCACAAGTACTTTGACAATAAAACTTGAATCAACTACTGATTTACCCGCCCTGGCGTGAACAATTTAATATGCAATTAATCGCTCATTAACTATTAGGCTTTATAGATGGTGCCTACCCCTGCCCAAATAAATCTTCCCAATAGATCGACCTACCCAAACCCGGACTAATTTCGTGGCTTTGCACAGATCAAAGTCTTAGATCCTGCATTGCTGCAACCTTGTCTCGTCCCTTATCAAATGACATTGTCCGCCACTCTACATCAAAATCCATGTGGGATGCCCTGGCCAAGCGCTTTCGGGATCACTCCATGGCTAAGGATTTTGATCTCCGGACCCAACTAATCAATCGCCGTATAGGTGGCAAAACAATAAACGCATACCTCTCCCAATAAAAATCAATAACGGATGACTTAGCGTCCATTGAATCTCCTGTTTCTCAAAGAGAATTTCAACATTTTGCAATTTACGGTTTACCTCCTGAATATGCTTTTTTTGCAACATTTACATGCTAAACAAACATGCATTACACTTATAAAGAGTTAAAATCTTCTCCACTCAATGAAGAGGCTGCTTTAACTTGACAGTATGGACGGTCTAACCCCGACCCCGCCACCCATCGGTGAACCCCCCCACCTTGGCTCAGTGCGACCCCCATTTAGTCTTTCCCCTAACTCTAATGCAGGTGTGCTCGGGCCCGATCCTCAATACTCCCAAATCTGCTCCCAAATTGGGCGTACGGCTGTCACTTGTCCACATCAGTTTGATAGCACCTCCTTCCCTGATCCCTCTCAATCACTTGCTGCCAACCGCATAACTACAATTGGTATCCTGACTCCGGTGCCACGAATCATATGACGCCGAAACTAGGTATTCTTAATAACCTTCTTCCTTATTCTGGGAATAAGGGTTTTCTTGTAGGCAATGGTGTATTATTACCTATTACACATGTGTGCTCGACAACTATACCCACGCCTACTTCATCGCTTAAACTCCACAATGTAATGCTTGTACCTAACCTCACGCACAACCTCTTATCAATTAAACAAACTGTGTTGGGATAACAATTGTAGGGTCGAATTCGATTCAAATTTTTTTTGTGTCAAGGACAAAACTATGGGGACGCCGCTTCTTCGAATGCCCAGTGATGGGTCCCTCTATGGTTTTTCCCCTCATGACGTGGACCTCATAACGCAAATAAGGATCGGAGATTTGTGGCATCAAAGACTAGGTGACTTAGGCAGTACTATTCTTGATATGTTCCGTAAGCAAAATTTCTTTCCGCAAGTTAAAATTGCAAATAAATGTAACTCATGTTTCTTAGGAAAGTCACATAAGCTTCCTTTTGAACGTGTATTACGCAAAGCTATCACGCCTTTACAAATAATACATTCTGATATTTGGCAATCACCTGTCTCCTCTAATTCGGCTTATAAATATTATATTTTATTTATCAATGACTTCTCCCAATTTACTTGGTTATATCCAATGCAGCAAAAATCTGAAGTTTATGAAATCTTCACTACTTTCAAAATTCTAGTTGAAAATCAATTTAACACAACTATTAAGGTTTCCAAAGCGATGGTGGAGGTGAATATGATCATTGGTGTATGAACGCTCTTTGTCGTGATGCCGATATTCACTTTCGCTTATCTTGTCCTGATACCCCAGAACAAAATGGGGTGGCAGAACGCAAGCATCGACATTTATCTGAAATGGCATGGACGCTCTTAATTCACTCTAAGTTACCTTATGAATTTTGGGATGACACTTTTTGCATTGCCTGTTTTACTATAAATCGTCTCCCTACACCAAATCTCTCAAATGAATCACCTTTTCAAAAATTGTTTTGAACTAACCTGGATTACACTCGTTTTCGCTTCTTTGGGTGTGCATGTTACCCTAACATCACACCTCATGCCCCTCATAAACTTGCCCCTCGGTCCACCCCTTGCATCTTTCTAGGATATGTTGCTCGATATAAAGGTTACAGGTGCTTTGACCCTAAACACAAACGCTTATACATAAGCTGACAAGTAGTATTTGATGAAACTTGTTTTCCTTATAATGAACTTGTTACTCAAGATGTAGTAGTCTTTGATGCCATAACTCCCTCACCCCTAATAGTTTACTCAAACTCACAACTCGCCCCCCTCCCCCGCCCAACGGTAGCAGCACCCCACCTCCGGTGCCGGTCCCAACCTGTCCCCCTCCCCTTAACTCACCCCGAGAGAGGATTCGGTTCAGTTCGAGGCTCCCTCACCCGCTCTCACCCAAGGATCCAACAACCTGGACCTCCTGACCGCAACCAGCACTGAAGCAGAACCTAAGCGGCCGGCCTCGGTAGGACTACCGCTGAACACCCACCCCATGCAAACGAGCCTTAAAGCAGGTACACGTAAAACTAAGTACGCCCTCTACCTCTCCTCCATCACCATAATCCAAGAGCCCACATGTTGCTCACAGGCTGTGACAAATCCAAAATGGCAAGAAGCCATGGCTGATGAATTTAATGAGCTCATCCTAAACAACACTTGTGACTTAGTTCTATATTACCACCTCGAAATACCTTGGAGGAAGCACATGGAAGTATAAAGTTAAGTACAAAGCAGATGGCTCAGTGCAACGGTTCAAGGCCCGACTTGTTGCTCAGAGATTTCACCAACATGAAGGCCTTGACTTCAAGGAGACCTTTAGCCCTATTGTCAAACCCACTACCATATGCTTCATACTTATACTTGCAGTCACATACAACTGGCCCATTCGTCAGTTGGATGTCAAAAATATATTCCTACATGTTACCTCGAGGAAGAAGTTTACATGAAACAACCGCAAGGCTTCATATATCCCAAATTTTCAAACAATGTATGTCATCTATGAAAGGTGTTGTATGGACTCAAACAGGCACCTCGGGCATGGTTCCAATGGTTTAGTGCATTCTTATTTAGTCTTTGTTTCACCTGTTGCCGTGCTGACCTATCCCTATTCATCAACAAGACTAAACTCATCTCACTTGCCTCTTGTTATATGTCGATGACATTATACTAACAAGAACTGACCCAACCCACCTTAACCAATTGGTTGACTCACTCTCTACCCAATTTGCCATGAAGGACATTGGCCCTCTCCACTCTTTTTTTGGAATTGAAGTCAAGTGCACACCCGATCACCTTTTCCTCTCCCAACACAAATACACAATCAACCTTCTCTCCAAGCTTGACCTATGCGACTCTAAACCTGTCAAAACCCCCCTCCCAACCTGTGCACACCTCTTGCTGAGTGATGGGGATCCACTTGAGGATCCTAGTAAGTATAGGAGTGCTGTGGGGGCTCTCCAATACCTGAACATGACTCGTCCTAACATCAGTTACACTGTCAACCTTGTTTCCCAGTTCATGCATGCCCCTCGCACCTCTCACTGGCAAGCTGTGAAACGCATCCTTCGATACCTTAAAACCACTCCTAACCATGGACTATCTATCATACCTGCTCGCACACCCATGATCACTGCTTTCGTTGATGCTGACTGGGGCGGCTGCCCTGACACACACCGTTCAACTACTAGTTATGCTCTCTACTTAGGTCCAAACCTCATCTCATGGCACGCCAAGAAGCAAGCCACTGTCTCTAAGTCTACAACCGAATTCGAGTACCATGATGTTGCTCAACTACTAGTTATGCTCTCTACTTAGGTCCAAACCTCATCTCATTGCACGCCAAGAAGCAAGCCACTGTCTCTAAGTATACAACCAAATCCGAGTACCATGCCGTTGCTCAAGCCGTCGCTAAAAGTGATTAGATCCGCTACCTTATGAGGGATCTCATTCTTCGTCACCCCGGCCCCATCATCACCTACTGTGACAACGTCTCTTCTTCCTACTTGGCAGCCAATCTCGAGTCCAATGATAGAAGCAAATATGTTGATGTTGACTTCCACTACGTTCGCGAAAAAGTGCTCAAGGGTGATCTTCAAGTTCGCTACACTCCCACAGACAAGCAGATTGCTGATATCTTCACCAAGGGTCTCTCTACTAATCGTTTCTCTCAACAGAGGACCAATCTTTGAGTTCTTCCACCACGTTCAGATTGAGGGAGTGTATTGGAGTATTCTCTAGAATATTCCTTAGCTCAGGGTTTCATTATGCTTTGACCATTGTATCCCTTGACTTGTATAAAGTCCAACGGTATTTTAGTCACTGATGTATTTGTGCTTGGCCTATATAAAGGCCTCTATTGTATCAATTTCATTCATCCAATTCATATAGAGAATTCCTCTACATTCATAATGTCTTACATACCAATTTTTAGAATAAATTGATACTATAAAGAAAAAAATCAAAATAATGCATATTTTGCATACCCAATCTACTTAATTTAAGGGTACATATAAAAGATTTACTTAAAAAAATTTCTTTATAAAGTTCATAAATTTTGATCAAAGATGACAAGAGAAGTGCAAATAAAAAAATATATATATATATATCTCAGATGAGATTTGAAAGGAATCTTAAACTTAAAAATAAATAAATCACTTTTTAATAAAAATTATATATACTCTATCTACTTATAAGTTAGAAAAATTTAGAGAAAGCATATCATTCATGCTGTAGAAAAATAATTAAAGGAACATACCCAGTGCCTCAAGGGCTCCCGCCTATGCAGGGTCTGGGGGGCGCTGATGTACGCAGCCTTCCCCCTTCAGGGTGTTAACCTGAAGAGAGGTTGTTTCCCTGTGCACCCAACCTGAGAGTAAGGACTTCCCAAGGGGTCACCCATCCTGGTACTACTCTCGCCCGAGCACGCTTAACTTTGGAGTTCTAATGGGATCCGGTGACAGCGTATTGGTGCCCTCTTTGGTAATTAAATAAAAAAAAATAATTAAATAAAAAAAAATTCAGAGAAAGATAATTTGTTCGAACAATTCAAATGACACCTTAGTTCTAATTTCAAAGTAAAAAAAGGAAAAAAAATAATATTAATATCTACATGCTTTGAAGAGATAACATCAAATTGAAAAAAAGAATAAAATAATGGAAAAAATAAAAACAACTAAGACCATGTTGAAGAACGAATATTCGTGAATTGATAAAAATATATTGAATATGCTCAAAGAAATATGAAAAACTAAAAAAAAAAGTATAAAAAATTGCTTTAAAATATTTATCTTTTGGTCAATATTAAAGAATCTATCATATGGCACACTTTTGCTTTATTTGAGTTATCAATATTCAAAAAGTTTGAAAATTTTACACTTATTTTCTAATATAATTTAATACATCAATTGCTCAAAAGTATTAATTAAAATAGTTACCGTTCATAAGAAATTAAATTATATTTTAGTATGATGATGTTATCCACTTCAATGATCGATCAAATAATACAAAAGTAAGTTCATGTTGTACATATACTAACTATACACTTGACTCAAAGTCATTTAAAATATTTGTTGATGTATTTTCAAATTATGTAATGAAATTTGTGAATGAAGTGTTTTGAAGTTGATCCCAAATGTGTGTTCTAAGTGTTTTGATATGTTTTGATGCGTGTCGACACATAGGGCTGTGTGTCGACATACATTCTTATAGAAACAGGGAGAATTTTTCCCAGTTTTCGCCCTTTTTTGGGGTATGTTTTGGGACATCTTCTTTCACTTGATCTATTATATATACCCCACCAATTTGATTGATGAGGATGAAAAAGTGTCTTTGCATTTGAAAAACGGTCATTCTCTTACATCTCCATATATCTCCCTTTACATACTTTCACTCTACTTTCTTGGTTATCATTGTATCCCCGAGACTATTTCACACACTGAAATAAGTCTTAAGGAAAGTGACTTCACGCCTCGAAACCTGAAAATTGGATAGTTACCCGTTTTCTTAATTTTACAAGTGTTAACACCAACAATATTGACACCTGACCGTGCAACGAACAGAGAGTCACTAGTTTAATTATAATCTCAACCTCCCACTGTTTTAAAAAAAACCTCCCACTATTTCAAGGTCAAATTTAACCACCCACTATTTAATTTATCTACCTAAATTATATATTTAATTCTATTGAATAAATTATATATATATATATATATATATATATATATATATATATATATTTTTTTTTTTTTTAATCGGAGAATAAATTATATAACAATAATATATTTCTCCTTCATTTTGTCTTACCTCATTCCAAATTTTTCTTTCCCATTATTTTCCTTTCTTCTCTTATCTCATAAGTTCAACATTTAAAGAAAACGAGCAAGGTAAGTATGCTTATATATTCAATGTGTCATGAGATTTATTTTATAAATTATTTTGATGCAGAGGATCGAATCCAATATTTCCCACAAATTATGATCCAATTAATTAAACATAAACAAGAGGGTAAAGGGAGAAGAGAAGTGAGTTACAGGTTCAAGGGAGAAAAGAAAGAGACAATTAGGGAGAAGATTAGTGTTTTTTCATTGATCATACCCTAATTCTACCACATCACAAAGTATTTATATGAGCTAAATTATTGAATTAAAGAAAAGGAAAAACAAAACTAATTTAAAGTTGCTAAACACAAAAAGCTAAATAAAAAACTAAATTTCTATCGGGTCACGTGCCCGGCACATGACCCTCCCAACTAATAACTGCTTTTTGAACTCTTCTTGCACATTTCCCGCCAAATTCACCCGATAGCCTTCTTTTGTAATTTCCAACCAAATTTCTTCAATTTTCCCACCGATTTCCAGCTTTTGCATCAGCACTCCCTCCCTCAAATCACCCTTGTCCTCAAGGGTGAAAATTAGGATATTTGAGTTGTAAATCAAATAAAAATTCCCATGAAGCTGCTTCTCTAGGTCTACCCTTCTATTTGACTAGCACTTTAGTGGCTGCACGGTTCTTTCTATTCACCATCTTGCGATCCAAAATAAGTTCATGCTCCTTTGGAGGAGCTGCTTCTATGTCATCAGGTATAGGGAGTACTTGTGTTGAAGGTGGACCATGGTGGGCTTTAAGTTGAGATACATGGAATACATCATGGATCTTAGCTGAAGAAGGTAGCTCAAGCTAATATGCTACCTTTCCTATAACTGACAGAACCATGAATGGACCATAATATCTAGGGGAAAGCTTCTGAGAGCTCCTATGAGTGACTGAGAGCTGTCGGTAGGGGTGTAATTTCAGGTAGACCCAGTCACCAGGCTTGAAAGAGCGTTCAGACCTCCTCTTATCAGCTAATTGTTTCATCCTGCTCTGAGCTCTGGCCAAGTGGTACTTGATGCTCTTGATAATTTCCTCCCTTTGCTGCAAATGCTGATCTACCACAGCTACTTGAGCTTCATCAAGAAGATAAGGGATGTGGAGAGGAGGAGGTTGGTCATAAACAACTTCGTAAGGGGTTTTCTGGGTTGATGAGTGCCAAGTAGTATTGTACCACCATTCAGCAAGGGGTAATCACTTGGACTAATGAGAAGGTTGTGTGCTGCACATACAGTGAAGATAAGTTTCCAATCCCCTGTTAACAACCTCAGTCTGGCCGTCAGATTGAGGATGGTAAGCTATGGACATGTGTAATTCGACCCCTTGGATGGTGAACAAGGTCTTCCAAAAATCACTCTAAAAGACTGCATCTCGATCACTGATAATGGAGTGGGGAAGCCCATGTAACTTGTAAATATTGTTTATGTATAACTGAGCTACCTCTGCTGCAATGTAAGGATGTGTGAGGGCCAAAAAATGAGCAGCCTTACTCAATCGATCCACCACCACAAATATGACATCCTTTCCAATAGACGAGGAAGGCCTTCAATGAAGTCCATTGAGATGTCGGACTAGATGGATTGAGGGATGGGAAGAGGCTGCAGTAGACCAAGAGAAGCCACTGATTCATATTTGCAAGTCTGACACACAGTGCATAAACGCACATAATTGGCTACATCACTTGACATGCCTTTCCAGAAAAATAGAGATTTGATGCGGTTAAGTGTTGTATCCCTACCAGAATGCCCTCCACTGGAAGAAGAATGCAACCACTAAAGTATTTTGCTCCTGAGAACACTGTCATTGCCAATCACCAGTTTGCCTTTCCTTCTCAGCTGATCAGAAGTCCAGCTAAAGTGTTTATGCTGCTGGACACCAGAAGTAAGGTCCTGCACGATCTGCTTCAGGGTAGGATCTGTCTGCCAACTTAATTGTATCATGTCATATAGGTTACTATCTACTTCAGAGAGAAGCATACATGTAATTTGTTGGCTAGAGATCCTGGATAGAGCATCTGCAGCTGCGTTTTCGCTCCCCTTTTTGTACTCTATGATGTAGCTAACGCCTATGAGCTTTGCTAACCATAGTTGTTGAAAATGAGTATGGACTTTCTGCTCTAGCAGGTATTTCAAACTCTTGTGGTCAGTTCTGATAATGAATGTATTATTCATGAGATACTGATGCCATTTTTGCACAGCTGAGACCACTGCTAGCAGCTCTTGTTCATAAGCAGAAAGCATTTGTTGCCTAGCACCCAATGCCTTACTGAAGAATGCTAGGGGATGGAGTGCTTGAATTAACATAGCTCCTATCCCTATAGTGCTGGCATCTGATTCAATTTCAAAAGGAATGGAGAAATTGGGCAATGCAAGCACAGGTGTTGAAGTAAGGGCTTTCTTAAGGGCAATGAACACTTGTTGAGCCTTGTCATTGCACACCAATTTACTTCCTTTAGTGAGCTCAGTAAGGGGCTTAGCAATTTGGCCATAGTGCTGTATGAATTTTCTGTAATACCCAGCAAGGCCAAAGAAACCCCTGAGCTGCTTCAAGGAAGAAGGAGCTGGCCAATGTTGCACAGCTGCGATCTTTTGGGGGTCGGTTCCCACTTTTCCCTTAGTAATTACATGGCCCAGATACTCTATTTGTGTTGCAGCAAAAGAACACTTGCTTCTCTTAAGGAACAACTGATGAGACAGCAGCACCTTGAACACCTCTTCCAAGTGCAGTATGTGAGCTTCCAAATCAGGGATGTACATAAGGATGTCATCAAAGAATACTAGAACAAATCTTCTTAGATAGAGAGCAAATATTGAATTCATTAAGGCTTGGAAGGTAGATGGGGCATTGGTTAGGCCAAAAGGCATCACCAAAAACTTGAAATGGCCAAAATGAGTTCGAAATGCTATTTTCTGTACATCCTCCTGATGCATCTTGATCTGGTAATAACCAGACCTTAGATCTAGCTTTGAGAAAAATGTGGCTGATCCCAATTCATCAAACAGTTCTTCTATGAGAGGTATAGGAAATTTATCCTTAATTGTAGCACTATTTAGATCTCTATAGTCAATGCACATTCGCCATCCTCCATCCTCCATCTTTTTTTCTCACCATAACAACTGATGAAGCAAAGGGAGTAAAGCTATGCTGGATATACCCTTTTGCCAGTAACTCTTAGACCATGCTTTCCATAACATCTTTTTGGAGTGCAGGGTAACGATAAGGTCTCTTGTTTATGGGATTGGTGCCTTCCTGAAGATGAATTCGATGATCAAAAGTGCCTCTGGTAGGTGGTAGCTGCATAGGGTCTTCAAAGAAGCTCCCATATTGAGTAAGAAGGGCAGAGATGCCCAAAGGAATCGGTGGTGAGGTAGACTATTCAGACTTAAACCCAGTATCTGGGAGTTCTTCAGGAATAACTTGGAGAAAAGCAATGAAGGGAGTTTCATTCAAGGCTTTAGAGATAGCCCGTGCTCCTACTGTCTTACACATGGCAGGTTCATTCTCCCGCAGCTCTCTGTTGACCCCTTCATAAACATAGGCCATTGTAAGACTCTTAAAGTTACATCTGATGTCTCCTAGAGTCGATAACCACTCTATACCAAGTACCATGTCACAGCCCCCCAAGGGAATGAGGAGAAAATTAGAGTTGTATGTTGCTCCTTGCATTCTCCACGTCAATCCCTTACACTGATGAGAACAAGTCAAGCTACTGCCATCTGCGACAGCCACTGCAAATGGCAAGACTTGGACTGATTGGCATTGTAACTTCTGGGCCAAGGACAAATCAATAAAGTTGTGCGTGGATCTAGAATCAATCAAGATGTGTATAGGCTTACTCTTTTCCGATCTTGTCACCCTCAAGGTTTGGAATGTAGATGTACCAGCCAAGGCATGATGCGAAATTTGAGCAGATGGTTCACCCATCCCTTCTTCTGCAAGTTCTTGCACAGGCTCTGCAGCCTCTTCTACCAACTCTTCATCCTTAACCTCAAGTACAAAGAGTTGAGGTCCCCTATTCTTGCCCTTATGCCCCATTTCAAACTTCTCATCACAGAAATAACATAGCCCTTTTGCAAATTTCTCCTGTAACTCAGCTCGAGAAAGAGTTCTAGGAGCTCGGGGTGGGACAAGCACACTACAGGGTTGGGAGTTGGGTCTAGCTACTAGTCCGCTGAAAGGATTCACCCTAGATCTCTGTGTATTAGAAGTTGGGAGCAGTGGGACCCCTGAGTACTTCAGTTGTTTAGCCAATGCTTCAAATTTTGCCTCAGCCAATTTAGCTAAACATACAACATGATGAAGTGTAGCTGGTCGAGTGGATCTTACTTCCAATGCAATGTCCTCCCTCAATCCAGTCAAGAAGCAATTAATAAGTTGGGGTTCGCTGAGGTAAGTTCTAATAGAGGCTACATCAAATTTAGCTAGGTAATCTTTAACAAGACCATCTTGCCTAAGGTGCATCAGTTCAGACACCGGATCCTCATAAGCATCCCCAAACCTCATCTTAAGCACAGTAGAAAACTCAAACCAGCTGGGCATTGGCAAGTTACCCCTAGTTCTCATGAACTTTTGATGCCATTGGAGAGCTAGGCCTCGCATATGAATGGAAGCTAGCCTAACTTTCTCCAACTCTTGTGTCTGATCGATGAGAAAGAATTGTTCACAAGTGAACAACCACCCATTTACATCTTCCCCATTAAATAAGGGAAATTCCACTTCACTAAGTCGAGCAGAAAAGGAATTATTATCCACAGGAGTTGCTGGAGCCAAATTCCCTCTGGCGGCTGGAATTTGTTGATTCACTAGAGCATTATTGATTGCTGAAGTTGATCCTCCATCTGTTACTCCCCTGTTGAGGGCTTGATCCTGCAGCAGTGTAATTCCAGTGAGGAGCTCCTTGATCTCAACCAGAACTCGTTCCTGGGTTTCAGAGTTCGATCGCAATTGCTCAGCTAAAGCTTCCTGCCGATCGTTATTAGCTCTGAAGTGTGCAGCTGTGGATTCTTCTACGCTCCTCATTTCAGTGGCTAATCTTGTGTTGTCCGCCATGTCCAGTTCAGATTGTGTTCTCAAAGCTAAGGATCGATGCTCTGATACCAGTGATGCAGAGGATCGAATCCAATATTTCCCACAAATTATAATCCAATCAATTAAACATAAACAAGAGGGTAAAGGGAGAAGAGAAGTGAGTTAGAGGTTCAAGGGAGAAAAGAAAGAGACAATTAGGGAGAAGATTAGGGTTTTTTCATTGATCATACCCTAATTCTACCACATCACAAAGTATTTATATGAGCTAAATTATTGAATTAAAGAAAAGGAAAAACAAAACTAATTCAAAGTTGCTAAATACAAAAAGCTAAATAAAAAATTGAATTTCTTGAACTCTTCTTGAACTCTTCTTGCACATTTCCCGCCAAATTCACCCGATAGCCTTCTCTTGCAATTTCCAACCAAATTTCTGCAATTTCCCCACCAATTTCCAGCTCCTGCATCATATTTTTCACACAAAAGTTGATATTTCCCCTTTAATTTCTCTCACCTCATCTCAGTTTTTTTTTTTGTCGTTATTTTTCTCTTCTCTCTTATTTCAGAAATTGGACATTTAAAGAAGAACGGGCAAAGGTAAGTCTACTTCAAATATTTCTTGTATTCAATGTGTCGTGAGATTTATTTTATAAATTATTTTTCACAGAAAAGTTGATATTTCCCCTTTAATTTCTCTCACCTCATCTCAGTTTTTTTTTGTCGTTATTTTTCTCTTCTCTCTTATTTCAGAAATTGGACATTTAAAGAAGAACGGGCAAAGGTAAGTCTACTTCAAATATTTCTTGTATTCAATGTGTCGTGAGATTTATTTTATAAATTATTTTTCACAGAAAAGTTGATATTTCCCCTTTAATTTCTCTCACCTCATCTCTTTTTTTTTTTTTTTTTTTTTTTGTCATTATTTTTCTCTTCTCTCTTATTTCAGAAATTGGACATTTAGAGAAGAATGAGCAAGGTAAGTCTACTTCAAATATTTCTTATGTTCAATGTGTCGTGAGATTTATTTTATACATTATTTTGCTCTTATATGCATAAATCATCTCTCTACATATTTATTTATAAGTTGTTTCCGTAATTTATTTTCGCGTCTATCAAACATTATAGAGTCTTGGAAGCCAATTTTGGGAAAAAATGTATATCATAAAGAAAACATTCATATAATACATATTCCTTTAACAAAGAATTATACCCAATCAACTTACTCTGAATTGATTAAATAAATGAAAATTTTCAAATAAAAGGAAAAAAAAAACAAACCAGTTAACGCATATCTTACAAAAAACAATTTTATTATGAACTAGAACATTATTACAAAAATATAGATAAATAAAAAATTTGAAAATATTGATTAGAAAAGATCAATTGAAGAAAAATAAGCGTAGTCCATAAAAAAATAAAAATAAAGAAAGCATATAATTTATAACATAAAAAATCATTTTTGACAACATAATTATTTTTATGAAAAAGTAATTTTTTTTCAACAATTCAAATAAGGACTTAATTTAAAAAAATCAAATAAAAAATAAATTTAAGAGGATGCGAAAAAGAATAATCCTACAATTAAAAGGTACAGTCAAGCTTTTATCCATTCACCACAAGCAATGGAAAAAGGGATGAACATCATTATAAGTTTTCCCAAATTCTATGCCATCTACTGTAGTTTACGTAGTTAACTACTTATATTATTGGATCATTATTGATATATTGTAATTTGTTGTTTTTTTATTTAAAATGTATAATATTATATCTATTTATTTACTTACTATATCATGTAAAATATTTCATTTATTTCAAGCTTTCCCTTGCTAATATTTATAATCTCAAGATTTTGTTTGAATAATTTTATAATAAAAGAGAATGAAAAAAATAAGGTTGGGAAGAAATTGTGTTTAACTTTCTAAATTTTTTGGATTGCAAAAATAATTGCCCAACTCCCTCAATAAATAAAAATACGATATACGAAAATACAAGTTGGAGCAATTGTAGAAATAACAAGATTGGACGCATAAGAGAAAAAAATGAATTATTATTCCATGAGTTTACTTTTTTCGAATTAAAATTAATTTAAAATTTTAAACTATATGAGTAAAAATTTATTAAGTTAACATATTTAAAAATTATTTCACTTAAGTCAAGTGAGAAGAGGTACTAATGAGAAAAACACCAAAAAAAAATCATTAGTTTGTCTTTTTTTTTTTTCTCTTTCTTTCACATTGGGATTTAAATGAGCATGACATTAGGCCTTTCTACTGCTTATTAACTTCAAGTACTTGTTTATCCCCTACTCACAAATATATGTGATTCATTGATTTCTTACCGTAGAGGGATTGTCAAATAGGGAGGAGTCAATTATTTACTGTAGTGCATTATATATCTTAAATAGGGCAAGTTTTCACAAATCTATTAACAAGTACAACATCTTTTCATCACATACAAAGTTAATTTTATTATTTAACTTTTTTATATAATAACCGTGCATCACAAGAGAAGTAACTAGTTTTGATAGGTATAGGGCTTATAGTTTCTAGAAGAATGAAATTTATTTGATTTGCTATTTTTTCTCTTTTTTTTTTTACTTTAGAATTATATTTGAATTGTTGGAAGAAGCCACATTTTTTTAAAAAAAATATTTTTTTGTCAAAATTACTTTTTTATCTTATTAATTATATGCCTTTTGTATTTTTTTTGTTTGAATACCAATGAGTTCTTTAAATTAACATAACTAATCCACAATTTTTGTGAAAAATTTACTTACTTATTTTCACTTTTAGATTTTCTTCATTCTTTTCTAATCAGTTATGAAGACAACTTTAAATAAATATGCAGAAAGATAATTTATGTATATAAGATCATGTGAAAAATAATTCATAAAATATATCTCATATTTTAAGTAGACTTACCCCACCAATTCTTCTTTAAATGTTGAATTTTTGAAGAAGAGAAGTGACAAAAATAATGAGAAAGAAAAATATGGATTGAGGTGAGAGATGGTAAAGGAGAAATACGAAATTCCCATATTGTTTAAAAGAGGGGATCATGGAGGTTTTAGAAGGAAAATGGATAGTTATTTTTTCTTTAAGAGAATAATGGATAGTAGTTATAGATATAGATATAGATTTTTTATAATGGGGTTGGTAACCGAGACTCTAATATTTGATGGATGAGAAGATAAATTATGAAGACTATTAATATAGTACTATAGATTGTATTTATATCAGCCTAAGGGCTCTTCTGTAATTTATATACTCTGGATATCTCTATATATACATGACTTAGCAACCCTATTTGCATCCAAGGGCTCCCGCAAAAGCAGGGTTTTTTTTTGGGGGGGGGGGGGGGGGTAAATGTACGCAGCCTCCCACCTTCAGGGGGTTACCCTGAAAAGAGGCTGTTTCTGAAGACCTCTAACCTGAGAAGCTGGTCCGCAGCATAAAGTGTGTGACCTGGCAGCAGGAGAGCATCAAAGCATGAGTAGGGCAAAACACACGGCGAGCAAAACAACAAACTCAAAGTAAGCCACATCTAGCTGAAATCAAAGGATAAATAGGCAAGTAGCAGCTCATGAGAGCATGTACACATCCTAAGTGTGCCAAGAGGATGTCAAGGCCTAGCACTAGTGAGCTAGATTACCCTACTCCAACTGCATCATCTATTACCCTTATTCTAGCCCTCCATTGGGCCCTATCTAAGGCCATCTCCTCCCGAAGGTTTAAGTGGTGAGGTCTTGTCGAATCATCTCCAGCCATCTCTTCTTTGCCCTTTCTCTTCCTCTCCTGTCTAGTGTAGTAAGGGGATGTTCGCATCACCTTACTAGAGCATTGTCCGGTCTCCTTCTAACATGTCCGAACTACCTCAAACGTTGCTCCCTCAATTTATCTTCAATGGAGGCTACGCCCAATTTGCCTCTTATGACGTCGTTTTTGATCCTATCCTTCCTTGTGTGTCTGCACATCCACCTGAGCATTCGCATCTCCGCCACTTTCATCTTCTGTGTGTGCTGTTGTTTCATCCCCCTGCACTCCGCCCCATACGTCATAGCTGGCCTCACAACCATCTTATAGTATCTTCCCTTTAGCTTCAGGGGGAACTTTCTATCACAAAGTACCGCGGAGGCCATCCTCCGCTTATTCCATCCAGATTTAATCCAGCTGTTGACATCCTCGTCAACTTTGCCGTTGTGCTGTATCATGGACCCCAAGTACCTAAAGCTCGCCTTCTTCGATATGGCCTCAGATCCAATCTTGATGTCTTCCCGGCTAGGCATGGTGGAGGGATTGAACTTGAGTTCCATGTACTCGGTCTTGGCTCTACTTAGTCGTAAACCCTTCGACTCTAGTACCCCTCTCCACAGTTCCAGCTTCTCATTTACCTCTTCCCACGACTCCCCTACTAACACTATGTCATCTGCAAAAAGCATGCACTAAGGTAGACATCCCTGGATGTGCCTAGTGAGCTTGTCCATAAATAGAATGAACAGATAGGGGCTCAAAGCAGACCCTTGGTGTACCCCTACTGTTATCGGGAAAGCGTCTGTCTGTCTCCCCGTCCACTGTACGCACCATAGTCTGTGCCTCCTCATACATGTCTCTAATGGCTAGGATGTATGGCACGAGGATGCCTTTCCTGTCCAAAACTATCCAAAGCAACCCTATTGGGTATGCTCACACAATTATTCTCTCACATGATATCAGAGCGTACCAAACTCTAAACATCATTTCTCTCGCATTTGGCCTCCGGCACCCCCCCAAGAAACCCTAGTTCTACTGCTACCACCCCCTTTCTCCCCTCTGGTGATCTCCGCCCTTGAGCGTGGTGCTTTAACTCTTGATTGTTGCTCGGTGATTCCATGGCTACAAATCCCAACCCCCCTTCTCCTTCATCTCCCGCCTCCCTCACCATGCCATCCTCCCCACTCGCCGATATCCCTTCGCCAAACACCAGCACCTTCAATGCCCCCATTGACCGCCTGCCCACGCCTCCCCTCCTCGGCTCCATGCCCCCCGGCCTCGGTGCCCCTTTTCCCCGGCCCCAACTATGGTCCCTCGTTCCCTGCCTCCACTCTTACTGGTACATGCCCTGGTTGATCTTTAATGGTTCCCGATCTTCCCCTGTCTCCTCCTTCCATGGTTCCTCTCTCATAAATTTTTCTTGGCCCTAATATTTCCCGGATCCTTCCTTTCCCTCAGCTCCCCTCCCCACCTCCTCCATTACAAGTCTTGTTATTATTAAATTTGATGCACGTACCGACTACACCACTTGGCGGGAACAAGTTTCCATGGTCCTCCGTGCCCATCGACTTATGGGCTTTGTTGATGGAACCCTACCCTATCCTCCCTCACAAATTCAAACTCCAATAGGCTACTTTATTTCCAAACCCGACTATCAAACCTGGTCCTTTGTTGATCAAAGCATTAGGGCGCGTCTATCGGCCTCTCTCGCTCGCCCTGTTCTCAATGATGTCATTCATCACCCCACTTCAAAAGTTATGTGGGAAGCGCTCACTAAAAGATTCCGTGGCCATTCCCTTGCTAAAGAATTCGACCTTCGGTCTCAACTTGTCACTCTCTGCAAAGATAACAAAACCATGACTGCCTGCCTTACTGAACTCAAAACAATAGCCGATGACCTTGCTACCATTGACTCATTGGTCTCGAATAGAGAGTTAATGTACTATGGCCTGTTTGGCTTACCACTAGAATATGCTGCCTTTAATACAATCACTCGGAACTCCTCTCACAATCTCACCTTCGAGCAACTCAAGACAGCATTGTTGGATGAAGAAGCTGCTCTTTCTCGCATTCAGGCCCGATCAACCCTGGATCATGGTCATGCCTTAGCCGCGTCGGGTCCTTTCTTCGATTACACGGGTATTGGGTGGGGTCGGGATGGACGTGGTCGCAAGGGTCTTGGACGTAACTCCAACTGTCAAGGGAATCAAGGAGGGCGTGGAGGGTATCACGGTCAGCCGCAACACGCCGGGTCGGGTTTGATGGTTACTGATGTCGCTCCTCCGCCGCAACGATCTTGGTTAAGAAATGCAGGTATTATTCTTCATCAGTCTCATGATGGTATACTCGCCCCCGGGCCCCTTGTTTGTCATATTTGTCATCAGGCCGGTCACGCCGCCTCTCTTTGCCCATAAGACTGATCTCTCTCATTCACTTTCGGCCATGTCTGTTACTAATTCCGCTAGTCCTACATGGTACCCTAACATGAGAGCGCCTAACCATAGACTTCCAACCCTGGTATTTTGAAAAATCTTTCCTCTTATACTGGTTTTAAATCTATTCTAGTTGGCAATGGTTCCCTCTTACCCGTGACACATGTAGGCTCCTCTAATCTTCGCGTTTCATCACATGATTTAATGCTTTCTAATGTTCTATTGGTTCCTGGTCTCACTTACAGCCTCCTGTTCGTTAAATAGCTGTGTCGTGACAATAACTGTTTTGTTGAATTTGAGTCCTCTTCATTTTGTGCCAAGGACAAGGCCACAGGGATGCCCCTCCTCATGATACACAATAATGGACCTTTCTATGGCTTCTCTCCGCACTTCACCGGACTCATAGCACGGACCGCTCCTGCAGAATTATAGCACAAGCACTTAGGTCATTTAGGAAATTCAGTTTTTGATACTTTGAGGACTCGTTGTTTGCTTAGTTCCAGTTCTAGTTCTAGTTCCATAAAACATTGTCATGCATGTTGCTTAGGCAAATCGTGTTGTTTACTATTTTCTCGTGTTTTGCATACTACTGCTGCACCTTTGCAATTAATACATTTAGATGTTTGGCAATCTTTTGTTAAATTTGATTCTATTTTTCTATATTATGTGCTGTTTATTGATGATTACTCGCTATTTACCTAGCTCTATCCGATGCAAAGGAAAAAGGAAGTTTATGTATCTTTTCTGATTTCAAGATTTTTGTCGAAAACCAGTTTAACACAACAATTAAATGCTTTCAAAGTGATGGAGATTGTGAGTTTGACAATCAGCAAATGTCAGCCCTTTATCGCACTTATGGCATCCACTTTCGTCTTTTATGTCCCGATACTCCACAATAAAATAGAATGGCGGAATGTAAGCATCAACATCTAGTGAAATGGTATGGATAGCACTTTTTCAGGCGCATCTTCCGTATAAATTTTGGGCTGATGCTGCATGCACTGCATGTTTTATCATTAATCGATTACCCACCCCGAATTTGCAAAACTTGTCTCCTTTTGAAACGAAAGTTGCCCCTTTTCATGGGAATTTACCCAACACAAAGATGCACAGAGGATCAAAACGAACTTCAGAAATCCCTTTTCTACTCAATCCAGAAACAAGATTGGACGTTATTTTGGTTCGTCTCCATTTTTGTGAGATTATTCCTCAAGCAAGGCAGCTGATAAGTCATTGAAAAGTTTGTGTGAATTTCAAACAGGTGCCTAACTACAACATTTTTCGCCTAACTACATCACATCTTGTACCCCTCATAAATTAGCCCCATGCTCCCTACCTTGCATCTTCCTTGGATATGTGGGACGGTACAAGGGCTATCGATGCTTGGACCCTACCATGGGTCGTGTTCATATTAGTCGTCATGTCCATTTCGTTGAGCATTTATTTCCCTATAATGACTTAGTCTCTAGTTGCACAGCGCCGTCTCCTAGCACTCTAGTGGAGGTCCCCCTTCCTCTCCCGGCTTTGCTTAGTGCCCCTACACTGACCGACCACACCATAACCCTAGACCCTACCTCGTTTCTTAACTCTGCCTCACGGTCTCTATCTCGCAATCAAAATGTGGGAATTAGCCTCCCAAACGTCCCACCGGTGTCCTTAGTCGTCATTAACACCGTGCTCCCATCAGGTACGGTTACCGACCCTTGCACGGTCCTAGGGCCGTCCCTTCGGGCTTTCCTAGTGTCCAGCCTTGGACCTCCTCGGATGGTCCCCCCCCCCCCCTCCCCCCCAGATTCCTTTGTTCTCCCGGAGCTGTTCCAATCCCGAATATGCACCCGATGCGTACACGTCTTAAGGATGGTATTCACAAGTCTAAGCACATTCTCTCTCTTAGTTCGGTTGTGGTGGTCCAGGTACCCACTTGTTTTTCACAAGCTGTCAAAAATCCTCAGTGGCAGGAGGCGATGGATGAGAAGTTTAATGCGCTTATTCAAAACCAGACTTGGGACCTCATTCCCTCATCTCCTTCTCAAAATTTGGTTGGGAGTTCTTGGAAATATAAGGTTAAATATAAGCCTGATGGATCGGTTGATTGATTTAAGGCCCGCCTTATTGCACAGGGTTTTCATCAACGCGAATGCCTTGATTACTTTAAAACATTTAGCCCAATAGTAAAACCTACCACCATCCGATTTATACATGCCCTTGTCGTCACTAACTCTTGGTCACTTCGCCAACTTGATGTCAAAAATGCGTTTTTACATGGTTTTTTTAAACGAAGAGGTGTATATGCGGTAACCACCCGGGTTATACACCCTAAGTTACCTACGCATTTATGCCGCTTTTGAAAGGCTTTATACGATCTCAAATAGGCCCCTCAGGCTTAGTTTCACAGGTTTAGCATGTTCCTCTATGGTTTTGGGTTTTATTGCAGCAAAGCGAATCCCTTTCTTTTCATTCATCGTTCGCCTTGTAACACTGTGCGTCTCCTTCTCTAAGTCGATGACATTATCCTCACTGGCTCAAACCCTGTCCTTCTCACACAATTAACTACTTCCATATCCACTGAATTTGCTATGAAAGACCTTGGACCACTTCATTACTTCCTTGGTATTGAGGCAAAGCGCACTAGACATGGCTTATTTATTTCTCAACACAAATACACCTTCGACCTCATTGGTAAACACAACATGCTTGAAGCCAATCATATTCAAACCCCTATACTAGCCCGGGCCCAGCCTTCGGTGACTGACGGGACCCTACTTATGGATCTGACTGAGTTTCGTAGGGCAGTGGGTGCTCTCCAGTACCTCACCATGATTCGTCCTGACATCTGTTTTGCTGTTAACCATGTGCCTCAATTCATACATGCTCCTACGACTTCTCATCGGCAAATACTCAAACATATTTTGCGATACCTCAAGTACACTCTTGGTTACGGCCTCACCATTACTCCTAGCTCTCACACCTCTGTCATTGCATATGCTGATGCTGACCTTGGGGGGGTTTCCCTGATACACGCTGCTCTACTACCAGGTTTGTGTTGTTCTTTGGCCCTAATCTCGTTTCCTGGCGTGCGAAGAAGCAACCTACGGTTGCTAAGTCCACTACCGAGTCTAAATATCGGGATGTTGCTAAGGTTGTTGCTGAGTGTGACTGGATGAGATACCTTATGCATGACCTAGGATTACGGAATTCTGGTCCAATCGTCATCTACTGTGACAATGTCTCCGCTACCTACTTGGCCCCGAATCCTATTTCCAACGATCGTAGCAAACACGTTGATGTGAATTTTCATTATTTTCGCGAAAAAGGTTGTTAAGGGTGATGTCTAGGTTCAATTTACACCTACTACAAAATAGGTTGCTGACATCTTCACCAAAGGATTGGCCACTGATCACTTCCGCTTCCATAAAGCCATTCTGCACGTTGGTCCCCCCCCCTGTACAGATTGCGGGGGCATATTAGTATAGTACCCTAGATTTTATTTATCTGTATTTATATCAGCCTAAGGGCTCTTCTATAATTTACATACTCTACGTATCTCTATATATACATGACTCAGCAACTCTATTGGGTATGCTCACATAATTATTCTCTCACAAAGACAACTTTTAAATAAATATGTAGAGAGATAATTTATGTATATAAGAACATGAAAAAATAATTCATAAAATAAATAATAGGATACATTGAAGCTAAGAAATATTTTAAGTAAACTTACCAGTTTTTCTTTAATTGTGGAATTTCTGAAAGAATAGAAGAGAAAAAAAATGATGAGAAAGTAAAGGTGGAATATGAACTTTTCATACTGTTAAAAAGAGGGGATGATGGACGTTTTGAAAGGTGAATAGATATTTATTTTTTCTTGATGGGATTAATGGGTAGTTATAAATATAGATCTATTTGTAAGATAGATTAATTATCATTTAGTAAATATATATTTTGTATAATCTATATGGTTGTAGCTAAAAAATGGAAGGGGTGAACATTTATTTTAAGAAGTGGGTAGTTAATTGGTGAAGTAATTTTCTTTTTAATATTTTTTAAATTCACATTATTTCTAAAAATTTAGGATTGGGGGTTTAAAGACTAGTAAGGGGTGGAGAAACTTAGGGTATGTAATGTAATTAATATCTAATATGTATATATATATATATACTAGCCATTTTCCTGTGCGATGCACGGTCTAATTCATTCCTTGTACAATAAAATTAGTATTATTATTTCAAAATTAAATAGTTGTCCAATATTATAGTGCATGGTACAATGTAGTTGTTGCAGTTGAAAAATTCACTTTGATTTCTCTTGATGAAGAGAAAAAATAAATAAATAAATAGACATAAATCTTATATTATAGAAAAACTATTAATGGAATATATAAATTTTAAAATTAGATTGTTATATATAATATAGACAAAACATTAAGAAAAGAAAATTTCAAATAGTTATATTTTAATATCCGAAACTTTAGTTAAAATAATAGGTGGATTACTTTGATTGAATACGTTTATCTTGTTGATGTATTTTCAAAATATGTAATGAATAATATGTTAAATGTTTGCTTAATATGTGTATAAATGTGTTTAAGATTGCCGCATTACATGTTCTAAGTGTTTAAGGCTTGTAAGGGATGTGTGTCGACACACAATCCAACATAACTATAGGGGAATAGCTGTGTGTCGACACATAGCCTTTACATAAGCGCACGGGAAGTAGCTATGTGTTGACACATAGGTCCTTTGTGTCGACACACAGGCTTACCGAAGATATGTGTGTTGAAGTGCGTGTTAACACTCAGCTTCGACACCCATTTATAGAGAGCTGTGTGTCGAAGTGTGTGTCGACACACAGCTTTGACACACAGGTTGGTTTTGACAGTTTTTTGCGCGGTTCTTTTTCGATTTTCAGTAGTTCCTTTTGGGGTCTTTTGGGACGTCTTTGGGGCATTATATACAGTAACAATTCCCCTGTTTTCATAAGGCATTGAACACATACTTTGAGAGAAAAAGTTTCCAAGAGAATAAGAAGAGAAAAGATCAAAAGTTTTTTTGTGCAATTGCTCGTGTCTTTGTTCTTGTTTGAGAAATTTCAATCTCCCTACATCTCATTCAATCTCTCCTCTTACACACCCTTATTTCATACTTGGTTGTTGTTGTATCCCTGAGGATATTTTGTATATCGAAATAAACCTTAAGAAAAGTGATTACACGGCCTCAACACCTGAGATCTTTTGGTTACCTGATTGCAAGGATTTTGCAAGTTTTTGAAGATTTTTACCAATAATATTAAGGTTTAAATTCTAGTTTTGGGATATGGCTTCATCCCTTCAAGAAATGGCAGCCAATTTCATGAAGTTAGATCGATTTGATCGCAGAAATTTCCGCTGACAGCAGAGGAAGATGCACTTCCTCATTACGACTAAGAATGTGGTATATGTGTTGAACACACCATTCCCTTCATCCGCTTCTGAGGAGGAGGAGACTTTGGCTGAGCAGAGGGCCATATTAAAGTGGGCGAATGACGACTACATCTGCAGAGGGCACATCATGAATGGCATGAGTGACTCCCTATTTTGACGTTTACTCAAACATACCGACTGCTAAGGAACTGTGGGATTCACTTGAGGCATGCTATATGGCCGACGATGCAACGAGCAAAAAGTTCCGGGTTTGTCAATTTAATAATTATAAAATAGTAGATAATCGTAATGTCATGGAGCAATTCCATGAAATCGAATGGATCTTGAATAATTTCAACAACGTAGTAAGAATATGGACGTTACAATAGTTGTTTTATCCTTGATTGACAAACTTCTGCCTTCTTAGAGAGACATTAAGAAAAGTCTCAATCATAAGAAGGAATATATGTCAATGAAGGAACTAGCTAGCCATTTGTGTATTGATGAAGGCTACAGGGTACAGGATGACAAAAAGGAACGCCCCGTTGATGTTGGGAAAATCAACATCATAGAAGAAGGCCAGTCAAGCAAGGGACCCAAGAGAACCGGACACTTCCAAAAGAAGAACGATGACAAGAGGCCGAAAAGGGTTTATTGGGAGTGTCAAAAACCTAGTCACTTACGTAGGGACTGTTATCACCTTAAATACAAGAAAGGAAAGGGGCTTGATCATTGCGCCAAAAAGTCAAACGATATATTCGTGGTGATGATATCGGAAGTCAACCTAGTCAAGAATGACAACTCTTGGTGGGTTGACTCGGGGACCACGAAACATGTGTGTAAGGACAAGGGGTTCTTCACAACTTTTGAACCCATGGACAACGAAACTGTGTTATTCATGAGCAATGGGGCGGCTATACCAGTTAAAGGGAAGGGAAAAGTTCATTTGCTTTTTACCTCTGGAAAAACCCTTATTTTAACTGATGTATGTTTTGCTCCATACGTGAAGAAGAATCTCGTGTCCGGTGGCCGACTAAATCGGTTTGTGTTGAAGTTGGTTTTCAAGGCCGACAAATTTGTATTATCGAAAGGGGGTCTTTGTTGGCAAAGGTTACTTATGTAATGGGATGTTTAAGATGAACGTTGATAATAAAGTTGAAAGTTCTGTTTGTATACTTGATTCATCGTTTTTGTGGCATCAAAGATTAGGTCATGTGAATTTTCGTAAATTGTATGAAATGGTTGACTTATCATTGATACCTCACATAGATAAGGTTGATGATAAATGTAAAACGTGTATGTTAAGTTACCTTTTCCTTTGGTGCAAAGAGAAACAAATTTACTTGATCTTGTATATAGTGATTTATGCAATTTTAAAAACACATTGTCGTTAGGTGGGAAATGATACTTCATAACCTTCACAGATGATTGTATGATATTTTTTTGCATGTATTGTATAAATCATAAAGATGACTCGCTAGATAGATTTGAAGCCTATAAAGCAGAAACCGATCTACACTGTGAGACTTTCCTCAAACGCCTTAAGTTAGACTATGGCGAGGAATACTACGATCCCAAGCATTATGAATCCACTGGAATAGTACATGGGGTCACGGCACCTGTTACGCCACAAAAGAATGGGGTGGCTGGGGGAAAAAATCGGACTCTAACTGAAATGGTTAATTTTATGTTGTCCTATTATGGTCTCAACGATGGATTTTGGGTTGAGACAATGTTAATGGCCTGTCATATATTAAATCAAGCTCCAAATAAAAAAATAAAATAACCCAGTATGAACTATGGAACAAACGAGCCCCTAATTTGAACTATCTAAAAGTGTGGGAATTTAGGGCAGTCGTTAAAATCCTTGAACCTAAAAGTAAGAAGTTAGGTGAAAGAGGCATTGATTGCATCTTTGTTGGATATGCACCTTATAGGAAGGTATATCGGTTCTATGTAGTTGAATCTAATGATTATATCAATGTTAATACAATAATAGAATCGAGACATGCCATCTAATGAGAACTGGTTTACCGCTATCCCTACATTGAGGGATTATGTACCGGCTGAGAATGACATTCCAATGTCATATGATGATGTTCATCATGAGAGGAAAATTGTCCCTGAAAGTGCTCTAGAACTCTTAAGGAGTAAGAGAGCGAGGAAAGAGAAATCTTTTGGTTAGGACTTCTACACATTTTTGGTAGAAGGTTCGAGGAACGATATGGACCAAGTAGCTTCATATTGTTGTGTCATGGAAGTTGATCCCATGACGTTTGATAAGGTGATGAAGTCGCATGACGCCTCCTTTTGGCGAGAGGCAGTGAATGATGAGATGGATTCCATCATGGGTAATAATACCTGGATCCTAGTGGGTCTTCCACAACCTAGTAAGGACATCGAGTGTAAATGGATCTTCAAAAAGAAGATGAAAGTCGATGGAACGATCGACAAGTTTAAGGCCTGATTGGTGGCTAAGGGTTCACCCAAAAAACACGGGTTGGGCTACTTTGACACATATGCCCCTGTGTCAAGAATATCGACTATAAGAGTTTTAATAGCTCTTACCTCGATCTACAAACTAGTGATTCACCAAATGGATTTCAAAACGGCATTCCTGAATGGTGAACTAGAAGAGGAGGTGTACATGCAACAGCCGAAAGGTTTTGTTGTTCCGGGCCAAGAGAGAAAAGTGTGTAAACTCATATATTCTTTGTATGGGCTCAAGTAAGCCCCGAAACAATGGCACCAGAAATTTGATCAAGTTGTTTTAAGCAACAGATTCATTATAAATGAATCAGATAAATGTGTCTATGGCAAGTATGATAATGGCAGAGGGGTCATTATATATTTATATGTCGATGACATGCTGATATTCAGTACTGACATGGAACAAGTAGAGAAAACTAAACAGTTTGTCTTGAAAAACTTTGCTATGAAGGACACGGGCGAGGCGGAGGTAATCCTCGGTATAAGAATAGTAAGGAGTGGTGATGCTATTTCCTTGACTCAGTCTCACTACATTAAAAGTGTATTGAATAAGTTCAAATTTGATGTGTGTGCACTGATGTCTATTCCTGTGGATCCAAGTGTGAAACTAGTACTGAATGAGGGAGCTCTAGTGTCTCAATTGAAGTATTCCCGAGTCATTGGTTGTCTTATGTACGTCATGACTAGCACAAGGCCTGATATAGCCTTTGCTGTAGGAAAGCTAAGTAGGTATACTAGCAATCCTAGTAAGCAACATTGGTAGGGGTGTATCGTGTGCTAAAGTACCTTAAGAAGACCATGGATTATGGTGCTTTTCATGTAGGGTATCCTCCCATTTTGGAGGGGTACTCTAATGCGAGTTGAATCTCTAATGTGGAGGATCATGCATGCATCCACAAGCGGATGGGTATTCTAGCTTGGTGAGGGTGCAGTTTCTTAGGGTTCCAAGAAACAAATTTGCATATCTGATTCTACTATAGTGGCGGAGTTTATAGCTCTTGCTTCTGCAGCTAAAGAGGCCGAGTGGTTAAAGGAGCTCTTGTACGAGATACCTTTGTGGCCTAGGTTGATCTCATCGATATCTATCCACTGTGATAGTCAAGCTACACTTTCTAGAGAGTATAATGATATGTATAATGGGAAGTCCAAACACATTGGTGTAAGGCATGGTATAGTGAGACATCTTACTCAAGAAGGTGTTATCGCTATAGACTTCGTGAGAACAAGTTAGAGACTTGGTTATGAAAACATGTGAAAGATGGGGTTAAAACTTGTCATTATTAGTTGTCCATCATAGGCCTTCAACTCGATGCCTAGTATGACGTTAGGTCTTGAGTTCAATGAGAGAGACCTTTCATCAGTGTGACTGCAAGCACGAAATAAGCATTTTTCCATCCCGACGGTAAAGTGCTTGGCACCTGCATCAGAGATACTAAAAGGATGAGCTAAGCTCTTAATGGACATGATTTTAAATTCTTATTGAATGTTGCACCGCAGGAACATGATCAACGAGGTCCACTTTAGTGTGTGTTGAAGTTTGGCCGCTTTAAAGGGGTGATTTTTAACTAAGGGTTTGACCCTGAAACACTCATGAAGGGTACAGGACACAAGGCCACAAATGTGTCGATGTGGGAGTTATAGGGCATGTATGGGGAGTACGTCTTGTGTGTGATTAGATAGTCAGTTAGTCAAATATGTTGTACGGTTCAAAGCTTAGTCTATCATTTTCAATCCAATTAACTGTATGGTCTCTTCACTCGTCGAGGGTTCAATCGAAAGACACTCTCGTTGATGCACAATAAGATGTCCCTTAACTGAGATGTTATTTTGAGATTGATTGTATTTTAAAAAATGGTGGGGGAATGTTGATGTGTTTTCAAAATATGTAAAGAATAATATTTTAAATGTTTGCTTAATATGTGTATAAAGGTGTTTAAGATTGTCCTATAACATGTTCTAAGTTGTTAAGGCTTGTAAGGGATATGTGTAGACACATAATCCAACATAACCGCGGGGGAACAGCTGTGTCTCGACATACAGAACACAGCCTTTACAGAAGCGCACGGGAAGTAGTTGTGTGTCAACACACAGGCTTACGGAAGAGATGTGTGTTGAAGTGAGTGTCAACACTCAGCTTCAACACCCATTTACAGAGAGGTGTGTGTCGAAGTGTGTGTCGACACACAGGTCGGTTTTGACAGTTTTTTATTTCGATTTTTTCCTGGTTTTTGGCTGTTCCTTTTGGGGTCTTTTGGGACGTCTTTGGGGCATTATATACAGTAACAATTCCCCTGTTTTCATAAGGCTTTGAACACATAATTTGAGAGAAATAGTTTCTAAAAGAATAAGAAGAGAAAAGATCAAAAGTGTTTTTATGCAATTGCTCTTGTGTCTTTGTGTTCTTGTTTAAGAAACTTCAATCTCCCTCTACATTTCATTCAATCTCTCCTCTTACACACTCTAACTTCATACTAGGTTGTTGTTGTATCCCCATAGATATTTCGTATATCGAAATATACCTTAAGAAAAGTGATTACACGGCCTCAACACCTGAGATCTTTTGGTTACCCGGTTGCAAGGATTTTGCAAGTTTTTGAAGATTTGCACCAACATATCCTATGTTTGTTTGTAATTGAGTGATTTTATTGGAATATCTAAAATATTTTATTGAGTTATACATATGTTTTTTCCTCAGGTTAAGATAAATATTTTTATAATTACAATTTTAATATGTCAATTTTAAGTAAAGTTTATGTGGTTACTAATTTAGGAAGTAATTACTTAATTTAGAATATCTGTAAGTATTCAAAGTATTTTGATTTCATGGACAAAACAGTATTGGCAATTTATATTAACTTTGGAAAATTTATGACAACGGCAAGGTGTATTAAAATTTCATTTAATTATTTATTTTTTAAAATGAATTATTTAATGCATGATTATAAGTCTAAATATTATTGATTAAATATAAATTTTTTTAATAACAGAAAAGGGGTAATTTATACTAATTTAGGAAAATCTATACTATTATTCATAAAATGGGCATAAAATACAATAAACAGTGGCAATATATTGTGGTGGTAAACTTGAAATGCCCAGCTATAATTGACCTGCTAGTATTAGTTTCGCATTGCAATGTATACATGTATTATCAAAAAGTTTTACTTTTCACTAAGTTTAAATATAGATGCGACAGATGTAAAATTTTTATTTTCAATTATTTTTATCCTAAATAACATTGTTATCATTTCCAACATATTTAAACTATTCCTTGGAGCAATGATATCTAGTGTTCCAATAATCTTACATGTTGCATTCCATGTATACATACGTGGCTAAAGCATATACTGTTTGCAATTTGCATGTAAATTTGCCAGAGTATCTTAGCTGACTCATGCTTTAATGCACTGAGTGTATATATATATATATATATGTGTGAATGTAAGGAAAAACTGAGGATCAAATTGAGTAAATGTGAGATATTTGAGATATGCATTAGCCACGTGTATGTGTATATGCGTGTGTGTACATATGTATAAAGGTCTTTTACATAATTTCTAATCTTTTAGGATGTTTAATAATATCCAATATAAAAATTATACCCAAAAAAGTCTCAAATATTTACAACATCCCCCTTTGGATATTCTCTTGAAAATATTGCGGGACAAAGACACTTGAAAGAGTATAATGTCCAAGTTATATATGCTTTCTAAATTGCCTCGTTAAAAACCCTGCCAGGAAAAACCCAGTGGAAAAAATCATATCGGAGGAAAAAAAAAAAAAAGTACAGTGCATATTTAACTCCCCCTCATAGGCTCACATTAACCAAAGATGTCTTGGAGTTAGTGAATGCCGTTGTACACTAATTTCACCAAAGTTTGTTGTAGGTAATGTTTTCCTGAATAACTCTTCCAGATTCTTGAGTGAATTTTACTTCAAATTTCTTCTAAAGCTCGAGAGTGAAAAGTTCTTCATTTAAATGTACTATGTTCTTTCAACTTTGTTTCGCTAGAACAATGCAGACTTATCTTCATATAGTACTATCTTACTCTCCTTAATGGTTGGAAGGTTACAAGATATGTTTGGAATAAGGGCCTTAACGATATCCATTTTCTACTTGCTCATAAAGTGTTAGCGTCTCAGTAGTAGCTGCAATTATTAGTAGCTTGCCAAAATATAGCAGTACAGATATATAAAGAAGTAGCATTCTTATCACTTACCTTATGTCGGTCAACTAAATAGCCAGAACTCGCATACAAAGTTGAATACAAGTTTGACATAAGGAAATAGTGCTATATTGGTTGTTCCATTAGGATAGATGTTTGACCACATTCTCATACTATCATATTTGTGCCATACTATATACTGGTCGTAAGTTAACCAAAGAGGCTACACCTGGTTGTGTGACGACTATATTAATGCGTCAAATGTATCAAGGTATGGTATTTTAAGATCAAGAATTCATTTGTTACCTCATCGAGGATAAAAGAGGCATTTACTCATATCAAGGAATTAAACAAAAATTGAGGTACTAAACAACATATTAAAACACATAAGTACAATATTGGTAACAGTTGACCAATAAAGTAATACTCTATCAAATTAGTGCTCGATCTACTAATATAGAAAAATTTAACCTTTTCCAATATCCTTTATCTCGAATTCTTAGATTAGATGCGTAACATCTTCTTTAAGCTCTCCAAGAGTCATAATGATATTAACATATCCCTCTTTTAGTTGATATATACCGCGGTTTTGAACTATATGCTTCTTATATCTGTGGTCCTTCAAGGACCTTCATATGAATATCATATACACACTGTTGGTAAACTATAATTGAGTAGTTTGCCACTATAGAGAGGCAAGTAGATTACATAGGCAACTATTTAGACAAAAATTAAAGCAAAATCAACACTACTCGCCCAATAGAGGCAACATCAATATTATTCGCCCAGTAGAGGCAAAATCAACACAATTCGCCCAGTAGAGATAAAAATCAACATTATTCGCCTAGTAGAGGTAAAAATAATATTATTCGCCCAGTAAAGGTAAAAAAACAACATTATTCACCCAGTAAGAAGAAAATCAACACAATTCGCCCAGTAGAGATAAAAATCAATATTATTCACCCAATAGGAGAAAAATCAGCACAATTCGCCCAGTAGAGATAAAATTCAACATTATTCGCCCAGTAGGAAAAAAATAACATTATTCGCCCAGTAGAGGTAAAAATAACATTATTTGCCCAGTAGAGGTAAAAAACAACATTATTTGCCCAGTAGGAAGAAAATTAACACAATTCACCCAGTAGAGATAAAAATCAACATTATTCGCCCAGTAGGAGAAAAATCAACACAATTCGCCTAGTAGAAGGAAAACCAATACAGTTCGCCTAGTAGAGACAAAAATCAACATTGTTCGCCCAATAGGAGAAAAATCAACACTATTTGCCCAGTAAAGGCAAAATCAATACTATTTGCCCAGTAGAGGCAAAATCAACACAATTCGCCCAGTAGAAAAACATACTTATACACAAGTACAAAAAGATATAATCGAAGATAAAGTGATACTTATCCAAAAAGGAATACTCATCAAAAAAACATCCTTCCTCTATAAAAAAGGGGGACTACACGCCTCCTTCAAGGGCACCAAGCCCGACAATCACCTCTCTGGAGTAATAATCGTTCAAACGCCTTATTCTCCTTAAGCTAAGTATTTTATCTCTATTATTTCATTTATTACTTGCCCTTATTTACCATTTCATAATATGGATACAGACTTGAGCATCAGAGGGGGGTCCCCGTGGATTGGTCCACGAGCCCCTCGAGCCGTTTGTTTGATCTCGCAGGGAATATCAAATCGGGCGTGTAGCTAGAGCTTGAGTTCAACTTATCCTAACTAACCCCACCTCGTACAGAATTCCAAAATGATGAATAAGCACAATGACCAAATTCATCACAAACACACACAAATAAGTTGTTACCACATTCATGAGGCATATATAAAGACTGCTATACCAATTGCATCCATTTTTTCTATATATGTATGTCCCATCTATTTATGGTTTCTATAATGAACCTTTGGCTGCAAATCGTGCTTTGTATCTAACCACCTCATTTTTTTTTTTTTGCATCAACATTCACATGTAGCCCACAGATTTGAATTCTTTAGGCATTTCGATTATAAGTCCAAAAATTACACATCTTTAATTCTTTCTAAGTTGCGCCTTTCTATTTCAGCAAACCATCTCTTCGTTGGCATTCTTGAACAAATACTGGTTCAAGATTTTTAATTTCTTTGATCAGATCAGTAGCTACTGCATACACAAATATTTGATCAATTTTCTTTTCGGTTCCATTATATCCCATGATATACAAAGATAATCTTGAGGAATTTTACTTACACCTCCTTCTTGTATTGGGACGAATTTCAAAATTTTTTTCCTAATTTATTAAGTTAACGCAACGGAAGGGTTTAAAATTTTTAATTTTAAACCTAAGGTCAATTTAAAATTTCTAATTTAAATTTACTGGCCTCTACTCTAATATATTCATAATAATTACATGAACTATAACTAGTATAATAAGAAAACTGTAAATAAATAGAAAAGCGAAAAACTAAAGAGAAGGAAAGAAGAATACATGGATATGCTCCAATAATAAAGAACACCAGAATTAAAATAAATTACTCCAAGAAAGTAAAGAAAATCGAAACCCAGCTACCTTCTACGCAATGACCTCAAAACGCCCGGAGAGTGAGCCTCAAAAAATATTAAAATAAGGAAAAAATTTCTCAAAGGAAAATTTTCTCTTCAAATAGGTTTCCAAAAGTCAACACTTTCAGAAACCTTTAATTTTGGAATTAATGCCAAACCCTAAAATAGGTAATTCTATTTATAGTAGGCTACCCAAGCGAAAAAATACCAATTTTTTGATGTGGGACGCGAAACAACACAACAAAATTTAGCGTATCAATGTACAAATGAGCCAAAATGCCGCGTTTCAGCTCAGGAAAAAAAACATGTTAATAAACTATACAGTGTGCCACATGCAAGCACGTAGATAGCCACACGCTGATTGTCCAAATGCATAGGCGCGGATCGCGGCTGGGATTTGTGATTTTTTTTATTTTTTATTTTTTCTTTATTTTCCACATGTAAAAATTCATCCCATTACTTTTTAATTTTAAAAAATTATTTTATTTTCTAATTTTTAACTTTCATTCATCTCATGAATAATGTTTCATAAATTTAAATTTACTCATCTCAAGAATAAATAATTCATCTCATTAATTCTTAAATATTTTTCCGAACGGTGATAAATACAGAGGCTTACGCAGGGACCTCAGATACAATTTAAATCTAGCTCCAAATGAGCTAAATTATTACCATCTCATGATAAAATTTAATTACCATTTAATAAGACTTAATTCCACTAAATAAATCTCACCGGACTCTAGACTTAAACCATTTATTCGATATTTTTTAAATAGACTGTATTGATGACAATAACCCCTCCATTAGATGTCCATGACAAAGAATAATTATAACTACTACCACTATCTTTCTCACAGCTTCTCCATTAGTTACTGACTCGCCCTTCACTGAATAATTCTTTTATACTTGAACATATTCTTAATATAAATTCCAAATGTCAAACACCTGGAACACTTTGGCCAAAGATTCCAAATCATTCAAACACTTAAGATTAATAGTTGAACATATTCTTAATATAAATTCCAAATGTCAAACACCTGGAACACTTTGGCCAAAGATTCCGAATCATTCAAACACTTAAGAATCAACTAAGGGGATAAATGTATCTCATAAAAGACTGTAGATTATTTATTGAATACCTGATCCTTGTCACACTTCACGCCGTAACCCAGTGTACGTGGGAATTCAGTCATTTGTTTATTAGACCTTACTTATAGTACACCAAAGCAACTAACGTTCCATGCATAAGTCCATAATACTCTCAGGATTTAGAGTCGTCATTCAAACAATACAATATGAATCACTCATTTCCAATACTGGTCCAGAAACAAGCAACTCACATGGTCCAACTCAGTGTGTCAATCTTATTAAACACACCAACCTAACACTTTTGGATCACCATCCACATGACCAAGTCACATCATCTAAAGTGTAATGTTATAGTCTTAGCATACAAGTGGTCCAAACTTGTCTTTGTCTATGAGCTTTTCAAACAACAATTCATACCATTTGTTCCAAGTCTATCTGTGGGTTAATCTCATAAACCACTTAGAACAAACATGTAAATTGTAGTCTGAGGACTATACCCATCTAATGGATGTTACCAAAAAGAAAATGACATGTAGTATAAATGCTTGCTTACGCAAATTTAACAAGAAAATGGCTGAAATTTCAATTTTATTCTTTAATAAAATAACATTTAGAGGGTAAAATTTGGATTTCCATGACACCATTCATAATAATCTCCCACGTGTCTTAAATCCAAAATACTATACACCTTCTACACATCCCTTATATGTATGATCTAAAGGTCTATTGAGTCAAAGTCTTTGTAAAGTCAATTTCTCCATTTGACCAATATGCCTTCTTCACAGCTTCTGAGGTTTAATTGCCTCATTGTAGTGAGAGGATCGGATTTAATGTCATGGTCAATCATTATTGCTCCCGCCATGAACCTGTCAGGTGCCTTGACAATCCTCCCACTGTGTCAAGGCTCTTGTGTACCTGGAACATTCTCGACCCTATCAGTAGGTGCTTCTAATGCATCCATTGTGTCCCTAGTTGTGTCTAGCTATTCAAAATTAGCATCATTTTTTTTCAATTCCTTTAACACTATTTTAGTTTTGCCTTTGTAGTCCACTATAAAATCCTTCTCCAAATATTTCACATCTGCATTTACAAAAAACCTTTTGATCAGAAGGACAATAGAAAAAATTGACTTGTTCCTTTGGCATAACCCCAAAAAGAGATTAGTAAAGTAGCATGACTCATCATGGACCTTACCATATCTAACAATGTCCTATTCCTTCTTTATGCAACACCTCTCAGTTGTGGTGTACTCGGAGAAGAAAGTTGTGATCTTATCCCTTTTGCAGTTAGGAAATCCATAAACCCACCCGATAGATATTCACCACCTCGATCTGATCGAAGCGACTTAACTTGTTTACGTAATTGCTTTTCAACTTCAGCTTTGTACACTTTGAACTATTCAAAAAAGTCCGACTTATGTCCCATTAGGTAAACATACCCATACCTTGAGTGGTCATCAGTGAATCTAATGAAGTACTCATACCCACCTCTTGCTTGGACATTCAATGGTCCACATACATCTGTGTGATCGTCACCAACCCTATTGCCTTTACTCTTAAAGGAAAACTTGGTCATCTTACCTTCTATATAGGATTCGTAAACTGGTAATGACTTCAAGTCTAAAGCCTCTATTCGTCCATCTTTCACCAGTCTTTTGATCCTGTTTGAATTAATATGACCTAAACGTTGGTGCCATGTGCAGGCATTATTTCTTTCAGGTTGTTTTCTTTTAGGAGATTGAATAAGTGAACTTGTGCTAGATTCATTTAAATAAATGTCAGAGTTTTGATAAGGAAATCGCATAAATAATCCATCGAGACATGTACCTTTGAAAATAAACAATTTATTCACATAATAACTGGTTCACAACCAAAATTAACTGAATAACAATTATCCATTAAACGAGGCACGTAAATCGAATTCCTGCGCAATGCAGGTACAAATAAACAATACTTTAAAACCAAACTCTACCACTAAAGCCTAAGCTAACATCTCCTACTCCTAAGACCACTACTCTTGTACCGTCTCCATCATGCAGCCTTTGGTTAGCCTGAGTCCTTGTAACATATTACAGACATGGTCAGTTGAACTTGAGTCCACACCCTAGGAACCTGGTGGACTCTCAGCTATGCATGACTTAACTAGGTGAGATATCATCATACCTTCACCAGATAGCTTTGCTGGAAGAGTAGCTATGTACTTTGTGCAGTTCCTCTTTCAGTGGCCCATCTTTCCACAAAAGAAACACTTTCCTTTTACTGGCTTCTTGTTAGGCTTGGTCGCTATACTAGTAACCTTGCCTTTGCCTTTCTTTCCAGTTGGCCCCATGTTGTGCTTGCTCTCACTAGCCCTTGATACCTAAGTCAAGTAGGACACTCCTCTTGGCTTGCATCACACCCTCTGCAACCTGCAGATCCTTCATCAGCTCAGGCAATGAATAATCTTTATTTTTCATTCTGTAGTTAAGCCTGAACTGACTAAAAGAGATGGACAGAAAGTTAAGGATGATGTCCTGCTAAGACTGACTATCAATCTTAGCATCTAGAATCTCCAACTCAATTAAGCACGCCATCATTTTCATGAGGTTCTCCTGAACTAGCGATCCTTCTGACATCCTCATGTTCAAGAGCTTCCTCATCAGCTCTTGCCCAGCTTCCCTGTCTTGACCACCAAACACCATTAAATGTTTGATCATCTCAGCTGTTGTTTCCATCTCAAGCATCTGATGCTTAAGAACATTGGTCACAGAGGCCAAAATATAACATCTGGCTAACTCATTAGCCTTATTCCAGCACTCATAACGCTGTTTGACAACGATTGTCGAATTGTTAGTGAGTACTGTAGGTCGAGCATCAGTGAGAATAAACTTCTAACCCTCATGTATTAAAACTATGTCCAAGTTCATTTTTCAGGTGAAGTAATTTGGTCTAGTTAAAGCATTATCTATCAAAACTGAATGAAGTGCACCCGTCATAGCCATTGCAAAAATATTGTAAATGCAAACAATTATGTAATTATCTTATAAGAGTCATGTATAATGCAGTGATACATATTCTTTTATTTTAGCATACACAATAAGTCAGATAACCTCTAAACTCTACTATCATGCATGCAATGATGACCCAAACACACCAGTCCTTACTCCCCAGCAGCGGGATCGTATAAAATTAGTTTGTGTGAGAACTATTCTCAATTAACATGTTTTCTTATAACTCTTACTAAACATGATTAACATAACACAACAGAGCTCCTCCGGGATGCTAATGTATCACGCTAGTCAAGTGTAAACCATTATGTAAACCTCCATAAAAATATACGTAACAGTCCACGGCAGCGTGGTCGCATAACTTCTATGCACTTTGGTTCATCCTGATAGAAGTCCAACCCTGTAATCTGCAAACCGATATCCTTTGTAGGGAGATAGATCTACTATACTGCTAGACCGGTAATGGAGACCATGAGGTTTCAACAATTAAACCTCACTTCCACTTGATTTTTATAAACTAGTGGTTTTTGATTAGCTTGCACTTGTAACTTAGATTATCTCATAATCTCCTTTAAAATCTCATTCTAAAATTAAATTAATTAATTTTTTAATTTAAAAATAGTACCGTCTTACTGCTTGGATTATCTCATAATCTACTTTAGAATCTCATTCTAAAAGTTATCTAATATAATTATTTATTTATTTATTTTTATTTAAAATAGTACCGCCTTACTATTTAGGTTATCTCATAATCTACTTTAGAATCTCATTTTAAAAATTAAATTAATTAATTAAAAATTAAATTTTTATTTATAAAATGTATTGACTTACAACTTAGATTATCTCATAATCCAATTTAAAATCTCATTCTAAAATTAAATTAATTAATGAAAAATAAATTTTTTATTATTATGTAAACCAGTACTGATATCTGCACGTCCCAAAAAACTTTTCTTCTTCCTTTTTTTAAAAATCAAATTTGCTGACTTCAGTAATAGTATGTGCTGAAGTAAGCGTCATATTTCTTTTTTTTAATTTAAAAAATAATTGAATCTATCTTATTAGATCAATTTACCAGATGTCGTAAATCATGATCAAATACGCATAATCTCGTTATACAAATAATATGTATGCAATTTTTAATGAATCTATATTGACTAATTTGAATTAAATATTAATTTATTATCGATTTAAACAATTTAAATCGTTACCTTAAATAATCTTTCCTTCTTAATAAAATCTCTATTTTATTAACTTGCAAGTCAATTTATTTCGATCTTATTATACCCATTCATGTATATTATGAATGTAATCAGATACTGTCTCTGATACCAATTGTTGGGACAAAATTTTAAAAACTTTCCCAAATTTTATAAAGTTAACGCAGCGAAAAAGATTTTAAATTCTTTATTTTAAACCTAAGTTTAATTTAAAATTTCTAATTTTAAATCTACCAATTTAAATTTTTAATTTAAAATTATATGCCTCTACTCTAATACATTCATAATAATTACTTGAACTATAATTAGCATAATAAAAAAACTGTGAATAAATAGAAAAGCGAAAAACCAAAGACAAGGAAAGAAGAATACCTAGATTTGCTCCAATAATAAAGAATACCAGAATAAAAATAAATTACTCTGAGAAAGAAGACAAAACTAAGACCTAGCTGCCTTCTACGCAATGACCTCAAAACGCCCAAACAATGGGGTTCGAAAAATATTAAATTGAATAAAGAAAATTTTTATTTGAAAATTTTCTATTCAATTAGGTCTCCAAAAGTCAATACTTTTAGAAACTTTTAATTTTAAAATTAATGCCAAACCTTAAAATAGGCACCTCTATTTACAGTAGGCTATCCGAGTGACAAAATACCATTTTTTCAATGTGGGACGTGAAACAACACAAACAAAATGCAGCGTATCAATGTACAAATGAGCCAAAACACCATGCTTCAACTTTGGAAAAAAAAAGTGTTAATAAACTTATACCGCATGCCACGTGGCAAGACGCGATTGGCCCGCGTGCGAGTGCGCGGATAGCCACTGGACTGTCGCGCGCTGGTTGTTCCAAATGCATAGATGCAGATCACAGCTAGGATTCGCAATTTTTTATTTTTTTTGTTTTGCTTTTGTTTTCCACATGTAAAAATTCATCCCATGAATTTTTAATTTTAAAAAATTATTTTATTTTATAATTTTCAACTTTTATCCATCTCATGAATAATGCTTGGCAAATTTAAATTTACTCGTCTCATGAATAAATAATTCATCTTATGAATTCTTTAATATTTTTTTCGATGGCAATAAATACAGATGCTTACGCAGGGACCTCAGGGACAATTTAAATCTAGTTTCAAATGGGTTAAATTAATTAACATCTCATGATATAATTTAATTACCATTTAATGAGACTTAATTTCACTAAATAAATCCCACTACACTTTAAACTTAAACTATTTATTCGATATTTTTCCAAATAGACTGTATTAATAACAACAACCCCTCCATTAGATGTCCAATACAAAGAATAAGTATAACTAGTATCGTTATCTTTCTTATAGCTTCTCTATTAGTTACCGACTCGCCCTTCACTAAATAATTCTTTTATACTTGAACATATTCACAGTATACATTTCAAATGTCAAACACCTAGAACACTTTGGCTAAAGATTCCGAATCATTCAAACACTTGCGAATTAACTAAGGGGACATATATATCTCATAAAAAACTGTAGATTCCGCTGTAACCCAGTGTACGTGGGAATTCGGTCATTTATTTAGACCTTACTTATATTACACCAAAGCAACTAACATTCCATGCACAAGTCCAAAATACTCTCAGAATTTAGAGTCGTCATTCAAATAGTACAATATAAATCGCTTATCTTCGATAGTAGTCTAGAAACAAGCAACTCACCTGGTCTAACTAAGTGTGTCAATCTTGTTAAACATACCAATCTAACACTTTTGGATCACAATCGACATGACCAAGACAAGTCATCTAAAATGCCACGTTATAGTCTTAGCATACAAGTGGTCCAAGCTTGTCTTTGACTCCGAGTTCTTCAAATAACAATCCATACCATTTGTTCCAAGTCTATCTGTGGCTTAATCTCATAAACTACTATTAACAAACATGTAAATTGTAGTCCAATGAGTACACCCATCTCATGGATGTTACCAAAAAGAAAATCACATGCAGTATAAATGCTTGCTTATACAAATTTAATAAAGAAACAACTAGAACTTCAATTTTACTCTTTAATAAAATAACATTTAAATGGTAAAATTTGGAATTTTAGGCCACCATTCCCAACATCTTGTAGTATTATCTCTGTAGAGTTTTTCTCCTTAAGATTTTCATAATAGAGGGACCAATCTTTTCTATTACTCCCTTTTTTTCTTTCTCAAATTGTATATTCGGAATCGATATTTCTGTCGCGCTTCTAGCGTGCAATGGATGCATTTTTAAATATATTAAAATATTGCTCAATTGAGATATTACTCGAGCAGGAGTATCTATAGTAGGGACTTATGATTTGGTCATCCTCTTTCCATTAGTGAATACATCTGAGAATTAGCTTATAACATTTTATAAGTGAACATTTCTTTGAACTTCTGATTCAATGATATATTCCACATAAATTCTTATTTTTCAACTTTTAATTTTCTCCCTGGTGGTAAACTATAATTGAGCAGCTTGCTACTGTAGAGTGGCAAGTAGATTACACAAACAACTATTTAACATTATTTGCCTAGTAGAGGCAAGATCAACGCTATTCGCCCAGTAGAGGCAAGATCAATACAATTCACCAGTAGAAGCACAATCAACACAATTCGCCTAGTAGAGGCAAAATCAACACTATTCGCCAATAGAGGCAAAATCAACACTATTCGCCCAGTAGAGACAAAATCAACACTATTCGCCCAATAGAGGCAAAATCAACACTATTCGCCCAGTAGAGGCAAAATCAACACAATTCGCTCAGCAGAGGCAAAATCAACACAGTTCGCCCAGTAGAGGCAAAATCAACACCATTCACCCAGTAGAGGCAAAATCAGCACTATTCGCCCAGTAGAGGCAAAATCAACACTATTCGCCAAATAGAGGCAAAATCAACGCAATTCACCTAGTAGAAAAACATACTTATACACAAGTATAAAAAGATATAATCAAAGATAAAATGATACTTATCCAAAAAAGGGATACCCATACAAAAGCATTCTTCCTCTATTTGGCGCGGGGGGGGGGGGGGGGGGGGGGGGTGCGCTACTCTCCTCCTGAAAAATTATCTACTCTTACAATCATCTTCCAGGAGCAGTAATCGTTCAAAAGCCTTATTCCCCTCAGGCTAAGTATATTATCTCTATTATTTCATTTACTACATGCCTCCTGGAAGATCATTGACTCCTACAATCATCTCCCCGGAGCAGTAACTGTTCAAAAGCCTTATTCTCCTCAAGCTAAGTATTTTATCTCTGTTATTTCATTTATTACTTACCTTTTATTTACTTACCTTTTATCTCTGGAAAATTATCTACTCTTACAATCATCTTCCAGGAGCAGTAACCGTTCAAAATCCTTATTCCCCTCAGGCTAAGTATATTATCTCTATTATTTCATTTACTACACGCCTCCTGGAAGATCATTGACTCCTACAATCATCTCCCTGGAGCAGTAACCATTCAAAAGCCTTATTCTCCTCAAGCTAAGTATTTTATCTCTGTTATTTCATTTATTACTTACCTTTTATTTACTATTTCATAACATTGATACTGACTTGAGCGTCGGAGGTGTCCCCCGTGGGTTGCTCCACGAACCCCTCTAACCATTTGTTTGATCTTGCAGGGAATATCAAGTGGGGCGTGCAGCTAGAGCTTGAGTTTAGCTCATCCTAACAAACCCCACCTCGTACAGAACTCCAAAGTGATGCATAAGCACACTGACAAAATTCATCACAAACATATTGGCGTTGTCTGTGGGAAGGATTACGAGCTCACGCCTGGCTTGATGTTCATGTAAAAACGAGCTTTTGGTGTTTAGCGCATTTTTCTAACAAAAACGAGCTTATTCAAGCAAAGCAAGTCAAAAAGTTCTCTACTATTCCTTTGAGCACTTTCAAGCATATCAATACTTGCAAAGAGGCATGTTTGAGTAAGTCAAGTCTTGTAACCTACTTATTACCTCTTTCTTATCTATTCTTTGATCAAAAATTAAAAATATATATATATCATAGCTAAATAGAACTCCGTAAGAGCTTCATTTTGATATATAATTCAATCCATAACTGCTAACAGATTGAAAGTTATGTTCGTTTTAATTTACAAGGTATGTTATACAACTACAACTAACGTAATTCGCCCGGTTCATCTTTTCACCTCTCTTTCACATTGTCTTTGATCAAAAACTCATTATATTTACATATAACTCTTCAAAATATTTGTTTTAACATATAATTCAATCCATAACTCTTCATGTATTGAAAGTTATGTTCGTTTTAATTTACAAGGTATGTTATACAACTATCACCGACGTAATTCGCCCCGTTCATCTTTTCACCTCTTTTTCATATTATCTTTTATCAAAAACTCACTATATTTACAAATACCTCTTCAAAAGATTCGTTTTGATATATAATTCAATCTATAACTCTTCACGGATTGAAAGTTATGTTCGTTTTAATTTACAAGGTATGTTATAAAACTACCACTAACGTAATTAGTCCAGTCCATCTTTCCCCTTCATTCATATTTTCTTTGATCAAAAACTCATTATATTTATATATAACTCTTTAAGAGCTTCATTTTGATGTATAATTCTATCCATAACTCCTCATGGATTGAAAGTTATGTTCGTTTTAATTTACAAGGTATGTTATACAACTACCACCAACGTAATTCGCCTGGTTCATCTTTTCACCTCTCTTTCATATTTTCTTTGATCCAAAACTCAAAAAATCATTATATTTACATATAAATCTTCTATAGGTTCGTTTTGATATATAATTCAATCCATAACTCCTTACGGATTGAAAGTTATATTCGTTTTAATTTCAAGGTATGTTATACAACTACCACCAACATAATTCGCCTGGTTCATTTTTTCACCTCTCTTTCATATTTTCTTTGATCCAAAACTCATTATATTTACATATAAATCTTCAAGAGATTTCTTTTAATGTATAATTCAATCCATAACTCCTCACGGATTTAAAGTTATGTTTGTTTTAATTTACAAGGTATGTTATACAATTACTGCCAATGTAATTCGCCCGGTTCATCTTTTCACCTCTCTTTCATATTTTATTTGATTAAAAACTCAAAAACGTATTATATTTATATATAACTCTTCAAGAACTTCGTTTTGATATAAAATTCAATCCATAACTCTTCATGGATTGAAGGTTATGTTTGTTTTAATTTACACGGTATGTTATGAAACTACCACCAGCGTAATTCACCTGGTTCATCTTTTCACCTCTCTTTCATATTTTCTTTGATAAAAAATTCAAAAACTCATTATAGTTACATATAACAATTCAAGAGATTCATTTTAATATAACACAATCCGTAACTCTTCACGGGTAAAAAGTTATCCGTGTTTTAAGTTACAAGGTACGTTATACAACAACCACAACCAGAATTCACCGAGTTCGAATTTTCACCTCCTTTTCATATTCTCTTTAATCCAAAACTTAAAACCTCATTATAGTTACCTAAGATACTTTCCAAGTTTCATTTTGACAGCTTATTCATTCCATAACTAGTCACGGATTGAAAGTTATGCTCATTTTATGTCAAGGGGTCAAGCTATATAACAATTACAAGAGGAAAATGCCCACTTCATCTTTTCACCTCCTCTCAATGTTTTCTTCAATCAAAAGCTTTACAAGTCATGATAATTACATAAAACCCTTCAACAGCTTCCCTTTGATAGGTAATTGGATCCTTAACTCCTTACGGATTAAAAGTTGTGGCCGCCTTAAGTCACAAGTTTAAGTTACCTAGCCTGCCAAATTCCACCATATGGATAATTCCCTACCCGGCGTTATCTACAACCAAGTGTTATCCTAGAAACCTAGCGTTATTCTTGACACTTTGCCTACCACCACCACTATCAATATTCCTGCCACATGTTGGCACCGACATAACACCCATATCCACCATTGGTCTCGGTTGCACAACAGCCGCCACTGGCATGCCGGTCGTCACTGGTCATTCGCCACCCACCATGGTCAAACCCTTGCTCTCTCCTTCAAACCCGAATTTGGGTCAATTCTTATATCAATCTTAGTCTAATTTGACTTTAAAAGATTTGTTTTCCTTACTGTCTTAATTCAATTTAACCCTAAATGGGTCAATTTTTGCTACCATCTCGGTGTACTTCAACCCTAAATGAGCCACTTTTTATAATCCTTGTTCAAACCAATCATAAGTGCGTTAATTGTCGTTACAATCCTAGTTTGATCCAATGTCGATTTGTTTCACTTCTCATTCAAATGAAACACTAATTGGATCAATTTTCATCGTGATCCTACTTTAGGTCAACTCTAGTTAAGCAAATTTTTTATAAGTCTGGTTCAATCTTCATAGTAAATCAAATTCTGATTGAACTAATTCTTGTTGCATCATAGGTTCATTTAAATCCCAACTATATCATCACTTGCGGGAGTTTTAGCCTGTTCAAGCCCTAATTATGTCAATTTCTATTCAATCAGCTTCTAAGGAAATCAACTTTCGTCGCAATTCCACTCTGATGGATTTTAAGCTAAATAAACCTTTGCTAAGATTTCTAATCTAGACTAGCTATACTTCAACACACTCTTGCTATAACCTTCTAGTTCAACTAGGTTATACTTCACTAGATTCTTACCCATAAATCATCAAATTAAAAATTAGACACAACAATTCTAGATTAAGGGCATTAAAGGAACAGAGTTACTGACCCTACCCTTAACGATTTTGAAGTACAAAATGCACATTATCCAACACCAAAACATGAGTGCAAATCAAAGAACACATATAAGTAATTATAACAAGATGGCCAGATTACATGATTCATTCCAAGGGCTTTGTTTAGACACGTAAGAGACCTCATAACTCCCTTGGAATTCACAAGGCATGTCATTTGTCTCTCTCCATCCATGACTAATCCAATTACTCCATGAATTTCTTATTGGCATATTCCATACACCTACGAAGAAAATCCCGAAGCAAACAATTCATCTAAGGAGAACTCAATGTGTTGTTATGGTACAAGCTACTCGTCATGTGCCAGCGTGGCCATTTTTAGCCTAGAAAACGCTAGCAAGGGCTATTTAATCAAAAAAAAAAATTTCCACCATACTTAACTTACTTCATAAGCTGCAAGATATCACTATCTCTCGAAATCGAACACGGCTGTGGGCTAAGTACCTTTTGAGAGATACTTTTCAGCCTAGCGAAATCAAGCCAAATCAAAAAAATGTATCTAAGTCAGAAATCGTTTCATAAGTATTGGGAGCTAAAAGACTTTGCCTTCATCCGTGATTCCCTATCCATGGTTGTACAAATTATTTTAGGACCGGGGGACTTCATCCCTGTTCACAGTCTGAACTTCATTTCAGCGATGATACAAATTCTATTAGGACTAGGGGACTTCATCCCTTTTAATAGTCCGAACTTCATTCCAGCAATGGTACAAATTATTTTAGGACTGAGAGACTTCGTCCTTGTTCATAGTCCAAACTTCATTTCAGCAGTGGTACAAATTATTTTAGGACTGGAGTACTTCGTCCCTGTTCACAGTCCGAACTTCATTTTAATGGTGATACAAATTCTTTTAGGACCGGGGGACTTCGTCCCTGATCACAGTTCGAACTTCATTTCAACTGTGGTACAAATCATTTTAGGACTGGGGGACTTCGTCCCTATTTGTAGTCTGAACTTCATTTCAGTGATGATACAAATCATTTTAGGACTTGGAGACGTCGTCCCTGTTCATAGTCCGAACTTCATTTCAGCGGTGGTAAAAATTATTTTAGGACTGGGGGACTTCGTCCCTATTCACAATCCGAACTTCATTTCAGCGGTGGTAAAAATTCTTTTAGAACTGGGGGACTTCGTCCCTGTTCACCGTTCAAAATTCATTTCAGTAGTGGTACAAATCATTTTAAGACTAGGAGACTTCGTCCCTGTTCACAGTCCAAACTTCATTTCAATGGTGGTATAAATCATTTTAAGACTAGGAGACTTCGCCTCAGTCATTCCCTTATTTTGGTGACAAATCATTTTCATACTAGGGGACTTCACCTCATCAATCTCCTTATCTTAAGTGATACAAATCATTTTAGGATTGGGGGACTTCGTTTCAATTCACAACTTCGGCTTCTTTGCCTTGATGGCGCAAATCACTTTTCACGACTGTAGGACTTTACCCCCAAGTCATAGGCTAGACATTACCTCCATCACAAATAATAAACCACTCCAAAATTAAGAGGCCTCACAATTAGCAATGGTTGAAAGTGCATTCCTTTCGCGCGATACAAAGAGGGTAAAAACAATTATAAGTCAAGAATTGCCCATCCATAAGAGGCAATCCCTTACAAAGCTAGTGGACTTCGTCCGCAATCATGCTAGGTTACACAACATTATGGCATATTTAGAAGACTTCGCTACTCGACATAAATCGAATTATAATTGTCAAATTTGGTTGCGTACCGCAACTTGACAAAATATTTCAAATAACAGAACCCGAAATGAGCCGCATTTCTTATTATACCTGAGCTACCCACACCTCAATTAACTCTATTAGTTAGACACTACTATTGGCTAATAACTGAAGAAAAATATACTGGAACACCATGCAACCGGACAATCTCATGCAGGTATAACCTGGCAAGTCTGTTCGGGTTGTAGGTGATCCTAATGGGTAAAAAGTGGCCTGATTTAGTTAAACAATCTACAATTACCCAAACTGCATCATGCTCTCTTGCTGTTCTTGGAAGCCCAATTACAAAACCCATTGCAATATTTTCCCATTTCCATTCTGGTATAGGCAATCATTAAAGCTCACCCGATGGTTTTCAATGTTTTGTCTTGATTTGTTAGGCATTGTGCCACAGATTAAGCAATGTCCTGCTTCATATTGTTTCACCAGTATCCTTCACAAAGGTCCTGATACATTTTAGTTTCACCAGGATGCGCGCAATAACTCGAGCCATGAGCCTCTTCTAGTAACACCTTCTTCAACTGAAAATCATTAGCAATACATAGCCTTCATTCCCCAAATCTTAGGGAACTATCTCCATAAATCCTGAATTTGGTTTCTTGACTACTTTCCACATTATTGATGATTTTACATAATTAAGCATCAACTTTTTAGGTGTCTTTGATCCGCTCTATTAGGGTTGGCCGAATCCTTAGCTAAGCAAGAGAGCTTGAATTGTTAAGATAGAAGCAAAGACTAGACGTTGCTTGAGCTGTAGGAAACTCCTTTCACACTTTTCGTTCCATTCAAATCATGCTGAAATACTTGCACTTCATGAAGCAAGAAGGGAATGTTTATAGTTGAGATCTCTTATTCAACATGTTCAAGAGGAATACGGTCTTCCAGCAATCAGGGGGGGTCCGACGATACTGTATGAAGATAATACTAAATATATTACTCAAATCAAAGGTGGATACATAAAAGGCTATAGAACTGAACACATCTCACCAAGGTTCTTCTTTAAACACGAGCTCCAGAAGACGAGTGAAATATATGTTCATCAAGTTCGCTCAAAGGAGAACCTAGCAGAATCATTCACAAAAGCATTTCCAATAGCAACTTTTGGGAAATTAGTTCACAAGATTGGTACGCATCAACTCAGGGACGCCCCTTACTAATATGTTCTTGGATAGAATAATCCCATATCAGATGCACCATGGAGTTACCAAAGTATATGTTTAATCCCATTCCAATGTCCCCAGTTACGAGTTAGGCTATATCTTGCTAATAAGTTAACCGAAAAGGCTATATCTGGCCTTGTGTAGTTAGCAAGATATATTAGTGCACTTACTGCTCTAAATATGGCACTTCAAGGCCAAGAATTTCTCCGTTATTCCCTCGAGGTCAAAAAAGGGTCCTTATTTACATCAAGGGATTGGACGATCATTGGGATACTCAATAGGTGTACCTTATCCATGTTAAAACATTTTAGCACTTTTTCTGTATAAGTGGATTGATGGACTAAAATTCTATCAGATAAGTGCTTTATCTGCAGGCTAAGACAATATTTTGTCTTTTCGAGATCTTTCATCTTAAACTCCTTATTTAGATATGCAACAGCTTATTTGATCACTTCAAAAGTTCCTACGATGTTTAAATTGTCAACATAGACTGCGACACATGGGCTCACAGGATTGTTAATATATCCCTCTCCCATAAGATAGACACTAAGACAATTGTACGACATTCACCCTGATTGTTTTAACCCATATAGAGATCTCTACAATTTGATTGAACACAACTCTCGAGGTTTTAAGTTATATATATATATATATATATGGAATTTGCAGTTCTTCAGGGACTTTTATATAGACGCTATTATCAAGTGATCCATTTAGATAAGCCATCACCACATCCATAAGACGCATTTGGAGTCTTTTAGAGACTGCCATACTTATTAAGAATCTAAATGAAATTGCGTCCATTACTGATGAATACGTCTCTTCACAATTATGTCCTGGCCTTTGTGAGAAACCTTAAGCTACAAGTCGTGCTTTATATCTGATCACTTCATTCTTTCCATTTCTTTTCGCACAAATACCCCTTGTAGCCTACAGGTTTTGTATTTCCAGGCGTTTGAATTATAAGTTCAAAAACTGCACGTTTCGTAAGTAAATTTAATTTTGCCTGAATTGCGTCTTTCCATTTTGGCCAATCCTTTCTTCTTTGGCATTCTTGAACATATTTTGGTCAAGATCTTCACCTTCTATGGCCAAATTAGTGGTCACAGAATATGCGAGCGCTTGATCAGTAATCGTCTTATTTCGATTCCATCGTATGACGATAATAGCATAGTTTATCAAAATTTCCCCATCCTCGACATTTTCATCATTTTACAATTTCACGCTTTTCCAATTTTAATTCTTCTCCCCCAAATTTGGGAAAATTGTTTGGTTAAATTTACAATCTACAAACCATGCAGTAAAATATCTCCCATCAATGACTCAAGATATTTTGAAATTGACGAGGATTCAAACCCAACATAAATTCTCAGTCTCCTTTGTGGTCCCATCTTTGTACGCTAGGGTGAAGCAATTGGAACATACACAATGCAGCCAAAAATTCATAGATGGGATATATTTGTTTCTTAACTAGAAACAAGTTGCAATGGGGAATATTTATGATAAGCAGTTGGCCTGGCACAAATCAGTGTTGCAGCCTATGATAAAAGAGATCACTTTTATCTGCCTAACTCTGGGTGCTTATTAACCGCTCAATCAAGATGAAGAGTCAGAAGCCAGTGACGTATGAACATAAATGATAACTCTAGAGTAAAAAGCCCTTCAGAATGTGGCAGTCTGAACAAAGAGTTAGGAATAAGATGAGCTAGTTCAATACCTGCAATGATCTGCTTCAAGATGGTCTTGGACTTTCTTACAATCCACTTTAAACTCCTGTCATAGCCTATTCAATTTTGCAATAGGTGTTGTTCAGTAATAAGTGTCATGATAAGAGGATATTGAGGGCTAGTAGTTACTAAGCTGCTTATTAGACATAAGTGCTTCAAAAACGAGCAATAGCCTATATGATGAATCACATCCTTTGAATAATGTTCATGTGTAAAGTGTATTATATGAATACTACTATTTACTATTAGTGCGATTATTTATTTACAACCACTAAACAAGACGCATATCAAGCTCGTCAATTCATAGATGAATCCAGAGGTAAACCAATGATAATCAAAGACATCCTTTGGGAATGATATACCATGGGCTTGATTTACTTCCTGCTTGACATGTAACAGCTCTTAAGGTGTGTTAATTTTACTAACCTGTCTTTACTTCGATATATGTCCTCAATATGCTTATCATCAGATAAGAATACTACCATGTGTGGTTTTACTATCTGAATTATGCCTGCTACCTTGGCTTATCTAGGTATTTTGTACATGACACTCAACATTTACCAAGTGCATATTCAGCACCATGGTTCGCCCTGGTGCAATCACCTCCAACGGATGTGACATTCATTACCATGGTTCGCCTTGGTGCAATCACCCTCAATGAGTGCGACATTCATCACCCATGGTCCGCCCTGGTGCAATCACCCTCAACGGGTGCAACATTCATCACCATTGTCCACCCTGGTGCAACCACTCACAACGGGTACAACATTCATCATCATGGTCCGCCCTAGTGCAGTCACCCACAATTAGTACAACATTCGTCACCATGGTCCGCCCTCGTGCAATCACCCGCAATGGATGCAACATTCATCACCATGGTCTGCCCTGATACAATCACCCGCAACGAGTGCTACATTCATCACCATGGTCCACCTTGGTGCAATCACCCACAATGGGTGCAACATTAATCACCATGGTCCGCCCTGGTGCAATCACCCGCAACGGGTGCAACATTTATCACCATGGTCTGCCCTCGCGCAATTACCCACAATTTATTGCAACATCCCTCAGGAACATACTCATCACATTAACTACAATAAGATATGTTACATACTGTTTACTCGGGCGGCAATATGTTCGGCACTTTAATCTCGTTTAAGCAGGCTACACCTATCACTGGTATACCAACCAGGTATATGAATTCAAATACCTCTTGCTCTAGCCAGAGGTGTCTTTGTCTATCAAAGTAACATAGGGTGGATACACCACATTCATCGCCTTATGGATGTTACTGACCAAATGCAAATATATATAGTGACTAATCATGATGTTGATATCCTTACATGTTTATCACATGGAGCTTGACTCGTGATGAACGCTCACTGATATAAAGGGAAAAAATGCTTGAGTACTCTAAGTTCCAAACAAGACCTTAGTAGCCCAGACTCTTCTAAACATTCTTACATAAATAAGAGTTGCGACATAAAACGCTCTACTAATACCCACGATTACGCTAAACGCCCTATTAAAGTTCATGATGGGTCATGCGCCCAATTACAAGTCATGATAGCTTAAACATCCTAGTACCTCGTTACACATCTTATTCAGACTGTACGCTATATTGATTTCGAGTAAGAATCAAAATACACATTAACGAAAATTATGAAGGGCCAAAACAGAACACTAAATATCGCCATCACTCAAGAAAACGATGTATAGTAGCAAGCTAAGAACAAGATAGATTTATTATTTAGTGACCGAACTTGGAATGACCAGGGTTTGCTCACGAAGTAGGGGACTAATATGTTGGTAAGCTATAATTGAGCAACTTGCTACTGTAGAGCGGCAAGTAGGTTACACAGATAACTATTTGGACAAAAATTAAAGCAAAATCAACACTATTCACCCCGTAGAGACAAGATCAACACTATTTGCCAAGTAGAGGCAAAATCAACACAATTCACCCAGTAGAGGTAAGATCAACACTATTCGCCCAGTAGAGGCAAAATCAATACTATTCACCTAGTTGAGGCAAAATCAACACTATTTGCCCAATAAAGGCAAAATCAACACAATTCACCTAGTAGAGGGCAAAATCAACACTATTCGCCCAGTGGAGGCAAAATCAACGCAATTTACCCAGTAAAAAAGCATACTTATACACAAGTACACAAAGATAGAATTAAAGATAAAGTCATACTTATCCAAAAAGGGGATACACATCCAAAAGTATTCTCCCTCTATAGAAGAAGAGGGGGGGGGGGGGGGGGGGGGGGGGGGGGGGGGGGAAGATCATTGTTTCCTACGATCATCTCCTGGGAGCAATAATCGTTCAAACGCCTTATTCTCCTCAGGCTAAGTATTTTATCTCTATTATTTCATTTATTACTTGCCCCTTATTTACTATTTCGTAATATTGATGCCGACTTGAGCGTCGGAGGGGTCCCCCGTTGGTTGCTCCAGGGGCCCCTCTAACCATTCGTTTGATCTTGCAAGGACTATCAAGTGGGTGTGCAGTTAGAGCTTGAGTTCAACTCATCCTAACAAACCTCACCTCGTAGAGAACTCCAACATGATGCATAAATGCACTGATAAAATTCATCACAAACACTCCCCCTTATTCTTAAAACCCTATTTCATTAAATTTTACAATCAGCAAACTATGATATAAAATGTTTCCCGTTAACATCCCCAGATATTTTGTACTTGACGGGAATTCAAACTCGATATAAATTCCAAGTCCTGGTGTTGGACCCATCTTTTAGTATTGAGGTAGAATAATTGGGACACACATCATATTACCAAAATTCATAGATGGGATATATATCTATTTTTTGTCAGAGATAAGTTATATTAGAGAGATCCATGATAATAAGTTGGTGTAATTCAAATTAATGCTACAACCTTATTACAACATATACCCTGTATAAAAGTAGGCAATAATAATGGTCTAGCCATTCGCTGCAGGCTTTTAATTGGAAAATCTACAAGACCGTTTAATGTCTGTATGCCGGCTATATGGTAATCAATTGTCATCTCAATTGATATACAATAATCATTAAATTATTGGGATGTGAATTCTCCTGCAGGACCACACAACATGATCCAAGACTATAGCTCATAGTCAGATCATTTATGCAAGGAGTTTCACAAATACCCCATAACAAGTGGATTATTCACAAACATGTGACTAGTGGGTAGAGGCCTCTATCTAAAATACTAAATTGGCACACTTGATAAAATAATTAGGCCCCATATATCCTATTTGTATTCCTTCAAATATATTGAACTCAAACCCAATTTCAATTGAGTATATGACATGGTGATTACTTTGCCTTAAATACAAGCAGCACATGGGGCGTCATCTTATGTAAGAATTTTTGATTCTTCAATTGGTGTGAGAATTTCAAATGATTCTATTAATCATTTTTATACCCAAATGACTCAAATAGTCATGCCATGAAATAAAAGCTTTTGGGTCTGTTAACTTCTAGTTAATCATCCCAACAGGTATCTCAAAATTAAATCGATAGCCTTACTTATGAAAAATATTATTTCTTTAGGAAACTTAATATGTACTCATCTGGACCCTTTAATTAAGTTTCAAAAACCCATTGTTGTTATACTGTCTACGAGACATGAATTCTCACCATTCATATTCAGACATAAAATACATATAATCATTAACGAAAACATAAGCATAATATCATAAAACAATTTAAATAACTATATTTCGATAGTGGATTTTATAGTATTCACAAATTGAGGCCAACTTCGCATATATTAGCAGAGTCATCATATATAGTTTTATAGTCAGATTAATATTTGAATAGATAAACAATAGTAAAGTTAGATTATAATTGAATTTCTTCATTCTTGGTAATAAGACATGACAAAAATAATTCACATATATAACTAAGCATATGTCCCATAAAATATTAAATAGATGATACCACTCTAGTTTGTACATAGTAAGGCAACATTATAACACATGGTTCAATACAAAAGATAAGACACAAAAACACAAACATTAGTCAATTTGAACATTTTTATCACCTATTAGATTATCAATTTTTCCCACTATAATCTTCAAAAAAAATCAGAAACATCTAAATTTATATTATTAAGTGGAGAATGATCTTCAACAAAATTGGTTTCAGGAAGTTTTTCTTTCCCTTTCAACGATGCTTGACAAAGGTCCACCAGGTGTTGGGATATATGACAAGTACGAGCCCAATAATTTTTCATACTGCATCGATAGCAATCTATTTCTAGATCTTTTGAATAATTTTGTTCAAGAGATTTCCCTTTTCTATATTTCTCTTTGTCATTAGTGGACTTCTTAAATTTTAGTCCATTCAGAGTACCATAATGTCTATCATTATGACCATGACTATAACCTCGTCCATAGCCATGCCCACGTCTACATCCACGACCATGACCACGTTTACGACCTCGACCACGTCTCTGATGATCATATATTGTAGCATTCACTTCAGGGAATGGTTTTGACCCAGTTAGCTGTAACTGATGATTTTTCATCAAAAATTCATTATTTTGTTCAGCAACGAGTAGACATGATAATAACTCTAAGTATTTTTTAAAACGTTCTCAATCTTGCAGCTGCAGGAGCATATTTGAGATGTGAAAGTAGAGAATATTTTCTCTAACATATCCTCCTTAGTAATATTTTCTCAAAATAATTTCAATTGGGAGGTAATACTAAATACTACAGAGTTATATTCGCTTACAATTTTAAAATTCTGTAACCACAGATGAATCCATTTATAGCGTGCTTTAGAGATGATCATAGACTTTTAATGATCAAACCTCTCATTTAAATTCAGTCAAGGAACAAACGAGTCCTTTAAAGTAAGATACTCATCTTTCAATCCCTCACGGATATGATGCCATAGAAATATCATTGCTTTGGCACGATCCAGCAGAAATGCACTATTTTCCCTTTTAATTGTATCTCCAAGATTTATAGAATCAAGGTGAATCTCAGCATCAAGGGTCCACGGGCAAATAATTTTTGTCAATTATATCATGAGCAGTAAACTTAAGTTTAGTAAGATTAGGTATTATAAATCACAAAGGCTGGGTAATGATAACTTACCTCAAGCTTGTAATGATCTTCAGACGGCTAGAGACTCGTGCTGATAATGTGTTAAAAAACTAGGGACATATTATACACAATAGAACGAGAATAAGAATACAAACTCAAATATAATTAAAGAAAAATAACAAGTATTCAATTTTAGAACTCAGGAACAATATTTTCCCTTTCTCAAATATCTCACTCTTACTCAATTTGATCTTCAGTTTTTCCTTACATTCAAACTTTTGCTCTATATATATATATATTCAAAGCATTAAAGCATAAGTCAGCTAAAATACTCTGGCAAATTTACACGCAAGTTGCAAGTAGTATATGCATTAGCCACACGTGTGTATATATATGTGTGTGTGTGTTTGTTTGTGTGTGTACGTATGTATAAAGGTCTTTTATAATTTCTAATCTTTTAGGATATTTAATAATTTTCTATATAAAAATTATATCCGAAAAATATCCAATATTTACAACAGTGAGATTTATTTATCTTGTTTATTTTTGTAATTTTTATTTATACAATTTATCTATCTATATTATTAAGTAAAAGATTTTCTCTCTTAAATGCCTTTCCTCTCCCAATCAAAGAATTCTAGCACACTTTCTATTTTTTAATATTTTAAAAAATTAAAAAAATAATTAAACACCACACCCTCTTAATCGTCCACTCGCTCTAACTCTATCAAAACCACCTCCTAATTTATCTCTATCTACCCATCATCTTTCTCTTTGCAACTTCAATATTATCTATTCTATATTTTCAGGTATCTTGTTTTGTTGTAAAATCTCAAAGTAATGTTTGGGGTCTTTTGCACATGAAGGTAAGTAATTTATCTACTCTTTAATTTTTATAGGTATATATGATCACATTGATTGATAACAAAGAATTCCCAATTTATTTTACGATGGCTATAGTAATGTCTTCCAACGTTGATGCAAATAGGATGGTGGAGAGGCACAAAGTTTATAGGTATATGATCTTTTCGATACTTAGTTTCCGATTTTATTTCACAACTGCATATATTGAAATGCACTGGGTTTGTTGTTATTGTTGTATATATTGAAATGCCCCACTGTTGATGAAAACATGATAATGATGGGCGATTTACAAGTTGCAATGTAAAAATTGTTTATTTCGAGTTTTATTATTTCCCACTTAGCATCAAAATATCTCAAATTGAATCTTTGCACAATTCTTCTTTTAGATTCATTTTATTACTAACAATATTCTAAATATTATGCATATACTGTTATATTATGTATTTACTCTCTACGATAAAATATCTATTAGATTGTAAAACCATTACATGACAATTTTAAAAACTAATAATATTTTGTATATCATTAAATATTTAAATATGAAATCACATTTGTAATTTATAGTATTTTTCTTCCTTAATCCCCTTTTCTTTCTTGGTAGATTTATTTCTTGATTTCATATTTTCTCCTCTTTTCAACAATCAATAATCTTAATTTTTTATGATGTTATTTTTCTACGTATTTTGTTATTCACTTGCTTCAATTGAACCATAATAGTTCAATTTTGAAACATTTAATAAGTTATTTGAATGTGTTAAAAGTATAGCTACAATAGCTTAGAATTTTAATTTATAAATAGTTTTTTTTTACATTTAAACTTACGCACTACATATCTTAGAAATTGATTTTGTAAATAGCTTTTCTTACATTAATTTGTAATTATTTTTTTATCGTTAATTTGTTACTAGTAGATCATGTCGTTTTAAGTAAAGAGTAGAAAAGAACAAAAAAGAAGAACAACCACAATATAGTAATAAACAACACAATATATTTTCATTGTTGTTTTTTTTGGTATAAAGATATTTTGAGCTTAGTGTTACATAAAATGAGACTTTTACTTTGCAATCTTTATATATAAAAATTGAGAAGGCAAGAATAAGAAAGAGAGAATTAAATGCTATAAATACTTTTTCTAAATATATATAGATATGGATTTATAAATTATTAAAGTATAAATTAATATTAAAGAATTTTTCATGTAGTTTATGCACAACTTCATCATATGGGCCTTGGCCACAACAATTTAGGGAGAATTGTGGAAAGACAAACATATAAAAACAACTCTAGATGGATTTATAGTGGATTACGCTGTTACAACTATTACATTATATCATGCATCAGAGTTCTAAAAAATTGATAACACTATTAATCTATTCTATTCTATTATAGCCAAATGTATTGCTCTCTAATCCTTCCTTTTCTTAATCCCTTAAAAACTAAAGGATCCTAAAAAAAAAAAAAAAAAAAAAAAAAGAAATCAAATACAACTAAAAAAAAAACTTGAAAAAAAAAAACAAATCCAAAATCTCTCTTAAAAATCAAAAAATAAATTTCCAAATAATAACTACCCACCCACTTATACAAATAAATAAAAAGAAAAAAATTACAATACAAAAGAACTTAAACTACCCACCCACCTGTACAAACAAATAAAAAAAAATTGTAAAAAATTACAGTACAAAAGAACTTAAACTACAAAATAATAAATTCCCAAATATAACTGCCCACCACCCGTACAAAAAATTATACAAACATAAAAACAATTACCTAAAATAAAGAAACACAATACCAAAAAACTTCAACTACAAAATACTAAATTTCCAACTATAACTACCCACCCACCTGTTAGAATACACCCCTTTCGTTATTAAATCCTGTTACAATCAGAAATTAAAATCAAAAGATAACCGCAATATTAGACAGTTTTTTCAATATTTAAAAATAGACAGTTTCTTCAATATTTAAAAATTCATTCCTACTTTCCTCATTGTTCCTACATATTTTTCTTCCAATCACCCCGATATCTTCATACACACTCACTTATAATTGAAAACACAATCACTACGTCCAAAACAGAGAACACAAGATTGCAAGCTTATTATCAACATAATAAAGGTACAACTTTGATTCATGACTTAAATTCTTTACTACCGATGTACTGCAAAACATTATCACTAAACGTTATAAAGGAAGCAAAATGTCGCACTCAGAAAAACATAACCTTCATCTACATGTTTATGTGCATGTGTGTGTACATAAAAAACCGATGCACCAAAAAAAAAAAAAGATATATTTGTTCAATCCAACGTGGTATTAGAGCAAAATGCTTTTGCATGCGTTCGATCTCACTGATTCTTGTCTTTCGTTTTACAACTGATCGTAGTGCTGCAATCTTCCTTTGTTGTTGTTATCAGTGTTTGCTGATCGATCAGTCCTTCAATTGTTGCGAATCATGGCAGATCAACACAATGGTGTGAGTTCTACTAATTCTCAAGCCAATTCTCATGTACAATTGGAAGAGGTTGCTTCTTCTCCTTATTTTTTAAGCAATTCTGAAAATCCTGGTTCTATGCTTGTTACTCAAGCCCTAATTGGACCAGAAAATTTCAATACCTGGGTCAAAACCATGACAGTGGCTCTGCGTGCCAAAAACAAGTTAGGGTTTGTGACGGGAAAGATTCCCCAACCACAACCTAACGATGCTTTGTATGAAAAATGGTCTAGATGTGATTCTATGATATTTTCTTGGATTTTAAACTCAGTTTCCAAAGAAATTGGATCAACTATCATCTGTGGTAGGTCATCTAAAGAACTGTGGGATGACATTAAAGAGAGGTTGTCACAAAATAATGATCCTAGGATTTTTGAACTAAAGAGAACTATGTCAAATCTTAAGCAAGATAATATGAGCGTAATTACCTACTTTGGAAAGGTTAAAGCTTTGTGGGAAGAACTTACTGCATACAACACTTTCCCTGAATGTACTTGTGGACTTTGTCAATGGAATTACACTAAAACACTTCAAGACTTGCAACAAAAAGAGTTGATAATGAGTTTTCTAATGGGCCTGGATGATAGTTATAATTGAGCCAATGCCCAAAATAACACAAAAATAAAAAAATATTTCCTAAACTAGCTTTTTAAGAAAAATATTTCTCAAAATGGAATCCATGTCATCATTTAACTTTTTTATTTTTTATTTTTACTTTTTTTACTTTCTTATTTTATTTTTAATATATTTATAATTTTTTAAATTTATAATACTTTCTTAATCACAACAAATAAATTAAAATAAATTATTTATTAAATATTTAGAATAAATTTGTCTACAAATAATTTTATATAAAATTTAATGAATAATATAGTTTAATTTATTTATTATAATATATAAAATATTATAAATTTAAAAATTTATAAATCTGTAAAAAAATAAAAAAATGATGACATGGATGCTATTTGGGAAAATATTTTTTTTAAAAAGCTAGTTTAGGAAATATTTTTTATTTTTGTGTTATTTTGAGCAATGGCTCGTTATAATTCTCTAAAGGAGCAAATTCTCTCCATAGATCCCTTACCAAGCATGAATCGAATTTTTTCAAAAATTGTACAACAAGAAAGACAGAGGCAAATAAATCATAAGCCTCCTTTAGTTTCTGCTGATGTCATGGCTATGTTAGGGAGGACTAATGAGAGCAGAAACCAGGGAAAATTTGCAAGGAAAGATAGACCTTTATGTACCCATTGTGGGATTACAGGTCATACAATAGAGAAATGTTACACGTTACACGGATACCCACCTGGTTACAAAGGGAAAAACAAGATTTCAAACGCCCCCAAAGCTAATAATGCTGCAGCTGAGTCATTTTCTTTAAAAGAATCCCAACAAGGTGCACCAATCACTTTCACCCCAGAACAGTGCCAGCAACTGCTGTCACTTTTGAGTTATCATTTGGCAACTGGCAGTCAAATGCCTACCTCTGGCAATCAAGATTCATCTCCAGCTGTTAATGCTTCATTTGTCATGTCTGGCATAGCTTCTTTTCTTGATTCTGTGCCATTTGCAATGCATATATCAGATGTTGCATCCACAAATCAATCAACCTGGATCATTGATTCAGGTGCTACACACCACATTTGTGGTTACAAGTATTTATTCCAAAAACTAGAATCTTGCCCAACATTTAACATACAACTAGTACAAATAGCTCCTGGATTCATTCTCCACAATGTTCTTTATGCTCCTATCTTTAAATATAACTTGATTTCTGTGGCTTAAAGACATGAATTATACATGTATATTCACACAAAGTTCTTGTTGCATTCTGGACCACATCCAATCGAAAAATATTGGAGTGGGTAAGAGGGTAGGAGACCTATATGTACTCAATGCAGAAACAAGGGCATATCCCAGTACCAGACAGTTCCTTTTTGATTCAACAGTCAATATGAGCAAGTTAGATAGTCATGAATTGTGGCATAATAGACTTGACATCCCTTTGACTCAAAATTATATGTTCTTGGGTTTTTTGATTCATCTTGTACAAAACAGAAACACCTATGGACCGTTTGTCCTTTAGCAAAACAGTCCTTTTGTCTCGAATAATAATCTTTCTCCTGCTATTTTTGACATGATACACTGTGATATATGGGGTCTCTTCCATGTAGAAACCTTATAAAAGCATAGATTCTTTCTAACAATAGTTGATGATTGTAGTAGGACTACATGGATATACATGATAAGATCAAAATCAGAAGTGTCATATAGCATTCCTAGCTTTTATGCTCTCATATTGAATCAATTTAGTATTAGCTATTTGCGTAGTGACAATGGACAGGAGTTTGTTTTACCAGAATTTTATAAAAGTAAGGGTATCATTCATCAACTAGCATGTGTTGGGACTCCACAACAGAATTCTGTTGTGGAGAGAAAACATCAACACTTGTTAAGTGTTGCTCGTGCTGTTAGATTTCAGGCCAATCTTCCTCTGCATTTTTGGGGAGATTGTGTCCTCACTGCTGCATATCTAATCAATAGGTTACCTTCGCCTTTGCTCAAAGGCTTATCTCCATATGAAATATTATACAACACAAAGTCTTCTTATGAGCATCTGAGGACCTTTGGATGCCTCTGTTTTGCATGAAACATAAAGCCTAATAAACATAAATTTGAAGCACGAGCTAGACCTGCTATCTTCTTAGCTTATCCCTTCTGAATTAAGGGATATAAATTGTATGATTTACAAACAAGGACTGAATTTGTTTCAAGAGATATTGTCTTTCATGAAAATATTTTTCCTTTCAAAAATCATGTGCCATATCCTAATCCTTTTGAACATATAGTGCTGCCCAACTTACTTTCTGAAGTTCCTGAATCTGTTTCTGATGTTTCTGAATGCTTCATACATCAACAATTGTCCAATCCTTCTACATCTGATGTTGTTCATAGTGATGTTCCTGATATTAGCTCTGATTTGGAAAATTCTGCCTCTGGAATAATTCCAGAACACTAGAATGTGGCAACTCACTCTTCTCCTATGAGGAGATCCAAGAGAGCTCATAAACAGCAAACATACTTAAAGGATTATCATTGTAGTTTGGTCCAACGTGACCAAAGTCATGTGAATGATGCAGAAGTTGACCCTACAGCACATAGTTGATCCAAGGTATTAGGATATGACAAACTTTCTCATATGTACAGAAATTTAGCTTTGGCTATTTCTGTCAATGAAGAACCAACTCACTATGGCCAAGCTGTAAAACACCAAGAGTGGAGACAAGCAATGGCAAATGAAATCAAAGCTCTAGAAAGTAACAACACTTGGACCATAGTATCTTTTCCACCCAACAAGCGACCAATAGGTTGTAAATGGGTATACAAAATTAAGCTAAAAACTGATGGAACCATTGAAAGGTACAAGGTAAGATTAGTTGCTAAAGGTTACACCCGACAAGAAGGGATAGACTTTCTAGACACTTTCTCTCCAGTTGCTAAACTTAATATAGTTAAAACATTGTTAGCTGTAGCAACTATTAAGGATTGGCATCTGCTACAGCTAGATGTCAACAATGCTTTTCTTCATGGTGATCTCCATGAAGAAGTATACATGAGACCACCTCCCGGTTTTGTTCTTGAAGGGCACTCAGACACTACTAATCTGGTTTGCAAACTAAATAAAAGCCTCTATGGTCTCAAGCAAGCAAGTAATGGTTCGCAAAGTTTTCTAATGCATTATTACAACTAGGCTTCTCTAAGGCCCCTTCAGATTGCAGTATTTACCAAACAAACAACTGATTCTTTCATTGCTATGGTAGTTTATGTGGACGATATCATAATTGCTAGTGATAGCCTCAGTGCAGCTGAGCATTTAAAAAATACTCTAGATCATCAATTCAAATTAAAGGACTTGGGATCTCTCAAATATTTCCTTGGTCTTGAGATAGCAAGGAATAACAGTTGTATTATTTAAGTCAACGTCAATATACTTTGAAGTTACTTGAGTCTGCGGGTTTGCTTGGCTGTAAGCCAACTGTTTCTCTAATAGATCCTAATGTTAAACTCAACAAGGAGGAAGGGGAACTCTTTTCAGACCCTACTACCTATAGAAGATTGGTTGGAAAGCTCTTGTACTTAACAGTGACGAGACCAGACATCAGTTATTCAGTGCATCAGCTTAGTCAATTCCTTGCTTAGCCTTGTGTCCCTCATTTGCAAGCTGCTTACCGTGTCCTGAAATATCTCAAAAATGCTCCTGGACAGGGCATTTTCTATTCCAAAGCTTCATCTCTTCACTTGAAAGCTTTCACTGATGCTGATTAGGGTAATTGTCTTGACTTAATACAATCCATAACTGGTTTTACTATATTTCTTGGTGATTCATTAGTGTCTTAGAAATCAAAGAAGCAACATACAGTCTCTAGATCTTCTACAGAGGCTGAATATCTAAGTTTAGCTGCTGTTATATGTGAAATATTATGGCTTAAGTTTTTTCTTCGAGATCTTAACATTGCACACCAGCAGTCAGCCTTAGTTTTTTGTGATAACAAGTCTGCCATATTCTTCGCAGACAATCCTGGTTTACATGAGAAAAGCAAGCATTTTGCTATTGACTGTGCGTTTGTTCGTGAAAAAGTTGAAGCAAGCATCATTAAAGTAATTCATACCAGGTTAGAATTACAATTAGCTGACATGATGACAAAGCCTTTGCCTTCTACAAACTTTCTTCCAATTCTTCCCAAGTTAGGAGTATGTAATGTGTACACTCCAACTTGAGGGGGGATATTAGAGTTAAGTATAGTTTTATACTTAGTTAAATGTTTATATTTTATATTGTATATGTTATCTTTGTACTTAGTCATGTACTTAGTAGTCTTAATTGTTTTAACTAGATAAGTTAATCTTGGGTTAGTTCTTAACTAACTAGGGTAGCTTATTTCGGTATTATTTGATCTCTTGTATAAATAGACAAGCGCTTCCCACTTGTTAGCACTTTTGCTTCTCATTCAATACATCTGTGATTCATTCTCAGCCTTTGCCCTCATTTCTCTTTTGTTGATATGAACAATCAAGAACTCTGATTGTTACTTTGTTCAATCCAACAGTTATAAACACAAGATCATCAAAAGAATGGAAACGCGCAACATACACATGACATCTTGCACAAACATGTACTACAACAACATTTCTTCCCAAAATCAATTATTTTGTTCACTTTTTAAGTGTGTACTTATATGCGTGTATATCTATATATATCACATCCATAAAGTCAAATTTCATACAATTACATATTTATCGGCTCTAATGATTTGCGAAGAATTTCTATCAGGCATGGTAAGTTGGACACTGACGCTACTTAAAAGTCTTTTTGGCATGTAAGAAACTTACACATAATTGTTAGGAAATAACAGGTACGCAAGTAATGAGGAAGTACAAAAATGCATAAAGTGGTTGCAACACAAAAACCTCAGCATTATACGATCATAGATATATTTTAAGGCCGAGAACATTCCAATATCCCAATACACAATCAGGGACGATGTAAGCTGTAACTTTAATGCCAAAGTTATTTTACAACGCTACATAAAAGCAAGCATTACTTTAAAAACATTTACAGACAAACGCTTTAGAATTTGTATCCAAATTGTACAGGTAAAATATCTCAAACTTTGTGCCCACATTACAAGAATAGACATGAGGAACGGCACAACTTATGAAGCATGCCGAAAATGTAAAAAAAAGGTCCAGCTGATTAATGGCTTGTACCATTGCAATATTATTTGTACCATTGCAATAAGTGCCAAAAACAATAATGCTATTATGGAAAATAAGGTATTCTAATTAACTTCAAAAAAGAATCACATAATAAAGAACACTAACTTTCGTATTTTGAAATGCAGGTTACATAACAAGGTGATTGTTCAGGATCGCCTAAGAAGACAAATGAGAATCACAATTTTTGGCAACCAAGCAGAATACTTAACAAAAAGTACAGCTGAACACTTTGACATGATCGCTGCGCATGTATGGACATAAATCATATACAAAGAGTCTATGAGTTTCCCGTGCGGTGCACATCTCAAATTTCAAATGCACACAATTACAGTCTTAGAGAATAAATTTTCAAGTTTTTAAATGGGGGTTTAAATAAATGTTTCGAAATGAATTAAAAATAAATTTTAGGTACACCCTGACATCATCCACACCTCCCCACTCACATAGCCATACCAAGTTGCCATTATTTCACCGGCCATAGAGGCCCACACAATATTGCCCGTGCACCCATCAATATAGAAACAAACAGTATACCACATTCGAGGGTACATATGTATAGGAAAATAACTTTACTTTAAATTTTAAAACAAAGCGTATTATATGCAATGCACACATAAATGAATGGACGTTAAATGGCACATGAATTTAAATTAAATATTAAGATCAATAATGCATCATCGTCTTCCAAGACATGATGTCAACCCACATTAAGAAATTAAAATATATGTTTTCTCATACTTAACTCTCCCGACGAGCATGCAAGGAAGAAAATAACTGTATAACATGAATATAAAAACAAAATTAATGAAATTTAGTTGTTTTTGGAAACATGAAAATGGGAAGTGGTCAAACATTTTTGTTGATTTGAATAATGGGAATTTTTGGGTTGAAGAAGTTATAGATGCATTCAACACATGAGACTAAAAGGTTGTTTATTGATATAGGAATATAGACAATACTTAATGTCCTGCTACTTAGACGAATTATTAGGACAAAACTGGATATTCATTATCACACCTCCACAACATGTCGGCAAAGAAAACCCAAACGATTTGTTAACTACGGAAGTACATTGGGGAGAAGAATGCCATTACATGAAGATTAAACCAAAACAGAGTACAACACTTCAAGAAGGACAACATACACCAAATAAGACAAACACAAGAAAGAAAACTACAAGATAAAATGCAAACATTTTTTAATATTCACAGATAAAGATAAGGAACTAATAGCAATATGCTTTTAATGTAGGGATACACACAAAATTGAAGGGAATGCATAGTAAAGAGAGACATCTTATGAAACTTATTGATCAGTAGTTTAAAAATCTTTTGTAAAATGCATCCCATTGTTACTATAATGTGGTAATTGTACAACTTTTGAAATTCACGGTTTTCGTTACTACAAAATGTCATAAACAAATCATAAAAATAGAAAATAAATACAACCCATGCATCGCACAAGTAAAAACCTAGTTTTACATTGTACGAAATATAAAATCTGCCATACATCACACGGAAATAATAATTAGTATTTAATAGTTCCACGTATATTTAGTTTGTCGGCTGTTTAAAGAAGAATGCCCTCGTTGTATATTCCACGCCGACCTGGCACTCTTTTAGCCTGCCACGTGGATGCTGCTTCCTCTGATTACGTAGAAAAAGGAAAAAAAAAAAAAAGAAAAAGAAAAAAATTAGGGTCCTCAGAACAGTACTAAACCGTAAAATTCTTGATTTAAATGCCAAACTGTTGTCTCATCACAATCCCTAATTCTTCTCTAGAATTTTCCTCCTCAAACGTTTGATTTTCTTTGTCAACAATTTGAATTTGAATTTTTAGCCGTTTCAATTCCCCCTTTCTCTACTTCACACCCTAAAAATCCTTCCTTTTTGGCATTTTCGTTCTGTGTATTCTTTTTCTATTCGTAGGTTTTCTACCCTTCTCAGTTACTAATTGAGTGTTGTGTATGGCAAATGCGTACCATGATCAAAACGGCATAGTTTCAGTGCCCCCTAATCGTCATCAATTGTTCAATCCTATTGAGGGCGTCTTTTATCGTCCATTAGGGTTTGTTGTAAACCCTAATTTCCGCCCCTTTTTGCGTCTGGTTCCGTTCAATCCCCATTTGGGTTTTTCATTGCCTTTGCATTATCCTTCTTTGTTGTTCCGTATGGATTTCGAAAGGTCATCGTCGCTAGCCGAGGTATTAATTTTGTCAAATTATTGTCTGTTTTTGTCAAATTATTTTCTGTTCGTGGTATAATTTTGACATGGGTCTGTTTCTTTTTTTTTTTTTTTAACAGCTTTTGGCGAATGAAGGTTTGGTGCCTTCAACAGAAGAGGAGCTTAAAAGGAGAAGTGTTATTGGGAAGCTCAAAGAGGTATGGGATCCAAGTTCGTTTATTTAGATGACACCCAAGGGTTGCTTTTATAAAGTTTAAAAGAGGGCAAGCGTGAAGAGGGTAAAAGGTTTAACCTTGTTTGACAATTGGGTGAAATAGGTCATGGTAGAGATAGTTGTCGTTAAAATATGAATAGAATTGTTCAAAAGTTTTTAAATTTCATCCTATTATCTGGACTCCAAATTGAGCGGTAAAGAAAATAGGGGTAATAAGGGCAAAACTTACACGCATTACCTCTCATAGTAAATTGCCAAATAGGGGTGAACCTTTCCGCCCATTACCCTTACTTCTCTTACCCCTTTTGCTTAGTTGTCAAACAGAGAAGGGGGGGAAGAGGAGGGGGGGGGGGGGGGTGGTTAGGGGTGAAAAGGTTGGTGATAAGTGGCTGCGTTCTGTATAAGATAAGGTAATGGAAGGAAACTTGAGATGTTTATACTTTGATGCATGGATGAAATGGGAAGGTTCTTTTGCTATACTGGCATGGTTAACGGCAATCCCAATAATATAGTACAATTGAATTAGTGACAACACTTGAGATAAAAAGAACTGGCAACGTTAATAATAAGTTGAACGGAGAGGCTTCCACAGGATGAAGAAAGAAAATTCACAAAGTTTTAAATGTCTGCGAAATAAATGTAATAGTTTGAGTTTTCTAGTTGAGGTGTTATCAGGAGGTGGAAAGGAAAATGTTGGGAAACCTTGTGGGGGAGGTTGTTTGAAACAGTTTTTTCTTGGTAACCTCCAACCCCTCAAAGACATTATTGCTTTGTAATGTCTGTGAATGAGTAGGGTTGATCCCACATATGAGGGAGAATGACGTGTCAATAATGGCTGTCCCTTCGCGTGTTCTGAACAAAAAAATTGAGTATGGCTTTGTTTGAAGTTTTGAAGTAGATTCAAATTTTCCGGTCAAGAGGAGATGTACATGGAAACAATTTCTTCTTATGAAGATAATCCATTATGCTTTTTTTTTTTTTTTGGGTGCTGTAGTATGCATCCCATCTTAAACGTTTTAAGTTTCTGCATGGTATTGCGCCTGCTACATTTTCCTTCTTTCTTATTGTCCGGTAAGCATGAAGCTGCTGCTGCATTTGCAAAAAAGCGTGTGATGTGCACTATCCTCAGCTGTGAGACTGCGTGTTGATCTTCATGTGTGTCCTTCCAAATCGTACTTTCCTTCACATGTGGTGCTTGTTTAGTGCAATAGATTTCTTCTGCGGTTATCTTTTCCCGACCTCAAATCTTGAATTTTTTAAGTTGCTAATGCTGTGTGGCGTTTTTATAATTTATCCTTCAACTGTGATTTAGCTACTGTTTCTTTAGATTAGTTGGAGACACAGAACTGTTTCTGGCTTTAGTGCTTCCCGCCAAGTTCTATTACTCACAGTTTCGTGATGTTTTGTGTTTTATTGTAGATTGTTTTGATGTGGATCAAGAAGGTTGCATGGCAGCGTAGACTTCCAAACAATGTGATTGGAGCTGTGTCAGCAACAATATTAACATATGGTTCTTATGGCCTTGGAGTAAGTGTCTCCTGTATGTCTTGTCCTCTCCAAGTAGACATGACTACACTGAGAGCTGACAACGTGGCATTTATGTTTGGACATTTGATCCTTCTGTTCTATTCACAATATTCCCTTTTCTTCTTTTCTAGGTTATTTAGGTTGGTTCTTTTGTTCTAACTTGTTTGGCAGCCTGGAATCTTACTTTTGGTATTTTTTGCCATGGAGTAGTCAAATCTTTGTCTATTTGAAGTCTGAATCCCATTATACCTCAGATTGAATATCCTCAATATTTGACATGTCTGTCCTTACTTTTTAGTCCTTAGGATTGACTGCAAATTTAATTCCATTAGAGCTGATTTGGCATTATTTTGTTTTTAGTATTTGGTTTTTGAGAAACTAGAAACCGGATTTTGGAAACAACTTTTCTTGGTTTTGATATCGCTTTTCAGTTTTTCACCAAGTATTGTAAAGCTGAAAATAGTAAATCAAAATTAAGAAATGTTGTTTTCAAAACATGGCTTTTGGGTGCTAGAACGCCAAAACACTAAGATAGAAATCATACTGAATGAGCACTTATTACAGAGTTTTCTGTTGAAATTGGATGCATGTTTGGCATGTAATTTGGCATGATCTTTTTATCCATTATTTGGTGTAATGTGGGGGTGTAATAATTCAGACGAGAGATGAGATGTGCAAAGTCGCCTCAAATGCTTTATCTACATTGTCTTCACTCCTTTCAGTGATATATCCACTAAAAATAGAATTAGCTCATGTGCACTCTGTTTTAAGTGGTAACTTGTGTGGATTGAAGAAGATGTAAACCTGATATCAGTGCTTAAAAGTTTTTTAACTTCACCCAAGTAGTTGTCTTGACTACTGTTGCAACACGTGATATCGTCTTGTTAGAACTACTGTAGTGTTGCGTTTTTCTGTCAGCTGATGCCTTGCTGAATTGTTCAGGTTTATGGTCAAGAATCAGACATTGATGCCTTGTGTATTGGCCCATGGTTTGCTACTATGTCTGTAAGTTCTTTTCGGACTCCTAGGTTGACCTTAATATGCTGCTTATTTCAAGGTTTTTCTGAATAAATTCGTGTCATGGCAGGAAGACTTTTTTACAGTCTTGTGCAATATTCTAAAAAGCAGACCAGAAGTGGCTGATGTTCACTGTGTCAAGGATGCCAAAGTCCCTCTAATGCGGTTTAAATTTGAGGGTGTCCCAATCGATCTTCCATATGCTCGCCTCCAATTAATGTCTGTTCCTGAAGTGAGTGAAGCCTGTATGCTTCGCATTTGCATATAATATCTTCCTCTGGCAAGGAACTAACTTGTGATTGTTCAAAAATATAAATCAGCCTAATACAACTGGTCCCTTGCTTCTGAGCAACTTGATCTTGGATTCCTCCCCTTTCTTCTTTCTTCCTTTTGGCCTTATATTTGTTGTGGAACACTTGGAATGCAGAATGTGGACTTGCTAAACCCTGTATTTATGGAGGGTATTGATGAAACCAGTTGGAAATGCTTATCTGGAGTACGTGTTAATCAGCGTATTCTTCAGCTTGTTCCAAACTTGCAGGTATTGCATTTGCTTTTGATATCCAGATTTTCTATTGGCCAGGTTCTAGAAGAGTGTCCCAGTCTCCTGTCCGTAAAGTAGTAACTTCTTCCATTCTTGAGATGGTACTATATACATTTTGCCTATCATGAAATATTTCAATGAGATGCGAATGTTGTGAAGTAATACTAAGTCAGGAACTAGGGGTGTAAACGAGCTGAGTCGAGCCAAGCACCATCTTGTTCGAACTCGAGTTCGATATACGCTAACGAGTTCGAGCTGAACTTTAATCGAGCTTTTAAATCTATGTTCGAACTCGGTTCGATAAGGAACTATTATGTTCGAAACTCGGCTCGTTGACCATAACGAGCCGAGTCGAGCTTGTTAATGAGCCGAGCTAATTTTTTGTAATCAAGCCCAATCGAGCTCATTTTATTATTGAGCCTAATCGAGCTCCTTATTTATGTGAAGCCTAATCAAGCTCATTTGCATTATCGAACGGAGCTAATTATCGAGTCGGGCTCATTAACGAGCTTGATTAGATTTTACTAAAGCATGATCAACCTATGATATAAAATATAATTCAAAGAGCAAAAAAAAATTCCTATATAATACTAAAGCCCTTTTGAAGTCATTTAATTCACCTAAAATAGTCTACAAGTTATATAGTATGAAATAAAAATATTGACCTATTACATACAACATCATCCAAAAAATAAAATTCACATGACCACATCAACAAATTAGCCAAAATAAATCCTTAGAACTATTGGCACATACACCAAGTTCTTTCTTCAATATATGTTATAAAAAACCAATACAATATTTATCAAAAACTACTACATATTACATATACGATAACAACAATCCCAATGCCTCAAAACAATATTACATCTATAAGTTAACAAATTTTCATCTTAGAAATACCATATAAAAATAAAAAATTTAAATTATAAAAAATATAAGAAATACCAAATATTATATATTTTACATATTATGCATGCATATTATTAAATATTAGTATATACTAATAACATTTGTTTTCAAAAATCACTACATATTACATTTCTTTTGAAATAGTGGATATTAAAATCTCCATATGAACTCTATAGGGGTATAATATTGCTATGTATTCGTGAACAAATTTTTTTTTTAAAACTACATATTACAATAAAAACTAATAAAACCATAAAAATGAAAATAAACTAAAAATTTTTTTTTTCTTTTCTGTAAGTAATATTGTGCTTCACTAATAAAAATAGTAAATAAAAACTATAATAATATGACTTACCTGAACACTTTAGAACTCCAATCTTTGTTTTTGCTCTTAGATTGACGAGGAAGCAAAAATTTATAATATTCAAGAGTTGAAGCTGATGTTGAAGAAGAGTTGAAGTTAAATTTTAAGAGAAAAATTTTGAACTCTCTAAGAAAAAACTGAAAATAAAGTGGGAGGGAGATAAGTTGAAGGAAAAAAAAAAAAAGCCCTGACAGAGGAAGGACTTAGCTTGCGTGTGTGAGCTTTGAGGCAACAAAATTCTCTAAAGTAAAGTTAGTAATAATTATATTTTAATTTAATATTATCATTTCATTAAATTATTAATATTAAGTGTAGTATTATATTATATAAAAATAATATATACTTAATATTATAAATATAATTTTTATTATTTTATTATTTTTGAACAAATATATTATATATTAAATTTATATACAATAATTTTATATATTTGATATATTAGGTTTAAAAGATTACTTATTTAGATAATCTGACATTTATGTATATACAATGATTAATATATTTTAATGTTCTAAAATTTGTCTTTTGGGTACTATCCAACTTGATCAGGTGCATTGCATTTTGATAATAACTCATAGGGTATGTCATTGTATATATTGAGATATCAAGGTACATAAGTGAAAAATTCTCAAACTTTAAGACACCTAAGCAATAAATTCCATGAAATTCCATGGCTAATTGCAGAAGTCAAATATATGATGGATCATCTATATCCCATTGTTATGGTCATGTTTTACAAAATTATGTGTATTTTTATATTTTAGATATAATACAATAGTTGAGTTGGAGTCGGAACATTTCAATTTCGAGTTATCTTGAGTTTGGGTTTTCAAGTTAATTGAGTCGAGTCATTTCAAGATTCTGCCTGGCTCGAAATTAGGTGGACTTTATGTCAGGTCATTATTCAAGTCATTTAAGTTAAGTTATTTTGCATTTTCGGTCATTTTATGTCGGGTTATGTTAAGTTGAAGTGATATTGGTTTTAGACCAATTAGATCAGATCATTTCACCCCTAATTAGAGACGGTTAAATCTTAACTGATTTAGCTTTTCTTAGATTTCGGATCAATCAAATTAGGTTATTTTGAGATTTGTGTCAAATTCATAGCCGGATGAATCATTTGAGTAATAAGTCATGTCATTGTTAAGTACTTGGCCAATGCGGTATGAATTTTAAGAAATTTCACATTAGTAATGAAATTTCTTTGAAGTCTTTATCGAACGAGAAGATATTTAAGACATTACATTGGGAAGGGGTTACGAGATCCGATCCTAGGCCACTTCCAAGTAGGGGATAAGTTAGTTACTACTCGTTAAGTTCTGTGGTGACACTATTTCTAAGTTAGATTTATGTGAATCTTGCATCTTTGGTAAGCAACATAGGTTGGCATTCAAAATAGGCAAACACACAAACCCACGGGCCACTAGATTATATGCATTATGATTTGTGGGGACCAGCTAGGGTCACCACATTAGGTGGAGCGTCATACTTTTTGTCAATTATAGATGATTATCCTTGTAAAGTCTGGATTTTTCTATTAAAACACAAAGATGATTGCTTTCCTACCTTTGTTAGGTGGAAAAATCAGATAGAAAATGTAACAGGAAGAAAAATCAAAATTTTAAGAACAGATAATGGACTGGAATACATAAATTTAGAATTTGTTGAATTATACGCTAAAAATGGTACTAAACGTCATAACACTGTCAGGGGTGCACCACAACAGATTTGGATAGCTGAATGCATGAATAGGACCTTGTTAGATCGAGTACGGCGTATGCTGTCTGCATCAGGTTTAGGCAAACAGTTCTAGGTTCGGAAGAGATGTGGACCAGTAAGCCTGCTTACTACTCTAATTTGATAGTATTCGGTTGTGCTGTGTATGCCCATCAATTAGAGGGCAAGTTAGAACCCCGGGCTGTCAAGGGCGTGTTTCTAGGATAACTTGACATTGTTAAAGCATGCCTGAAATAAATAAGCTAAAGACAAAGTTAAACCATAATTTTGAAATGAAGGACCTAGGACTAGCGAAGAAAATATTAGGAATGGATATTAATAGGGATCGTAGCTGAAAACAATAACATTATCTCAAACTAATTATTTGGAAAGGTCATTAGGAGATTTAACATGTCTGATGCAAAAATTGTTAAAGTTCCCATTGCACAACATCACACATTTTCAGCAGAACAGTCTCCTCGGACTGAACAAGAAGTGGCTGAAATGAGCACTGTACCCTATGCTAATGCTATAGGGTCGATAATGTATGCAATGACATGTACTAGACCGGACTTAGCACCCCATCAGTGTACTTTCCAGATTCATGGCGAATCCTGGAAAGGAGCATTGGAACCGGGTAAAATGACTACTACATATTTAAAGGGCACAACCAATTTTAGGACTTACATTTGGGAGAACCGATACAGATCTAAAACTCATAGGTTACGATAGTGACTTCAATGGAGATATGGACAAACGTAAGTCCACCAGCTTATATATTTTTTCTTTGAATGGTGGAGCCGTCAGCTGGAGATCTAAGCTTCAGTTTGTGACAGTGTTGTCAACCACTGAGGCTAAGCTCTTGGCACTGATGGATGCCATCAAAGAAGGTATCTGCTGAGCAGACTTGTAGCTGACCTGAAATTAGGGCTAGGGATACCATACATTTTCACCGACAATCAGTCAACGTTAACGCCGATTAAAAATCCCGTATTCCATCATAGCAGTAAACATCTTGCTACCAGGAGGCACTTCTTAAAAGAACAGATAGAGTTTGAAACTGTTGAATTGCTGAAAATCTCGATAGATGAAAATCTAGCCGATATGGGAACAAATGTTGTACCATTGAATAAGCTGATAAAGTGCATCAACCTAATTCAGTCTTCTTGGGATCCTGGTGGAGGCTAGTATTCAAAGACCATTGTTTTGCCCCATATTACTAAGAGTCCAGTAGTTAGACTAAATAGGAACTAGGTGGAGAATTGTTGTTATTTGGTTCCTATATAGTCTATAAACTATGTCCAAAAACGAGGTTAGAATAACCTAAGTTATTAGTTACATTGTTTGGTAACAAAATGTGTCGTTTTCATAAAAAGAGGAAAAAAAATATATATATTTAAAATATTTTGCTTTAATTTATGAAAAATTAACAAATATTTTAAATGGAATTTTTTGATAATTATCTGGACAAATTTTAAATGGGTTTTCTTAACCAAAATAAAAAAAATAAATATAATATTACAAAGCTCTCCTTGTTACCTGTGTTATGTGTCAGCCTTTTTGTCTTTTCCTGTGCATCTGTTACCCACTTTTTTTGTCCTTGCTTTTATGAGGCTTCCCTGGAAAGCCAAACATTTGAATTCTATGGCTAAGATTGAGCCACGTGTCACGCATCCGATGGCTCAAAATGGGTTAGTTTGGTGAGTTTTGGACCGTTGATATTGAGAGGATCTGAAGGCCCTGATCCGGCCACGTGTCAGCCGATGGAGTGCTGGATTTGTGTTGTTGCCTTTTAATATGAGCCGCTGGATCTCCCTTTATGGACGGCTCTGATGTGTGAGGCATGTACTATGCTTTTTTGCCAATTTAAGGCTGTGTTTCCTCACTACTATATTAACCATTACAACCTCTGTTAATGGTGTCAACACAAGATTATAACTCTTTTTCTGTAATCAAGAATTAAAATGTGTGCATTTTTTAGTTATATCTGTATTTACAAATTATAATAAACAACCAAACACATATTATATACTAATATACTTATAACAAATTACATATTTTAATTGTATTTAGATTTTTTTTGAACACAGTATACATGTGCGCATATTTGTGTGTTAATCAAATTTAATATTATGTAAATATAAAAAACATAAATATTATGTGATAATGAAAATTATATTTTTCAATCAAGATGATAATGGAAATTTAAGTGATTATAATATGCAAATCTCATCATTACAATGCTATTATCAATATATATGGTACGGTATCTTCATGTGTGACTTTTTTTTGGGTCCAATTCGTGTGTGTGACTTGGTTAGAGATAAAACTATTAATGTATATTATAAACTATAGCTACTATTAGCTGGTTTTTAATGAACACTAATCGAGCAGTTTAACGAGCCCTTTATCAAGCTTTTAATGAGTGCCTTATCGAGCTTTTATCGAGTCCTTATCGAGCTGTTCATGAACACTAACGAGCCGAACACCCCCTTGTTCGAACTCGGCTCGATAATCCTATTGAGCCTGCTCGAGCTCGGCTCGATAAGCTTCGAGCCTCCAAAACGAACTTGAACGAGTCCTAATTGATTTCGAACGCGAGTAGTTCACCGAACGCTTGGTTCGTTTACACCCCTATCAGGAACATCAAAGTCGTGTAGGCTGGCTAAATTGCGATTCTTTACTCTTCATTGTTCTGAGTTAGAGTTGTGTGGGAAAATCGGCCTTTATGAATTGAAGCGTTATTCAGTTATTTGGATTACTAACTAGTGTGTATATATATGTTGTAAGGAATTACGTGGCCCTCTATATTTGAACCGATGATGCCTTGGAATGAGTTTAATAGGAAGAGATGTTTCTTATAATGGAGTCCGGATAGTGTTAGTGGTGGGACTATATGATGAATGATTTCATCATCTAGTGAGATTCATGAGTAGCTCACAGAGTTCAGTTTTCTTAGTTAGGGAAGCCTTGAAAAATATGGGCAGGGGTAAAGCAGTCGGCCCAAATGGAATACCCATTGAGGCATGGAAATGCACGGGAGAAAAGGGCATAAGATGGCTGATCAAACTATTCAACCAAATTCTTCAAGGTAAGAAGATGTCTGATGAGTGGCGGAAGAGTACATTAATTCCTATCTATAAGAACAAACGCGACATTGAGAGTTGTCTTCAACTATAGAGGAATCAAATTAATGAACTACACTCTAAAGCTTTGGGAGCAGGTCATAGAAAGAAGGCTATGGCAACAAACAGGAGTCTTCGAGAACCAATTTGGATTTATGCCTGTTAGGTGGACGATAGAAGCCATCCATCTCTTAAAGCAGTCGATAGAGTACTACAGAGACAGACAATAAGACCTTCACATGGTTTTCATTGATTTGGAGAAGGCATATGATACAGTGTCGAAAGAGGTCCTATGGAGGGTCTTGAAGGGGAAAGGCATCCCCTGCCCTATATTCGAGTCATTAAAGACATGTACGAAGACGCACAACCAATGTGCATTCAACGGAAGGGGGGACAGACGCTTTTCCCCAGTTAGGGTACACCAAGGATTAGTCTTGAGTTTCTTTTTGTTCATTCTGGTTATGGATGAGCTCGGTAGACACATCCAAGAGGACATGCTTTGGTGCATGCTTTTCGTGGATGATATAGTTTTGGTGGGGGAGTCTAGAGATGAGGTGAATGAGAAGCTAGAACTTTGGAGAACGTTCTTGGAATCGAAAGGTTTAAGATTCAGTAGATTTAAGACCGAGTAATGGAACTCAAGTTTTGTACCTCTACCAGGCCAAGCATAAAAGATGTCAAGATTGGATCAGAGTGCATATCGAAGAAAGAGTGCTTTAAATACCTGGGTTCCATGGTGCAACAAGACGGCGAAGTTGACGTAGATGCCAAGAATCGGATTGTAGTAGGTTGGCATAACTGGAGGATGGCTTCTGCGGTACTATGTGATAGGAAGTTCCCGTTAAAGTTAAAGGGGAAAATACTATAAAATTGTAGTGAGACCGGTTATTCCTTATGAGGCGGAGTGCTAGCCAGTTAAACATCATCACATGCAGAAGTTGAAGGTGGCGGAGATGAGGATGTTGAGATGGATGTGTGGACACACAAGGATGGATAAGATCATAAATGACGTTATAAGAAGTAAATTGGGCATGGTCCCAATCGAGGATAAGCTGAGGGAGCAGCGTTTGCGGTGATTTGGGCATGTTAGGAGGAGACCGGCCACTGCCTCTGTTAGGAGATGCAACAACTTCATATTATAGACGGGAAGAGGGGTAGAAGCCGGCCAAAGAAGAGTTGGATGGAGACGATTCGACATGACCTGACCTATCTCAACCTAAATGAGGAGATGGCTCTGGATAGAGCTGAGTGGAGGGTTAGTATAGGTGTAGCAGATATAACGGTTTAGGATCAAGGAGCACTTCTAAGTTAGTACTAGTGCCCTGAGGCTTTTTATGCATGCCTATTTGATTAAACGCACTTTTGCTGTGTGTTGGCTGCTTATTGTTCTGTCGCTGTGTTGTTTTATTGCCTATTCATTTTTGCCTATTCGGTGCTTTATATTCTCTATATGCTTGCTATGTGTCGTTGTTTATGCTCTTACACCTAGATGCTTGTATGCTTTATGCTTTCATGCTTCTCAAGTTAAGGGTCTTCGAAACAACCTCCTGTTAGGGTAACACCCTGAAGGGATAAGGCTGCGCATATCCCACTCCTCCCATACCCTGCTTATGTGGGAGCTCTAAAGGCACTGGATTTTTTGTTGTTGTTGTTGTTGTTTTCTCTACTTTTGAAGTGCTTTATATGAAGATCAAGAATTGTAAAACTCTTGGGAGAATTTAGAAAACATGGGAGATTGACTCCCTTAATTACAAAGGAAACCTTGGGACATATGGGAAGGGTGTTTTCCAATTTATATTGCAAGAGGAAGAAGACACAAAAAATGTGTTCTCTCTTAAAATTTGTGAAGGTATTTCTTTCTTGAAGCACTTGCCGGAAACACTGGGGTTGGGAAACATATTGGGAAGGAAATGTTCATGCCGTGAACAATGCCCATCATCTCTTTTCTAAATCTCTTTGCGGATTTGTCCCTGCTTTAGGACTTGTATTAAAACATGCAGCCTGAACTTTCTGTCTCTCTTTGATTTTCTTTAATTTAAACATATAGCTTGTGAAATCCAATGATGGAATTTTGAGATACTGTTCCTTTACTGGTGAGTTATGCGTCTGCAAAACCTGCTGCAAGGTTTGCGTGCTGTGATTTTTGTTTTAAGTGAGAAATAATATATGCTTCTGTCTTCGTTCTTGTCAACAACGTCCAGTGCTTATTGCATATAAAAGCAGTAGTTTGGTGTATATTGTTCCACCAATAAGCCTTGGACCTTTGAACAATTGGTCATAGATTCCAACCCCTTCTCCAATCCCACTAACCTACCAAAACAAAAGAAGATATGTATATATATTTTCTCCGATTGATGGTGCTCTATTATGACCCTATTGCTTGCGTTCTGGATTTACTTTTATACATTTATGTTGCGGGCTTGTCATTTATGTTGTCAAATGCTTGCAGAATTTTCAGTCGCTACTGCGATGTATCAAGTTATGGGCCAAAACGAGGGGCGTGTATGGAAATGTAAGTCACCTGACCATATGTTCCATAACATGTGTTTTATGTTATTGTGCTCCCATTATTGTCTCGTTTACTTACAACTTTGAGTTAATATATCATTTCAGATGCTCAATTTCTCTTTATTTATTGCAGTTATTCGGATATCTTGGGGGAGTACACTTAGCTATTCTTGCTGCCTTTGTTTGTCAGAGAAATCCAGAAGCTAGCTTAAGTGCCCTTGTTGTGGGTTTTTTCAACACTTTTGCTGTGTGGCCTTGGCCTACACCTGTGGTATTACATGATGAACAAATGTCTTTTATATGCGACCCCCCTGAAAAATGGTCTTGGATGCCAATTCGACTGCCATGTAGCCCGTATGAGTATTGCCATTCCAATATCACCCGCAGTACATTTACCCGGATCAGGGCTGAGTTGCTTCGGGCAAAAAATATAATCAAGGTCAGTTTTATTGCTCCTGGGATTATTTTCTTAAGTTTACATATATGCGTTAATATAGTCCATGTATTTTTAATTATATCAATTGGGTCCCTGTACAATTTACATTGCGCAGATTTAGTCCAAAATGCTCAAATTGAAGTTAAAAGATGTAATTTTTAACAGCACAATCACACTAGATTCAAGTAACCTAATAAAAACCCATTTGATGACCCAATTTAAGCGAAGTAACCGGGACATGAAGATTTTCATTACCAAATTTTAGTGAATAACCAAATTAACTTAATGTGACTTGTAGAGAGACTAAATTAACATAATGGACAAAGTGCATGAACCTTTAGCGTAAATAACCCATTTTTTTAACCTTTGTGAACATGATTTTGCATCACTCTCATCTAGAATCAAATTGTCTTGACATGTTTATAATTGTATATTCCTTATTAATTTTGTAATCAAATAATGCAAGTGAAGACCAATTTGTTGCTATTCATGGTATAGAATAACGTAGTCATTAAGTTATTGGACACAAATGCTACGTCTACAATGACTTCTATAATGCTTATATATTATACTCTATTTATTGATGCATTTGTAAAATCGTAATTTCATTTCAACAACTGTCAGAAAGGATACAAAATTAATGATTTTATGATTGTTTTTCCAAATTTTTCTTAATGTTCGCTTTGGAAACAAAATGCATCACCGTGAGCCTGTGTGTGTGTCATATTGAGAAATTATGTTGCGTCTGTTTTGTTTTGCAGGACCTCTTAAGGCCAGAATTTGAGTGGGGTAGCTTGTTTGAGCCATTTGTATACCCCAAGAGATATTCGCAATTTGTCAAAATTTATCTATCAGCTTCGAGTAGAGCTGAGCTGGGAGACTGGGTGGGCTGGGTTAAGTCGCGTTTTCGCACTCTTGTTCTTAAGGTCAGTGGCTTCTTTCTATTGTTGGTAGCTACAGAGTCAAATACAAGGCTTTTACTTAACGTTGATATGTGGTAAATTTTGAGCTAGTCCTTGCGCTATGAAATTGTGGAAACATGTTATGCTAGGGTTTCTTTTTAGGGTTGGGAGCCCTTCGGAAACAACTTCTCTACAGGGTAGCATCCAGTAGGGTTAAGGTTGTGTACGTCTTATCCTCCTAGACCTTAAATTCGCGGGAGCCTCTTTGAGGCACTGGGCTATTGTTGTGTTATGTTATGCTACAGCTACAAAGGGCTATGAAAATGAGGTGAACTATGCTAGAGCAATGCCATGGATACGTTAAATTTGTACCTAATACATACGGCAGCGAAATCTTGAGTTTATGGAAAACAATTATTTAATTACCTATGATAATATTTTTGTTTTGATTCTTTTCCCAATTTCGCAATAATTTTAATTGTATTTTAAGTTCTTTCAGTGTCTTGTATTTGCTGACTGCTGTATATCAGTAGCCCCGCCATTGTACTATTCCTTCCATTTCCTAAAAAGAAAGAAAACTCCCTCTGATATCAAACTTTAAGTTTGAATTTTCTGAGTTCCCTGTCATGATTTGGTCTTGTAAGTGTGATCAATGTTAAATCTAAATAAACACAAGGAGTTCATTTATCCTCGCATCGTTATTGTGAAGGACGACTCTGATATCAAACTGTAAGTTTGAATTTTCTGAGTTCCCTGTCATAATTTGGTCTTGTAAGTGTGATCAATGTTAAATCTAAAGAAACACAAGGATTTCATTTATCCTTGCATCGTTATTGTGAAGCACGACTCTATATGTGAGTCTAGTAAGAATCTAACGTGGAAGTTGTGTGAGAAATATCTACCTAGTATCAATTAGTTTTAGGGTAGAAACTCAGTTGGACTTATATGTGGAGGACCTTAGATACTTCAACTTTTTGGGTTGGGCCTAGGATCTAGTGAAATTTAACAATTATCTACAGATCTTCCTTTCTTTCAAAGCTAGGTCGGTTTTAAGAACTTTTTGTCTATCCATACAACTAAATAAATGTCGTTTGTAACTGTTTTGATGCTAGACATTTTGTATCAGATGATTTCTTTAGCTAACACTCCTTTTCCCATGTGTTACATTTGCAGCTAGAGGAGGTCCAAGGTTTTTGTGATCCGAACCCTACAGAATACCCTGATGGGAGGGACCCAAACGTAGTATTCTACTGGGGCCTGCACCCAAATCACGTAGACGCCATCGACATAGACTCGGTTGAGGAGGATTTCTTGAACAGTATAGTTAGAGGTCATCAAGGTCTGCTTGGACACATTGAGCTCCACATCGTGGAAGCCTCCGAGGTACCCTCTGACACCGTCCTTACAAAGAGAACTAAGGCGTGTTGGAGAATTCCTGAACCACGGGTGCCTGTGTACTCGCACTATCTTCCGCACTATTTTGTTGGGTATACGACAAGTGGCAGAGATTCCTCATATGGACCAGTTTGAGCGTCGAAAGGTGTATCCTGTGATCTTGTTCAAAGTTCCTGACACATCGAGAGCATCTGTAAAGAGTTTGGCACTGACCTTCGATCGATAAAGCTCCAGGTCCTAATGGTTTTGTGCAGTTACCTTTTTTTCCGACAATATAGTTCAAATCTTGGAGGCGGAAGTTCTGTTTTTGGTCTTGGAAGGATATACACAATGTACAGATTGACATTGAATTCTGCTGTCATAAACAGGGAGGTACAGAGTATAACGTGCAGGATTACTAAACAATGATCATCAAAGTTTTATAATTTTGTCCTGTTTGACTGTCCTCTAATTCTCATTAGTGATGGATTCAGAACATTTTTTCAAATAGCGACTGCACTAATACTTTTGAAATATTATACGGATATAATCAACATGAGGTGTTATTATATTGTATAATTATTGAATACATCTTGTGTGTATGTGTATCTCTTCTTCAAGGTGTATTCAACTACTATGTAAAGTAATAGATAACATGTATTACATTTTATGTACCATATTTTTAGAAAAAGAAATTTATAAAGTCTAAAGACATGCACAAATGTATGTCTTGAATGCTAGTTAGAGTATGTGACTATAACTAATGTATTTTTAGTTTTTTATATTCTATAGCTCGATACGACGTGTAATGACATCAAAGAATTTTTGTCTTTTCAATAAATTTATAGAAAAAATGGTTAAAATATTAATCTAGAAAATTTAGACAACTGATTGGGGCTAAGGTCAACTTTTTAATGAAATATAGTACCTATATGCAGTATTTGACCCCAGTATTTGGTTCGGCAAATCATCCTCATAAATTGCATACCCCATAAGTTATCTCCTGGAATAGAGTACATTTTTTAATCAATTACCTGGAGTAATGTTGTTAATCCCCTGTTAGCACATAGGTTGAAAAGTCAGGTCTGATATTGATAAAGTGAAATTTTTTTGGATGGGTAAAGAAAAAGTTTTAAGACTCCCTTCTTAGAAAAGGATTTATTAAATTTATTTAACTCGTTCTTATTGATGGTAGGGGCCATTTGGTTAGTGAAGTGAGAATGATGCACAACTTTGAGTCAATAAAGTTGAGTACAAGTCCAAAAGCACAACATTGCAGGACAGTACTGGGAGATAGAAAACAATCTGCAACCAACCGCACCAGTAGAAAATCACCACCTAAACGACACAACACTGCTCGGTACCAAAAAAGGCCACCCACAAACCACACAATAGCAAACCTAAAACCAAAAGCATCCAACAAAAAGAAAAAAAATTGATCAACCTCAAAATAAAATCACTAAGCAAAACGCCAAACAAGGTCTAGGATATCCCTACAGCCTTCGTCTTGTGCTAACAATCGTCCAAGACTTCCTTCTCTTCTTAGTTTCATCAATCAAGTTTTCGAGATATCTGATCATAATTTCATCTTTGCCTTCAAATTGAAAACCAAGCTGACACCCAATCATCCAAGTTTGCTTGGTGCAAGGATGCAGGTCAAGCTTTGAAGCGAGAGACAAATCATTCATATCTTTAGTTGTTAGAGTTTCTGAATGTTGTGGTTTGGACCCCTGCCCAACACCATGCTTACTCTTTCTCTTTTTCTTTTTCTGGGGATGTTAGTCTTGTCCAGCAAAAGAATGCAGTTAAAGCTCTGAATCTGACAGTTCTGAGTTCGATGGAATTTTAGGAGTTTTTTGCTTGGAAACTCGACCTGCACCATACCTTCTCTTATTCATTTTTTTTAGTAACATGTGAGCTTCTTCAATCTCCATCTTTCCAATTGTACGACAATGGTGATCTCGGTATGGAGATTGGAAAAACCCTCAAATCTTAGGGGGATATCCTAATTATGATCTTCTGTTTCGTCAGAGCCAGGCCCAGGGCCCAGCGCTTCACATTGCTCGGGACTAGAATTAGGTGAACCCTCAATCGTTCTTTCCAAATCAGGAGCACGAAACTCCTCCCGATATGGCCAATCCTTGGTAAAAGGCACTGCCAAAAATCCCCATATTCCATGGTTACCCTAGCTAACACTTCCATGGAAGAAGCTTTGTTGACCAAGCTTGCAGTTCGGGTTCTACTGCAAGAATCTTCAATGTCCACTGCATCTTCATGAGCAACCAACTCGACTCTGTTAACATCAACATGTTCCTTAATCAGTACATCCTTTACTACATCGTCACCAAGATGTGGAGAGGACACTCTAGCTTCGTTGTCAAGATTCAACCCACTTGATGAAGAGGAATCACTGACAGCGGCAAGATCCATACCATCAACATAATGCGAAAATGGCATGATGAAGATTTCCCCTCACGTGAACTGTAAAGTCCAAATCTCTGGCTTGAAAGATTATAACATTTTCAATCGAGTTCGACTGCATTGTACCAATAAGAATTTTTACCGCCACAAGTGACTCACAGTGCTCTGTTGTGCAATCAAGACACACAACACTGCCCCAAAGTTCCCCAATCATCATGAAGTTCTCTCAACACCAATCGTAGACTGGGACACCTATTACATCAATCCACGTTCTTTGAGTCTCACGCCATTTGACAGCAGACCAAAATTTCAAATCCTCATACTAAGGTCATAGCTAGTCATTTTGATCCTCCAAAGCCAAATTCAGGTCATCCTCACTTTCAAAATTGACAAGAAACTTGAGCTTTCCTATGTCCCTAACTTTGATGCATGACCTCACATATACTAGCCACTAGAGAATCAATCTCTATAGGCTTACTAGTCACGCAAATGAAACTTCTTCATAACCACTCTATATTATCCTCTACAACTTTGCCCTTCACTCGTCTTTTCTTGCCCATACTACTCATGTCTTGTGTTTGTCATTTTTTTGTTTCTTTATTTTTGCAAGGAAAAAGGGACGCATAAGACCATTTTGAATTGTTTTTCATTTTATTATTATAAAATTTATGTTATTAACCCACTTGTATTGTATGTAATAATTAATGAGGAATAATGATGTCACTCTTGGGGATTGAATAAAAGAATATACACTTTGATTCTTCAAAAAATTTAAAAGTTTGTAGCAGTTGAATGAAAAATGATCAATTTTAAAGTAAACTCAAAATATAGTAATAATGAAATATCAAATTAAAGATTTCTAGCTTGGTTAACCGAATTAAATAATATCATTCAAGCCCCTCCTATTGGACCTCCAAATCGTGGGCATACTAGCCCACCACAAAATTCGGCCTAGCATGCTGCTGGGGGCGCCTTGCCCCCGGTCTTATTGGGCCCGGAAGGCCCAGGGCCTCTTAGGTCCATCACGGTAATAGGGGGCGCGTTGCCCCCTCCTACTTTGGGCCTGAGAGGCATTGGGCCTCTCAGGCCCAAATCAGCCCCAGCAGGGGGCACGTGGCCCCCTGCTGGGCTCTCGGGCTGGGGTGGTGAAGGCCCACCCGGGTCCTCTTGTGGGCTGGAAACCGTGGCGCCTCCAGCCCACTTAGCCTCCGCTACTTCTTCTCAGGCCGTTGCTACTGTTCTGGGTTCGTTTCGAGACCGTCTGACCTCAAGATGTTCCGAGTTTCGCATTCTGTTGGATTTCCCTTCTTTGGATGCCTTTTCTTCTCACCCGGATAATGTTCCGAGACCCCATGATGAGTTTGTTTTGGGTTCTTTCGGCCCTAGGGGCTCTCGCCCCCCTGATTCAAATACTGTTCCCTCGATTCAACCGAGGTCCTCTCCTGAGTCCCGACTTGACACCTCTTCAGATCGGGTCCGTGGTCGTTTAGTCCCTCCGGGACTTTCTGCTTTCTGTATGTCTTCGGATTCTCTTGATTCGCAGTTATTGGCTCCGACCCCCCCCCCCCCCCCCCCCCCCCCCAAGGTATCTATGCCTACTCAGTGTACTATGAACCGCGAGGCTAGCGTTCCGAGTATTGCTCCTCCTGCTCGAGGTAATGGTAGTGTGACGTCTGCTTCCTCTTCTGCTGTGGATTTTTTAGACACTGGTTGGACTGCCGCCTCTTCTCGCCGCTTAAGAAAGGTTGAGCGTAGGATGACTTGAGCAGCTGCTAAGGTCGCTGCTGTTGCTTCCTTTTCTGGGGATTGATTTCCCCTTTTTCCTCTCTCTTTTTCTTCTTCTCTTTTTCTTTCTTGTGTATTTTTATTTGCAGGAGTTCTTTCTCCTTTTTTGTCGGGCCTTTTTTTTGCCTTGTTTCTATTTTTTTGAGTGGCTTGTGTGTATTTTTGCTTCGTTTCGTCCCGCCTGACATGTAGGCTGTTGGACTTGTTGAGGGTATTCCCCTGTACTTTTGTACTTTGCTCTTTTTGGTAATAAATAATAAAAACGCTGACTTACCAAAAAAAAGAATTGAATAATATTGAGGTATTTCCAGACGGTAATGGTAAATTTTGTCCATCATCAAAATAATATATATCATGTACATGTTTTACATGTTCATAATATTGTATTGTTGAATAAAGTATGATTTTCTATTATATGAGTGAGATATTCCATAATATATGATCAACCTTATCTTTTTTTCTCCAATTCGTCTCCTATCCTATCATAGAATATTTGTGCCTCATTGTTGTATTCCAAATACGAACTAAACACTATTTTGCTACAATCTAGTATTACTCGGTTGCCCACATGTTGGTTCAAATGAGATATTACACGTTTAATTTTTGGGAAATTATCACTTAGATACCTTAAAGTTTGAGCATTTATTACCTAGATACCCTGACATTTCAATATATACAATGGGGTACCCTAATGTTTGAATATTTTATCATTTAGGTACCTTATGACGGAATTTAATGAATTTTTGTAAGAATTTAATCAATTTTATACAAAAAATGTTCATCTAATACATGAATAGAACAATATATATAAGCAATGTTCAAAAAAAAAACAAAAAACAAAACAATATATATAAGCTAGTGCCAATGTTTTATAAAAAATTCAAGGAATAATGATAAAATATTCACCGAATATTGATGCAGACTACCTAAAATTGACCATAATTATGTGTGTAATTTTCACATTTTTTGGAAAAAAATTACCCAATTCTAATGAAGATACTTGTATATTATTTAAATCATGTTCAATTTTAGCATTTTGTAATAAAAATCTATCGATTTTTTGACAAAAGAGTGCTTGATTGATAAAATTTTAAAACTTTAGGATACCTAAGTGATACAACAACAACAACAAACCTAGTGCCTCCAAGGGCTCCCGCCAAAAGTAGGGTCTGGGGAGGGTAGATGTACGCAGCCTTCCCCCTTCAAGGGGCTACCCTGAAGGGAGGCTGTTTCCGAGGACCCCTAGCCTAAAAAGATGGTCTGCATCCATCAGCCAAAGACTTGGCATAGGAGAAACATCAAAAATGCATAAGTATGGCCAAAAAAAAAAAAAGGTAGAAGAGATAAAGAAAGAGAACGAGAATGGGATAGAAAAGATAGATATAAAGACTACCCTACTCTAACCGGATCATCAAATACTCCTATGCTAGCCCTCCATTGGGCCCTATCTAAGGTCATCTCCTTCCGAAGGTTTAGGTGGGTGAGGTCTTGTAGGATCGTCTCAAGCCATCTCTTCTTTGGTCTGCCTCTTCCTCTTCTGCCTAATGTAGTAAGAGGTTGTTTGCATCTTCTGACTGGAGCGTAGTCCGGTCTCCTTTTGACATGTCCGAACCACCTCAGACGTTGCTCCCTTAATTTATTTTCAATGGGAGCTACGCCCAATTTGCCTCTTATGATGTCGTTTCTGATCCTATCATTCCTTGTTTGTCTGCACATCCACCTCAGCATTCGCATCTTCACCACCTTCATCTTCTATGTGTGTTGTTGTTTCATCGCCCTACACTGTGCCCCATACGCCATGGCTGGCCGCATCACCGTCTTATAGTATTTTCCCTTTAGCTTCCAGGGAAATTTCCTATCACAAAGTACTGCGGAGGCCATCCTCCACTTGTGCCAACCCTCTTTGATCCTGTAGTTGACATCCTAGTCCACTTCGCCATTGTGCTGTATCATGGACCCTAAGTACCTGAATCTCTCCTTCTTCGAAATGGCCTCGTGTCCAATCTTGACTTCTTCCCGGCTAGGCATGGTAGAGGGATCGAACTTGAGTTCCATATGCTGGGTCTTGGTTCTGCTTAGTCGCAAACCCTTCGACTCTAGAACTCCTCTCCACAGTTCCAGTTTCTCATTTATCTCTTCCTGTGACTCTCCCACCAGTACTATGTCGTCTGCAAAAAGCATGCACCAAGGTACACATCCTTGGATGTGCCTAGTGAGCTCGTCCATAACCAAAATGAACAGATAGGGGCTCAAGGCAGACCTTTGGTGAACCCCTACTGTTATCGAGAAAGCGTCTAACTCCCTATCCACTGTACTCACCATAGTCTGTGCCTCTTCATACATGTCTTTGATGGCTCGGATGTATGGTACGGGGATGCCTTTCCTATCCAAAACTCTCAAAAGGACCTCCCTTGGCACTCTATCATATGCCTTCTCTAAATCAATGAAAACCATATGAAGGTCCTTTTATCTCTCCCTATATTGCTCTATCGTCCGCCTTAGGATGTGGATGGCTTCTATTGTTGATCTCCCGGGCATAAATCATAACTAGTTCTCGGACACCTCAGTCAGATGCCTTAACCTCCTCTCTACGATCCGTTCTCACAACTTTAGAGTATGGCACATTAGTTTGATACCCCGATAGTTGGCGCAACTCTGAATGTCGTCTTTGTTCTTATATATCGGTTTCAATATGCTCTTCCTCCATTCCTCAGGCATCTTGTCTCCCTGGAGGATTTGGTTAAATAGTTTAGTCAGCCAAATGGCACCCTTTTGTCCAAGACATTTCCATGCTTCTACGGGGATGCCATCTGGGCCAACTGCTCTACCCCTTCCCATGGATCTCAGGGCTTCCTTGACTTCGTCGAGGCTAATTTGCCTACATTCGCAGTGGCTTTGATGCACCTCAGATGTTTGAAGATCACCTAAGGATATCTCTGTCCCTCCTTGTTCGTTGAACAGCTCTTGGAAGTACATTTTTCACCTAGCCTTGATTAGATGCCTAAAGCTTAGGGTATCTCATTGTATATGTTAAAATGTTATGATACCCAGGTGATAAATGCTCAAACCTCAGAATATCTAAGTAAAAATTTTCCTTAATTTTTTTAGAATTTGATTATATGTTCATAATGTGTTGAGTATTCTCAAATTTTGAATATTTACAATAAAGAGATATATCATATAACATAAAAGAGATATTATATTTTTTTTAAGTTACTTGTTAACCGGCATAACCGAATTACCGAACCGGTTAACCGGTCTTTTCTATTACGGTAACAGTTAGAGATTTTTTGAGTATTTTAGTTATAATTAACCAAATTAAAATACTTTTAGGTATAGTTAATCGAACCTTGAACACCCCTGCTTGATTAAAAAATGCGATGTACTCCTTTGAAAAGCAATTTCTGGATCTAAATATAAAATTATTCACTTATAAGAATAATATTAAAATAAATAGTTTTTATGAGTTAATAAATTTTTATTATATGTGCTGCATACAAACGCTTAACTATATTTTAGTATCACATAATATGGTGAATTAATATTAATTTAGTTCACATTTCATTTTTGAATTTGTTACTCTCAAATAATTCTCGCTGACAACCTGCTGATATGTGAAGGAATAATTTTCATAATATGCTTAAAGGGACGAAACACTACTAAAAATTTAGAGGGTAAATTCCAGAAAATTTCTGTAACTTTTGCTTAAACAATAGAAAATCCTCCTCACAAATAAAATTACTTACTAGTGGTTTTATATTTTGAAGAAAGATAAAGATTTTTTTTATATTTTTAAAAAGAAGGATTTTTTGTATTTATAAAAATTATTATTTTAATTAATTATAGTAGTGACATTATAATATCAACAAAAAATATTATATTTTGTCTCATAATATTTTTTATAAAAATTTTAAAAATAATTTTTATTTTCTGAACTTATAATGGTATTACTATAATTAATATAAAAATCCCCTTAAATATTTTTCTAAAAACATAAAATTTCTAATTTTTATCTAATAATATAAAACCCCCTTCTAAAAATAAAATTAAATATTCAATTCCCTCACTTTTAAGGGATAAAATGGTAAAAAATAAGTTGCATGGGGGTTAAGTGATAAATTTTTTAAAAATGAGGGGTTTAGTGGGTGCTTTTATTTTTGAGGGGGTTTTCTGCTTTTGAAGCAAAAGATGGAGGAGGGTTATATAATTTGCCCAAATTTAAAACTACTAAAATACTCATTTTCCCTTCCAACATGGCACATAGTAAAATACTGAACAAGAATTAAATGGTAATAAATATGTGTATTATTTGACTTTACATATGAAAATTGTGATTAAAAATTCATTGGCTTATAAAAAAAAGTAGATGGATGCATTGATGTCCGAAACAACCCATTATTTCAAATACAAACATAGTGCGAAGGTATAGAACTCTATCACTTCGACTTTTGTATGATGGCATTATCCACAATGGATATAGCTGGAAGCATAAGACATGGTTTGGATTCAATGACTTTGGGGTTGAAGGGACAAATTTAACAAAGTAAAAATCATGAATACTTAATTTAGGTGTAAGCATGATTTTTCAATTAATCGATCATTTGTTTTTTAAATGTAAAAATTATGGATATGTGTCGTAAAATGTATATTACACAGATAATATCAACAAAATGTATTTTGCAATATTATTGATAGTTATACATAAATACTTTTTTGAAAGGAAAAATATGTATAGGTGTCAGAATACATGTATACACTCGTTTTTCAAGAACAATGTCGTGGCCCCCGACCCTGCCTCCCTCCAACCACTAATGTGTTGCCGGTGCTAGTTGCCTCACCTCCTCACCTCATCACGGCTGTTGAAGCCTTACCTTACCGCAACCACTGGGTGACCCTATTTATTACAAAAAAAAAAAAAAGGATACATAACATTGTTTACAATTTTTGTAGACAATTATATGCATTCATTGTATACTGAACACAATTCTATGCCATGTGCTATTTTGAAAACTTGATCTCCATGTTTCATTATGCTCATTTATTTTTCCACCAAGAGTATGATGTGATAATATTTTTGTACACATCTTCCAGCTTTTTCGGATTTTCAGGGATATGCTTTTATTCTTTATAAAAATTATCTAGATTTCTTTTTGTTTCCCCATCAAGCGACTGTTCACTTTCTGAAAAGGGAAAATATTGTTTCTACATTATCCCTATTATTTCGTCGGCATCCATTGCCAAATCAACTGGAATATCTAGGTTGTAATCTCGATTTGCTAACTTTGTGGTGCTGTGTTTAAACCAAAAGGCACTACTTTCCATTAATAATGTCCTTGCGGGATGCTCTGATACCAATTACAGGAATGAAATGCAAAATAAAAAAGATTATTTTACAAGAGCAGAAAAGAAGGGTTGATGTACAACCTGGGAAACCAAAAGGGTCTCGGATGCCTATTTATAAAAAAATATATAACAATGTTTATAATAGTTGTATACAATTATATGCATTTAATGTATACTGTACACAATTATATGCTATGCACTATTTTGGACACTTGGCCTCTATATTTCATCGTGCTCCATTAATCTTCCACCAAGAGTGTGATGTGATGATATTTTATCATGCTTTATTATTTTTTTTATAAATAGGCATCGGAGAACCTTTTGGTTTCCCAAGTTGTACATCAATCCTTCTTTTTTGCTCTAGTAAAATACCTCCTTTTTTATTTTGCATTTCATTCTAGTAATTGGTATCAGAGCCTTGCTAGTAATAAAAAAGTAAGTAATCTTCTATCTTTATCGTTGTTATTACCGTTAGTCTGTTTCATTATCAATTGTCAAAAAGCGCATATACTTGCTTATCCTTAAGTCCATATAAACCTTGAACAGTGTCTGCTATTAAACACCAATATCAGAAATTTATTTTGGGACAGTAAACAAGGATAGAGGTCGTAGGCACCTTGGATTAAGAGAGTGGTTTTACGCACCATTGGCAATTTGAGTTGACATATAACCCTAAAGAAAACTGTTTAGAAAAAATATTAGGAATAGACAAAGATTTTAATCATATAATACATATTCCTCCATCTAAAGAAAATAAGAGAAATAAAATGGCATCTATGTTAAATAGCATGATAGATACCATAAATGGTAGGTTTTCAAATGTTACAATATCCCAAAGTGATGCTTACTTTATGTATGCGTTAGCAAGTGCACTAGCCGTATCAAGTAATAAAGAAATGAGTAGAGTATCGTTCCCATGAGGATTGTTATTGAGTGAGTATCAAAATTAGTAGCTTTGATGCTATTTGAAAAACTGAAAATTGAAATGTTGATATAAAATAAAATAAAATAAAAAGAAACAAAATATGTTAACCGATTTTTAGATAAGGCTTACTGATTTTTATGAAGTTTTTATGATTTAATAACATCAAAGGCATCTGATTTCACCCAGTTGTATCAATACCCCTTTCTATTCTCGTTATTCAAGTTGTTATTATGTGTTGATGGTTGAAAACCCTAATTTACTAAATATTCTCTCTCGAGAAACATTTAGCATGCTCTTTTACATATTAACCCATCACTCTCATGCACGAATTTAAATAAGAAAAGAGTTTTTAAAGCTCTATGATTTTCACTTAAAAACTGCACAAATCGCGTTAATCATTCTCGAGCATTCGCTCAATTTGTGGTGCTTATCACCTTAGGAATCATCATAAATCTCCTCTTGGACTCATTATGAATCATTATAGGCCTTAAATGGTGATCAAGCATTTAAAACTCATGAAGAACAATGATAAACACTTCAACAACGCAATAACAAAACATTGAATACGTTGAATTAGAAATGAGCGTACATTACAACTTAGGCTACATCGTAGCCTTGGAATAACAAAATTAGTTCATGATAAACTTAGGCTCCGTTTGTTTCGAAGGAAAAAGAGATTCTTGGAAATGGTTTTCCTACTTTCCGTTGTTTGGCACCAAGTTTTTGACGGAAAACGTTTTCCTAAGGAAAAGCTTTTCCTCCCAAATGAGGAAAATGTTTTCCTTTGTAAAAGAAGAGAATTTAACATTCCAAGTGTTTTAAAAAGTTTTAGGGTATACGTCAGTCGTAATATGACACATTATTTAACTAATATGTAGATATATTCCATCATGATTTAGTAAAATTTTTTTCTAATCTGCTGAATTTTTGTTAAAAACATTGATATAATTATATATATTATTGTAATTATGTACCACATCAACGCTCTATGATGAAAATTAATTAGATTTTGATAAAAATTCACCAAACTCGGTATCTGAATGATAAAAGTTTGAAACATTAAGGGGCCCCATTGTATATTTTAAAATATGTAGGTTATCTGGATGATAAATGGTCAAACTTGAGGTCCCTAAGTGATAAATTTCATGTATTTTTCCATTAAAATAACTTCTTCACAATCAAAAGAAGCTTATATAACTCATTCGCTACTTTATATTATCTTATAATAATGTATAGTATGATTGATAGAAGATTATTTTTTATAATAAATAAGAAATATTATAAGGTGAGCGCATGTTTTCCGCCGAAACAAACAAGAGAAAATGTTAATTAGAATTTAATTTTCCTTGAAAAACCTATTCCTAAGGAAAATGTATTACGGGGGAAAACTACTTCCCTTGAAACAAACGGAGCCTTAATATAAGACATATTTAACACAAAATTCATGAACTTAATGAAGAGAAGGATAGAAAAGAACTTGAAAATTCAAAATTTCAAACCAAACTTCTTCTTTTCTCCTCCTTCTTTCTTCCTACGAATTTCTACCTTATTTCTCTACTTTGTATTTGATTTTACTGGATTGAATGATCTAAAACACCTCCTAAGAATCCCTATTTATAGTACATAAGGTTGGAATTAAAAACAAAAAAACAAAAACAAAAAATTGCAAGCTAAAAGCTCATTGCACCACACAACTGCAACTGCTGCCAATTCTGCAGGTTTGCAACTTGCTGCTCATTTCTTCATTTTTCTTCAACTATGGCCTCCCAAAATCAGTCTTACTATCAACTTGAACATGTTATTGAAGTGTACAAGAGGTTCTCACACTTGATTCGTCAAGTTTGCCACCCAAAATTGCAAGTTGAAGTGAATTGCGCAGGCTTGTTTTCAGTTTCTGCAACTTGCTATCCTTTGCTATTTTTCTTCATTTTTTTCAGATTTGGCCGCCCAAAATCAGCTTTAACATAAATTATAACATGTTAATAAAGTTTACAAGAAGTTCTTTCACCTTATTTGTCCATTTTGCCACACAAAATTGCAAGTTGAAGTGAATTGTGCAGGCTTATTGTTCATTCTCTGCACTTTGCTGTTCTTTGCTGTTTCTCTTCAGATTTTTGAGCTTTGCACCACTTAAATTCAGAGTTTACATCAACTTGGATATGTTAATGTATTTTTTAATCCATCCTTGCACCTGATTTGTGCATTTGGCCACCCCTTTTTGCAAGTTGAAATGAATTGTGCATGAACTTGTTGTGTTTTTGCTTTAGCCATGTAAATTGTTATGTTTTTCCCCTCTTTTTGCTTTTGTTTGGTGAATCTTGCATTCACTTGTTGATGTTGATGATAAAACCTAGCAAGATTTAGCACAAAAGGAGTGTTTTTGCAAAGAAATGGCCATAGAAGCGAAAAAGAGCAAAAGCGAGCAATAATGATAAAATTTTGAGGTAAAATGGTTAGAAAATGAACCAAAATGATATGAATAATTATATACTAAATTAAACTTATCACAAAGAAAACAAGAAGAAAGGATTAAGGATCTCCAAAAAGGAATTGATATTATTCAAGACAAACTTGAAGAAAAATTTAAAGAAAACCTTGAACATACAAGCTCAAAATATGAGCCGCACTTTTGTATGGAAATATAAAATTTCTTCACATGAATGAAGAATATAAGATAAAAGAATATCATAATATGCTAGAACTCTTTGAATATTGGAGACATATTTATAAATGCAAGCTTTAAGTGTTATTGAAAGGGACACATTATTAAAACAAATGCAGCAAGCATATGAGCAAAATGAAGGGCTACTTAAACTTTTAAATTTTTAACTAGAAGATTTTAACATAGATTCTAGCGATGATAAAAAGAATCTATTAAAGCAATAGATAATAATGATTCGTTAGACGAAGAAGAAGAACCTTCTATTAAATCTAGATGATGAAGACACAGCTAGAGGCCTAGCTAAAAGAAAAAGAAAAGCTGATTATAGAACTAACTCCGAACTACCTGAACAGAATTGGTATTATAAATTAGAAGAACCCTTAAAAACATGGGATGAAGCCTGTCCTCTAGAAGAGGTAATAGACAAAGAAAATCCTTAGGTAGAGGAGGCAAAGAAAGGAGAAGAAACAAAACCCTCCTCTAGTTCTAAGAACGAAGAAAATCCATCTATAGGAGTATGGTGGAGAAAAGATGACCTAAATAAACAAGAAATCTCATTACAAGGAACATACCTAAGCCTAGATAAAGTTCCTTTTCAAAATTAACTCCAAGTAATACACGATTTGGCACAATCAATGGCCCTAGCCTTATTGAGCAATAAACTTAAATGGGAAGGTAATAAATCAGCATGGTTAGATTATCTAGCAGCCACTCTACAAGGATATTTTTTACAATGGTTAAAACAATGGGAAAAATCTAAAGAAGGAAAATAAAAAAAACTAGTTTACTTAATAATTTTAATTTTCTAGAAGAAATACTATGAGGATTTGCCAACATAATTAAAATATGAGTTTGTGGATATGTAGGAGAAAAACTTATACAAGAAGATGCAAGATATCTTTTAGCAAAACTTGAACTCTATAATATATGTGAATACGAAAAGTATGTAGAAACATTCACAAAGTATTTCTATATGCTTGATCCTATAGAAACCAAACATTATCTAGAGCTATTTTTTCATAAACTCCCACACCCATGGGATGAAATACATTTAGCAAAGAAGAAAAAGATCTTACAACAGACACTCTAGTATACATAATTCAGTTTGTCCTTAGAATGATTGTACAAAAATGTGTTGAAATAAAGGCAAAAGAACAGGTGAAAAACCAAATTTCTAAATCTGCGTTTGGAGAAAGATGTTGTAATAAAGTACTTTTGCAAGAATAGAAAATTGGATGCAAAACCTATCAATCATTTTCAAGAAAAAAGAAAAGACGTTTTAAATGAACACCTTGGAGAAAAGGAAACTTCCAAAAGAAAAAGAAATATGTCAAGAAAAGAAATTATAAAAAGAAATCAATGTATACATTTAAAAAGAAATGTAGATACTTTATTTGCAATGAGGAAGGTCATTTTGCACCTTCATGCTCTCATAAAACACAAGGCAATAAGAAAATGAATAAACTACTAGAAGAAAAAATATCTAGACATAATGTATGGAGAAAACATCTCTGACATAAATGATGTACCTTATAAAGTAGAAAGTTTAAGTTCAGAATCATGTGAAGAAGAAATAGCGAACTTGACAAACGAATTAAAAGAACTAATTTTATAGTAGACAACTACAAAAGAGAAGAACCACCTTCAAATGAAGATAGAAATATAACTCTAGGAAACATTCAAAAAGAAGAAGTTTCTTTCTCTAAAGAACAAATAGAAAATTTTGAAAAACAACAAAAAGTAAACCTTAAGGAAATATATAAAAAATCAAAATTTAATTTTTGGTATGAAAAAGTATTTGAACAATACTCTGAAAACACCCAAGCAAGACTTAATGTAGAAGGGATAATAGAAATCTCGTTATTTAGCAAAGAAAAAGTAAATCGATGGACAAATAAATATCATGAGGCAAAATACATACATGTGGGATTAATCCAAATCGAAATAACAACGTTATTCAGAGCAGGAATTGATACTCCACTAACAACTATTATTTTTTATTAAAGGTTTTATGATCCTATGAAAGCAATTATATGAGGAGTAAGATCAATTTGGTTAATGGAATAGTCTGGCTTAAGATAAAACCAAATTTCTTTATCTCTATTATTGATCCCTTTATAGATGATGCGGTAAAAGTGAGAATTCATGCCCAAACCTTGGCATGCATCATAAAGCAGAAGACTTGTCTATCAAATGGATAACAATCCATGAACTAACACATATTATAAAAACTTCAAAAAAATATATTAATAAAAATATTGTTGAAGTTTTTAAACCAGCTCATAAAAAATATGAGAAAGCCATAACACCAAGATTGATAGATTGGAGAGACCTCATAATACCTAGATAATGGACACTAATAGCATGAGGAAACAATCTTTACTTTAGAGCATCTAACTCTAATAAAAAATGGGTTAAAGTAATCTCCAATTACCACAAGTAGAAATAGAAAAATATCGATTATCCGTTATAGAAAAATTATCAGATATAGAGCAAGAAGCCTCATCATCATCAAACTCAAAAGATTATAAAAAACTAGAAATACTTGTTACCAAGAACATCCCATAGGTAAGAACAAATAAGTTTAATACAAGTATTTAGGGGAGAATATGACAAAATATTCGTTGCCCCAAAAATATGAAAGAAAAGATATTCTTATGTTATAGTATATTTTCATTTCAAATGGTATAAACCATATTCTTTAAAAGTATTAATAGACACAGGAGCCACTGCTTCGTCATGTAGATAGAATGCCTTACCACCAGAAAAATGGCTGGAAATGAAAAACGCAATATTAATAAGAGGATTTGATGGAGGTGAAACCACAATTCATTTAAAAAGCTAAAGACATAGTTATATGGTTAAATGGAAAGAGATTCATAATACCTAAAATCCTTTGTTTTCCTTTTAAGACAGGAGACTTTTTGCTAGGATCAAACTTCATTTGAAAATATGTCCATGTATCGTTAAACCATCACGATATAAATTTTACTCTTTATGGAGAAACAATTAAAGTACCATTACTAGATTAACCCCAATATAAATGTACTTTTGGGTTTGCACCCGAAGAAATATCAGTGATGAAGGAAAATAAACCTCAAAATCAAATATATACTCTACAAGAAACACATTGGTTATATAAGGAATTAGCTGAAAATTTTAGTGATAATCCATTAAAATTATGGGATGAAAATCCAAGATTTTGCAACCTTAAATTAAGGAATCAAAATATCATTATAAGAGTAAAACCAATGATCTACACTAGAAAATATGTAGAAGAATTCGAAAAACAGCTAAAAGAATTATTAGAACAAGAATAAATTGAAGACACAACAAGTCCTCATTCTAGTCCTACATTCATGGTAAGAAATCATGCAGAAATAAAAAGAGAAAAAGCTTGAATGTTAATAAATTATAAAAGATTAAATGAATATTTAGAATTCGATGGAAACTTTATCCCAAGAAAAGATGTTTCATAAACCTAATAAAAGGAGCCAAAATGTTCTCAAAATTTGACTGTAAATCAGGATATTGGTAATTTAAGCTTAAAGAAGAATCAAAACCTTTAACTGCTTTTAGCACCCCACAAAGACATTATCAATGGAAAGTAATGCTTTTTGGTCTAAACACAACACCACAAAATTTTCAAAGGTTTATGGATAATATATTTAAGAAATTATAGATTTTTGCTTACTATATATAGATGACATACTAGTGTTTTCCAAAACAAAAGAGGAACATAAAAAGCACTTGCAAATCATAAATAGTCAACTTAAAAATATATGGAATTATCTTATCACTCCAAAAAAATTGAGGTAGAAAAAGATCAAATTGACTTTTTAGGAATAAAACTTACAAAATCAGGCATCCAGAATGAAAAACATATTATAAGTAAAAGTAAAGACTTTCCTAAAGAAATTACGGACAAAAAATAACTTCAAAGTCTATTGGAAGTATTAAATTATGGAAGAAATTTTATAAAGAAATTATCTCATATTGAAACATCTTCACTAGAAAAACTTAAAAAAGGAGTTGAGTTCAAATGGACTGAAAGAGATAAAAATATTCTCAAAAAATAAAAACAAAAAATAACTAAACTTCCAAACGAGTATTTTCCTTAACCAAGAGATAAATTAATCTTAGAAACAAACGCTTTAGAAAATTGTTGGAGATGTGTATTAAAAGCTATACCAGCTAGCTTAATTAATGAACAAGAAAATAGTATAGAACCAGGAAGAATTGTAGCAAGGAAAAAACCATTCCCTAAAACGTTACTAGAACAAGAGCAAATTTGTAGATATAACTCAGGAAAGTTTAAACCAAACAAAATCAAATATATTATTATCAAAAAAGAACTACTAGCAATAAAAAAAAGCAATAAAATGATTTCATATTTATTTAGCACCAGAAATCTTTCTTTTAAGAATTGATAATCAAGCAGTAAAAGATTTCTTAATAAATAAAAAATCCATTACTGATAAAAGAAGATTAAAACGGTATACTTTGATTTCTCATTATTCTTTTGAGATTGAACATTTGAAAGAAACTAACAATGCTCTTGCAGATTTTCTAAGTAGAGAAGCATGTCACGAGGAGAATCAGTTGATATGAAGCCAAAAAAAGTTAGAGAAAATACTCAAAAGAATGCTAACCAAGCATATTCCTCCTTTTATTAGTTCTCTCAATTAAAATGGGAACCTGAAAGTTCCAACTCAGCAGCCAACTTATGCCCAGGCAATCCAATCTCAAATGGCACCTAGCCTAATCCTTATGCCCAAATGGTGACACAGTTTACTAACACCTCGATAAACTACCCAAACCACCTGAACAACCCTAAAATGGTATATTTAGTCTTCAAAGGAACAAGACCAGGAGTATATCTCTGTTAGACAGAATGCCTTGAAAACATCAATAAATATTTAGGCGCACATTTTAAAAGATATACTGCCCTTGAAGCTAGACATTTGAGGCTCCTTTGAGAATTAGAACAAAAAATATTCCCAAAACAACTTCCTAATTTTCCATACAACCCAAGTATTCTAGACTCTATTAACATTTATTTTAATGGAGTATGAAAAATGCATTTGGTAGATTGAAAAGCCGACTTTCGACAAAGCATGACCAATCTGGCAAATGCTATTGTATCAACTCTGTCCGAAGCAACGGAGCAAAGGGACCGACTCAAAAATATTTGTATTGATCTTGTCAAACAAATGACATTGAATTAAGAATACTCATATCAACAAATAACATTATTTTTGTAGCTTACAAATGCTCTGAAAGAAGAATACTCATTTTCGACAAATGTTCATTTTCTGGATAGGGAGAATATTGTTTCTACATTATCCCTATTATTTCGTCGGCATCAATTGCCAAATCAACTGAAATATCTAGGCTGTAATATCGATTTGCTAACTTTTTAAACAAATCTTGAGCTTCTTCATAGTAATTATTTTCATACTCTATCTTCTTTTTTGTGATGAAGGTTCGTCATCCATTAACGAATCGACCTAAAGTTGTTTTGGACTGGACTTATTGATTAAATCTTCTATCCGATTAAGAGCTTCTCTTTCGAATTCACTTTCATGGGTGTCTGAATGGATCCATAACTGATATGGCTGAAAGAATTTTCCTTCTGATCTCCATCCAAGTGTATTGTAAATTGTAAAAGTAAAATATTTTGAATAATTTTATCTTTTTCATACTTTATAAAGCACAGTTTTGATCATCATTGGGGATTCAATCCATTGTTCTGGGGCCATGCTCTGGAGGATGATTCGATCAACCAATCCCCATTCCATGTCTTTAACGTGCCATGGTTCATGGTTGATCTTGTAGGCTAGTCTGAGACATCCATCGTACGCATTGACCTTTGTAATACTTCGAAGCAAGATTTGTTTAATCTTGGATTCATGACCTTCTCCCACAGCTTTAATTTGTTCTTTAAATATTACTAGAGGAAGCACTTTTTGTGCCTTTTCAAATAAACATCTTCTTTTGATAATCTGGAATTGTGGCATATCAAGCTCTTTTTCCAGTGTATCTGCAAGCTGCAAAAATAATGTTATTTGTTGATATGAGTATTCTTGATCCCATATCATTTGTTTGACAAGATAAATACAAATATTTTTGATTAGGTCCCTTTGCTCCATTGCTTCGGGCAGAGTTGATACAATAGCATTTTCCAGATTGGTCATGCTTCATTGAAAGTCGGCTTTTCGATCTGCCAAATGCATTTATCATACTCCATTAAAATGAATGTTAATAGAGTCTAGGCAACCTAGGTTGTACGAAAAATCAGGAAGTTGTTCTGGGAACATTTTTTGTTCTAATTCTTGAAGGAGTCTAGAGAAAAGAGGGGGTTTCTCTACTTGCTAGCAAATGTTTGGCTTCAAAGACAGTATATTTTTTAAAATCTACTCCTAAATATTTATTGATGTTTTCCAGGCATTCTATCAAATGGAGGTATACTCCTAGTCTTCTTCCTTTGAAGACTAAATAAATCGTTTTCAGGTTGTTTAGGTGGTTTGGGTAGTTTACCGATGTGTTAACAAACCGTGTCACCATTTGGGCATAAGGATTAGGCTGGGTTGCCTGGGTATAAGTAGGCTACTGAGTTGTTCTTAAGTTATAGCTTTCAGGTTCCCATTCTAATTGAGAGAACTGATAGAAGGAGGAATGCGCTTGGTTAGCATTCCTTTGAGTATTTTCTTTAGCCTTTTTTGGCTTCATATTGACCCATTCTCCTTGGGAAATGTTTTTCTGCTTAGAAAATCTGCAAAAATATTTTTAGTTTTTGTCAAATGTTCAATCTCAAAAGAATACTGAGAAATAAAATTATACCATTTTAATCTTTTTCCATCAGTAATGGCTTTTTTATTATTAAGAAATATTTTATAACTAAATTATCAGTTCTTAAAAGAAAGATTTCCGGTGCTAAATAAATATGAAATCATTTTATTGCATTTTTTTATTGCTAATTGTTCTTTTTCGAAAATAATATATTTGATTTTGTTTGGTTAAAACTTTTTTGAGTTATATAAACAAATTTGCTCTTATTCTTATAACTTTTTAGGGAATGGTTTCTTCCTTGCTACAATCCTTCCTGATTGTATACTATTTTCTTGTTCATTGATTAAGTTAGCTGGTATAGCTTTTAATACACATCGCCAACAATTTTCTGAGGCGTCTGTTTCTAAGATTAATTTATCTCTTAGTTGAGGAAAATTCACGTTTAGAAGTTTAGTGATTTTCATTTTAATTTTTTAAGAATATTTTTATCTCTTTCAGTCTATTTGAACTGAACTCCTTTTTTAAGTTTTTCTAGTAAAGGTGTTTCAATAAGATATAAGTTCTTTATAAAATTTCTTCTATAATTTAATATTCCTAATAGACTTTGAAGTTGTTTTTTGTCCGTAATTTCTTCAGGAAAGTCTCTAATTTTACTTATAATATGTTCTTGGAGTTGGATTCCTGATTTTGTAAGTTTTATACCTAAAAAGTCAATTTGATCTTTTTCTACCTCATTTTTTTTGGGTGATAAGATCATTCCATGTTTTTTAAGTTTACTACCTAAGATTTGTAAGTGCTTTTTATGTTCCTCTTTTGTTTTGGAAAACACTAGTATATCATCTATATATACTACGCAAAAATCTTTAATTTTTTTAAATATATTATCCATCTATCTTTGAAAAATTGGTGGTGCTGTGTTTAGACCAAAAGGCATTACTTCCCATTGATAATGTCCTTGTGAGGTGCTAAAAGCAGTTAAACGTTTTGATTCTTTTGTAAGCTTCAATTGCCAATATCTTGATTTATAATCACATTTTGAGAATATTTTGACTTCTTTTGTTAGGTTTATGAGAACATTTTTTTTTTTTTTGGGATAAAGTATCCATCGAATTATGTTCATTTAATGTTTTGTCATTTATTAACATTCGAGCTTTTCCTTTCTTTATTTCTGCATGATCTTTTACCATGAATCTAGGACTAGAATGAGGACTTGTTGCATCTTCAATTTATTCTTTTTCTAATAATGCTTTTAGCTATTTTTCGAATTCTTCTACATCTTGTCTATTGTTGGTGTAAACTCTTGCAAAACTTGCAAGAACGAGCATGCTAGGGATCTCAAATGTCGAGGCTGTGTAGTCACTTTCCTTAAAACTTACTTTAGCGTAGGAAATAGTCTCAAGAATACAACAGCAACCAAAACAATGAAGTGAAAGTGTGTAAAGGAAGAGACAAAAGAGATGAATGAGAATGAAGTTTTATCAAGAATTTTCAACACTTTGAATCACTAGTTTTTACAAATCTCTCTTACTTTTTTGCAATTCATTCAAGTAATAATAAATCTGATCAAAGGGGAGAATACATATGAAAACAACGAAGTGAGACGTCCCAATAAACATCCCAAAAAAGGGCACCAAAAATCAGGAAAAGTTGCAAACCAAAACTGCCAAAAACCGACCTGTGTGTCGACACACAACTCTGTTCCATGTGTTTCTGCAAGATTGTGTGTCGACGCATAACTTTGTAGTTTTGTTCTATAAGATTGTGTGTTGACACACGAGCCATGTGTGCCGACACACATCCATACATGTAAAAAACACTTTAAATAATATCGGAAAAAATTTCAAACACTTCATTAACAATTCTCATTTTGAAAATAAATCAACATTCCCCCGCCATTTTAAAAATACAATCATTCTTACATATAATATCTCTAAATTAAAGAAGGCCTTATTGTGCATTAATGAGCGTGTCTCTCGATTGAACCCCCAGCTAGTGAAGGCACATTTACAGTTGATCGGATCAAAAATGGTAGACCATGCTTTGAACCATACAACCCATTTGACCAACCGAACACACCAACACGCACAAGATGCACTCCCAGTACACACCCTACAACTTCCAGATCGACACATATGAAGCCTTGTGACTTATACCCTTTGCGAGTGTTTCAGGGCCAAACCCAAAATCACCCCTTAAAGCGGCCAAACTTCACACTCACTAAGGTAGACCCCACTGATCATGTCCCTGCAACTCGACATTCAGTAGTAATATAAAACCCGGTCCATTAAGAGCATATGCTCATCCTCTTAGATTCTCTGATGCAAGTAAACAAGCACTTTTCATGCGGATGGAAAAAAAATTTCCTTTTAGTGCTTGCAGTCACACGGATGATAAGTCTCACTCATTGAACCCGAGACCCGACGTCATACCAGACATCGAGTTGAGGGCCTATCATGGGTGACTAACAATAACAGGTTTCAACCCCATCCCTTCACTAGTTTTTAGAACCAAGTCTCTAGCTAGGCCTTTTGTCAATGGATCCGCTAGATTCTGACTTGTTCTCACAAGCTCCACATTGATGACACCTTCTCGAATAAGTTGTCTCATAATATTATGTCTAACACCAATGTGCCTGGACTTTCCATTACACACCTCACTATATGCCTTTGAAAGGTAGCCTGACTATTATAGTGGATAGATATCGGTGAGATCGGCTTAGGCCACAAAGGAACCTCATACAAGAGATCCTTTAACCACTCAGCTTCTTTAATCACAGAAGCCAGAGCTAAGAACTTTGCCGTCATTGTAGAATCAGATATACAAGTCTGTTTCTTGGAATCTCAAGAAACCGCACCCCCACCAAGCAGAAATACCATCCGCTTATGGATGCATGATCTTCCACATTGGAGATCCAATTGGCATCGGAGTATCCTTCCAAAGTGGGAGGATACCCTACATAAGAAATACCATAATTCATGGTACTCTTAAGGTACTTTAGTACTCTATACACCGCATGTCAATATAGTTTACTCGGACTGTTAATATATCTATTTAGCTTTCCCACATCATAGGCTATATCAGGCTTTGTGCTAGTCATGGGGTACATGAGACACCCAATGACTCGAGCATACTCCAACTGTGATACAGGAGTGCACACGTTCGGTACTAGTTTCACACTAGGGTCCATTAAAGTGGACACCGGTGTACATGCACCATAGTTGAATCCATTAAACACATTTTCAATGTAGTGAGACTGTGTCAAGGATATTGCTTACAATCCTTATACCGAGGATTACCTCAATCTCACCCATGCCTTTCATAGCAAAATTCACCGAGAGAAACGATTTAGTTTTCTCTACTTGTTCCAAATCAGTACCAAAAATCAGCATGTCATCGACATACAAACAGATCATGACACCTTTGCCATTCTCGAACTTGCTATAGACACACTTGTCCGATTCATTTATAATGAATCCATTGTTTAGAACGACTTGATCAAATTTCTGATGCCATTGCTTCGAGGCTTGCTTTAGCCCATATATGGAGCGTATGAGTTTACATACCTTCCTCACTTGACCCGGAACAACAAAACCTCCCGATTGTGTCATATACACCTCCTCTTCTAGTTCACCATTCAGAAATGCCGTTTTGACATCCATTTGGTGAATCACTAGTTTATAAATAGAGACAAGAGAGATCAAAACTCTTATAGTCGATATTCTCGCCACCAAGGCATACTTGTCAAAATAGTCTAACCCATGTCTTTGGGTAAACCCATTAGCTACCAATCGGGCTTTGAACTTATCTATAGTTCCATCGACTTTCATCTTCTTCTTGAAGATCCATTTACACCCGATAGGCTTGCTACCTCGTGGAAGATCCCCCAATACCTAGGTATTGTTGCCCATGATGAAATCCATCTCATCATTTATTGCCTCTCGCCAAAAGGAGGCATCATGAGACCTCATGGCCTCATCAAACGTCACGAGGTCGGCCTCCTGACACAAAAATATGGAGTCACGGGGTCCATATCATTACTTGAACCTTCTACCAAAAACGTGTAGAAGTCCGATCCAAAAGATTTCTCTTTCCTCGCTCTCTTATTCCTTCAGAGTTCTAGAGCATTTTCGGGGACTTGTCCCCTCTCAAGACGATCATCATCATCACACGACACTGGGGTGTCATTCTCAACCGGTACATAATCCCTTGGTCTAGGGATAGAGGTAAACCGATTCTCATCAAAATGGCATCTCTCGATTCTATTATGGTATTAACATTGATATAATCCTTTGGCTCAATTACATAGAATCGATACGCCTTGCTGTGTGGCCCATATCCAACAAATATAGTATCGATGCCTCTCTCACCGAACTTTTTACGTTTAGGTTCAGGGACTTAACGACTGCCCTACACCCCCACATTTTAAGATAACTCAACTTCAGGGGTCCACTATTCCAATGTTCATACGGGGTTATTTTACTTTTGTTGTTTGGAACTCGAGTTAAAATATGACAGGCCATTAACATGGCCTCACCTTAAAACCCATCATTGAGTTCATAATATGACAACATGGAATTTACCATTTCGGTTAGTGTTCGATTTTTTCCGCTTAGCCACGCCATTTTGTTGTGGCGTGTGGGGCGCTGTTACTTCATGTACTATTCCTATGGTTTCAAAATACTTGGGATCATAGTATTTCCACCACGGTCCGACCTAAGTCGTTTGAGGAAGGTCTCACAGTGTAGTTCGGTTTTCATTTTATATGCCTTAAATCTCTCTAACGATTCCTCATTATGATTGAATATATACACATAGCAAAATCTTGAATAATCATCAATGAAAGTTATAAAGTATCTTTTCCCTCCTATGGTCGGAGTACTTTTAAAGTCACACAAATCGCTATGTACTAAATCAAGTAATTTTGTTTCTTGTTGAACTGATGGAAATGGTAACTTCGTTATTTTCGTTAAGATACATGTTTTGCATTTATCATCCACTTTATCAACATGTGGTATCAATGACGAATTAACCATTTTATAAATCCTACGGAAATTCACGTGTCCTAATCTCTGATGCCATAAATACGAAGAGTCAAGCATATAAACTGAACTATCAATTTTATTATCAACATTTAACTTAAACATCACATTACACAGGTATCTCTTGCCAACAAAGACACCCCCCTTTGACACAACAACCTTGTTGGCCTCGAAGACCAACTTAAACTCGAAGCTATTCAGTAGGCCACCAGACACGAGGTTCTTCTTAACATCTGGGGCGTAGCATACATCGGTTAGGGTAAAGGTTTTCCCAGAAGTGAAAAGTAAGTCAACTTTTCTCTTGCCCTTAACTGGTACACTCGCTCCATTGCCCATAAACAACATAGTTCCGTTGTTTATAGGTTCTAAATCTTTAAAGAACCTCTTATCTTTACAAACATGTTTTGTGGCCCTTGAGTCAATCCAGAGTCATCGCTCTCAACTAGATTGATCTTCGATATCATCGCCACGAACTTATCATTCGAATTTTTGTTGCGATGATGAAGCGCTTTGCCCTTCTTATTCTTTAGGCGAAAATAGTCCCTCCTTAGGAGACCGAGCTTCTAACACTCCCAATAGACCAGTTTGGCCTTCTTCTTGTTTCGTTTCTTTTGGAAGTGTCCGGTTCCTTTGGTTCATTTACTTGATTGGCCTTCTTCTGTGACATTGATTTTCCCAATGTCACCGGGGCGGTCCTTATTATTGTCCTGCAACTTGTAACCTTGCTCAATTCGCAAATGGTTAGCCAACTTTTCGATTGACATGTCTTCCTTCTTGTGTTTGAGAGATTTCTTAATATCTCTCCACGAAAGGGGAAGTTTGCCAATCAAAGAAGACACAACAATGGTATCATCCATATTCATCTTACGTTGTTTAAAGTTATTTAAAATTCTTTCAATTTCATAGAATTGCTCCATGACCGGGCGTTCACAACCATCTTGTAATTATTAAACTGACTAACTAAAAATTACTTACTTGTGGCATTCTCTGCCATTTAGCATGCCTTAAGAGCGTCCACAACTCCTTTGCGGTAGGCTTTTTTTTTTTTTTTGATAAGTTCCTTTGCGGTAGGCACGTTGGAGTAGATGTCGAAGAGGGCATCCGTTATCCCGTTGAGTTTGTGCCCTCTACAAATGTAACCATCATTCTCCCATTTCAACCGGGCTCGTCGCTTGGCCAGTGTCTTCTCCTCTGTAAAAAGCACTTTAAATAACATCGGGCCAAATTTCAAACACTTCATTGACAATTCTCATTTTCAAAATACATCAACAGTGTAGATCATTGATTTTACTCTTATAATGATATTTGGATTTCTTAATTTAAGGCTGTACAATCTTGGACTTTCATCCCATAATTTTAACGGATCATTACTAAAATTTTCAGCTAATTCCTTATATAACCGTGTGTTTCTTATAGAGGATATATTTAATTTTGAGGTTTATTTTCCTTCATCACTGATAATTTTTCGGGTGCAAATCCAAAGGTGCGTTTATATTGGGGTTGGTCTAGTAATGGTACTTTAATTGTTTCTCCATAAAGAGTGAAACTTATATCGTGTTGGTTTAACGACACAGAGACATATTCCCAAATGAAGTTTGGTCCTAGCAAAAAGTTTCCTACCTTAAAAGGGAAACAAAGAAATATTATGGATCTCTTTCCATTTAACCATGTATCGATGTCTTTAGCTTTTAAATGAATTGTGGTTACGTTTCCATCAATTCCTCTTACTAATATTGGGTTTTTTTTATTTCTACCCGTTTTTCAGGTGGCAAGGTATTATATCTACGTGACGAAGCAGTGGCTCCTGTGTCCATTAATACTTTTAAGGAATATAGTTCATTCCCTTTGAATTGAAAATATCCTGTAACATAAGAATATCTTTTCTTTCCTGTTTTTGGGGCAAAGAATAATTTGTCATATTCTCCCCTAAATACTTGTATTGAACTTATTTGTTCTTGCCTATGGGATGTTCATGGTAAAATAGGTATTTCTAGTTTTTTATAATCTTTTGAGTTTGATGATGATGAGACTTCTTGCTCTATATCTTAATTTTTCTGTAACAGATAATCGATGTTTTTCTATTTCTGCTTATGGTAATTGGAGATTATTTTTAAGTAATTTTTTTTATTAGAGTTTGATATTCTAAAGTAAAGATTGTTTCCTGATGCTATTAGTTCTACATCACGTTGTTGTGAAAGTCTTTCTTCATTATTAAAATCATATGTGAGTTTTTCTAGTGTCCATTCTTTAGATCTTGTGAGGTCTCTCCAATCTATCAACCTTGGTGTTATGGCTTTCTCATATTCTTCATGAGCTGGTTCATAAACTTCAACAATATTTTTATTTAAATTTGTTTCTGAAGTTTTTGCAATATTTGTTAGATCATGGATTGTTATCCATATGACTGACAAGTCTTCTATTTTATGATGCATGCTAAGGTTTCGGACATGAATTCTCACTTTTACTACATCTTCTATTAAAGGATCAGTAATAGAGATAAAAAAATTTATTTTTATCTTAAACCAGACTATTCTATTAACCAAATTTGATCTTATTCCGCCTATAATTTCTTTCATAGGATCATAGAACCTTTTATCAAAAATAATAGCTGTTAGTGGAGCATCAATTCCTGTTCTGAATAACGTTGTTATTTCGGCTTGGATTGATCCCACATGTATGTATTTTACCTTACGATATTTATTTCTGCATCGATCTATTTTTTCTTTGCTAAATAACGAGATTTCTGCTATCCCTTCAGCATTAAGTCTTTCTTGTGTGTTTCCAGAGTATTGTTCAAATATTTTTTCAGACCAAAAATCAAAAATTAATTATTTTTTATATTTCTTTAAGTTTTACTTTTTGTTGTTTTTCAAAATTTTCTATTTGTTCTTTAGAGAAAGAGACTTTTTCTTTTTGAATGTTTTTTAGAGTTATATTTCTAACTTCATTTGAAGGTGGTTCTTCTTTTTTATAGTTGCCTGCCATAAAAATTAGTTCTTTTAATTCGTCTGTCAAGTTCGCTATTTTTTCTTTAGATGATTCTGAACTTAAACTTTCTACTTTATAAAGTACATGGTCTATGTTAGAGATGTCTTCTCCATATTATGTTTAGATCCTTTTCTTCTAGTAGTTTAATCATTTTCTTGTTGCCTTTTGTTTTATGAGGTTATGAAGGTGCAATATGACATTTCTCATTGCAAATAAAGCATCTACACTTCTTTTTAAATGTATACGTTGGTTTCTTTTTATAATTTCTTTTCCTGACATATTTCTTTTTCTTTTGAAAGTTTCCTTTTTTCCAAGGTTTTCATTTAAAACGTCTTTTCTTTCTTCTTGAAAATGATTTATAGGTTTTGCATCCTATTTTCCATTCTTCTTCAAGTATTTTATTACAACATCGTTCTTTGTACGCAGATTCAGAAATTTGGGTTTTTACCTGTTTTGTCGCCATTATTTCAATGCATTTTTGTGTAATTATTCTAAGGACAAACTGAATTCTATATCCTAGAGTGCCTGGTTTAAGATCTTTTTCTTCTAAAAATTTTTTAAAGTTTGCTAAAGCAATTCATCCCATGAGTGTGGGAGTTTATGAAAAAATAGCTCTAGATAATATTTGGTTTATGTAGGTTCAAGCATATAGAAATACTTTTTGGATGTTTCTATATACTTTTCGTATTCACATATATTACAATGTCAAGTTTTGCTAAAACATATCTTGCATCTTCTTGTATAGATTTTCTCCTACATATCCACAAACTCGTTTTTTAGTTATGTTGGCAAATCCTCCTAGTATTTCTTCCAGAGAATTAAAATTATTAAGTAAACTAACTTTTTATGAGTTTCCTTCTTTAGATTTTTCCCATTGTTTTAACCATGGTAAACAATCTTCTTGTAGAATAGCTGCTAGGCAATCTAACGATGTTGATTTATTATCTTCCCATTTATGTTTATTTCTTATTAAGGCTAGAGCTATTGATTGAGCCCAGTCATCTATTACTTAGAGTTGATTTTTAAAAGGAACTTTATCTACACTTAGGTATGTTCCTTGTAATGAGATTTCTTGTTTATTTAAGTCGTCTTTTCTCCACCATACTCCTATAGATGAATTTTCTTCGTTCTTAGAACTAGATGAGGGTTTTGTTTCTTCTCTTTTCTTTGTCCCCTCTTCCTGAGGATTTTCTTCGTCTATTACCTCTTGTACAGGACAGGCTTCATCCCGTGTTTTTGAGGGTTCTTCTGATTTATAATACCAATTTTCTGCAGATAGTTCGGAGTGAGGGTTCTTTTTCTTCTAGCTGGGCTTCTAGCTATGTCTTCATCATCTAGATTTAATTTAAAAGGTTCTTCTTCTTCATCTAATGAATCATTATCATCTATTCCTTTAATAGATTCCTTTTCATTACCACAAGAATCTGTGTTAAGATCTTTTAGTTAAAAATTAAAATGTTTAAGTAGCCTTTCATTTTGCCCATATGCTTATTGCATTTGTTTTAATAATGTGTCCCTTTCATTAACACTTAAGTTTGGATCTTTATAAATATGTCTCCAATAATCAAAGAGTTCTAGCATATTATGATATTCTTTTATCTTATATTCTCTATTCATGTGAAGAAATTCTATATTTCCACAAAAAGTGCTTTTCTAGGCTCATATTTTAGGCTTGTATTTTCAAGGTTTTCTTTAAATTTTCCTTCAAGTTTTTCTTGAATAATATATATTCCTTTTTGGAGATCATTAATCCAGTTTTCTTTTTTTTTTTTTGGGGGGGGGGGGGGGGGGGGGGGGGGGGATATTGTTCCATTTGAAAACCAACCATTTGTAGTATCTATCATGCTATTTAATATAGATGCAATTTTATTTATCTTATTTTCTTTGGATGGAGGAATACATATTATATGATTAAAATCTTCATCTATTCCTAATATTTTTTCTAAACAGTATTTTTTAGGGTTATCTGTCATCTCATATTGCCAATGGTGCGTAAAACCACTTTCTTAATCCCAGGTACCTAAGACCTCTTTCCTGTTTAGTGTTCCAAAATAAACTTCAAATAATGATGTTTAACAGCAGACACTATTCAAGGTTTATATAGGCTTAAGGATAAGCAAGTATATGCGCTTTTTGACAATTGACATAAAAACAAACTAACACTAATAACAAAAACAAAGATAGAAGATAACTTACTTTTTTATTATTGGCAAGGCTCTGATACCAATTACAGGAATGAAATGCAAAATAAAAAATAGGTATTTTACAAGAGGAGAAAAGAAGGATTGATTTACAACTTGGGAAACCAAAAAGGTCCCCGATGCCTACTTATAAAAATAATAATAATAACAACATTGTTTATAATTTTTGTAGATAATTATATGGATTCACTGTATACTGTATACAATTATATGCCATGTGCTATTTTGCACACTTAGCCTCTATATTTCATCATGCTCCATTACTTTTCCACCAAGAGTGTGATGTGATGATATTTTTGTACCCATCTTAAGATGGAGGGGGCGGGGTAATCGTTAGAGAGGGTGTTGCCTTTTTTTTTTTTTTCCTTTTACAGAAAAATAAGTTCAGGGGTGGCCCCTGATGAGAAAAGGGAAGGTCAGATGGCAAGGTGACCAATGATAACGCGAGGTAAGCGATAGTGGTTCACTAGGGAGGTCAGCTATCGTAGGCCAAGGGCGGCGATATTGAGAATTCGGGGATGAGGTGGGGTTTGGGCGAAGTGCTACTTTTAGGATTGATTACTATTTGTTTACTTTTTTCCTCATTATTGAGCATCAAAATACAAAATTTTAATAAGGGTATTTCAATATTTTTTTTAAATTTAAATTTAAGATATACCAACAGTTTTACGAACAAATATTTTTATCGTAACTAGCGGAGTAAAAAATTGTCCCCAGGGAAAAAAATCCTTTTACTAGATTTCAAGATATTGAGGTTTACTTAGCCCTAAATTAAAATTCATAATATTATTAAAAAAGTATAGATTAATTACACTTTAATACCTATAGATTTGGTGAAGTTAGTTTTTGATCCATAAATTTTCTAGATGAATTTTAAGTCCTCCATTTAAGGTGCATTATTTTTTTCTTGTTCAAAATTTGGCATATGACTAATGGGTAGATCTAGAAAATTTATACGCTAGAGGCATCAATGAGGGACAACCAATAAACATAGATATTTAGAATACCGCCTAAAAATTTATAGTAAAGAGATCAAAAGAAAAGAAAAATGAGGCCAAATAGCAACAAACGAAAAACAAAACATTTTTTGGGACAATTAAAAAAGAAAAGTATTTGAACACTTACATAATGAAAATTGCTTAGCAATGTCATGAAAAAAAATTCATGAAAGCAAGATAAAAAGACTCTCAAAATGAAAGTGGAAAACAACTAGAAAAGCTAACGGGGATGTAATATTTCCTAGATTTGAAGGGTCTAACTATTTTACAAAATCTTAAGCCTTTTTTTTTTTTTGATAATTAGCTATAAGAGTCGCAGTACAATATAAGCAAACCTGCAAAAGCAAAGCCTGGGTCAGTCTGCATAAAAGCGAACAATAGAAAAAGACAAAACTAACCAATATCGCAGCCAAAAGAAATCTTATAAATATTTTGGGTAAATACTTGTAAATATATAGTTTTATGTTCCAATGTGTTTGATCATGTAAGTACTTATTTGGGTGAAGTGTACATGTTGCAAGAAATATTTTCCGGTAATACATCGAATAATCATTAGATAAAACATTTAATAAAACTACATCATTCAAACTCCAACAATATAACATAATATTAGAAGGAAAAAATACAATATATCAATTCCATCAACTCAAGAATCAACAATTGATACGAACTGTTGGAGAATTTCCCAATAAACCGGGAACCGGGTAACCAAAGATCTTAGGTGTCGAGGCCGTATAATCACTTTCCTTAAGACTTATTTTGGCTTATGAAATAGTCTTGGGGATACAACAATAACCAAATAAAATGAAGTGAGAATGTATTAGAGGAGGGATAGAAGAGATATCAATGAGAATAAATTTTTCAAGTACTTTTCACAACACTTTCTTTTGAATACACACAAGTGTTTCTTGCAATATTTTCCATAAATTCATTATCACTTAAACATGAGAGTGAATGGGTTATTTATAGTTTTCAAGTGTCTCTTCATAAAGGGACACGTCCCTTCATGAAGTGACACTTCTCTTTTTTAATATTTCACAATACTTGTAAGCAAACACCTTTCATATGTATTTCTTCAAATGAACCAGAGGGAATGTTTATATAACAGAGGGCTTAAAGACGTCCCAAAACATCACCTAAAGAGCGGCCAAAAAGAACTGAAAAAACCACGTTCCTGTAATTCTGTAAGATCTGTGTGTCAACACGCGGGCCTTGTGTATCGACAAACAGACACTTCAAGTTAGTTCTATTGAGCTGTGTGTCGACACATGGTACCTGTGTGTCAACACACCTTATACAAGCCAATACACTTCAAAATCAAGTATGGGACAAACTTCAAACACTTTATTGAATACTCTATTTTGAAAATACATCAACATTCCTCCACCATTTTCAAAATACAATCATTCTCAAATACGACATCTCAAAATTAAAGGAGGCCTTATTGTGCATCAATGAGAGTGTCTCTCGATTGAACCCCCAGCTAGTGAAGACACGTTTACAGTTAATCAGATCGAAAACGGTAGACCATGCTTTGAACCATACAACCATTTGACCAACTGAACACATCTATACACACAAGGCATACTCCTAGTACATACCCTACAACTTCCAGATCGACACATTTATGGCCTTATGGCCTGTACCCATCGTGAGTGTTTCAGGGCCAAACCCTTAGTCAAAAATCATCCCTTTAAAGCGGCCAAACTTCAATATTCACTAAGTGGACCTCATTGATCATGTCCCTGTGACGCGACATTCAATAAGAATTTAAAAAACAGGTCCATTAAGAGCATAGCCCATCCTCTTAGTATCTGATGCGGGTACCAAGCACTGCACATATGGGATGGAAAATTCTCATTTAGTGCTTGCAGTCACATGGATGACAAGTCTCTCTCATTGACCTCGAGACCTAGCGTCATAATAGGCGTCGAGTTGAGGGCCTATCATTGGCGACTAATAATGACAGGTTTCACTCCATCCCCTCATTTATTTATTATCAAGTCTCTAGCAATGGTTTTTAAGTAAGAGATCTACTAGATTCTGACTTACATTTTCAAAGTCCACAATAATCACTCAATCTTTAATGAGTTATTTCACTTAACAATATTTGACACTAATATGTCCGGACTTTCAGTGATACATCTCTCTCTTATACATGTTAAAACATAACCTCACTATCACAATGGATAGAAATAAATAGTATTGGCTTAGGCCACAAAAGAATGGTAAACTAAAGATTCTTTAATATTTTGTTTCTTTACAAATAGAAACCAGAGTAGTAAACTCTACAATCACAGTGGAATTAATAATACATGTTCGTTTCTTAAAACCTAAGGAACAACACCCCCACCACGTAGCAACACCCACTCCCTTTTAGAAGCGTAGTCCTCCTTATCGGCGATACAACTGGCATCCAAGTATTCTTTTTAAATAGAAGAGTACTCATTAAACATAACACCATAATTCATGGTCGTTTCAATACCTTATGTACAGCATTCCAACAAACTTCAGTCACGTAGCTAGTTATATATACTTAGTTTTCCAACAACAAAGGCTACATCGAACCTTTTCAAAATCCAATTATACTATTGAAGTGCTTTCAATTGGTGCTAGGCATTCATACCAAATTTTAACATGTAATCAACACATTCACACGATGAATCCTTTGTTATTGTTAAACTTGCCATACATACTTTTATCGGATTCATTAATTACCTCTTTCAAAAGGCAACATCGTAAGACTTCATAGTCTCGTCATAGGATCACAATCTATGACACAACAATATTGAACTTTAACATTCATATTATCTCTAGTTCATTCCTCTAGAAATATGCAAGTCCGATCGCTAGGCCTTCTCTTTTCACATTCTTTTACTCTGTCAAAGTTCTAGAGTATTTCTAGGGTTTTTCCCTCAATCATAATTTTCATCATAATATACTTTACTTCACATAATTATAATGCATCATTCAAGATCAATGAAGGACTAGAAGTCACTTTCTATGTACTCATTTACATTTATATCTTAAGATGTTCAATTCACCCATAATTCAATCATTCGAATTTACTTGCCATTTATATACATCAAAACTTATGGGTGATAAAAGAGTCATCAAAATTCAGTATTTATATGCTCTTTAAATTTGTCACTTTGATGACTAACAAATCCTAACATGTGAATATAGCATCACGCAATAATCTTATTTACCATGCAACAATCGCATATAACTATCACTCAATTTGAGTATTTTAACATTTGTTGTATAAATGCACATTTTAACCGATGAAAAGAATCACAATTATTGCATCAACTAACCATGGATTACTTAATAGTCATATGAGCATGCACCTTAAAAATGTATATAGACCTTACTTTAACCACATTAATCATGATAAGTGATAAAATTTTTACACGCGCATGCCGGTTTCCATTGAAGCATTACATCCAATGATATTGGAAAAACCACAGGAGATACGCGGTCAATTATGAACTTATGACTCATTATTTCCAAGTACTTTTATGCAACTTTTTTCATCATCCTTAATTATGAGCTTCAATTTGAATTTCTTTATATCATTCACATTAGGGATCAACATATATAAAATAACCATATATTTTATGACCCGCTAATTCCATTCAAATTCACATCAGTTTTGTTTTACCGAGCAAACAAAGGCATTCATATTCATAAATTAAAATCGCATTAATTTATGATCATTGATACAGCAATTGGTCGCTAGGCAAGGGGCTTCTATTGAGCAAACTCAAAACTTGTGCTTACAAGTCTCCAATAGAGTTCAGACTATGGAAAGTCCAGTTACTGCTTCGCCGTTGTTACTAGCCAGCCAACTTAACTCTTTTGTAAGTCCTTAATCTACTGCCAGCGGTGATGCTTCTACAATTGTCAATCGTGGGACTTCATTTAGGCAGCCTAGAATTGATATGGAAATATATGATGGTACTCATCCACAATCTTGGATAAGAAGGTGTGAGAGGTACTTCTAATTCTGCCGTATATCAGAAGTGGAGAAGGCTGACTTAGCGGCAATTTATCTCAAAGGTGATTAGGAGTCTTGGTACTTTGGTCTAATGAGAAGTAGGACTTCGATAACTTGGCTGGAATTTGTCAAGGAATTGTGTGATCGCTATGGGGATGAGGATGTAGGTGACATTGTGGATCAATTCAACAAAGTAACACAAACTTCATTAGTCAAGGAATATATGACTAGATTTGAGAACTTACGAGCAAGGATGTTGATTGTTTATCCAGATACTGCGGAATCATACTATGTCTTAAGTTTTATCAGTGGTTTGAAGTTGAGAATCAAAAACCAGGTCAAGGCATTGGAGCCAGCTACCTTGTCACAGGCTTATTCCAAGGCTAGATTGTTTGAAAACACTCTCAACACTTCAGCTAAACAAACGAGAAGCAAAGTTGGTCAGGGTGGAAGCACAGGAACTTCATCAATCAAGAATATCAGTCCGGAAGAGAAAAAAGCTCAACGATTGTGTTTCAAATCTGAGCACGAAGTTTATTATCTAAAAAATTATTTTATCAAACCTCAAAATACTAAAATATAAATTAAGCCATAATAAATCCCTAGTTTATTGGCTATGGGATTACATTATGGAAGGAACGATGTGGGCTCTACCCTAGCAAGTTCAATACTGCCCCTTTGCGTTTTTCTACCTAGGTTGCGGTTAGTTGAGCTTTTTAACTGCTTAAAACTCTAATTAATTATAAGGCTTGCATTTCATTGGTAGAAAATACCTTTTTTACATTTTTTTCATAATTTAAACAAAAAGATGAAAAAGCTATAATTAAGCAAAAAAAGATGCAAAATTGGTCTTTTTTAGCTTATTTCAAAAAAAATGTTTTAATAACTCTACGTTAACATTAAATCCTCACCGCCATGACCTACTTTTACTTGTTATCACCAACCCCTCCTACTATCACTCCTTTTACGCTTATTGGTTGCTACCCTCACTACTTTCCACTACCATTCAACTATTATCATGATCCTCTCTCACCTACAATTAGTTTATTTATATTGTTAAATCTTTTGTGTGCTTATAATAGATAAATTACTTTTTAAAACTTGTATGAAAACACTTTATTTTGTAAAAATTTTTTTTTTACATTTTATGTAAAAAAATATATTAAAATAGAAAAGTTGAAAAAGCGGAACCAAACGCTAACCTAGGGAAACTTTGACCCATCCGTTTTGTAAATCCCTTTATTTAACATTAAGCTTCAAGTTGCCCCATCAGCACATCCATCATTCAAAACTAAAAACATTTTCCAAAAATTGATTACATTTATTGGAAAAACTTTCCATTGTTGCAGTGGCAAATCAATTCTAGATTTTGTAGAATTGGCATCAATGTTGATACACATTAATTGAAATTTTATCCCAAAATTAATTAGTAATGAATGGAATAACTCCCTTTATATATATATATATTGACATTGTCTTTTCTTGATTTTTGAATTAGGACTTGTGTCAAACCACATGATGCCCCCATAAGATGGATGAACGGTACCAGCCATTATATAACAAGCAATCCACAACACAAGATCAGTGGCTAATACCACACACTAAAGGAGGTTAACATTCTATGAAGCTCCTTTATTGTATATATTGGCATTTTCCCCGTCACTCCACCGGTGTGAGATCTCTGCTTTTTGTATTTGGGCTGTGTCAGACATCAATACATGGATTCACCCAATTACAATAATGACCCCATCCAGTGCCACATTTCGACTAACTTTTACATCTAATCTACCCCACCCAGGTCAAACGCCAAATTCGACATCACACGTTAGTTTGAGTACTCTATGGTTTATGTAATGTTAATTTAAAACTTCACATGCGAGTTTAGTTAGAAATCTCACATTGAGTTGTGAGAGAGAACATATCAAAATAGAAACCTAGCAGGCTAATACCTCTAGATTTAGGATGAAACCTCACTTTAGCATATAGGTGAACCTCATAGTTTGACTAAATAGTAACTTGTCTATTGTGAATCTAACTTCATCAAAAAACAAAATGATACAAAACTTCATTGAAACGACATCGAACATAAATGAGATGCATCATGAATTATTGACTTAAATTTCCAATGTCTCAAACTAATGCTACAAAAGCACATAATTTAGGCAATTCTATTCACACTATCAGCTTCTTTCCCGAGGACAAAAAGGGGTGGAAAAAACACGTGTGAACGGGACAGCTAAACTCCATCTTCATAGCCAAACAAATACCTGCAAACTGCACTATGCACCACCGCTGTTGATGTTTATTAGATCTGGGGAGAAGAGAGATGAGCTTCGAACTCATTCCGGTAGATATGCTGCATTGCGTTTTCAGCCCACAGCTCTACCTAGTTTATCAGCCCGGGGCTTAAAACCAGATACTTGCTCTGCCAAACTGAAAAATAAACCATGTTTATTCACTGTTTGCTGTTTGCTGCTAAGTATTCACAGGTTCCATTTGAAATTTTAGTGTCATGACCTCACCCACCTCAACCTAAAGGAAGAGATGCCCTAGATAGAGCGGAGTGGAGAGCTAGCATAGGTGTAGCTGATATTGCGGTTTTGGAGAGAGGAACGCAACCAAGATCGTTCTAGCAACCATAGACTTATTTATATACCTGTGTGACTTTATTTGCTATTGTTGTGTGTTGATTTCTTGTTACTCTGTCACTAGGTTGCTTTATTGCTATGGCTGCTTCATGCTTTATGGTTTATGCTCTACGGTTTCTGTAGTTTTTATGCTTTCTAGGTTGGGGGTCCTAGGACATAGCCTCTTTTTAGGGTAGCACATCCCACCCCCCAAACCCTGCATATGTGGGAGCCCTCGAGGCACTGGGTCTTGTATTGTTGTCGTATTGTAGTTGTGTTTTAAGAAGAAATAGTCGAGATGTTGAGATGTTTGATAAATATTTCTGAAAGCCTAGTGTCACGCCAAAATGACTATTCAACATCATTCTAGAAACAGTTATTAAAGAATTAGCTTATGAAATATATAATATTTATAGTGCTTACTATTAGTTATCACAATTTATAACTAATATCAATCATCTTAATAAGAAATTATTTTAGAAATAATGGGCAAACTTTTCTTAGTGAAGATTTTCATCCGGATGTTTTTGATTAGTAATATAAGAGTACATTTGTCTTTTTCGGTACAAAAGAATTCCCCAGCTTTTCCAGAACGCACTCTTCACCCTAGCTTTATAAGAAAATGTTGGCCTTCTGGCCAAAAACTTTTCCCTACCGCAATTTTCAAAAATTTGTCGAACATTTATTTCTCCAAAAATTTATTGTAGCTTTTCCCAAAAACAAGTTTAAAAGCAACAATTTGTGAGTTTAATAGGTGAGAATCCAGAGAGAAAAGGAAGGTACTAAGGGAGCACAAATAAATTGATAATGGCAATACCTTGGAGATTCCGAGTCGGGTCTGTCAGCATTGACCAATGATAAGTTTGGGTAGTGCTTGATGGAAAGTAGATCACCTGGTGTCGCTGCAGATGACATAGGTGATCCCTGATAACTTGAAGAAGAGCTAGTTTTGGAAGACATCCCTGCAAGGTGTCGGTATTATCACGAATGAGGTTTTTTCAAAAGAAAAAGTAACAACATCTGATCAACTTCTCAATCAGCTAATAGCTTTTAGTTACCCTTCTTTTTACTAGATCTATCTATTTGAACCCACATGAGGAGGTACGAGGATCAATAGGTTCTCTTGCATACGAAAAGTTCAAGTTAGACTACTAGCATATTCACTATATTGAATAGGTGCCCATCAAGTTAGGGAAGAATTTAACTTCTAGAGCCTCAAAAAGTTTCAAGAAAAATAACTACTAGTCCTCTAAGGTCCATATGGACTTCATGAATGTAAAAGAAACAAGACGGAGTAAGACAAAATCTGAGCTAATGTCAGTTAATGAATTTGTTCCATGCTTCTTGTTCTCAAAATTTCTTAATTTGAAATGGGAACTGTAGACGAATGATGGACAACTCATTAAAGAAAAAAAGAAGATAAACGACACGATGCAAAGATCATACCTGAGATAGACAACATGAGTTGGGAGGAAACTGAAACTAATCATGACTCTGATTTCAAAGGAATTTGAACAATTACCAGATGCCAAAACAAGAACGCGGGGAAAAGAGTTGAAGGCATTGTTAATAACTGAAATTCTCACCACACGGATGCATCCACAGAGACAAAGTATGTACTAAAAGTCTCTAAATAGAAATTTGACACAAGACACAACAACTAAGCATATGTAGGTGAATTTCACAAAGAAACCAACCAATACAATTTAGAGTGAGATATAAAAAAGAAGCTGGCGCAATTTATGTTCAAGTACCGGGCCAACATTCATACAATATGTAAATGACCAACATTCATTCAGGTAAATTACCTTGAAAAAGTAAAACTAGACAGAATATAATAGTGAACATCGCGGCAAAATACTGGTTCTTTGATGATATGCCCTTAGATTCTTTCATCTTCTTCAATGCTTTCATACGATCGATTCTTGCACGCTTAAGCTTGGCAATCTCAGCAAGCTCTTTGATTAACTTCTGATCTGCCGAATCCAAAGACAAACCTCGAGGTGGTCTGGGGGGTCTTGGGGGCTTCTCAGCACTCATAGCCTTAGGCTTCTCCTTGAATATCTTCTTCGAAACATCCACACCCTTCTCATCCCCTTCCTTTCTACCTACCATCAATTGGTCACCACATTCTGAGGCAACGCAAGAAATTACCCTTTCCTCATCTCTAGTTGATCCCTTGCAGCTCCCAAATCCACTATGATCCTCCGAATACAACAGCCTCATTTTATCAACTCCAGAGCTAAAATCTCTCACAGAACCACTTTCTATAGTTACTCCACCTATTTCAAGATCAAGACTAAAGTCTCCAACCTTTGAAGCAATGTTATCCATAGACCAATTTGCTTATCCAACAAGCAACAACACAGTTCCCGATCTCTTAACTCAACCCATCACTAAACCCTTCTCAACCCACATCAATTAACAATCTACCAAAATATCAGGACAAAATTCAACTTCAATTTCCCTCTGTCGGCTGAATAACAACAAAAAGAAAGTAACAGACACCTAGACTCTCCTCTCAATACAACTAATAGCTAAAGGCGACCTGCAAATTTGCGATAACTAGGCATTAGTATAAACTCAGACCTGTTAAAGACTCGTACAGAGTTCAGTACGAATCCCACATTAGAGTTGTGAAATTGAAGAAATCAACATATAAGCTTAAAGAGTTACCTCTAATACCAATTACTTTTAAGATAGAACCCCATTTGAGCTTATTTGTCAACATCGTATTTTCTAGCTCCATGGGTCGGACCTAAGACCCGCTGAAATTTAACAAACCCATTAATGAAGAAAGGAACTGATTCTTTTAGAATGCAGATACCCGCAACTTCGGACAATCAAGCAAGCAAGCAAAATTAAGAATCTGTGTAGATGAAAGCATGGCAAAAAAAAAAAAAAAAACAAATTTGAGGTCCAAATGGGCCTCAAACTAAGCCCTAAAGATCGCCGACAACAATAAGATGACCAAATTTCTCAATAATAATGGCGCCAAACGTAAACTTAAGCAAGTGTTCACATGAAAACAGAAAGGGAAGCTGAAATCGCACCATTACTGAAGCCGGAAAGCACCGCATTTTGTTGTGGGTGCGAATTGGAATCAAACAAAATAAATAGAAAAATAAACACAAGGATTCGAAAATTGGAAGTGGTAGGGAATAGATTTCGAGGAAAGAGAGAGAACTGCAGATCCAAAGCCGACAATAAGCCCGCAGATGCTGAAATGGAGGATTTAAGAGTTGTGAGAGTGAGGGGACTCTGTACTATTGTTTATACGTGTCTTACTCGGATCCTTCGAGAAATTAATACGATGGATGCCAACACGGAGAGGCGCCGACACACTCCCAATTTGCCTTGTGACTAATAAGGACTTTTCCCCAACTAATACTCTATACTTTTATATTATATATTATTAGTATTATTCCGTACGATATATGAAGGTCGTTTATATTTAAAATTAATAATTTATATATAATTATATTAGAACTTTGTTATCTATTTTGTCAAAAATTTAGTTGTATTTTTTTTATTTTTATGTATTGGTGTTGCATTTGATTTAATTAATTAAATATCATGAATCCTTTTTTCACTTTTTAATTTTTGCTAACTTTTATGTGGTGTTTTAGAATTATACGATTTAAAATTTTAAAAATATTAAAGAAAGGGAGATTTAGCAATAACAGATAGAAATATACAAATATTTATAAAATAATTATTAAATTTTAGTATATTACATGATATGACAAATTTTTAAAATTGTGTCATGAAAAAATATTTGCAGAAAAATTTTCTTCACACTTCTATAAGAAATATTGGTTTTGGCAAAAATATTTTTAGCAAAATATTTTTTTTTTAAATTTTTCTCCCTTTTTTTTAAATTAGTTTCCTAAATTTTTTACCCAAGCTTATTGTTTTTTAGTATTTTTTCTTTTTTTCCTAATAATTATTTTTTAAATATTTTACATAAATAAGTTTCCAAATTTTGAACTTCTACATTAAATTTAAATTTAATTTTAATAGTATAATTTTTGAATCCAATTAAAAATTATACTTCAATTGATTTTATTTTTTAAAATTTTAATATCAAAACTAAAGGCCCCATTTGGATTATTGAAAGATACTAATTTTTTTATAAAAAATTTATTTTATAGAAAATTTATTTTTGATATTGCCAATACACCTTTTCTGAGCTTTTATTTTTCATCAAATATTGTATATACTTATAAAGCAATAGAGTAAATATAAATATTTAAACATTAATTTACTTCATTTTATTTTTAGGTTTTCTCCATTTTCTTTGCTAACCGAATTTTTTAAAATTATTTTTGATTTTCTATATTTTTCTTATCATTGTTTGACCTAGAACAATTTTATAAATAAAATATTTTTTCTTAAAGATATATTTTTAATAATTTAAAATTTTTATTGTTAGTCCATTTTAATTTTATTTTGGCCTAATTAAAATAGGTTGATTAGGTATAACTTTTATTGAAAGAATAGTGTTTGCACTTTTTCTTTCCAATATAAACATTGACCAAAAATTTAAACCTACTTAGGACATCAAATTTAAGCCCAATACAAATATATCAATTTAACATCAAATTAGCATGAGAAAAATTATATACGAACTATATTGACATAAATTTAAAATTTAGTAATCAAGTTGATATCATAGTTAAAGTAAATGAATATATATCATAGTAGTTCGAATTCGAGCGAAGGATATAAATTTTCACAAAAGAAGCGAATCTATAAACTTACCATTTCCATATTTTCCCACAATCATCATCTTGTTCTCGTCATCTCCATCCGCCAATAACATCAAACTTGATTAAGTTTTTCAACCATTAGAATTTTTGGAAATTAATATTGAACTCTTGAAAAACTTCTATTTTCATATGAATCTGCAAAAAATTTGTATTAAATTTGACTCCTAATTAGAATATTATAAGAGGAGTATGGCAACAGTTAAGAATAAGTAGGTAGTTCCACTTATTTTTGGGTATAAGTATGCAAGGAAGTTGAAAAAAGGTGGGATGTGACAGTTTTATAAGGAAAATTAGAGATTTTTTTTTTCAATTTTAATATTTAAACTCTCGTAGAATTGCAGATTCGGAGATTTGCTTAGATTTTAGGAGTTCAATAACTTAAGATTAATAGTATAGATAGAAAGATTTTTGTGATTTAAAATAAAACAAATTATAACTAATAGTGGGGTATTTGAGGGTTGTTGGTGGTTAATGCAAAGAAACCTAGATGGGAAAGTCATTGCAGTTTTTTGAATTTTTTAGTTTAGAGAATTGGATGGTGCAAGGACAATTTTAATAACTCAATTTAAAATCATAACTAATGTTTTTTTTTTTTTCATTTACTAGTTATTAGTGTAGGAAAAAAGTGCCGTAGATGATAAATTTTTTATGTGGTTTTTTTTCACTTTACTAGTTATTAGTGTTGGAAAAAAGTGCAGTAGATGATAAATTTTTTATGTAATTATTGTAGGAGTAGGTTCCCAAAATAATGTTGAAAAATAAAAAAATAAAAAAAATAATGCCAAAAAATAAATAATTACCAATCTACTGTTGAACCGCATTTAGAAAACGCGGTTTACTCCAAAAATAACCGAATTAATTTTTTTCAGTTATAAAACGCGTCTTAAAGACGCGTTTCATATGAACATAAACCGCGTTCGCGGTTCATTCGAAGATAAACCGCGTCTTTAAGACGCGGTTCATAGTGACTAAACCGCGTCTTTAAGACGCGGTTCATATCATTGTACAAGATAAGTCTTGAAGTCAAGGACGCCCACGCTCGAAACAAATTCAAAATGAAATGGATTAAATGACTATACACGAATGGTCACACGTGAATTCTGTAAGAGAAAATGTCATAATGTATTGACATGCAAGATGAAAAAGGAGCACGAGGCTCGGTTAGCAGCTAGTAGCAGTGAAATATATCACGATAATATTTATTTATGTTTCATTTTTTTGAACATTTATTTATATTTTATTTATATTATTTTTTATATAGTAGTTCGTTATTTATATATATCTATTAGTTTGTTATTTATGTTGTTTAATTCATAAAGTATTATAACCGCGTTTATTAAACGCATTTTATATGATAGTAAACCGCGTCTTGTAAACGCGGTTCATGCCCTATATAAATTTTTGTTCTTGATATGGTTATTTTTACATATAACCGCATTTTTTGAACGCGGTTTAGTATAACCGAGTTTATAAAACGCAGTTCAACAGTAGATTGGTAAATATTTATTTTTTAGCATTATTTTTTTTATTTTTTTATTTTTCAGCATTATTTTGGGAACCGACTCTTATTGTAGTGTTTATTTTTTGATTTTTTTTCTCTTTAAATAATTTTAAATGACAAATGGCATAGGAATTTTGAAATAAATGTTATACGTGATACCTAAAAATATGTTTTAGCGAATATGAAATAAATATGTAATTTTTGTTGATGCTATAGATAAGAAAATGTATATAATAAAAAATAAAATATAAATATTTTTTTAAAATTAAAATAAAAATATAGTTTTTTTGTGATGAGAGGGAGGAGAGAAGGAAGAGATGTGCTGATGCTATAGATAAGGAATTGTATACAATATAAAATAAAAAATAAATATTTTTGTAATTTAAAATAAAAATATAGTGTTTTTTTGATGAGGGGGAGGAGAGAAGGAAGGGATTTGAGGGGGAAGGGACTTATAGTTAAAAGAAAGATAGAAATTTGAGTTAAATTTGATTCCTAATTAGAATATTATAAGAGGAGTATAGCAACGGTCGAGAATAAGTAAGTAATTCGACTTATTTTGGAGTATAAGTATGCAAGAAAGTTGAAAAATGGTGGGGTGTAACAGTTTTATAAGGGAAATTAGAGATATTTTTTTATCAATTTTAATATTTGAACTCTTGTAGAATTGCAGATTGAGAGATTTGCTTAGATTTTAGGAGTTCAATAACTTAAGATTGATAGTATAGATAGATAGATTTTTGTGATTTAAAATAAAATAAATTACAAATAATAGTGGGGTGTCTAGGGGTTGTGGGTGGTTAGTGCAGAGAAACATTGGCGGGAAAATTATTGCAATTTTTTGAATTTTTTAGTTTAGAGAATTGGATGGTGCAAGGACAATTTTAATAACTCAATTTAAAATCATAACTATTTTTTTTTTCATTTGCTAGTTATTAGTGTAGGATAAAAATGCCGTAGATGATAAATTTTTTATATTTGTTTTTCATTTGCTAGTTATTAGCGTAGGAAAAAAGTGCCGTAGGTGATAAATTTTTTATGTGATTATTGTAGTGTTTATTTTTTGGTTTTTTTTCTCTTTAAATAATTTTAAATGACCAATGGCATAGGAATTTTGTAATAAATGTTATACATGATACCTAAAAATATGTTTTAGCGAATATGAAATAAATATGTAATTTTTGTTGATGCTATAGATAAGAAATTGTATATAATAAAAAATAAAATATAAATATTTTTGTGATTTAAAATTAGAATAAAAATATAGTTTTTTGTGATGAAAGGGATGAAAGAAGGAAGAGATGTGTTGATACTAGTATTTTTCCATACGACGTACGAGCTGATTTGATTATCTATATTGTACTTTTTTGTATAAGTTTATAAATTAAATAAAATTTATTTTATATTGGTAATAATCATAGTTTTATAGTTTTAAGTATCCCATAATTTAGTTTATTTTAAATAGACTTCTCACCTCTAAGAAAATGAAGTTGTTGGACAGTGTAGTATTGTTCTTTGAATGGTTTTGATGCCCTTCACTATTTTCTGCAGGATTTTTGGGTGGGTGAATATTGTCGATATGATTGTTTTTTGCTATTGATTGTTTTTGAATTCAAATTTTAGGTTTATGACACTGATTTGTTATGTTTTCTAATTTTTTATACACCGCCACTGTAATTATATTAGCCAGTATCTGTTACAAATATTCATTGTTGTTTAATGCATTTTTATTCTATTTAATCATAGTTTTATGATTGTAATTACATTCTATAATTATAGTTCAATTTAAATAATCTTAGCCCTTAGTTTTCTGGAGAAGTTTAGCATTATATTTGAAATTATTTGATAAAAATTAGTTCATTGGTATATATATTGAAGACTTAATATATGCAATTTCCAAAAAGTAACTAAAGAATTTAACTTTTATTCAATGAAAATGATTAAACTTTTTTAAGAAAAAGAGGAATTTCTCTATGTAATAGACTCCAATATCTAAATTAAGCAATTTTAGAAGGCTACTATTCAAGTTTCTCTTTGAGTACTAAGAACATATTTGAACAAGTTTAATTTTTAAAAAGAAAATGTCTTAAAAAATATTTATTGCAAAGGCACTTTTGTAGTAGATGCTTTCAATGTGATTATTTTTGTCACAATATATTATTACAAAGTCTCCCCCATACCAAAAGCCTCAAATATCTAAACTAAGCAATTTTAGAACGCCACTATTTAACTTCTCCTTTGAGTACCAAGAACATGTTTGACAAAGCTTATTTTTAAAAAAAAATGTTTTAGAAAATATATTTTTGTAGCAGATGCTTTCAATGTGATTATTTTTGTCAAAAAATTTTTAGTTTTTGCTTCTATTTCTATTTAAAGAAAAAGTATTATTTTTCTTTATTTGCTAAAAGAACAAAAATAGCTTTTTTTTAAATCACTTTTTTTTTTTTTTTAAGGTTAAACATTTTGAAATCGTGAAAAAAGCCTTTTCCTACAAAGATAAATTTTTTTTTCAAAAAAAAGTTTGGCCAAACATGTTCTTAGTATTGGAAGATACTTTCAATATTATTATTTTTGTCGAAAAACTTTTAGTTTTTGCTTCTATTTCTATTTAAAGGAGAAGTACTATTTTTTTTTAATAGGCTAAAAGAAGAAAAATAGTTTTTTTTGTTTAAAATTACCTTTTTTTGTAGGTCAAATATCCTGAAATCATAAAAAAGCTTTTTCCTACAAAAATAAAATATTTTTTTTAAAAAAATAAGCTTGACCAAACATGTTCTTAGTACTCAAAAAGAATGTTGAACAGTGGCCTTCTAAAATTGCTTAGTTTAGATATTGGAGGCTTTTGGAGTGGGGAAGATTTTGGAATAATATATTGTATACATTATTGCAAAACTTTTCCACCCTAAAAGTTTTTAATATTCAAATCAACCAATTTAGGAGGTCCTTATTTAACTTTATTTTAGAGTACTAAGAACTTATTTTGCCAAACTTATTTTTGAAAAAAAACACTTTTTATTCATCTTCTTAAATATTTTACTCATATTCTTAAATATTATAAATCTATCAGTTACTTTCTAAATATTATATATATCAAATTTTGAATATATATACTAATGAACTAATTTTAATCAAATAATTTCAAATGTAAATACTAAAATACTCCATAAAACTAAGGATCAAAATTATTTAAAATAAACTAAATTAAGAATGTAATTACAACCATAAAACCACAATTAAATTGAATAAATAAGTATTATTTGACAATGAATACTTGTAATAGAAGTTGACTAACATAATTACAATGATGCTGTATAAAAAATAGAGAACATGACAAATCAGTATCATAAACCTAAACTTTGAATTCAAAAACAATCAATACCAAGAACAATCATATCCACAACATTCACTCATCCAAAACTCCTATAGGAAAAAGTCAAAGGCATCAAAACTAGAACACCACACTGAAAAACAACTTTATTTTTTCAAATGTGAGAAGCCTATTTAAAGTAAACTAAATTGTGGGATATACTTACAACCATAAAACCATGATTATAGCAAATATAAAATAAATTGGATTTATTTACAAAGTTTGTAAAAAAGAAAAATAATATAGGTAACAAAACCAGTTCCTACATTTTAAAACAAATATATATATAGATAACAGAACCAGCCCGTACATTACACGGGAAAAAGCTAGTGATGTTGGTACAGTGGTCTAATTTTTAATTTGTTAAGTAGAAGTTTTAAGTTTAAAATTGATTATTTCTTATCCCAAGTGTTGGTTTCCTTTTTATAAACGATGTTGCACTTTTCTTACCGATGTAAAAAAAGGTAAGGATTCTCCCAACATTTGAACATCTGGAACTAAAATTGTAATCTATCTATACATTGAAGGAGAAGTTTTTCCTTCTATAGGAGAGTTTTTCTCCCAAAATCCTCAAATTCTAAGGCCCCACTATTTTAAAACCAAAAAAAATGAATTAATTTCACTTAAATGACCATTTCACAAACACAAAACCATTTTAAAAGCAAAAAAAATGAATTAATTTCACTTAAATGACCATTTCACAAACACAAAACCAACCATAATATAGTGGGTGAAAAATTAGCCTCCTCTCCTCTCCACCTCCTTTTAAAAAGTGAGAGAAAAAATTCAAATAACAAAGTAACTTTCATTTGTTCAAAAAAGCTATAACCTATAATAAGAATAAAGTAAACTGAAAACATTAAAAATAAAAAAAAATATTTTTAAAAAAAGAAATCATTTGCTAGAAAAAATGAAAAAAAATTAAAAAGATGCCACTTTCAACTATTCATTAACTCAAGTTCAAAGATCCACATAAAAATACAAACATTTACCAACAATCATTGAGAAATTGTGCGCTTCTTTTAGGCAGTGCGAAGGTTGAGTAGCCTATGGTCGTCAAACTCTTGCTGACATGATTAGTTCTCTTATGCTCGATGATCAACGTCTCACCAACGTCCTTGATTTTCTGATAGTCAAAGATATCACCTAACAATTATTTGCAAGTGCGTCGGTAACTTCCTTAGTTTTTAGCTTTTTCTTCTTCTTCTTGATGGCTAGGGCCTTATCTTGACAAGGCCCTCAAATTGTTGTTCATTTAGAATTGAGGTTATTTTCGTATTAATATAAAAGTATGTAAATAGATATAATCGAAAAAGAATTCAGAATAACAAAGGAAAGTCCAAGTCGTTTTCTCTCACCTCTCTCTAACTTTTTCTCAGAATTCAGAATAACAAAGGAAAGTCCAAGTCGTTTTCTCTCACCTCTCTCTAACTTTTTCTCTCTCTCTAGTTCAAAATTCAAATCCACCGGGGAGGGGATGACCCTTCGTCTCCCCCCCCCCACCGTCCCCCCTTCCTCCCACGTCTTCAACCCTTCTCCCCGTCGCCGCGTGATCATGGACGCCGGTGCCGGGTGGTTGGCTTCTGACAGCCGGCACCCCTCCGAGTTCACTGCTGGGGGTTTTCTCCCTCCCGGTGAGTTTCAACCACCCATTACAAACCATCGGCTTCTCGACGCCGTGTGTCCATCTCCATCGCCGAGCCCCAGTTCCGCCGCCGATTCCCATCACCACTGGTGAGGTCTATCTCCATCGCAGAGACCCCTGCTTCGCCGCCGTGTGCCCATCTCTGCCGCCGAACCCCCTACTTCAGCGCCGGGTTCCATCCTGCACCGCCTTCGCCGCAAAGTGTCGTGGCCGTCATTTTGCCCACCCCGGTCGGAAGCCCTGCCTCATCCTGTCCGGCACCACCTCCAGTCATCCCCACCGTCGCCCTCCCCCTTGCTGAGTGGGCCCGGGTCTCCCCTGCCCTCCGAATTCCCGCTCCGTGGCCATCAGCCGCCTCCACAACCATCGCGGTTCACCTATGCGGCCGCGCCACTCCAGCCCCTACGCACCAGTCGCCGATGCCTGTCCCCTGTTGCTCCCTTCGTCTCCCTCGTCCCCCTTTTTTTCTCTTTTAATAGCTTGTAAATAACACCGGGTTCCCCCTCTTAATCCGGTCCAGACAAAACTTCCTTGTGTTAGCACCTTTTCCTGTGCCAGCGTTTGTTCGGACTAGGTCTAGTAGGTTCCGCTGTGTTTCGTTGATGTGAACCACCTGATACACTTCTATCTCAATGACAATGTTTCCTCAAGAGGCCCCAGACGTCCCGTCGCCTCTCCTCCGGCTGCTCCGGATTTTCTTTCCCCTTTCTTGTGTTGCGGGCTCGGTACCCCTCCTATCTTGTCCCACACCTGGTACCTTGCCTTCAATGCGGGGGAGGGGGGAATTTCTTCTTCTGTTTTCCATCCTCTTGGAGGTCATCGTTCATTGTTGCTGTGAGGTGTTGCTATGTGTGTCTCTGCTCCGGACCTTTCTGTGGCTTTTTGGTCTTTTCCTGTTTGTGATGTTTTTCCCGGTTTGATGTTGTCGTTGGTGTCTGATTTTTTTCGTTTTGTTCTGGATTTTTGTACCCATCTACGTTTATGAGGTGATTGAGGACTCGCGTTGTTGAGGTCCTGTATGTACTACGGCTTTGCCGTAATTACCAAAAAAAAAAAAAAAAAAAAAAACAAAGGAAGTCAAAAAAAATAAATTTTATTTATTTTTTTTTTTTTTTTTTTTGCAAAATTCAAATAAAATGAAAAATTTTGACAAAAAATATAATATAAAACCAAGAAAGTAAATCTATTCTTTAAAAATAACAAAAGTAGTAGTTAAAAAAGAAAGAATTGCTAAGAAACATTTAGAGAAAATATAGAAGTGCATAAAAGTAAAACTATTTTTAAAAAATTTATGTCCACTCTATCTATTTTATGATTTTTCTAATAATTAGTGAAGAAAAACTCGCTATACAAAAATTGTCCTCTCATAAGGAGATCTACAAGGCACGCACAAAGGATAAAGAAGGGGAAAATAACAAGATTCAACACCAAAAGTATTTTATGATAATACAATTGTGTTTTAAAAGCATCAAATTGAAAAATCTTGAAGAAGAAAAAATTCATGAAGATAAAAAAGTTTTCTTCTTTTTTTTTTTTTTTTTTGGTTTTTTTAAGTCCATAAGTTAAAGACAGTTATTTTCTTACAAGAAGTATTTTTGAACAAATTCCAAATTATAGGAAGTTTAAATGAAGAAGGTGAAAATAACCATCAACAAAACATCAAAGGTGACTTAGAATCAGGATCGAATTGATAACTGTGGAATCATAGAATTGTAATATTTTAATATCTTTATTGTGAGTTTTTCTTAACATATTTTGATTGGAAGTTCTGTAATAATGGTATCAACCCCTTTTCAGTTGTGATATACTATAACGTAAAAAGTACATTCAACAAAATATTGCATGAGAATGAAAAGTATTTTTAAAAATAGTAGAAAATTAATATTGCCTTGAAAAAAACATTTAGAAAAATTTATGACGTGAAATAAAATAATTCGTTTCTTATAAATTTCAAATAATATTGACAAAAATTCACAGAATATCTAAAATAATATATCAATAAATCAAGAGGACAGAATATCTAAAATAATATATTAATAAATCAAGAGGACAAACATAAACTAACGCTGTCTATCTAGAGAAGTGCCTCCACCCCATAAAAGACTCCAAAGTGCAAATGAGGCAATTCGCAATCCAACAAGCCTATACTAAGTCCAAATCAAAGAAAAGAGGAAAAAAAAATGAAAAACTTTCATTATATTTTTAATTATAGTATTAGACTACATTCAATTCTTACAGTACTAGGGAGGGCCAAAACAGTTATAGGAACATCTTTTTATATAAATAAACGAAAGATATTTGCAATTTCATTGGAGAATGTTTTTTTCATTACTAAATGCATTTAATGCATAAAATGAATTATAATACAATAGAATTTTTGAATAAAATGATATTATATGTTAGATTTTGGTAAAATTCATGAAAATTTAAATAGATTCCGTATAAAGTTAAAGTTTTTCAAAATTTACACACCGTCCGTACATTGCACAAGAAACTACTAGTTATAATCCTAATTTAAAATACAATGACATCAAGAAGGTAAAACTATTGAGATAGCACGACAAGAAGTCGATTCCACCTCTTTTTGCCTCCTTGATAAGGCATCTGCTGCTAGATTTTCCTTGGCTTTACAGTACTCAATCCAGTAATCCAACCCCAACATCTTCATAAGGCCCTTGCGTTGCACTCTTGTGGTGATCTTTTGCTCCAAAAGATACTTCAGACTTTGGTGATCAGTCCCAATTATGTAATGATGGCCTTCAAGATAATATCTCCATTTTTGCATGGCCATGAGAATAGCCAAATACTCCTCATATATTGATAAACCCAAATGCTTGGGACTGAGAGAATGACTAAGAAATGCTACAGGTCTTCCCCTCTAAGATAACATAGCACCCACACCCTTGCTGCAAGTATCTATCTCTATGATGAAGGTTGCACTAAAATCTGACATTATTAAAACCTGAGCTGAACACATAGCTGCTTTCAAGTTTTTAAAAGCTTCTTGAGCTGAATGAGACCATACAAAAGCATCCTTCTTGAGAAGGTTAGTTAGAGGCTTTGTAATGATACCATATCCAGAAATGAACTTCCTGTAATATTCAGTGAGCCCCAAGAAACCTCTCAATTGCTTGAGAGATGTAGGAATTGGCCAATGTCTCATAGTTTGGACCTTGGTTGCATCGGTTGCTACCCAATTACAGGAAATAACATGACCTAAATACTCTACTTGAGTTTGAGCAAAGGAGCATTTGGAGAGTTTAGCAAAAAGCTTATGTTTGCGCCTTGTTTTGAAGACTAGGCAGAGGTGTGTCTCATGAGAATCCAAGGAAGGGCTATATACTAGTATATCATCAAAGAACACAAGGACAAATTTCCTCAAGAATGGTTTAAAAATAGAATTCATTAAGGCTTGAAATGTGATGGGAGCATTTGATAAATCAAATGGCATAACGACGAATTCATAGTGTCCATGATGGGTTCGAAAGCAGTTTTGTGTATTTCTTGTTTGATCACTCAAATTTGATAGTATCCTTGCCTTAAGTCAAGTTTGGAAAAATATTAGGATCCATGGAGTTCATTTAGAAGATCATCAATTATTAGAATTGGGAATCTATCTTTAAATGTAAAGGAACTCAAGGGAGCCCCACTGGTTAAGTGGGGTGAAGTTCTACTCCAAGTCCCGTGTTCAATTCCTCATTCCCCCACCCCTACTTTGTAATGATCAAAAAAAATCTTTAATTGTAAGGGAATTTAGTTGTCTATAATCGATGAACATTCTTGAAGTTCTATCTTTCTTTTTGACCAGGATAATGGGGGAAGCAAATGGGCTAGGGCTATGCTTAATAAAATTGGTTTTCGAAAGCTCCTTCAGTTGTTTCTCAATCTCATTTTTTTGTTAATGAGGGTACTTGTTTGGTCTAAGATTGACTGTATTAGAGTTAGCTTTAAGTGGTATAGTGTGGTCTAAGGTTCTTTTTGGTGGAAGAGTAGTTGGTTGCTCAAATAAGTCTTTAAAATCATGTATTAACCTGCTAATAGATGATCACTCCTTCCAACTTCTTGCCACTCATCCATTGCAACTGAGCTTGTTCAACTATTCCCTCCAACTTGACTGATGTACCATTCCTCTCAAAGGACTCTGATAGTTGTGCAAAATCAAAAACAATCCAATCAACACCAAGGACCATATCGCAACCTCCAAGTCTCAAACCCTGAAGTCATATACAAACTAATGGCCTTGCATTTCCCATCTAAACTGCTTGCATTTGGTTTGTGTTAACATTGAGTTTCCATTAGCCACTGTTACAGCTAATGCACTTGTCTTGATCAACTCATGACCCACCAATTTAACAATCTTTGGATCTAAAAAACTATGGGTGCTACCACTATCAATCAATGTCAATAGTGGCTTGTGACTTGCTTCTCCTTTAATCCTTATTGCATTATGTGACCCAGTCCATGTCAAAGCCCTCATTGAAATCTCCATGTCATCATTCTCTGAATCCTATGGAACCTCCTCACTCTGAACACTGGATTTAGGCTCTTCCTCTAGCACTTCTTCAGCTTTGGCACCAGTTACAGACATTAATAGCTTGGGGTTGCACTTATGCCCAAAGAAATACTTCTGATTGCACTTTAAACATAACCTTTGGGCTTTCTTTTCCTCCATACTCAAAGGCTTTGAGGTGCCAGATGTTGCTTGCTGCAGGGGAGGAATTGCTTGCACATTCATTCTTCCCTTCAGACACCATTCAGGTGCAACTAATACCATAGACTCAAACAATCTAGCCTTCGAATTAGCCTTAAACAAGGACGGCAGATTTAAAGCTTTCGTTAGATTTTTTATCTTGGGCCTAAGACCACTAATGAAGTTAGAGACATAACAAGCCTTACTTGGACCCGGGTTAACAGCCATCATTCGTGCTTTCAAGTGCTCAAAATGAGTCATGTACTCCTTAATAGAACGAGTTTGAGCTATCTTATTGAAGTTGTCAACATCCCCTGGATCTGCATCCCCATACCTCTCGCACAGTTCATCAACAAACTCTTGCCAAGTAAGGGAAGGATTGCTAAGAATTAAACTATAAAATTACGCTTCTTTATCTCCATGTAAGTAAATGGCAGCGAGTTCTACCTTTTGTGGATCAAGAACACCATAGAAACAAAAGTACCTCTCACACCTTGTAATCTAAGGGTGATGGTGCACACCATCAAAAGGCTCAATCTCCCTTTCGGCTGGAAAAACCCCGTGTTCTTGATCAAGGACATTCCATCTCCAACACCTTAAGTTGGCTTAGGAATTAAAGGATTAAGAGGCCTCCCATGAGGATTACCCGGAGGAAGAATTCTAGCTCCCCTCAGCGTAGATTGCCTACTGATTTGTTTTTGCATACTCGCTAGTTGCTACTAAATTTGGTTCTGCAACTGATGCATATTACCCACTGCAAGGATCAGGTCTTACAGTTGTTGCTGCAATTGAGTCATTTTCTTGACCTAATTCGAACCAGCAGGTGCATTACCTGCCATTGAAGCTTGTTTCTTCCCTTTGGCCAGCTTGATCAATGTTGATTTCACAAGCTCTGATACCAATTGTTATGATCTAAGTTAATCTTAGATCACAAGCTAGGAGAGAGAATATGAGATGAGGAAGAAGAGAGAGAATTGAGATGAGATGAGAAGATATTTCTATTTCTTGAATGCCTTTTACAAACATAGAACCAATCTACTTATACTCTTGATCATAGCAATCAAAATATCTAGCGCACTTAACTAGCTACTAACTAATACAACCGACATTCTCGCCAAAAAAAAACTAACAAGAAGAATTGACTAATGCTAATGAAGGACTACATGAATACAATTCACAACACACACATGCATCTATATTGTTCACAAGCAAGCCATGCGTGACCAAAGTGCAATCAAATTTTTGATGCCTTAGTTTGGAAGCTTGTTTAAGATCATTGTGGGACTTGACAAGCTTCTACACTTTGTTTTTCATTCCAGGAATCTCAAGCCCTTCAGATTGTTCCATATATATTTCTTCCTCAAAGCCACCATCCAAGAAAATACTTTTTATATCCATTTGATGTACTATAAGATTAGGAACGGATGCTAGAGCTATTAAGGCTCTCACAATGGAAATCAACTCCTTATTTATGGGTGTTCCATTTAGCCACTAGTATGTCCTTAAATTTATATGTCCTCAATTTCTTTCTAAATAGTCATTTACAGCCAATAGGTTTTCATCCCCTAGGTCTACTAACACCGAAGTGTTATTACTTATTGTAGAGTCTGATTCATTACTAGTGGCCTCTCTCAAGAGTAGAACATCTATGATTTTCATGTCCTCATCTTAACTCTTAAGATGTTCCTATATCATGAATGCATTTACAAGGTTATCAGAATCCGGATGCTAAGATAAAGAAGCAATAACAAAGTAGGTCCAAAACAAAGTGACTTTTTGTTTGAAACCATAGTGGAAGGCATTTGGTCAACAGTAGCTTGCACTTCATGATTCTTGAAGGTATACACTTGTATTATAAGTGTACTGCCGCTTGAGTCTGAGTGTAAATCTTTGTTGGATATGCTGTTTGAACCCCAAGATGATGCCTGATAAGCAACTATAAGTAATGTGGCCACAATAAGTTTTTAGAACTGTGTTTTTTTGAAATTCGAAGATTTCAAACTTGATTGACACATTTGGTCCAAGTGGGAGAATGTTGGAAAGTTTTGGGATGTGTGGACCAATGTTTCAATTGCATGGTTTCCTATTACAATTGTGTTTCTTAAGTTGCTTTCTCAAAGGCAAATCCTTGGAATCCTAGTTGCCAACAACTCTTAAGATTACTAGGAAGGGGGTCATCTTGTACTTGTATAGTTGAGTACAAGTTAGAGTCAAACTCTATTTGGATAAGGAGTCTTTAATGGGCGGACTCCAGGTTTTTCTATATAATTGTTGTTTGTCCCTACTCATGAGAGGCATAAGTTTTACCTATCCATTGAGATCCTCAATCTCGTGAGTAGAAGGCTTACAAACCGCCCATGCACCATCCTCTCGCTCTTGTTTAATGATCAATCAATTTTCGACAACACATGCGTGCCAATGTATGTATTATCTTAATTATAAAGTTATAAGTTGATAGGATGCTTAATTTATTGTCTAGGATTTTCTTTAAGTATCTATGCTTGTTGATATTTGATTAACACTTTTAACTTTGAGAAACAGGGAAATGAACTTTTTATTATCCCAGCTCACTTTCTAAATTTTGTTATTAAATACAACTAGTTTTTCTATACGATGTATGGTGTTTGATCAAATTTTAAATAATTTTATTTGTATGCTATAATTGATAAAGTATTAATATAACTAAAAGATAAAGTTTCATGTACATTTAAATTAAGAGGGGATAGTTAATCTTATTATAAATTAAACATTTTATATAGATATAAATATAGATTTAGATGGAGGAGTGGAGGTTAAATGATGGCTTAGAAATTCAAGAATGGGTGCATTGAGGCTTTTGGGAGGATGAACTTCTAATTAATAGATAATATAAATATAAAAGTATAGACATAGATTACTCCCTACACATTTGGCTTAACCTCGTAAATTATAATATTAAACACAATTCAACTTTGCATAGTTGCACATAAATAATATCGTCGATATGTTAGTTCTCATTCTGTTTTGGGATCTACTTCAGTATTTTGACTTAGAGATCTTGCACATTTATCATATTGTAATATCCAAAAAATAGATATTGATATTTATGAAACTGAAGTTGTTGTGCTTACATCTGCAGGCTACACATGCTTGTGTAAAGCTAAAATGATTAATTTTTTAAAGTAAGTAATAGTTGTGCGTCTTTGGTAGTTGTTTAATTTAAGGAAACAATTTTGGAAAAAGGTTAACCATGATTATGTTAAGGAAATTTGTAAGGACGGGTACTAAAAACAGTCACCAGTTTTAAGGTATGTAGCGAACTACTTTCTTTAAAACTTATTTTGTAGATACTGAAATAGTTTTAAGGATGTAATGAAACCAAAAACAAAGTGAAGAGTGCAGAAAGGAAGCATTTCCGGTCAAGAAGAAAGGAGAATGATATGATTTTTCAAGTTGTTTGATCTCTCTCAATCTTGAGAATGAAGAGGAGTATTTATGGTTTTCAAGTGTCTTTCATGAAAACATCCCTCATCAAGAAGCACACATTTTCACTCAAAACACACCAAACTATCGTTTACTTATTTTAAACGTACACTGACAGATTACGGGTAAATCATGTTTGAACCATACATGATTGACCTCCCTCGATCACTTGTTATATATTTTTGGTATTTTTGGCGTATTTAAATTTCAGTTTATAGTTAGTTTGAATCCTATTAATGCTCCAACTAAGAAGAGTTCCAAGATTTTAATATATTTGTGCCAAAAGTGAGATATAAACTCAACTTGAATAGTAGTCCGGGAGGAGCAGAGCAAGGCACACTTTAGACACCTCACCTCGAATGCTCAAGAGTTGAGAATTGAAGTGGAAACAAGTTTGGGAGCTCGACACCTTATCTTGAACCCAATTCAATCAAGTTCTAGGCCAAGCAATCTGGACCCAAAATAACTCAATCAAGATCAAACATAACAAGATTAAGAAACAATGAACTAATTTGGGTCATCAATCTAAGATCAATGCATTCAAGCTTGATGCTTGAGAGCCAAATTCTTGGACCAAAATGACATAAGTTAATTTCACTATACGGGTGAATGTAAGAGACTATGACAGAAAGCACACAGGGTATAACTTTTCGAACGCTATGTTTAGAACTCACCCAATCATTTGTTATATTTTTTTGGTGCTTTTGATGTATTTAGCTTTGGTTTACAATTTGTGCGGAACCTACCAATGCCCCTATTAACGTTACATCCTTGATTTTAATATATTCGTTCATAAAGTAAGGATCAAGACCTAAATCGAGTAAATTCGGGGGGAAACAAGGCACAACACACCTCAGACACCTTACCTTGAATGTTCAAGAATTGAGAATTGGGTTGGAAATAAGTTTTTGGAGCTCGACACCTTATCTTGAGCTTAATTTAATCAGGTGCTAGCCCAAGCTATCTTGGGCAAGAATGACTCAATCAAGATAAAGCATAACAAGGTCAAGATGCAATAAGCCAATGTGTGTTACTAATCCAAGATCAACTCAATCAAACTCGAGACTTGGCAATCAAAATATTTGACCAATGGTACAAGTAAAATTCACTCAGGGGAGAATGCAAGAGAATACGATAGAAAGCACACATAGTATACCTTCTCAAATACCATTTGTATTTGCAAGAGCAAATTGAAGCTACAGTTACAACTATTTCTATAAAAAGGAAAAGAAAATAAGCACAATGTGTGGTAAAAAACGAACTTAAGAGTTTGTGATGCGAGTGTGGAATCCTTTGCTAAGCTATTGGTTTGCCTATTTATAAATTAATATATTATAGATTCATGCAAGCACGTTTCAAGCCTTGAGCTATTCATGATCTGCTGAGTCTACACTAAAAATTGGACTCGTTGGGGATCAATGTCCTCTCCATGTCTCCAACATATTTGTAATTGTCCTTGAGGCTCACATCTCTTTTACATCCTAGGAAACTAGCTCGAGCTCAAATGTTTGACTAACTTTAGTATCTCGAGCCTTTTGAGCTTCATTGTTGCAAGCCAAGTTGGTTACCCCCCATCACGGCAAAGAAATCCTTGGATGTCCATAAAAACTAAAGCCAGCCACGTGCGAATGTAGGCTAAAGCTATCTGTAGGTCTATCATGCAATAAATGTTTCAGTTTGATTTAAAAACACCGTCGCTCCACTATTTACTCTTATACCCCTTTATCATGCCGGCAAAGACACGTGAAATTATTTTACATAATTCATTCATTACTCATGCATCTTGATATTCAAAGATTTTGTTATTTAACTACCATTAACATTTTAATATATAAAGTAAAATATTATTAGATTTGCTAATTTTTATTACTCACTCCCTCTTCAACAATAGAGTAGTTGTTAGAAATATACTTCAAGACTTTGAGTTAGGTACATATGGTTTTTCTTTACTTTTTTCCGTGTCTCACAATGGAAAGTAGTAGATTTGGAACTTTTCTAAATCTCTACTCAAAGGCTTCATTTGGTATGTGGTAAGTAAACATATGAAGTGAAACTTCATGATAAGTATGAATTTTGACTTTTGTTTAGTTGGCAGTAAATAAGTAGTATGCATGAAGTTGAAATTGTTGAGCAATTTCTAATTCCTTCAAAACATAAAAAGTAACTTAGTTCTAATTCCTCCATTTTTAACTATCATTCCCAAGGAAGTACTATTTTCCACCCCTAGTAACCAAACGTGTTTTACCTACTTTCTAGGAAGCTGATATAGTAAATGAATTCCCATAAAATACAACTTCTCACATAAATTCAATTTATATGGCAATCAAACGAGGCCAAAGTCTTCATCCCCCACATAAAACAATGGAGAAAAGAGCTTACATAAAATATCACATATCTTTAAGTGTCGTCTAATTACTAGTCCCACATTGAAAATGGAGCCTACTTCTTTCATTGTTTGTCGTGTCCCACATTAGATTAGAGAAAACACTAAACCGTGTATGAATATCCTAATATCAATTACTGGTTGGAGCTGCGCACCGGGCCATACTACTCTTGGGCCTGAGCTCGGGGGACAGGGGACAGGGGACGGGTACGGTAGTGGGCATGTTTTGCATCCACGAGATATTTTTCAAAATTATCCATTGGAATTTTACTAGTCGAAGGAATAAATTGTTTGAATTAATGCTATCATAACTTGCTGGGTTAATACTGCCATAAATTTGGTTTGTTACATACCTTTTGAATTATGGCCATTATGTCCAATATTCTCTCCCTTTGCCTATAAGAGGGTCTAGCAGATTATTCTCTACGCATAATAATCATTTCTTCTCTCTTTCCCTACTACTCTCTTGTCTTTGTTCTTTTTGCTGGAAATTGTTCAAGGCTCTCCCATACGATAGCCCTCGAATACGCGGGTGTTGCAATCTCCACGTTAACCTTGGGAATCAATTGTCAAGCGGCAAGTGTGAACCGGTGTTGAGGCAAATTTAGCTTTAAGGCTATAGTGTTCTACGGAGCGATAATCTCTTTCTACATCTTGTGTTTTCTGTTCGTCCTACGTTTGATCAAGTAGACCTTACATCATCCTATTTTTCCAACAAGAGTAAAGAATGGTAAAAATAGGCAAGAATCCAGAACATTTATTTTATTTGTCATATTTTTTTGGACAAAAGTTTTATTTGTCATAGGTTAGAAGCAGTGGGAAACAGCCTCTCTTCAGGTTAACACACTGAAGGGGGAAGGCTGCGTACATCCGCACCCCCACCCCCCCCCCCCGAGTAGGTGAGAGCCCTTGAAGCACTGGATATGTTCCTTATGTTCCTTTATTAGAGTCGGTTCCGAAAATAATGCATAAAAATAAAAAAAATAATGCTGGAAAAAAATAATTCCAAATCTACTGTTGAACCGCGTTTATAAAATGCGGTTATAGTAAACCGCGTCAAAGAAACGCGTTTCAACTAAAACAAAAGCGCGTGCCGTTTTTTACACTAAACCGCATCACAAAGACGCGGTTATACCTCAATAAAACCACGTCTTCACCATGCGGTTTACTGTGAAGTAAACCGCGTTCTTCGGACGCGCTTTATAGGCGTTCCCCCTCCCCTCTCCTCGGCTCTCACCGCCTCACTATAAAACCGCGTTTTCTTAACGCGGTTTATTCATGTAAACCGCGTTTTTGTAATGCAGTTTATTTCATTGTGAACCGCATTTTTTGAATGCGATTTATTCAAATATAAAACGTGTTTTGTAAACGCGGTTTTTTGTTATTTTAAACGCCTGACGTTGACGCAGTTTAGTATAGCCGCATTTTGTAAACGCGGTTTAACAGTAGATTTGGAAATTTTTTTTTTCAGAATTATTTTTTTTATTTTTTTATTTTTCAGCATTATTTTCGGAACCGACTCCCTTTATTAACTATATACATTTACTCTTTTAGTAAATTACAATACGAAGCCCATCATGATGGTGTCTCAGTTGGTAGCGTCTCCTATCCATACGGTCATTGCCCAGGGGTCAGGATTCTCACTGAGGATATACTTATGGCTTACCCGCTCATGTGGATTGTAGGCCTCCTCATAGGCCGGGGTTGGTAGGGGCAACCTAGTCCCCCGTTACCATATAAAAAAAAAAAAATACGATACAACAATTAAAAATAATCTGATACATATGGATATTATTTGGCTATACACACGAAAACTTTGGTCAACAATTTGCTGACTTACAAAAGTAAAGGATAATATTAGTCACAATAGCGGTAATAAAAATATAACATATATTAAATGATATGATATAAACAACATGAGAGCTAAAGTGACAATTTAATGAAATACAGAATATAAATATTTAATTTAGTTGTAAATATTAATTATTTTCAATTACCAGTTATTTTTAAATGGAAAAAATACGGATATATGTTATAATATGTGTATTATATGAATAACATAAAAAACCGCATTTTTACAATATTATTGTCAATTATACATAAGCGTCTTTTTTAAACGAAAAAGTATGGATACATGTCCAAAATGAGTAACACAGCTTTTATATATAGTTTAAAGTTGATATAGCAAAATATATGGTTATTGTCACCATCAACACTATACACATTGGCTTCGCTATAGATAACTAGTCTCAGGCAAACACTACAATTCCAAGATCACCATCACTAATGGACATGGCTTACTAGTAGTCTCATCTAGTCCGAGGCGACTTCATCATTTGAGACCCAGGGCATAGGGCTTGAATAATTTTTAGTGGCAATCAATTTTATAACACATCACAAACCGGTCCCACATGATCGTTGGGTGACGTCGGCCTCCCATATAACCGGTGAACAACATAAACCCCCATAAGACCGGCAATCCACAGCAAAAGATAAATGGCTTTGATATCAATGATACACACTAAAGGAGGTTCCATCTCGAAAACTAATTAACAATAAGTAGGGTAGTTCTCTTAATATATATATTTTGATACTTTATCACCCTTCCCATCAATGTGGGATTGCATCAATATCAGATGATACCTACCCAGTTCTGCGTTCTTCTTTCACAACACTGATGAAAGGCAACCACACCAAAGGCTATATGACAATGTCAGCGCCAGAAAGTTCATTAGCATGCAAGAGCAACTAAGTGCCTAGCAAAGCCTGTTCTAATAGTCTGTCTTGTGGAGTAGAATAAAAGTATGATCGAAGGCCACCGGGTTCTCTTATTCAACTTTTCGAAAGCCATGGAAAGAAGCTTCAATCACATGCACTAGAAACTCAATCAAATCGATCATGTGAAGCAAAATGTTTTTTGTTTGGCCCAATTGATGCGAGTACAACCCTAACCACCACAAGAATGGAATAGGGGAGTAGCGACCAAAAACGATGCCGGAGTACCCATGAATTGCATGCATCTTGGAGGGCATGAGTTGATTCGGCCACCAACGCGTGTGCCCAACACTCCAACCATACAAGGACTTAAGCTCAAGGCTCGAAGAATGGTGAGTGCAATAGATAGAGCGGGAATTCCAAATCGTGGACTCCTCATTTTACCGCAAGTCAGAGTTTCCTACGTCAAGTCAGAGTTTCCTACGTTTGAAGGATTGAACCCACTAGCCTAGTTACAAGAGCGCAAAACGATATTTAAGTATACCGCCTGATGAGTGGGTGAAGATTGCTTCAGCCCATGTGCATGACTATGGGACATGTGGTTCCAAGTGTTGGAATTGTGCGACCTAATCTTTCTTGCACCAATTCCACAATTTAGTAACAAATGGTTCGACAAGAAGACAATCCAAGATATGTTTGAATATTTCAGTAAACTAAAGCAGAAAGGAGCAATAGATCAATATCAAATTCAGTTTGAAAAACAGAGATCTTGGATGCTTTCCTACAATTCGAGGTTGTTGAACTCTTTACTTCAGTTCTAGTTTCTTGAGTGGTTTTTTAAACCTGAGCAATGGGGAGTGCTCAAGATAATGAAGCCCTACAACCTAATCACGTCATATGAGTAGGCGAATCTACAAGAAATAGCTGTGATCGAGACCCGGAGTTCACAGTCCCATCCTTCTATGTCCATGAATCACTCGTTGCAAGGACAGATATCAGACCAAAGCAAGCCTCTACTTTCTAATTGGACCAAGAATGTGTCCGATAGTTTCCCAAGTCCCAAGCAGCCCAGGCGCGAGCCTAGGAAACGCTATGGGTGTCATGAAAGATACTACCTGGGGCACATTAGTAGCTATGAAAGCATAGGAAGACGTGGCAGAAGAGGAACCTGAGATTCTAGAGTAAGAAGTTGCTAAGGAAGGTGAAGGAGTCATGAAAATGTTATTGAATCTCTCTTTCCTAGCAAATCACACACCATACCTTGCAGCTAAAGGGTACCATCAAGAAACATCACCTGATGATGCTTATGGATACCAGAAGCATGCACAACTTCTTGGACACACGAGTGGCCCAAGAAATGAAGTGCGATGCAACTCCAATGGTTATGATGACTATGATCATGCCCAATGGGAATCGCTCATTAATCATCAAAAGTGCCCTAGATTCAATTGGAAGATACATTGACAAGCCTTCATGGGCGAGCTACGAGTGCTTATATTAGGTGTGTATTTTTTATTTTTTATTTTTTTTGTGAAGTGACATGGTACTGGGAGTTGATTGGCTCAAGAACGATGGTCCGGCTACTTTTGACTTAGCTGCTATAAAATTTTCTTATTACAAGGACGGGAGCTAGTACAACTGCAAGGGATGGTTAAGACACCTTTCAATCAATCTCGAGAAAAACTTAAGAAAGTTCTTCAATAAGGTGGGAACTCTAGTTAGGCACTTGTTCACAGCGAAGACAATAGTGTAACATGGTGTTCATCCCTTAATCTAGCATTTGTTGGGTGCGTACAAAGATGTTTTTGCTATGCTCTCATCCTTGCATTCAAAGAGGGCAATGACCAGTCTATTTGTTTAGTCCCTAATGCCAAATTCGTCAACATTCACCCTTATCGCTACCCGCTCCACCATGAAGAGGAGGTTGAAGGCAGGTCCATGAAACACTTGAATGCAAGCTATAGTATGTCTACCTCGTCCAATCTACTCTAAGTCTAAGAAGGATAAAACCATTTAGTTGTGTGCCAACTATAGGCAATTAAATGCCATAATAGTCAAGGATAAATTTCCCATTCCATGGTCAACCAACTCTTGGATGAGTTAAACAGGGCGATTATATTTTCAAGATTGACTTGTGGGTGAGCTATCATCATATACGAGTCTATTTTGGTGAATATAAACTATTTTTCGCACACATCATGGCAACTTTGAGTTCAAGGTAATGCCAATCAGCCTTACCAATGACCCGAGCACCTTTCAAGCCTGATGAACGATGTTTTCTCGCACCGATTGCAAAATTTCATTACGGTATTCTTTGACAACATCCCTGTCTATAGCCCATCCATTACCTCCCACTTGACGCATCTCCATGCCACCCTTGATGTCTTCCGCGAGCATATGTTGTATGCCAAGAGGAGCAAATGCTCATTTGATCAGGACAAGATTGAATCTTTGGCACATGTGGTATCTATGTCCTTGTATAGTTCACCTGACTCATCTAGGTGATATCTATGTGCTATATTCTTTAACTTCCTATTTTTGCTGGAATGCTGAGGATTTTTAGAAATACTTGATGGGTTTTCTCCAATCTTTAGCTTGTTCTAAAGAAGTTGATTCTAACTTGAGACACTTGAGAGTTGCAACTTGCTTATCTGAGTTTCCACGTTCAATGGTCATAGACTTAGCCATCAAAAGATCATCTCAAGGCCTTAGCCCTAACAACCATGGATTCCTAAAACCAAGTCCTTGGCAATTTGTACCCAAAAAGCCAATTAGACAAGGTCATTTGTCACCTTATTCTCAACCCAAAGAATGGACTTGATTTTTACCTTACTAAACCTACTGAACAGGTCTTGATCTGTTGAGAGAGAGTTGTTTAAAGTATTACTCAAACAATGGAATTCACCAATCACTTGGTGGATCATGAAATGTGAACCATTGCTAATCTCAATACTAGTGACTCCCATCTCGAGAAGCGTCTCAAGCTTGGTGACTTATGCTTCATACTACGGTGACTACCACTCTAGTGCTGGTTTTGGCCTTTTAACCATCGAAATATAACCTTCATGGTGTAATCCCAATCACCAAAGCATCCTCAAAGGAGCTTTCTTCACTCAAGTTAGGACGGTTAGCCAAGAGATTAGCCAACGCTTGGCCCTTTATCAAATTCTAAAACACATACAATAATACAGTCCACTTATTGGCCCTTCCTCTAATCAGCAATCTATCTACCATGTATTTATGATATCCGTTAGGGCATTTAGATAATCATAAATGCAAGAAATTTATGCCTCAACTTAACAAATGCAAAGTATAAGATAGATAGAACTTTTCAATGGAAGTGTATTTTGTTTCACAATCATTAAGACAGCAACTCAAAAGTAAACACAGCTTGTTCATTTTCTTACTCACTGTCTTATACTAATAATAGCCTATAGATTCAGCAGAGGCTGATACATCCTGCTCGGGCGGAATAAAAAATTGTGGCCTAGTCAAGTACTCCTCAATGGCCTTGAAAGTCGTTTTATGCTACTCTTCCAACTTAAAGTCCTTAGACTTCAATTTCAAAATTGGTGATGGTCTTTCCACAAAATTTGAGATAAAACGCCTTAGGAAACTAATTTGCTCTAGGAATCTTTGTAGTTCCCTTCTATTAGAGGGAAGCTTGGCTTCTTGGGTTAATTTATTGTTGTTTAATCTACCTCGATCCCCCATTTGTGTACTAAAAAGCCCAAGAAATTTCCAGCTCAGGCTCGGAAAGCACATTTCAGAGGGTTTTGAGGTTATGATCTCATTCGCAAGAATGCGTTTCTCAAGTCATTAGATTCTTGACTTGGGTCTTTGACGTAACCACTATATCGTCAATGTAGACTTCCATTGACTTGCCAATCAAATCATGAAAAATCACTTCCATTGAAAACGTCCCAATTGACCCTGGGCACCGAAATGAGGTCTAATGGGTATCTGTCGAGGCAATCATTACCTAATAGTATCCACAATATCCATTAAAACAACAATACCTCAAGCCTCGAAGTTGGATCGATTAAATCGTCACAACAGCCATGGGTACTCAATCTTAAGCATGGCCTCATTTAGGACCCTAAAGTTGATACAAATCCCAATCTTTGCCATTTTTCTTAATTGCTAGTATGATATTTGCTTGCCACCTAACATAACTGGCAATTCGAATGAACCTGGCATCTCTATGGTGTTCTCGGCAAAGATGTCATTAACTCAAGGAGCAAGTTAATAAAATCCCTACTCCACTCATCAGAGATTAACCCACTAATGAAAGTAAGTCTCAGTTCATCCATAGTTTGCAGCCTGACCTTAATTAGTGACTCCTGAACCTGGGCTTTCATATCATCCATCTTAGTTGATGTCACTCTCAAGTCTGCCAACAACATCTCCTCCTCATGGATGGTTTAGACTTGAAAACCATATTGGAGTGAATGTGGTTGATCTGCCCAAAGTTTATCTTCAGCCTGCAAAGCCGTTGGCTTTGCTATTACCGAGGAAGCAGCCCATTAGGCCTAGTGTTTGTTTCCCTCCATTAGGCATATTAGGTGCATGCGATGTCTCCCTAGCTCATAAGGGCTCTCATGAAATTCCATATATCAGAGTCAAGGGACTCGACCTCTATCTAGTCTGCTTTGACCTTTCATGGTGGTACCCCTGAGATGGCCATGCTACCATTTGGTTAGACATCGTCTACTGCTGGTTCAGAGTGGTCGACCCAGTAACTCGCATGGTACCAACCCCATCCTCATAGCACTTCACCTCCAGGAAGATAGAGCCAGCCATAAATGGCTTGTCATCTGCCACAACAACCTCATATTTGTCATTGACCAAGCAATTCCATAACTGGTGCATAGGGTACAAGATATAATAGTTGGCATGTAGCAAATCTCTCCAACACAAAGCACTATAGCTCAAGGGTGTATCCACGACGAATAAAGTACCTACTCAAATTGTTGATTGTTAACTCAATTAGGATGATTCCCTCAAAATCGATATAGGTTACCTAGCAACCATACGCGGCCATGTTTGAAGTTGTCAATTCATCCCAAGACCTAGCAATGACTCCCAGTATGTAGGAAGGCAAAATGTTAATGGTTGCACCATTGTCCACCAGAACCAATTCAATAAGATACCATCAAATATGCCCTTAATATACATCAGTTTGATGTGCTTGTTAGGTATTAATGGTGCATCAAACATCATCTTCACCACATTCAGGGGTCAGTGGCTACCTTGGAGATACTAACATTAGAATCAGAAGGTAAGTAATCGAAATTACCTTCGATGGTGACCACTACTTCTAATACCTTCTCCACGTGGGTCATCTCACCAAGTGCCTCAATGTCCCCTTCAAGCCTAGTCTGCTCGATTCATGCTTTGAACTCAGCCAACAAGAGTAGGCTATTCTCACGTTTTCTTAATTGGATCCGAGAATAGTGTGATCTCATTTACGCCTTGAGGGTTGTAGTCCTCAAGATCAAAAGGACTATAGTCCTCTTCGTCATAGTCACCCTCTTTCCCAAGTTAGGAATCGTGGAAGAACCTTTCAGACCAATAATCCTCTCCGTCACCAAAGAACATGTTGGCCTATCTTTCATGCCTCCTATGTTCCTTCCTTCTTAGACTATCAGCTGGTGGAGCATCTCCACCCTTTCCCCCTTCTAGACCGTCAAGGTCCTTGGGCTTAAGGCTAATTTCTATGCCAAAGGCTGAGTTATGGCTCTCTTGGAGCACTAGTCACTAGCTACTTGTCTAGTTGGCCACACCTTTTTATTGCCTTCTTTCTCAACAACTTCCTTTTTATGAGTTCTAGTCAGCTTGACTCCCAAAACCGCCTAACTCAGTACTTGTTTGGTCAATATTTTGGCTTGTCTAGTACCTTCTCTAGACGTTGCGAACGCGGATGCTAGTAGGCTGGTTTCCTTCGACCAATGGGACCGTGACTACATTGGAACCCGTGACATAGTATTTTGGGTTCTTCCCCGTCCTCATTATCGGCCTCGTCTTCGAAGAGTCTTCCCTTGTCTGCTTAAAGAACAAGGGCTCCTTTACGAGCAGCTTAAGCTTCCACATCTCATGTAACAAATGATAGCTCCAACTTCAACACATGGTATTGGCCAGGTTTTTCAGCATTTTGGTGATAGTTTTCTTGGTGAAAAAAATTCTCTACAAACCTTCATCGAAGCAAAAACCCATGGCTACATGCTTCGAACAATCGAGCTTAATAATCTCTCTCTCATGCTACCTAGAGGGAAAATTCTTAAAGACAGAACAGTCACGTGTGAGGTGTTCTTCGGTCATATGCCATTTATAAAGCAGGTCCTGGATCTTCATATTGCTCCTAGAGATTTTCAAAGTCCCTCGCCAATTAGCCGTTCCACAGGCAATTAGTTGCTCTAATTCTTGGTATGTCCAAAGTTCCCATCGTATTCTAGCAAAAGAGCATCTCATTAGTTTGGACATGAGTATGGACCTCGAGCCTAATGGCTTCTATTACATTAACCTAGACCAGATTCGAGAAAGGGTCTTTATCAACCACCATTTAGTCTCAATCAGGAAAGGATTCAAACCCCATCGCCCTTCAACTGTCCCATTAGCTCTTGTGGGAGAGGCCCAGCCAAAACATGAATACAGAAAATCAAAAGGTTAGGGGATAATGCATCCACCTACCTAAGTCTCCTGTTAGGCTTGATAAAACCAAAGGGGGCGTCCATGATAAGGATCAAGAAAGTGGCCGAGGTGAAACATTGCATGATCCATCCTACCTAGGTGCTAGAAAATCCCATTTTAATCATGATTGCTTTAACAAATTCTTATTCTATTATGTCATATGCCTTTTCTATATCTAGCATGAATGCAAACCAACTCGATTTCCCTTGGTTGCGGTGAAAAGTACTTAAATTTCATGAATAGTCAAAATGCTATCACGATGGCCCTATCCGGGAACAAAAGCACCTTGGTAAGGGGATATCACCCTAGTGAAGACCAATTTAAGTCTATTGGCTAGCACCTTAGTAATGATCTTATATATCACATTGTACAGATTAATTAGTCTTAAGGGGGCTAATGCTCCTTAGTAAGCATGTTAACCTTCGGGATCAGCGTCACACAGGTTTGATTAACTTCGCAAAGCAGCTTTCCATCTCTTAGATAGGATTTGACCGCCTCCACCACATCATTGCCAATAATGTCCTAGATCTTTTAAAAAAAGAAGGCTCAAAAAGAATAAAAACTAGGAGCTTTATCCAAGTTCATTTGAAACACAGCATTTCTAACCTCCTATAAACTAATCTCCTTCTTAAGGTCAACATTTCCCCTCTCCTTGATACAACTTCGAATCTAGTCAAGAGATCTCAAGAGCAATGAATGATGGGACGACCTAAATCTTCTAGAGAAGTCCTAGATGAAGAGATAAGCAATCTTTACTTGATCCAACTCCCAGGTTCCCACATCATTCTAAAGTTCCAATATAGAGTGTTTTTTCCCTTCTGGTTAAGGCCGTCAAATGAAAAAATTTTGGAATTCCTCTTCCCCTTGACCAACTATTCTTTCTTATAGTAGTCCGTCCAACATTTATGTCTGAAAAGGAGCGTCATTTCCCCTTAGAGAGTCGGCCTCTTCATTTTCTCAAGCATGACTTTATTAAACAGGTCATATTCAAGATCCCTTTGAACACTTTCCATTTTGATTTCGTTCTTTTCCAAGTTTACAAACAAATTTCCCTAATTATTTATTTACCAGACTTTGATTTCTTCTTCAATCAATTTCAATTTGCAGGTCACACTAAAAAGTTCCGAACTCTGAATATTCATTCTCCAAACCTTTTGAATAATGCTTTTAATTTGGTTACTATATCCACAACCTTCTAAATCCCCTAGGAGGCACCAAGGCCGGTGAAACGATGCTGATAGCTCGATGACATAATCCCAGAAGACCTTATCTTCTTTGCAATCCGGGGCATGCACCGCTAACAAGGTAACCCCCGCCCCTGCAAACATGGATGACGGTTTGAGCACAAGCCAAGTGGTCATGTCCATATTTTTGGCACAACTTATTCACTCGCTCACTTTTTAAAAGAGTTGAAGAGCAATTACCACACCCAGAATTAAAGATGTGATGGTATTTACTTCCTCATTGGCCTCCAGCCACCCAAGACCTCTAATATTCCAACATAAAACCTTCATTAATAAAGGAAAATTTGATAATCAATCTTCAAGTAACTCAAAGTTATCAACAAACATACATCCTTCACGCCCCAACAAGGCAGTACATACAAGAGCTCCATGGAGCTCATTCCAAATAATACCAAACAAAATAATACACACACATATACACTGAACCCAATTCGCAAGGGGAAGCTAATAGCCTAATGTCCCGGGCCAAGAGCAAACCCCGACCATTGTATAGATCCTTTAAGGCAAACACCCATATTCCAACCATGGAACAATCAAGTCTTTCCTAACAAGCCACCTAATTAGCCTTGGTTTTTCTTTGATCCTCTCTATTCCTTTGCACCCTCTCGGTATTCCAGGCTGCAGTCACCCAACCAAAAGCCACATGCAAACAAGAGCCCATTTGAAAACCTACATCTAAGTGAACAAGGTTGCTAAGGAGGCACATAGTAGGCCTATGATAGGGGTATTCCTCCCTCCTAATTGCTCCACGATGAGCAAAGAAAGCTTGAAAATTCCAAGTTGATCTTTCTAGGGGTATTAGAGGGGAAATCATTGAGAAAAAGGGTAGAGAACATACCTGGGCTCATGGAAAGCCACATGTAAAGACCATCAACCTTATTCGGCAGCAGAAAACTTCGATTTCAACTTGGCAGGTTCCATCTTATCCCATTGGAGAACAAATCTCATGGATTTTATTTTTCAAGCACTTGATTTTGCCTGTTACCAAAAGCTTTTCGATCTTCCACTTAGACACACTTGGACGACTACTACACCCTCTTTTGCCCAAATCCATAGCCATTTTAAGTCAAAACATAAAGGGATTTCATCCTTCACCGCAATCTCGAACATTTGCACTAGTTCCTTACCCAATCAGCTCCCTTGTGAATTTTGGAGCTTGGATGTTGGATGGGCTGTAATTCTTCATCTTCCTTGCTTTTACCCCAACAATTTTAAACTTGCTTCCTTGTTTTTACCCCAACAATTTTAAACTTGCTTCCTATTAGCCTTGCATCTTACTTCCACCTTCAGTAACCTCCAATTTTTGCAAGTAATTCACCCAAACACCTTCGAACCCTGACAAGAAGTATTGCCATCATACAATGTTTATTGGAGAATGATCAAAATATCAGAAAATCTCTAAGTCAGCCAGTGGAGCTCAATCGCACTTGAAATATTCATGATCCTTGCATTTACACTCACAGTCACTCCTCCAATCTGCATCCCATGGCTTCGATTGTTGTGAGCCTCGTCTTCCAGCTGAAGAGAATGGACTAATTTGGGTTCAATTTTTGCATTTTTTTTTTGAGGGCAAACTCAGATTTTCTTGAAATTTTTTTCTTTTCATTTTTTCCTCTCTTTACACCTAGAGAGAGAAGCTGTCGTTCCTAAATGGTACTGATTGATCAGGAAAGAACCCCAAAAATTCTTTTGAATAGGAAAATGTTAGTGAAAGAGAATGAAGTTCGAGCCAAAAATGCACAAGCTCAAGCATCAAAACAAACCAAAGTGACCAACCTGATGACTCCATTCCAAACCCGAGATGACTCAAATCAAAAAATTGAAACGGTTCAACATGAATGTGATGTAACCAAGCTGAGCCCAAAGTCGAAATGACCCGACTAAATTGGCCCGAAACCTAACATGACCTAAATCTGACGCATCTCACCCTCGGCCTAAATTTGACCTAGCCCAAGATAACTCCAAATTTGACCTACACTGAGATAACCTGAAATTTGAAATGATGCAACTCATTTGACCCAAAACTAAGATGCTCAAGCTTCAAACGACCTAAATCAACTCAAACCTGATCTATTCTAGCGTGAATCCTAAAAAGATCTAACCCGATTAACTAAAAATTCGAAGTGACTTGAACATCAAATGATCCAACGCAACTTAAACTCGATTAACTCGAACCCAAAGTAATTTGACTTAACCAAAAGCTGAGCCTAGTTGATTCAAAACTTGAAATGTTCCAACTCTAATGACCAAAAACCCGTGATGACTCGAATAATTATACAATTATAATTCTGACATCTAATTTCCTTTGATTAACCAATTAATAGAATTTCAAATCCATCAAAATTCCAATTCCACTAGTATTGGAATTGGAATTGCAGTCCTACAGTCCAATTTCGATTCCATGTGCCAAACAAAGCGTGAGTCTGTTTTCACTACCCAGTTTTGATTTCTTGATGATATTAAAGACAGAAAAGAATACCAACAGCCCCAGATTTAGTAACACCATTTGCGCGCTCATGCAACTGCAAAATTTTTGGTACCCAACAACTGCAGAAGGGAACCAACATAACCAATTTCTTTCAGCATACCAACCAGAAACCTCGGGGACCCTAAAAGGTCTTTGCTCAACAATAAAACTGCCATTATTATAACTAGCCTGGTAATCATTGCAGGACAATAATGTAAAGTCATATTTATGCTGCTATGACATGCACAGATACTACGAATAAGGCAGCTCACCATTGTTTCTTACCCCTTTTCTTCCTTTTACTGCTGCTACTGCCACTGTTGACACTGCTCTTGGACCCAGGTTTGGTGTTCGGTTGGGGCGACTCGCTTGAAGAATTGCCAGCAAAGTTCTCGAACATGTTCGAGTTCATTACATTATGGAACCACTCAAAGAACTCTTCCTCCGTCATGTTCTCGTCCATACCGGATGCTGCTGGACCTCCTCGTGATGATGTCCCCTTACCAAAGGCATGCTTAGTTATGCTTGTGTTGACATGGAAACTTGGTTTATGGGAGTTGGCAGGACATCTCATTCCCTACAAATATAATGAACAAATAAAGAACCGGAGGAATTCCAACTGTAAGGTAAATGTGTTCTAAACCATGTTTGAAATATAACTGACTTCCCCAACTCAAAATTTTCAAATAACAACCGTTAATCCTGTTCAAAGTTCTTTTGACTCTATCAACAGTCAATATCTCACACGCCAGTTTGATTAATAGAACTTCCATATGAAAACACATGATGTAATTTTGTTAACTTCTTGCTGACTTAGGGCCTGTTTGGCCAAGTTGTGGAAAATAAAATAAAATTCCAGAAACACTTTTCGTGGAAACATTTTTGTAAAAAGCGCTTTTAATAGGGGTATTTTTGCCTCAAAATTTTTTAGTTTTTACTTATGCTTCTACTATAAAAAAGAAGCATTATTTTTCTTCTTCTACTTCTATTTAAAACATTTTTCTTTCCAGGACAAACACCATCAAATCCTAAAAAAAGTGTCTATTTCGCCCCCGCCGGAAGAGGGGGGGGGGGGGGCGGACTTCTCTGGAAAGAAGTTTGGTTAGACAAACCCTTAATAAAAGTTGAATGGAACTTCAATGAGGTCCAATTAACAAAAACTGATAGTTGGTCTGTGCTTGATGAAATTGAAAGTTAGAGGATCAAGGTACTTTAAAACACTATTAAAAAAGGCTATCATGCATGTATCCACTTCTTATTTTCAAGTTCAAGTATCAAAGAGCACAAGGCAGGATGTGTAAGATAGTTAGTGTTACACATGGATAACAACAGGGTGCTAGTATAAACACCAACATACCTGACAAATGTACCATTCAGTAGCATTGTATATTTTTCCATCAGCACAAACGTAAGCAGCAGGGGCCTCAACCTGGAAGGCGACATTGCAAACTTAAGAAAACCAAATCTTGAAAGCGTGTATCATGAACAAATTGTGGTTTCTTCCACACATGAAACAACAAAATTAACGCTTCGTTTGGTTAGAAAGGTCTCCCGCACCCTAGGCCAGTTATTTACTTCCATGAATTAGTAGCAAAGATGATTTTTTTTTTTTTTTTTTCCTTTTTTTGATCATGCAGCAAAGATGGCTTGAAAAGAACTTTCCTCCATGAGGATGAAACCAACGTCCTCTTAAGGAAAGAGCACATTTACTTTCGTGATTCCTCCAAACCCCACGTAAAACCACAAACCTTCACCATCCCAGCTTCACATCAAATGTGCTAGAAATCATCCCCCGACAAAATTGAAATTTATTTCAAGGAAAAAAGTTATTTGTGGTTAAAAGTTTTCCTTACTATTTTGGAAAATTTGGAAAACAGTTTCATAATTTTCCACCGTTGTGTTCCTTACAAGTTTGTTCATGATCCCTCTCACTCCCAGCTTTCCTCTCTCTCTCTCTTTTTCCTCATTCCACCCTTTCTCTCTCTCACGTTGTCACGCCTTTGCCATCAATTCTGACCTCCGACCCACAACCCACCTTTCAAGGCCGAAGACACATGAGAGGATTATGTGAGTTATTTAATGACACTCACCTTTGCAGAATGAAATAGAGCGTGCTTTTTGCGTACTTAAGTCTAAGTTCCCCATTTTTAAAAGCGAAGCTCATTGAGAGGAGTTCGTTTGGCTTTATAACAAATCATCCACTAAGGTGACAAAAGATAATGCCAACATTGTGTGACTAAATGACAAAACAAATACATTATTCACTTCGTACAGTAGAGAAGGTGCGGGGGTTTGTAATGAGAATGATATTGTCGTTGTGTAAAACGGCATAAAGGTAAATATGTCCCAATAATGCAAAAGTTAGCATGTTGTATGCATAGGTAATATTTGTATTATACAACAATGAATTACTCTTTTTCTTTGTGTGTGATTCAGTAGTACGAGTAGGTGGTCCACACTTTAGAATTGTAGATCAAAGTGATACTTGTACTTAAACCCAGTGATATAATTGTTCAAACCAGTTTCGAGTCGTATTATTAGATTTTCGAATTTACGGGCATTACTTATGTATCATTCTCAATTTTTAGAATACTAGAGAAGTGGGATCACTTGAATGCATTTCCAATTTTTTATATTAGAAAATTGTAACCATTTTCCACTCTTAAACATGTATTCCAAATGGAAAATGGAAAATGAAAAAGGAAAACTGGAGATGAAAAGGAAAACTAAACATGGAAAAGGACAATTGTTTTTTGTTACCAAACAGCCCCATAATATCCTCCCTCCAACCAAGGGAGCCTAAATTCACAAAACCAAGCTTTGCAAGAAGATTTAACAAGTATTCAACCTCTAAATGAAGTTATGTACAATTAAACGAAAAATAAGCAGAATCGACAAGAGCGTCGTTACAACCCCATAACACGCCCAGAATTGAATTATAATACCTTCTGAAGTATCCCGAAAAGGAAAGGCTGGGAAGATTGTTCAACCCATCCATCCCCATCTCTAGCAAGATGAAAATCCTTACAATCCTACGTTGAATAAAGTAATTGTGTTAGAAAAGAAACATGCTTGCACATACAAAGCTAGACAATGTACTGTGCTCAACAGATTTTGATACATCCTAGCTTAAGGACTAACCTGGCACCATCTTGCCCTGGATTTTGATTTCTTCGTTTGAACCCATATGTGAAAACCACCACATTTCTTGCAAGCAATTCGTCTCGATTCTCCAACAAGATCCTCAGCATTAGCCTCTGACCGAGCAAATCCATAAGGGAAGAAACCATGCCGTCCATTCTGGAAAATCAGAAGCAATTAAAAAGATCAAGGTATTAGTAACGTGTATTCTGTATTTCATTTTGCATTTAACAAATTTAAAAAAACATGAACATTCCCGGTTACTAATTTAGGTGCCAAAGGCCTTGGTCTAGTGGTTAAACTACTACGTTTGAGATACTAGAACAAGAGGTCCTAGGTTAAATCCTCCAACCACCTTCTAATTTAGGAAGTATATAGCACACATAACCAAAGGTTTACGAAGTTCTGATATAATTTTTCTCGCTTCTAACAGTTGTACTCAAGTAAAAATAAATTCTGCAAAAAATGAATAGGATCTTACCCGCTAAGGGCTCAGCCAAGAAAGCGCTAAAATCCCAATTTGAAATGGTTTGAGTAGCCAGTGGTCAAATAAAGGCCTATGTTACCTAACGGATTTTGAGTTGGTTACACAACTAACACTTTCAAATGGCTATTTTATTTGCTAAATGATACTAACGTGTTGTACCATTAAGAACTGTTAAAAGATGTAATAAATTAGCGCTTAATAGCATCTTATTTTTCCTAAAAGAACCAACACGACCTGTCACATATTGTATGCAACACTCCATTTCTGTAACACTGTAACCCTGACCACAAACCATCATATGATTGCAGGGAGCCAACCCAACACAACCCAACAAGGTAACAGAGGACCTTGCATGCCTTAAAGATATAGGGCTGGAGCTTATTACAGAAGTCTGGATCCCGAGCTCAAGCCCAAGCTTGAAAGCCTATATACCCTAAACGCGCAGCTGTGGATACTTTATGGAAAGATGAATTTTAAGTTAAACTATAGCTAATGACCCTAAAAACCATCAAGCAGTGCAAAGCATAGAGCAAGAAAAAAAATTACATGAGTCGTTAAGCAACAATTACATATCAATACCTAAAATATCAGCATAACACACCTCTATATTGGCAGAGGGGAGCTGCCAAAAGCAAAACTGAATACAAAATTCAAGAATAGGCACGCAAATGGATATATTTGACCTTTTGAGAAGCACTCTGAAACTGACGAAAATAATTTAGCAGCTCCTCCCTCCTTAATTCATCATCATATGCTTTCCGCTTCAACGAATCAAGCAAAACCTATAGGAAAAGACTTATCATACAGTCAAACTGAGAACAAGCATGAGTAAGAAAAATAGATAAGAGCACGAGAAACATTCAAAAATTTTTTACCTCATACGCATTCTGAAGTTTCTTAAAAGCCTCTGCAGCCTTTTCGTTACCCATGTTTTTATCAGGATGGACAAGCATTGCCTGAAAAAAACAGAAGACATGTCAATCTTAGAAACACGCCAAAATAAATACAATGACCAAATGTATATGAACTTCTATTCATCCAAGGAAGTATTTAATAGGCCTCTATTTAATAGAAGTATCATAGACAGCAAACTACAGTAGCAACCCACCGGATATAATGTTTAAGTTACTGGAAACAATTATCACCTCATGCAAAGTCAAGATACTCATTTTTTTTCCTTTGGATTAATTGTACATATTATCTATACAAATTAAGACTCACGCAACATCAAAATATCAAAGAAACTGTTATGCAACCATACCTTGATCTCCCAGCAAACCAGTGTGCAGGAGGATATTTTGAACTCAAAAGGAAGAGAAAAACCGACTGGAACATCCCAACTTTACAGTGACTCACAATGATAAGATTCAAAGAAACAATAAAAAGGAACTATACCTTTTTTCTGTATTCTTTCTTCAGTATGGAAACATCAACCTGCTGATAACGGGACAAACCCAATGCACCATAGTGATCTGTACAGTTCAACAACCGAACAACTTCATCTTCAGAAGTAATCTCAGAATCAACCCCACTGGTGGAGGCAAGTCCTGCACTACGATCTGCTGATTGCCCTGAACCACTTTCAGAGCACGAAAAATGTGCCTCACTTGTGAAGCAGCCATGCTGCTCCTCCATCCCAGCTGTTTGTTGAGACGCTGTACTTCTTTGTTCATCCATGCTACTTTTTAAGAAGTATACCAAGACATCACTGGAAATAAATGACAAATTCATGCACGAAACCACACCAAGCCATCCAACATACGTCCAGGCACAATATACTGAATATGAAGTAGTGATTAATAGAGCAACACGTTCATGGCTGAAGGCAAACGCAAGCCCTGCATTTTGTACGACAAACATGGTAACAAGTTTTTCAAATTTCCATACAAATGGATATATAAGCGGCCACTAACTAAGAACACAAAAGGTCAAGACTCACCTCCAAGCAGAATGAAAAGTGTTGTTGTCCAAAAACTTCCGTAAAGCCATAGAAAAACAGTTCCCAATATTGCAACTGCTAGAAGTGCGACAATGAAACCCATAAAAAATGCAATGACAGCAGCAACAACCTGTATTTACAGAATGTTATCAGTGAGAAAGGAATAGCAATAAACTTATTGATGTAAATCGTCAAATTGCTGGAAGGGAATAGGGGAAGGATTCAATAACCTTCCTTAATTCTTATTGCTCAAGTAAGGGAAGAACAAGGGAAATAAGTATTCAATCTTAATTCTCACCTAGAGAATAAAAGAAACAAAAGAAACAATTCAAATTTAATCAAAATCAAAAGCTTTCTAACAAATAAACCATAAGGCCTATTTATATAGGCAACTAAACAAATACTAATTCTAAAATAAGTCAAAAATCCAAACTAAACCTAGTATAACTCAAAGATTCAGACTAATTCTAAGATAACTCAAAAAACCTAAAAATAATACAACAACAAACCCAGTGCCTCAAGGGCTCCCGCAAAAGCGGGGTCTGGGGAGGGTTGATATACGCAGCCTTCCCCCTTCAGGGTATGAAGCTGAAGAGAGGCTGTTTCCGAGGACCCCCAACCTGATTATGTCATCTTCATGTCATGTTGACATGTGAGCAAAAGGGTATCAAAACATAAGAGTAAGCTATAGCATAAAACGAGCAATACAAAACATAACGCCCCAATTAAAGACCCTAATTAATTCCGCCACTGGTTGTGTGCTTAAAACGACCTAAATCTCCTTTCTCTCAGCCCTAATGCGATTCCAACCAATATCGGGTCCAGTTTTCTTCTTTTCTCGTCCCGATCCGGTTATTTTCGTCCTTATTTGCATCATTCTCACCCACTTGAACAAAATTTGTCTTCAAATTCAGCGCTTAGTCTTGAAGGTGGTTGGCGATGACAATGGAGAAAATCCAAGGGATCTAATTTGGGTCATGATAGAGCACTCCGATGTGGGCTTGTATTAGTTGGTGCTCATGATTGGGGTGGTTAAGTGGATAATATTTTTTGGTGCAGCTAATGTTGCCGATTTTGGCTGGGACGACGGTGTCGTGTGGATAATAGGCAAGGTTGGTGTTGGTACGATTATCAGTGGTGGTGGGGGTAGGATCTCAATATCCTCATGTATCTCCTCGTCATAGATGGGCTCATCAAAGATTGATGGAGAAGAAAAGTCATGACTGGGTTCACCATCCATTTCGATCAGTGGGAGAAACGGACTAGGTGGACTAGGTTTGGTCAGTGATGGTTCATTGGTGGCAGGTAAGGTCAATGGAATTGGTGGGTGGACTGTGAAACTTGACGGTGGTGTGGAAGGTGTCTTTGTTTGTGAGGCTCAAAAAGGCCGTCGTGGTGCTGCCACTCGGGTTGAGTAGGTGGCAAAACGATGACTCACAAATTTTAATGATGGTCAAGGTGGTAAGATCTTGTAGGACAGTCAGCGATGATCTAGCAAGTCGCACACATCCACTGCCAAGGCTATCATGTTCTGCATCAATCGCTCTTCCCTCTCCTCAAGCTACTTAAACCTCTCATTGTGAGTCTGAGATCCATTGTTCACCCCCTCGGTGGCATGACTCAGGAACGTGCCTTCGCTCTAAGACCAACTTATGTAAATCGGTTTAAAGATCCGACTTGCAGCCTCAAACCTCGATGACACGTGGTGAGGAGGAATAGGGTGCCTCTAACCCCTTGATTGTACCAAACAATGCCGAATTAAGAGAGATCCGCTAAAACTCGTTGATTCTATGAATACCCGAGCAATAACCTATAGAGGAGCTAGGTAATTTTATTGAACTCTTTCAAAATAAAATTACAAGATCAACTCAAAACATAAACTCATCAAATTATTTTAATTAATTAAAAGCTCTTTAACAAATAAACCATAAGGCCTATTTATAGGCAACTAAACAAATATTAATTCTAATATAATTCAAAAATCCAAATAATATAACTCAAAAACCCTAAAAATAATAATAAAATAAATAAAGACAAGGATGGCTGCAAACCCTAGTACTTGACTAAGAAATTAAGCAAAAACCCTAATTAAAGACCCTAAATAATTCCTCCACTGGTTGCATGCTTAAGACGACCCAAATCTCCTTTCTCTCATACCTAATGCGATTCCAACCAATATCAGGCCCAGTTTCCTTCTTTTCTCGTCCTGATTGGGTTATCTTCATCCTCATTTGCATCACTTATAAGCTAAATATGGGTAGAATATACTAGAGATCGCCAAGTTTAAAATATAGGAAGGGACTGCGACCAGACTCTCTAGGGCAATTTTGTTTGCAAAACAGAGAGGATGAGAAATTATGAGACAAGTTCCTTTTTTACACGCAAAAGAAAAGATTTTCATCAAAGCCAAGATGCATCACATTAACAATCAGAGGGCCATGACTTTAGTTGTTTCGCATACTGGGAATTACTTTTTCCCCAATGGTAAGAGAAGTGAGGTCAGAATTTTTATGTTAACAATAGTGCAAACATATGTAAAACCTGTATAAATTTATGGAAATAAAAGCCTATGACTTCTTGGAAAACAGTTTGAAGCCTGAGCATATATTTATTAAAATATGAGAAAACTCAGCCTTGACTGTTAGATCTTAGCAATCTAACCTATTGCTAAGTTAAAAATCCATTAAGTGACCTTGCTCCTACAACTGCACACACTAAACAAAGTGCACGTAAACAAATATATTGTTTGTTTACAACAAAATAACTTAAGTGGGTTTTAATCTCGACCGTGACATAGATTTCTCATTGCTCGCCAACAGAATTTCCTCATTTGACATGTATGTATCTATGTATACAAGTAACAGAACAGATCCTAATGTCGGAGGGCAGAAAGCTACACATACTGCATCTAAATATTCTCTCCTCTTTAGACCTTTATGAGGCAGTACAGAATTTTCCTTATCATGGGCCAAAATGATTTTTTTTTTTTTTTTGGGGGGGGGGGGGGGGGGGGCGCCCAAAAACAAAAAAACTAAATAAATGATGTTTCTAGACTCCAAAGTACTATGTGCCAGAATAATTCTTGCTAATTTATTTCATGCAGGATTTGAAAAACCACATCTTCCAATCATGTTTAGTCGTCAAAGAACATACAGTTAGAGGCGAACCAAGTTGAAACAGAAATTGTCCAACCCAAGTGAAATCTATTACAACCTTTTTGTGAAATATTATTGGCAAAAGCCATAACTTAGAGTGCTACAGAAGAAATTGTATCTTGGTGACATATCATTAGTTATGCCATTTAGGGTATGTGACATTGATCAATCTTACTATTCCAAATGGAGAGTCCAGTCAATATGGTATATATACATTTTGCATCACATGCAATTTACATTATCAAGCCTGGACAATAACTGAGTGCATGAACAAGATGAAAAAAGAAAGATGCAAAGGAGTACTGGTAATTTTTTCCCCTCTATAGATGCAATTACCCTGGCAATTAGTTAGTGATCAGCCTTTCAAATTTATCATAGAGCAGAAGCGCTATTCAACTTCAACACATTGTTCTTGAACTCCTGGAAGAAACCCAACATCAAATGCTATGTGATATCAGATCAATGGATTCTTAATTATAATGAGGGGCGGAGAGGTGTCCAAATTTTATATAAAAATCAGTCTCATTTTGCAAAGACAACAAGATAGTATTTTCACTCACCCCACATCAAGCCATTACAAATTACGCAAATTTCTTATTAGTTCACTTGCACCACCACAACAACAATAACAAATCCAGTGCCTCAAAGGCGCCCACTAATGCAGGGTCGGGGGGGCAGAGGGCGAGGATCCCTAACCTAAAAAGCAAAACGACATACTAGCATAATAACAACACCACAGAAGGAGTATAAAGCATAAAGAAGCAAAAGTAGCAGTGAGCAAACAATAAGCAATAAAGCATCAAGCAAGAAGCAACATAGCCCAAAGCAAAAGGCAACAAGCAGTAAGGTGCCAATAAGCCTAGGGAACCTAAGACTAGCATAGTTATGTTCCTCTCTGCTAAACCGCAGAATCCGCTACACCTATGCTAGCTCTCCACTCAGCTCTATCTAAGACCATATCCTCATTTAGGTTTAGGTGGGTGAGGTCATGTCAAATCGTCTCCATTTAGCTCTTCTTTAGCCTGTCTCTCCCTCTCCTCCAGTCAACTCTATCCACTACACCTATACTTGCAAAATGAATGCATGGATATAAAATATGGAATTCATATGCCTTTAAGATCTAAACATGATAAACATGCAAACAAATACAACAACAACAGACCCAGTGCCTCAAGGGCTCCCGCATAAGCGGAGTCTAGGAGGGGTGGATGTACGCAGCCTTACCCCTTCACGGTGTAGCTCTGCTCAGAGGCTATTTCCGAGGACCCCCAATCTTACAGAGTTGGCAACACGAGGACTTCTCAGGAGGTCACCCATCCTGATACTACTCTCACCCAAGCACGCTTAACTTCAGAGTTCTAATGGGATCCGGTGCCTTAGTGCTTGGTAAATGAATCCTAAACATGCAAACAAGTATCCTTGCAAAAGAGCAATTTGTCCATTTAATTCTGCAAATACAAACTATTTTATGTGCAACTAAGGAACAGATGAAGTAATAGTCTAATGTAAATCTAAATGAAACAAGGCTCACCAGCACCATCATGAACTTGAGAATCCCGACCATTGCGATCACTGAACAGATGCTAAACCATATAACAGAGAAAAAAGATGATGTTCCCATTCGCAGAAATGAGTCCATGCCCCTAAGGGCACAATCCAACCAAACCATTGATATAAGAAGCAGTATTTTAACAAAATGCACAAGCCATCTCCATATAACTGGATAAATCTGCTGAAATTTCATTTGGATATAATCAGAAGCTCTCTGTAAGATGCTGGTTGCAGCCAAAAAGTATGGTCTCTTCCTTTCCATCCATTCAGACATTGTCCTCAGAACAGAGATTGCATGAGTCCTTAAACGTTCAAGTGCCATAGTACAGCAGAACTTTACATTCTCATACCTATCTTCTATACATAGTCGGCCTGGATGATTGCCAAGAAACTCATTAGAAGTTTCAGAATCATAATTACTGCAATGTGATATTCCATTTTCTCTTGTGCTCATGTCTTCCATACACTCAGATAAAGTACTTCTTTCATGCACCGGGCCCCAGGGATGTCTAACATTTGATGTTGAGTGCTCACCACTAATTTGAGATTTAACAGATTTTGTGTTTCTCTGCTGCCCATCTCCTGGAGAGCTGGTCCCTTTTGCACCCTCTGTGAAAGACATACTTGTTTGCTCACCACCCAGAAGTTCTTCAGCAGCAACCTTTCCTCTCCGCTTTGCATCACGCTGCCCACTACCAGACTCTGGATCCTTACTTTTGTCGTTTGATGGCTTTTTATCCATCCCCTTCTTCTGTTGATTACCCCTTCGAGCCATGGATGATCTCTCGCTGGTCTTCCCTGATTTATGAAACCAAACTAATACCTTTCTCAATCCATCGCATGGATCATTTGTATAATTCGATAGCCTGCATATCTGTCATGAAAGAATGAAAATAATAAGTAGACAGATTCAAAGGAATCAAATTTTAGTGCTGAATGACAATTTAATCCATAAGACAGTCCAGTAATCCACCAAAATCTTTCAGAATCAACAACAGACCCAGTGCCTCAAGGGCTCCCGCCTAAGCTGGGTCTGGGGGTCGAATGTACGCAGCCTTACCCATTCAGGGTGTAACCCTGCCGAGAGGTTGCTTCCGAGGACCCCAAACCTTATAGGGTTGGCAACATGAGGACTTCCCAGAAAGTCACCCATCCCGGTACTACTCTCGCCCAGGCATGCTTAACTTCGAAGTTCTAATGGGATCCGGTGCCTTAGTGCCTGGTAAATGTACCCTAAAATCTTTCAGAATGTTAATATTGGAGGCCCTAGTTGAGCTGCGTTCTCCTCCTCTTCCTGAGCTAGTTTACAAGAGGAATTGATGTTCCAATGCTCTTATTATCAGCATGTTCATGAGAAAACTTCTATAAAATTCTTTGGCGGTGAGGAAACACACAATCATTTATTTTTACATTGTACAATGGCTTGGAATCTATGATGCAAGCTATTCTTCTTTTGATTACATGAGGGTTAGTCCAAGATCAATTAAGAGTACCCGTTTGATCAAATTCCAAGGCACAAGAATGAGGAAAAACTTCCTAATGTTATTTTTGGCGGCTAAGATTGTAATTCTTTGGTATTTTTGGCAAGAAAGGAATGTTAGGATTTTGAAAGACCAATATACACCAATGAATTTCTCATGGGATAAAGTGGTCCTTTTAGGAGCTCCTTGGACTAAGAGCTAGAGCTTCCCAGACATGGTGTTGACATATTTGTCAAGGGATTGAAGGGTTTTGCATTACTAGTTTGTGGGTTTTTTATTTGAGATTGAGGATATCTGGTATTTAAATCTTTGTATATTCTTTTTCTCTTAATGATATTTCTTTTTTTTTATCCCAAAAAAAAAAAAATTTCTTCGGCAGTTTGTGCATTACATTAGTGTAGGAAGCATTTTAAGAGGTAAAATAGGTGAATAGCTGGATGTTCAACCGCAAGCCAAAATCTAAACGACGGATTATAGCTCCATTTTCTTGAGCAAATGCAGTTCAACAAAAGTTCCATCAGTTGCTAAGCTCTGGAGCCAAAATACTACCACAAGCTGGCAGCAAGTTGCACTGACTATCAACCAAAGCTCCAGTAGGGCCCAAAGATAGAAAGGCCAAACTTTATGCCTCAACAAATACAGGCCAGGAAGAATCAATAGACCAAAATGTATGTGGAGTGCTCCATAGTACCAATGTCTCCAAATATACAAAGTAGGGTTGGGGAACCCTGACGATGAACATCCTGGACCAGAAAATTGGGTCTTCGAACAGTCTGAAGGATAGTCATGTTGAAGAAGAGAAAAAAGTGATTTAGAATCAAAATCGAACAAATCCTCTTTTTGACTTTTGAAATGGATGTTCTGATAATTTAACCACCTTTTGTTCGATGTAAAGATGGAATGAGGCTGTGGCTTTATCTTACGCTCCTTTGCTACCAACAGAAAAACCACGAAATCTCTAGCATGTAAGAGCACTGATTAATGAAAAAGATAAATCTGAAGTTTGCTAATTTTTTTGATAAGACCCTGAAGTTTGTTAATATATCAAACAAGCGAATTGGAGTAAGACAACCTCAATCATAGGCAAAAATTAGCTCAATAGACAAGCCAAGCTTAAGCATCAAGAAGCTCAACCTGCAATGCTTTGAGAATCAAGCGCCATGGCTAACAAACAAATAGGCCCATCAGGTTGTTATAGAAATCACCAAAATTGGTTCCTTAAATTCAAAGTGCACCCTCTTACAACGTAGTCAACTGATTAATACACAATTTATTTCTTAGGTCGCAATTTTTGTTTGTAGCTTTTGGTTTTTGAAAAACAAAAAACTAGGTTCTAAAAACATTTCTTTTGTTTTTAGTTTCCCATTTTTAATTTTCACTCAAACTAGAAATAACTAAAAACAAAAAACCAAGAACCAACCCAATGTTCAGTTTCTAAAAACCAAAACTGCGAACAAAAATCAATACCAAACATTCCCTTAGTTAAACAAATTGTTCATGCCGCAATATAGCCTCTGAAGGCACAAGCTTGACAATTTTACAGAAATCTCTGTTCATGATCGTCTAAGCAACCAGCACTATCTGAACAAACACAGTGAATGTCTTTTCGTCATTTTTAAGCTCATGAAGATGCTCAGTGGCTAACTAAACAAGTTGATCTCACAGTATAACTGCCAATCGGGGTCTGTAGAGATGTTGAGATTAGATCTAAGGTATAAGCTTTAAGGGCCAACTTTACAGGTAAAACCTTACTTCACGGGATGGAACTTTGAGATTGTTTCCATCCAAAACTCAAGACAATTAAGTGGCCATGGTGAATTGGCTTTACAAAGTAATCCCTTTGAATGGGTCATTCCTTGTGGAAGGTTTTTGGTACCAAACCCTTAATGTCTAGTTTACAGCACAGAATTTGCTTTGCAGACATTCCTTTGCTCCATTTCCCACAAAATTAGCCCTAAAGCGCACAAGAACTTGCCGTCATCATCACCACGAATTAGTGACCCTAGGCACTGATCGCAGCAAGATAATTCAACAGTTATCCCAGATAAATTCAAATTAAAGCCTCAAAGCCCATATGACACCCTTAGAGAGAATGGTAGCTGAGTGAAACCATTTCCCTTGAACTCATTTTGCTCCTTCTCTGTGCAATTCTTAAGTTATTTACACTGTTGGTCCCTGATGTTTTTAAGTTTATCCAAATCAATCCCTCATCTCTTCTTTTATTCAAAATGCTCCCTACTGTTGTAACTTTATTCAAATTAGTCTCTCGACTTTTCTTTTATTCAAAATGGCCTTGATGTTTTATTTTATGACAATTTGTCTTCGATCTTTTTAATTTTACCCTAACTTTGGTCACCGGGTGGGGGACGAATTTTGTCACAAAATAAAATATTAGAGACAATCTTGAACAAAAGAAGAGATAACGGACCAATTTAAACAAACTTAAAAACAGCAAAGACCAACAGTGTAAGTAACTGGGAATTCTTCTTTAAGCGTCTTCTCTTTCTTCCCTAGTCTCTTGATCTAGCTCTTCCCTATTTACAATTCTACAACATAAAAATACCCGAACCGCCGCAACCTTGTCAAAACCGGACCCAAATGGACAGCCATACAAGAACTGTGCCGAATATAACATAGAATTTCCGCTCTATCCCTATGCAACAAAATGACCAATTACTGCTTCAACAAACAACAACATTTTCGGCACAAAATTTCACATAACAAAAGCCAAAATCACAAGTTCCACATTTTCACAACAACGCGAACAATAATTCCTAAATTAACTGTGCTTCTGCAGGCAAACAATTAAATTACTTGAACATGTACTTTTGAAATGCAAAAACAAAACCTAATTCAAGTTGTTATGAAAAGAGAGTCCACCTGCTTAAACAGCTAGGGTTTGGCTTAGCAGTTGATCAAATGAAGTTATCAGACATAACCGAGGATCGCCGCAAGCATCACAAAGTGTAGATGATTGCTCACTGCAACAAATTTGCTGCAAAACGGTAGAGAACACGGCTGATGATGCCTCTCTCTCTGTGTCGTAGCAGTACGATTCTTCTTCGGTGTAATGTGTTGAGCCTTCCGTTTTTTCTAACTCTAAAAAAGGACAAAACTTATATATCATCCAATCCTGAAAAACCAATGCGAATCTCCTCTCTTTCTTTGGTAGGGCTTAACACATTTAGAAATAGGATACATTTTTTTATTTTTTATTTTATTTTCATTTTTAATTTTCTTTTTCAATTTGTGTATTTAAGAAATAAGTTTTGAATCGAAATTTGATAACCGTTTTTGAAATGTAAAAATTGGAAAACGTATTCAAGTGACGGTATGATAATTTGGCCCAAAACCCTTCAAAAATTGAATCTAGCAAAAGCAGAAACAACCCAACAGCAAGAAAAAAACGAATATATAGAAAAAAATTAAAAAATAACAAGAAAATGGAAATGAAAAAGAACAAAAGCAATATATATGGTTCGGTTCCTAAATGAACCTACTCCAAGAGCCTCAGTTTCCAAAGGAGTCTCTTCATTATCAGTAATTTAGGTTTTGCAATCATAGGCGAGCAATAAAGACTAAAATTAAAGCCCTTACAAAAATTTCATGAGATAACCAGAAAGGGAATAAGAAACCCTAACCAAGTGCCCGAGGAAGATGATGTACAAATATCAAGACGAAGGGTATTAGAACCAAGCTCGAACAATTGCAAAACTCCGAAATCGAGCTACCCGAGTAACCTCCTTCTTTCTTCCTCTTCTCTTTCTTTCTATTGCTTTTGTTTTTTCTGAGTGTTGCCTTTAAGTACTTGCCTTCGGACTTTCTAGTGCTCAAAAACAGAGAGATGATGGGGAGCTTTAAGTACATAGCACAATACTGGAATGAAACCAAGCGCAAGTCTCGGATGATATGCAAATCATGAAAATTGGGCAAGAATAATTTGCAACTAGTATAAAATAAATAAAATTATTTAATTACCAAAAATAAAATTGCCTAAATATTTTTATACCATATTTCAACGGGCATACTATGAAACCCAATATTTGTGTTGGCATGCCTAAATAGGGTAGCCTACAATTGTATTTATAGAAGTATGCATACATGATAGGAAAGAACTAACCAAATCTACATAGGATTATATCTACAAGAAGGAAATAAAATATCTAAATACATATATAAGATAACATATCCTAATATGCCCCCTTAATCTGAGTGGAAGGACCTACGTGCAGATTGGCCTTGTGAGTGCGGAAGCGGTCAGAGTGTAGGTCCTTGGTGAAGATGTATGCAATCTGGTTGGTAGATGAGGTATATTGAACCTGGAGATCACCCTTAAAAACCTTCTCACGAACATAATGATAGTCAACATCAACATGTTTGGTGCGATCATTACAGATTGGATTAGCTGCAAGGTATGTGGCAGAAACATTGTCACGGTAAAGAGTGATAGGGCCTGAGAGGCGTAGATCAAGATCTCGCATTATATAGTGAAGCCAATCACTTTCAGCAACAACATTAGCCATAGCCCTATATTCTGATTCTGTGGTAGCCTTAGCAACAGTAGGTTGTTTCTTGGCACGCCAAGATATGAGCTTTGGTCCAGGAAAAAGAGCATAACTAGGGATGGAACGTCTAGTAACATTAGCGTAGACTGTGATCGTGGTGCAAGAGCTGGGTTGGATGGTGAGACCATGATCAGGCGTAAGCTTGAGGTATCAAAATATTCGTTTAACCATTTTCCAATGATGGGAGCATGCATAAACTGGGAAACATTATTAACTACATAACAAATATCAGGTCGAGTCATTAGTAAGATATTAGAGAGCTCCTACAACACTACGATATTCAGTAGGATCAGCAAGTAATTCGCCATCGGTTTGAGAAAGTTGGACATAGGTTGGTAAAGAAGTCTGTGCTGGTTTAGAGTCAAGCATATCATGTTTGAGTAAAAGATCAATAGTGTATTTATGTTGAATTAAAAAGAGGCCCAGATCACTACGTTTGGCCTCAATGCCAAGCAAAGAGTGAAGAGGACCTAAGTCTTTCATTGCAAATTGTTGAGAAAGAGTCTTGATGAATGATGTTATTATGTCATTAGAACCAGTGAGGATGATATCATCAACATAAAGAAGAAGACAAAGAAGAGCTGTGGAAGAGTGAAAGATAAAAAGAGATGGGTTAGCTTGACTACACTGAAATCCTTAACTATGAAGAAACGTACTAAATTGATGAAACGAAGCCCGACGAGCTTGTTTAAGCCCATAAAGTGCCTTATGGAGATGACATACATGATTGGAGAACTTGGGGTGAACAAAGTCTTGAGGTCATTTCATGTAGACTTCCTCAGTAAGGTGTCCATGTAAAAATACATATTTAATATCTAGTTGTCTAATAGGCCACCTGTAGGTCACAACTAGGGGGAGTATGAATCTAACAGTTGTAGGTTTGACTATAGGACTAAAGGTCTCAAAGTAGTCTATGCCTTCTCGTTGATGAAAACCCTAAGCTACGAGGCTAGCCTTAAATTGTTCTACTGAACCATTCGCCTTATACCCGACTTTGTATTTTCATATACTACCAACTACAATTTGATTTGAAGCAGGAGAAACAAGATCCCACTTTTGATTTTATAAAAGGGCATTAAATTCCTCAACTATAGCTTCCTGCCAGTGCCACTGAGGGTTCTTAATTGCTTGAGAAAAACAAGTGGGCTCTTGTACCACCGTAATTGTGGAAAGGGATAAAATATGTTTAGATTTTCAAATACTATCTTTAAGACGCGTACGCATGGGATGCACATTAGTGGGACGAGAGGGCAATGGTTCGGTGATAGTGGGAGAGGGCTCACCTAGCGAAGGGGAAGGGGATGATGCAATAAGATTAGGGCTCGAAAGAAGCACAGGCTGCGAGTCAACCTAAGGTGGCTTAGTATGGGATGGTGTCAATGGTGACACCGTGAGATCGAGAGAGACCGAGGCCTCGATGGGTCCCACAATGAGGGTTTGTGAATGGCCAATATGTAAACATGGGGGTGATAGGTGAGTGATAGTGATAGGGACTTCATATATTGTGTGTGTAGGACTAGTAGAATCAGCAATACTTGACATAATAGACGAATAGGAAAATAGTGTCTCAACAAAGTGAATATTACGACTAACATGAACACGACCCAATATGGTGGCGCTGCTGGAGGAGTTGGCTACGATTGAAGGGTGGGGGAGGAAACAATCGTGTGAATCAGGGTTTCGGAGGGAGAGGAGTGATTTTTGGAATTAGGGTTTCAAAGTTGCTCTGATACCATGTGAAACCCAATATTTGTGTTGGCATATGCCTAAACAGGGTAGCTTGCAATTGTATTTATAGAAGTATGGATACATGATAGAAAAGAACTAACTCAATCTAGATAGGATTGCATCTACAAGAAGGAAATAAAATATCTAAACATATATATAAAATAATATATCCTAATATATGCATATTATGAAATTGTCTATAATTTTTATTTTAAATTAGAATACAATCGCTCAAGCTTACCACTATAAGCCTAAATCAAACGAGCGGCTAAACCAGTATATACCATTTTAATTTACCCTAAATAAAAATTCTCCGACAATCTATCTTAATTCAATCATGTCTTTTCCAACTAACGTATCAAAACAAAGTTACTACGTCATATAGTGGATCTGCTAATTTCATGGGACTATAATACATCAACTTTTGACCATGGTCTCATAAATTATCTTACAACAAACTCGTTTGGAAATCGATAACTCTATAAATCAACTACAACGGATTTAGGCTACCTTAATAAAAACTTAAACACAAAAGTTTTGATCAGGGCAACACAACTCCTTTTTAAAAATAGTTTCATGCCAAGAACTAAACAAATATGCTCAAGTTCAACGTGCGAAACAAGATTTATATACAAAACATATCACTTAGAGAATCACAAATAAAAAAGAAGACCAGCTAAACTGCAACCTAAACTACATTAGGCAACTAGGTTAACCACAAAATTCTTCATATTGTATCACAAGTCTACACCATAAACAAAATCCTCTATAAACCATCAAGAGCAAATAACCTTGAATGGCCATAGTCCAAACTCTAGAAATTGGATATCAACTAAATGTCAATCCTATGGTCAGTATAAGGTTTTGACAACCAACCAAAAACCTCCTTACTGTTTGGAACCAACCACAAAAAAATATTATACAAGACATATAAAGTAGAATCATATTACCTAAAACACGTAGAAATAAGGAAATACTAATAACATAATAGTTGAGCAAGGCGTGGATCACGCTCTCTTTAAAAAGATTTTCCGTCCCTATAGAATCAAGGCTGTGTAGCAAGTACTAGTGGACCGTCTCCATAATATAACGCCCAACTTACAATGTTGACACTTTTTTGGTCTGCATAACCTTGAAAGCTAAAGCCTTCATAACACCTAACTTAACAAGAAACGAGCTTTTTGAAAAAGAAGGTATTGCTTTTTTCTTTTTTTAACTAAAAGAGCTTTTTCCCTTTTTGTGCATATTGGTTGAGCCTAAACATTGGCCTTATACACAGTACATTTATGTCCAATGTTATTGTTGCCGTTGAAAGCAAAATTAGTGGAGCATGGTATCTCCAACATTTATAGCATCATATAAATTATATCATGTAAATCAGTTATTATTGTAAATATTAAATATTTTTTGGGTACAAATTTTAGAGTTGAGTTTGGATATTATTAAATATCATAGAAAATTAAAAATTATGTAAAATACCTATTTACGTATATATACATATACATATTTATAAATAGGTATTTGTATTTATTGTGACAAGTGTCACAACATGAGCCATCAAAAGATGACCCACCCCCCCTTCCTCTTTATATATATGTATATTACACACATACACACCCAGCAATAACAACACAAAAGAACAAGAAAAAGGAGAAAAAGAAAAGAAAAGAAAATAAAGAGAAAAAGAGAAAAAAAAAAACGAGAGACAAAAGGGGAAAATCATAAATAAAATAATCTCGTTCTAATATAAAATACTTGTTATTTTTTGTTAATTATATTTGGGTTTGTCTTTTTATTATCTTCTTATAGAGTATAATATCTCTATAGTTTTATAACATGTCATCAATATGAGTCTCTAGCTAGCTGGTGATTGTTCTGTACTCGAAGTAAGTTTTCATTTTCTAATCTTTGTGATTTATAATAGTTAAATCTTGAATTTACTATTATTGATATATTTGGCAAAATTATTTGCCTTGGACCCTTGATGTTGAGATCCATCCTGATGCCGTAAATCTCCAACAATTGAAAGGGAAAATAGCACGTCCATGCACGATCGCGCTAAAGTAATGATATTTCTCAGGTATCATATCCCTGAAGGATTGAAAGCTGAGTATGTTGCTATAAAGGACCCGTATGTCCTTTGGCTAAATTTAAAGGAGAGGTTTGATCAAGAAATGTCTATGATCCCCCCTAAAGCTCGCTATGATTGGATTCACCTGCGGTTGCAGGATTTTAAAAGTATAAGCGAGTACAACTCTGTAGCGTTTAATATTACCTCCCGACTACAATTATGCGGTGAAAATATATTGAGGAGGATATGTTAGAGAAAAAGTTCTCCACTTTTCATGTCTTGAATATGCTCCAGCAGTAGCAATATCGAGAACGAAGATTTAAAAAATACTCAGAGTTAACATCATTTCTCCTCATTGCGGAACAAAGTAATGAATTGCTGATGAAAAATCATCAGACACGACAACCTGGATCCGAACTATTCCCTAAAGTGAATGCTTCGACATATGACCATTAAAGACATGGTCGAGGTTGTAAATGTGGTCGTAGTCATGGACGAGGTTATAGTCGCGGTCATAATAACTGGCATTATGGTACCCTGGATGGACAATAATTTAAGAAGTCCACTAACGAGGAGATGAAGGAAAGAGAAAAATTTTAGTTTTTCGTATTTTCTATTTTGCATATTCATGGCTGGTTAAATCACCTACTTTTTATTACTCGTTCATTATTCATATGATCGGCTATGCCGCCTCTTATTATCATTTATTTATATGGATATATTTCTCAGTCAATCTATTTGATACTTTATTAAAGGCTCCAGAAGAGCATATATCATGTTTCCTGAAGAAACAATATTTAATTTCGAGATACCCACTGGGATAGTTAACTAGAAGTTAACAGACCCAAAAGACTTTTATTTTATGACATGACTATTTGAGTCATCCGGGTATAAATATGATTAAGAGAATCGTTGAAATTCTCGCACCCATTAAAGAACTAGAAGATTCTTATATCGGGTGTTTCAAATTTGGTTTAAGGCTCTGGAAGAGCACATGTTATGTTCCCCGAAGGGACAAAACTAAACATAAGCGATGCTTTGTTTTCCAACATATCTCAGAGAAACTTGCTCACTTTTCGAGATATTCGTCACAATGGTTATCATATTGAGACGATAAATGAGGGCAATAAAGAATATCTTTATATTACATCGCTTACTTCAGGAAAAAAAGTGAAAAAATTGTTAGCACTTTCTTTTGGGTTATATTATACTTACATAAACTCGATTTGAATCAAACACAGTAGTTAACCAGAAGTTAACTGATTGCAAAACGTTCACCCTGTGGCATGACCATTTGGGCCATCCAGGTGTAAAGATGATGAGAAAAGTTATTGAAAGTTCTCATGGGCACTCATTAAAGAACCTGAAGATTCTTTCTCCTGATGAGATTTCATATGTTGCCTGTGCTCAAGGCAAAATGATCACTAGGCCATCCCTAATTAAAATTGGGATTGAATCTCCTAACTTTCTGGAAAGAATACAAGGAGACATATGTGGGCCTATTGTTCTATCATGTGGACCATTTCGATATTTTATGGTGTTGATAGATGCCTCAACACGTTGGTCACATGTTTGCCTATTATCTACTTGCAACGTAACATTTGTGACACTCTTTGCACAAATAATCCGAATACGGGCTCAATTTTTGGATTACGCGATTCAGAAGATCCTTCTTGATAATGCAGGAGAATTTTCATCCCAAGCTTTTAATGACCATTGTATGTCAAGTGGGATTACAGTTGAGCACCCTGTGACTCACCAGCATACATAAAATGGTCTTACAGAATCTCTAATTAAACGCTTGCAGCGAATAGTTAGACCATTATTATTGCCAACTTTTACATGGGCACATGTTATGATATATGTTGTAGCACTAATTATGGACCCCCTAGTATAACTTGTCCCTGACAAGATCCAGATATATATCCCATATATGAATTTGATTATATATTGTATGTCCCAATTATTCCACCTCAATGAGAAAAGATGGGTTTTGATAAGGGGACTTTTGAATTTATCTAGAGAAATTAATTGAAAACATTTTACAAGCATCATTTGCTGATTGTCAATTTGATGAAACAAGGTTTCCAGAATCAGGGGGAGAAATATCGAAAGTTGAAAAATGAGAATTTATATGGAGTGGATCATTGGACCAGAAGTTCAAAGAATTGTTTACTTGTAAATTATTACAAGCCAATTCACAGATGCATTCACTAATGGAAAGAGAGTGACCAAATAATATGTCCCCATTATAGATGCTCCTACTCGAATTAATATCCCAATCGAGCGATTATCTAATGTATTGATAAATGCATCCATTGCACGCCAGAAGTGTAGCAGATGTATCGGTTCCAAAAATTTGAATTTGAAAAAAAAAATGAAGCAATAGAAAAGATTGGTCCCTCTATTATGAAGCGCTTGAGGAGAAAAACTCTGCAGAGATAATAATATAAAATCCCTCAAGATTATCAGGTACCTGAAGCTACCTGAGTCTATTGAAACTACTGAAAATTATGATGATAAAGAGATCCCTATGAATTATGGGATATGATGGAACCGATATAAAAATTGATGAAATATTTGTATATATAGAAGCTACTGATCTGATAAAAGAAATTAAAATCTTGAACTGGAGTTTGTTCAAGAATGCCAACAAAGAAATAATTAGCTAAAATAGAAAAGCGCAATTCATGCTAAAATTAGCCATGTGTAATTTTTAGACTTGAAGTTCAATCAAATGCCTATAAGAATAAAACCTATATGCTACATGTGAATGTTGGTGTAGAAAATAATGAGGTGGTAAAAAGCACAATTTGTAGCTCAAGGTTTATCATAGAGACCAAAAATTGATGGGACATACATATAAGAAATGGATGCAATTGATCTGGTGGTCTCTGTATGCGTCTTATGGATGTGATAACAGCTTATTTCTATGATGATATTTATATAAAAGTCCCTGAAAGACCAATGATGCCGGAAGCATATAGTTCAAAACCGCGGTACATATCTACTAAAAGAGAGATATGTTAATATCATCATCACTCTTAAAGAGTTTGAAGAAGCTGTTATACACCTAAACTAAGTACTCGAGATTGAGGATCTCGGAAAAGGAAAGATTTTGTCTCGACCTTTAGATCGTGCATTAATATGATAGAGTATTACTCTATTGGTCAATTTTACGAGTACGACACTTTAGTGTTCCATTATGTGCCTCAATTTTGTGTAATTCATTGATAAAGATAAAATACCTTTTTCGGTCTTCAATAAGGTAACGAATGACTCATTGGTCTTAGAAGTACCACGCCTTGGTATATTTGGCGCATTAATATAGTTGTCACACAACCAGGTATGGCCTCTTTGGTTAACTTGTCACTAGTATGTGACATGTGGTTAAAGGTTTATCTTGATGAGTCAACCAATATAGCACTATTTTGTATGCAAGTACTAATTATTTAGTTGACAAGCATACGGTAAGTTACAAGAGTGCTTTTTCTTTATATAGCTATACTACTATGTTTTGGTAATTTACTAACAATTGCAGCTACTGTCGAGACACTTGCACTTTATGAGCAAGTAGAGAACGGGCAACGTCAAGGCCCTTGATCCAACATATTTCGTAAAGCTTCCAACGATCAGGGGGAGTCCGACAGTGCTATATAAAAGCTAAGTCTAGATTGTTCACGCTAAAGAGAGTTCATAGAACCAGTGCACTTCAAAGAAATTCTTTTCACTCTCAAGCTTCCTGAAGAAAGATGAAGTACATGTTCGCCCAAGAACCTAGAAGAGTTATTCGATAAAGCATCCACAACAAATTTTTGAGAAATCGGGACAAGATTGGAATTTGGTAACTCCGAAACATCCTTGATTAATGTGCACCCCTGAAGAGGAGTTAACTACGCACTGTACTCTTTTTCCTTCACTTTTGTTTTTCCCACAGGGTTTTTTCCTAGAAAGGGTTTTTTCCTAGAAAAGGTTTTTTAACGACGCAGTTCAAGAAGCGTATATAACTCGGACAATATACACTTTCAAGAGTGTTATGTCCCGCACATATTTTAAGAAAGGCGACGGAACTAAACATATCTCACCGAAGTTCTTTTTTACACACGAGCTTCAGAAGATGGATGAAATGGATGTTCAATAAGTTCGCTCAAGTGAGAACCTGGCAGATTTATTCATGAAGGCATTACCAAATACAACTTTTGAAGTTAGTTTCACAAGATTGTTACGCGTCGACTCAGAAACGCCCCTCACTAATATGTTCACATGAGGGAGAGTTAAATATGAGCTGTACGCTTTTTTCCTTCGCTATGGTTTTATTCACTGGGTTTTCCTAGCAAGGTTTTTAAAGAGGCAGACATATTTAGCTTGGGTGCTATGTCCCGTTATAATGGAAAATATCCAAAGGGGAGTGTTGTAAATATTGGATATTTTTGGGTTATAAATTTTAGAGTTGAATTTGGATATTATTAAATATCATAGAAAATTAAAAATTATGTAAAATACCTATTTACGTATATATACATATACATATATATAAATGGTTTGTATTTATTGTGACAAGTGTCACAACATGAGCCATCAAAAGATGACTCATCCTTCCCCACTTATATATATATATATATATATATATATATATATATATATATATATATATATATATATATATATATATATATATATTACACACATACACACCCAGCAATAACAGCACAAAAGAACAAAAAAAAGGAGAAAAATAAAAGAAAAAAAAAGGGAAAGAGAAAGAGAGAAAAAAAAAAGAGAGAAAAAAAGGGGAAATTATAAATAAAATAATCTCGTTCTAATACAAAATACTTGTTATTTTTTGTTAATTATATTTGGGTTTATTTTTTTATTATCTTCTTATAGAGTATAATATCTCTATAGTTTTATAACAGTTATAAAGTTATTTATTTTTTTAATTAGACTTAAATTTGATCAAAATATTATGGATAATAGAATTGTTGTACTGTATAAAAAATTACTAGTAATTTAGAGGACATACTAACATCATTAAAATCAAATTAAATTTCAAAATCATAATAAAAATTATATGTTTATTAAAATATCCAATATCCTCCCACTTATTTTAATATAAAAAATAAAAGACTTTTTTTTAAGAAAACATTGTCTAAGTGAGGACCTTATATGTCATGAGAGTGGCAATGCCTTTAAACCCTCAATTAGTATTTCATCAGCTTTAATATGTGCTAGAATCATGGTGGACTTAGTTTTTAAAACCTTGATTGCTTGAGGGCATGTAGAGTGGTTTACACACATGGTATCCAAAGCACCCAATAGGCTCTCTAAACCGTGCATATCATGGCCTTATGCATCATTCTAATCATAAGCTCTCTAGAAAGTTAACCCGAACTTCCATAAGAAGCGGCCTTACTTCCACATTCATAAAAGTGGGTCCATCAGGAGTGTACTTGTGACCTTACACTCCATCCCAACATAGGGACTATGGACCTCATCGGGAGCATAACTAGCTCAATCTCAACATCACCACAAGCAAGTATGTCGCACCATAGGAATGAACTAAAATAAAATGCACGCTAACCCCCGTTCACTTATCATTCATTTGTTCCTTTTCGGGGTATTTTTATAGGTGAATAATTTCTTCTTTGGGCTTAAGTCCCATCCCCTTGATGCGACCCGGATCTTTCCTCTTGCTAGAGGCTTTTTTAGTAGACCTACAATGTTATCATCACTTTTTACATGACCAATAGTTATGGCGCCATTTTTGAGATTTGACCTCACTATACATTGTAGAGCTGTAAATGAGCTGAGCTAAGCCCATGCTCGTTAGGCTCGAGGCTTGGCTCGTCAACATTTAGCCCGGTTCGAATCTCGCCAAGCCAGAAATTTTTGGGCTCGAGCTCAGCTCGTCATAGTTTCAGCTCGCCAAGCTTGATTTCAAGCTCGGCTCGCTTAAAGTCACCCACTTTGTCTTCTTTTAGCTTAATTATGAAATTTTGTTATATTATTAAGTGCAAACCTAATTTTTATATATATGCACTTCCTTTTTTATCTGAACAAAAATATATATATACTTCAACATGCAAAGTCAAAATAAATCATATATACAAAACTATTTAATTTGATTTTGCACCTTAGGAAAGCAAAATAAATAAGAATAATTCAATAAAATCAGAAAAAAGTGAGAGAAAACACACATACTTTTAAATTTCAATCATATAACGATAAAATAAATATACATCAAAATGTATCTTGAATAATGTAAAAAGTAAATAAAAGTAGAAATTAACAAGATGAACTTGTATTTTGATTGGTGATTAAAACTATTACATCCACTAATTATTTAGACAAAGAATAATCTAACTAAGAAGAGCTCACTCTTCTACTACCTCTACAAGAGATACACAAGGAATAAATTCCCATTCAAGGCCATAAAAGGGGCCGGTTATGGGAGAAGGAGAAGAGAGGTTGAAGCATCTAATACACCACTAATTACAATACTAAATGCTACCCTATTAATTCCAAATACAAGAATATGCTCTAGGAATCTTACAAATACAAAATATCTACAAGAATAATACAAGAATAGTATTCAACACTTCCCCTCAAGTTGGAGCATGTAAATTTACAATGCCCAACTTGCTAAGGAGAGTTGTAAACTCAGTAGAACCAAGCCCTTTAGTAAAAATATCTGCTACTTGTCCCGTGGATCGAACGAAAGAGGTTGCAATCTCTTTGGATAATAACTTGTCTCGAATAAAGTGACAATCTATTTTAATATGCTTCATCCTTTCATGAAAAACAGGATTGGAAGCGATATGAAGAGTTGCCTGATTATCACAAAATAAAACAGAAGCATAGTTAATAGGAACAAGAAGATCAGTTAACAAATATCGTAACCACACAAGTTCACTCGTCGTGGTTGCCATGGAGCGATACTCTACTTTAGCTGAAGATCGCAAGACTACGCTTTGCTTCTTAGAATGCCAAGATATAGGCGCCCCACCCAAAAATGTAACAAAACCTGTGGTGGAACGTCTCGTGGTTGGGCACCCTGCCCAATCTGCATCACAATATGCTCTTAAACATAGATCATTGTCAAAAGGTAGGAAAATGCCCTGCCCCGGCGTTCCTTTCAAATACCGCAAAACACCTATTATTGCCTCAAGGTGTTGTACCCTAGGATCATGCATGAACTGACTCAAAATGCGAACGGCATAACTAATGTCTGGTCTAGTTATGGTTAAGTCAAGGAGTCGTCCCACCAACCTCCTATACCGACCGTTGTCCTCAACTTTGTCCCCTACCTGATTTGCCAACCGGTGATTCTGTATTAAGGGAGTGGGAGCTGGTCTAGCCCCTAATAGACCGACTTCACTCAAAATGTCCAACACGTACTTTCTTTAACTCAAGACCATCCCTTTAGGAGACCGGGCAACCTCAATTCCTAAGAAGTACTTGATGGGTCCTAGGGCTTTAATTCCAAAAGAAGCATTCAAGGTTTTTTTCACCTTAGCAATATGATCTTGATTATTACAGGTGATAATGACATCATCTACATAAATTAATATTCCGGTAAAAATCCCATCATGATGAAATGTAAAAAGTGAATAATCTGCTTTAGATTGCGTGAAACCGATGCTATGCAAAGTGCAGGTGAATTTTAGATTCCAATTGCGTGAAGCTTGTTTTAGTCCGTATAAAGATTTCTGCAAACGACATACTTTGCCTTTATGTTGTTGCTCAAACCCTTGTGGAAGTTTCATATAAACTTCCTCATCCAAATCCCCATGTAAAATGCGTTATTCACGTCTAATTGATGTATTAACCAATTTCTAGCAACTGCAATAGCTAAAATGCATCGAACAGTGACTAATTTGGCAACGGGGGCAAAGGTATCATAATAGTGTATACCTTCAACTTGCGTGTAGCCTTTAGCTACCAACCTTGCTTTGTATCGCTCTATGGACCCATCTGATTTGTACTTCACTCTGTACACCCATTTGGAGTCAATTGCCTTATTCCCCATCTGTAAATCCTCTTGTGTCCACGTCCTGTTCTCTTCCAAAGCACGAATTTCTTTCTCCATTGCATCCCTCCAATGTTTGTATTCTACTGCCTGTTTAAAAGTTTTAGGCTCATCACAGGATGTGAGGGCACTCAAAAAATTACAGTGAGCGTTAGAAAAATGCACATTTGAAGTAAAATTTGAGATAGGGTACACTATACCAGAATTAGCCGATGGAGAGCTAGCAGGAATATGGGCTATAGAAGACGGAATGTCACAAATGTAAACCTGATATTTCACCGGTGTGGAACGTAAACGGGTACTTTTTCTGACTGCCTGGGTTTCTTCTTCATGGTTTCGGATACTTGTAATATCCACATTTTCTTCCAAAATAGTGGTAAGTGCCGCACCGAGATCTGCCTCGGCTTAGATCTGGCTGACCGAACCAAGTACTGCTGGTTCGACCAGCTGCTGGTCTGCCGGTGGCTGTTCAGCCAGCAGTTGGGTCGGCGTTTGACTAGCCGATGCTCCATCACTAATAAACGGATCCTGCCCTTGAGGTATAAATTTATTATTTTGATCCTGGGTTTGTAGAAACGGAAAAATTGCTTCATAAAAATGAACATCACGTGAAACGACAACCCTTTTCTCTTCCCGATTATAAATTTTATACCCCTTTTGCGCATGTGGATAACCAATAAAAACACCTGACATATCTCGGTTGTCAAATTTATCACTCGTCCTATCCTTTGTATGGTAATAACACAAACTCCCAAAAACATGTAAGCGATTGTAATCAGGCGTTTTGCCAAAAAGCAACTCATACGGGATTCTATTTTGAAGAACGGAAGAGGGAGTTAAATTTATTAAATAAGATGCGGTTAAAATGCACTCATCCCAAAATTTTTTAGGTAAACCAGCTTGGAACCGAAGTGCCCTCCCCACTTCTAAAAGATGTTTATGCTTCCGCTCAACCACCCCATTTTGTTGTGGTGTACCAACCAAGGAAGTTTGGAATTGAATTCCGCATTTTGCATAGAACTCCAAAAGCAGCCCGTACTTGAACTCTTGCCCATTGTCACTCCTTATCTGCTTAACCTGAAACCCAAACTGTGTTTTGACCATACAACAGAAATCCATGAGATTCGTATGCGCTTGTGATTTATCTCTCATTAGATAAACCCAAGTACATCGACTGAAGTCATCAACAATAGTAAGAAAGTACCGAGCACCAGTTAAGGACAGAATTCGATAAGGACCCCAAATATTACAATGTATTAAGTCAAAACATCCATGAGTTTTTGTAACAGACGAAGGAAAAGGTAAACGTGCCTGCTTGGCATGATGACAAACATCACAAACGACTTCAGTTTTCTTAACACTCAAATTAGGAAAGACACACAACTTCTGAAATGAAACGTGACCAAGACGTTTATGCCACAATAGAGCATTTTTATTCACTTGGGCTGAAAGAGCCGTGCCACCCGTGGACTGTGCTTGCAACAAGTATAGCCCATCTCGCTGCTTTCCTGCTCCAATCAGTCTCTTTGAGTGTAGGTCCTGTATATAACAAAAATTACGATGAAATGTCAATGTGCAATTTCCATTTTGAGTTAACTTGCTCACTAATAATAAGTTATAATGAAAACCAGGCACATGGAGTACACCATGGAGGACAAAATTTTGTGAGATTTTGACCTTTCCCACATGAGTGACCCTTAAAGAAGTCCCGTTAGGCAATTTAACGGGCCCAATAAAATTGTTTGGTTCAACATCAAACAAAACTGATAGCGAGGACACCATATGATCTGTGGCACCCGTGTCTATTATCCAATAATCAAACGACAAAACTTGACCTGTCAAGTTTACACTAGGAGAGACCGAGGTGATGTCGAGGAGTGACAAAAGTTGAGAATACTGCGCAGCGGACAGCCCCGAAATGGGGCTGTTATGATCCTTGAGGGGGTCAGTTTCCTGTGTTGCAGCAACGGCAACTGGCTCCTAGCCTCCGTTCCCTTGTCCTTTGTTCTTCCACTCGGGCGGGTAACCTATCAATTCAAAACACCGCTCTTTGGAATGCCCCTGTTTCTTACAATGAGCACACGTAAAACGGTTAGTACGTCGAGTATTATTGCCCGCCCTCACAGCCACGCCACCAGCCGTGGCCTTGGCTGCCAAAACCATGGCATCTGGTGCTACAACCGAATCTGCTGCTATGCTTGCTTGCTTCTCCTCCTGACACAAAATCGAATATGCACTACCAACGGATGTTAAAGGTTTAGTGTTCATGAGTTGAGAGCGAACAGTAGCAAAAGAGGGATCGAGCCCCATTAAAAGATCCAACAATTTTTCCGTATCACGAATCTGCGAAAAGGCTTTAGCATGCCCACAGGTACAAGGCGGAATCTCAACAAGAGTATATAATTCGTCCCATAAAGACCTCAACTTAGTAAAATAAGTTGCAATAGACAAATTTTCTTGCTTTAAGTGCGAAATCTCGCGTTTTAACTCGTAAATACGAGGAATGTTGCCTTGTGAAAACCTCTCATGCAAGTCTAGCCAAATATCATGCGCAGTTTCTAAATAGTTAATGCTCTCATTAATTTCTTTAGACACAGAGTTTGAGAGCCAAGTTGCAACCATGGAGTCACAAGCACTCCAATTTTCGAAATCCGGTGAATCTTCATCCGGTTTTGTTATACTACCATCAAGAAATCCAATTTTCCTCTTTGCCTTAAACACTTTAAGAATAGCCCTTCTCCAAGAAGGATAGTTAGGTCCTGTTAAAATGTTTTGAACAAAAACAAGGCCAGGATTATCCGAGGAATGTAGATAAAATGGTGAGTTAACGTCAATGACTCCCCCTATCGTGGGAGCCGGCACAATAATTTGATTAGCACTAGTTTGAGTGCTCTCGGTATTGCTAACATCCGCCATTTTACAAAATCAAAACACAAAACAAGCACATGAAAACAAGAGGGAAAGAAGGACTCACAAAGAACACCTCCTAGGTGTTTCGGCTATTACAAACGAGGAACGAAGAAGGTCGTTAAATGCAGATCGTGACTTGCTCTGATAACATGTAAAAAGTAAATAAAAGTAGAAATTAACAAGATGAACTTGTATTTTGATTGATGATTAAAACTATTACATCCACTAATTATTTATACAAAGAATAATCTAACTAAGAAGAGCTAACTCTTCTACTACCTCTACAAGAGACACACAAGGAATAAATTCCCATTCAAGGCCATAAAGGGGCCGGTTATGGGAGGAGGAAGAAGAGAGGTTGGAGCATCTAATACACCACTAATTACAATACTAAATGCTACCCAATTAATTCCAAATACAAAAATATGCTCTAGGAATCTTACAAATACAAAATATCTACAAGAATAATACAAGAATAGTATTCAACAAATAAAATACTCAAGGAGTTTAGTGGTGATAATGGAGAGCATTGATGCAGGCAAAATTTTACCAATTCATACATCGGTTTTTTTTTTTTTTTTTTTTTTTCATTTTTGTTCGGTGAAATTTTAAAGATATACCAACATTATATACTAAAATTTATTTATAATGATATAATTAGGTCTCGGAAGATGCAAAGGTTGAAGAATGGGGTTTAAAATTTAAATGACACCATGGAAAATTACATACTTACATGCATGTGCAACGTAATTGCCATAGTTTGTGTAATTAATTTAAAGTATTTAGCTGAAAGTTGTAATGTTCATCCTATAAATAATTTATTTATTTATTTATTAATATATCTAAAATTAAAATAATATAATAAATGTAAATGATGATTTAAATAAGATATTTTTAGACTCGTTTAGGCTCGTGAGTTCACAAGCTTGAGCTTTAAAAGGCTCTGGCTCGACTTGTTTAGATTAAAGAGCTAGCTCGGCTCGGCTCAAGCTGATGACGAGCTGAGCTATACGAGCTTTATGCCAAGCTGGCTCACGAGCCGGCTCGGCTCATTTACAACCTTAATACCATGCTTCCTTCTTGCATATTTGGATTTTTCATTATTATAATTTTTATGAACCCTATCAATAGTTGTAGTACTATCACAATGTATGAGAACATGTGGTATTAGTCCATCCCATATACAACAACAACAAGCCCATTGCCTCCAGGGCTCCCGTGTAAGTAGGGGTTGGGAGGGGCAAGATGTAAGCAGCCTTAACCCCTCAGGGTGGTACACTAACGAGAGGCTATTTCCGAGGACCCCCAACCTGATAGACATGAAGAGCATGGAAAGCATGGAGAGCATGAAGAGCATGGAAGCATGGAAACATGGAAGCAAGAGCAAAAGTCATAAAGCAAATACGCATCTAGGAGAAAGAGCCTACATACGACACAATGCAAGCATATAGCATATAGAAAGTATAGATAGTATCAGCAGCTAGCAGCTATACATCACAAGGCGACAGACCATAAAAGCATTAAGTGTCCAACATACGACAAAAACTAAGTATATATAAACAGGCATGCAAGCAGCCTCATGACACTAGAGCTAGCTTAGAAGTGCTCGATACTCCTAAACTGCTATATAGGTGACACCTATACTAATCCTCCACTGAGCTATATCTAGAGTCATCTCCTCATTTAGGTTGAGATATGCAAGGTCTTGTCAAATTGCCTCCATCCGACTCTTCTTTGGCCGGCCTCTCCCTTTCTTCCCGTCTATAATATGGAGTTATTCGCATCTCCTGACAGGGGAAATGGTTAGTCTCCTCCTAACACGCTAAATAATAGTTCTCTTATAACTATGCTGCCTCATTACTAGCAGTGGCTAGTGCTATAAGCTTAGCTCCCATGGTGAATTTAGCAATAATTGTTTTTTTTTTTTTTTTAAATTTCTCTCACAGCTCCACCACCACCACCACTACCACCAACAACAACAGATCTAGTGCCTCAAGGGCTCCTGCATAAGCGGGGTCTGGGAGGGGCGGATGTATGCAGCCTTACCCCTTTAGGGTGTAACCCTACCAAGAGGCTGTTTCCGAGGACCCCCAACCTTATAGGGTTGGCAACACAAGGACTTCCTAGGAGGTCACCTATCCTGGTACTACTCTCACACAAGCACTTCAGAGTTCTAATGGGATCTGGTGCCTTAGTGCCTGGTAAATGAACTCTTCACAGCTCCACCACCAATGGTAAATAAATAACCACTTGTAGAAACAACATCACCAAAGTGAGAGTTCCAATCTGCATCATTAAAATCTTCAAGAACAATGGGTGATTTCGATAACATAAACCATAACTTATAGTTCTTTTCAAGTATCTCATAACACGATTCAAAGCAGTCTAGTGATCAAACATAGGCCTATCTGTAAATCGACTAAGTGCGTCAACGACATATGATATATCTGGTCGAGTAGTATCAACTGCATATCTTAGCATGCCAATTACACTAGCATACTTGCTTTGATTAATAGTATCAGTATCATTATAATTCAGGTAGAGATAAACATGTGGGTCTAATGGAGTACTAACGTGCAAGCAATCAAACATATTGAATCTTCTCAATATCTTTTCAATAGTGGGATTGATGAAGAAAAATGCCATCATTTGTTCTAGTGATTTCCACTATAATATGACATTTGCTTCACCTATGTCTTTCATATCAAAGATACTCTTTAATAAAGACTTTATTAAATTGGGAATATTTAAATTATCAACATATAGATGTATAATAACATGAGCATCAATAGATTTATAGTGTAAGCATTGGTTAGCTTCATTCAACTTAAACTCCTTAGAAATTAGACATTAATCAAAATTTTCATGCCACTATTTCGGGGCTTGTTTAAGACCATGTCATGATTTTTTTAATTTACAAACTATATGCTTAGTCCTTAGATGGACAAATGATTCAGGTTGATCCATTTATATTTCTTCTTCTAAGTCCCCACTTAAAATTGCCTTTTTTCCATCCATTCTATGTATCAAAAAATTATGTAAGGCAGCTATAGCAATCAAAACTCTTATTGAAGTCACTTTAGCAATCAGAGAATAGGCATCAAAGAAATAAATGAAATTCTGTAAAGACATACAACGATCTTGAACGTGGTATAATAGAAAACCGAGACTCCTTCTAATTGGTTTGAGATTAACTTCTTCTCTAGGTTGGGAAGGGCTAGCATCATTATCAATTATTTTTGTATCCTTTTCATCATTCCCACTATTTTTAGATTTAAAAGTGAATTTATCTTCATGGAATATTGCATCTAGGGACTCTATTATTACATTATTCTTAATATCTAAAAATTTATGGACTTTACTATTCAAAGCATAACCTACGAACACTCCTTGCTGCTCTAATTCCCAACTTAGGAATTTTGGGATCAATTTTCTCACATAGGCTAAACAACCAATACCCTTGTTTAGTCTAATTTTGGATTTCTATTTCTTCATAATTCATAGGGCATTTTCAAATTTTTCTTAGGAGGCACTCTATTATGTATATAACTAGCGATGAGAATTGCTACTCTCCATAGATTGGTAGAGGCTTCGGAGGTAACAAGCATAAAATTTGTTAAGCTGTTAAGGATCTTTTTTTTTGGTTCCACTACACCATTAGAAGCAGGTGAATAAGGACGTGTGACCTCATATAGCATACCAATAGATCGAATATAATCTATTAAGCTCTATGTATCATATTCTCTACCTCTATCTGTTCTAAACGATTTTATTTATTTATTTTTTATCATAACAATTTTCTACCTCTTTAATAAAAGTTGTTAATTTCTCAAAAGCTTCACTTTTATTTTTCATAAGATATTTGTAAGAGTATTTTGAAAAGTCGGCAATAAAGGTTATAAAATACCTTTCTCTACCCCGCACTAATATTCCTTCAAACTCACACATATATGAATGAATTAATTCTAGCGACTCGACATTTCTTTCAACATTTGTATGTGGTGTTTTAGTAATTTTAGTCATACTGCAAAGTTCTCATTTTTCAAAGTTATTTCCGAATTTGGGTAGTAAACCTAGATAACTCCTATCACTCAGATAATTGATATACACATGACAAAGCCTAGCATGCCAAAGATTCATACAAGAAACAATGTAAATAGATTTAGGAATAGTTCTGTTTGTGTCAACATTAAGTTTAAGCATGCCATTGCAACCATAACCTTTACCAACAAAGACACCTTTCTTGGTAACATTGTATTGATTAGACTCAAAAATCTCCTTGAAACCCACCTGATTCAAAAGATAACTAGAAACGAGATTTTTCTAATTTTAGGAGTATAAGGGACATCTTTTAAAGCTAAAACCTTCCCGGAGGCAAACTTGATTGCAACATTACCGACGCCCAAGACATCTTTTATATTCTTGAAATCTAAAGGCCCAAGTTCCTGATACGTGCATCAAACAACAACCTTGAGCTCTGGCAGTTACCTTTCCCATAGAGCTCTTGGTAATTCCCTCAAGCTTGAGCTTGCAATGCTAGTTAGCCACCTCGAGCAGCTATTATAATAGGGCTTTAGTTAGTAGAATAGCTGAAATTTGGACATCTTTTTTTCCATTCTCCAGGCCTTCTAAATCTTGAGCATGATCCCACATGTTAAGCACGTGTCCTTTTATCCAAAGATGATGTCGTTTCAACTCCCTCAAGTTTCGGTGTAAATAAATGCACCCTTTTGGCCGTTGGTAATTTCAAATTATAATGGGTAAAAAAGTCAGATTTGACCACTAACAACTATGAGAGGCTCAAAACGACACTTGTAAGGCTTGAGGCTATTTTGACTTCATGGGTATAAATACTCAAACTGTTAGGGATGAACTCCTTTACTTTTACACCTTGGTCTCGGATCTCTTGCAATCCGTTAGCATTCAAACTCTAATTCAAAGCTCTTTCTTCTTGTTCATCTTTTAACAAGCTCTTGACTCCTCCTTTCAAGAATTCATGTCCTTCTGACAATGGCTCAAATTCCTCACTGTTTTTCCATTGTTGTACCTAAGGAAAATAGCCCTATAGAATACCTTACTTACCTCATCCAATTTGATAACTTTGTTATAGTAGATAGGTTCCTGATGCCCATTAACTCAACTCCTCTCGAGGAGGGTCCTTCTTGCTAAGAGGAAGAGGGATCTTCTTTAGAGCATGAAACTTTGATCCCTGGCCCCAGTTTTTCTTATGAGGGTGAGGTGCCTACCTTAGAAGGCATCTTCCTTGATACCCCTAAATCCGCTTCTCTTAAGTCTTTGTCATTAGGTCAAAGATGGGAGGAAGCCGTGCATGTAAGGAATTAGCTCCCTTCAAGTTCTGGACCTTCTTGACTAGACAATATGCAAATTGGGTAGTCAAATTTACCCTCTGTCTTGAGAAGAAGTGGAAGGACTCTGTATCTTTGAGGCCATGAAGCTCTCAAAAATTTATCTCTAGTATGACTTCCCAGCTGTCACTACCCTTACCTATTATAGGAACACCTACTATAACATTTTTGTCCTACGTGAAGGCTTTCATGGGATTACCCTAAGGATGTGGCAGCCTTAACAGGTCTTTCTATGGGAGGCTTTGAGCTTCCTTTAAACAGCTTTGTTTGAGGCCTTCTCATCTTCTTTCCTTATTTCCTCTTTGCCTACTTGTTACGGAACTTTCGGGCTAGAGATTGGATGAGGGTGGCTTGCATGATCTTGGACAGGATACTATGGCCCACCAAATGACTTAGATGGGTTGGTGGCCTATGACTTTGGGCCAAATGGGCCTCAACAATCTACGTGGGTTTGTGGTATGCTTGGGCTTGCTTTTGGGCCCACAACGGTTGAAGCTTTAGGGTCTCCTTATGTAGGGCCTTTGGGTCATGCCTCGAAAGATGGGAAGGGTGGCTTTCTTGTTGGGCTTCTTTCGATTCAAGTCACTTATGGGCTGCTTGTTGATGCTATGGGTCTGGTTGGGCTGATAAAGATGGCTGGGATTGGTGGTAGAAGTGGGCTAGTTGAACCTGAGATGGATGGGATCTCGTGTGGACTAGGGATGGGCTTTTGGGCCCGGGTTTGGATGAACCAATTTGTACAAGGAGTTTGAGCCTTTTTAGGGCCCAAATATGAATGGATCTCAAGATGGATTGGTTATTAGGATTGGCTAAGTAAGAAGGGACTTGAATTTGGATTGACGGCCCGAACTCCTCTCTTTGGGCCAAAGCACGGGCTTGATTTTGGGCCTCGTTTTGGATCCCATGAACCCCCCTCATGGGGGGTGGCTTCTACACAACCGGGCCAACAGGGTTTGGGCTTGGGCCGGTTGGGGCCGCCCGGGGGAGGCGGGGGTCTCCCCCTCTTGGTCTTTTCAGGCCTTGTGCTTTGCCTGGCCCGAGTCTCATCTTTGGTTGGGTTATCGATTTGAGCATTGCTTTCTGCGTTGAAGCTGGTTCGTCTCTGGATTTGAGTTGCCCTTCGTTTGCCAGGTTTGTGAGGTTCAAGTCGACTTGTTGGGTTTGATGAGGGTCTTCATTTGTTGGCTTCCCAAAGTGAGTGCATAGTGGCTTGAGTAGCTTCAAAGAAGTAGTATCCAGCCTTTTGCCCTCCATCTGAGTTTGTCTTTAACAATTTCTCCATCTCTTGTGTTAGGATTTTGCTTTGTTGTTCTTTGATTTACGCATTGTATTTCCTTTGTTTGGATTTGGCCTTGCTACTTTTTCTTAAGCTTGTTTTGCATTCTTTTTGAATTGCTTTGTAGGCCTTTGGCCGTGTCTTGGGATATGCCTCTCGTACTCATGTACGATTTTTCTATATATATATATACACTGACTTATCAAAAAAAACTTGTTACAGAACTTTCATGAATTTCTTTTTTCAAGGAACTTCATGATTTTGGGTCAGATTCCAAAGAGAAGGAGGTGACATTTTACTTTTTCTGGTTGAATGAGTTTTACTTTCCAACATCGCCCTTAAGTCCATTAATATGGTGGCAATTAACCTGATATTTAGTAATGGTTATCTGGCCTAGGGACCATTACTTGTAGGCCAAGTATATGACTAACTTAGAGACATCATAGATAAGAACTATATTGCCTTGACACGAGGCCCTCTTTGGCTTGTCCACGTATGGGCTCAAGCCTATTTCCCTTTCCTTTGTCATAGAGGGCTCTTTGTCCCCAAAGGTGATTCAATCAGCTGCTATGGTGAGTATTTTGCTCCAATGGAGGTTCATCTTCCCCCATGATGGACCCTAGAGCATTGCCTTGAGCAGCTTTTGGCTCTATGTACTACATTAGGAGTGTAATGGAATCCCTTTAGGGTAAGGAAGCTTGACGCCCTTTGGTTAAGAAAAAAGAATCTATACTTGGATGTCTCCATTGACACCCACTATTCAGCGTTAGTAAGTAATTCTCTGCTCATAAGACTTTGCTTATAGCCACCAAACCAAACTCTATATAGTTTTATAGAACTGGATTATTTGTCAGGTAATTTGGCATGGTCCAAGATATTTCTTTCCCCCAATGATTGGACCAAGAACCTTTAGTAGGCTAAGAGGGGCCTTTTGCGTATTCATCAGCTTGAGGAGCTTAATGAGACCAACCTAGCCATTAGGTATGCATGGTGATCCTATCCCTTATAGGTACGCCCCATATGCCATTCACCATTTTGTTGGCTGGAACCAAGTCTACCTGTCCTCCTTAGGCACTAGAGGTGCTAGGCGGTATTTCATCTCTGTTATTGAGTCTGCAGGCGCTAGCTTAAGGGAAGTACAAGCTGTAGCAATCAGGAGTGCCTCTTCAAGATAGGCTCTTGTGGGTGATGATCATTTTCCTTGGCTATCAACCCTCTCGAGCCTCAAGCTCTTAGCTAACCGTAAGGTGTTTTGCTGTGATACAGGCGTTACCTTCAAAGGATTTCCCTGGAGACTCCTCGAGCCACTAGAAGCTTCACAAAGCTATCGTCGGAGGATTCTATAAGCCAGAGTATCTCATCTCATGACCAGCAACTTAAGGAAGAAAAGTAGGAGATCTGCACCTTTCCTCAGGTGGTTGTGCTAGCACTAGTAGAGACACATATAACTAAAAGAAAGAAAACAAAAAGTCATAATCTCTTAGTTGGTTAGGAGAAAGAGGGAAAAAAATGACCAACAATAGATACTCATTCCTCATGCCGATTGCTTATTCTGTTTGTTCCTCTTTGGACTTCCGTAACTATTTCTTTGTATGCGGGCTGCTTTTGTCCACCCCAATGGCCTCCGTAATTATTGAGATCCCTAACACTTTGTCTAGGAGTCAAGCTCTAAGTTGTCCTACTGTCACAGAGCCCCTTGATGTGACCATGGAGGAAGCTAAACCATCTTCTCCATTCTGGAGGTGGTAACTAGTGACACTCTAGCTAGAGCACCTCTTTTAACCCATTTGAGGTGAGACTTAATACAAGCTCCATACCTATTTCATTGGGAGCCATCACATGCTCATGAAGAAGTGCGTGGAGGTAAAGGTGATTTGCTTTCCCCTTGAGTTGATCTTTATCAAGCCATAAACTAGCTCTAACCCACTTCTTTTAGCAGATACACCATTTTAAATGCCCACTCCTGTTCTTAATGAACCAAAGACAACATGCCTTGAACCAGTAAGAGCTTCACCACTACCTGAGTCTCTAAGGGTAAGAAAAATCCCCCTTGCTTTTGATGCCACTGTATTTCAAGTGATGGACTTTTGACTTTTTTTTTTTTAATTTCAAGCTACCACTTTGTCTCCCTTCTCACCTGCAATGCTCTCCTCTTTAGAACCACTTAATGCTCTCCTCTTTAGAACCACTTAAGGTGAGTGGAAGGTTGGCTCTATGGAACGTGGACCTTGAATCATCCCCAAGGGCTCAGAGACTAGGTGCTTTGGTTCAGCTTCCTCTCCAAGACCTAGCCTTACCAACCAATAGCTAGGAAGTCTTAACTTTTGAAAGAGAGATGAAGGAGGACTCACAGGAAACTCCGCTCATCATTAAGGAGTTAGAGGTCTTTGAAAGAACAATCATTAGTGTCCTAAAGGAGGTTCTTTTACTCCTATAGTAGAAGCGCTCCTATCAATCCATAGTTAAAGAACTCAGCCACTCTTCAAGGCTCAAGGACCTCTCCCATTGTTTAAAGAATTGCAAAGCATTAGGGGGATTCATGCCCAGAAAGCACCAAAGATTCAAGTGGCTGAGGGCCAAATCTAGATCTTGGAGTAACTTAATGAAAGGCTCATGAATATCTGATAATAGGACGTAGCTAAGGCCTTAAGAATTTAAGAGATGCAGCATGCTACAATCGAAACACAACAAGAAAAACAAATAGTCTAAGAATAAGTCGTTACTGTAGAAAGCCAGTTAACCTAAGCTGCAACCAGGCGTACAACTATAAAATATTCCTTAGCTAGAACTAGGGCATTTCTCTTATAGCTTTTATAGTTGTAAATAAGTGTGGAGTTGTAAAGTCTATAAATTTATACAGACTTATGTATTCTCACTTATTTGGTCAATGATAATACATATTGCTTATGTCTCAACATGTCTCTCATATGTGAATTTTCTTTATTTTAAGGATTGTAACTTTGATCCTTGAGGAACCGATACTTGAATTCAGCCCACAACTATGGAAATCTAAACTTGAAAACTTCCTTAAGTCATGTTTGGAGAGTGGAATTGGCGCCTGGAATTGGCGTTGAGATTAGAATTGAGGCCCAAATTCTAGTTTTGTTGTTTGATAATACAATTCCACAGTCCAATTGAAATCATACTTTCCAAGTCCTTGGGGTAAGGGTTAAGGAATTACAATTCCATGTTAAGTCCATTAACCTCAAACCCAAAATGAGCTTATTTGACTAATCCAAACCCAAGATGATTCAAATCAACAGTCTTAGACACAACCTAAAATCTGACTTGAACCTTGAAATCACCCAACTCAATTAATTTGAACTCGAAATGGCTAAAATCAACTTAACTTGTGACCAAACCCGATTTACTGGAAATGCAAGATGATTTAAGGCTAGAAAATGAAACTGTTCAAATTGAGTGTGATGTAAACAAGCTAAGCAGAAGTGGAAATGACATAAGCAAAAAACTTAATATGAACCAAACCTAATATGATCTAACCTATCTTAAACTCATCCTAAGATGACTTGAAGTTTGAAATGATACAACCCATTTGTCTGAGAACTAAGATGACTCAAGCTCGAAATGACTTAAATCAAACCAAGCCAGATTGATTCTAGTCTGAATCCCGAAAGGACCTAACTCGATTTTAAAAATCTGTGATAACGTGAACACCAAATGATTCGATGCAATAGTCTAGCCAATTTGACTTAAAACTCGAACAAACCGAACTTAAAGTGAATCGCTCCAACCATAATAACTCGAATGGAATGAGAACTGCTTCAACCAAAATCCGGGGTAGGAAATTTTAAACTAGAAATATTCCAACTCGATTGATCGAAAAGTTTTGATGACTCAAATCATTATGGATCTGTAATTCTGAACTCCAATTCCTTTAATGAACCAAACAATGAAATTTTAATTCTATCAGAATTCCAATACTATTAGAACTAGAATTGAAATTATAATTCCATAGCCCAATTCTAGTCCCATGTGCCAAACAGAGCCTTATTAGAGTCCCAGATTGAGGGTATATATTTCTTTAGAAATCTTAAATGGTCCTTTCTAGTTAAGAGACCACTTGCCATAGATGGATCCTTTTGGCTAATAGATAACACAAGTTTCCATACCCTATCCCCCACATTAAAGGATCTTGGTTTGACCTTATTGTAGGCCTTGGCCACCCTTCTCTTTTGTTTCTCAAGCTTATTAAGAGCGTCAAGCCTATCACGATTAAGATCATTGAGCTCATCCATCATGGCATATTGTGCACCACACTTATGGATTGGACTATTACCTCAATTGGGTGTATTGCATTGTGAGACCATATTTTAAATAGAACGGAGAGGTCCCGATAGCATTTCTCTTGGAAGATCTATAAGTCCACCAAGCGTCTAATAAGAATTCATGCCAACTCATGGGATTATCCTTAATCATCTTTTTAATATTAGCTTTCAGAATCTTATTTGTTGATTCTACTTGGTCATTCGCTTGAGTATAATAAGGAGTAGAATTTAATACTTCAATATTGAAACTCTTGGTAAATTCCTTAACCCTAAACCCATTAAACACTTGAGTCTGATCCATAATGATGGTTTCAGGGACCCCAAATTTGCATAGTATGTATTCCTTGATGAAGTCAATCACATCTTGTTTATTGATAATTCTGTATGGTTTTTTTTCAACCCACTTAGTAAAGTAGTATGTAGCTACTAGGATATATGACTATTGCTTCCTGATAGAGGGTTAATTTCTCCAATATTGTCCATTTCCAATCTTGAAAGGGCCAAGGTTTGACTATCGTATGCATTTTACGTATGGGAACCGTGGGAACATGTCCATGTCTTTAGCATGCTCTACAGCCTTTGGCATTCCTGATGCAATTATTCATCATTGATGGCCAATAGTAGCCATAACACTTGATTAACCAATGCATTTTGTTTTCAACCAAGTGAAATGTTTTCATGTTCCCCTACCATGATTAGCATGGCTTCATCTAGGTCTAAGCACTTGAGAAGGACTCCACTGGCGTCTTTCTTATATATTACACCGGATTCTTCATCCATGTGATGCCTGGATCCCTTCATTTTTATTTTTTTTTATCTTTACTGAACGGCTATTCCGAAATACTCAATGATTAGTTTTCTCCAACCCTTAATTTATCCTGTAGCTTAAGTAATGTCTGAAGACAATCAAGGATGGCTACTTCTTTAGAGAAACCCTTGCTCTCAAATACCAGCAGGGACTCAATGATCTCAAGGTCATGCTCCAAAACTCTAGTCTTAATGACCATAGATTCCTCACGCTAAGTTCTTGGCAATTTATAGCCAGAGGCCAATTAAGCAAAGTCATAGCCGCCATTGTTCTCAATGTTTACACCCCAAACTCGAGGAAGTTGCGATGACATCATTTTGGGGCAAAGCGCCATGCTTTTATCACTTAAGGCCATCCTCGAGGGGGACAGGGTCATTAGGTGCTAATGTAATGATTTCTGGAACCCAACTGCTTGAGGAGTTTAAAACCCTTTTAAGGGTTTTAAGCACTTGAGGTGGTTGAGGGGATAAAAGGAGCTTGAGCTCAGGGGATTTCCTAGAAGCCTATAAGCCATGTGGATTTCAAGCTTGAGCAGTTACTTAGAGCACAATTTCAGATATGTGAGCCTCAAGGCTATCCAACAGCACGTGGGGCATCTAGAAGGAGCTCCGATAGAACAAGCGGATGTGGGTTTCCAGAAAGACGCTTGAGCAAACCAATTCAGGGCACGCTCACTGCCCATTCAATGCTCCAAATGAGCTTTGAGGCCAACAAGGAAGAAAATGCCGTACAATTAGGATGCAGTAATTATTTCTATTTTCTATAAATAACAGACACTATTGTAGTTGTAAAGTGTCTAACACAACTCATACAAACTTCTTCAAGTTTCTTTACAACACACTTGTGTTTTTTACCTCTGAGTAGCGTAACTTTGCTTAGCATAGCATAGATCTTTGTTGTATTTGCGTTCGTCAGAGTAATACAGTTCTTAAAGTTTTAGGTATGAACTCTCTATTTTGATTTGTTCCCACAATCGACAAGTTAAGAATTAAGGCTTTAGTTTAAGAATTTGACAGCCAAAGCTTGACCTTAATTGCGTTGGTCTTAACACTACTGTCACTATTTAATAAGTCAGGTGAACTTATGTTTGCATTATTGTTTAAGGACTTTGATGGCCAACGCTTGACCTTGATTGTGTTGGTCTTAGCACTACATCAACTGATTTAAGAGAGCCAGATTGAAGTGCACGGTCGCTCTTCCTGAGGATGAATATGCCAAGCTAGCCTTGAATCTCTTGAATATTGAATTTATTAAGAAATTTGACGGATCAAACTTCACAACTCTCCTCCAGCTAGTAGAATTGCCGCTAGGTATGAGGCTATTTTGAAGGAAGAAAGCCTAAAGAATAATAGCATTTAAGGAACTTACATACATAATTTCATTGACGATAAAGAAGATCCTCTGTATGAAATTGATGGTGCTGAGTACGTCAATGGGCCTTCCATTGTTTTTAATCCTTTGGTTAAGAAGGATATCAAAGTCGGGAGGCCTTACCATTCCCAAGACTTGAGCTTGAGGAAGTACTCATTTAACCTCTCAAGAGCCGATATTGTATTTGATTGGCTTGAGGCAAATTAATAAGCTCAAGATTAGGGGAAAACGCATAAAACCTGACCCTAATTCACTAAAGGGGAAGATATATTATAAAGTGGTCCAAGATGCCATTGAGGTAAGGGAATTGATCTTCTTTGGAGAAGGACAGATGGGTGTTAAAGACCCTTTCCTATTCCTATCCAAGTTAATATAATAGAGGCAGTAAAACCTCAAAGTACCCATGATAGCCAAACTGATGGTGGACCTCTTTGTAGGATGAGCGATGACATGGAAAGATTGGCAGTGGCCAATGCTTTGTTTGATAGACTACTAGGGCTCCCAAGAACTCAGTGGAATTGACAAGTGAATACTGAAAGCAGCACATTACTGCGGAGCATTCCACGCTTGACTGTGCCACCTTTAAGAGGCTCCTAGAAAAGAAACTACAGAAAGGAGTCATCCTCCTCTCAAAAGAGGAAGAGTTAGCCCTGGAAATATCTGTTGGATTACCACGAGCAGACCGTTTTTGCTACTAAAAGGGAGGCATCAAGAAAGCACATGCACCTCTCTCATGACCTTTGTGGGGGCTATGGTCACAAGCTAGTGTCTCAAATGAAAAGGTTGGGCCTTTATTCAAGGAAAAAGCCAGCTCCTCCTCTGAAGGCTTCATTCGTTAGATCCCCTCGTGGTCTCACTTTGAAGGCTCAAATAGTCATGAGGACTGTGCACCCAAAGAGAAATCTAAAACATCACTTGATCGATGTGGACACTTATCAAGGACCACGGAAACAACCTTCAAGGGTCTATTTTGGTAATGTTTGGAGAAGGAACCACCTTAAGCAAGGAGCCATTGGTCCTTCTAACCTTACATGAACTCAGAAAAAGAAGCCGCTATAAAAGAAAGTGGCACAACGATGAGCTCTACTTAACACTTGCTTGGCTAGGCTCTCTAATAAAGAGAACATAGTCCACAAGAGCATGTGCACTGAGTCCATGGATCTTGAGGATCCAGAAACTGAAACAAGATTTTTGACCACAAGTGGTAAAGGTGAGCCACGCAAGAGGCTTGAGAGATGGGCTAGTTTCTCATCTTCCAAAGGTAAAGAATCTTGGTGGGATTAACTTGCCAGAATTTTAGCTTCCAACCAAGAATTGAAAGTCTAACCTTGTAGAAGAAGAGTTTAGGTGAGGAGAGAAGTGAAAGGGGATGAAAAAATAGATAAGGAGATGAGAAATAGAGTAAATTTCAAAAGGAAATTTAGATTTTACTGATTGAATGCCTGAATTACAAGCTTAGGGCCCTATTTATACACATTCGGGTACATTGTATCACGACAATCCCAAGCTAACCAAAACTAACAGCTTTTCCCGCCTAATTTCTGCATTTTAACCCGGCTTGACCAAATAATAGCATTTGGCGCCAAAAACCTACCCCAACGGACTTTTAAAATCAAACAACTCAACAATGAGACACTAACCAACAATTACAATTAAAATTCATCAATTCATAACATAGAATTCCTTGGCTCAAAGAATGTCTGATGATGAGGAAGAATACAATCCCCTCAGCATGAGTTTAGTGGAGCCTCTGGACCTTGTGAACCCAACATGGTCTGACAAAGAGAATGACTTTCATGAAGAAGACTTCCCCCAACCAATGGAATAGTCTCAAAGCCCAGAGGTTGAGCCAAAAGATCAAACTCAAGATCAGAACATGCAAATTGATAGCAGTCCTAAAAAACAGATAAGCCAAGGAATTCAAATTTTGTTTGGGTCACTCCCTGAACAATTAGATGTTAGAACTGCCTTGCTTCTTCCTCCGGAGTTCATGGAAAATGGCACACAAGGGGCCTTGAAGAGGATGCAGTAGCATTAGACAAAGATCCCCAGGTGGAGCTTATGGTTGATGTGGAAACTACTAAAGGTAATTCTGATCTTTTGTCTTTTAAGATTAAAACCCCAACATCTAAGTTAACTGATGACCTTCCTAATATTATGAAGATGATGTTTGATGGGCCTAATTCTACCAACAGGCACATCAAGCCAAATTTTGATGGCATCTTGGTGAATAGAGTCTTGGTGGATAATGGGGCAGCCATCAATGTCTTGCCTCCATACATGTTGGGGGTTATTGGCAAATTTAGAGATGATTGGGTAACTTCAGATGTGGAAATCTGTGGCTTTTCAAGAGCCACCACTAAGTCCAAAAGGGTCATCCCAATTGAGTTAATTGTTGGCAACTTGAGAAAGCTAACAGCCTACTTTATAGTGGATACTACCTCAAGCTATAATGTCTTGCTTAAGAGATATTAGATACATGCCAATTACTGTATCCCTTCTTTACTTCTCCAGTTGTTAATCTTCTGGAATCATGACAAGTATGAGGTTGTTATGACAGATAACAAGCCATTCATGGCATTGTCCAACTATGTTGATGCAAAATTCTACAAAGACGGCATAGGACCACTAAATGTCGAGAGGACCACTCCTAACATCAGGAACTAATAGCCATCCTTGAAAGCCTGCTTACTAAAGCTGAGGTTGATCAAGTTGATGGGGAGTCAAAAGATTCTGACTTCTGGGAATGCATGAGAGCCCTTCTTGATGAATGGGACCTTCAAGGCAAGCAAGAAGCCTTATGCAGGGAAGCCAAGACTTTCCATTAAAGGCCTAGAGGGTCGTCTCCTCAGCCATTGCAAAGCTAGTCGCTTGGCATGCTAAGGATTAACTATGGGTTGAGCAGCCATTTGTTCCTAGAAATGGCCTCGAAGTCTAAGTAATACAAGAAAAAGAGTTGGAGTTATCTGACCTAAGAGCAAAACTAGCTAAGATGGAGGATTTAAGGGCCAAAGTTCAAGACCCCCTCCTCAAGGTTAACTTGGGATGTGCAGAAGACCCAAGTCCTACATTTATGAGCGCTCCACTTTATAAAGAGCAGAGGAAGCAGTATGAGACCTTGCTCCTCGAGTTCAAGGACTGCTTTGCTTGAGACCATCACAAGATGTCTGGCCTAGACAGAAGAGTGGTTGAGCATAGCTTCCCATTAAGCCATGCTCGAGGCCCATAATTTAGGCTCAGAGAAGAATTTCCTAGGAGGTGATTCATTTGGTCAAAGAGAAGATTGAGAGACTCTTAAAGGCCAAATTCATCAGGACTGCTAGGTAAGTTGAGTGGTTGGCAAATATCTTTCCTGTTATTAAAAAGAACAGCAAAATTAAAGTTTGGAATCATTTCAGAGATTTAAACGCAACCACCCTAAGGGATGAATACCCTATGCGTATAGCTAATGTTCTCATTAGTCCAGTTCGTGGCATGAGGTTTTATCATTTATGGATGGCTATTGTGGGTAGTACTAAGTCATGATTGCTTTGGAGGATATCCAGAGAACAACATTTAGATGCCCTGGGTCAATAAGAACCTTTGAATGGGTGGCTATACCATTTGGTTTAAAGAACACCGGTGCCACCTACCAGAGACTCATGAACATGATCTTTCGTGATCTCATGGCAAGACCATGCAAGTCTAAATAGATGACATCATGGGTAAATCAAAGTCCCAAGTTAAGAACTTGGAGGACTTGAGGGGAGCATCCATTCCAATGAGGAGCCCCAACCTCAAGATGAACCTAATTAAATGTGCCTTTGTGGTATGCATTGGGAACTTTCTTGGTTTCTTAGTACACCTAAGGTTGATATATATAAAACTAAGGCCTTTCACGAGGCCAAATAGCCTTCAAATTAAAAGGAACTTCAATGCTTCTTGGGGAAAGTAAACTGCGTAAGACGTTTTATCTCAAATGTTATAGGAAAAAACAAAAGTATTCTCTCCACTATTGAGGCTCAAGTCCTAAAAGGACTTCAAGTGGGAGAATTGTTAGCTTCCAATTAGGAATTGAAAGACTAACCTTGTAAAAGAAAGAGTTGAGATAAGAAGAGAAGTGAAAGGGGATCAGAAATAGAGAAGGAGATGAGAAAGGAGAGAGAAATTCCAAAGGAAATTCTGAATGTTATTGATTGAATGAATGAATTACATGCTTAGAGCTTATTTATACAAAATTAGAAACATTGAACCTAGCCAACAACTCTTAACCGAGTCCTAACCAATTCTGGCGCCAAAATGCAGTAGCAGCCAGGTTTGACCTGCTTGACCCCAACCGACCTCCTAAAGGCCCCAAGACCAGCCTAACTAACTTTTGAAACATGGCTAACACAACAATGAAACAATACCCGAAATACAACCCAAAATTACAATCAAAATCTAACTATTCATAACATTCCCTCCCTCTTGAGAAACTTCTTGTCCTCAAGGAGCAAAATTAGGGAATTGGCTCTTCAAGAAATTGCAATTTTCCCAAGTCACAAAGCTTTTGTTCAAGTTGCTCTATTGCACCAACACTTCTTGCAATGCACCATGTTCAAACTGCAGCGTTCTTCGAGCCTTGACAGCAACTGGTTGCAGCAGTAGCATCCCATTAGACCCTGCTTCAGGCGGCTCCCAAGCAACTTCAGTTCCCTTCTTGACCTGCTTTTTAAGTAGAGAGACATGGAACACCGGGTGAACGTATGAATGTGAAGGTAAGTCAAGCTTGTATGCAACAATGCCAATTTTCTCCAAGATTTTGTATGGACCAAAGAAACGGGCACTTAGCTTGACATTTCGCCTGACGGCTAAAGAAGACTGTCTATACGGTTGTAATTTATGGTAGACCATGTCTCCGACTTCATAACTTTTGTCTACCCTCTTTTTGTCAGCATAAAATTTCATCCGTGCTCGAGCTTGTTGGAGATTATCTTGAAGCACTTGCAAGGTCTGCTTCCTCTACTGCACTAAATCACTTGCTGCTGAATCAGGAGCTCCCGGTTGCTGCAGCAACATTGGAGAAGGAGGAGGATAGCCATACAAGGCTCGGAAAGGTGAAGTGCCAATGGATGCGTGAAAGTGAGTGTTGAACCAATACTCCGCTAGAGAAAGCCAATGATTCCACTCTCTAGGCCGTAAGAAGACCATACTCCGGAGGTATTGCTCCACACACTGGTTGACACGTTCAGTTTGGCCATCCGTTTGTGGATGATAAGAGGAACTAAGTGCCAACGTTGTACCCATCAATTTGAACAACTCCCTCCAAAATGTGCTTGTGAAAATCTTGTCACGATCTGAAACAATGGATTGAGGCAATCCATGTAAATTGTAAATGTTGTCAAGGAAGATTCTTGCCAATTTTTCAGCAGTAACCGGACGAGCAAGAGCAATGAAATGGCTATATTTGGTGAAACGATCCACTACCACCCATATGACTTCCTTGCCTTCAGACCTTGGCAATCCCTCAATGAAATCCATGCTAATGTTGATCCATGCTCCATCCGGAATGGGAAGGGGCTGAAGAAGACCCTTGTAACGATGATCTCCCAACTTGGTTTGTTGACATACCTCGCAAGCCTTAACATACTCACTCACTTCTTTTTTCAAGCTTGGCCAACTAAAGTAAGCCTTGACCCTTTGATAAGTACCTTTTATACCGGCATGACCTCCCCACGCAGCATCATGAGAAGCTTGTATAATCTGATCGCTCAAACCAGTAGCAGAACCAACATACAGCTTGCCATGAATTCTGATCAGACCCCTTTGTACTGAAATACCGGCTGCATTGACATTCTCCCCTGCATCCTTCACAAGAGCATCAGCTACACATTCTTGGGCAAAAGAATCACCCTCATGTGTCCTATAAACCTCTTCCATCCATGAAGGAACAACCACTGATGTAGCACTGCAGTACCCAACTTCAGCATCTTCAAATTTTTTGGACAAAGCATCGGCTGCAGCATTCTCCTTGGCCCTTCTATATTCAATGTCATAATCAAGGCCAAGCATCTTCATAAGGCCCTTCTTTTGTATTCTCGTCACAATCTTTTGCTCAAGGAGATGCTTGAGGCTTTGGTGATCCGTTCGAATGATGAACTTGTGACCCTCCAAGTAATGCCTCCACTTTTCAACGGCTAAAAGAATTGCTAAATATTCTTTCTCATATGTCGACATAGCTTGATGTTTGGGACTAAGAGCTTGACTCAAGTAAGCAATAGGCCTTCCATGTTGAGAAAGAACAGCCCCAATACCTACACCACATGCATCTGTCTCCAACACAAAGCTCTCGGTAAAATTTGGCATTGCCAACATTGGTGCAGCACACATAGCTGACTTAAGAGCTTCAAATGCAGCCTGAGACCTCTCAATCCATGTGAATGCATCCTTCTTTAAGAGTTCTGTTAATGGTTTGGCAATAGAACCATATCCCTTAATGAATTTTCTATAATACCTGGTCAAACCCAAAAAACCTCTCAATTGCTTCAAGGTTATTGGAATTGGCCAATCTTGCATCGCTTGGATCTTAGAAGGATCGGTGGAAAATCCTTCTTGAGAGATGACATGGCCCAAATACTCAAGCTTTGTCTGAGCAAACGAACACTTGGACAACTTAGCAAAGAACTTGTGTTGCCGCAACACCACAAAGACTTGTCTAAGGTGAGTGAGATGATCTTCATAAGAGGAGCTATAAATCAGTATGTCATCAAAGAATACGAGCACTGATCTTCTCAAGAAAGGTTTGAAAACATCATTCATTGCCGCTTGAAAAGTGGCCGGAGCATTTGTTAGGCCGAAGGGCATAACAACAAACTCGAAATGCCCATGATGAGTCTGAAAAGCAGTCTTGTATATATCCGGCTCAAGAACTCTGATTTGATGATACCCCTGTCTCAAATCAAGCTTAGAGAAGAAGCATGCTCCATATAACCCGTCAAGCAAATCATCTATGACGGGAAAGGGAAACTTATCCTTCACTGTTAAGGCATTCAATTGTCGATAATCGATGCACATTCTAGCCGAGCCATCTTTCTTCTTCACAAGGATCACAGGTGAAGCAAAAGGACTATGGCTTGGCCTAATGAAACTCATGTGAAGTAACTCCTCAACTTGTCTCTCAATTTCTGTCTTTTGGCCATGAGCATAGCGGTATGGCCTAATCTTGACCGAATCAGCATTTGCATGAAGAAGAATGGCATGGTCCACGCTCCTTTGAGGAGGAAGGCTCTTTGGTTGCTCAAAAATATCCTCAAACTATTCAACCAAAACCTGAACTTTTGGTTTGATGTCCGGCTGCAGCTCAACAGAGGAGATCACAAACAACTGCCCGAGCCACTGTACTGCTTTCTTCCTGATTCCACCTTGAAGTTTTTTACCATCAATCAACATGAGCTGAGCTACCTCTGATATGCCCTACAGAGAGACCTTGGTGCCATAAACCTCAAATGCCACGGTCATTTTATCAAAATCAAACACCACCGGGTTGAAGATTCTCATCCAATCCGCACCTAGCACCATATCACAACCTCCCAAAGGAAGTACTCTAAAATCAAATGTGAATTGATGATCTTGCATAGACCATGAAAATGCTAGGCACTTGTTTTGAGTTGTTAGTGAATTTCCATCAGCCACCATAACCGCCAATGGGTGAGTCTTTGTCACTTCATGCCTTACTTTCTTAATTAACTTGGGATCAACAAAACTATGTGTGCTCCCACTATCAATAAGATCAATGATAGAGGTTTTACCAGCCTTGCCTCTGATTCTAATGGTATTATGAGCTCCACTCCCGGTCAATGCCTTCATGGATATCTCAACTTCATCATCAGACATTTCATCTTGTGAAGTAGGTCCATCACTATCTTCTTCTGCGTCTGAATTTTCACTGCCAGATGCAGCACCAGCATGGGACCCCCTTGCATACATTAATGTCTGAGATTTGCACCTATGACCAGGCTGATATGGTTGGTTACAACGAAAGCACAGCCTCACTGAACTCTTGTCAACAGCTCGCTTAAATCTGGAGCCTGATTGCTCTTTCTGTTGAGGTCTGAAATTGTTGCCTTTGAACTTGCTCTTATCACTTGTTTGAACTAGAGTAGCTTCAATCAATTTTGCCTTGTTGTACGCACTAGATAATGTCTTAGAACCAATGGCCTTCACCATATTCTTGATCCTTGGCCTCAATCCACTCACAAAGCAAGAGACATAATAGGATTCTGCATCAACCGGAGCAATTGATAGGACTGACAACAAAGTAGCTCGTAAATTTTCAAATCTGATCATATACTCCCTCACAGTTGAGGTTTGGCACAACTTGTTAAAGCTATCCACAACATCAGTTGATTCATCTTCTCCATATCGTTCACACATTTCTTCTACGAATTGCCCCCAAGAAAGATTAGGTTTGCTCTTTAACAAACTATAATACCATACCTCATGATCACCATGTAAATGTACTGTGGGTAGCTGAAGCTTTTCATCTTCAGGTATGTTATAATACTGAAAATACCGATCACATCTTCTTAGCCATGATTCAGGTTGTCTACCATCAAAAGGATCAATCTCCACTCTTGGCTGCCTGTAAGTACCACTCCTGCCACCAAATGAATTGTCATTACTCACTGATCTTTGCTGGAAATGTTGATCAGGAGGTCTATCAGGATGCTCGAACTCATCATTTGCATTTCTGTGATGCAAAACAGAATTCTGTTACCTTGAATTGTAATTTGTATTCACGCCATCCGATCTGAAATGAACTTGACCTGAGGCACGATCCTGATTTCTTACAGCAATCTCAGGTTGTACAAGTTGATTCTTAGCTAATCGGATGTGGATTGAAGGACCTACATCAGGCTGCAACATCAGAGACTTTCCTCGAGTCCCGCACAAACCTTCAGTTCTGTCCACATGAACTTTGCTGCTGATCCACTTCAACTGGATGAAAGATTTGACTAGCTGGCTCAATGATTGCGTTAACACTGGATTCTCCTTACTTATTAACCTGATCCTGTAATTGTCTAAGCTTCACCTCAATTTGTTGTAACCGATCTTCCTTATTCGCATCTTTTTCCAACAATAATGTCAAGATTCGATCCATCTTTTGATCGAGCTTATCTACATTGCTAAGGCGATCATTGATGTCTTGAAGATGAGCAATTGTGAGGAACTGAGGTCCATTTGTAGCATTTACACTAGCTTCTACAGTGTAAGATGCATCAACACCAGCAACTGCAGTAGCATAATTCATCTCCGAACCAGGTGCATTTGCTCCACCAGCTCCTGATCTAGTTCTTACACCATCGGCCATGATTTTCTTTGTTTTTGCTTGCCTCAATCACTCAATTGATTGCTTGAACCAGCTCTGATACCAATTTTTAGCTTCCAATTAGAAATTGAAAGACTAACCTTGTAGAAGAAAGAGTTGAGATAAGAAGAGAAGTGAAAGGGGATGAGAAATAGAGAAGGAGATGAGAAACGAGAGAGAAATTCCAAAGGAAATTCTGAATGCTATTGATTGAATGAATGAATTACATGCTTAGAGCTTATTTATACAAAATTAGAAACATTGAACGTAGCCAACAACTCTTAACCGACTCCTAACCAATTCTGGTGCCAAAATGCAGTAGCCGCCAGGTTTGACCCTGCTTGACCCCAACCAACCTCCTAAAGGTGCTAAGACCAGCCTAGCTAACTTTTGAAACATGGCTAACACAACAATGAAACAATACCCGAAATACAACCCAAAATTACAATCAAAATCTAACGATTCATAACAAGAAGCCACACCAAGCAGCCTTCGAGGCCATCAAGGAATGCTTGATCAGGGCACTAGTGTTGATTCCACCTAAGTAGGGCAAACAATTGAAGATTTAGGTCTCTGCTTTTGATGAGTCAATTGGTTGTTTACTTGTACCAGACTATGGGCAGTGGTTTAAAAAGGTTGTGTCCTACCTAATCCATTGTTTAAACAAATGTGAAATAGAATATTTATTCATTGAGAAATTGTGTTTATCTGTTCTATGCATCTGTAAAGTTGAGGGAGTACTTCTTAGCATTTACCATATACACGGTTGCTCAGAAAAATGTCCTTAAATACATGCTAGATAGACCTCTAATGAGAGGAAGATCAAACAAGTGGAGTATTGCTCTACTGCAGTTTGAATTAATTTATGTGTCATAGAAGTCAGTCAAAGGCCAAGTCTTAGTAGACTTTTTAACTGACCATCCAAATATTCAAACTAGCATAAACTATGAGCCAGATGAGCTCTTAGTGATAGAGATGGTCCCTTCAAAACTATATTTTGATGGTTCAAGGACAAATTCAAGTGTCGAAGTTGGGATTATGTATATACATAAACTATATGAAGTAAAATTTTGAAATATAATTTAGCTTTCTGTTTTTGATTTTTAATTTATTGAATTAGATGAATTTATTCAATATTCAAATAAAAAAAAATTGATATAAGTTTATTTCTCGTTATTGTCAAAATAATATATGAATTCTATAAGTTAGATTTTTATATATTTTAATCAAGTCCATAGCTATATTGTCACTAAGTCTGTTCAAATACTATTTCGGACCATGTTACTGGATTGGTTCATGTGGTCTGGAACCAATTGGACTAGTTACTTTTGGATCTGATTCTCAAACCGTAAATTAGATTTTACCGAGCTTTTATCAGTCTATTTCATCGCTTGATCCTTAATTTGGGTATCCGTTGGTCTTCTCTTCAATAAAATTTGATCAAGGATTTACCATAAACTACACTGGCCCTGCTAATTTGATATGAAATATGATTGGAATTGTATTATTTGGTATAATTTGCATTTAAACATTTACTAGTCATTTAAATCTAGTATCTATTTTGACCGCTAAACTCCCCAACGTATTTATCCTTTCAATGTAATTAATTTTGAAGTTTGTTATATATCTATAATTTTCTAAATTAATTATTAACGTAAGAACATTAATGTAACAAAATTTTAGTATTAATAATTTTTTGGGTTTTTACTCCAAATGTATCTATACTTTGCTTATTATATCAATTTAGTCCTTACATTGTTAGTTGTGTCAGTTTACTCCATGTGCAAGTGTATTGTGTCAATTTAATTTTCAAAGTAAAATTTATGTTAAGTTTGTTAATAAAACTTTTATGGTTTAGTCATAGATTTGGTTAGATCAAATCAACGATGGATTTTACTTGTATTTAACATGATTAGGTTGTTAAAAATTACATCATTTACTTAACTTAAATTTGATCAAATGACTAAAGTTCTGAAGGCACCAAATTGACTCAATTAAAAGTACAAGAATTAAGTTGATACAATCAAAAAGGTATAAAGATCCTTGAAGTAAAGAGCAATAATTTTTTTTTATATCGGGTTATCGAGTAAAATTTTGCCAACTACTAGCATGACTTGTAATGATTCGGATGGTGTAAATAATTATTGAATTTTTTTTGGTTTATGATTTTTATGGTAAACCAAACCTAAACCATAAACCTTAATGACTAAAAATTTCTAAACCAAACCATAAACCAAATCCATCAAACTAAACCGTAATTTATGGTTTGGTCCTGTTCGAATTACGGTTTAAACTATGTTTTGCACACCCCTATTGATCATGTTTTAAAATCGTGTACTTGCAAGCATACATGATCATCATAGCTTAGTTAGGTATACAGGTGTCATATCCTCAAGGAATCGATATAAAGTTGATTTAGTTATGAAAGAGTGATTTGTTTTTGGGTTTTTGTAGATTGGTTAAACAATTAATTGCAGAATGCAATTAAAATAATGAAAAGGTTGTCAATTCAATTGAGGGCAGTTAGGGAATGAATGCAGGGTAGCTTAACTTGTATTCCGTCATTGTACTTTACTTATGACAATGATTTAGGAGGCTTAGGCTACAAGCACTACGCTTGGGTTAACATTTAAATTAGGGCTTACGATAATGAACTAGTCTAAAGCCATAATATATCTTTATCACCCTAAGTGTAGCATATATTATCTCATTAGCACTACTGAATTCCTTTCTTGCTCCTAATTCAATGTTAACTTGTATAAACGATTGTGTTTAGGGTTGAGTACAATCTCAACCCTGACCATACGTGAAAACCTGTTATGTTCTGATCTAGGATACAAGCTCGTAGGCAAATGCTAATAAGTTGAAAATCTAAACATGGCTACAAGCACATATAACGAAAACCAAGCAACATGAATAATTCCCCATAGAGATGCAAAAATAACATAACAAAATCATTGTCAAAAGTATAATACAAATTCGGGATATGGATGGCAACGATGATCTTGTACACTAAACTAAAAGAGTCTACTCCTCCATGATATTTTTGCACATCATTAAAATCTTAAAGCGAAAAATAATGAATAAGACTAAGAATCGAAGACTCCCCTAATTAACGATGACGTTGATTCGTGCTTTGACCCCTTAGCACTTCGACCAGCAGTGCTTTGGCGTTTGAGAACTCTTGGATCTCATAGCTGCTTCAGGAAGGAGAGGAAGAGAAGAGAAGAGAAGAGGAAAAAGATGGGAAAAATTAGGTCTCCCCTTCTCTATTTGCGCCCTCGACATGAACTAGGGTTCGTTGTGGGTATTTGGCTCATCGATCAGCACTATTGATCGATCAAACGGCTGACCCATTATCGGCTGCCAAATGATCACCATTTTTGGCTAATCGATCGGCAGTCCTATTGTAGGTTCCATTCCCCAGTAGATTGCTGATAGATAGGTCCTTATGTCGATTTGTTAATTAATTCTTTAAACCTTATGAGATCTATTTGGGATACTGAATTACGACCATGGGTTCCTCTTTTACACATATGGTCGAGTTTCTCAGCGTAGTCTTCAAATATGCCTAAATTCTGCTTGATTTCGCCACTTTTCAACCTTTGTTTGCTCTGATGCATTCCAAGCCTAAATGTACGTAGATTATAATAAATCACACATGTAAAAGCCAAATACGTCATAGGAATGAGGTATTAAATATGTAAAAATAAGCCACATCACCTACGTATATGACCTAATGATCAATGATATCTTATTGACACATATCAAGCTTCGTGTTGAACAATCACGACAACACTAACCAAAGTTGCCTTTTTGTTTTTCCTTTACTTTTTGGTTAACATAAGAAACCTTAATTTTAACCTTATCTTTCAAGAAATTTTAAAAAAATTTCAACAATATGCTCAAATTACTCTTTTTTTTTTTTTGTTTTTTGGCAGGGAACCTGATACAAACCAAAATATAGTAGTTAAGGGAGGGGTACTTTAGGTATAAACAATTAGGCTAAGTTCTATACTTCGACTATACCCCTCCCATAATGTTAAACCTCTTGATAATTCTTGAAGTTTAACTAAGTGAGAGAGAGTGTAGATGAGAAGAGAAGTGAAGAAGATAAGAAATATAGAGAGAATTAAATGAGAGAAAGGAGGATCTCAAAAGAGATATGGTTGAATTTTTATTGAATGATTTCCAATTACACAAGACTAGCTACTTATAAGAATCAAGATACAATGGACTTGGACTACTGGCCTCAACCGACTTACTCATTTAGCCTCCAAAACTGACCGACTCTAGACCCAACCCAAATAACTACCCTCACTAGCTTGGCGCCAAGACCACCAATTCAAAATATAAGCTATTACAACTCAACAATTACGCCTTATTACAACTCAATTGACTTAAAAACATAACAAACCCCTTCCCTTGAAAACATTCTTGTCCTCAAGAATGAAAAGAAGGAAATTGGCTCAACAAAAATTGTCTTTCTTCCCAAGTAGTGAATGAATCATCCAAATTGCTCCAAGACACTCTAACCACTTGTCTGCTGGGGCTGTTAGTATGCTTTTGCAGGAATTCCACTACAGCTGCAAGTCGCAGAACCCATGATCCACTGGAACCGACCTCTGGAGGTGATGAAGAGGGACTTTGGCCATGTTTTACCTGCTTTTTGAGAAAAGAAACATGAAAAATAGGGTGTATATAGGAGTTAGGTGGAAGCTCAAGCTTGTATGCCACTCTGCCAATTCTTTCCAAAACTTTGTAAGGTGCAAAGAACCTTGAGCAAAGCTTAAGATTCTTCCTCACATCAGCTGTGGACTGCCTATAAGGCTATAATTTCAAGTAAACCATGTCTCCCACATTAAAAGTTCTGTCCACTCTCTTCCGGTCTGCATACAACTTCATCCGAGCTTGTGACTGATGGAGATTATCCTTCAAAAGTTGCATTAGATGCCTCCTTTGCTGCACTAACTCAGTAACCTCAGCCACATGTGAAACAACTCCTTGCAACATCAAGGGAGTTGGTGGATCATACCCATACAATGCTTTAAATGGAGTAGTGCCTAGAGAAGCATGAAAATGAGTATTGTACCAATACTCAGCCAACGACTGCCACCTTCCCCATACCTTGGGATGGCTAAACACCATACTTCTAAGATACTGCTCAATACATTGAATGACCCTTTGAGTTTGGCCATCGGTTTGTGGATGGTAAGATGAGCTAAGGGCTAAGGTAGTTCCCAACAAGCGAAACCACTCCTTCCAAAAATGGCTTGTGAAGAGCTTGTCCCTGTCAGAGATTATGGATTGAGGCAACCCATGTAACTTGTAAGTGTTATCAAGGAACACACGAGCTAATTTATCAGCTGTTACAGGTCGAGCTAGAGCAATGAAGTGGCTGAACTTGGTGAACCGATCAACTACTACCCAAATCACCTCTTTTCCCTCTGATTTAGGCAGTCCTTCAATGAAATCCATGCTTATGTTTTTCCATACACCATCTAGAATAGGCAATGGTTGAAGAAGCCCTTGATATCTATGATCTCCAAGCTTAGTTTGCTGACATACTTCACAACCTTGCACAAAATCTGTCACTGCCTTCTTCAATCCGGGCCAACTAAAAGGAGCCTTGATCCTTTGGTGTGTTCCTTCAACTCCAGAGTGGCCTCCCCATGCTGAATCATGTGAAGCACTAATAACTTGATGTCTAAGATCAGTTGAAGTCCCAATACACAGCTTCCCCTTAAGTTTGATAATGCCTTTAGCCACTGTCAGTTCTGCACCAGAAGTTAAGTTGTCAGCCTTGCCAATGCTGAAAGCTGCTATACATTCTTATGCAAAGGGATCATTCACACAGGTCTAATGTATCTCTTCCATCCAAGCAGGTACAATCACTGAAAGAGCCCCACATGAACCCTGTTCACATTCCTCCAATCTGCGTGACAGTGCATCAGCCACAACATTGTCCTTTCCCTTCTTGTGCTCAATGTCATAATCAAGACCCAACATCTTCATTAGCCCTTTCCTCTAAATTCTTGTGACAATTTTCTGTTCTAAGAGATGTTTTAGGCATTGGTGATCAGTCTTAATTGTAAAATGGTGTCCATCTAGATAATGTCTCCACTTCTCCACCGCAAGCAAAATAGCAAGATATTCCTTTTCATATGTGGAAAGAGCTAGATGTTTAGAACTTAAGGCTTGGTTGAGATAAGCTATAGGCCTTCCTTTTTGAGACAACACTGCCACAATACCATTCCCACAAGCATCAGTCTCTAATATGAATCCCAAGGTGAAATCAGGCATGGCTAACACAGGAGCTTTACACATTGTAGATTTCAGAGTTTCAAATGCCACTTGAGCTTCATCTGACCACTTGAAGGCATCTTTCTTCAATAAATCTGTTAGAGGCTTGGCTATAGCTCCATACTTAGCCACAAACTTGCTGTAATATCCAGTCAAGCCCAAAAATCCTCTCAGCTGCTTCAAGGTAACTGAAATAGGCCAATCTCTCATTGCTTAGACTTTAGATGGATCAGTAGAAACCCCCTCAAGCGATATCACATGGCCAAGATACTCTAAATGAGTCTGTGCAAAAGAAAATTTGGCCAATTTAGCATACAACTTATGCTTGCGCATGACCAAGAATACTTCCCTCAAGTGCTTCAAATGTTCTTCAAAGAAGGCACTGTAAATCAGGATGTCATCGAAGAACACCAACACAAACTTCCGTAGAAACTATTTGAAGACATCATTCATGAGAGCCTGGAATGTAGCTGGAGCATTTGTCAATCCAAATGGCATAACTACAAACTCGAAGTTTCCATGATGTGTTTTGAATGCAGTCTTATACACATCTTGCTCCATGACTGATTTGGTGATAGCCCTGCCGTAGATAAAGCTTTGAGAAGACTTGTGCTCCATGTAACTCATCAAGTAAGTCATCTATAACCGGTATGGGAAACTTATCCTTCACTGTCATGGAGTTGAGCTGCCTATAATCAACACACATTCTTGCTGTGTCATCCTTTTTCTTGACAAGAATGATTAGTAAAGCAAAGGGACTGTGACTTTGTCTTATGAAGCTTGTCTTAAGCAATTCATCCACTTGTTTCTCAATTTCTGTCTTTTGAGCATGAGGATACTTGTATGGTCTAAGCTTTACTGGCTCTGCATAAGATTTGAGAGGGATAGCATGATCTAAACTTCTCTTGGCAGGTAAAGCTTTAGGCAATTCAAACAATTCCTCAAACTCCTCCACCACTGCTTGCACTTCAGGCTGAGCAATCTTCATAACCTTAGTTGGTGATATTGCAAATAATTGTCCTACCCACTAGTAAGCACATTTCCTGAATCCTTTCTCCAACATCCTTCCTTTCATGATTTGCAATTGAGCTTGATCTGCCATTCCTTGCAAAGTGACTTAGGAACCTTGAATCTCAAAGGAAACTATCAGCTTAGCAAAATCAAACAGAACTGGACTATAAGACCTCATCCAATCAACCCCAAGTACCATGTCACATCCTCCCAAGGGCAAAATCCTGAAATCATACCCAAACTTGCGATCTTGCATAAACCATTGGAATCCTTGGCACTTGTTCTGAGTCATCACTGAATTTCCATCAGCTACTGTCACTGCTAGAGGATGAGTCTTGATCACCTCATGGCCCACTTTCTTAACCACTTTAGGATCAATGAAGCTGTGGGTGCTCCCACTATCAATAAGGATGATGATAGATCTCTTCCCTGCCTTTCCCTTGATCCGGATTGTGTTGTGTGCTCCATTACCAGTCAAATCCTTCATGGAAATTCCAACTTCATCATCAACAAGATTCTCAAATGTCTCCTGATCTGAGTCATTCGCACTAGCATCAGTTTCTTCACCCTCTGAGTGTTCATCAGCACTGATTCCTTCAGTAGACATAAGGAACTTTGGATAACATTTATGGCCAAATTGATAAGGTTGATTGCACTTGTAACAAAGCCTTTGAGGTCTCTTCTCATCTGATCGGTTAGACTTGGAGCTAAAAAATCCTTTCTGAGACTTGAAACTGCCTCCATGACCCCTGGTTCCATCACTTGAAGCTAAGACTGTTGCCTCAAAAAGCCTGGCTTTAGCATAAGCCTTAGACAATGTTGAAGGTCCAACTGCTTTGACAAGATTCTTAACCTTGGGCTTCAATCCATTTATGAAACTTGAGACATAATATGATTCAGTGGCATGAGGGTATTCAGTTATCATACTTGCTCTAAGGTTCTCAAACCTTGTCATATACTCTTTCACAGATGTTTCTTGTATCACCTTATTAAATCTATCAACAATGTCACTAGAATCTTCATCACCATAACGCTCACATAGTTCTCTCACAAATTCAGCCCAATTGAAAGAAGGATTACTCTTTAATAAACTGTAAAACCAAACCTCATGATCAACAAGAAGATAAACTGCAACAATTTGAACCTTTTCAGCCTCCTCAATGTGGTAAAAGTGGAAATAACGATCACATCTCCTCAACAAAGAATCAGGTTGCTTCCCATCAAACGGATCAATCTGCACCCTTGGTTGTCTATAGCCATTGCTTCTATTGTTGGAAGTCACCTTGTTACTGCCAGAATGCTACTGGTTCCACTTCTCAGGAGGATGATCAACTTGCTCTTCGATCAAACTGGTAGTTCTGTGAACGTCTGCTTGCTCAGGAGGACGAACAGCCTGTCCTACATTCAAATTAGTAGGTCTTGATTGAACTTGATCAAATGATTGATCCTGTCTGGGCAATACCTCCTCATCTTGACTTCGAGTTGGAGGTCTAACATCAGCTGCTTGAGTCATAAACTGAGGTCTTTCACTGGTTACTACAGGTCTAGCAAGAACATTAGGTTGCAGCATCACCGGAGGCCTCATCTGTTAATTCACACGCAATGAGCTAGCAGGAAGCAGAGGATCAGGAACTGAAGGTGCATTTTTTCTACTGAACTAACTTTGAATTTCAGCAATCTTCTCACTGAACAGCCGTGTCTATTGATCAATTCGCTCAGCTAATGTCTCCTCAATTTGTTGCTTTTGCTGATTCAATTGATCAGAAATGTTCTCATCAATATGCCTTAACTGGAAGCCGAACCTCTCATTAAACGTTAGCTTTTGTTCCTTAAGCAAGTTGCGCAACCGATCCTCAGCTCTTTGCTCTCTTTCCAGCTGTGATTGATTAAGCTGTACAATCATAGCAGTCATCTGTGCACTAAAAACATCTGAAGTAACTACCTGCGGTAATTCCTTAGTATTTCCACTAATGACCTCAGCATAAGAAGGATTAGCTACTGATTTAGCAGCTGCAGACCTTATAATGACTCCACTGGCCATTGTTGCACGTCCTTATGTATCAATTCAAATATTTTTATGTGTTTCAATCACTTTTCCTAATAGTACCGCAACACTGTCAAACAGAATTCAAAATTGAATTCTGAAGCAATTTGCAATGCGATTCGAGATATTTGATATCAATTTCACGATTGATTTTGAAGCCAAATCAAGCTCTGATACCAATTGTTAGACATCTTGATAATTCTTGAAGTTTAACTAAGTGAGAGAGAGTGTAGATGAGAAGAGAAGTGAAGAAGATGAGACATATAGAGAGAATTAGATGAGAGAAAGAAGGATCTCAAAAGAGATAAGGTTGAATTTTTATTGAATGATTTTCAATTACACAAGACTAGCTACTTATAAGAATCAAGATACAATGGACTTTGACTACTAGCCTTAACCGACTTACTCATTTAGCTGCCAAAACTGACCGACTCAAGTCCCAACCAAAATAACTACCCTCACTATCTTGGCCCCAAAACCACCAATTCAAAATATAAGCTATTATAACTCAACAATTACGCCTTATTACAACTCAATTAACTTAGAAACATAACACATAACTTTCTATATAGGGGCTTAGTTCATAAAAGAGATATGATGAATGATTTGAAATGTTTGAGTCCACCCCCCCATGTCTCATCCTCCCCTTTCTATCTCTTTATCTCTATAAACACAAACTTCGAACAGAACAAAAATTACACCATAAAATAAACTTCTTTGTATTTCTTCAAAAAATATGGGTACAATCTCTATATGCATATATTAAGTGCAAATATGCGAAAGTCCTCGGATTTGATCTCCTTAAGCTTTGCACTATTGAATGCTGACGATGAACTTGATTTCTTGATGAGGGCATGAAACTCGATCTCAATCAAGAGATTTCTTCTTCAATATAGAGGGTTGGGGTTTGATCTTCTAGTTGAAGAAAATGTTTTGGTTTTTGTGATTTTGGGTGAGAGAATTCAAGAACCTTTGAGGTCTTACCTTTCTCTCTTTGTTTTTTGGATCCCCTCAAATGAAGAAGTGCTCTACTTATAGGAAAACCATCCTAAAGCTGTAGGGGCTTTTAATGTATTTCCCAAAAAAAATATATTTTTTTATTTTTATTTTTCGGTCAAATTAGATCTGGTCAACAATTGACTTTTTGAATATACAAATTAATTGTCATAAACAACAAAATTTAATTGTCATAAACAACAAAATTTAATTGTCTACAATCTCCCCTAACTTGCCTCGTATTATACAAATTATTCTTTATACTTATATGTCCCTATCTTTTATACTAGTTATATGTGAATATATTACTAGATTTGTGAATTCGTTGATTGTTTTGATTGATTCATTGTTTGGATTGATTTGGATCACAACAATTAGTATCAGAGTGATATTCCTCGGCATCAAGAATGAAGGTCAAAATAAAATGGATGATAGCAGAATTTGCCGATATGAAAAAGAAGTTTGAGGAAGCATAAAAAATGTTAGAAAAAATGCAATAAGGATTCATAGGTATTAGAAATCTAGTGAAAGAGGATTAATCATTTTTCAAAAATGAAATGGAGAAACAATTTGATAATTACCTGCGAATTACTAAAAGTTGGTGCAAACTGAATCTGGATGAGGTTTCTAAAGTACCAGAGCCACCGCTTCTGACTAAGAATGAAGTGGTGATGAACGATCAATCACCCGAACCATCAACAACAACCATGATCTCCAGCACCAAAGAGATGGACAAGAACAATGAGGAGATCGATGAGGACATCGACCATCGGGAATATGACAACAGTGAAGGGGTTGACAGTGATGTGAAGGACCAAGAATCAGAGCTTGACCACCACATCAAAGATTGAAGTGTGAAGACTGAAATCGTACACGAACTGAGTGAAAAAAAAATCGACCACTAGTGAGGACTTTCATTACCACCATCATCGCCGTCGAGTTTAGGTGGAGAAGACGATGCCTTCGTCATCGTCATCAAGATGGTGGCTGAAGACACGAAGAGCAGTGTCGAAATAGAGTGATCATCCCTGTGAGAGAGTAAAGAGAGTGTTGCAGGGGAAATATTTCAAAAAAAATTTCCCGAATTAATTAGAGCGGGTGCAGCGGAAAACCAACTTAAAATTCTTAATTTTACATCTAAAGCCTTTACCTAATTAAACTATCTAATTAGATTTAGATCTTACTATAATAGGTTCATAATACGACAAACCAAAAACATCAAATAAAACTAGAATAAACATAGTATTTGAATAAATGAAATAAAGGAAAATAAATTAAATATCATATGTTTAATTAGACATACCTGAGCGTGAATCCCAACTCCGACTAAAATATCAAGGTCTTCTTCACAATGATCTCTTCTAGTACCGAGAGTGTGGGCGCCCAAAAATATTTATTGGGAGAAATTTCAAAGAGAAATTCCTCCTTTTTAATTTTCGAAAAAATCATATTTTTTCAGAAAATTATTCGATTGCTAAACTGAACCCCGAAGACCCCTATTTATAAAAGGCTATTGGTTCGACTACAAATTAATTTTTTGATGTAGGATTTTTAGGAAAAAAACACGTTTCCATATAATTAAAAATGACGCCGTATGGTTACACAAACACGCACAGCTGTTGCCATGCAAAACACCACGTGGTGTTGTCTTATTTGCTTCCCTGTGTGTACATGGATTGCCTGCCCCTGTTCCAGCATGCTTGGCAGGTCACGGTACGACATGTGTCGCGCTGTGATTGGTTGATTGCCTTAGGAATAGATTGAAGGGGCTCTTATGCGTCGTTTTCTTTTTTTTTGTTTTAAATTTCCACGTGTATAAATTCATCTGATGAATATTACTTGAAAAAATAAATTTATTCATCTTATGAATAAATAATTCATCTCGTGAATTATGTTTAGAAAAACTAATTTATCCATCTCATGAACAACAAATTTATCTCATGAATTCATTTTAAATATTTTTCAATCAGTACTTAAATTGAGGCTTACGGATGGACCTCATAGACAATCTAACTTTAGCTCCAAATGGGTCAAATTTGATTATCTTTTCATGATAATAATTGATTGCCATTTAATAAAACTTAATTCCTCTAAATAAGTTTTACTACATTCTAGAATTAAATATGTTTACTCCAGAATTTTCCAAATAACTTTTATTACGACAATTAACCCCTCTAGTAGATATCCGTGAGCAAAAATAACTTTAACTATTATCGTTATTTTTCTCACATCTTTCGCCATAGTTCCCAACTCGCTCTTCTGGAACAATTTAATAATACCGAAACAATTTCTATATTAAGTCCAAATGTCAAATATATGAAATACTCTGGCCAAATATTCTTGAATCTATTTGCATATTTGCGAATCAACTAAGAGGATGTCTTTATCTCATTAAAGACTATAGATTCCACGTAAAACAATTGTTTCCGCTACACTTCATGCCGTTCCAATGTATGTAAGATTTAAGTCAACGCACTTTGATTAGTTCTTTTGGCACATCAAAGCAACGAACAATCCATGCACGAGTTAAGAATATTTCTTGGTTTTAGAGTTATCGTCTTACAGAATTAATTGTTTCTAATAGTCGTTACGGAAACAACTAATTTAGATGGTCCTGCTCAGTGTTTCAATTTTATTAACGACACCAATATGATACTCTTAGATCCCTATCTACATGACAAAGACAAGTCATCAAAAGTACCATATTATAGTCTTATCAGACAAGTTATCCAAACTTATCATTGACTAATTGACAACATATCATCAGTTTGATCTTAGTCTATTTGTGGTTCAATCTTATTGACTACTTAAACCAAACCTGACATGTCATCTTGGACTACGTCCATCTCGGGAAACATCTTAGAACACAATCACATGCATGTTTGACTCGTAAAAACATAATTAGACAATAAAAGAATAAAACAATTTCATTTATTTAATATTTAAAATTAACTAATTGGGTTTTCTAGGACACCAATTCGAACAATCTCCCACTTGTCCTAAACCGAATTAGCCCTTCATTGAATAACTATCTCTTAGTGATCTGTCAACTCTTTGACTATAAACTTTAACCAATACTAATCTGTCACTGCCTCACTCTTTTTCTCACATGCTTTCATCTACTAGGAACCTACTGAGTCAACTAGTCTACTCAACAACTTCATAGCTATCAAGCACCTGACTTCTATAGTGAAATAAGCAATACAAGGCTACTTTATTCTTCACCGTCTAATGATTCCCACTACAAGGGTAACTAGGAATTCAAACGTCCAACGTCTACATTCTCTTTTAAAACAAATGACCCTTGATAAACTCAATATCCTCTCTTAGAATCTCGCTAAAGCTTGAACCTAAGAACATAGTGTGCTCATGTTGGTTCTTTTAATTTTAAACTAACTGGACAACAAACTCTTAACAACTCATAACAATTCTACATAATTCTTAATGAGTAGAATGTCATCTATATAGAACACTTAAAAAGTCTCTGCTTTCTTGTTATGTCACTCGTACACTGACAGTTCACCAATCATTGACTCAAATTCCTAGGGCTTGATTAATCGTCACTAAATCTACTCTTTAATGAACAAGATGCTTATTTAAATTTACAAATAGACTTCCTCAGTTTACATGCTCCTAACTATTGGCAACAAACTTGTCAGTTATATCATATACATAACCTTTTTAAGATGACCATTCAGAAAATGTCATCTTGACTTCCATCTTCCGTATCTCATCATATGAAATACACTGGATGAGAGTATCCTTATAGAATTAAGCATAACGTTGTTATGATTCGAGAAGCCGAGGCATGGAATTGTGGTGGATGTAATGTTGTTCTGCAGCTATGTTGTGCTATCCTGCTGCTAGGCTGCGGCTGTTAGCTGGTGGTTGCTGCAGAGGAGGCTGTCTTGCAGCCAAATTGTGATCATTTAGTTATATTAGAGTGTTGGTATTGTACTTAGTAGTATAGGCTTTGGTTGAGTCACGTAATAAGTGAAGTTTTGAGTTGTTAGGTTGTGGTGGTCAAGGCCGTTAGTTAGTTAGTCAAAGGTGGCGGCTGATTTATGAGTCGGTTAGTCCTTGTGGCTAGTTTCAATGTATTAGCTCATATCATGTAAGTAGTATAAATGGGAGGTTCTAGCTTGTAATCTCATAACTTTGATGAATGAATTGATATCTTTTGATATTTCTCTCTACTTCTCATCTCCTTTCCCTTCTTATCTCATCTAAACTCTATATTCTCTTCTCATCTCATACTCTCTCTATCCCAACCAAGGTTAAGGCTCAAGAGAAATCTTTGAAACCTTAACAATTGGTATCAGAGCCTTGATTTGGCTTCCGAATTAAGCCCATATCCAAAAAAAAATACAAAATCTGATTAATTGTATTGCAATTAATCAATAAAAATAGTTGTTTTACAGATTTAGTTTAGATTGTGTGATCGGAATTCAATTCAGAATTTTGAAATTGAAGAGTGGCGGTTACTGCATTAGTGAACTGCAAGTGCCTGGGAGTTGCTTCGGTTGGGATTAGAATTGATGGAATTACATTGAGCAAAGGTTAATTGATCAGTATTTGTTGACTACATTCAACATTAAAGCTGATTCATAGTGAATTCAGCTAATTCGATCAAGCATTAGCTGCTAAATGTTAGTGCAGAAGCAAATATCAGTTGCTGAAGTTAGGTGCAAAGCTTAATTGTTCTTGATCAATCATTCATCTGATCGATTGAAGAAGAAGTTAAAATTGAGCTAATTGATCTACATTGCACTTGATCATCATCAAAAGATCAGAAACTGGCTGAATTGAGGTTTAATCAGATTCTATAATTCAGAAATTGAAGTAGAGGTAACTGCTTTCTGAACTATTAGATCATATTCGATCCGAATCTGTTTTTGTTGCTAGTTTGTGATGAAATTGTGTTGATAAGCATAAAAATGGTGTGAATTCATCAGAATTTGTGCGTGATTCTTAATAATTATATGTTATTGAGTCGAGATTTGCTTAGGCGAAAATCTGACAACGAACTGAGCTCCGAAAGTGTGAAATTCGACTTCATTCTCGAAGGTTGTGGTGAATCGTGTGTTTAAATCATCATTACAAACAAAGACCGAACCTATTTCAGATTCGTAGTCCGAATTAATCAAGAAAGCATCACTGTCAGAAAGGTGTTCGAAGTTAGGGTTTGTTCGCGAACTCTGCAAGTTAGGGTTTATAAATAGTGACGCTCGTGGAACCGTTATTAAGGGATTGTTTGTGCAAATGAAGGAGTAGAACTTCATTAAGCAATCGGTTGTGGAAGTATTGCGAAACAAGTTTCACATTTCTGCGATTTTCGAACTTGTATTCTGCGAACTGAGCTGGTTCAAGATTGAAGTTGTTGTTCATTGTCAAGATGGAGGAGTTGACTGAGCTGTTGGAGAAAGTAATAAAATAGAGACAAGAAAGGATACAAGCACTTGAAGAATGGAGACAAGAACGGAGACAAGCATTTCAAGAATGGAGACAAGAATGTAAGCAGCTAATGGAGAAACGGCAATATTCAGCTCAACCGGTGGCTAACATCAGTTGTGATTGTGCTGGTGTTCTTGATGCAAATGAGTTTCCGGAGTTAGCAGATAGCGTTAGACAACGGAAGTTCCGTGTTGAGTGAAAAGAGAGAGTGGAATCTGTTGCCGTTGGAGATGAACTCGTCCCCGATAGTGCTGAAATTGATGAACATGAGTTAGAAGAACCTGAGTTAGAACAAGATGATCCTTATGAAGACTCTTTGCTCGAGTTAGAGTATCTTGCTGATGTTGAGGCACAATACAACATGCATCCGGAATGGGAATACGATTTCTATGTCAAAGGAATGTTAAAGAATGCTAAAAGTAAAGTGAAAAGGAATCATTTAAACGAAGCATTGAAAGATTTTTGGGGTAAAAAGAAGATTACTACGACGAAATTGAAGCGTGAGGTTGTGTGTCAGGCTAAGGAGCTTCTGAATTCGCAAGACCAGTACAATGGACAACCCGTGGTTGCCTTAATTGAATCCAATTCAGTTATGGGACATCAAGATGATTCACCGGTAGAAGTTAGGATGCTTGTTGATCAACAAGAACTAACTCAAGCTGATCTTACTGATGTAAATGCTGGTATACAAGGTTCAGGATAAGCTTATATGCAGAACCGCAGCACTTTCATTGCTAAGCAATGCTATTCTGTTGGAGAATCAGTTGTTGTTGCTGCAGTACCTTCAAATACAGATCAAGGTATGCTTAAGTTCACCTTTGGGCGTGATGTTGTGCTAACTCAGATCCAGAACAACATTATATTAGATGCCTTGCAAGGTCTCTTGTATTGGGAGAATGTTTATGAACTTAGAGCAGCTGAAATGCACTATCGGCATGCCGATCGACAAGTTCGGAATGATCTATTTCTTCACTTGAGTAGAGTTGTGACTTATCCATGTGCAAGTTCTTATGATAAGTTGCCTCCTGATCCGGGAGAATACTCTCAAGTTTATGCGAAGCCCAAAAGATTCGATTTCCTATTGAAGAGAAGTAATCAAGCTGCGAGAGTGCGTTTCAAGGTCTAACGAAGGAGAAGCCTTGTATCAATACAAGCAATTGAGTTGTTGGATGTGTATAAATGCAGTAACATGCTGAAGTCGTTTTCTGTACAGCCAAAAATTAGTACAACTGGCGCTGTAACTGATATGTTTGGAGTTGGAAGTCCCTTTGATCCGGGAAAGAATGAATTACAAGTATTTGGAGAAGCTACGCATCCGGTGCTGCTGTTTGATGATAAAGAACCTAATGTCAGTGCAAGCATTGGTCGGAAAATGGTTGAAGCTGTGGGTCATTGTGAAGTTAACATCAAAGCAAGTTGTGAAGATAGGAATTACACATTTTGCAAGCTGCACAATACTTGTGACGATGAAGTTTCCATTGTTCTAGAATTTGTGTTGCTTAGGTTCACATAAAAGTGTTTACTTGAAGGGTTGGTAGTTGTTGCTAATGGTTTGATGAATTGTGGATGGTTTGAGGAGGTGTTGGGCCTCTGGTATGACCTCACAACTGGTGCTCAAGGCCAAGTAAAGCCAGTGGTGATAACATTTGAAAATCAGGACAAACTGCAACTGGAAGGTTCTGATCTGGTGCAGAATCTGAATGTGCTTGGGGTGACCTGTTGTGGTTGTTTTGAATGGAAAAATAATATGCACAAGCTTCAATACTTTCTCAATGTATGGGTGGAGGAGTATAACAAGGAAACAAGATCATTTTTAGCTGAAAATATTTTACATTTCAGCAGCCAAGATCAGGACAGATTTTCCCTTGCACTGAAATTAATCTCAGATGTTCAGTTGTGTCATTGGTGTCCTGATTTGAAGTTCATCTTTAAGTCTGATGATGGAAATTCGAGTGTGACCCATGAGTATTTGATTAGGTGGAGCAAAAGTCTAGTTAGTCAAGCCGATGTCACAAGAGCTCAATTGATCAAGGTGGGACATCAAGAATTCAGGTTAGTTGCTGTTATGGGTGGGAGAATTACAATTCCTTCACTATCAGCAGTGAATGAGTTGCCCAAATGGAGATTTATTGGTGTTATTATGGTTTTGGGAAGTTGTCTTAACTTGTTTGCATCAAGAAGCTTCAATATGGACAAGAATCGAGCTAAAATCTGCAGCTATGAGTGGTCTGGCTTAAGCACTGCTGAATTCTGGAGCTCTACAGTAAATCATGTGGATTTGGGAAACAATCAAGAGTTTGTTGAGCATGATCTGAGTTGGTTTAGTATATGGATGTTTAAACAATACAAATTTTGGATAAGATCCAAGATGAAAGAGTTGCAGCTGCATTCATATTGGATTTCAATGTGTTTTGTTTCCATAATTAAGAAATTGGGCTGTTGGAGCTGCAATGGGAAAGGTTTACAAGTAGAAATGCTTGGTTCTCTTGGTTTGAGTTTGGAAGGCCTCCTAAGTTGTTAAAGGTCTTCACAAGCAGTTTGATGGGTTTAATGACATATAACATCTGTCATGCAGCATTCTACAAGCAAAAATTCAGTAGTACTGCTGCGTTGTGTGATCCTCAGCAGCAAGGTAGATTTTTGGGCTGTGTTAGTTGCTTTATGAGAAAGTGTTGGCTATGGGATCTGAGAAGCATCCAAGACAAGAATTCCATCTACAAGATATTAGAAGTTGGAAGGTTGAATTTAGAACTGGAATTTGAGAATGGTTGTTCTGCTGGGAGTTTCAAACAACAGGTTGATACCGGCCCAAGTCTGGAAGTTTGTAAAGGGGATCAATTGGTTATCATTTCAGGCTTTGATGCAGCGTTGGAGGATGTTAATTGGACTCCTAGAAGCAGAAGCATTAGAAACTTGAGAAAATCCGAAACACCTTCTGATGGCTTGTCAAGTGCAGAGTACTGCAGGGTTAATAGCTGCTGCGGGGAAGATATTGGTATTGATATTTGGCTGATTTGGTACAATATGGGCAGACCACCTGAGGTAATTCTCCAAACCAGATGTGAAATAGCAAGTCAAGCTGTCATTCAAAGGTATACTGCAGTGAGCAGCTCAGGTGTACTCCTGCTTCTTAAGTCTCTTACACTACAATTTTCAGCAGGGAGTCTTCACATTCGGTTCCTACCTTTTTACCAATAACTGTTCCTCAAGTCTCAACTCTCTTCCATTTTTGAGGACAAGAATGTTTTCAAGGGGAAGGGAATGTTATGAACCGAGAAGCCGAGGCATGGAATTGCGGTGGCTGTAATGCTGTTCTGTAGCTATGTTATGCTGTCCTACTGCTGTTAGCGGGTGGTTGCTGCAGAGGAGGCTGTCTTGCAGCCAAATTGTGATCATTTAGTTATATTAGAGTGTTGGTATTGTACTTAGTAGTATAGGCTTTGGTTGAGTCATGTAATAAGTGAAGTCTTGAGTTGTTAGGTTGTGGTGGTCAAGGCCGTTAGTTAGTTAGTCAAAGGTGGCGGCTGATTTATGAGTCGGTTAGTCCTTGTGGCTAGTTTCAATGTATTAACTCATATCATGTAAGTAGTATAAATAGGAGGTTCTAGCTTGTAATCTCATAATTTTGATGAATGAATTGATATCTTTTGATATTTCTCTCTACTTCTCATCTCCTTTTCCTTCTTATCTCATCTAAACTCTATATTCTCTTCTCATCTCATACTCTCTCTATCCCAACCAAGGTTAAGGCTCAAGAGAAATCTTTGAAACCGTAACAGTCTAGCTAGAAGGTCTCATCAAAGATGATTCCTTCCTTTAGGGTAGAACCCACTGCCATCAATCTGGCTTTCAAGGTCTCTGCCTTCTCGTCTAACGAACTTTTTGTACTTGTAGATCCATTCAGATCCAATCTAATGGACTTAAAGCCTTTCAATGCTTCTATAAGTTCCCAAACTTAGTTAAAATACAATTATTCTAACTTAGCTTTTATTGCCCTGACCTATTAGTCTGCATCTTTATACTTAAGGGCTTCATTATAGTTTAAAGGATCAAATTCATCATCCTACTCAATTGTTTGGGTGAAAGATATGAATCCGTCAGGTGCCCTAACAATCCTCTCACTACACCAACACTCTCATGTACTTAGTATGACAATAATCTAGTTGAAGATATATCTAATATATCATTTACACTACAAGTTCTATCAAGCAGTAGAGACACAGTATCTCATACTGTCAATCTATCCAACACAAGCTATCTGCTATACTTTTAGAGCAATATAAAACCTCTTACATAACAAATCTTTTGATATGTAGATGTGACCCATCACATGAATTTTACTATATTAAATAACACATTATTAATCTTTTTTTACAGCTGTTTATAGTAAGAAAAAAAAAAAAAGAATTCTCCTGAAATTCTCCACTTCAATCCGATCAAAGTGACTCGATATAATCATCTAATTGAACTAAACATTACTCTTTAATTCCATGAACTTTTCAAAGGATTCAAGACTTCAGCCATCATACGTGTTGGGATGTATTTCAAAAATATTACTTAAACTAACCAGAACTAACACAGTGGAAGAATTTAAAATTTCTTATTTTAAACCTACAGACAATTTAAAATTCCCAAGTTTAAACTTATAGGTCTCTACTCTAATACATTCATAATAATGGCATGAAAAATAACTAACATAATAAATATTGTAAATAAATAGAAAAGTGAAAAATAAAAGCAAAATAAAAGAAAGAAAAATACCTAAATGTAGACCACAATGTCGCTCCTAGAAATCACCGAGACCGCAAGATCTTCTACGTGATCTCCTCTGAATACTAGGATTGTGGGCTCTGAAAAATATTGAGCTGAAGAGAAATTTCAATGAAAAATTTTCCTCTTTTAATTCTCCGAAAATCAATACTCTCAAAAAACTATTTAATTTTTGATTGATGATGCTAAACCTTAATTCCAGGGCCCCTATTTATAATAGGCTACTTGGCTAAAAAATTCTCAAAATATCAATGTGGGATGCAAAAAATTAAAGCCAAAACGATGTCGTTTAATCAGCATCGTGTGCCCTGCCCAGAATGTGCCACATAGCACGTTCTGATTCGTACACTCCTGTTGGCATGGATGAATATATAGAATGCCCTAGCAGGCGGATCGTGCCTCTCCCTTTCACTGCGTGACACACGTCGCGCCGTGATTGGCTGAGCTGTTTTGCTTGGATTTCCAGCACGTTTTGTGTGTTTATTTTTTGCTTCCCACATATATAAATTCATCTTATGAATTTTATTTTAGCAAAATAACTTTGTTCATCTAATGAATATTGTTTAGCATATTAAATTTATTCATCTCATCAATAAATAATTCATCTCTTGAATTCTTTTAACATTTTTTTTGATGGCGTAACTTAAGAGGCTTGCACAGGGACCTCAGAAATAATTTAACTCTAGCTCCAAATGGGTCAAAAATAATTACAATCTCATGATAATATTTTATTGCCATTGATCAGGACTTAATTCCACTAAATGAGTCCTACTACACGCTAGAATAAACTTATTTATTCAATAGTTTCCAAATAAACTATTTTGATAACAACAACCCCTCTATTAGATATCCATGATAAAAATAATTAGGCCACTACCACTATTTTTTTCACAGCTTTTCCATTAGTTCCCTACTCGTCCTTCTCCAAATAATTCATTTATACATGAACAAATTCATAGTATAAATTCCAAATGTTAAACACTTGAAATACTTTAGCCAAAGTTTCCGAATCAATTCAAACACTTGCGAATCAACTAAGGGGATATCTGTGTCTAGTAAGAGACTATAGATTCCACATTGAACACCTGATCCCTGTCAACACTTCATGCAGTTACCTAATGCACGTAAGACTTCGGCCACATTTAGAGACCTAACTTTTGGTACACCAAGATAACTAACACTCCATGCACAAGTCCAGAGTACCCTCAAGATTGAGATTCATCGTTTAAATAGTACATTATGAAACACTCATTTTTGATAGTAGTCTATATACAAGTAATTCACTTGGTTCAATTCAGTGTATCAATCTCATTGCAAACACCAATACAACACTTTTAGATTACCATCCACATAACTAAAACAGGTCATCTAAAGTGTCACATTAGAGCTTTAGCAGACAAGTAATCCAAACTTGTCACCAACTACGAATTTTCGAATAACACATCATTCCATTTGTTTTAAGTCTATATGTGGCATAATCTCATTACATACTTAAAACAAACATTGAAACATAATTTGAGGACATTCATCTCATGGATGTTACTTAAAAGAAAACCTCATGCATAATGAAATCACATATATATTTGTAATGAAAATGAAAATAATTAAATTTAATTCTTAAAAAGTTATTTACAAGAAAAATTGAATTTTTAGGACATTGTTCCAATAATAGGTATATCCATACATCAACTTATCGAGTAGTCATTCATAAACATTTTATGAAATGCTCATCGCTTCCGCTTGTTTGAACTTTTATTGGTCCATAAATATTTTATGAACAAGTATTAGCAACTTAGTGGCTCTACTGCCTTTACTGTTAAAGACTCTTTCAATCACCATTAATTCAAACACGATTCACATACTGGTTATCATTTTAGTACTTAATGATCACATAAGATATATCAAACCAGTTTTTTAATCATATTAGTTTAATGTGACTTAAGATTAAATACCATTTAAAAGTTATGTGGTTTCCGAAAATTCTTCTTTTATATGGTTACACAGCCTAGCTTGTATTAGACGAATAAATTTCCACTAACATAGTTTTGATTAAAATAAGTCAACTATCTACCAATGCATCTTTTAAATAAACATAATAAGTCAACTATCTACCAATGCATCTTTTAAATAAACATTTATTTATATAATTATCAGTCTATTTTTCAACAAAATAACTGAAAGACTATTTGAAAACAAATAATGGGTAGAAATCAAATTTCTAAAGTAAATTAAGATAGTTACTCAATTTAGAATTACATTCCTTGACTTTAAACTACTACCTCTTGATGCCCTTACTGAAAATCCATTCACCAAAACACTAGTGAACCACCTGCTAGTCATAATTAGAGGAGATAGAATATCAAATACGCTGCCATGTTGGCTTTCGGTCTTGGCAACAATGGTATGTAAGTACCTCGGCAATTCATTTTAATTACTAATGTCCAGTGGTTTTATAAAATAGAAAAAACTATTTTGATTCACGTTTTATTTTACCTCTTGAGGTTCCTAATTCCTAAGATAGATGCTTACACTAAGTGGACTCTTTACTTAATTCTCATGACACCTTTTCTCTCAAACTGTACTTTCATCAGTTCAGACAATGAGCAATCTCTATTGCTCATGTATCCAGCCTAAATCTATTGAAAGACCTCGATAGGCAAGTCAGGATCATATCCAATATTAAGATTGGCTATCAATATCTACATTAAGAATTTTAGTTCAGTTAAATAAGCCATCATCATATGACATGCTCTTAAATTAAACTTTTTTAACGCAATCTAGTGTCTATCATCTTTCTCGTAAGTTGTTCTCATGCTACTAGTTTTCTAACCGAACACTTTTTTCAAATATCTGATCATCTCTACTGTAGTTGACAATTCAAGTATCTAATACTAGAATAAGTTCGACATCTAATATCCGAATCTTGCATCCGACAAACTCTTTAGTCCAGTTTAACGCTCTGAAAGTTCTTTTCAACTTAGTAGATGTACTAGCAGCAACCTAGGGAACTCTGGGCATCTCCTAGTGCTTTTCATGTATTAAAACATATCATATCACAGTGAGCATAACAGAGCTGACAAGTAAGACATACCAAGTTTAATCGCAATGCAAAAGTATAACAACTAGTCTGAAATCAAAAACTGCAAATAAGTCATATAACATACAAGATTACTTTTCTTACTTTTAGCAAACAATCAAAGTTCTGAGTTCACAATCAAACACTTACATGTGTGCCGTGGCGGCCCAACTGAACTACCTAAAAGCTCCCCGTTGGGGAGGCTGAATTGAGATATCGGAAGGGTGAGAACATTTCTTAATAAATACGTTTTCTTGTAAACTCTTTACTAAACATATTTAACACACTGTTTTTCCCTCAGCCTCTAAGGTCATGCAATAGAGCTCCTCAGGGGGGCTAATGTAGACCCTGGTCAAGTGTACACCATTACCTGAACATCCATACAAGGTCTTGATATACTCCACATCGGCATGGCCATACTCGATTGCTTGGACTTTTGTTCATCTTAACAGAGTCTAACCCTATATTTTGCAGATTACCAACCTCCTTGGGGAGTAATGCAACCCACTATATTGTTAGACCAATAATGGAGGCTATGAGCATTCACTTAGAAGCTTGTTCCCACTTGATATTTTGAGTCTTGTGAACCTCTTAATAATTTTAGCAAACAAACAAAGCATGGAATCCACCTAACCATTCTCTGTGTGCATGCAACTATAAGTTAACCAATCTGCTCGTTACTATGGGAGAGGTGGTGTAACAAGTAATTAGCCAAGTGAGAATTATTCTCAATTAATATGTTTCCTAAACACATTTAACTCATCGTTTCTTCCTCGGTCTCTAAGACAGTATCAGAATGCTCCCTAAGAGACTATTATACTATCCTAGTCAAGTGTATACCATTACCCCGACATTAGTACAAGTAAACAAGATACTCCATGTCAGCGTGATTGCACGCTTTTTTCCCGTACCTTTATCTATCATTAAAAAAGTCTAATATTGTATTCCGTGACAAACACCCTCCTCGGGGAGTAGCGTCTATCCAATATACTATCAGACTGACAATGGAGACCGTGAGGAATTAACTCCTAATCCTCGCTTCCACTTGAAATTTACAATGGTGGATCTTTTTTTTAAGTTTGATTATCTCTTAATCAATAATTAGAATCATATTCCAAATTTTATTTAACCATTAAATAAAACCCTAATCAAATTAGGTTCCTTTAACTATTTACCCTATGTAATCTAATCTCATTAGATTAAAAAAGCACCATTCCCAATGCCCCAAGGGCTCTCACCTAAATAGGGTCCGTGCACAAGCGCCGGGGGGGGGGGGGGGGGGGGGGGGGGGGGGACGGGACGCAACCTTCCCCCTTCAGGGTTCTACCCTGAAGGGAGGCTGTTTCCGAAAACACCCAACATGAGGGGTGCAATACGAGGATTTTCTAAAAGGTCACCCATCTTTGTACTAATCTCATTAGATACATTATAAGAATTTTAATTTTTTTTTCTTCCAATAATTCAACTTTTGAATTATCTATCATATTAGATTGATTTAAAAAAATTCTTCCACTCGACGAAATCAAATATTTCACCAAATTATATGGCCTTATAACTTTACTCACATCGTACATAATATTTAAATCATTAAAATAATATCAAACATGTAAATGAAATTTAACAAATGTCATGTTATTAAAAAAAATTGAATAACAGAACTTAAGGGCCTAAGTTTGGAACAATTAATGATTTTTCTAAATATTTTTAGAAACGATTATCATATAATATTAATTGAAATCACATTATAATTAATTATTTATTTATTTAAACTATTTAAATAATAAAAATTAAAAAAATATTTATTTTTTTGGGGGGGGGGGGGGGGGTTTCCCAGCCTGGGCACCTTCCCACTTATTTTAAAATGTTTTTATTATTATTTAGATAAATTACAAAATTATTAAATCCGATCTTAATCTTATTAGATCATAAATCGAACATCTATTATATGTTCTTTGTTTTGGATTATCATAAAATATTTAACAATTGAATATTTCACATCTTGGTTCAAAATCTAATGACATTAGATAAATAATCTAAATCGTTCAACTCTTTGAATATTTAATCTCATTACATCTGATTTAGAATTACGCTCCTTAATTGAATCATAACTCATCTAAAATTTTAAACAACTTAAAACTTTAATAAACCTTCAATCTTGTTATTAAACTCTTTAGGGTTATCTTTTTCCTTTAATGAAATTCCCAATTTTATATTTTTGAATCATGATTCATCTCTTTAGGGTTATCTTTTTTCCTTTAATGAAATTTTCAATTTTATATTTTTGTGATTCTACATCAATTTTATGAAACATGATATTTTAATGTCATGAACGTATTCAGAGTTGGCTCTGATACCAATCGTTGGGAACGTATTTCAAAAAAAATTTCCAAATTGACTAGAGCGAATACAGCGGAAAATCAATTTAAAATTTTTAATTTTAAATCTAAAACCCTAACCTAATTAAACTTTTTAATTAGATCTAGATCTTATTCTAATGGGTTCATAATATGACAAACAAAAATATCAAATAAAATAAGTATAAACATAGCATGTAGAATAAACAAAATAAAGAAAAAATAAATTAAATATCATATATTTAATTGAAACATACCTGAAACATGAATCCAACTCCGACTTCAAGATCTGAAATTGGAAGTAGATTTTTTGACACATTGAAATTTTATTCACAATGACTTCTTCTAGCACTGGGAGTATGGCTCACAGAAATATTTATTAGAAGAAATTTTATAAAGAAATTCCTCCCTTTTAATTCTTCGCAAAATCATATTTTATTAGAGTATTATTCGATTGCTGAACTAAACCCCAAGGACATCCACTTATAATAGGCTATTGGGTAGAATACAAATTAATTTTTCGATGTGGGATTTGCATGAAAAAAAAAAGTGTTTTAAAATAATAACAAATGATGCCGTATCGTTACACAAACATGCACTGCCCTTGCCATGCAAAAGCCACGTGGCATTGTCTTATTGGCTCCCCCGCATGTACACGAATTGCTTGCCCCAGCCCCAGCGTGCTTGATCAGTCACGGCCCGACACATTTCGCGCCGTTAATTGCATTATATGCGGATTGCAGGGGCTGTTATGCGTCGTTTCCTTTTGTGTTTTAAATTCCCATGTGTATAAATTCATTTCATGGATATTATTTGGAAAAATAAATTTCTTCATACTATGAATAAATAATTCATCTAATAAATTATGTTTAGCAAAATTAATTTATCTATCTCATGAACAAATGATTCATCTCATGAATTCATTTTAAATATTTTTCAATTCGGCCTTAAGTTGTGGCTTGTGGAGGGACCTTAGGAACAATTTAACTCTTGCTCCAAATGGGTCAAATCATATTATCTTCTCATGATAACAATTGATTACTATTTAGTAAAACTTAATTCCACTAAGTAAGTTTTACTGCACTCTAGAATTAAATATATTCATTCAAAAATTTCTCAAATAACTTTTGTTATGACAATCAACCCCTCTAGTAGATATCCGTGAGCAAAAGTAACTTTTAACTACTATAGTTACTTTTCTCACATCTATTGCCGTAGTTCCCAACTTGCCCTTCTTGAATCAATAATACATAAACAATTTCCGCATTAATTCCAAATGTCAAACATATGGAATACTATGACAAAAGATTCCAGAATCTGTTCGCGTATTTGGGAATCAACTAAGGAGACATCTTTATCTCGTTAGAGACTATAGATTCCACGTAAAGCAATTGTTCCCGCCACACTTCATGCCGTTACCCAATGTACATAAGATTCAAGTCAACGCACTTTGACTAATCCTTTTGGAACATCAAAGCAACAAACAATCCATGCACAAGTTCAGACTATTTCCTAGATTTAGAGTTATCGTCTTACAGAATTAGTTACTTCTTATAGCAGTTAAAAAATAGCTAATTTGGATGGTCTTCTTGAGTGTTCCAATCTTATTGACAACACCAACATAATACTCTTGGATCCCTATCCATATGACCGAGACATGTCATCAGAAGTATCATATTATAGTCTTATCAGACTAGTTATTCAAACTTATCACCGACTACAAACATACTTTGACAGCATATCATTAGTTTGATCTAAGTTTATTTGTGGTCAATCCCATTGTCCACTTAAAACCAAACCTGACATTTCATTTTGGACTATGTCCATCTTATGGAATGTTTTAGAAAACAATCACGCATGTTTGACTTGTAAAATATAATTAGACAATAAATAATAAAATAGTTTCATTTATTTAATATTTATAATTAACTAATTGGATTTTTCAGGACACCAATTCCAATAAGTGTCACACTGCCGCCTCCACCGCCGTCGAGTCTAGCCATCTGCCGCTAAGGGAGCGGTTGCACTTAGGCAGGGTGGATCTAGGGTTTCGTGTTTGTAAAGAAGAATGGTGAGGTGTTCATGGTTAGTTGATTTTAAGGGAAATTGCACTTTTGTCCCTAGAATTCCTCACAAATACCAAATTATATTTTATTTCGGATTTTTAGGCAAAAAAATCTAACAAATTTTATTATTTCAAGAAAAATAATAATTATATAGGATTTGTAATTGTAGTGTTTGACCCCAGAGAGTTACCAATTTGGTTATCAATACTTTGACCCTTGAGGACAAGGGTCTTTAAAAGGGAAATGTATTGATACAAACCAAAATATAACAGTTAAGTGAGGGGTACTTTAGGTATAAATAAATAGGTTATGTCATATATACCACTATACCCCTCCCCTTGCTCTATATAGGGCCTTAGTTCAAAAGTGAGGTATGATGAATGATTTGAAATGTTTGAGCCTCCCTTCCTCGCTCCCTCCAGGTCTCTCCCTCCTCTTTCTATCTCTTTATCTCCCCTACTTTCCTGTTTATTACATAGGTGGTAGCTTGCTAAGTAAATAATTCTTACGTATAATAATTGTGTAAATCGGCTAGTTATAAAAGCACTGAAGGTTATTCCTATTTTGAGTTACTCGTCAAACACTTACATGCCCGATATTTATAGATGCGGCACTATAGGTATAACGAATAGGTAATTATTATATAATAATCAGGTAACAATAAACTATACTTAAATTAAAACGACTTTTGATCATTGATGTTGACACATGTGAATTATTTCTTTGCATTTGTAGCATTAGGATTAATTGAACAAGCAATAATTGTTAAGTTAGATCCTACCAAAGAGGGTGCCAACAAGCCGTTACTGGATCCCATTAGAACTCCAAAGTTAAGCTTGTTTGGGTGAGAGCAGTATCAGGATGGGTAACTTCCTGGGGAGTCCTCATCCCTCAAGGTGGGGGCACTCGGAAACAGTCCGAAACAGCCTCTCTTCAAGGTGACAACCTGAAGGAGGAAGCCTGCGTACATCCACGCCCCAGACCTAGTGCCTGAAGGGCTCTCGCATAATCAGGGTCTGGGAGGGGTGGATGTACGCAGCCTTACCCCTTCAGAGTATAACCCTATCGAGAGGCTATTTCCAAGGACTCCCAACGTTATAAGGTTGGCAACACGAGAACTTTCTAGGAGGTCATCGATCCTGGTACTACTCTTGCCCAAGCACGCTTAACTTCGGAGTTCTAATAGGATTTGGTTGTATTAGTGCCTGGTAAATGGACCCTCCAATGCTTAGTCAGATAGAGTCAATACTTGATATAATGTGTCAAGAAAAGCCTATTTTCTCTATGCTTTAGTTAGATAGCATCAATATGTGATATTTGATAACATCATCTTAGCAGGTTTGAAGCTTGTAACCTAAATCACAACCCGTGTGACAATCAATAATCCTAATTGAAGAGTTAATGCAAGAGTAATTGGCTAATGAGGGATTCAAAACTCTGGAATTCTATATCTTTTCTCCTTTAGAAGTCAAATTCCTTAGATTAATTGTCGTTTCTTTTAACGAGTTATCAAACAAACCCTCAATTTTCCTTGAGTTAATTTAGGTCATAGAATAGATTCATGTACTCTTAGTCTTTACGGTTGACACCCTTTTGCCCTAGACTACAACTAAGGTGTGTTGAGTGGATATGATTTTATATTAAATTTTGATGGACATTAAAACAAACAAATCAAGATTTTGGGGTCGTTGCCGGGGACTAGGCAACATTTGGCCTATTCCGTTATTTTTTTACATAGGTTTTTTAGTGGAGGATTGTTAACGTAGAATTTTTAGCATAGGACTTTTATATTTTATTTGTTATTTTCCATAAACACTACAACAAAAATATCATATGTTGACACTTTTTAGGAAATATGTTGACGCTTTTAAGTGCAGAGAAAAATATTCTTGACGCTTGGTTCAAGCGTCTTTAATTTTGGCGTCAGGAAATATTTATTGACACTTGAAAGCGTCAAGAAAATCCTTGACGCCTTAAAGCGTCAACAAATTCTAGACGCTTTCAAGCGTCAAGATAATCCTTGACGCCTTAAAACGTCAACAAATTCTTGACGCTTTCAAACGTCAAGATAGTAGTGTCAATTTATTTGTGACGCTTTAAAGCATCAACCATTTACGAGTTAAATTTTATATTAATTTTTTTTAAAAATATATGTACATAGTTAAAAGCGTCAAGAAATTAGAAATTTTTTTTTTCTTGTTGATTTTTTAGCATGCATTTATTGTTCTATTAATTTCGTAGGAATGATTATTTAAACGTTATACCTTTAATGATTATTTCAAAATACATGTAAAAGATTTTTTTTTCTTCCATAACCAATCATTAAATTTCCTATATAATCTTATAGAAATCCTCCATATATTGCAAATTATCAGAAGACATCCGTAATATAAACTCAAGCACAGTAATTGATCATACTAATTAATATTGAAATTATCCCAAAAAATATCAAAAGTACATCCATAAGTAGTCAATACTAAATAGGTACATCCTTAACATATCACATAGAAAATATTGACTGATCAAACAAAATTCTAAAAAATCTAAGAATTCTTGCCTATAAACTTTATCTGATATCTTTATGTCAGCTATTTTGAGCATTATCAACGGGTGACGGAGCAATGTGATCATCGGCACTTGATTCATCCGCAACCTAAAAGAAGCCAAAAAAAAAGAAAGAAAATTAAGTCTTATAATGTATACAAAGAAAAGTATTTCCACTAGCCCAATTATGCCATAAAAATATTTTCTAAACAAGTATGATAATCACTAAATATAAATTTTGTAGAATTATGGGCTCTAAAAACACTCTAAAGTATGACAATTACTAATTCAACTTTTTGTCTATCTTTCCCCAAATGGATTAAAAAAGTTCAAGAGGAAGAAGTTTTAGATTAGTTTCTTACTTAAGTTGTAGGCATACCACCAACACAAGTTGCCAAAAAAGGATCCCCGGCTGGAGGCATTTGCATTCCACCAAACAAACCAAGTCGATACAGATGAAGCTCAGACTCCAACATATGGTTTCTCCGTATCACACTATCCAATTGTTTTTGCATGCTGTCAAGACGGCTTAGGAATACATTAACTTGATTTGTGCTTGTGCCTTCATTCCTTTTTCTCTTCAATTCTTGATTAAGCTAAGTAACTTGGCTTTTGGTTACTCCAATGCCATAGCCACGTGCTCTTTCCGGCTTATCTTCACCCATAAGCTCCATCATAACTGTATGTTCAATTTCTACACGCTTTGCTTCATCAACATCTTCGCCATGTTCAGTTATTTTCTTATCAATCTCTTTTTTCGCTGCATCCTAAAATACAAGAAAAGATAATCTAATTAGTCTTGTATATGTGCAATAAATGACTATTGTGATGCTTATAATGTAAATTGTACCATGAATTCCTTGGAATCTTGTTGCACATACAATCCATCTTTTTTGGTATGTGCAATGTCAAAAAATTCAACTCCATGTGGATTCCTTTTGTTGTGCACCTTCTACAAATCATAAAAAATTCAAAAAAAAAAAAAATAAAACCACTAAATAAGCAATCTGCTTGTTATTTGCATGTATAACAAGCTAATACAATATGAAAAAAAAAACTCACAAATTCTTGTTTCTTTCGTGAGTAACTCTTTGAGCCAATGGTGTGGGTATGTATTTGGTTTGCACAAGCTGTTTTTCCTTTCTCAGATAGCTCCTGTAATAAATATAGAAACCATCAAAGTTGATAAATGAACGAGCAACTTGTAAATAGCCAAACTCATCTTTTTATGGAATAACTATAGAAACTTCCCTCTTAAGCACCAAATCGCATAAGCCATATTCACATGATAATTCTATTTGTCCTAATCCTCTTTGTTTTCCCTAGATTTACTCAGGTTCAAGAGTTGAAAATCAACCATAAAGCCGCAAATTAGGGTCTAAGTTCATGACTTTAACATGCATCAACCATATAATAACCACAAGCAAAAAATGTAGTCACAAACCATTAAAATTGATAAATGAACAAGTAACTTGTAAATAACCAAACTCATCTTTCTGTGGAACAACTATAGAAACTCCCCTCTTCAGCACCAAATCGCATAAGCCATATTCACATGATAATTCTATTTGTCCTAAGCCTCTTTGTTTTCCCTAGATTTACTCGGGTTCAAGAGCTGAAAATCAACCATAAAGCCTCAAATTAGGGTCCAAGTTCATGACTTTAACATGCATCAACCATATAATAACCACAAGCAAATAAAAATATTACCAACTATTAACATAACATAACCTTATGTCAAACATATAAAAATAAATGGAGATGTATGTATGAAATATTACCAACTATTTCAACTTCTGACAGTAGTTTAACGTCCATCTCATTAAGCTCAACATGCATGGTCTCATTGTGCAAATGCTCCGTGTTAGAAGAACGCGTAGGTTGATGGGTACTATGTTGAGACGACGATGGGTGAGATGATGAGGGTTGCACATGACCAGAAGATGGTGGGGACAATGATGGCTCATGAAGAATATGAGGAAGATTAGAAGGTAGAAATGAGGGCTGTAAGAGGGAACCTAATGATTGGGCCCGCAAGTCATTACTCGTAGAAACGTCTTGTTGTAAAAATAAGTAATTCATGGGTGAAAATGTTGGCTGCATATTTGAAGTGGAAAGTGAGGCAGGTGGATGTATATTTAAAGAATTAGACACTACAACCGGTCTAGAAGGTGGTCGTTGAGGAGGTGGTTGTGTATGTTGTTCTTTGGATAATTTTGACCTAAACATTGCATCCAACACCTACAAAACACAATACTGCAAACAATACTAATATGGCATGTTAGTATGCAAATTTGCCATGTAGTAAAACTAATAAATAACTAAGAGAGTCTAACTTACAATAATTGCGTACCTTCATAAACCATAAGTACATGGAAAGACAAACTACTTACAACAGTGTTCTCAAACTAAAACAAGAATATCAACAAAAGATGGAGGTCTTTAAAACCTCTCAAGAGTTTCAAATGATCATCACTTCATATATACATACACAAAAAGTTTACAAGGCATTAATCAATCAATGTCTACTTCTTGGATATCTGTCCTCCGCCAGCCAACGGTTATATCAATATCATCAATGTTTGGAAGATTACAAGGCATACATTGAGTGTAAGACTCGTCATCCTCCCCTTGCACACATGAGCCCATATCATATAAATCCCTAGGCTTCGTCATAATTACATGCTGCCATCCAACATCTTTTTGATCCGCTACATAGAAAACTTGTTTTGCATCAGAGGAAAGTATGAATGGATCTTCCTTCAAGACAATGCCAGTATGCATCAACCTAGAAAATTAACAAGAGGACACCCAAACTTGTCTTTCTTCAACCCCCCTCTAGATTGCCTAATATCAACCCAGTCACAACGAAAAAGTACAACCTTGCATTTGCTATGGTAATCCAACTCAATAATATCTGTAATGGTACCATAGTAATCTTGTCCGCCAGCATCCACAGCAACTCCAGAGTTTTGAGTCCTTCTATACCTTTCATGATCCTTGGTGCAAAATCTAAAACCATTGATAATGAAACCCTTGTATCTTTTAACAAAAGTTTTTGGGCCTAAAGCGATAGCTAAAACCTCTTCATCACACTTATTCTCCTCCATTATTGGCACCTATCATTAGTTTTTAGGACCGTTAGTTAGAGCAACAGTAATAAGTTGGATAATAAGATTAAAAAGTGAATTACAAAGGTAGTCAAACCTAACTCTGAAGCCAACAAGGAAAATCTTCGACCCACAACTTCTCCTCTAATTTTGCATCCATACATCCACGCCTAAGGGTTCTTTGTTCATTCATATAGTAACTGTAGTGATATAAGTCAAAATTGACATGTTTCCTCTAATAAAGATCTTGTATATATAACATGTATTTAATAGAAAAGGTACTTACTCACGGTAAGGGGCAAGCTTCTTATAATTAAGTAACACATAACGATGAGCTTGACGCAGTGATGTGTTATCAAGTAGAATGCAATCTACCTTCCCTAAAACACGACCACCTGAATTAAGTGCATACTTATCTTTGTTAGGAATATTGTCATCATTCCTAGGGGGGCGATTCAATGGAGTCTCTACGCCTTCAAAATATCTCGAACAAAAAGTAAGACATTCCTCAGCAAGGTATCCTTCTGCAATTGATCCCTCTGTTTGAGCTCTATTACGAACGTATGACTTCAACCGCACTAGAAATTTTTCAATTCAAATAATTGACAAAAAACTCTATTAGTAAACAAATATGGCTTACCTATTATATAGGCATTATGCTAACCCAAAAAAAAGAACCTCGGTTACCTCTCAATGGGGTACATCCATTGATAATGCATAGGGCCACCAAGCTTTACCTCTGTAATTAAGTGAATGGTCAAATTTACCATGATTGTGAAAAAACTTGGAAGAAACAATTGCTCTAACTCCCACAATGTTTTTCGAATTTGATACTCCAGTTTGTCTAACTCCACACGGTCAAGGACTTTGGCACATAATCCTTTAAAGAAAGAGCACAAGGCTGATACTACCTTTACCACTCGGTGTTGTGCTTGTGAGTGCATGGAAGCCCTCAAAGCTATGGGCAAAATATCTTGCATTAAAATGTGACCATCATGGCTCTTAAGGTTCGAGAGTTTACGATCCTTCAAATTAACGCCCCTTGAGATGTTTGATACATATCCATCAGGAACCTTGAGATCTTTTAACACTTGAAGAAAAGTAGACTTTTCAACACTTGACATAGTGTAGCATGCTGGCGGTGCGTATGGCTTCCTATTAGAGCGTTCAACAAGATGAAGATCAGACATGTTACCCATATCCATCCCTTCGAGCCTTCTCATTATCTTTTGTCTTCCCATCTAAATTCAATAAAGTACCAAGCAAGTTGTCACACACATTTTTTTCTATGTGCATCACATCCAAATTATGCCTAAGAAGATTATGCTCCCAATACGGCAAGTCAAAGAAAATGCTTCTCATTTTCCATAGCTGTTGCTCCCCATTAATATCCTCCTCAATGAAATTATCAATGTCCTCAAAAGCACCAATATCACAAGTAGAAGCAAGATCATTACTCAATACCTCAATCGAGCTATCATTTGTAGAGGTAGCAACCTCCTCCCTTGTCCTTTTCTTAAAAGATTTGCCATGCTTGCCATATGTGAAGTTTGTACCCTCTAATTTTTTGAGAACATTAGATCCACTTAGTAGACTTGGAGGGCTCCCATACTCAATAGTGCCATCAAATTGATCTGGTTGATATCTATAAGGATGATGGCGCTCTAGCCATTTGCGGTGGCCCATAAAGCTGAACTTCTTTCCATACTTTAGCCAAATCGAATGCGTGGAGTTAGTACAACAAGGACATGCAATTCGTCCTTTGGTACTCCAACCAGATAAGTTTGCATAAGGAGGAAAGTCATTTATTGTCCACATCAAAGCAGCCCGTAATTTAAAATTTTGTTTAGAAAAAGCATCATAAGCATCCGCACCATCCCACAATTGTTTCAACTCATGTATTAGTGGTTGCAAATATATATCTATGTCATTTTCTGGACCTTTCTCCCCTGGAATAATTATCGAAAGGATGAAAGAATGTTGCTTCATACACAACCACGGTGGCAAATTGTACGGGATCAACAAGACTGGCCAAGTGCTATATGTTGTACTGATTGTACGAAAGGGATTAAAACCATCACTGGCAAGGGCAAGCCTTACGCTACGAAGGTCTGAAGCAAACTCTGGATGACGCTCATCAAAAGCTTTCCAAGCAAGACCGTCCGCCGGAGTCCTTAACTTTCCATCCTTTGTGCGTTCCATATCATGCCATCTCATATCCTTTGCCATTTGCGGCGACATGTAAAGCCTCTTCAATCTAGCAGTTATCGGGAAATAACGCAACATTTTTCCCTCCTTTTTTACCTTTGGTGGTTCTGTACTTTCATCAATTTGCCCATCCTTGTCACCCTTATCTTCTGTTTGCCAACGAGAGAGACCGCATACATGGCATGATTCTTTTTTTTTTTTCTCACCCCAATAAAGCATACAATCATTAGGACATGCATGAATTTTTTGGTAACTAAGACCTAACTCGTTGGTTAATTTTTTACCTTCATAGGCCGAAGTGGGCAATGATGTTAAATGAGGGAATGCATCTTTTAGGAGTTGTAATAACATGGTGAAAACCTTATTAGAAATACCACCGAGACATTTGAGATGAAATAATTGCAAATTGAAGGCCAAATTCGAATATTTACAACCCGGATAAAGTTCTTTGTCAGATTCTTCAAGCAACTTCTGAAACCTAACATCCTCAACACTAGGTGAAGGGTTAGGCTGCACTGAATTTGGATATGTCTGTGCCCCACTAGCTTCACCTAAGTCTGCATATGCCTGTGCCTCTAATGATTCACCAACTAAATTTAAAGAATTGGCACCCAAGGCATGTTCCAGCATCTCTCTCATATTTCCTACACTTAGGGGAGTATCTTGAGGAGCACTGGTCTCGGTGGGCGATTGAGTCATACAAGGTGTATCAGATTGAGATGTTGGTCGATTTTCCCCATGTCGTGTCCAAATAGTGTAACCAGGTACGAAGCCATATGACAAGATATGTCGGTGAACAAGATCAATTCCCAACCATCTTCTATTACGGCACTTAAGGCATGGACATTCAACTGTGTTTTTCACTGCTTTAGCACGACAAAAATCAATGAAAGATTGAGCTCCCTTCCTATAATTTATGCTGGTTCGTGGTGCAGTAATCCAACTTTTTGTCCATTGGATCAAATTATAGGAACATGTTGTACCTAATCAATGCATCAAAATTTAAATTCCTAAAAACAGTTAAATGACATAATCAATTGCCAAAATGTAAAACGTTTTCCAAATAAAAACATCAATTTCTTCCTATTTTGAAATAGAAGTAAAAAAGTATTGTTTCTTTTTAAAAAAGAAATAGAGGAAGAATTTTAGAAATTTAAAATAAATTGCCTTCACTGATAATCTAAGAATAATTAAATCTGAAAAAAAAATTCTAAAAAAAATGATCTAGCAAAAGGCAATTATTTTCACATAATGTTTAAGTGGGCTCCAATTTAAAAATTGTATACGATATGAAATGGTGTAAAATTTGTCGTCATTTTTTGGTGAACCCACCATTCACTCGCTATTTTCCTCATCTCATATACGAACTACAATGTTGTGACATTAATAATAAAGAAAAGTTTGATAAGATGAGTATTTTATACCTTTATATATCACTGTTTGGACTATTCTACTGAATAACTGTTAAACAAAAATACTATTTCATAAAGTGTGTGGAGTAAAAAATTTAATACACTGAATCTCAAAATATTAATGTTTAATTTTTGCTTTTTTTTTTTCCGTGGATAGACACAACTTCTTTAAAACTTTTAAAAGTATATATGTTTAGTGAGCTCATTGTTTGGTGTAATTCACATCTTGAACATAATGCATATCTTGCTCACCATATGTATAATATAAAACTAAACCATAACTAAAGAACAAAAAAAAGAAAAATACAAACACTAGATTATTTTCTTAATAACTTTTCCTGTCAAAATAATACTTTGAAATATAAGTCATTAAACTCTTGGTTTAGTGATAAAATTGTATCCAAATTTGAGAATACATATAAGAGGTTATAAGTTCAAGTTCCATTACTATAAACCCCACTCGAAAATCAATAATGTCATCAATAATGATTTTAGGGTTAACTATAAACTTTGAAATAAAACAACATAGAACTAAAATGACAAAATTCTATCATTAGAAAACCCTACTCAAACAATAGAGAACCAAATTGACAAAATCCGAATGTCAATAGCAACATCAACAACCATCACTTACCAAAAAAAAAAAAAAAAACAAAAACATCAACAACCATAATCACACAATATCAACACTAAACACATTGTCAAAAGTAATGTGTCTTTAAACTAATAAACCCTAACATATAAGTAATCAGGCACTCAAAGAGCAATGTCAAACATATCAATGTTCGATTTAGTTGATTTACCTTGAAAAAACCTCAAATCAGGTTGTTGAGCGAGGACGGGAGTCGTTGAGCACCTGATTGCGCGCGAGCAGAAAGACAGAGGAGCAGCAAGATGCGAGCAGAGTGAGAGAGAAGCAACCTATGGAGATGGGGGTTAGGGTTTTCGACAAGGGAGTGGGAGGTGAGGGAGAGAGAGCGCCGTGAGAATTGGGAGGGAAGGGGAGGGGGTGGGTTTTAATTTTTTACTGTTTACCATTTTTTTTTTACATTTTTTTTAATCTAATTATTTTCATTTTTTTATTATTTTAAACTAAAATTATATTTGAGTACATATGAAGTGAATGATTATCGAGTACAATTTAAAAAGTATCGAGTCAAATTAATAATGCAACACTTACTCTAATAATAAACTAATTAACTCATACTCATTTATTAAACGGTTTATTTATATTTTACTACTTTGACCTTTTGGTAATTATAAAAAGGCCTCTGACGTTTTGGAAGTATTAAATTAAAGGACCCTGAGGTTTTATCGTATTAATAAAAAAGACCTTCTCCTGCCATCTGACATCTCAAAAAAATAAAAAGACAAAAATGCCCTTAAGCAAAACGACGTCGTTTTGGGTCTGATTTTGCACACTTACCAAAATGGCGTCGTTTTGTTTTAAAAAAATAAAAATAAAAATGAAAACTGCCCTTAAGCAAAACGATGCCATTTTGGGTCTGATTCTGCACACTTACCAAAACGACGTCGTTTTGGTTTTAAAAGAAAAAAAATTATAATGGGTTATCTAAATTACATTAAAAAATATGGGTTTGTATAAAGTAAAATTAACAAAAAAAAAAAAAGTAAAAAAATGAGAATTGAAAAAAATGTTTTCAATCTACCACAGTAAATAAAGCTCAAAAATGATACTAAAAAATATTTTCAAAAAGCTCATGGTCCTTTTTATTAATACGATAAAACCTCAAAGTCCTTTTTAATAATTCCAAAACGTCAAGGTCCTTTTTGTAATTACAAAAAAGGTCAGGGTAGTAAATGTAACCCTCTATAAATCTTGTTTTATTTGAGACTGTAACTCAAATTGTAGGATATGAGTGGGGGAGAGAACATTTAAAGTAAAAAAGAACATCTAAAATTAATGGAGCCGGAGTATGAGCTAACTAAATAATTTGACATTGACACTCGTGAAACTATGATACACTAAAACACATTGCAACAAAAATAGGTCCTCTTATGCAATAGTTTTAAAGCGATGCAAAATCGTTGCCTAAAATTAGACGATGCAAGGATTTTGAGAATCGTTGCAACTGAACCCTTGGCATAGCCTAGTAGTGAAGCTTCAAGAACAAGCGTAGTACTATCCAGGGTATGAATGAAGTGCTTAACTTTATCGCTTGACTGATCTTCCTTGTTTAATTAAAATTACAATTTAGTAAACAATTAAATTAAAATTTTTGGTTATTTTAGTCAAATAGTTCATATCATGGTTTTTAACCATATAGGATTGAAGAAAGAGTGCAAGGCAATGAAATAACAACACACACAGAAGATGAAGGTGGTGAAGATGAGAATGCTGAGGTGGATGTGCGGATACACAAGGAAGGATAGTATTAGAAACGACTTTGTAAGAGGCAAATTGGGCGTAGCCTCCATTGAAGATAAATTGAGGGAGCAACGGCTGAGGTAGTTCAGACATATATGTTTATCATCATCTTATATGTTGATGTGCGTTTGTTGTGGCACGCTTTGAGCCTGTTGCTTTGCTTGCAATGTGTCTGCCGTGAGTTTAGCTATACTTATGCATTTGATACTTCTTCTGTTTTTGCCAGGTCTTTGGCTCTTTGCTGCGGACTAGCTTTTCAGGCTAGGGGTCCTCGGAAACAGCCTCTCTTCAGGGTAGCCCCCGGGAGGGGAAAGGCTACGTACATATACACCAGCAGTCCCTGCTTTTGCGGGAGCCCTTGGAGGCACTGGGTTTGTTGTTGTTGTTGTATGCTTGAAGAAAGAGTAGCATAAGTACTATCGTACTGGTACTTTCACTGCGGCCATCAAGTCAGTGGTAACCGCATCATGTATAGTGGTACCAAATTCATTTCAAACAAGTTTTAAATCAAATTTATGAATCATAATACATGGAAGGGTGTCATAATTATAATTTAATAATTTTGGTACTACAAACCCAATTTGATGAGATGCCCAATTCAGATTCAGAAGTATGCATCTAATATAAGCATTTCAAATATCCATGCCCAATTTACCAACCATGAAGAGAAAAACTGACGAAAATAAAATTGTAGGTGGATAAGTATTTTTTATTATTTCAAAAATATTGGATATTAAAATGTAAATAAATTTTAAAAATACGTATATTAATTTCTTTTTTTAAATAAATTGGAAAATAATTGGACATTGAATAAAAAAAAAAAAAAAATTTTTTTCCTTTGCTTGGTGGGAGCAAGCAACATTTGGTTTCCCTCCAAAATTATAATATTTTTTTAATTTTTTATTACACATTCTTTTTCTTGACACTTGCAAGTGTCAAGAAATTTGTTGACACTTTTAAGCGTCAAAACAATTTCAGCGTCAAGAAATTTGTAACGTCAACAAAAAGCGTCAACAAAACTTAAGGGCCTAAGTTTGGAACAATTAATGATTTTTCTAAACATTTTTAGAAACGATTATCATATAATATTAATTGAAATCACATTATAATTAATTAATTATTTATTTAAACTATTTAAATAATAAAAATTAAAAAAACATTTAATAAGGGGGAGGGGGGGACCAGCCTAGGCACCTTCCCACTTTTTTTAAAATATTTTTATTATTACTTAGATAAATTAATAAATTATTAAATCTGATCTTAATCTTATTAGTTAGTAAATCGAACATCTATTATATATTCTTTGTTTTGGATTATCATAAAATATTTAACAATTGAATATTTCACATCTTGGTTCAAAATCTAATGACATTAGAAAAATAATCCAAATCGTTCAACTCTTTGAATATTTAATCTCATTACATCTGGTTTAGAATTACGCTCCTTGATTGAATCATGACTCATCTAAAATTTTAAACAATTTAAAACTTTAATAAACCTTCAATCTTGTTATTAAACTCTTTAGGGTTATCTTTTTCCTTTAATGAAATTTCCAATTTTATATTTTTATGATTCTACATCAATTTTATGAAACATGATATTTTAATGTCATGAACGTATTCAGAGTTGGCTCTGATACCAATCGTTGGGAACGCATTTCAAAATTTTTTTCCAAATTGACTAGAGCGAATGCAGCGGAAAATCAATTTAAAATTTTTAATTTTAAATCTTAAACCCTAACCTAATTAAACTTTTTAATTAGATCTAGATCTTATTCTAATGAGTTCATAATAGGACAAACAAAAATATCGAATAAAATAAGTATAAACATAGCATGTAGAATAAACAAAATAAAGAAAAAATAAATTAAATATCATATATTTAATTGAAACATGCCTGAAACGTGAATCCAACTCCGACTTAAAGATCTGAAATTGGAAGTAGATTTTTTGACACATTGAAATTTTATTCGCAATGACTTCTTCTAGCACTGGGAGTGTGGCTCACATAAATATTTATTAGGAGAAATCTTATAAAGAAATTCCTCCCTTTTAATTCTTCACAAAATCATATTTTATCAGAGTATTATTCGATTGCTAAACTGAACCCCAAAGACATCCGCTTATAATAGGCTATTGGGTAGAATACAAATTAATTTTTCGATGTGGGATTTGCATGCAAAAAAAAAAAAAAATGCGTTTTAAAATAATAACAAATGATGTCGTATTGTTACTCAAATATGCACTGCTCTTGCCATGCAAAAGCTACGTGGCATTGTCTTATTGGCTCCCTCGCATGTACACGAATTGCCAGCCCCAGCCCCAGCCCCAGCCCCAGCATGCTTGATCAGTCACGGCCCGACACATTTCGCACCGTTAATTGCATTATATGTGGATTGCAGGGGCTGTTATGCGTCGTTTCCTTTTGTGTATAAATTCATCTCATGTATATTATTTAGAAAAATAAATTTATTCATACTATGAATAAATAATTCATCTAATAAATTATGTTTAGCAAAATTAATTTATTCATCTCATGAACAAATGATTCATCTCATGAATTCATTTTAAATATTTTTCAATTCGGGCTTAAATTGTGGCTTGTGGAGGGACCTTAGAAACAATTTAACTCTTGCTCCAAATGGGTCAAATCATATTATCTTCTCATGATAACAATTGATTACTATTTAGTAAAACTTAATTCCACTAAGTAAGTTTTACTGCACTCTAGAATTAAATATATTCACTCAAGAATTTCTCAAATAACTTTTGTTACGACAATCAATCCCTCTAGTAGATATCCGTGAGCAAAAGTAACTTTTAACTACTATAGTTACTTTTCTCACATCTCTTGTCGTAGTTCCCAACTTGCCCTTCTTGAATCAATAATACATAAATAATTTCCGCATTAATTCCAAATGTCAAACATATGGAATACTTTGACCAAAGATTCCAGAATCTGTTCGCGTATTTGGGAATCAACTAAGGAGACATCTTTATCTCGTTAGAGACTATTTGAGTTACCAACTACCTTACCTCTTAAAAGAAATCTTGACCATACTATTCCACTCGAGGCTAATTCTAATTCAATCAACTTAGGACCATACAAATACCCACATTCCCAAAAGAATGAGATTGAAAAACAAGTGGAGGAGCTATTGAGAACCAATTTTATAAGGCATAACCATAGTCCATTTGCTTCACCAGTCATTCTTGTTAAAAAGAAAGATGGAACATCTTACATGTGTATAAACTATAGGCAACTAAATTCCTTAACCATCAAAGACAAATTCCCAATTCCTATCATTGATGACCTACTAGATGAATTACATGGTGTTGTTTACTTCTCAAAACTTGACTTCAGGCAAGGATATCATCAAATAAGAGTGGTTGAATCAGACATATACAAAACAGCCTCTAGAACCCACCATAGCCATTTTGAGTTTGTGGTGATGCCATTTGGATTATCAAACGCTCCTGCCACCTTTCGAGCTCTGATGAACTCCATTTTTAATCCTTTTTCTCAAGAAATTTTTCAGCCAAATTTGAAAGAACATGTTGAACATTTGAATCTTGTATTCCTTACCATGTGCAAACACAAACTATATGCTAAAACTATCCAAATGCTCTTTTGCCCAAACTCAAGTAGAGTATTTGGGTCATGTAATCTCCTATGAAGGGGTAGCCACCGATGCATCTAAGGTTCAAGCTATGAAACAATGGCCAAGTCCCACTACAGTTAAGCAATTGAGAAGTTTTTGGGCCTAACAGGTTACTACAAGAAGTTTATTCAAGGTTATGGGGTCCTTGCTAAGCCTTTGAATGAGATTCTTAAGAAGAACTCTTTTTTTTTGGACTGCTGCTGCACAAGAGGCATTTGATAGCTTAAAACTAGCAATTTGTGTAGCTCTGGTATTGAGGATGCTTGATTTTACTCAACCCTTTGAGATTGAGACTGATGCATGTATTAGTGGAGTGGGTGCAGTGTTGTCCCAACAAGGAAGGCCAATTGCTTTCCTAAGCCAAGCTCTTAGCCCATGCTACATCAGCTTATCTATATATGAAAAAGAGTACTTAGCCATTCTCTTAGCTGTGCAGAAATGGTGACAATATCTAGAAGGGCACCATTTTGTGATCAAAACAGATCACCAAAGTCTGAAGTTCTTGTTGGACAAAGTATAACAACAAGGGTTTAGAGGAAAGGCCTTATGAAGATGTTAGGCTTGGATTATGCAATCGAATACAAAAAAGGGAGGGAGAATTTGGCTGCGGATGTCTTGTCAAGGAGGCAAGAGAATGCAGTTGAGGCTTCATACTTGGCAACCACCACTGTCATTCCTACTTGGATGGAGGAAATCTTCAAGTCATATGAGAATGATCAGTTTGCTCAAGAGCACTTGACAACACTTAGCATTCTAGATCCTGCAGTTGGTTCAATAGCTAATGATGTATCCATGGTTAATGGCATTCTGAGAATCAAGGGAAAGATGTATATTGGGAATGCTACTGAGCTAAGAAGACAAATTATGTTAGCTTTCCATGCTTCAGCATTGGGTGGCCACTCCGGAATTGAAGGTTCCTATTAAAGGCCAATACATAATTTCACTTGGCAAGGTATGAAGCGTGATGTGATTGAAATGGTGCAGAGTTGTGAAGTTTGTTAGTGTACCAAGAGTGCTTACACTCCCTATCCTAGGTTGTTACAACCTCTACCCATTCCAGATGGTGCTTGGCAGCAAATTAGTATGAATTTTATTGAAGGCTGCCAAAATCAGAGGGGAAAGAGATTATTTGGGTAGTGATTGATTGTTTTACAAAGTATGGTAATTTCATAGCTCTTAATCACCCTATTTGTGCTAAGAAGCTTGCTAAATTATTCTTGGATAATATTTACAAGCTCCATGGCTTGCCCCAGACCATTTTATTTGATAGAGATAGTTTGTTCACAAGTACATTTTGGAAAGAATTGTTCAAAGGATCATCATTGTCTTTGAGCTCAGCATACCATCCCCAAACCGATGGCAAAATTGAGAGATTGAACCAAAGTGTTCAACAATACTTGAGAAGCATGAATTTCAACAATCCTAAGCAATGGTACAAGTGGCTTTCGCTAGCTAAATATTGGTACAACACTCACGCACACTCATCATTGGGTACCACTCTTTTCAAAGCCTTATATGGCTATGAACCTCCATTTCCAGTGTTATCTCAGAGTTGTCATACTCATGTGGCTGAAGTTGAGGATTTAATGCAGCAAAGGAAACACATAGTCTAGCAGTTGGAGGACGATTTGCAGCTTGCACAGGCCAGACAGAAATTCTTTGCTAATAAGAGGAGGATTGAATGATCCTTTAAGGTTGGAGACATGGTGTACTTGAAATTATAGCCTTATAGGCAGTCATCAGTGGCAATCCGCAAAAATGTGAAACTCAGTGCAAGGTACTTTGGTCCATACAAGTTATTGCACAAGGTTGGAGCAATGGCATACCGATTACATCTCCCTCTAGATGCAGTCATTCATCCAGTGTTCCATGCCTCTCTTTTGAAGAAGCATGTTGTAGCTGGGAAAACATGTTCTGCACAATCTCCAAATGCTTCATCCAATGGAATTTTACTTCTGGAACCCACTGCTATACTGGATTCCAGAGTAATACAGCAGCAAGGCAAGAAGGTTTAGCAAGTATTGGTCCAATGGGTCAATTTGGAGCATTCTGTTGCTTCATGGGAAGAGCTCAAGTTTCTCAAAAATTAATTTCCTGAGTTAGATTCTTGAGACAAGAATCTTTTCTTTAAGGGAGGAGTATTGTAATGAATTGTCATGTTTGTTAAGTCTTGTATTCCATTGTAATTCATGTATTACTTGTTAAGTCTTGTATTCCATTGTAATTCTCTTGTAATTTGAGTATTGTGTAACCGAAAGCAAGGGAGGGAAAGTTAGTTCAAGTGTAACCAAGTTAGTTAGTTAGTTAGAGCTTGGGTTAGATATTCTTGGTGGTTGCAAGAGCATAAATAGCTTAATTCTTGTGTTGAGAAGGTATTCAATGAAAAAGATTCTCTTACTTCATTCTAATTCTCTTTATTCTCTTACTCTCTTCTTCTCTCAATCTCTATCTTCTATCTCTCACCTAGGTATTGATTCAAAATTCAACTTGAATCATTACACATTTCCAGAGAAAGGCCAAGAAGTCATAGCTTCTACTTTAGTGGGGTCTGTAGCAACACCAGAGGCTGAAATAATGTGGCCCAAATACTCAATTTGGGACTTAGCAAAGCTGCATTTGGACTTTTTTGCAAAGAGCTTATGTTTTCTGAGTTGGTGAAGCACCACTTCCAAGTGTTCAACATGGGAATCAAGTGAGGTACTATACACTAAGATATCATCAAAGAACACTAAGACATACTTCCTCAAATAAGGGGAAAATACATCATTCATCAAGGATCGGAAGGTAGCTGGGGCATTTGTGAGCCCAAAAGGCATGACTCTAAACTTGAAATGGCTATGATGAGTCCTAAATGCAGTTTTGGGTATGTCTGGCTCATGAACTCTCACTTGGAAGTACCCAGCCCTGAGATCTAGTTTGGAAAAGACTTATGCTCCTTTAAGCTCATCTAGAAGGTCATCTATGTGAGAGAGAGGAAATTTATTCTTGATAGTATTGCAATTGAGCTCTCTATAATCAACATAAAACCATATAGTTCCATCTTTTTTCCTTAACTAACAATACAAGGGATGCAAATGGAGAGCAACTAGGCTGTATAATTGAGGCTTCCAACATTTCTTTCACTAGCCTTTCGATCTCATTCTTTTGTAGGTAATGGTATATATAAGGCCTGGTACTAACTGGTTTAGCATCAGGTTTCAGTGGTATATGGTGGTCATGATACCTGAGAGGTGGCAAAGACTTCGGCTCTAGAAATACATCATTGTACTTAGCGAGTAATGACAAAATAGGAGAAGGAATAGATGAATCAGTCACCTCACAAGCCTCTTTGCCTTGTACCAGCATCAAGGTAGCCACAAAATATTCCTCCTTCTTATGGCAGAGCCCTTGCATCTTCTGCCCAGTGAGAAGCTTCAATGTGCCTCTCTTCTTTATACCAGTCAACTCTACTGTCTTGCCCTCTTTGCTGAAACTTATCTTGAGTTGATTAAAGTCCAATGACACAGGACTGAATTGCTTCATTCGGTCAACTCCAAGAAGCATATCACAACCTCCATTCTTCATCAATTGAATGTGGTACGAAAAATTATGGCCCTGCATTTGCCAGCTTACCAAACACTGCTGCTTACTCAGCATAGTCTGGCCATTGACCATTGTGATTCCCAATGAAGTAGCATCCCCCAATGTGAACCCTGCCTCCTTGGCTATCCTTGGATCTAAGAAACTGTGGGCACTCCCACTATCAATCAATATAATGATTGACCTTTTATGCAAATGACCCAAGATTTTTATTGTGCTAGAAGAGGAATTTCCAGTGAGGGCATGGACATAAATCTCTTCAGCCCTTTCATCACATGCGTCTATAATCTGCTCTTCTTCTGTCTCTGTTACTGAAGGCTGTTCTGAATCAGGTCTTGGGTTGAGCAACTCAGCAGCCTCTAAGCTGTGAAGGGACTGGTTATCACATTTATGTCCCTGATAGTACCTCTTGTTACATTTATAACATAATCCTGAGTTTCTAGGGGTCTGGTGTATGTTCTAGTTTTGGGTGAGTTTTAGGCTTGTCTGGCTATATTTTAGTGAGGTATTATTCATGGGTATAGTAGGATTTTTATTGATTTTGAGAAGATTCTTAGCTTTTTGTATAGTGTTTTCTGAGGATTAAGAAAGTAACCGGGCTTTAGTGAATGCCTCTGAGAGAGACTTGGGTTGAAGGGCCTTGACTAATGGATGAATCTCCTTATCAAGGCCTAAAATGTAGGAGGACAGGAAATAGACTTCACTGAAGGAACTGTCAGTTACTAGCATATGGGACCGTAATTCTTCAATCCGCTCTTAATACTCAATAATCAAACCGGTTTGCTTTAATTTGTTGAAATGAATAAAAATGTCAGTTTTTCCATGATCCTCAACCCTAACATAGAGTTATTCACAAAACTCTTGCCACCCAATGCTTCCCTTATCAGCTATCAGTCCATCCAATCAAACATCAGTCTTATAATCCAAATACGCAGCCACCATTCCCAATTTCTAGGCATCTGCAACTCGATAGAATGCGAAGTATCTCTCGCAGCGCCTAACCCAACTTCTGGGGTTCGCTCCAGTGAAAATAGGAAAATCCATTTTAGGTTTAGGTTGAGAACCGTTACCCCCACAAGAACCTTCAAAGTTATTGCTGTCTCGGGTTTCAGAACAGGTGCCCAAGATCGGAGGCTTTCGGGCATTAATCTGTCCCATGTGAACCTTGGACTCAGGTGGATGAGCTTCTACCTCTGGGTCCTTTGTGGAGTTTTCTGCATGCGAAGTATTGACCACCGATTGCTGCATCAAGGCCAACATTGCGAATTATTCTACTGCATGATTTCGAGAAGCTGCTGATGCTGTTGTTCAGGCCTTTATTGGGATTCTAACACCCTCTGAGGGAGGCCTTGAACTTAGCCTTCGATCTTCACCATGGTAGGTCGTTTTTTGCCTCTAGCCAATGCATAACTCGATTCACACTTGATTAGTTTGGTAACTAGCTCAAGATCGAGCTCTGATACCAAATGTCAGGGTTTAACCCTGATTCTTGGGAAATAAGAGAAAGAAAGCTGAGTTCTCAGCTATGGAGATAGAGATGAGAGGAGAGAGAAGAAGGGAAAGAGAGAGAAAGAGGAAGAGAGAGAAGAAGTATCTGGAGAAAGAAGTAACGAGAGAAAAAGGTAAAAATGTATTATATCTTAGATACCCGCAATACAATCTAATTGTCCGTTTTATACTAATTACATGTATTTACCAACAACCTATAACAACCATTGAACTAACTAACAAATCTACAACCCTTTACACTTTATCAATTACAAGTATGAATGTGTCAAGTACAAGTATGAATAATTACAAGTATATGTAATATTGTACAATCTGAGTGAGTTCATGACAGGTTAACCTTCTATTTGTCAATACCAATGCCAATTTATTTGGAAAACAATAGATAAAATAACAAATTTATTGGCAATTAATAAGCATATTGTTATACCTTATTTAATCAATAAAACTGATTTAAAATGAAAACAAAAATTAAAAAATAAAAAAAAAAACCGGAATAAAATAAAAAAAAAAAAGCAATTTTAAAACTGAAATAAAATTAAAGAAAACCCCGAATATAGGAAAACTAAAATATTAAATATATCAAAAGAAAATAGTACAACAATTTCACATATTAAATAAAATCTTAAAAAATTAAAATTAAAAAGAATTCTAAATTTAGGAAAGATATTATATCACATCTTGTCCCTACTACAACAATTTTAAAGATACAAAAAGATAAGAAAAAGTACTTATACTATATTTAATCCCGTATTATTACAAGTATGTATTAAATTCAGTTTTAGAAACGCAAAGAAAAAGGTAAAATGAAAAATATAACTTCCTTCACTGTATATGAGTTTTAATCAGCCAAAGCAAATGATGGACTCCCAAAATTTTACATGTAAAAGAAATTTCAAAATCAATAAATTAAGTTATTTAGATAAACTAAACTATTTAAACCCCAGAAAGTTACAAAATAAAATAAAAAGAAAATTTTGAAATATGATAAACCATTTCAACCAATATAGCTTCTATCTTTATTATGGAGGAGTTTTTTCCTATCTCATAACTTTCCCACCACCATCCCTCCAATTTAAGGGGACTCCCCTTTTAAATTTAAAATTCAAAAAATTAAAAATAAATCAAACCTCCTGTATTCATGAAAACTAACAAATAAGAAAAACCCCACCCCCACTATCTGGCATGGCTTAATTTTCATTTTGGTCACCAAAGTAGCCAAAAATAGACTTTTAGGTCACCCAAGTCAAAGTTTGAAAGATTTAGTCATCAAACTCCTAATAAAAGTCCATTTTAGTGACCCAAGTGATTTAAAATGGATAAATTGGTCACCCAAATTAAATTTTGGAAAACTTAGTCACCCAACTCGTAATAAAAGTATCATTTAGTCAATAGAGTGCTTTAAAATGGATAAATTGGTCACCCAAGTAATAATTTGGATATTTTATTACCTAACTTTAAATAACAACTCATTTTCGTCTCTAATTTAATTTTAAAATGATAAAAAATTATCATCTAAATAAAAAATAACTAATTTAATTATATTTTTGACTTATTTATTTCAATGGTTCTCATATTTTCTTTTCAAAGTCCATGTTCTATTTGTAACAAACTAATGCACATATGTCTATTAATGTTAGGTAAAAATTAAAAGATTGTAAATAAATTTTGACATTATATAAAACTTGATCAAATATTTAAAAAAAATGAGAATTTAATAATATTAAAAAAAAACAAGAATCAATAAATGACATATGCATTAAAAATGATGAAGATTAATTTGGTTATAGAATAAAATATTTTTAAATCTTCATTGGTTCTCATTTTATTAAAAATATTTTCTAATGTTTAAAGCATTTGGTATTTCCTTGATTCTCATTTTTTTATAATATTTTCTCATGTTCTATTTAGTGAAATTGTAGTAGGTGCTTTGAGGTTTGACAATTTATCACCTAGGTACCCTCAAGTTTTAATATATGCAATGAAGAGGTTTAAATATTTTATCATTTAGTTATCCTAAAGTTCTAAAATTTTATCAATTAAACACCCTTTTGTCAAAATGCAATAAAATTCTATTGAAAAATGCTAAAATAGAATATGATTCTAATAGTATGGTATATTTATTAGAGTTTGATATTTTTTGCCAAAAATACTAACATGACACTTGATTTCAGAAATTTTGTTCCAAATTGATTTTCATTATTTTTAATGCACCTGGCATTTATTGATTCTTGCTTCTAAATATTCCTTGAATTCTCTTTTTTTTTGGAATATTTTATCAAGTTTTATTTAATATGAAAATTGGTTTATAATTGTTTAATTTTGCCTAATGTCAATAGCCTGATATGTGAACCAGTTTGTTACAAATAAAACATAGACATTTAAAAAAAATATATATGTGGACCAATGAAATAAATAAATTAAAAATATAATTAAATTAGTTATTTTTCATTTGGATGATAAATTTTTTATCATTTTTAGATCACTTTGGCGACAAAAATAAGTTGTTACTTAAAGTTGGAAGATAAAATTTCCAAATTATTACTTGAGCGACCAACTTGTCTATTTTAAACCACTTGAGTGACTAAATGAAACTTTTATTATGAGTGTCTTCCAAAATTTATCTTAGGTGACCAATTTGTCAATTTTAAATCACTTGAGTAACTAAAAGAGAGTTTTATTAAGAATTTGGTGACTAAATCTTCCAAAATTTGATTTTGGTGATCAAAAGATTCATTTTTGGCTACTTTAGTGACCAAAATGGGACTGAAGTCTTAATGAGATAGATGATGATAGAGGTTAAGTAGGTTTTCTTCTATCCAAAACGATAAATAAACAAATCCTTGTACCCTACTAGATACCCATATCTTCTATTCTTCCATTGCAATGTTACTAAAACAAGTCTTTTTGATCTCACCCTCTTGGTAAGTACGCTTTCTCTTTTCAATTCTTTTATTTTTGATAAAAAGCATCAGAAGAAATACATCAATACTTCAAGGATTTTTTAATACTCCAAATAAACATTTGATAGAGTATGATGATACAGTCTATTTTATCTCCTACATGAAAATTATATTGATATGAATATTGAAGGAGGTCTTGTTAGAAAAATTGACTAATAACAGTAAAATATTGTAAAAATTACTGTAAGAATACTTAAATACTGTAGTGAAAAATACTAGAAAAATTCCAGAAAATGCAGAAATAATTATCTAAACATAGCAATCAAATAATTGTTAGGACATTGACCAATTTTCAAGCATAGCAACGAATATTGCAACTAGGAGAGATCAATTGGAAAGATTTTATAAAACCGATGATATCGCGTTGTGGTAAAGGCCACTATCCTAAACCACGATTTCGCCGCTGCTCTGGTTCACACAGTATAACCGGTGGCCGTCCTCTAGGATTAACGCGATCCGACTCTTAACGTGCACTCGTTAATTGCCAAGTAGGAGTGCCTTGAACTTTGCCCAAATTTTAGGAGAGAGAAAAAGTCGAGAGAGAGAGAGGCTGAGAGGCTGAGAGTGTATATATTTGGTTGTTATAGCTAATGGCATATATATAGCATAGAAAACAGTGACAAGTATTAAAAAAAGGGTGCAATGAATTCCAATGGCTATAAACGAATGTAATAAATTTCAACGGCTATATTGTCATTTAAATCCCAACGGTCACAATTTTAATGACCCTAAACGGCTAGTAGCAGTAAACAGTCAGTAAATAGTCATGGTTAAACTATTTTTCCATAACACTTATGTTTAGCTTGTATCATTTTTCCAACAATCTCCCACAAAAGATACAAGCAGAAGAGAACAAAGAAGAATAGATTAGGCAAAGGAAGTTCAATTTTTTAGTGCCAATGTCTCGCGACTTGAGTTGTCACCTAGTGTAACCCAAGTTTAGGACCAACATCTTGCAAGGTGACGTTCGTCTTGAACCTCACAAGGGGTTGTATAGTCTTCCACTTGGATACATACCAAACTTCAGATCTCAGCAACTCCAGCGGTTTGGCGCGTTTTATCAGCCATGCGCTCATCTTGGATATTCATAGGCGCTCTAGAAGGCAAGTCTTGAATCTTCATAGGGAGCGGCCACACTCCCACACCTTGGATCCCATCAAGTGTATGCTACCGCACACCACCAAACATATGGATATGGGTCCATTAAGAGATAAAGCTCAACCTCACCCCTTGGCAACATACAGACAATGTCCATCAAGTGCAAGCCTCGCTTACACCATCAAACATATGGCTATGGACCCATCTCCGCACTGTTACACCATAGGGAGGAACAACAAAAAATACAGTGCATTCCTTGAATGAAACTATGAGTTTTCACATTGAGCCTATTAAAACCAGGTTGGATACATCATAGTTTGTCCATGTATAGACTTGAGTCCCGGTCCCCTCGATGTTTCCACAATTAATTAATCCACAAGGTTCTTTTCAGACCTTACAAAATTTAGTGATATCACTTTCTTTCGAGTAAATCGTTTATAATCTTATGTCTGAGATGAATAGGTCTCCTCTTGCCAAACCCACCAAGTGTGCAGTGTCCACAACATTCATTACAAGCTATGGATTAGGTTAAAGCATCAAGCTCAACCATCACAAACGGCATTTCAGCACTATATTGGAACAAAGCAGTACTTGAAAGTTGACCACTGCCAACATCAATCACAAGTTGCTCTTACCCCCACATTGAGGTATCTGCAATGAGCTGTTAAACAACTAACTCCATCGCTTGCCAACTTCAACAAGAGTCAGTATAACACAATAGTGGAGCAAATATCATATCAATAAACTCATATCTCCACCACAAGTACTCAAATAATACACATATCATACGTATATCATTTATGTAGTTGGCATAAAAGACGTATACCACAAATTTGTTAATTTCAAATATCATCACAATTGTGAAACATTATCATCTCAAATCACTTGGTTCACCACTAGTTTAGGTCACAACTCATTCTCATTGTACTTAGTACATGCATTATTACTATTAAGGGTAGTCCATGTATCAAATTTGGTGATCTCAAGAAAAAGAGGTACAACAACAACAACAGTCCCAGTGCCTTGCGGCTCCCGCAGAACGCAGGGTCTGGGGGGGTGATGTACGCAGCCTTACCCCTTCTTGCAGGAAAGGAGACTGTTTCCGGGGACCCCCAACCTGAAGTAGCTGAGTGTCTGCAGATAAACCACCAATCAATAACATGCATATAGAGGAAAAAGTAGAAGAAGGAGAGAAGAAGGAGAAGAAGAAGAAGGAGAATGGGCATGATCAGGGACTAAGCTAGCTTAAAAGTGCTACACTAGAGGTTATGCTTGCCTAAGGATCTTAGACTACCAGCCACTCCCCGCACTACTCTACTCTGCCATCTCTGCTACCCTAATACTAGCCCTCCAACGTGTCCTATCTGAGCCCATCTCCTCTCTTAGGTTTAGGTGGGTTAGGTCTTGACGAATCGTCTCTAGCCAACTCTTCTTTGGTCTGCCCCTCCCTCTTCTGCTTATCGCTATGTTGAGCTGTTCACACCTCCTGACTGGGGCTGAAGTCGGTCTTCTGCTGACATGTCCAAACCATCTTAGGCGGCGCTCCCTCAATTTATCCTCGATTGAGGCTACACCCAACTTACCTCGTATCACATCATTCCTAATCCTATCCTTTCTTGTGTGGCCACACATCCATCGTAGCATCCTCATCTCAAGAAAAAGAGGTACAAGAGGCCATAATTCACAAGGTGCCTTTTACAATTCAGCTTAAGGTAACCCAAGCCTCTGCAAGGCTCTTGAGCCCAAGTCCTAGCATCGTCAAGCTATTCACACTGACTTTGGACAGTCCCCAAAATAATATTTTAATCATAATCAATTTCCATAAGCTAGCTATAACTAGCAAATATTGGCAAAAACACAATAATCAAAAAAGATTATGATCAAAAACATATCTCAGAGGCTTTCAAGTGCTCTTACAACCCCCGTAATAGAATGTCTCACACTACATTCCTAAGATGTTCAATTTTTCTACCTGCCAACTCAATCTTTAAGGACAACTAAATAATGCAGGTTTTAGAAAGTTGTCACAAGACATAGCTCACTAACAAGCCTAAATACATAGTCATTAGTAGAATATCTCTCATCAATATCAGACACCTAATACGAGAAGGAGTTTATTACAATGCAAACTCCATTGATAGTACTTCACTAGTACCTCAACAATTTAACTAGAGCACTTCAATATTCATTATTTGGATCAATATATGTAGACTAGATCTACCAGTGACATATGAAATAATAGGACGAATGTTGTGCTTTTATCAAACCATAATGCTATCAATCACCTTAGTGTATTTAGCTTTTGACGCGATGCTACATTTTTCTCCTCATCACGTGAACACTAGGATCATATAATATGTCATCCAAATGACCAACATGAGCATACAATAAATGACAATAACCCAAATAAGGTATTTAGTCACAGGCTAAATACCAAGCCTATGATCAATCAAAATTCTCACTTGACTTGCATCTTACCATTTTCCTAAAAACTAGAAAAGAAGGCATGAAACACAAGTCCACATATGACTCAAACATATCATGCTTTCCCAACTACAAACTGAAAATTCAGCAAAACAATCCAAAAACCAGTATGGACAGCAACATTCAACAGCTAAATGTCATAATCTGCAGTATGTGCACAACATACAGCAGTTCACATCATAAACAACGAGTATTACTCTAGTATTGTAAAACCCAGCATGTAAAAGTTCATAACAGTATGTACATCAGCATCTTACAGCCCACAATCTGTTTATGAAATATGGACACCAACACACAACCCAAAACAATATGTAGCAGTACATTTAGCTTTAAAAAGACATGTTTCAACACTTAAACCAACATGCTTTTCATCATTTCAAGTAACATATAACAACATATTCATCTTGCTTCAAACATTGCCATGGGAAATACATGAGACACATCAACATGGAGATTGATACAAAATCACACATAAATCTCCAAGAACTCACAAGTCCCATTAGTCCTTTACAAGAATTAATTTATTTCACTTAGGCCACCAAAATATGCAAGAAAATCCAATTCTCACATACAAGATCTAATCTAGGTTTAAACTCAAAACATTCAATATTTTATCAACAAAATAAGATTCAAGATTGTGTAATTAGACATGCCTAACCTAAGAGTTGACCAATTCTAGGTTCAAGGCTTAAGTTCACAATCGACTTCAAGCATTAAACACATATTAACCATAATAATCACATAGAAAATTAAAAAAACACACAATTCAATTTTCGTACAGCATGGTAAGCCACACAACAGTAGCACCAGCACCCTATGACCAAGGTTATATCAAAGTTATCAGTTTTTCACAAACTAATATAAGAGTGAAAACATTACTATCACAACATATCACCTACTATTCAGAATATTCAGTGACTTATGTCTTAGGTGCTAACAATAATATTTTTGTCTCAGTTGGACTAACCAATTAGTTCATTAGACCATAATCGACATAGTGGGCTCCCTTTTTTTTTTTTAAATAAGCACAATGCCTTTTTAACATAACAAAAAGTGTTCCATATCGTTGTAGAATTCGTGGGCATAAGCGCCAAAGTTATCGAACTATTAGTTTCAGTTCTGAAACGCACCAAAAACGGAAAATTCACCATATTCCTTATTTGCCTAAATGTTCACGGCATACTATGAGTAAGATATTACTTTTTTTCCTTTTTTTTTTTTTGACTATTTCTTCATAAACCCTAGCAACCCTCGTCTCCTATATGCCTCTCTCTTCTATCTCTAACAACCACCACCGGAGTTGAGCAAGTGTCAACAAATGATAGCCATTTGACCTCCACTACCGAAAAGCCACCACGAACTAGATCAGGAGTATCATCGGAATATATATCTATTCCCTTAGGACACTAATATGCTATACATAGACTGATCATACCATATACTTTAGTAATACATAACATCATGACAAGCTATCAAAAAGAAAAAGAAAACACTTGAATATAGGGGAACAAGATTTAGAATAGACAAACATCAATACAAGCATGGCATCTCCATAACACCCCAGACATCAATAGCACCCCACGTCACTACACAGATACATTATCTTAGTCCACACTCATATAACTGCATATAAGTATGATCAAGCTAGCAGCTTGCAAATATAGTGGATTTATGCAATATTCACGAGAATGTGACTCTAGGCCACATAACAAATGTGACTAATAAAATATGCTTGTACCTCAAAATGGTTTTTCATTCATGTTACAACCATTTAATTTTCAGTATTGAACTATAAAAGTTCCCAATTACAATGTGCACAACAGCAACAATGCATATCATATAAATATAAAAGCGAAGCTTTTAGTAATCAAATATGTGCCTACTCATTGTTAAATCGGACAAAGAGGCCACTATTTCCTTAGGACTCAATTAAGCCTACTTCTAGAAAGGCCTAGACAAATTTATGTATTTTTATTTTATTTATTATTATGTTTTAATTTACTAACCTGCATAGTAAATTAAATTAAGCATTTTTTTAAATATCGTAAAAATATATCATACCATTCACTCCCATAAACGTAAATCCTAGACCATAAATCATAGTAATAGCTGTGGCCACCGCACCGCTTCTACCGCCGTGCTTTCATGCCTCTATGCCGTGCTGCAGGTTTTTACTCTTTGGTCTGATGCCCCATTCAAATATCTACTTCTCTTTTCACTTCCAAATTTTCTTTTATAATAGATCTGAACAAAGTCCCCCTTTTTTTTTTTTTTTTTCCTAATTTGCCATTAATTTGTTTAATTTTCCTTTTGATTTTGATTTCAACCACTAATTTGCCGTGATGTTATTCCCCGCGAATTGTCATTTTTGTTGCTAGATCTGATTTTACTCTTCTTCGTATGAACTCTTCTTTTAGATTGTTAGAAAAATTGACTAATAAAAGTGAAATGCTGTGAAAATTACTGCAAGAATATTGAAATAATGTAGTGAAAAACACTGAAAAAATTCCAAAAAATTCAAAAATAATTATATAAACATAGCAATCAAATAATTGTTAGAAAATTGACCAATTTTCAAGCATAGCAATGAATATTGTAACTAGGAGAGAGCAATTAGAAAGATCTTACAAAACGGATGATATCGCGTTGTGATAAAGGCCACTGTCCCAAAAGATGATTTCACCGCAACTCTGGTGCACACCGTATAATTGGCGGTCGTCCTCCAGGATTAATGCGATTCGACTCTTAACGTGTACTCGTTAATTGTCGGGTAGGAGTGACTTGAACTTTGCCCAAATTTTAGGAGAGAGAAAAAGCCGAGAGTGAGAGACTGAGAGTGTATATTTTTGGTTGTTATACCTAATGGCATATATATAGCATAGAAAATAGTAACAAACATTAAAAAAAGGGTGCAATGAATTCCAACTGCTATAAATGGTAACAAGCATTAAGTCATCGGTTGTATGTTATAAATTGATACAATTTTTACTTGTAATACGTTTTAATATTGCAGTTGTTATACTTGTCTAGTTGTCCTTTATTAAGTAGCTTCATTTAAATGTCGGTTTATTAAGCTTTTGGTGCCAAAATGGTAGTTGGGCAGTGAGGGTTGGTTTGTTACAGAAATTGGCGGGAAATTCAGTTAGGCTTGGGTTCTTAGCTGGTTTTTGGCGGGAATTAGTGATGATTTGCTTAGCTTAATTTGTCTTAATGCTTTGTACCCAAATATATATAAATAGGGTCCTTAGCATGTAATTGAGGTATCCAATATATAAAAATCTGAATTCCTTTTGGAAACTCTCTATTTCTCATCTCCTTTCTCTATTTTCTCATCCCCTTCACTTCTCTTCTCATCTCAAACTTTTCTTCTACAAGATTAGCCTTTTAATTTCTAATTGGAAGCTAACAATTGGTATTAGAGCTAAGTTTAATAATCAATTAATTGATTAAGCTAGCAAAATCAGGTAAAATCACGGCCGATGGTGTAAGAACCAGGTCCGGTGCTGGTGGAGCGAATGCAACTGGTCAGAATCCGGATTTCATTGCTGCAGTTACTGGCAATGCGAAGATCGGACCTCAAAATGCTACTAAAGAAGAACTTCACGAGTTACAGCAAGGTTTTAATCAAAAGATGGATCAAATTATGGCATTGTTGATGGACAAAGATGCAAAGGATGCGAAAGTGCAGGACCGATTACAACAAATTGAAGAAAAGATTGAGCACTTGCAAGATCAAGTTAACAAGCAAGGTGAATCGAGTGTCCAAGCCATCCTTAAGCCTGCGAGTTAGATACATCGATCGGCTGAAGCAGATCAGCAGCAAGCTAGTGCAGACAAGTCAGATGGGGTGGTGCGAACTCGAGGTAAATCTCTTGTGATGCAACCTACTGTTGGACCATCAATTAACATTAGATCGACTGAAAATCAACCTATTCAACCTGAGGTTAATATAGAAAATCAAGATCGTGCTTCTGGACTTGTAAATTACAGATGGTATTCTGAGAATTCAGACCAAAACAATAGGCCGCACAATTCTGTTATGCATCAAAATATTGCAACCGATGATTTCGAACATTGTGATAGACCACCTGATCGACATTTCCATCATAGATCCATGACTAATGACAATACAATTGGGGGTAGGAGTGGCTCTCACAGGCATCCAAGGGTGGAAATCGATCCATTTGATGGAAAGCAACTGGAATCATGGCTTAGGAGGTGTGATCGATACTTCTTATATTACAACATACCTGAGGAGGAAAAACTTCAAATGGCCGCAGTCCATCTTCATGGTGATCATGAGGTTTGGTACTATGGTTTGTTGAAAAGCAAACCAAATCTTTCTTAGAGCCAATTCGTAGAAGAAATGTGCGAACGTTATGGGGAGGGTGAATCCACGGATGTTGTGGATAACTTCAACAAGCTAGTCCAAACATCAAGTGTGAGAGAATACATGCTTAGATTTGAGAATTTGAGAGCCAATTTGATGTCAGTTTTGGCCATTGCTCCCGAAGATGCCGAATCATATTATATATCCTGCTTTGTGAGTGGGTTAAAGCCTAGGATCAAGAATATGGTGAAAGCCATTGGTCCTAAGACTTTGTCGACTGCTTATAACAAAGAAAAATTGATAGAGGCAACTCAAGTACACCCAAATGACAAGTTGAAGCAGCACAACAGCAGGCTCCGGGTTCAGCAGCACAATACCAGTTCTGGTACCAAACGAGTAGCTGACAGAAGTTCAATAAGGCTTTGTTTTCGCTGTAACCAACCTTATCAACCTGGTCATAGGTGTAAATCACAAGATCTTATGTATGCAAAAGGGTCCCGTGTTGCTGTGGATTCTGACAGTGAAGCATCTGAGGCTGAGGATGACAGTACCGACTGTCTTTCACAAGAAGACCCAAGCGAGGATGAAGTTGAGATATCCATGAAGGCTCTAACCGGTAGTGGAGCTCACAATACCATCAAAGTCAAAGGCAGGGTTGGAAAACACTCCATTATTATTCTTATTGACAATGGCAGCACGCACAGTTTCGTTGATCCCAAGTTGATTAAGAAGGTCAAGCATGAAGTGACAAAAACGCATCCCTTGGCGGTAATGGTGGCTGATGGTAACTCCTTAACAACTCAAACTAAGTGCATAGCATTCCCATGGTCTATGCAAAACCATCAATTCACGTTTGACTTTATAGTTATTCCCTTGGGTGGTTGTGACATGGTGCTCGGTGTAGATTAGATGAGAACCTTCAATCCTATTGTGTTTGATTTTGACAAAATGACTGTGGCATTTGAAGTTCATGGCACCCAAGTATCTTTGCAAGGCATCTCCGAGGAAGCTCAGCTCAAATTGATTGAAGCTAAGGATGTGCAAGGTGGAATCAAGAAGAAGGCAATCCAATGGATTGGGCACTTGATCATGATCAGTTCGGTTGTGGTACAGCAGGACCTACCTTCAGATGTACAGGCCTTGGTCGATGAATTTGGGGACATTTTTGAGAGCCAAAGAGTCTACCACCGCAAAGAAGTGTAGATCATGCCATTCCCTTGCGTATTAACACTGAACCATTCAAAATCAGACCATACCGATACCCACATGGCCAAAAGACAGAGATTGAGTGGCAGGTTGAAGAGCTTCTTCACATGAGCTTTATAAGACCGAGCCGTAGCCCTTTTGCTTCACCTGTGATTCTCGTAAAGAAGAAGGATGGGTCAGCTAGAATGTGTATAGACTACCGAAGGTTGAATGCTTCAACCGTGAAAGACAAATTTCCCATTCCGGTCATAGACGACTTGCTTGATGAGCTACATGGAGCATGCTTCTTTTCAAAGCTTGATTTGAGGCAAGGTTATCATCATATCAGGGTTCTTGAGCCGGATATCTACAAGACAGCCTTTCAAACTCATCATGGCCACTTCGAGTTCGTTGTTATGCCTTTTGGTTTAACAAATGCTCGGGCCACCTTCCAAGCAGCCATGAATGACGTTTTCCAGCCTTTTCTGAGGAAGTCAGTGCTCGTTTTCTTCTACGACATACTGATTTATAGCTCAACATATGAAGCTCATCTCACACATCTCAGGCAAGTGTTTGTTTTGATGCGACAACACAAGTTCTTTGCAAAAGTGTCCAAATGTTCGTTTGCGCAAAAGAGGCTTGAGTATTTGGGTCATATCATCTCATCAGAGGGAGTAGCTACTGATCCTAGCAAGATCCATGCTATGCAAGAGTGGCCAATTCCGATCACCTTGAAGCAATTGAGAGGATTTTTGAGTTTGACCGGGTATTATAGAAAATTTATTAAAGGTTACGGGTCTATTGCCAAACCCTTAACGGAGCTCTTGAAGAAGGATTCCTTTGCATGGAATGAGAGGTCTCGAGCTGCTTTTGAAGCCCTTAAAACCGCTATGTGTGCAGCTCCGGTGTTAGCAATGCCCAACTTCACCGAAAGCTTTGTTTTGGAGACCGATGCAAGTGGTACTGGTATTGGGGCTGTTCTCTCTCAAGGAGGAAGGCCTATTGCTTATTTGAGCCAAGCTTTAAGTCCCAAGCATCAGGCTATGTCAACTTATGAGAAGGAGTACCTTGCAATTCTCTTAGCCATGGAGAAATGGAGGCATTACTTGAAGGGTCGCAAATTCATCATTCGAACGGATCACCAAAGCCTCAAGCATCTCCTTGAACAACAGATCGTGACGAGAATTCAAAAGAAAGGTCTCATGAAGATGTTAGGCCTTGATTATGACATCGAGCATAGAAGTGGCAAGGAAAACGCTGCTGCAGATGCACTTTCAAGACGATTTGAGGATGCTGAACAGGGTACCTGCACTGCTGTTACCGTGGTGGTACCTTCGTGGGCTGAAGAGCTACATAAGTCCTATGAGAGTGATCCTTTTGCTCAGGAAAAACTGGTCGCTGCTGTCCTTAAACCCGAGGCCAATACCAATGCTGCAGAACCTGTCATCACCGTGCAGAAAGGTGTGATCAGAATCAATGGAAGGTTGTATGTGGGTACTGGTACTGATTTGAGAAAATAGGTCATCCAGGCCTCACACAATGCTGCTTGGGGAGGTCACGCTCGTGTAGAAAGCACCTATCAAAGAATTAAAGCATACTTCACTTGGCCAAACATGAAAAAAGATGTGAATGATTATATTAAGTCTTGTGAAGTTTGCCAACAAACGAAGTTGGGAGATCATCGATACAAGGGACTCCTTCAACCTCTTCCCATTCCGGAGGGAGCGTGGATTTCATTGAGGGATTACCGAAGTCCGAAGGCAAGGAGGTCATATGGGTAGTGGTGGATCGCTTTACCAAATACAGCCATTTCATTGCTCTTGCTCGACCCATTACTACTGAAAACTTGGCAAGGATATTCCTTGACAATATTTACAAATTACATGGGTTGCCGCAATCCATTGGGTCGGATCGGGACAAAATTGATGGGAACCACATTGGCACTTAGTTCCTCTTACGGATGGCCAAACAGAACGAGTCAACCAATGTGTAGAATAGTATCTTGGGAATATGGTCTTCTTAAGGTCCAAGGAGTGGAACCATTGGCTTTCCTTAGCGGAATTTTGGTTCAATACCCACTTCCATACATCCATTGGCACTTCACCATTTCAAGCTTTGTATGGCTATCCTCCACCCTCTCCTATGATGTTACAGCAACCGAAAGTCTCTGATTCTACAGCAACCGATCTTGTGCAGTAGAGGAGGCACTTTATGCAAGTACTCAAGGACAATCTCCAACAAGCCGGGGCTCGAATGAAGTATTATGCAGATAAGAAGAGGGTAGACAAAAACTATGATGTTGGGGACATGGTCTACCTCAAATTACAACCGTATAGGCAATCAATCGTGGTTGCTAGATGCAATGTCAAGTTGTGTGCTCGTTTCTTTGGCCCGTACAAAATTGGCAATGTTGCATATAAGCTTGACTTACCTTCACATTCTTACATTCACCCCGTATTTCATGTATCCTTACTTAAAAAACAGGTCAAGCGAGGTGCTGATGTTGCTCAAGAGCCACTTGCTGCTGAAGCAGATGGATTACTGCTGCTGCAACCGCAAGTTGTCCGAGCTGGAAGAAAATTGCAGATCAACAACAGGGCTGTGCAAGAAGTATTAGTGTCTTGGAGCAACTTAAACAAGAGCTTTACAACTTGGGAAGATTGCACGTGTTTGAAGAGTCAATTTTTGAGCTTCACTTCTTGAGGACAAGAAGCTTCTCAAGAGGAAGGGAATGTTATAAATTGATGCAATTCTTACTTGTAATACGTTTTAATATTGCAGTTGTTATACTTGTCTAGTTGTCCTTTATTAAGTAGCTTCATTTAAATGTCAGTTTATTAAGCTTTTGGCGCCAAAATGGTATTCGGGCAGTGAGGGCTAGTTTGTTACAGAAATTGGCGGGAAATTCAGTTAGGCCTGGGTTCTGAGCTGGTTTTTGGCGGGAATTAGTGATGATTTGTTTAGCTTAATTTGTCTTAATGCTTTGTACCCAAATATGTATAAATAGGGTCCTTAGCATGTAATTGAGGTATCCAATATATAAAAATCTGAATTCCATTTGGAAACTCTCTATTTCTCATCTCCTTTCTCTATTTTCACATCCCCTTCACTTCTCTTCTCATCTTAAACTCTTCTTCTACAAGGTCAGCCTTTCAATTTCTAATTGGAAGCTAACATTGTAATGAATTCCAACGGCTATAAACGGACGTAATAAATTTCAACGGCTATATTGTCATTTAATTCCCAACGGTCACAATTTTAATGACCCTAAACGGCTAGTAGCAGTAAACAGCCATTAAATAGGCATGGTTAAACTATTTCCCCATAACACTTATGTTTAGCTTATATCATTTTTCCAGCAGGTCTACCTAAAATACTTTTTTTTCTTTGTACAAAACCCTTAAAATACTTTTTAAGTTCAATGTATATGTACATTTATGTTGCCATTTATTTATGATATGTTGTCATTATACACGAATCATCTTTACATATATTTATAGGTTATTTACACCAAATATTCATGTACTTTAATTATTGTGTTAATCTAACTTTTATACTTTTAATTGTGTCAATTTAGTCCACATAGAATTAATATTGTATCAATTTGGTATTTATACTAAAATTACCTTAAATTGCTAATAAAATTTTTAATAGCATAGCCATGGGTTGGGTTAAATTGAGTCAAATAAGTCGATTTATAGGTTGCATTGAATGTGTTTATGCCATTAAACATTACATCAATTTCTCAATTTAAATTTGACCAAAAGACCAAATTGATACAATCTAAATTAGTAGAGAGACTAAATTGAGAAGTTGTCCTTAAGCTTTCTCTCTGTCTTCCATCAAACTTTAAGTTCTTTGCTCTTAATTTTAAGAATAAGTCAAATATAAAGAAAAATATTAAAATAACACATATTATTTCAATAAAAATTATACACAACCTGCGTACTTTAAGAAGATAAAATAAAAATAAAAAAGGGTTAAAATGAAAAAAATTATAACGATTAAAAATATAGTTTTAGTCTAAAATAATTTTTTATCAAATTAATAAATATCAAAGAAAAGAGAAAAACTAAAAAATTATAAAACAAAACTTAAAATTTGAAAAAATATATATTTTTAAAAATATTAAAAGGAAATCATTTATTAAAGCGAAAAGAAAAATGTTCATAATATGAGTAAGCCTTTGTCAAAAATCAAATTCTCAACAAGATCAAAACTTTAAAAAGAACGAAATTATAAAACAAAATAATTGGAAGAATATTATGCTAAGACTTTTTTTAAAAAAAATGCAATATTTCTTCAAGGATATGTTGCAATTTAATTGGTAAGTTTGTTGAAGCATGCCGAATTAAGCATTGTAACTAAAGATTGATGTATTAGAGTGATGTACAAAAACGTAGATAAACTCAAGATCTCATATAAGTAGCTTTAGTACCTTTTACTAAATATCAAAGAATCTATAGCTTGGAACACTTTGCTTTAATTGATTAAATAATCAATTGTACAAAAATTTAATAAACTTTGCATTCATTTTCTAACATCATTTAGTAAATCAATTAGTCACACTCGTTACATAAAAATACTAATATTTTATAAGAAATTCAATTATACAAAATATAAAAGATGATCGTGCATCGCAAGAGGAATGACTAGTTGTATTGGATGCCAAAGGGCAAGAGCTGTGAGAATGCATGGACTGGAGTGTTGTGACTCATGGAGGAAAAGACAACTTGTATATAATAAGATTGATGATATAATATAATCTTTTAATTCCTGTATGAGTATATTTTTAGTAAGAGTTTTATTCCTAATTGTTGTTTAATTAGGAGTTTGTTTGCTTTTATAGTTATAGTCATTTTAGGAATTGATTAATTCTAGATCCAAATATTAGGCGCGTTTTTTTCCTTTCGAGTGTAGTTTTTGATAGTAATAAAATTGAGATTATATACTATTTATTGTTATTAGGAATTAACAAGTTAATCAAACCCCTTTAATCCAGTATCGTTTACAATTAAGAACTAAATAATCTTGCTACTTTTCTCAATATTCCTACGAATTAATGAGTTAACAATCCCATTATTGTGGCATTGTTTGTAGTCAATAAGTTAATGAAGCCATTGGATTTCATGCTAGCATGCTCAACCTACACCATATCACATTTTTTTTAGTAACACCAACAACAACAAAGGGCTTCAATTGCTCCCACCAAATTGAGGGTTGGGGGGATAAGATGTATGCAGTCTTACCCCTCCATGGTGCTATCCTAAGGGGAGGTTATGTCCGAGGATCCCCAACCTGAAAAACAAAACAACAGCAGCACATAGAGATCCTAAAAGCAGCAATATGCAATAAAGCAACATGTAATAAGACAGCGACAACGATACACCGCACGAGTAGCAAGCAGCGAGTAACAAACACCAAGCAATCAGCAGCCCGCAGCCATAGTAAGTTAATCAAACATGCAAACATATAAACCTAGGGCCGCTAGGGTTAGCTCCTCTATTCTAAGGGCATCTCCTCATGTAGCTTTAGGAGGATGAGGTCATGTCGGATCGTCTCCATTCATTTCTTCTTTGGCTTGCCTCCCCTTCTCCTCCTAAGCGTAGTATGAAGTTGTTCGCATTTCTTGACAAAGGCAGTGGTCGGTCTTCTCCTAACATGCCCAAACCACTGCAAATATTGCTCCCTCAATTTATCCTCGATCGGAGCTATGCCTAATTCGCTTCTTATGACATCATTTCCGATCCTATCCTTCCTTATATGTCCACATATCCACCACAACATCGTCATTCATCGTATTACATGTATATGCATATATTTCAATATAGTTGACTACTCTCCTCTTTATAACTCTCTTTATATTATTGCAAAGTTATCCCCTCCTCAAAAGCCATAGAATCCTCTTCCTTGCCATTTTAGAGGGTCGACTCTTAAATTTTCAAGGTAAAAAAAGAAAAATAAAATGTGAAATTCCAAACCACTCAAGTACTTAAACATCATGCATTGTAACTTACATTAACTGAATGAAATTAATATAAAAAGACCAATGTCAGAAAAAGAACACTAATGGACTTCGAATTTTATGAAATGAAATTAATATAAAAAAAGGAAAACAAAATGTGAAAATCCAAACCACTCAAGTACTTAAACACCATGCACTGTAACTTACATAATTTGAATGATTAATATAAAAAGACCAGTGTCAGAAAAAGAATACTCATGGACTTCGAATTGAAGAAGGATAATGAAAGCTATTAAGTAGGAAAATTAATAAGACTACGAGTAATACATATTGAAATTAGACTACCCAAAACTCCAATGACCGTGCGAAAATAGAAGAAAAAGCTACATGGTTTGAAAATTACAACTTCAACTCCCGCAAAATTTATGACCGAAACAACATATTGGAGCACAAAAGTGGCCGCCTTCAAAAACCTAACAACTCAATCAATGTCAAAAGCATTCTCAAAAAGGTAAGAATGCTTATAATATGTAATCTACCTACATCTTTAGCTTACACATTAACCCTATAAAGTGTATTCCTATTTGTTTTCAAAATTGCATTAGGTATGCACTTATTAGCACCTTCTCTCTCCTCAAACGATCATCTCCCTACCTTGAAGACCCGCGCGTGGCGGCGTGTGCCGGAACCTCCGTCAGAAAAGTTGCTGCTTGGGGACCATCGAACCACCCTGTCTTTGGTCGAACCTCCTTCAACCCCGGCGGAGCTCTTTTCTCCAGGTCTAGGGTTCAAGTCCCCCCGTCTCCCTGCGTCAAATCGTCGGCGAGCAATCTCAGCCACCATCCTGCCGTCGCCGTCAACCCCTCACCACCGTCTCGCTCAGCCTCCCTCTCCACTGTCAACCTCTCACCACCACCCCTCGTCTTTGTTAGAAAAATAAAGAAGAGTAATTAGAACTTAACTGAAAGACAAAAATTATTACCATGCCATGGAGTTCACCACTGCCCTAAAGTCGTTTATGCCCCCGCACTGGTACAATGAGACCAAATAGTACTCCGACCCCAAGGTTAACACGGCATCTACCACTGTAGTATACTCTAGAGTAGCAGACTAGATTACGTCACAATAGCTCAGAAGTTAGAGAAAAAGAGAACCGAAATAGAGAGAGAATAGAGAATGAGAGAGGAGAGGAGTAAACAACTTTTGCTCTACATCTTCTCCTAACAATACTAAGCTATATTTATAGACTGAGTTTCATGAGAACTCATGCGGATTCAGTTGAGAAAAACAAGGGAAGTGGGAGAGAAAATTAGGGGAAGTTAAATGTTACTGAATCCCGACCAAATTATGGAGTACCAGTTAACCGTTTTCTTTTTCCTTCATATTTCACAACGGAAAAATAAAATCTAAAACTAAAAAATCGGGTCGGAAAATAAAATCCAAATTTACTAATTCTTCTATATGGGACAAATTCTCACAACAATACTTAAAAATTTTGAAGCACATCCAGCAATCCCCCACATGAAAGTTATTCATGAGCAATAAAAACCACACTTGATGATACCAATGTCTTTTGGACTTGAATCGATACCTAGTAAGTATGTATGTCCCACAACCTTTCAGGTGAACGAGTCTTGAACCTTAAAGGTAATTGTGAGGCATACACATACCCACTTTATATGGTTCCAACATTATGATGTATTCTGCAAATAGGACTTGTGCAGTCCCTAATAACAACTCGAAACCTAGGTACTTAGGAATGCTCTAAAGAGTAAGCCCTTACTTTCGACAGAGGATGTTTAACCAGCCCCACATTCCCGTAGGTGAGTCCATCAAGTGTGCTGTCTCATAAAGGCTATGGACTACATTAAGAACTTTCAAGTTCATCCTCAATGTCATGGCAGAAGAGTCCATCAAGTGTGCTGCCCCGCACTATCATAGAGGCTATGGAACTCAAGAAGAGCATCTAACTCTTATTCACGTCACGGTAGATTTTAATAGACTAATGAGCCACAAACAACATTATCTCGAAACAGACTAGGTTGGCCCAATCATAACTTCTCAACCTTGGCTTCATTTGACCCGTTGAACATCGAGAGTAACTCCCGAGATGGGTATCCACCAAGATCAAGTAACACGTACGGGCTTAAGTTCCATCCCTCTGCTATATCATATATCGCCTTTTTAGAAAGGCCTTTAGACATGTGTTGCCTTCTTAAAAGGGCCTTTAGTATAAGTCACCTTCTTAAAAGGTCTTTGGATGTAAGTTGCCTTCTTAAAAGGTCTTTATTATAAGTCGCCTTCTTAAAAGGCCTTTAGTTATAAGATCTCCAAGCAGTCTATCTCCTAACTTGAGTGAGATCAAGAGTGTTCCTCAACAATGTAGCTAAGGCAACATGCCCTTCGCTTGCCAAACCTATTAGGTGTGCAGTGCTCACACCATTCTTCACAAATTATGGGTAGGTTAGCATCAAGCTCAACCTTCAGAAATGGCATTACAGCACTGTACATAAAGCAAGGCGGTACTTAAGTTGGCCGTTGCCAACATTGATCAAAAGTTTCTCTTACCCCCATATTGAGGCATCTGCAACAAGTTGCTAAACAACTAGCTCCATAATCTGCCAACTTTAAAAATAGTGAGCATAACACAATAGTGGAGTACATATTATATCAATAATATCATATCTTCACCCCAAAGTACACATATAGTACACATAAAGTTGGCAAAATAATTATATACCGTGAAATATAAGTTTTACATACTATCACAAGAGTGAAACATTATCATTATAAGAGTGAAACATTATCATCTCAATTCAACTAGACTACCACTAGTTAGTTCATAAGAGACCATAATTCACAACGTGTTTTTTATCATTCAAATTAAGGCAACCCAAGCCTTTGCAAGGCTTTCGATCCCAAGTGGTAGCATCATCAAGCTATTCGCGCTGACTTTGGATAGTCACTAAAATAATATTTCCACTATAATCAATTTTCATAAGCTAGCTATAACTAGCAAACATCAATGGAACAACAATAGTCACTAGAGATTATAGTCAAATAGCATTTATCATAGGCTCTCGGGTCTCACAAACCCCCCCACAATGGAATGTCTCACATTATATTCCTAAGCCATTCAAATTTTCTACCTACCAACTCAAACATTAAGGTCAATTCAATAGTGCAGGTTTAAAGGGGGTATCACAAGATACAGCTCATTAACAAGCCTAAACACATAGCCATTAATAGAATAGTTCGCATCAATATCAGATACCCAATTGGCATCACACTATCCCACTAACACAACAAGAAGTCTCTTACAAGTAAACTTCGATCCATAGTACTTCACTAGTACCTTAATTCCTAGATTAGAGCACTCCAATACTCATCAATTAGATCAAGGTATGTAGACTAGATCCACCATTGACAGATGATATACCAAGACGAGTATTGTGTTATTCATCAAAACATAATGCTATTAATCACCTTAGCATATTCGGCCTATGACACCATACCATGTTTTTTTTTTTTTTTAAATCTTTCCAAGTGAACACTAGGGTTATATAGAATGTAATAAAAATGACCAAACTCTCTAAAGATTGCCTCCATATGATCAAGAGTTAAACCCCACAGGTGTTCTAGTGATTTTCATGTGAGTATCACATAGTCCTCACATAGGTCTTTCCTATCAAAGAGAAATTCAAGAGAAGACTTTTTATTATTTATAGTATTCACACTCGTGCCAAAAAGGGACATACATTAACATGATTTTTCATACATTCAAAACGTCACCATAAACAAATTCATACATGACTAAAGATAGTCAAGTTATGATGCTACTACTTAGGGGTTTGATCAAGATCACACATAGAGTTTCAAACATATAAACTTTATTTTTTCCATTTAGGAATCTAGAAACCCCTTGGATTTTTTTCCATAAGTTCTCCCCTAATATTATAATTGAAGAATTTCATTCTCTACAACCCTTAAAGAAATCCACTAGCACCGCTTATAATCGAGTCTGACTCACTATTAATGAACTCTCTCAAAATAGGCGCATTTATGGTTTCATAGCGTCATCACAAAGTCTCACCTACCACTAAGAATAATTGGTGACTTAACACCCAAGGTAATAACAAAGCTATTTTAGCCCATCTAAATTAAACCAGTTAGTTCACACAAAACCCTAATCCACCTCATGCCATTTGTAAAAAAAAGAAAGCCTTCAATTGTACCTTAATTTAATGTGTTTCACACAATTTGTAAGGCCCTTGGGTCTAGGTGCCAATGTCATAATACTATTCACTTTATCTGACGGGCACTGAAAGCAATATTTGCTGCTCTCTCTTGCCACTTGTCCATCCATGGCACAAAAATGCAATTCAAAATAATATGAGAAGAACATTCGGCCGCAATCCAATTCACACAAGCTAGTATCAACTAGCAAATATTAGTGGACTTACAATAATAACAAAAATATTACGGAAAAAGTGAATTTTTGTACGATTCAACCATTGTTAATCTACAAAGGACATTAGGCCCCACATTGCAGTGAATTAGGCTAACATTTTTGTGAAAGTTGATCCAGTTCTATGAATAGATTTTGACTAATACACGAGTACCTATCATTAGATTTTTGCATCATCATTCTTTCATTCAAGTTTTCAACATAAATTTAGAATACAACGTCCTTCAAAATTCATATCATAAAAACATATTGTCAACTTAATTTTAAGTAATATTTTCTTCTTTTTTTTTCTTTTTGAACATACATCCCAACCTAAGCAGGTCTTTGACTAAGTCTGTGTAGCCTAACTGGTCTTATTTAAGCTTAAGAAGTGATCTTTTAATAGACCTCAACAAATATAACTATTTCGAGCCCAAGTCAGCTTAACAACCTTCTGGCCGAAGTAAGCCATATTCCCCATTGCCCCTCTCTTTCTCCTTAAACCTTAAATTCAATGGGCCAATATTTTCTTTACACAATTTTAGGTTAAAATGTCAGCCTTTTTAGGGCTCCTCGCTCTTCAGCTTTTCATCAATGAAGCCTAGCACATGACCACAAGCTCATTCTCAACTTTCTTTCTTTCTTACACACCAGATCTAGAACATCACGCCAACAATCACCACCGACGTGTACGATCTCCTCAGTGCAATTTCAAGGGGCCATTAGGTTTCATTCGCACCAAAGTTTCCTCATGACAACTCCGCTGCTGAGTCGATCGTTCACTCATGATTAGAGTTTTTATTTATCATTTTCTTTTATTTTTAATATTCTGCAACCATACCAAGGACTTCGTCGCCAAAACCACCATCCATAGGCTTCCAGGGCATTTTTCGGTGTCTTACCTTGTCGATCTACACTGGAGCACCAAAATCCAACGTTGCCGTCTCAGTTCAGCACTCCCCGATCAACGGTCCTCCACATTTATGTTTTAGAATTAATTTTTAATTTTTAATTCTTCACTATCTGGCATCCCTCCGCGACCAGTGATCGGGGTCCATAAAAAAAAAAAAAATATCAACGTTCATTTCGACATTTGGAGTATACTAGATTTTATTTTATGATTATTCAGTTAGTCCTGATTTTAATTTGTATATTACATATTGAAGTTTACATTCATCAAAGTCATGAAAAATAATGATACGACAATTTATTTGTTTGTTTGTATGCCGCAGATCCATTGATCGACCTTTTCAAATCTATTCAACAATTTTCCAGATCTACATATGCCAAACTTTCTAATTACCCATTATAAATGACTTTAGATTGTCGGAAAGATAAAGAAGAGTAATTAGAATATATCTGAAAGATGAAAATTGTTACCGTGCAGTGGAGTTCACCACTGCCCTAAAGTCGTTTATACTCCCGCACTGGTACAACGGGACCGAACGGCACTCCGACCCCCAGGGTTAACACGGCATCCACCACTGTAGTGTACTCTAGAGTAACGAACTAGAATACGTTACAATTGTTCAGAAGTTAGAGAAAAAGAGAACCGAAATATAGAGAGAATCGAGAATGAGAGAGGGAGGAGTAAACAACTTTTGTTTTGTGTCTTCTTCCAATAATACTAGGCTGTATTTATAGGTTGAGTTTCATAAGAACTCATGCGGATTCATTTGAGAAAAACAAGAGAAGTAGGAGAGAAAATCAGAGAAAGATAAAGGTTACTAAATCCCGACCAAGTTATGGAGTATCACTTAACCGTTTTCTTTACGACAAATTCTCACAACACTACTTAAAAAGTTTTAAAGCAAATCCAACAGTACTCACTTTCCCCAAATCTCAGTCACCATCTTCGTCTCCTCCACAACAGCCCAAACGCCGCCGTCACCATCAACACCTCACCGCCGTCTCCCTCACCACCGTCTCCCTCGCCACCGTCAACCCCTCACCACCACCGCCCAATACTCAGCCCTCGTTTCCCTCGAACCCCACCCCAAATCTCAGGCCCCCCCAAGTCGTTAGCCCTTGACCGCTGTTCACCCCTTTCCACTCATCGCCTTTCTTCCAATCTTCATCCTCTCGTTAAGTCGTTAGCCCTTCGCTTGCAAGATTACATCAATTTGATCGAAACCCATTTCAATTCAGATGCATAAATAAAGACCCATCATCGTCATTCAAATCTTTACCTGCGAATTACTCATTTCTCGGGTAAGCAAAACTTTCCCATTTGCACATCACTTTATTACATGTAATTTCATGTATTTCGGCATGAATTCATTTGATCTTGGAAGAGGGTTCTTCCCAGACGAAGTTATTCTTCAGATTCTTGCAAGATTGCCTGTAAAATCCCTGTTTAGATTCAAGACTGTGTGTAAATATTGGTGTAGGATTCCCTCTGATAGGTACTTTATGCAGTTGTATAATGAAATATCTATGAAAAACCCATTGGTTTTGGTTGAGGTTACTGAGATTTCGGAGCCAAAATCAAGCTTGATTTGTGTTGATTTTAGGGGTGTGTCTGAGTTTTCATTGGATTTCTTGAAAGATAGGGTTAGGGTTAGGGCTTCTTGTAATGGTTTGTTGTGCTGTTCAAGTATACCTGAGAAGGGTTTGTACTATGTGTGTAATCCTACGACTAGGGAGTTTAAAGCGCTTCCGAGAAATCGGGAGAGGCCTGTGACTAGGTTTTGCCCTGACGGGGAGGCAACTTTGGTTGGTGTTGCTTGCGATTTGTCTAGTACCAAGTTCAGTGTTGTATTAGCGGGCTATCACCGCTCGTTTGGTCATAGGCATGATAACAAGTTTGTATGTATGGTTTATGACTCGTGGACGAACAATTGGAGGAAGTTTGTGTCTTTTCAAGATGATAATTTCACACAGATGAGTAAAAACCAGGTGGTCTTTCTGCATGGGGCTTTGCATTGGTTGACACTTGGTTATTCTTGTATACTCGTTTTAGATTTAGAGAATGATGTTTGGAAGAAAATTCAGTTGCCAGATGAGATGATTCCAGGGGTTGGAAACAGGATGTACTTGTTTGCGTCGGAAGGTTGTTTGTCAGTGGTGCAGATTACGGATGCTTGGATGAATATATGGGTATTGAAGGATTATGAGAGAGGAGATTGGAGAATGGTTGAAAGGGTGAGTCTCAGATGTATAAAAGGACTGGCGCCAGGGATCTTTCCTATAAGCCTAACTGGTGAATTTGTATTTCTAGCTACTCATAAGCAGGTTTTGTTCTATCATAGAAGAACTAGAGCATGGAAAGTAATGTATTCTGTGAAGAGCGGCTCAACGCTTCCCTTATGGTTCTCTGCGCATCCATTTAGAAGCATGATATCTTCCTGCCGTTGAAATGTAGTGTTCATCATTGGATATCTGTACATAAAACTCGTAACTAAAGTGTATTTTGCTGTTTAGAGGGTCCTTTCTGCATATTCAAGCTTTTGCAACACAAGTAAATGAAATAGAATCATGGGTGTAAACAGGTGGAGCCAGACAAGCTCATTAGGCTTGGGTTATTGGTCGTATTGTTTCACAAAGTGGCATGTCAGGTGAATGTAACTTAATGTGGATTGGTGCCGCTGCCATGACAATGTAAGCGACCCATTTCTTTGAACTTTCTTTGATTGGATTCAACTTGTGATTTCTGTATATTATAGCTGAAAAAGAAAAGTAAGTCAAGTTTAAGAAGCAATTATTGAAGCTACGAAATCAAATTACGACCCTTAGTTTAGAATCGTTATGTTATTGGCGATCACGGCACTTTGATTCTCTGTGCTATAACCGCAACGCAATCATGAATCGCCATTTGATTTGATGGTTTAACCGTGTAACTCGGCACCATTTAGAAGTGTTCAATGTAAAAAATGCGGATGAAAAGATTTAATGTTATATTATGCCCCATTAACCCCCTTTACTCACAAGACAAATGTACTCTTTTTTTTGAAAACTATCTCCAAATTTTATTTTAAGAGAACATGTTCACAGAAAACGACCTTCACAAGTAACTATTTTATACTTAACCACCAACGTTTCAATTTTTTAGAAAACCACCTTCAAAATTTTAAATATTTTCAGTGAATCTCCTACCTTAACACCGTTAGTGTTTGGTTTAAGTTATAAATGTGATTTGCTTAGGTTATATATAATTAGGAAAAACATAACATATGTTAGCTTTAGCTTAGTTGGTAAATCATTATACTGTTAAGGTGAATCTATGCACAGGTTTGAATCTATGTACACCTAAGAATGAAGTAGGATTCCAATATGCACATAAAGACCATTTAAGGGTTAATATTGCTTTATTAATTGATCTCACACTAACATGTGCTTATCTTCCCCCTTTTGTAGAAGAAAATGTAAAATTACGAGTGTAGCTACAACGGAGAGCTAACAACATCGAGGTTGGTGGTCAATTGAACAAAAATGAACTTTTGAAGGCGGTTTTCTAAATAATTGAGAAGTTGTGGTGGTGAAGTAAAAAATAGTAACTTTTGAAACGGTTTTCTGTTAAAAAAAAAAAGAAAAAGAAATATATATTTTTCTAAAATTTGGAGCATTTTTTACCATGGTACAGGGAAAAGGGGTTCAGGCGCTCTCTCTCTTTTAGAGAAAAGAACCCTAAACCATATGTCCTTAAGTGAATACGTAGAGATTAATCCTGAGGGTAATCGCAAGTAATGGGAGAAGGAAGATCATAGTCGTGGTTAGCACACCAATCTAGTGCTCTGTTTGCTTCTTTGAAACAATGGTGGAGAGAAATATACTTTGCCTTGAAACTGAAAATGCGGACATCATTCATAAGAGATTTATAATACTCCCTTCTAATTGCTTTAATGACCACATTAATATCACCTTCTAATTCCACATACTGAAAACCCATGTTGGCCACCTATTCTAAATCTATTTCTGGCTGCCACCACCTCCGCAACCAAGATTGGAGCAAATTTGGATAATTAGATATGGAAAGAACTATTTACCGTAACTTCTATACATCTGAAACTCTACCCTTATCAGCGATTCTCCGATCCATTTCTCTTTGATTTTCAACACCTATGTATTCATCCAAGTGTCTGAAATCTGGACTACCAATGAGTAGCCATTGAACTCGAACAGGTATATCCTATTCTCAATCTTCGGAATAGTCTAATTTTCACCTGGAATTTATGTGCTTTTAAAAATCATTTTTTAGACTCCGAAACGGGAAAAAATAATAACCAACAATCTAATTAGTGCGCAGGGGATTTGCCCGACGACCATTTGGTTTTTATTCCCATGTGTAGCGATTTTGTTAGGATACGTACATCATGCACTTGTTGATCCTCAAGTCATAAATCCTACATATAAACTTGTTATCTCAGGTTCATGGCTAAATGAGCAGCTATATTTTATCTGTAGTAAAAACAGTAAACATAAAGCAATTAAATACAACAACAAAATCGATAAAGTGAGGAAAGATCTTACAAAGCAATCAACTGCACTGTGGAACAAGCCATTGTCCTAAAACATGATTTTGCTGTTGCTAGGGTGAACACAGTATAACCGGCGGCTGTTCTCCAGGATTAATGCGATCTGACCTTTAACGTGCACTTATTAGAAGTCAGGTGGGATGTCAAGAGAACTTTGCCCAGACTTAGATATTGGAGAAGAAGGCATTTAGAAGAAGTGGAGAAGAGATAAGCAATTTTTGGACTGATGAGAAGGCTTGACGAATGACTGTATTTATAGGTGGGGGTGGTGACTCCCAACGGTCATCTTGAACAGGTGTGTTCCATGGGAAAGGATGAGGCAATAATGGTGGTGTCGCGTCTTTACGAGACGCACATATACTCATTGAAGAAAAATATTTCCGATAAAATAAAAATATCCGTGAGGAAAAAAGGACACCCACGCCCACGCCCTCGCCCTCGCCCTCGCCCTCACCCTCACCCTCATGGTGCGGTGGGCGCTTGTGGTTTCCACCTTTCTCTCACCCATTACTTAGTTCAAGTCTTTGTCCTTACAAGGATATATATATAAACCTTCCTTCCCTTCTCTAAACTACCAATGTGGAATATGAGATTTAAAGTAAGACTTCAACTTTTCAATGTGGGTTATGCTTTGTTACATTTTCAACAGCCCCCCACAAATATTACAAAGTTAAAGGAAAGAGAACAGTCTGGGCAAAAAGGCAAGGTTCGCTTTACAATGTCAATGTCTTGCGACTTGAATCGACACCTAGTACATAACAAGTTTAAGACCAATAGCTTGTCAGGTAACTTTTGTTTTGAACTTGACAAGAGGTTGTATAGCCTTCCACTAGAGCACATACCAAGCTCAAAATATCTTAGCAAATCCCGCAGTTTGACGGCTTTATTGGCCATGCGTCCGTCATGCATTCTCATAGGTGCTCTGGAGGGCAAGTCTCCAACTTTCATAGGGAGCAGCTACACCCCCACACCTGCATAGGTGGATCCCATCAAGTGCGTTACACAACCAAATAATAGCTATGGGTCTATTAAGAGCTATGGCTCATCCTTATCACCGTGATAACAATTACTGGGTTCCATCAAGTGTGACTCGGCTTATACCACCAAAAGTATGGCTAGGATTACCCAACGCTGTCAACATCATGAGGGACAATTATTTATTATAGTGCACAATCGAACTGAACTGTAATTTACTCATTGAACCTACATAAACCAGGTTGAGATACATCACAGTCAATTCACTTTACAGACTTTAATCCCATTCCCCTCAATGTTTTTAATACAATTTTTCAACAAAGACCTTTCGTAATGGATCCGCGAGGTTCTTTTCCGGCCTTGCGTAGTCTAGTGATATCACCCCACTTTCTTTCCAGAATATTCTTTACAATCTTATACCTTAGACGAGTAAGTCTCTTCCTGCCATACTCATCAAGTGTGCAGTGCCCACACCATCCGTTACGGACTATGAGTTAGCTTAAAGCATTAAGCTTAACCTTCATAAATGGCCATTTAGCACTATATTAAGAGAAGGCGGTACTTGAGGGTTGACTGTTGTCAACATCGATCGCGAGTTGCTCTCAACCTCTCATTGAGGTATCTGCAATTAGCTGTTAAACTACCAACTCCATCGCTTGCCAACTTCAACAATAGTGAGTATAACACAATAGTGGAGCACACATTACATCAATAAAATCACATCTCCACTTCAAGTACATGCATCATTCGTACATTGGCACGAAAAATATATTCCTTAAATTCGTCCATTTCACATGCAATCACAAATGTGAAACATTATCATTTGAAATTAACTGGATCGCCACCGGTTTAGTTTTAAAAAAAGGACCATAATCTATAAAGTGCCTTTTACAATTCAGATTAAGGTAATACACACAATCATGGGGCTTTCAAGCCCAAGTACTGGTTGTATCAAGCTATCCACATTGACCTTGAACAGTCATCAAAACTGTATTTCCACCATAATCAATTCATGTAAGCTAGAGGTAATTAGCGGACATGGACAGAATCACAATAATCACAAAGATTATATAACATAGGCTCATTATATCATATATATCTCGGACACAAACTCTCTTCAGGGTAGCCCCCTGAAGGGGGAAGGCTGCGTACATGTACCCCCCTAGACCCTGCTTTTGCGGGAGCCCTTGGAGGCACTGGGTTTGTTGTTGTTGTTGTTGATTTCTACTACAATATACTCAAGACCGATGGTCAATTCGACGTTGCAGGGTTGAGAAGGGATCCCATGATACAACACCACTGATAAGCCTAAACTCATTGTCCTTAGTATGGTGGTTCACGTCAATATTAGACACCCAACTAGCATCATAAAATCTCTTTAACACTGCAATGGGTCTATTACAACATAAACCCTAAGCCATAGTACTTCGCTAGTACTTCTATAGCTTGATTAGAATACTCCAGTGCTCATCGTATGGATCATGTGTAGATAAACAAGGTTTACTTAGCCGCTTATGTTATATCAGGACAAGTGTAGTTCTTTAATAGAATTATGCTATCAAACACCTCAATGTGTTTAGCATGTGATACACAATCAACTTTGTACCTTTATAAGTGAATACTAGAATCATATATAGTCTTATTTAGCATGTCATCTACATGACCAAACTATTGAAGTATTTTCATAATCAAGACTCAAAACCCTTTGGTGTTCTAGTGATCTTTACACCAAGTGCACATAAACTTCATCAAAGTTCTTTATGTCAAAGCACAAAATTAAAGGACTTTGTTTGCATACACAACATTAACATTCATACCAAACAAAACATCAAACCATTCATGTCATACTTAAAATACATGCATCACCACTAGAAAATTCATGTCTAACCAATGTTTTAACATATTTTTGATGCCACTGATTTGAGGTGTTTGTTTAGAACCACACTGGAGATTTACATGTTTTAAACTTTATTTTTCGTACTAGGAACCACAAACCCTTCTGGTTTTCCTTCTCTTGATAGTCACCATTTAAAATACTTTTATTTTATTTTACTTTTTTGACATTTATTTATTGCACTATGGTGCATATTTTAGTCACGGGTGACTTGTCAAGTTAATCAACCCCGCTCTTCTGAGTGCTTCTCTTAGCTACTAATCTTGTCTTTAAACTTATTTATAAAGCAATTAACCTTCAATCTGTTTTGGATACCCACTTTTCACTAATCAGTTTACACCCTTTAAGAATGTCTATTATCCTATGTGCATTTGTTGATGATTAACTCTAGCTCATTGTTAGTGGTCCCTTTGAAAAGAGAAAATAACAAATCTTATGACCCCTTCACAAGTTTTGGGGTCTCTTTCTAACATGTAAATACACACAATATTTCCATTTTTTATTTATCATATTAACCACATTCCATCTCAAAGACACCACCATTTGAAGTGTTTATCTTGCCTTCTATTATACACTCAGATGGCAATGAATTAAATACATAAAGTTATGGTCTCTTACGTACCACTTATGGAGTGGAATATTATCACTAACTAGATCAACATAATTTGCATTGTTCTTTTAAACCATAACAAGTTATTGCAAAATAATCATCATTGTCCTAATGGCAATACCCCCACATTTTGTTAACTCAGAATGTAAGTCATAACAATATGAGTACATGTCAATAACCGAAGTGGCACAATTTGTGTATTGCACCACGACAAAACCTAAACAAATGCAATTTTTTTTTTCTTATATAGAGATAAAACGTCATATCAAAATGTGGAAATTAGTCAACATGAAATTTGATGACAATGATCTAATCATAACATGTGTGCTAGAAAAATATATCACGTGGATATAGATATTAAAATTCAAATTATCAAACATATGTCTACTAAATTTCGACAATGTTTCATTGCTAACTTTCAGGTGCATATGCTTAAACTATTTTAAGTACGAACCAAATTTTATTTTATTTATTTATTTTCCTTTTTGAGAGTCTTAATTTTAATTAGACTTAATATATATTTTCCCTTTGTAATTAGATTAAAGAGAATCTAATATTTAACGATGCTCAAACAAGCCAAAAGCCTTAAATGGGCCTTCAAAGAATTTAATTAAAAGGCCCAAACAATTATAGGGTTTCCTTCCCCACGCACAATACTTCACCGACTCTCTCTCTCCAGCCTCGCAAGCCCCCACCCATGGCGGTGAAAATCTTATGCAGCCGATGGTGCAGACTAAGGCCGACCACTACCATATTTGGCCCATCGAGCTACGACCATCTCAAGATCCGGGGAGAATCAATTGCCGATGCACTGAAGGTGTACCCGATGACTATGAAACACCGACGGAGCATTAGAGCCACCACCACCGGTGTGTTATGATTCAAGATCAATCTTGAATCAAAACCTAGGATAAAAGAGGAAATTGAGATGAGAAGTAGAAGAAAGAGATGAGAAATAGAAGAATTGTGGTTAAGCGGAAGATAATCAAAATATTTTAATTCATAAGCTTCAATACAAGGAAATATTTGACCATTTATACTAAAGGAAGCTAGCTAACACAAGAGAAAGTACAACATAAATCAGCATTCACGCACACAGCAGCTGCCAAAACTAAGAATAACAAGCCAACTAATCTAACCACCCTTCTCGCCAAAACCACATTCAAAACTTATTTCCTAATTACAGCATTTAGACATCAATTCACGAAGTTAGCAAGCTAAAACCAATCATAACTAGGCTTGATCATAACAATACCCTCCCCTTCAGAACATTCTTGGCCTCAATAATGAAATAAAGGCAATTGGCTTTGATGAAGTTCAATTCCTCCCAAGTATCATGCTTGCTCCAAATTGGCGCACTAAATGAGCACCTCCTTCTTTTCTTTACCCTGCTGCTGCACAATACGAGAATTCAAGATAGCCATGGGCTCCTGCAAAGCTGATCATGCCATTTGCCATATGCTTCTTTAAGAGAGAAACATGGAACGCCGGATGCACATATGAATCTGGAGGCAAATCTAGCTTGTAAGCCACAGGTCCTAGCTTTTCCAAAATCTTGTAAGGCCCAAAATATCGAGCACAAAGCTTAACATTCCTGCGAACTGCAACAGAAGACTACCTGTAGGGTTGCAATTTCAAGTAAACCTAGTCACCAATAGCAAAAGTTTTATCAATTCGTTTCCTATTAGCAAAAAACTTCATCCAGGATTGAGCCAATTACAAGTTGTCCTTTAACTGTTGCACCAACTGTCTTCTTTGCTCTAGCAAATCATTAACCTCTGCTACTGCAGAAACAACTCCTTGAAAACTCATTGAAGAAGGTGGATCATAGCCATCAAGTGCCTTGAAGGGTTTTGCCTTAAGAGCTGAATGAGCATGGGTGTTGTACCAATACTCAGCCAAAGAAAGCCAACTGTGCCACTGCTTGGGATGGGAAAATGTCATGCCTCTCAAGTACTACTCAACACATTGGTTAACCTTTTCGGTCTGGCCATCCATTTGTAGATGATAAAAAGAGCTTAAGACAAGAGTGGAACCAAGCAAACAAAACAATTCCCTCAAAAAATTGCTGGTAAACAACCTATCTTGATGAGATGTGATGGATTGAGGCAAGCCATGAAGTTTATAGATGTGGTCCAAGAATAATTTAGCAAGTTTTATAGCTGAGATAGGAAGACTAGGGCCAATAAAATGCCCAAACTTAGTGAAGCGATCCACCACGACCCAGATGACCTCCTTCCCTTCAGACTTAGGCAACCCTTCTATGAATTCCATGTTTATGTGCTGCCAAGCCCTCTCCGAAATAGGCCAAGGCTGAAGTAGCCCTTGATAGGGAACATGATCACTCTTAATTTGCTGAAACACCTCACAGACTTGCACACATTCTCCCACACTTTTCTTCATACCTGTCCAATAGAAATACTACTTCAACCTCTGATAAGTGCCCCCCATACCGGAATGTCCTCCCCAAGCTGAAGCATGGAAAGCTAGAGTGACTTGTTTTCTGATATCAGTACCGGAACCAATGTAGACTTTCCCCCTGACTCTTATCACTCCACTGCTGACAGTCACACCAGTTTCCTCATTTGGTGTAGGCTTAACACTAAAAATAGTGATACAATCTTGGGCAAAGCTGTCCCCCTCATATGATTGTTGTACTTCTTCCATCCAAGAGGGCAGAGCTAACGAAATGACATGGCAACTGGCAAAATGCTCCTCTTCTTGGCTACTAGATAGAGCATTAGCTACAACATTCTCCCTTCCACTTTTGTACTCAATTGAGTAATCTCATCCCAACATCTTCATGAGCCCTTACGCTGCACTCTGGTTGTTATCTTTTGCTCAAGCAAATACTTGAGGCTTTGGTGGTTTGTCTTGATGATGAAGTGATGTCCTTCCAAGTAATGTCTCCATTTCTGTACTGCTACCAAGATGGCAAGGTACTCCTTCTCATATATGGACAAACTCTAATTCCTTGGACACAAGGCTTGGCTCAAATAAGCTATTGGTCTTCCTGCTTGAGAGAGAACAACTCATACTCCCTTGCTACTAGCATTAGTTTCCATGATGAATGGTAACTTGAAATCAGGCATTGTTAGCTCAGGGGCTGCACACATAGCTAATTTAGCCTTATGAGCTACTTCTGTCCACACAAATGCATCCTTTTTAAGGAGATATGTCAACGGTTTAGCTATCATTCCATACCCCGAGATAAACTTGCGGTAATACCCTGTCAAACCCAAGAAACCCCTCAAGTACTTGAGTGTAACAGGGGTTGGCCAGTCCTTCATCGCTTGGATCTTGGAGGAATCAGTAGCTACATCTTCACTAGATATGGCATGGCCCAAATGCTCAACAATGCCTTACAATTGGACACTCTCACCATTTCTTTTGAAAAACACAGATAATTGAGCAAAGTCAAACACAATGGGGCTTGTTGTCTTCATCCAATCAACACTAAGGACCATATCACATCCCCCCAGCCTCAAGACTCTAAAATCATACACAAAGCTATGCAATTGCATTAACCAAGAGAACTGCTTGCATTTGGTTTGTATCAATATGGAGTTTCCATCAGCGACAGTTATAGCTAATGGACTAGTTTTGATCATCCCATGTCCCACTGCCCTCACAATCTTGGGATCCACAAAACTATGCATGCTGCCACTATCAATTAAAATCAATAAAGGCTTATGACCAACTTCTCCCTTGATTCTGATTGTGTTGTGAGAGCCATTGCCAGTTAAAGCTTTAACAAAAATTTCCATTTCGTCCTTATCAGATTCAACAGCCAGCTCTTGCTCCTGAGTTTCAAGGCCTACTACACCCTCCATATTCTCATATTCTTCTTTAGTTTCAGCTCCAGTAACAGCCATAAAGAACTTAGGATTGCACTTGTGACCGAAGAAGTACTTCTAATTGCATTTAAAACACAACCTTTGAGCTTTCTTCTCCTCTAAACTTAGCTGTTTATTGTTCATTGGGGTAGCTGTTTGCAAAGAAGTTATAAATTGTCCACTCCTAGAATGTTGCCCCTCTGATGCAGCTAAAACTGTACTCTCGAATAGTCTTGCTTCGGAGTAAGCTTGAGACAAAGAGGAAGGATCTAATGCTTTAACTAGATTCTTGATTTTGGGCTTTAATCCACTGATAAAGCTTAAAACGTAATAAGCTTCAGTGGCTCCCGGGTTCACAACCATCATCCTTGCTCTTAAGTTCTCAAACCGTGTCATGTATTTCTTAACTGATGTTGCTTGTGACACCTTGTTGAAACTGTCCATCACATCATCAAGATCTTCATCACCATATCTCTCACACAATTCATCCACGAATTACGGCCAAGTGATTGAAGATTTAATGCACATCAAACCATAAAACCAGGCCTCCTGATCACCATGAAGATACACTGCAGCCAACTCAACCTTCTTTGTCTCAACAATGTTATAAAAACGAAAGTATCTTTCACACCTTCTAATCCAAGACTGAGGTTGCATTCCATCAAATGGCTCCATTTCGACTTGAGGCTGCCCAAATCCACTGTTCCTTGCCATAATCACTCCTTCTCCACTATTAGCAAACATTTGAGGCTGCAAAGGTTCTGGTGGTCTAGCAAGCTGACTAGAAGCTGATAGTACTCCAGCACCAGCAGGAAAATTCTACCTATTAAACTGCTCTTATATATCATTGATCTGTTGTTGCAGCTGCTGAGATTGCTACTTCCGCTTCTGATTCATTAACTGAGTCAGATTGTGTTCCTGATTCTGCTGATTTTGCTACAATTGTGTCATCATAACTTGCATCTATCGCTCAAATTATGCTAACTCTACTAATTGAGTAACTCCAATGGTAGCACCTGCATTAGCTCCCTCATTGGCAGCAGCTCCAGCAGTAGTTGCAACATATGTAGCTGCATTAGCTCTAGTAATGACTCCACCAGCCATTTGTGAATCTTTCTTCTTCCTGGCCGGAACGATTCCTCCATTAAACACTTCAACCGTAAGCAGCAATTAGCTCAATAACAACCAAATCTGAAGAATTCGAACTAATTAAGCTTGATCTAATGCTAATGCAATTCAACTCGATCAGAACCAATGTCATAAGCTCTGATACCAATTGTTATGATTCAAGATCAATCTTGAATCAAAACCTAGGATAACAGAGGAAATTGAGATGAGAAGTAGAAGAAAGAGATGAGAAATAGAAGAATTAGGGTTAAGAGGAAGAGAATCAAGATATTTTCATTCATAAGCTTCAATATATGGAAATATCTAACTATTTATACTAAAGGAAGCTAGCTAAGACAAGAGAAAGAACAAAATAAACCAGCATTCCTGCACGCACGCAGCAGCTGCCAAAACCAAGAATAACAAGCCAACTAACCTAACCACCCTTCCCGCTAAAACCACATTCAAAACTTATTTCCTAATTATAGCATTTAGACATCAATTCACGAAGTTAGCAAGCTAAAACCAATCATAACCAGGCTTGATCATAACACGGTGGACCACCAAAGTGCCATCGGGTACCAACGAGCGGCCTATTTATTATCTTGAGTCACCTGTCTCCACCGTAATACAGTGTTCCAGGCATTTCTGGTACTCATTGACTCAAACCGTCGACGCAATTACAACCATGAACTACTATCACTAGCCACAGCGACCATCTGCTTCGATAACTACTATCTTAGCCGCCTGACCCTTTTTGAGCCTCGCAATCATCACTATGGCTTATATGCACCACCGCACGAAGGATTAGGTCTTATTAGTTTTATTTTATTTTTAATATGTATTTTACTAAGAATCAACCCCTATTAAGCTACAATTACAGGGGGGGGGGGGGGGGTGCACCACCACCTCCACCATTCTCAAACCAAGGTGTGTATTCTAGCATACACTATATTCATTGAATACTTATGCTTTTCACTAATTCAACATAGTAAATTGAACTTTAATTTACCCTAAAGTCTTATGAAATTGATCAATGTTTTGAAACCTTTTTTCTGATTAAATCTAATCACATAATTGTGTTTTACTTACTAATAACAAAAAAACTTAGGAATGTCAAGAATAGAAAGCCTTGTTGTCATGAGTGATTGTATAAATCATCTTTTAGATTGTAGTAAAAACAGTAAAAATAAAGGAATCAAACACAACAACGAAACCGATAAAATTAGGAAAGATCTTACAAGGCCATTAACCACACCGTGGAACAAGCCCCTATCTTAAAAGATGATTTTGCCGCTGCTACGGTGCATACAGTGTAACCGGTGGCCGTCCTCCAGGATTAACTCGATCCGACTTTTGACGTGCACTCGTTAGACGTTGGGTGGGATGCCAAAAGAACTTTGCCCAGACTTAGATATTAGAGAGGAAGGCATTTAGAAGAAGAGGAGAAGAGATAAGCAATTTTTGGATGGATGAGAAGGCTCGACGAGTGACAGTATTTATAGGTGGGGGTGGTGACTTCCAATGGCCATTTTGAAGGGGTGTGTTCCATGGGAAAGGATGAGGCAATAATGGTGGTGTCGGATCTTTACAAGATGCACTGATACTCGTTAAAGAAAAATATTCCGATAAAATATAAATACCCATAAGGAAACAAGGATACCCACGCCAACGGCCTCACCCTCGCCCTCACAGCGTGGCTGGCGGACGACGCCGCGCATGTGGTTCCCATCTTTCTCTCAGCCATTACTTAGTTCAAGTCTTCGTCTTTACAAGGATATATATAAACCATCCTTCCCTTCTCTTAACTACCAATGTGGAATATGGGATTTAAAGTAGGACTTCAATTTTTCAATGTAGGTTATGCTTTGTTACATTTCCAATATTATCAACACATATCAAACTTCATACTAGACAATCACAATGACACTAACCCAAATTGCCTTTCGACCTGGGCAAAATCTAGTCATAGGTCACTTCCTATTTCTTGGGAGTAATTTAAACTTTCAAGTCATAGTATACACACTTATGAAGGGTGTTTAAGCAACATAACAACCTATTATTGCCATGATTAGTAATATACAAATATAATTAGCATATTAAATACATATTTGTATTTTTTTTTTATTTGAAAGGGGCATCTTTTATGATCCAAAATTGATCTAAACAATCAACCAAATCAAGATAGTAGAAAAGGACTTGTATTAAAAGAAGACATAATGATTACGAAGTAGAAGGTAAGATTTGTATAGTAGAAGGAAAGTAGAGAGAGATAGATATACTAAAGATAGAAGGGGGATGTGTTCCCAAAAAAAAAGATAGAAATGGGAGGGAGACTTGGAGAGAAAGAGAGGGGAGGGAGACTCAAACATTCATTTCATTCATACTTCTCTTTTAACTAAAGTTCCTACATATAGAGTTAGGGGAGGGGTATATTTAGAATATAGAACTTAATCTATTTATTTATACCTAAAGTACGCCTCGCTTAACTACTATAATTTTGAATTGTATCAATATATTCCCCTTCTAATGAAAAGGGTCAAGGTCTCTGGAGTCAAACACTAAAATTATAAATTTACCCTTTTAAATTGTCTAAAATTAACAAAAATTTCAAAATTCCTTCTTCTTAAAATACTTATAGGAAGGTTGAATAGCCTTATGCTCAACTAATTAAAGTAAAAGATGACTAAGTAATTATAAGAAACTCTGGGGGCAAGATTGTAATTTCGCTCAAAAAACTTTAACCCTATTGTTCCTCGCTTCGTCTTCCACTGCAGACCCCTAACCCAGCCCAAAGGAAGGCGGTGCCACACCACCACAAGAGGCGGCATGACGCCACAATGATGGCAGAGGAGACGGAGGAGGCGCAACATCTTCTTCGCTCTCTCATGGTGGCGTTCGCTAGTCTTCACGTCTTCGGCCTCCGTCTCGAAGACGAACAACAACAAAGGCATCGTCTTCTCTGGCGAAACTCGGAGGTGTTGAAGGGGGTGATGAAAGTCCTCATCGTTGATGGATTTTCTTTCGCTTAGTTCCTATATGATTTCGATCTTTGATCTTCATTCCATTTTTGGTTGGTGTGATACAAGCCCAGAACTAGCGCCTTCTTCATTCCCGCTAGTGGAGCTCCCGCCAACATTAGCAAAAGAGCTCCCGTCATCCTTAGCAGCAACATTTGGCGAGCGGCAGCCACAGCCCACCTTTGCCATGTTAGCACCAGCAGATATTTAGGATATTTTCAGATATTTTGCTCATATTTTTTTCCTGTAAATAGTAAGAGAGGATTAGGGTTACGGATTATGTGATCAAAGAGTGTTTATCTTCTCTTCTCCCCCCAAAACTCTAATTTTCTATATCCTCTCTCCTTTCTCTATCTTTGTAAATCTCCATTTATGGAGCTTACCCTATCATATATACATATAAATATACTCAACGGGGTAGCTGTTACTACCCTGTAGGCCTAAATTGGTGCGAGATTGAGCTTTGATACCATTGATTGAGCTAGGTTTGTATCAATTGGTATAAAAGCAAGACGTTCTTGGCCCCAATCATCATTGTCATCGTCATCGTCTCTCATCCTCACCGAATCATCACCCCTCTTCATCAATGGAATCGGCCCCTCCTTCGGTTCGGGTATCGGCACTGGCAGAAGGAACGAGGGCTCAAGTAACCATGAGAGAGATGGAGGAAAGTATCAGAGGGATGAAAGAATCCAACAATCGGCACCATATTGCAACGGATAGGTCGTTTAATGACTTCCAGGATGAGGTGCACATGGGTTCTCTGTTCAAGTCGCCGGCATTGCTCATTTGGTGAATGACAGGCTCAGACCCCCTGCTCCAGTGTCCAATCCCGCACCACTGTCACCACAAGCAAGTGAGGCTGGAAATGTATCTCATGGCTATGCCAAAGGTAATTACCAACCCCCCACTTGGCTCACTAAGATTGATTTCCCTAGATTTAGTAGGGATGGTGTGGATGGATGGATGGATTCATCGTTGTGAGAGGTACTTCATTATCGATAGGACCCCTGACAACATGAAGGTTATGTATGCGAGTGTAGCCTTAACACCCAAGACTGGCACAACTCCTTTGAGGAATCGTGGCCCCGAGATGTGGTAGCTTAATGGGAGGTGTATGCCCCACGGATACGGGCGAGATTCGTGAAGTCTGCTGATAGCTCGCATACCAAGCTCATGCAGCTTCGCCAAACTAGGAATATAGGCGAGTACTTAAGCAAGTTCGACTCACTAGTGAATAGATGTGGGCTGATGGAAGAACAAAAGGTGAATGTAATGTTAGAAGGTTTGCGCGACTATGGCGGTGTTTTAATGTTTAAGCCTCAAACTATGCATGATACTGTAGTATTAGCTAAACAACAGGAGCGTAATTGTGCTTATATTGAGAAAATAATCAGCAAGAAATCTATGAGGTCTACGCCATTATTGCCCACGCCAAGTCCTCTATAGATGATTACCGCCTATCCTCCACCTCACCCACCTCAGCGGTTCTTACCGCCAACTGCAAGCACACCCAGGCCTCCCCCTCGGAGCCAACTAAGCTTGACGCCAACTGAACTAGATGATCTTCGTGTGCGGAATCTCCGCTTCTACTGCCGTGAACGCTTCACGCCACGTCATTGGTGCCGTATGTGCAATGATGTTAGGGTATTCTAGTTAGAAGCGGATGAAGAAGAGGCCACAACTGATTTAGTGATGCCTGATATTGATCCTGAGCCAGACCCGGGTCCGGAACCCCACATCTCCATACATGCATTAAAGGGTATTTCCCAATTTCAAACCATGAGGGTTGTGGGGCAATGCCGTAGACGTTCTGTGAGTATCCTCATTGACAGTGGTAGCACTCATAACTTTCTGGATGTCACTCTTGCTCCATTGTTGGGATATTCGATTGACTTCACCAATCAGCCTACCGTCACCGTAGCTGATGGCAAGCAAGTGTTCTGTGCCGCGATTTGTCGTGATTTCTCTTGGCGCCTACAGGATGCACCGTTTAGATAAGACATGCTGCATATTCCGTTATCATGGTGTAACATGGTTCTCGGTATCCAGTGGTTACACACTCTCGGAAGGGTGACTTGGGATTTTCAAAACCATTGATGGAGTTTACCTTTAAAGGGCGTCACTACACTCTTCGAGGCATTCGTCCTTCCCCTTTGAAAACTATCAATGATACCAAGCTATCCTCGCTTCTAGCCACACTAGCATCCTTCTTCATAGTGATAGTTACTGCTGTATGTGACTTGCCAGCTCTGTTCTTGGTCCAAGTGGACCTGCCAACTCAATCTGTTCCGCCAGACTTACAGGCAGGCACTGCTTACCGAGTATGATGATGTTTTCACCACCAAGATCGAACTTCCACCATCTCGGCCTTTTCTTTGACCACCGTATCCCTCTAAAGGACGGTAGCAACCCTGTCAACCTTAGACCATACCGCTATCCTCTTTTCCAGAAGGACGTTATTGATTCTATGATCAACGAGATGTTGCAAGTCGGGATAATACAAAACAGCACCTTGCCATTTGCCTCTCCGATAGTGCTTGGCGTCCCTCTGTGGACTACCGTGCCCTTAATAAGATGACTGTTAAGGATAAATTTCCCATTCCAATTGTTGAAGAGTTGTTGGATTAGTTGGGATGAGCCTCATACTTCTCGAAGATAGATCTCAAATCCGACTACTTGCAGATCCGGATTTGACTAAGGATATTTCAAAAACAGCATTCAGAACTCACTCGGGGCATTATGAGTTCACTGTAATGCCATTTGGCTTGTCCAATGCTCTATCCACTTTTCAGAGTTTAAAGAATGATGTTTTCGCCCGCATCTCTAGAAATTTGTTCTCGTCTTTTTTTATGACATCCTTATTTATAGGAGAACATAGTCCCTTCACATTTCTCATCTCAAGATAGTCTTGGAAGTTTTGCACATAAATCACTTCACCGCCAACCGCACCAAATGTACATTTTGCGCTCGTCGTATAGAGTATCTGGGACACTTCATTTCAGGTGAAGGAGTCTCTGCAGATCCGAGAAAAATTAAAGTTGTCGCCAATTTTCCATGCCCTCAAACACTTAAGTAGCTCCGTGGATTCCTGGGTCTTGCGGGTTATTATCACTGGGTCATTGCTTAGTATGGCATCATCGCATGGCCATTAACCGATCTCCTTCGGAAAGGTAATTTCTTCTGGAACCCAGAAGCCGAAGATGCCCTCAAGCGCCTAAAAGCAGTGTTAACATCAACACCCATACTTGCACTTCCGGATTTCAACAAGACCTTTGTTATTGAGACAGACGCCTTTGGCACTAGAATTGGCTCCGTCTTGATGCAAGAGAACCACTCCTTGGCGTATATCAGCCGCACCTTAGCTCTCTACCATTAGGGCATGTCTATTTATGAGAAAGAGTTGCCGGCAGTTGTCGTTGCCGTGGAGAAGTGGGAACGGTATATCGCCGGTCGTCACTTTATCATTTGCATTGATCAATAGAGTCTGAAATTTCTCCTTGAATAGTGGTTGGCGACTTCCCTTCAACACTTATGGCTCTCACGCCTAATTAGTCTTCCTTATGACATTGTCTACAAGAAAGGCGCTGAGAATAGGGCAGCTGACGCCTTGTCTCGCCTTCCTGGAGCAGAAGTTCTATGTATGGCGTTATCTTTCATATCTTCTAACTTCATGACAAGGCTGATTGCCTCCTAGTCCAAGGACCTAGCTCTCGTATGCATTATAGCTGACAAGACGGCGGAAGCTCTATCGCACCATCACTACTCTTGGCGCTAAGGTCACTTGCGGTACAAAGGACAGTTGGTTGTTGGCAATGACGCTAACCTACACCAAGACATCCTACTATGGCTTCATAACTCAGCACAAGGGGGTCATTCAGGAACATATGCCACTTACTATCATATCAGAACATTATTCTTTTGGAAGGGTCTTCGCCGAGACATCTCCAGTTACATCCCCCAGTGCATTGTTTTCCAATGGAATAAATATGAAACCACGATTCCAGCCGGGCTCCTCTAGCCCCTCCCAGTTCCCACCTCATTTTGGAACAGTGTCTCACTTGATTTCATCGAAGGGCTACCACTATCGGGGGCCACTCTGTTATTTTAGTATTAGTTGATTGCCTTACTAAATATGCCCACTTTATATCTCTCCGCCATCCATACACCACTGCTGATATTGCCCGCCTTTTCTTGTATCAACTCTACTGCCTGCATGGCCTCCCCGAAACTCTCGTGAGTGACAGAGATCTAGTGTTCACAAGCATATTTTGGCAAGAGCTTTTCTCTCGGTTGGGTACCCATCTCGACCTATCATCGTCCTATCACCCATAGTCCGATGGACAAATTGAGGTTCTCAATCGCTGCTTAGAAACCTATCTGCGCTGCATGGTTCACGAACAACCATGCCTGTGGACTCGTTGGCTTCCTTTGGTGGAATGGTGGTACAACACCACTTTCCAATCTTTCGCCCAAGCAATGCCATTTGAGCTTCTATATGGTGAACCCCCTCATATACACCTTCCTTACCTCCCAGGAGAATCTCCAGTTGAGGCCGTTAACCGCAGCCTTCTGGCTCAGGAAGAAACTCTTAGCCGCCTATGCCAGCACCTTTTTCGTGCTCAAAACCAAATGAGATAGCTAGCGAATCGAAAACGCATGGAAAGGGAATTCCAGATTGGGGTCTATGTATGGCTCAAGCTTTAGTCATACCGCCAGCAAAGTGTAGAGGCCAGGTTGCTTCAACAAGCTAGCTCCCTGCTATTATGGGCCGTATCAAATTCTGGATCGGATTAGAGCAGTTGCATACCGACTTGATCTTTCCACCCACTCTGCCATTCACCACACTCACATTTCGCTGCTGAAACGATGTTTTTCAGTACCCGCCACCAGTATTCCGCTGCCAAATACTTGACCCCTAGTTGCTAGTCCCCCTCAACCAGCCGCCATCTTGGACAGATGTATGGTCAAGCGCCGCAGGATTGCTATCACTCAAGTTCTCGTCCAATGGGAAGGACAGATAGCTGACGACGCCACCTGCAAATACCTACTATGACTTTCAACTCTGCTTCCCCACTTTCGATACTCGAGGACGAGGATTTGCTCAAGGAGGCGGCACTAATACAAGCCCAGAACTGGCGCCTTCTTCATTCCCGCCAGTGGAGCTCCCGCCACCATTAGCAGAAGAGCTCCCACCATCCTCAGCAGCAACGTTTGGTGAGCAGCAGCCACAGCCCACCTTTGCCACGTCAGCACCAGCGGATATTTAGGATATTTTCAGATATTTTGCTTAGATATTTTTCCTATAAATAGTAAGAGAGGATTAGGGTTGGGGATTATGTGATCAATGAGTGTTTATCTTCTCTTCTCCCCCCAAGACCCAAATTTTCTATGTCCTCTTCCCTTTTTCTATCTTTGTAAATCTCCATTTGTGGAACTCACTCTATCATATATACATGTAAATATACTCAACTGGGCAGCCGTTACTGCCTTGTAGGCCTAAATTGGTGCGAGATTGAGCTTTGATTCCATTGATTGAGCTAGCTTTGTATCACGATGTCGATGGTTTTGACGTGCGATCGTGGTTATTCTTCTTGTTGTCACTATCTTCTTTGTGGCTGTCGTTTGCTGTCAGCGGTCGGTGGCTGTCAATTTATCCTTTGCTATTCACTTCGATCTTGCACGGAGGCGGTGGTTCCGATGCTAGAGCAACCTCATCCAGCACCGATTTTCAGTAATTCACAGGTAATTATCAAATAGTTTCTCCATTTCATTTTTGAAAAATTATTGTTCCTCTTTCTTTAGATATCCGATACTTACAAATCCTTCTTGCATTTTTCGTAACATTTTTTATGCTTCCTCAAGCTTCTTTTGTATATTGGCAAATTCTGCTATCTTCCATTTTATTTTGACCTCCATTGTTAAGGCCGAGGAACACCGCTCTGATACCAATTGTTATGATCCAAAATCGATCTAAACAATTAACTTGTTGGGAAAAAAGTAACTCTTGTTGGAAAAATAAACTCTAATAACGATCGTTGGGTTCACAAGTTTTCAATTGCGATCACAAGGGGTACCAATTAGAGCACTTAAAATAGGAGACTCTTCTTTCTACCTAAGCCCCCGGTCGGAGAGTCACGCTTCGTGACACCTCACGTGCGAGAGTTCCGGGAATAGGTTTATCTCTATGAACCCTTTGCTATAATACCGGTTGTTGGGACGAATTTCAAAAATTTTTCCTAATTTTATAAAGTTTATGCAGCGGAACGGATTGAGAATTTATAATTCTAAACCTAGGGTTGATTTAAAATTTCTAATTTTAAATCTATATATTTAAATTCATAATTTAAATCTATAAATCTAAATTCTCAATTTAGATCTACAGGCTTTTTACTCTAATACATTCATAATAATACATAAAATTAAGCAGGCATAATAACGAATACTGTAAATAAATAGAAAAGTGAAAACTAAAAGAGTATGAGAAAGAGAAAGAAGGGAAATTAAGATGAGAAAGTAGAGTTTTAGAGTTAGATGAGAGAAAGAAGGGAAAAGGAGATGAGAAAGAGAAGTAGAATCTCAATTGAGATTAATATTTCAGATATTTCATTGAATGATTTCAATTATAGCTGAATGATCTATTTATAAGCAAAACAACAAGCTATTACACTGTATCTAGGCTAACTACTTAGAAGCATCTAGAATTAACTAACAATTATTTGTATTATTATTATTGGCACCAAATAACAGCATATAACAGCAGCAGTGTAGCAACGCAGCAGCAGCCAACAGCAGAACAGGATTCCTTTTAACAGAATATCGAGCAGTAACAGAATTGTAATTCCCTAACGGTCCTTCCCGCCATTTTGCCAATTTAAATTCAAGTCTCGAATTTTCGGTTTGTAACATTCCCTTCCCGTTGAAAACATTCTTGTCCTCAAGAATGAAAGAGAACGAGACTTGGAAATCACTCATTGGAGGCATTGCCCTTCCGAAACTGGAGTTTTTTGGACTTGTACAATTTCATAGTAAGGTCGTGCAATTCCTTCCTTCGAGCTATTGGATCCACTTCGTCTTCACTGCCATTGTCTTGATCAGACCCCTCATTTTCAGCGTCTCCTTCATCACTTTCGAATTCCCCTTCAACATCAACTCCTCTTGCCATCATGAGAAGCTTAGGATTGCACCCATGGTCGGGTACGTAAGGTTGATGGCATTTAAAACAGCGGTGTGGGGACTCCTTCTCAATGCTTCGGGGTTCTTTATGCTCATCCCATTTCTTGTGGTCTAACCCCTTGTGAGGATGTTGGAAGTTTTCTTCCCGATGCTTGGGCCGATCATGAAATGTTAAGTCTGAGGCCTCAATCAATTTTGCTTTCGCAAAAACTTGAGACAAGGAAGTAGGTTCAAGATCCTTAACCAAGTTCTTGATTTTCTGCTTTAATCCACTGATGAAGCTCGAGACATAGAAGGACTCGGGGGCTTGAGGTGCAATTGTAATCATACTGGCTCGGAGATTTTCAAATTTTGTCATATAGTCCTTCACGGTAGTGACTTGAGTTAGCTTGTTGAAGCTTTCCACGACATCACCCACTTCTTCATCACCATAGCGCTCACATAACTCGGTCACAAACTTGTCCCAAGTAAGAGCGAGATTGCTCCTTAAAAGGCTGTAGAACCACACTTCGTGATCCCCTTGGAGATAAACCGCAGTCAATTCCGCCTTTTGATCATCGGGAATGGAATAGAAATGGAAATATCGCTCACATCTTCTTATCCACGAGTGAGGTTGCTTTCCATCAAAATTTTCGAGTTAAACTCGTGGTTGTCGAAAGCCATTGCGTCCATTACCATAAGAGACTTCATTGCTTCAGTTAATAACAAATTCAAATGCATTTATCCCTGAATTATACTGCTGAACAGTGTCAGGTTGATGATTATTGAGTCCGGTATTCAAGCAAACAGGTCGTGTGCGAGATGGATCGTAAAATGGATCAGAGTGTCCTGCATTCTCATGTCGTGGTGCTGCAAAACCCGGAAAAGGACCCGCTGAATCTGGTGGATGTTCTTTTTAGTCAAAACTTATGCTCACCGATCGCCTTTGCTCTTGTTCCCATTGATGTTCACGCATTTTGTCAAATTCTTGCGTTTCTGGAACCTGATATTGAGGTCTGCCTTCTTCAGTTTGCAGCTGCACGTGAGATCTGGTGTTGACCTTAACATATTGAGGATCAACTTGTGGATGAGCAAGATGAATTCCAGCGCCTGGAACTTGTGATTGTAGCAGCTCGGGTGGCCTAATTACATGACTTGCAGGCAACAAAGGAGCAGATTTAGAAGTCACATTTTGTTTATCAATTTGGTTGTGCAATTCCTTAATCTTCTCTTCCAAACTCAATGTTTGTTGGTTCATTTGGTTTGAGATTCTTTCCTCCAACACTTGAACTTGCTGCTTCACTTGTTCATTAATTGTTTCTTCCACATTTTGCAATTGTTGAGGCCCAAAGTTTTCATTGAACATCTGTGTTTGTTCAGCCACTGATTTCTCCACTTGCTTATTCACCTCCTCTTGCAAGTGTACAATCTTTTCTTCAATTTGTTGTAACCGTGCATCTTTATCCATCATCAACTTTAAAATTTGCTGAATATTATCATTCTGTCGCCTAATCTCGAGGCTTTGCTGCTCAAACTTCATATCCTGCTGATCAAACCTTGCATTTAACTGATCGAACTTGTCATTCCACTCCCGGCGATGATCACTTGATACATTAGCACCAGAACTTGTAACTGTAGCAACGAAATCCATTCCCGAACTAGGTGCATTGGCACCTCTAGCACTAGATCTGGTTCTCACGCCTTCTATCATAGTTTTCTTCGATTTTGCCAATCCTCAATCGATCAAATGAATGATGAATCAGCTCTGCTTCAGAAACAGAGAACAATGCAGCACTGAAAATGATCCACAGCTTGAGCTTCACAATCGCTTGCCTACTATTGCAAGTTCAGATCTGAATTCTTTTTCAAGATCAATGTATGAATCAAATCTGGATTGATCTGGCTGTACTGAACTGAAATTCAGTAATGAATATGATGTTTTTGATTACGTCTGAAATTTTTTTTTTTTTATTTAAAATTTGATTACGCACTCGATCGGAACGAGGCTCTGATACCAATTGTTACGTTCGGGCTTGAACCACGAACGTAAACCGAATTTAATTTGGATAGTTTGAGAGTATGAGATGAGAAAGAAAGGAAATTAAAATGAGAAAGTAGAGTTTTAGAGTTAGATGAGAGAAAGAAGGGAAAAGGAGATGAGAAAGAGAAGTAAAATCTCAATTGAGATTAATATTTCAGATATTTCATTGAATGATTTCAATTACAGCTGAATGATCTATTTATAAGCAAAACAACAAGCTATTACATAGTATCTAGGCTAACTACTTAGAAGCATCTAGAATTAACTAACAATTATTTGAATAATTATTATTGGCGCCAAATAACAGAATATAACAGCAGCAGTGTAGCAACGCAGCAGCAGCCAGCAGCAGAACAGGATTCCTTTTAACAGAATATCAAGCAGTAACAGAATTGTAATTCCCTAACGGTCCTTCCCGCCATTTTGCCAATTTAAATTCAAGTCTTGGATTTTCGGTTTGTAACAGAAGGATAGAAGACATACCTGGAATTGCTCCAAAAATAAAATACCAGAAAGAATAACAGTCTTTAGAAGAATACCAAAATCGAGATCTCGCGATCTTCTACGCAATGATCTCAAACTGCCCGGAGGATGGGCTCCCAAAAATATTAAACTAGGAAAGAAAAATTTTAACGAAAATTTTTATCTCCAATTAGGTCTCTGAAACAATTAAAGAGACCCAAAATAATTTGTTTCAATTGAATGCCAAACCCTTAGAATAGGTACCTCTATTTATAGTAAGATACCGGAACGAAAATAAATAAAAAAGACGATGTGGGATATGCTGAAATAACCCAGTTAAAACAAATAAAATGCAGCATTTGATTTCAAAACTCATTAAATCGTAGTGTTTCATATTGAGCTGAACCACCCTCTCACCGTGTGCCACGTGGCGGCACACCATTGGTTCGCCACGGGGCACACGGATAGTTGTAGGGATGCCCAACGCGCTGGTTCGTCCGATTAAAATGACACAGATCGCAAGCAATTAACGCGGTTCTTTTTTTTTATATATTTTTTTGTTTTGCTTTGTTTCTCACATATATTTTCCAAAATTATTTTATTTTACGATTCTTAATTTTAATTCATCTTATGAACAATGTTTACAAAATTAATTTACCCATCTTATGGATAAATAATTCATCTCATGAATTCTTTAATATTTTTTCGATGGCAATAAATACAGAGGCTTGCGCGGGGATCTCAGAGACAATTTAAATCTAACTCCAAATGGGTTAAATTCATCATCTCATGAAGTAATTTAATTATCATTTAATGAGACTTAATTCCACTAAATAAATCTCACTGCACTTCAGACTTAAACCATTTATTCGATATTTCCCTAATAGACTGTATTAATGACAACAACCCCTCCACGATATGTCCATGACGAAGGATAAATATAACTACTACCATTATCCTTCTCACAGCTTCTCCATTAGTTACGGATTCACCATTCACTGAATAATTCATTTATACTTGAACATATTCATCGTACAATTCCAAATGTGAAACACTTGGAATACTTTGGCCAAAGTTTCTGAACTATTCAAATATTTGCGAATCAACTAAGGGGACATCTATATCTCATAAGAGACTGTAGATTCCCTTTTGAATACCTAATCCTTGTCTCTACCCAGTGTAAGGGAAATTCAGTCAGTGTTTAGACCTTACTTACAGTACACCAAAGTAACTAACGCTCCATGCACAAGTCCAAAATACTTTCAGAATTTAGAGTCATCGTTCAAACAATACAACATGAATCACTCATCTCCGATAGGAAACAAGCAATCCGCGTGGTCCAATTCAGTGTGTCAATCTTATTAAACACACCAACATAACACTTTTGGATTACTATCCACATGACCAAGACATGTCATCTAAAATGTCATGTTATAATCTTAGCGTACAAGTGGTCCAAACTTGTCTTTGACTACGAGTTTTTCAAATAACAATCCATACCATTTGTTCCAAGTCTATCTGTGGGTTAATATCATAAACCACTTAGAACAAACATGTAAATTATAGTATGAGGACTACACCCATCTCATGGATGTTTCCAAAAAGAAAATCACATGCAGTATAAATGCTCGCTTACACAAATTTATAGAGGAAACGACTGAAACTTCAATTTTATTTATTAATTAAAATAATATATTAAGAATAAATTTGGATTTCAGGATATGGTTCCTAACACAACCAACTCAAGATAGTAGAATAAGACTTGTATTAATAGAGGATGGGAAGAAATATATAGTAAAAAGTAGGATTTGTATAGTAGAAAAAAAAGTAGAGAGAGATAGACATACCAAAGATAGAAGGGGGAGGGAGACTTATAGAGAGAGAGATAGGGGAGAGTGACTGAAACATTCATTTCAGTCCTTACTTCTCTTCTAACTAAAGTCTTTATATAGAGTTAAAGGAGGGGTATAGTTAGAATATAGAACTTAGTTTATTTATTTATACCTAAAGCACCCCTCACTTAACTACTATATTTTTGGATTGTATCAATTAGGGCAAATTGTGAATTGGATTGTTAAATCTTAGCTCACTCTCTCTCCCCTAATCTTCTTCTATAATCCTCTCCCCCTTCTTCTATACTATCTACATATTATACCTACTATACATGTAATGCTCACAATTATAGTGATATTATAAATACAAGGGGCGTTGCTTGAGATTGTTTATTGCAATTTATATTTGTTGATTGAATTTGTGTGGAATTTGGAGTTAGATTGCATCAATTGGTATCAAAGCTGCAGATTCTCGGCCATGGAAAATTGAGCAATCATTTTAAACTAGTCTGAGTTCTATAAGTACAAAGGCTTGGTTTTATTCGAAGATGTTCAATGAACTTTAGGATTCGATCATCTATTGCCTGGTTAGTGTTCACGAGTTGCAAATTTAATAATTTTTGAGGTATGAATTATGTTTTTAAGGTCTGAATTTGGGGATTCAAATAGAAATTGTGGAACTTCAAATATTGCACAGAAGGTATTTGACAAAATGTGACATTATGAAATTCCACATTTATTCAATTCAAATTTTGTTCAAGTCAAGTTTCCTAATGATGCTACGCTCTTGATTAAAGTCTCAAAGCTTCTTGACCCTCTAGATGAGTTTGTTCTTTTCAGAGTGTTTTGTTCTTAGGGTGTTCTTGACAGAATCGAAGTGATCTCATCTTCTATTCTTGACGTTGTGGCTCATGTTAGCTATTATACGATTCGGGTGCCAATTTATCCTTCATGTACTTGCATGGAAGACACATATATGTGATCATTGTTGTGTTTAGACATTCAATATCCCAATGTTATTGCGGTGGAGCCAAAGGTCATAATCCATGTTACTCTTAAGGACAAGGAGCCGAGTAGTATGCCATTAAAGCAACCTTCTATTGTAAAGGAAGGTACTCAAGAACTAGAAAGCTCTGAAGAATTAAACAGTAAGGTATTTACAGTGCTTGAGCCTACAAATAGTGAGGTGTATTTATGTTAAGGAGCAAACCAACAGTACTTTAATATATCCTTTGATTGTCATGTTGCAAGGCCTAAGCTAATCATGTTTCTAGAGCGTTAGTTGTCCCAACTGATGGAAGAGAAGAGTTTGGTTGAAGGGATAGAGCATCATCCTCCATTAAAGTTGTCCAAGCTATTGTTGGATGTTACAAGGGTTTTGTGGGTGTTTTTGTTGTACCGATTGAGCTCCCTTCTCGCTGACTGGGTTTTGATCATCGAATTCCGCTCAAGGATAGTAATACAGTTATGCCACTTGGCCTTACTAACGCGCCATCTACATTTCAGGGCATCCGGAACGACACTTAGCGGCCCTTGCGTAAATCTGTTTTAATCTATAGTGTGGCACCTAAGATCAATGTATGAATCAAATCTGGATTGATCTGGCTGTACTGAACTGAAATTCAGTAATGAATTTGATGTTTTTGATTACTTCTGAATTTTTTTTTTTTTTTTTAAATTTGTTTGCGCACTCGATCGGAACGAGGCTCTGATACCTATTGTTACGTTCGGGCTTGAACCACGAACGTAAACCGAATTTAATTTGGATAGTTTGAGAGTATGAGATAAGATAGAAGGGAAATTAAAATGAGAAAGTAGAGTTTTAGAGTTAGATGTGAGAAAGAAGGGAAAAGGAGATGAGAAAGAGAAGTAGAATCTCAATTGAGATTAATATTTCAGATATTTCACTGAATGATTTCAATTACAGCTGAATGATCTATTTATAAGCAAAACAACAAGCTATTACATTGTATCTAGGCTAACTACTTAGAAGCATATAGAATTAACTAACAATTATTTGAATTATTATTATTGGCGCCAAATAACATAATATAACAGCAGCAGTGTAGCAACGCAGCAGCAGCCAGCAGCAAAACAGGATTCCTTTTAACAGAATATCAAGCAGTAACAGAATTTTAATTCCCTAACGGTCCTTCCCGCCATTTTGCCAATTTAAATTCAGGTCTCGGATTTTCGCTTTGTAACAGAAGGATAGAAGACATACCTGAAATTGCTCCAAAAATAAAATACCAGAAAGAATAACAATCTTTAGAAGAATACCAAAACCGAGATCCCGCAATCTTCTACGCAATGATCTCGAACTGCCCGGAGGATGGGCTCCCAAAAATATTAAACTGGGAAAGAAAAATTTTAACGATAATTTTTATCTCCAATTAGGTCTCTGAAACAATTACAGAGACCCAAAATAATTTGTTTCAATTGAATGCCAAACCCTTAGAATAGGTACCTCTATTTATAGTAAGATACCGGAACGAAAATAAATAAAAAAGACGATGTGGTATATGCTGAAATAACCCAGTTAAAACAAATAAAATGTAGCATTTGATTTCAAAACTCATTAAATCGCGGCGTTTCAGATTGAGCTGAACCACCCTCTCACCGTGTGCCACGTGGCGGCACACCATTGGTTCGCCACGGGGCACACGGATAGTTGTAGGGATGCCCAGCGCACTGGTTCGTCCGATTAAAATGACACGGATCGCAAGCTATTAACGCGGTTCTTTTTTTTATATATTTTTTTGTTTTGATTTGTTTCTCACATATATTTTCCAAAATTATTTTATTTTACGATTCTTAATTTTTATTCATCTTATGAACAACGTTTACAAAATTAATTTACCCATCTTATGGATAAATAATTCATCTCATGAATTCTTTAATATTTTTTCGATGGCAATAAATACAAGGGCTTGCGCGAGGATCTCAGAGACAATTTAAATCTAACTCCAAATGGGTTAAATTCATCATCTCATGAAATAATTTAATTACCATTTAATGAGACTTAATTCCACTAAATAAATCTCACTGCACTTCAGAATTAAACCATTTATTCGATATTTCCCTAATAGACTGTATTAATGACAACAACCCCTCCACGATATGTCCATGACGAAGGATAAATATAACTACTACCATTATCCTTCTCACAGCTTCTCCATTAGTTACCGATTCACCATTTACTGAATAAATCATTTATACTTGAACATATTCATAGTAAAAATTTCAAATGTGAAACACTTGGAATACTTTGGCCAAAGTTTCTGAACTATTCAAATATTTGCGAATCAACTAAGGGGACATCTATATCTCATAAGAGACTGTAGATTCTCTTTTGAATACCTGATCCTTGTCTCCACCCAGTGTAAGGGAAATTCAGTCAGCATTTGGACCTTACTTACAGTACACCATAGTAACTAACGCTCCATGCACAAGTCCAGAACACTTTCAGAATTTAGAGTCATCATTCAAACAATACAACATGAATCACTCATCTCCGATAGTAGTCTAGAAACAAGCAATCCACGTGGTCCAATTCAGTGTGTCAATCTTATTAAACACACCAACATAACACTTTTGGATTACTATCCACATCACCAAGACATGTCATCTAAAATGTCATGTTATAATCTTAGCGTACAAGTGGTTCAAACTTGTCTTTGACTACGAGTTTTTCAAATAACAATCCATACCATTTGTTTCAAGTCTATCTGTGGGTTAATCTCATAAACCACTTAGAACAAACATGTAAATTATAGTATGAGGACTACACCCATCTCATGGATGTTTCCAAAAAGAAAATCACATGCAGTATAAATGCTCGCATACACAAATTTATAGAGGAAACGACTGAAACTTCAATTTTATTTATTAATTAAAATAATATATTAAGAATAAATTTGGATTTCAGGATATGGTTCCTAACACAACCAACTCAAGATAGTAGAATAAGACTTGTATTAATAGAGGATGGGAAGAAATATATAGTAAAAAGTAGGATTTGTATAGTAGAAGAAAAAGTAGAGAGAGATAGACATACCAAAGATAGAAGGGGGAGGGAGACTTATAGAGAGAGAGATAGGGGAGAGTGACTGAAACATTCATTTCTGTCCTTACTTCTCTTCTAACTAAAGTCTTTATATAGAGTTAAAGGAGGGGTATAGTTAGAATATAGAACTTAGTTTATTTATTTATACCTAAAGCACCCCTCACTTAACTACTATATTTTTGGATTGTATCAATTAGGGCAAATTGTGAATTGGATTGTTAAATCTTAGCTCACTCTCTCTCCCCTAATCTTCTTCTATAATCCTCTCCCCCTTCTTCTATACTATCTACATATTATACCTATTATACATGTAATGCTCACAATTATAGTGATATTATAAATACAAGGGGCGTTGCTTGAGATTGTTGATTGCAATTTATATTTGTTGATTGAATTTGTGTGGAATTTGGAGTTAGATTGCATCAATTGGTATCAAAGCTGCAGATTCTCGGCCATGGAAAATTGAGCAATCATTTAAAACTAGTCTGAGTTCTATATGTACAAAGGCTTGGTTTTATTCGAAGATGTTCAATGAACTTTTGGATTCGATCATCTATTGCCTGGTTACTGTTCACGAGTTGCAAATTTAATAATTTTTGAGGTATGAATTATGTTTGTAAGGTCTGAATTTGGGGATTCAAATAGAAATTGTGGAACTTCAAATATTGGACAGAAGGTATTTGACAAAATGTGACATTATGAAATTCCACATTTATTCAATTCAAATTTTGTTCAAGTCAAGTTTCCTAATGATGCTACGCTCTTGATTAAAGACTCAAAGCTTCTTGAACCTCTAGATGAGTTTGTTCTTTTCAGAGTGTTTTGTTCTTAGGGTGTTCTTGACAGAATCGAAGTGATCTCATCTTCTATTCTTGACGTTGTGGCTCATGTTAGCTATTATACGATTCGGGTGCCAATTTATCCTTCATGTACTTGCATGGAAGACACATATATGTGATCATTGTTGTGTTTAGACATTCAATATCCCAATGTTATTGAGGTGGAGCCAAAGGTCATAATCCATGTTACTCTTAAGCACAAGGAGCCGAGTAGTATGCCGTTAAAGCAACCTTCTATTGTAAAGGAAGGTACTCAAGAACTAGAAAGCTCTGAAGAATTAAACAGTAAGGTATTTATGGTGCTTGAGCCTACAAATAGTGAGGTGTATTTATGTGAAGGAGCAAACCAACAGTACTTTAATATATCCTTTGATTGTCATGTTGCAAGGCCTAAGCTAATCATGTTTCTAGAGCGTTAGTTGTCCCAACTGATGGAAGAGAAGAGTTTGGTTGAAGGGATAGGGCATCATCCTCCATTAAAATTGTCCAAGCTATTGTTGGATGTTACAAGGGTTTTGTGGATGTTTTTGTTGTACCGATTGAGCTCCCTTCTCGCTGACTGGGTTTTGATCATCGAATTCCGCTCAAGGATAGTAATACAGTTATGCCACTTGGCCTTACTAACGCGCCATCTACATTTCAGAGCATCCGGAACGACACTTAGCGGCCCTTGCGTAAATCTGTTTTAATCTATAGTGTGGCACCTAAGATCAATGTATGAATCAAATCTGGATTGATCTGGCTGTACTGAACTGAAATTCAGTAATGAATTTGATGTTTTTGATTACTTCTGAATTTTTTTTTTTTTTTAAATTTGATTACGCACTCGATCGGAACGAGGCTCTGATACCAATTGTTACGTTCGGGCTTGAACCACGAACGTAAACCGAATTTAATTTGGATAGTTTGAGAGTATGAGATGAGAAAGAAGGGAAATTAAAATGAGATAGTAGAGTTTTAGAGTTAGATGAGAGCAAGAAGGGAAAAGGAGATGAGAAAGAGAAGTAGAATCTCAATTGAGATTAATATTTCAGATATTTCATTGAATGATTTCAATTACAGCTGAATGATCTATTTATAAGCAAAACAACAAGCTATTACATTGTATCTAGGCTAACTACTTAGAAGCATCTAGAATTAACTAACAATTATTTGAATTATTATTATTGGCGCCAAATAACAGAATATAACAGCAGCAGTGTAGCAACGCAGTAGCAGCCAGCAGCAAAACAGGATTCCTTTTAACAGAATATCAAGCAGTAACAGAATTTTAATTCCCTAACGGTCCTTCCCGCCATTTTGCCAATTTAAATTCAAGTCTCGGATTTTCGGTTTGTAACAGAAGGATAGAAGACATACCTGAAATTGCTCCAAAAATAAAATACCAGAAAGAATAACAATCTTTAGAAGAATACCAAAATCGAGATCCCGTAATCTTCTACGCAATGATCTCGAACTGCCCGGAGGATGGGCTCCCAAAAATATTAGACTAGGAAAGAAAAATTTTAACGAAAATTTTTATCTCCAATTAGGTCTCTGAAACAATTACAGAGACCCAAAATAATTTGTTTCAATTGAATGCCAAACCCTTAGAATAGGTACCTCTATTTATAGTAAGATACTGGAACAAAAATAAATAAAAAAGACGATGTGGGATATGCTGAAATAACCCAGTTAAAACAAATAAATTGCAGCATTTGATTTCAAACTCATTAAATCGCGGTGTTTTAGATTGAGCTGAACCACCCTCTCACCGTTCGACTGCATGAAGCACCTCCGCTCAGTACTTGAGGTCTTGTGTGCCAACCAATTCTTTGTCAAGCAATCCAAGTGCTCTTTTGCAGTTCGAAATATTGAATGTTTGGGTCATTTAATTTTGGAAGGAGTAGTGGACGAACCGGATAAGTTGAGCACCATCCCTGCTGCTGTCGCTTTTGACCTCCTTAAGCGGGCTTTGACTTCTACTCTTATGTTAACACCTTCGAAATAATTTTTTTGATTTTAACCCTTGGGGACAAGAGTCATTTCACAGGGGTGGTATTGATATGATTATTTCCGATATCATTACTTCTGATCCACCTAAGAGCCACATCATCATAGCTGCCTCGTCACCCAGAATGCCATGTCATCGTTGTTGCCACATCAGCTGGCCTCTTCTCTTCCTTAGTTGGCTTCCCTGTCCCTTAGTCTATATAATTAAGTAGAATGGATTAGAGCAAATCATGGATTGGATTGTTAAGTCTTGGCTCTCTCTCCCCTAATCTTCTTCTCTAATCTTCTCCCCCCTTCTCCTATACTATCTACTTACTATACATGTAAAGCTCACAATTATAGTGATATTATCAATACAAGGGGTCGTTGCTTGAGATTATTGATTGCAATTTATATTTGATGATTGAATTTGTGTGGAATTTGGAGTCAGATTGCATCAACGTCCACATATAATTTTCAATTGGGATACAACTTTTTTTATAATACACATTTTATAGCATGTATCTATATTTGTTCCAAAAAGCAAAACTAATCAATTGAAAAAATCATACTTATACCCAAATTGAGTATCCATATTTTATATTTTAATAAATTTGTCACTTTAGCTCTCAAATTATTAGCTTATACCTTTTTTTTTATACTATTTATCATGTTTCTTACTACCACTATTATTGATAATATTATCAAACAAAAGTCAAAAATTGACATAATTATATTTCTTTCCACACTATCAAAAGGACTTGTTGTAAACCTTGAATCTAATCATATTTAAGTCAATGAATCCTTGACCGAATTTTATTTATAAAGACAAATAATACACGTAAGTATTAAATTCCAAATTCTCGTATCGTATTTTACTAACTATGATTATAAGATACCCTGATTTCTTTTTTTCCCCCTTTCTTTTTTCTTTATCATAACAAGAAATTCAAAGAAAATTCAAATTTTATACTCAAATAACTAGCGTTTTTGCAGGATGCCCTATTTTCAATCCTCAAATAATCAACATATATCGAGCTCCATTGGGTTCTTCTGTGGATATTGCATTATATAGCAATATTTACACACTATCTTGAGCCTAACAAGGATTTGAGGGCTAGCTTTTCGATACAATCAATTAAAATTGTATCTAGATTTGAATTAAATCTGGAGAAGAATACAAATTGGATAAGAATTAGAGAGTATAGAGAGAGAATTGAAGAAAATATAGAGTTAGGGGGAGAGAATTGTAAAGAATTGTGCTTCTTATTCCATTCAAATAAGACATACAAGTATTTATAAGGACTCAACCACCAAACTAAGGCTCCGTTTGTTTGAGAGAAAAAACACATTCTCGAAATTGGTTTTCCTTTTTCCTGTTGTTTGGCGCGCGGGAAAGCTTTTCCCTCAAATGGGAGAAAATGACTTCCCTTTCAAAACGGGGAAGTCATCATTCCAAGCAATCAAAAAAATTTCAAAAGTATATATCGGTCTGAACATGGATCAGACCAAAATGAAGTTGGCGGGATAATAGATTGCAAGGTAATAATGTCAGAGAAGAACTAGAAGAAGAATGATCAGTCAGCTCCAAATTCTAGAGTGAATTATATGGTGCCATTTGATTTTCATTCATAACTGATATTTTATATATGAAATATCTTTACTAATTCATGCTATGGTGAATATTATAATTAGGAAATAATGTTTACATCAAACCAAGCACAAAAAAACTATTTATCGGTTATATTTTAAAAAAATAATACTTTCTTTTGATATATGCCTTTTAGGGAAACTTTTACTTAAGTACTCTGATGGTTGACTATTTATCACTTGGGTAACCTAACATTTCAATGCATACAATGGGGTACATTGAAATTTAAACATTTTATCACTTAGGTACCCTGAAGTTTTAAATTTTTTCAATCAAGTTCCTTTAGTTGAATTTAATAGATTTTCAATAGAAAATGCTAAAATAGAATATGATTATGGTAATATATTAGTATTCTCATTAAAATTTGATGGTTTTTTTGCTAAAAATGCTAACATAGTGTATGCTTTCGGCCATATTTAGGTAGTTTACATCAACATATAATGAACCTTTAAACGTAATTTGTTTTTGAAAACATTGACATGGCTTGTAAATATTATTATAATTATGCATTATATTAGCATTTTTATATAAAATTAGTCAAATACTTACAAAAATTAGTCAAATTTTGATATAGGGTACCTAAGCAATAAAATATTATATTTTACGGTACCTCATTGTATATATTAAAATGTCAAGATATGTGATAAATGTTTAAATCTCAAGATACCTTAGTAACAAATTCACAACCACACAAAGTCTAGATAATTTCAAGTATATTGTATTGCTACTTATATTGTCCTATGACAGGCATAATATGATTGGTATAAGATAATTCCTTTAAAACAAATAAGGAATATCGCAAGGAGAGAACATGTTTTCCATTGAAACAAACAACGGAAAACTTGAATGGGAATCGCATTTTCTATAGAAAACCTTTCCAAAGGAAAATATTTTCCAAGGGACGAGTACTTCCCTCGAAATAAATGGAGCCTAAGTGGTAACTATAATATGTCATAACCAACTTAAGCTAACTACCTTAACAAACATACCAACCCCTATTTTCTAGCAATCTAGTTGTGGACTTATTGGTTGTAACAATCTTGCAAGAACATGGAAAATAATTTCATCCCGAGACAAGTAAAAAAAGAAAAATATTATTGTCATGGAAATATTATTATTACTAAGACAATTTTATAACTATCATTCATAAAATTATCACAAAAGTAAAAATTATTGTCCTGATAATAATAAATATTAGTTTTATTATTTCTTGAAAAATTTTAAATTACACTTCTATTTTTGTTCTTAAAAGTTACACTTCTTTTAATGCATAAGATGTAATAAATATAATGCTCCAAAAAATGTAATAAATATGTATAAATTATCTTTGTATCATGGTTCATCATATAATAAAGAGCTTAAAATTCATTGAACTACGTATTTGTATTCCTTAATATTTGATTAACATGTGGTATCAGAGCCATCCTATACAATTATTAGGCTCATTCTTAAGTCTTTCAAATCAATTTTGATATTGATAATCGACATAGATGATTTTGGGTCTTCATTTCCTCATGTCAATAATTCCAAAATTTTTTCTGGTTTTTGGCCGAAGAGGGTTGTAAGATGTTCCAACTAAAATTTTTTCCCCTCGAAATCACTAATTGTAGCAATTATGGCCTTTGCATCACTAAAAAAATAAAAATAAAAATAAAAAAAGAAAAGCAAAATCGATCTAAAAGAGCTCTTGCTCAACCTTGTACTTTTCTTTTAAAAAAAAAAAAAAAAAAATGATGCCACAATCCAATTTCAAGTCACTCAAGGGTACTTAATATTGTCGGTTTGTTTCAATAAATATCGTTGGTTGATTCTTTTGATTAACGAAAAATTGGGGATTGCTAATAGCTCTCAATTAGGGTAATCGTTTTTGACCAACGATCTTTGTTTTTCTTGCAAACAATTAAAAAAAAATTTTTTTTTTTGGTCAATTGTTGGAATAATTATTATGTGATTCATACATACAATTTCTTGGTGGTAGATGTTAGAATTTTGGACTTAATCGATTGGGTTAGCCTGAGAAGATAATGATGAAAGCCAGGTTTTTTTATTTTATAATAGGCCTATATGTAATTATGTGTTAAGCCTATTGACACATGGGCTTGGGGTGGATTAGTGAGAGTCCATTTACAATATATAGGCCCATGATTGGTAGGCGCATATGTTTGTCTATATAAGGGACCACCCCCCTCCCCACATGGATAATCAACTTCATTTTTCTCCTTTTAAAAACCAAGGAAATTGTTAGAGAGTTTCCCATCTGCTCTCTTTTCCGGATTGGTGACTATTGTGGGTGAGTGGAAGTACGTCTCAGGCTTAATCGCTGGTAATACTTGGTACATAGCAAATATGGATGTGAATGGTATGTTCTAATTTAGTTATACTTTTGTTAAATTTGGTGTTATAATCTCTATCATGTTTTAAATATTAATCTTACATGTGGTATCAGAGCCATCATGAATAAAGGCTATGATCCGGTTCTCTATAATTATTAACTTGCATGTATTTAAGATTGTAATGGTTGGAAAAACAGATATACAATAATGTGTCACCTTGTAATAATAAACGTTGAAGCGGCCAAAGAGGAAAATCTTTATTTTGGATGGTTGTTGAAACCAAGCGCTGATCTAAAGGCGACCAAAATGGAAAATCCTCATTTGGATGGTTGTTGAAACTAGACGCTGAAGTGATCAATATGTAAAATCCTTATTTTGGGTGGTTATTGGAACCAGGCGCTAAGGCGATGCCAAAAAGAATTTGAGATAAAAGAATCACTAGTTCAATATTGATGTGTGTAATAAAATTAAACGGTGTTATAATTATTACAGAATTAAATTATGTCTTAGTGTTAATATGATGAACAATATTGAAAGGAAAATCAATAGTTCTTATCCTTACTATTAAGAAGAAAAGTCGGTTATTAAAAAAAAAAAAAAATCCAAGTAAATTCATGCACTTATAAGGAATTGAACCTACGCACTTACATTTAATCATACATGGGCTAACCACTTGGGATGGGAGTTATCTTTTGATTTCCTTGCGAAAATAATAAGATTTAAGATGAAATATTTTATGGTTTATTTTCTAATTGCACCCAGCGAGGATTATTAATAATAATATTATTATTATTTTTAAGATCTGATATAAATTGTTTCTTTCTTCAATTATAAAATCTTTGGTTGATAAATAATTATCCACCCAATGGAGTTAATTATTTGTTTTAACCAAGTTATAAATTTCCTAATGTTAAGTGGATTAGTCCACCCAAAGAGGACTAATTTCTTGACATTAAAATAATATTTTATTGTTTATTGAGAGGAATAGTTATGATTTTCACCCTAAGGGAAAATTTTAATGGAATTTATTTGACTCTCAATAGTGAATTGATAAGAGGAGATGTTTTATTTTCCACCCAAAGGGGAAAATGTAACGGTCGTCTCAGGCTTTTATGTTGATTGTAGTAGACTTATATTCTTTGCTGAGATGTTTTTTGTCTAGCCTAATATGTCTTTGATATTTCCTTGTTTTCTTCTGTTTTTCAGTTGTCAATCAGTTGACCAATCAATTAAACTCAATTGAAACTTTGACCGGTACCAATTACAAAAAAGGAAACGGGATGTGGAAATAGTCCTTGGATTGATGGATTTGGATATAGCCCTAACTGAAGAAAAACCTGACGACCTTACACTTGAAAGTACGACTGAAGAAAAAATTAAGTATGAAAAATGGGTGAAGGCTAATAAGTTAAGTCTTATGATTATGAAAAGGTCTGTGTCTGGTCATATTCTAGGTGCAATTAAAGATGACGGCAATGCTAAACAGTTCTTAGATGCCATAGGACAGAAATACTTAGAGTCTGACAAAGCTGAAATAGGAGAATTGATTAAAAAACTTACTACAATGAAATATGATCTTGTGGGTAGTGTTAGGGAGTATATTATGAAAATTGTTAACATTGCCTCCAAACTCAACAATTTAGGAGTAACTATTGTTGATGACTTTCTTGTTCACCATGCCCTGAAATCTCTTCCTGAACAATTTGGTCAATTAAAAACCACTTACACTGCACAAAAGGATAAGTGGAGTGTAAATGAACTTATCTCTATGTGTGTTCAAGAGGAAGAGAGACTTCGTCGTGAAAAGGGTGGAAATAATGTGAATCTTGTTAATCTTTCAAAACATGGAAAAGGAAAATTTCACTACAAATACAACAAATATAACAAGAAACATGGCCAAAACTATAAGCCGGGTGGTCATCAAGGGCATTTTAACAAGCCTGGTGGTAGTCATGTTCAGTCTCACAACTCTCTCGGTCCCTGTGATGTAATTAAGAAGCAGATCAAGTGCTGGAATCGTGGGGAAAACCACAAGAAGGTTGATTGCCCTAAACCAAGAACTAAAAAAGGAGGTAATTCTTTTGTGTTTGTTTGCTTTGAAACAAGTATTGTGGATGTTCCCTGTGATTCTTGGTGGTTGGATAGTGGTGCATCTATTCACACTGCCAATAATTTGCAGGACTTCGTAAGCAAGCGGAAACCAAATCAAGATGAGGTCAATGTTTATGTGGCCAATGGAATTAAAGTCAGGGTTGACTTTGTAGGTGCTGTTAAATTATTTTTTAAGAATGGTAATTATGTACTCTTGGAAAATACTGCTTTTTTACCGTCGATGAGGCGGAATTTAGTTTCTATAGGACTGTTAGATAAGTGTGGTTATCGTTTTGAATTTGAAAATGGTGGTGTTAAATTAATTTATAATTCTCGTATTATTGGAGATGGTTTTCTAATTGATGGTTTATATCGGTTAAATCTACAACCTTTTGAAAATTTTTCTTCCATGAATGTTGAGGGTATTGCTCACAAAGGGTCCACAATAGATAAGAAATCTTATGTTTTATGGCATAGGCATCTCGGTCATATCTCTAAAGAAAAAATTGAAAGATTAATAAGAGATAATATTTTATCACAACTTAGTGTTGAAGGGTTTGAAACTTGCATTAATTGTGTTAAAGGAAAAATGACCAAGACCAAAAGAAAAGGTTCAAATCGAAGTTTTGATCTTTTAGAAATAATTCACACCGATATAAGTGGGCCATAAGTAACATTCTTGAATGGACATAAGTATTTTATATCCTTTATTGATGATTTTTCTCGATATGGTTATGTGTACCTTATTAAAGAAAAATCTGAAGCACTTGATAAATTCAAAATATATAAGACCAAGGTTGAAAAACAACTGGGAAAAATAATTAAAGTTGTGAGGTCTGATCGTGGTGGTGAATATTATGGAAAGTATGATGAGTCTGGTCAATGTAGGGGTCCTTTTGCTAAATACCTAGAAGAATGTGGAATAATTGGTCAATACACCATGCCGGGTACACCTGAGCAGAATGGTGTGGAAGAAAGACGAAATCGCACACTCATGGACATGGTGAGATGCATGATGTCTAGGACTAATCTTCCTGAATTTTTGCGGAGTGAGGCTTTAAAAACAGCTACCTATATTCTTAACAGGGTTTCTTCTAAATTTGTTCCTAAAACTCCTTTTGAACTTTGGACGGGTAGAAAACCTAGTTTGAATCATTTTCATATTTGGGGTTGTCAAGCTGAAGTCAAAATTTACAATCCTATTGAAAAGAAAACTGACCCTAGAACTACAAGTTGTTATTTCATTGGATACCCTGCTAATTCTAAAGGCTATAGGTTTTTCTGTCCTGGGCGTGGCACTAGAATTGTTGAGTCTATTAATGCTAAATTCCTTGAATATGATGTGTGTGACTGTGACTACTTTTGTAAGAATGAAGTGGTATTGGAAGAGAGAGAAGTCATAATTCCTGTGCCTATCGTTCATGAAAAGGTCATTGGTCAACCTTTTCATGGAAATGGGGGTGAACTCCCACATGAACAACAAATACGTGAACAAGTTCAAGAAAATCAACAAAGACCGCTAATAGATCAGCCTCAGCCCTCGAGTAATCCTATTGAACCTGGTCTACATCGTTCGCATAGAGAACGTAGGTCCGCTATTTCTGATGATTATGTTGTATACTTGACTGAAAATGGTGATATAGGTGATTTTGATGATCCATTATGTTTTAGGGACGCTATTTTCTCATTACAAGCTGAAAAGTGGCATGAAGCAATGAAATATGAAATGCAATCTATGTCATTGAATAAGATATGGGATTTGGTGGAATTACCTAGTGGATGTAAACCCATTGGATGTAAGTGGATATTTAAGACTAAAAAAGATCCTAAAGGAAACATAGATCGTTTTAAGGCAAGACTAGTGGCAAAGGGTTATACTCAGAAAAAAGGAATTGATTATAAGGAAACTTTTTCCCCAGTTTCTTCAAAAGATGCTTTTAGAATTGTTATAGGTCTTGTTGCACATTTTGATTTAGAGTTACATCAAATGGATGTCAAAACAGCATTTTCAAATGGGAGTTTAGAAGAAGAGGTATACATGTTTCAGCCCGAGGGTTTCATAGAAAAAGGGAAAGAACATTTAGTATGTAAACTTAAGAAATCGATATATGGCTTAAAGCAAGCTTCCCGTCAGTGGTATTTAAAATTTGATGAAGTTATAACTAATCTTGGGTTTATGAAAAATAAGGTTGATGAATGCATTTATATTAAGATTAGTGGGAGTAGATTCATCATTTTGGTGCTATATGTTGATGACATTTTGCTTGCTAGTAATGACTTGGGCGTATTGTATGAGACAAAGAAAATTTTGTCTACACATTTTGATATGAAAGATTTGGGGGTTGCTTCTTTTGTACTTGGAATAGAGATACATAGAGATAGGACACGTAAATTGTTGGGTTTATCTCAAAGTGCTTATGTTGAACGAGTTTTAAAAGCTTTTGGAATGCAAGATTATAAGCCTGGAGAATCACCAGTTGTTAAAGGTGATAAACTTAACAAAGACCAATGCCCAAAGAATGGGATTGAGAGAAATTCCATGAAAAATGTACCTTATTCTAATATTGTGGGATGCTTGATATATATACAAACTTGCACTAGGCTAGATATTGCTTTTGCAGTAAATATGCTTGGGAGATTTTCTTCAAATCCAGGTTGGGCACACTGGGTGGCAGCGAAAAAGGTTATGAGATACCTTCAAAGAACTAAAGATTTCATGTTGGTTTATAACCATGTTGAAAATCTTGAGATAGTTGGATATTCAGATTCAGATTTTGCAGGTTGTCAAGATAGCATGAAGTCTACTTCAGGGTATGTATTCACATTAGCTGGTGGTGCGGTATCATGGAAGAGTGAAAAACAGGGTTTAACCGCTACATCCACAATGGAAGCAGAATTTGTAGCATGTTTTGCGGCTGCATCACATGCAATTTGGCTAAGAAACTTCCTTTCTAATTTGGACATGGTAGATTTTATCTCTAAGCCACTCAAAATTTTTTGCGATAATAATGCAGCAGTGTTCTTTTCAAGAAATAACAAGAGGACAAGACGTTCAAAACATGTTACCCTTAAATTTCTTAGGGTTAAAGACATGGTAAAGGATGGTGATGATCTAATCGAGAAAATTAGTACTGAAATTGTGCTTGCAGACCCATAGACAAAATGATTGCGTCCAATTATTTTCAAGAAACATACACAAAATATGGGTGTTTTAGAATCTTTTGATGTAATTAATTAGTGGGAGTCGGTTGTATCTTAATGTACAAATACTTCTATGTAATTTGAATTTCGGATATATGATATATATAGTATTATCTTTGTACTATTTACTTTTATGGATATTGTTTATGAGGTTCTTATTATTTTGGCACCAATTTAGGTGGGATGAGCTCATTGTAAAATTCTTGTAATGTTTACTAAGTAAATTTTTGTTTCATGGAAACGTGATTACTTAAGTAAGGCATAAGAATCTCTAAGGAGATGATTACATAAAGTTTGTCTAAAGACATGGTATGCTTTCTATGAGGTGTGATTATCTTGATTAGAAAGTGAATCTTTTCTAACTGGTGTTTATGATTGATTAGAAAAGTGCGGTAAATTTTGCTGCAATTGCAAACTATTTAGAACACATGTTTATATTCCATGTTGATGGAGTTCTTAGTTTCTGTGATCATGGATAAGAGTCATATCCTTTGAAAGATGTGATTATTGCCATGGTTCAGAAATTAAAAATTTCATTGGAAACTGATATGGATGTTTTTTGGGGCTTTTATTATTTTGGCTGTATTGTATATTTGGCCATGATTAAATTATTTTTGAAACAATTTTAATGATTGTATTGTCATTTAAATGTATAACAAAATTAATTTAGAATATAATTATTTTTCTATTTTTAAGGGATTGTTACTTTTCTTAAACGTTTTTGTTTTTTTCTTTCCAATCAATAACGTCCAAGTGGGAGAATGTTAGAATTTTGGACTTAATCGATTGGGTTAGCCTAAGAAGATAATGATGAAAGCCCGGTCTTTTTATTTTATAATAGGCCTATATGTAATTATGTGTTAAGCCCATTGACACATGGGCTTGGGGTGGATTAGTGAGAGTCCATTTACAATATATAGGCCCATGATGGGTAGGCCCATATGTTTGTCTATGTAAGGGACCACCCCCCTCCCCACATGGATGATCAACTTCATTTTTCTCCTTTTAAAAACCAAGGAAATTGTTAGAGAGTTTCCCATCTTCTCTCTTTTCCGGATTGGTGACTATTGTGGGTGAGTGGAAGTGCGTCTCAGGCTTAATCGCTGGTAATACTTGGTACATAGCAAATATGGATGTGAATGGTATGTTCTAATTCAGTTATACTTTTGTTAAATTTGGTGTTATAATCTCTATCATGTTTTAACTATTAATCTTACAGTAGAAGCCATAGATTTGATATTCATAAACAAAACGTAAAGCCTTGTGTGAGCCATGTGTCTAATGCAACAGCCAAAACACTGCTCTTTTAAGATCAGGAAAAATCTAAATCCTGATCTTTAAAGGATAATATGCTCGTAAAAAATTAATATCTCGCACAAGTTTAGTTTGTGCTTGTTCGGTATTTGATTCCAAAATGAAGCCAAACTCTTGTACCTTTAAAGTGCAACTATAATTTATGCTGTTTAAGTACATGACAACAGAAAATATGTATAATAAATTGCTCTTTCAGGATCAGGAAAAACTAAATCCTTATCTTTAAAGGAGTATATGCCCGTAAAAAATTAATATCTCACACAAATTTAGTTTATGCTTGTTCAGTATTTGATTCCAAAATGAAGCCTAACTCTTGTTTGTACCTTGAAAGTGCGACTACAATTTATGTTGTTTAAGTACATGATAACAAAGATTATGTATAATAAATTCGCATTTCTTACTTGGTTGATTGGAAGTACAGCTGCGATTATGTTGTTTATGTATATTACCAAGAAAGAATATCCATAACAAAGCAGGATTTCTTTCTTGGTGAATTGCATCTATGACATTAGTATATATCCCATAATGATTTAGCTTTCATTTTTTTTTTTTCAATAATTAGCGACAAAGTCGTGGAAAAAAAACAGGCCACTCAATAAAGCGAGACCTGAGACCACTCTTACAAGAGCGGGGAAACAAGAAACACCAAAAAAAAAAATAAAAAAAAAAGACAATCAAAAAAGGAAGAATACGACTCACAGACACGAAAACACAAGGCAAACGGAAGCAACAAAACCAAGCAAACAGCAGGAACAAGGAGCAAACGAAGGCAGAAACTTGCTAGAAACCAGGATTCAGGAGAAAAGGATCATAGCTCTTGCTTAAAGAATAGGGCACTCTCAACTGAAAACTCTACGCAGTGCAACAGAAACCAGAAACACACATCACCGCCTTCTATGTAGAATAGCACTCACCCTATTTGGCTCGAGGCTCTCAAAATTCAAACCTAATCTTTTTTCCATCTCAATTACTTGGACAAATTCTTCGGTTTGACCAGCATCAATGGTGTGGTTGCCTCGATTCGCCAGATTCTTCTTCTTCTTCTTCTTCACAATGTTTTTTGACAGCTTTTGAGTTTTACTTCCAGGTGACATATCCTTCAAGAATACTTGAAGCTCCCGCTTCTCCTTCTCTTTCGCCTTACGCTTTAGGGCTCGCCTACCCCTTTTGTCATGTGCATTTTCTCCTTTTTCCTTCGAAGTATGTTGGATCCCTCCTCCAAAAGCACTGGCACATGGTAGTTCTCGGGAATACTATCCTCTAGTTGATGATGACTTGGCAAGGCTAGGGGCTCGAAGCCCGGTGGGAACTCGGGACCAGAATCTATGGAGTCATTGTCACTAATGTTGTCCCGAACTTCACTCTGATAAGGCGGTATCTGATCATTAAGCTGTAGGGCATCAGATTGATCATCCTCGACCCACGGGAGGAGAAGAGGAAATTGTTGATTTTCTCGAACAACCTGGCGTGGTATTTGAGACACAGGATGTATAGCGAGAGGAAGTATTGACAATTGCGAGAAGAAGCACTCCAAAGCCGACCTTTTGCAGTACTGTCCATCGAAATGAATAGAGAACTGTCCCAAAGAACGCTCTAAGACACACATACCCTCATTCCTACAACTTGGGGGAGAAGTACTAGACTCTAAGCAGAACTCAACAACATCCATCATCTGTTCAGGAGGAGATTCACTCTGTGAGTAGTGTCGTGTCATTGTTGTGCAAAGACCGTTGCGATTAGTCTACGCATCAACCAAAGCCTGCTCTCCAGCTAATCTAGACGAGGCCGTAAGAGTAACAATTCTAGGTGAATAGTCTGGAATTATCTCAGAATTACCTTCCTTGACAAGAACCAACCGTGATCCCCCGTTATACTGGACTTGGGTTGTCTGATGAATCTATGTAGAGAAGCTAGAATCAATAAGGATTCCGGCAACATCAACACACCTCAGCGGATGTCCTTGAATCCATTTTGATGAATTTTCCCCACATTTTTGCGATGTCAGTGAAGCAATCCTTAGACCAACATTGGGGAGGCAGTCCATAGACCTCAATCCACATTCTTCTCTTAATAGAGCCAAGGGTCTCACCGTTGTATTTATAAACCTCTTTGAATTTGCTCAGTAGATTCTCCTTGCCCGGCCCGATGTATGATTCCTGGGTGTCAACAGAGTCATAAACCAGGATAAAGGAGGACGTGCTTAGCCCTCTAGGGGATAACCCGTAAAGATTGTTCTCAGTGATAAATGTGAGGATATCATCAAGGCTAGTCTCCTCAGACGTGTGCGCAATTAAAGCCCGCTCAAGCCAAGCCTCCACACACTTATTGGTATTTGAAACCACAATCTTTTGAATGTTTATAGAAGCAAACTCTTCAGCCCGATTCACAGTGGCTGCAATCCCCTGATGCTGAATGCCTTCAGTGTTTCTAGGCTGTAGGGGAGCCCTAGGTTGAGGCTGGTTTCACACGGTAGGAGGATTTGGTCTTCTATTTGGGTAAGCCCATTGAACTCTGAGTTTAACACACACCACCCATCTACCATCCATGGATGTAATCGCCCGCGTAGCTTCAGCATAATCCGAGAACCAGACAAAGCCATATGATGACCTTGACCTCATCCTTTTCTTGGCAGGTACAAAAGTATCATAGATTGACTTAAAGCCTCGAAAGACAACTTTAAGCCAAGAATTTGTCGTTCTTTCTGGTAGTCCATCAACAAAAATAGACACCCCCACACCGGCTATTGGCATTTAGAAATTGGGTTGAGAGAATCTGTTGTGGGAATTAAAGATGAACGGTGGTTGGTGTTGTTTGGATAGTGGGTGAGGGGTTAATGGAATGGAGGTGTCTGGTGGTGGATTGATGGTGGTCAATGGTGGAAATGGAGGTAATTGAAGGCGTTGTTGGGTGATGATGATGGAAAGTGGTGATGGTAGGTGGAATTTGGAGGTGGCTGGCTGGTGATGAGAGAGAATCTAAACCGTTAGTAGGTGGTGATGGAGGTGGCTGGTGGTGGAGGTGAAAGCCAAGGGCTTGGTTATTGAGTAAGTTTGTGTCTCCTTTTTTTTTTTTTTTTTTTTTAAACAATAAGACTAAGTGCATGATAAGAAAGAATATCTATAACAAAGTCGGATTTCTTTCTTGTTGGATTGCATGTAAGACATTAGTTCATGTTCCATGATGATTTAGCCCTCGTAACAAAGCCGAGTGCCTAATCATTGAGTGAGTTTATGTCAATTTCACATGGTGCATGTTAGGAAGAAATACCCATAACATAGCCGGGTTTCTTCTTGACAGTATACATTTAAGACATGAATATATGTCCCTTGATGATTCAACTCTCATAACAAAGCCGAGGGTTTGATCACCGAGTGAGCTTCTGTTAATTCGTTATTGACATATGTATGCTATTCACTTATTTTATGCCGCTTATTATAATGCTCAATTTTGCCAATGTTGTCCTCTTATATGCCCTCAATGGAATCTTGTAATAGCACAATATATTCACTTTGATATTACCTCAAGAGAAACACAACCTAAGTTTACATTCCAAAGTACCCATGAAGAAAAGACTTGGATTAGTGGGAGAGATTAAACCATCTTAGTCATAGTTTTTTGGAAAGTCCACACATTTGATGAGTATCGTAAAACTTTATTTCCCTTTGAAACTGCTACAGAGTTTTTTTGACCATGTACACTTTTCTTGTTGACTATGAAAAGTTGCATTCTAGCAAGCTTTGTGAGTCAATTGACAGAGACATGATATTAAGTAGTGAAAGAGACGCTGAGAAGCACTTAACCAAAATGGCCTACATGAATGCTAAACTCCCATGCCATGAAAATCGTTTTCCACTAGTTAATTCACATTCAACCAGCCATTGAGTCACTTCCTAAAGTGTTGAATATTTTTGAAGCACCTTCTACAATATTTCAAAAGAAATATGTGAAGTTTTTTGAGTTAGCTTTTAAGTGTGTTTTAGAGGTGAAAAGGCTAAAAAAGAAGAGGTTTAATATTCTCATCTTGTTTCTAGATCAAAGGTACCAATTCTAGGGTTCATAAGATCAAACTGAAGAATAGTTTGGTGAAAAAAAAGTTGATGGTGTAAATGTATATATATTAAAAATCTTGATGAGGAGATTATTAGATGCTTTCACTATTGGTTTCTGAAGCACATGAATAATGTTTGTAGGATAAAGAATGATAAATTTGGTAAAAGATGGGTTTATAGAAAATGATAATTTTCTTTGCCTTCAGTTAAGTTTTGATTATTGTAGTTCTGAGTCTTGGTTGGAGGTCCTCGGAAACAGCCTCTCTTCAAGTTCACGCCCTGAAGGGGGAAGGTTGTGTACATCTACCCTCCCCAGACCCCGCTTTTGCGGGAGCCCTTGAGGCACGGGGATTGTTGTTGTTGTTGTTGTTCTGAGTCTTGGTAAATTTATATGAGCCATTGTGCTTATTTACAGTGAGAGATTGAAGAGAGCTAATTGAGGGAGAAAATGAATCTCTATAGTGAATGGAGAAAGGGTAGGTATTAGGTTAATTAAAAGGATAGTATTGAATTTAATGGATTTACTTCGATATAAGAAAACTTTTATTTTGTTTCTTCAATTAAATAAAAGCTAGTTTCATTTCTTGATCTGAACAAGGACATTTATTATTGATTAATACAATAGATATTTTTTTTATGTAACGATTATGCTCTTGTTGGGTCTAGTTACCTTGTTGGTCGATTGTATAAATTATAAATCTCAATGATGTGATGAATTTGGAGACTAAGAAAAGAAAACCCAAGATTGGTTGTCTTCTCGTACATGGTATAAAGGTTTGTTATCCATTTTCTAAAGATAGATGGAAAAGCTTAACTAAAAGTGGCATCTATCTAAATTTGAATTTTGATGACCTTGGAGTTTATTCGTATTACGTAGGGGGTAAACTTGTTCAATCAAGGAAGAAATTTGCAATAAGAATAGTTAAGTTATTAGAAACTGCTCATATGGATATTTATGTTGCCTTATGCTATTGGTGGTGAAATTTCATTGCTTTGATTGATGGTCTTTCTCTCTATGTTTTTGTTTTTTGGTCAAAGAAAATTTTGAAGCATTAAATAAGATTAAAGTCTTTCAAGATGGAAGTTGAAGAGTAGATAGATTCCTTCAATAACAATGTCAGTTAAGATAGAGGGATAGAGTATTATGAGTATTATGAAACATTTAAAGGGTTTCGAATTTCATTACCATGACAAGAACCCTAGATCATTAAAACTGGTATTGCTTCCTTTCTAGAGAACGATGAGCATCTTTAAGAATTAACGAGCATTAATATTGAGTTTGTGAAAACTATGGAATCCATGTCATGTTTTATGAATCTCTTATGATAACTTTGTCTCTTATCCCTTCATTGATGCTCAAAAATTCAACAGTTTATTGACATCCTTTTCAAATGAAGGGCACATTAGCATGGGATAACTGGGATATGTCACTTGCCAAAAGTGAGTAGCCGTAGCCGAGCAACTCCAGTATATGCATCCACCAACCTATAGCTCATAATAACACCCTTGTGTTATGGTGTAGATGAGGGACAATAACCCTTGATGATCTTAAAAGATAAGGTGGTTAGCCCTAAGTAATATTATTATATCCATTTACTTGAAACTAATTTGGCCTGAGTTATGAAAGTGATCTGCAACATATGTGTTTTTAGTCACTTGTAAACTTATTAGTATCCTTTTAGTTATGGCACATAGATGATCGATGATAAATGTTGCAGGTCTACAATTGACTAACTTACAAGCATCAACAGAGGTCAAGCAAGGGCACTAGAGATAGAAGTTGCATAGTTTGAAAACTCAGCAGTGGAAGCAACAATTCAATAATAAGACATGGATTTTTCAAATATAAACTTGGTCTTCACCGCTTGACTGTTGACTCTCTCATGGCCCGTTTTTTGGATGTGAAATATCAACACCTTCCTCATGATCTAGCTAAGTAGAGACAGCCCCTGCTGCATTGGCATCTCCCACATCGAAACATGATCAAAATTAATGGCTTCCTCCAACAAAGCCAAGTTCGGAATCATTACATGGGATCCCTTTAGAGCCATCTGTGGTGGTTGGTATAATACCATCATTATGGCTTTAGCAGGTGTTGTGAAAGGTTAACACTATTCGAGCTGCCATCTTCCTCGTTTGTACATTAGGATGGAAATATTTTTGTCATTGAATCAGATTGTAAGACAGCCATTGATGCTATATCTGAATTTTGGTCATGCTCTTGGGATACGCATCCTATTATTGATGACATCTTAGCTTTAGCTTTGGATGATTGGTTTGAATATATCTCGTTTAGTTGGATATCGAGGTTATGTAACAGGGGCCACTACTGGGTTGCTAAATTTCATTTCAACAACTTTTACGCCATGATTGGTGGTCTATCATGTCCCAAGCGTTGGCTTCCATTTTAAACGATGATTGTAGTGTATATAGTCCAGCCCTCGAGAGAGCACCGTGTTAAAAAAAAAAAAAAAAAAAAAAAAGAAAGAAACTTCTATACAAAAACTTTTTCCCCTTATGGTTGCGTTTGTTAAATGAGCTTGATTTTTACCCGCATGGTTCATGGATTCATGATTTGATGTAGTTAGGTTTTTTGTCCAATCTAATCCAATCCGGTTCAGTTCAGCCTTTAGATAGTGATGCAGCTAAAGGAATTCAAGGGCATGGAAACAATAGAATTTCTAAATGTTTTAAGCTCTATTTGTTCCAAGAGAAATACTCTTTCCCTTAAAACATTTTCCTTTGGAAAAGGTTTTCCAAGGAAAATGCAATTACTCTTGAGATTTTCTGTCATTTGTTTCAATGGAAAACATGGTCTTATCTTATAATATTCCTTGTTTGTTTTAAAGGAAAAAAATTTCTACTAATCATCTTATACCTAGTCATAGGACAATATAAGTAGTAATACAATATCTTTGAGATCATATAGCCTGCATGTGCTTGTAAAAATATTATCATTTAATAAGAAAGGGAAATTATTACTAAAGTACATGAGGAGCATTTATCACCATAACATTTTAATATATATAATGAAGTTTCCTGAAGTTTGAATATTTTCTTCTCTAGGTATCTTGTGTCAAAATTTGATAAATTTTTGTAAGAATCTGACCAATTTTATTTAAAAATGCTGATACAATATATAATTATGGTGATAGTTACAAGTCATGTCAATCGTTTTAGCAAAAATGTAGCAAATTAGGAAAGAAAGTTCATCAAATTTTTATATAAATTGTCTAAAATGGAAAAAATCATATGCCATGTTAGTATTTTTTGGTAGAAAACCATCAAATTCTAACGAGAATGCTTATATGTTGTTGGAATCATGTTCTAATTTAGCATTTTCTACCTAACATCTATCAAATTTCACCAAAAATGGCACTTGATAGATAAACTTTTGAAACTTCAGGGTACTTAAGTGATAAAATGTTTAAACCACAAAGTGGATGAGTATCAGAAGTAGTGGGGGAGCTTACTGCTTTTGATACGATGCCATTGAGAAAGAGAGAGGGGGGGGGGGGGGGGGGGGGGGATAGAATAATAAAATTTTATATGTATATATACTTAATATATGTAAAAAATTATTAAAATTTTAAATTATTTATATAAAATAATTTTAATATATAAATTGTTGGCTCATTTGTTATAGGATAGATGTGAAAGAGAGTTGAGATGAGAAGAGAAATTGAAAGTTTAGGATGAGAAAAAAAAATGAGTATTTGCCTTTACATGTTCAAAAGATGCTTCAAGAATCAATCATTTATCTATTTAACCTCCCTCAACCACCAAACTACTAGTCTTACCCTCATAACAACCATTCCTACACTAACTTTCTTCAATTACAAAAATATCTATGACTAGAATTCTTACAACTTAACCCCTACAAGATCATGACAATACCCCCTCCATAAGAGGATTCTTGCCCTCAAGAATCAAAATTTGGAAATTGACTCTTGAGAAAATGATAATCTTCTCAAGTAGCTTCATTTGGACTCAAGTTAGACCATTAGACCAAGACTTGAGTAATTGCTTGATTGTTAAGAGGTACAATTCTTCTAGTAAGTATGGCAGTAGGGTCTACCAATATTTGACCCTCATTGGAAGTAATAGGAGGCAATAACTATGGCACCATAGCATCTCCAAGCTTCCTTTTTAACAAAGAAACATGAAAAATTGGGTGTATCAAAGAATCAAGAGGCAGGTCCAACATATAGGCCACAGATCCCACCTTCTGCAATATCTAATATGGACCATAGTACTTGGCAGTGAGTTTGACATGCTTGCGTAGAGCAACAGAGGTTTGTTTATAAGGCTGCTGCCGCAAATAAACCCAATCCTCAACTGCAAAATTCTTGTCAGACTTGTGCTTTATTAGCAAAGTATTTCATACGAGCTTGTGCTACTGATAAATGGTCCTTAAGCTGTTGAAAACCATGGCATTTCTCTACTATAAATACTGCTCCACATTTGGGATAGACAACACCAATTCTTCTTGCACAATTAGCAATGAAGGGTTATACCCATATAAAGCAAGAAAAGAAATGGTGCCTAAGGATGAATGGAAGTTAGAATTGTACAAAACATTCAGCCAAGGGAAGCCATTTTTCCCATTGTTTAGGACGGTGAGATGTCATATAAGGTAGATAATGTTCTCAGCATTGATTAAGTCTCTCAGTCTGGCCATCAGATTGAGGGTGATAAGCTGAGCTCAATGCTAATTTAGACCCCAAAAGTCAGAAGCGTTCTTGCCAAAAGCCACTTACGAATAAGCTATCTCGATCAGACACAATGCTTCTAGGCAAACCATGAAGCTTGTATATACTGTCAAGGAATATTTGAGCTAACTCAGCTGCTGAAATTGGGTGTTTTAAGGCTATAAAATGAGCATATTTGGTGAAACGATCCACCACTGCCCAAATCATATCAAATACTTCAGATTTTGGTAAGCCGGTGATGAAATCCATGCTAATTTGATTCCAGCCTTGCTTAGGCACATGTAAGGGCTGCAGCAGCATAGGATAAAAACAAAGTTCATGCTTAGCTTGTTGACAAGTATCACATTCTCGAACCAAACTCATGACATCCTTCTTCATACCCGTCCAACAAAACCAAAGCTTCAATCTTTTAGAAGTGCCAAGTATCCCCAAGTGGCCTCCTAATGCAGAAGAGTGCATAGCTATAAATACTTTCTTGCGCAATTAGAAGCACTACCAATATAAACCTTGCCTATAACCCACAGGATTCCCCCAATAAGTGTAATTCCTGGAATTGCAGTGGGAGACAATGATAGAGCAATGATGAGGGGCTGAGCATAGGAATAATCAAATGTAAGAATTATGCACTTTCTCCATCCAAATAGGCTTCACCTTTGAAAGAACAAGAAGCTGACCAAAGCCTGCCTCCTCTTCTTTTCTAGATAATGCATCTGCCACAGCATTTTCCCTTCCCTTCCATAAGATCGAGGGTGATAAGCTGAGCTCAATGCTAATTTAGACCCCAGAAGTCGGAAGAGTTCTTGCCAAAGCCACTTGTGAATAAGCTATCTCAATCAAATATAATGCTTTTGGGCAAACCATGAAGCTTGTATATACTATTAAGGAACATTTGAGCTAACTCTGCTGCTGAAATTGGGTGTTTTAAGGCTATAAAATGAGCATATTTGGAGAAGTGATCCACCACTACCCAAATCATATCAAATGCTTTCGATTTTGGTAAGCTAGTGATGAAATCCATGCTAATTTGATTCCAAATTTGCTTAGGCACATGTAAGGGCTACAGCAGCCCAGGATAAGGATAATGTTCATGCTTAGCTCATTGACAAGTATCACATTCTTGAACCCAACCAATGACATCCTTCTTCATACCCGTCCAACAAAACCAAAGCTTTAATCTTTTATAAGTGCCAAGTATCCCTAAGTGGCTCCTAACACAGAAAAGCGCATAGCTGAAAATACTTTCTTGCGCAAATTAGAAGCACTACCAATATAAACCTTGCCTATAACCCCCAGGATGCCCCCAGTAAGTGTAATTGTTGGAACTGATGTGGGAGATACGGACAGAGCAGTGATGAGGGACTGAGCATAGGAATAATCAATATAAGAAGTATGCACTTTCTCCATCCAAATAGGCTTCACTTGAAAGAACAAGTAGCTGACCACATCTTGCCTCCTCTTCTCTTCTAGATAATGCATCTGCCACAATATTTTCCCTTTCCTTCCTATGTTGAATCTAGTAATCTAAACCCAGCATCTTCAGTAGCCCTTGTTTTTCTCCCTGAATTCTTGTGGTGATTCTTTGCTCAAAGAGTTACTTGTGACTCTCGTGATTAGTCTTAATTACAAAGTGGTCACCCTCCAAATAGTGGCGCCACTTCTGGACTGCAATAAGTATTGCAAAGTACTCCTTCTCATAGATGGAAACAGCTTGATGTCTTGGACTCAAAGCATGGCTAAGGTAAGCAATGGGCCTACCATCTTGCATCAAAACTGCACATGTCCCGTTGCTGCAAGGCTCAGTATCAAGAGTAAAAGACTTAGTGAAATCTGGCATGCTCAACACTGGAGCACAACACATAGCCTTCTTCAAACAATTAAAGGCATCTTGAGCAGAAGAAGACCAAACAAAAGAATCCTTCTCCAACAGATCAGCTAAGGGCTTAGCAATTATTCCATATCCTTATATGAACTTCCTGTAATAGCCCGTGAGTCTAAGGAAGCCTCTCAAAGATTTGAGAGTGGTAGGAATTTGCCATGTGTCCACTGCTTGAACCTCAGTAGGGTTGGTGGATACTCCCTTATTAGAAATTACATGACCCAGTTACTCAATTTGGGTTTGAGCTAAGGCACATTTGTTTTGTTTGGCAAATAATTTGTGCATTCTCATGGTTTGAAATACCAATTTAAGGTGAGTGAGGCAGGAATGAAGAGAGGGACTATAGATGAGAATGTTATCAAAGAAGACTAAGACAAATTTCCTAAGGAAGGCTTCGAATACGGAATTCATGAGAGCTTGAAAAGTGGTAGGAGCATTCATTAAACCAAAAGGCATTACAACAAATTTATAATAGCCTTGATGAGTACGAAATGTAGTTTTGTGAATGTCCTCTTCCTTGACCCTAATTTGGTGATAGCCTTTCCCAAGATCCAATTTAGAGTACTAGACTACACCATGAAGTTCATCCAAGAGATCATCGATTATGGGTATTGGGAATTTATCTTTGATGGTAAGAGCATTCAATTGGCTATAATCAATACATAATCTCGATGTACCATCTTTCTTTTTCATCAAAGTCATAGGGAAGCAAAGGGACTATGGCTAGGACAAATGAAATTAGCCTTGAGGATTTCGTCGACCTGTCATTCTAGTTTAGACTTTTGTGAATGTGGGTACTTGTAGGGTCTTAGGTTGATAGGAGTAGTGTCTGGTTTCAGGGTGATAGTATAGTATAAGACTATTTTTGGAGAAAGACAAGATGGAATATCAAAGATATCTCTAAAGTTATGCAATAGATTATGTAAAGAAGGGCTCGAATTCACTTTAACCTTTTATGGTTCAGCAGAATTGGAACACAAGTGACCAATCCAATGATACTCCTGCTTCCTTAAGGTGTTTTGTAGCTGCTTACATGTCATAAGCTTCAAAGAGCCTTGATCAACCACTCCTTGCAACTGAATAGTACCACCATCCTTCTTAAATGCCATTGATAGATTGGAGAAATTGAACACAATTGGGCTTATTGTTCTCATCCAATCTACCCGTAGCACCATATCGCATCCACCCAGCATAAGGACTCTGAAATCATACTGAAAATGATGGCCTACATTTCCTACTGGAACATCTTGCAAGAAGTCTAAGATAGCATTGTGTTACCATTCGCCACAGTCATAGACAAGGGTGAGGATTTGATGAGTTCAGGCCTCACATCTCTTGCTACTTTCAGATCCAAAAATCTATGGGTACTCCCACTATCTATCAATATCAACACTGGATTGTGCTTGAACTTCCCCTGAATTATGATGGTGTTGTGTGAATTGCCTCCAGTCAAGGCATGAACTGATATCTCCACTTCATTTTCTTACTCAAGGGGAAAATCAATCGCATCAGAATCGTCAACAAGTAGCTCTTCCCTGTGACACCCTTGTTCCCCACCAGTGACAAACAACAAATGTTTAGGGTGACATCTATGACCATAGAAATACTTCTAAATGCATCTAAAGCAAAGATTTTGAGCCTTCTTTGCCTCTAAACTTGGCCCTCTTATTGAAGAGTTGGAATTTCCAACTGCATCACTCACTAAATTCTTGAGGCCACTAGCCTCGTTTCCCCCATACTGCTGTGAAAGTTGCACTGTCTCGCCCTTTGCTGTTACTCCAGTTATTTTTTAATAGAAGATTCAAATAACTTCATCTTGTAGTAAGCTTGGGAGATCCCACTAATGAAGCTAGAGATACAATGCTTCTCATTAGCAGCCGGATTAACCAATATCATTTGAGCCTTCAAATGCTCAAATTGTGCCATATAATCCTTGACACAGCTAGTTTATGTTAACTTCTTGAATTGGTCAATAGCACCTCCAAACTCATCAAATCTGTCACACAATTTAGCAACAAACTCAGACCATATGAAGCTAGGCCTACTCGTTATTAGACTGTGGAACCACCCTTCTATTCCCATTGAGGTATATGACTACTATCCTAACCTTTTCTTCCTCTTGCACATCATAATACTTGAAGAATCTGTCACATTTCCTTGCCCACGGTTGAAGATATGTTCCATCATACAATTTATCTCAGTCTTAGGCTGCTTATGAGATGATTTGCGAATGAATGCTCCTTGATCTCCCTGAGAATCATGTTTTTTTTTTGTTTTTTTTGTTTTTAACAACGGAATGAGTGGGTCAGGAAGTTTGGTGTTGGGGGCAACCGAAGGGTTCATGGTTTGATTTGGAACATCCACATTTGAGCCTCGATTCACCTTTTCTTGCATTCCATCGAATTGTTGTTGCAATTGCTCTTGTGAAGAATGCAAATTTCCTATCGCAAGCACAATCTTCTACAGCTGCTGCTAAATTTGTGACATTTGTTCTGAATTCTCAGCACTAGAAGCTGTAGCTACTACACTACTAGCCATGGGCGTTTTCTTCTTGCTCCTAGGCAGATTGGAAACTTGACTTTTCCTATGAAAGATGTTGTAATACCAATTTGTTATTATCAAAGATCATAAACTAGGATATAAGTGAAAGAGACTTGAGATGAGAAGAGAAATTGAGAGTTTGGAATGAGAAAAGAATGAGTATTTGCCTTTACTTGTTCAAAGGATGCTACAAGAATCAATTATTAAGCTATTTAACCTCCCTCAACCACCAAACTACTAGTCCTGGCCTCATAACAATCTTACCAGCCAAAACTAAGCACTAACTGACTTTCTTCAAATTACGCAAATATCTATGAATAGAATGATTACAATTCAACCCCTATAAGATTATGACATTATTTTGGGTATATATGTATAAAATATACTCATTGGAATTTGGTGATTTTTACTAAAAAACTCTTGATATGACCCATGATTTTGGCACTATAATGATAGTTTGCATCTAGACTAAGTGAACTTTTTTATTGTAATTCATTAAATTTTTATTAAAATATATTGAAATGACTCATTTATATTATTGTTATTATTCACTACAGCAGCATATTTTGTATAAAATTGGACAAATTAAAATTATTTATATTAACATTTATATAAATATTTTAAAATTTTAACATCCCCTCCCCCCCTGGCGGCCACCATGGCCCTGTATAAGAAGCAGTGGGCTCTCCCACTGCTTTTGATCCTTACCCACTGATATGCCTCATTTTTTACATACTTTATTCTCATTCCTATGATATATTCGGCCTTTACATGTGAGTTTTGATAGTCATTAAGTACATTTATACTTGGAACACATTAGAGCAAACAGAGGATGAATAATGGCAAAAGCAGGCACTATTAAGCACATTTGAAGACTATCCGGAGAAACCCGACCACGTGTACAAAAGGAAGACTCATGGGTCCCAATAACCAAATAGTGAGCCCGCCGATCGATCGGCCAACAGTATCGATCAATCGGCAATTTTATAGAAACCCCGTCAATCGATCGGCCCAAACTTCCGATCGATCGTCGATGGCTCTGCACACAGAACCCTAAAAATGCCGTCATTATAAATAGAGAGGGAGGGACCCATTTTTGAGGGTGTCTTTTCATCCACGCCTCTTCCCTTCCTCTCGAGCCCAAAGCCGCTATGAGATCTATATGTTCTCAAACGCCGAAGCACAGGTAGTCGAAGTACTGGGAGGATTCAAGCCCGGATCAACGTCAGCACAAGATTGAGGTATTCTTTACTTCTAGTTTGTTTTACGCATTGTTTTTCTTTTATTAGATTGAGGTAAAATTCCCATGGAGGAGTAGACGCTTTAGTTTAGGGATGAAGAATGGGTAGCTATCTGTATCTCCATTTTGTATTTTGCTAGTCGATGATTTAGTTATGTTATATTCGCACCCATGTGGGGATTTACTCATGATTATTTGGTATTTTTGCATGTGTGCTTGTAGCCATATCTAGATATTCAACTTTGCAGCGATTAGTCTAGTGCTTGTAGTCTAAACCATAACATAACAGGATTTCATGCGCGGTCAGGGTTGTGGTTATACCCAACCTTGAACCCAATTTTTTATAATGGTTAATATTGAATTAGGAGTGATAAACGAATTAAGAAGTGCTAATGAGATAGCCTATGCTACACCTAGGGTGATAAGATAGGTTATACCTTTAGACTATTTCATTACCCTAAAACCTAATTTATTTTTTAACCTAAGACTAGAGCTTGTAGCCTAGGACCTTCAAATTATCGTCCTAAGTAAAATATAATGGGATACGAATAGAGCTACCCTGAATTTACTCCCTAAACTATCCTTAATTGAATTGACATCTCTTTCATCATTTAATTGCTTTTGTTTACTTGATAACTTGATCCAACCCCAAAACAACTAATTTTTAACTATTCATTTAGCGTTAGTTCTAACTTAACAACGATTCGTTGTGGACACTATCCGTATAACCGACGAAGCTACAATGAGCTTGTACGCTTACAAGTACACGGTTTTAAAGCAACCTTTAAAATAACATCATGTTTTTGGCGTTGTTGCCGGGGAATCAGTTTGCTAGGTTGGAATTAGAGATTAACAAACTCTGTTTTGTTTGCTCTTTGTTAATTGCTTTTAGTTGTTCTTTTTTTTTTTTTTTTTTTCTACGTGGTTCTGAAGTTGTGGTCAGCGTGGATTCAACCCAGCTTAAGTATTGCATGCACGATAGACGTTTGCTTGATCCCGAACTATTACCTTACATTCCGGAAATTGAGCGGGCATTGTCTATTGTGAGGTGATCCGAAGTAGGCAAGAATACCAAACAAATCATGGCCGATGAAAATGCACCACGTATGATTGGGGACCACTTCATGCCCCAAACTTATGTCGCACCTGCCGGAGTTTCGTTACCCGCCGTGGGTAACGTTAACTTTGAACTTAAGCCTGAGACCATCAACATGCTTCCCACTTTCTATGGGAAGCTGATTGAGAGCCTGTACGAGCACCTTGACGCGTTCCTTGAAATTTGTGAAACCTGCCATTATCAAGGTGTCTCGAACGATGCAATTAAACTATGTCTTTTTCCATTCTCTTTAAAAGACGTAGCTAAGAGGTGGTTTCAATCCTTACCCAGGGGTGAAATCACCACTTGGAACGACCTTCAACAATGCTTCCTGGTCAAGTTTTTCCCCAAAGGCAGAACGATGGCTATTAGGCGCGCTATAAACAAATCTGAACAAAAGGATCCGGAGCAATTTTAGGAGAGTTGGGACGGGTTCAACGAACTTCTTAAAAGCTATCCCTACCATGGGTGGCCCCAGTGGGCTCTTGTCCAGAATTTCTATGATGGTCTTAGCGCTTTGAACAAACAAAATGTTAATGCTTCATGCGGGGTAGCATTTAACCAACAAGGTGAGGATGAGGCTTAGACGCTTTTTGAGTGCCTCAGTGAACTTTTCCTCGACCAAGCCTCTTCTGCGAGGGTGGATAGGGGAAACACAAGTGGTGTCTACGAGGTACCGCCCCACGATGATGTTAATTCACAACTAGATGCACTTAGTAAAAAGATGGACAAAATGATGAGTTTACATGCAAATCCCACTAATGTGCATCCAGTTAACATAGCTGAATCATCATTTGATGGTGTTACTCCATGCAGCATTTGTTCAGGTGAGGATCACTCTGTGTTTGATTGTCTGCATGAGTCCCAGTTTCCCAAGTACGTGCAGGACCAGGTTTATGCCGCCCAGGAGTACTCGAGGAACAACAACCCGTACTCGAACACCTATAATCCAGGGTGGCACAACCATCCAAACTTCTCATGGAGACAAAATGCTAATCTGAACCCAGCCATGAGACAACCGGCGCTAGGATTTATAGGTAAACCACACCCTCTCGGGTTCCAGGGAGGGCAAAGGTATGGCTCTTCTTCTGTCCCTCCGGTACCTAATGCTAACCCTCCACCCCAACCTTCGAGCTACACTTCTCAGTTTGAGGAGCGTATGCTCCACTTTATGAAGGAAAACCAACAGTTGGTCCACTCTCATTCACAGTCAATTTCTAAGTTAGAAAACCAACTAGGACAATTAGCTCAGGCTATGAACAAGAGAGAGGAAGGGAGGTTACCCTCCCAACCTCTTTCTAATAGTTCTAACCTTAGCCAGGTCACTCACGAGCAGGCTAAGGTTGTTTCGATCTCAAGTGAGGATGATTTGAGAGAGGTAGAGATAGAAGTTGAGTGGGAGGATAGGAATCCACCCCTCACTGCTGATAAGGATGGAGCACCTACACCTTCGTTGGGCTCACCACCTGAGCCTGTCGTTCCTTTTCCTATGGCCTTTCCAAGACCAAAGGACAAGGGCGACCCGAAGAGAGCTGAGCTACTGGACTTGTTTAAAGTTGTCAAGATCAACTTGCCATTGATTGACGCTATTAAGCATGTCCGCATGTATGCTAAGTTTGTCAAGGATCTATGCGTTAGAAAGAAGAGAGTGTAAGCTCACATCCCTTGGAAGGTCGGGCTCACTGAAAAAGTGAGCAGCATCATAGTTTCAGGCATCCCACCCAAATGTAGAGATCGGAGAGTTTTACTTTCCCATGTGTCATTGAGAGAGCTACACGAGTCGAGCTCTTTTGGGTTTAGGGGCCCGCGTGAACCTCATCCCGTACTCAATCTTTCAGGAATTCGGCATGGGAGATCTCAAACCAACGGGTGTTACACTGTAGTTGGTGGAGAGATCATAGCATTTACCTAGAGGGATGCTAGAAGATGTACTTGTCAAAGTGGATAAGTTTGTCTTCCCCGTCGACTTTATCCTATTAGACATGGATCCTATCCATAATTAGAGGAACCATACCCCCATAATTTTAGGACGACCGTTCTTAGCAACGGCCGATGCTATCATTTATTGTAGAACTAGGGTGTTAAAAGTTTCATTTGGGAATCTTAAGGTCAAATTGAATGTGTCAAATGCTACTAGGTTCCTTGGTAATGAGGATGACTTTGATTGCTTCATGGTTGATGCTATTGACCCTTTGGTTGAGTCGGTATCTTCTGACTTAATTAAAGGGGATGAATTATTTGATTCATCTATTTTGGCTGATTTTGATGATGATATTGGCATTGATGACTTGTTTGATGTGCAGGAGGTTATGAGAATTGAGGCTATGGTCCAATTTTCGAACCCCTAACTGGCCTTTGTAGTGAACCCCGCAAAACCATCAATTGACCGTCCACCAATATTGGAGCTCAAACCTCTCCCTACAACCCCTAAAATATGTATTTTTAGGGCCAAATGATACCCTTCCTGTGATCATTACATCTGACCTAATTGAAACACAGGAATCTAGGTTGTTAGTTGTCCGACAGAACCATAAACGAGCCATAGGGTGGCCGGTCGCTGACTTAAGAGGAATTAACCCCTCAGTATACATGCATAGAATACATTTAGAGGATAATGTTAAACCTTCTAGGCAGATGCAAAGAAGGCTTAACCCAAACATGAGGGAAGTGGAGGCAGATGCAAAGAAGGCTTAACCCAAACATGAGGGAAGTGGTTAAGAAAGAGGTCATGAAATTGTTAGATGCGTATACCCCATCTCAGATAGTCCCTGGGTCAGTCCGGTTCAAGTGGTTCCTAAGAAGTCAGGAATCATAGTCGTTACAAATGTACAGGGGGAATTGGTCCCTACGTGAACTACTACAGGGTGGAGAGTATGCATTGATTATCGTAAGTTAAACTCTGTGATGCGTAAGGACCATTTTCCCTTACCCTTTCTGGACGAAATCTAGACAGAGTAGCAGGACAAGCCTACTATTATTTTCTGAATGGTTACTTAGGGTATAACCAAGTCCCAGTTCACCCTAAGGACCAACGGAAAACAATGTTCACTTGTCCCTTTGGTACGTTCACATATCGAAGGATGCCCTTCGGTCTATGTGATGCACCTGCTACTTTCCAACGATATATGATGTCCATCTTCTCTAATATGTTGGACAATTACTTGGAAGTGTTCATGAATGATTTTTTAGTATTTGGGTCTTCTTTTGATGAATAAAACAACAACAACAACAACAAGCCCAGTGCCTGCAAGGGCTCCCGCAAAAGCAGGGTCTGGGGAGGGTAGATGTACGCGGCCTTCCCCCTTCAGGGGGCAACCCTGAAGAGAGGTTGTTTCCGAGGACCCCCAACCTAAGAAGCCTGAGAGCTAGTCCGCAGCATAAACACATGAGACCTGGCAGCAGGGGAGCATCAAAGCATGAGTAAAGCAAAGCACACGTCGAGCAAAACAACAAACTCAAAGCAAGCCAGAACACGCAGAAATTAAAGAAATCAAAGAAATCGAAGAAATCAAAGGAAATCAAGGGATAGGTAGGCACGTAGGAGCTCATGAGAGGAAAAACACAAACTAAGTGTGCTAGGAGGAAGTCAAGGGCTAGCACTAGTAAGCTAGACTACCCTACTCTAACTAGAGCATCTATAACCCTTATACGAGCCCTCCATTGGGCCTTATCTAAGGCCATCTCTTCTCAAAGGTTTAGGTGGGTGAGGTCTTGTCGGATCGTCTCCATCCATCTCTTCTTTGGCCAGCCTCTTCCTCTTCTGCCTAGTGTAGTAAGGGGCTGTTCGCATGTCCTTACTGGAGTGTTGTCCGGCCTCCTTCTGACATGTCCAAACCACCTCAGATGTTGCTCCCTCAATTTATCTTCGATGGGGGCTACGCCCAATTTGCCTCTTATGACATCGTTTCTGATCCTATTCTTCCTTGTGTGTCCGCACATCCATCTCAGCATTCGCATCTCCGCCACCTTCATCTTCTGTGTGTGATGTTGTTTCATCGCCCTGCACTCCGCCTCATACGTCATGGCTGGCCTCATAACCGTCTTATAGTATCTCCCCTTTAGCTTCAAGGGGAACTTTCTATCACAAAGTATCGTGGAGGCCATCCTCCACTTATGCCATCCCGCTTTAATTCTGTTGTTGACATCCTCGTCAACTTCGCTGTTGTGCTGTATCATGGACCCCAAGTACCTAAAGCTCTCCTTCTTCGATATGGGTTCAGATCCAATCGTCATGTCTTCCCTACTAGGTGTGGTGGAGGGATCGAGCTTGAGCTCCATGTGCTTGGTCTTGGATCTGCTTAGTCGTAAACCCTTCGCCTCTAGTACCCCTCTCCATAGTTCCAGCTTCTCATTTACCTCTTCCCGCGACTCCCCCACCAACACTATGTTATCTGCAAAGAGCATGCACCAAGGTACACATCCCTTGATGTGCCTAGTGAGCTCGTCCATTACAAGAATGAACAGAAAGGGGCTCAAAGCAGACCCCTGGTGTACCCCTACTGTTATGAGGAAAGCGTCTGTCTCCCCGTCCACTGTACGCACCACAGTCTGTGCCTCGTCATACATGTCTCTAATGGCTCGGATGTATGGCATGGGGATGCCTTTCCTGTCCAAAACTCTCCAAAGGACCTCCCTTGGCACTCTATCATACACCTTCTCTAAGTCAATGAAAACAATGTGAAGGTCCTTCCGTCTCTCCCTGTATTGCTCTATCGTTTGCTTTAGGATGTGGATGGCTTCTATTGTTGATCTCCTGGGCATAAATCCGAATTGGCTCTCAGACACCTCTGTCTGTTGCCTCAACCTCCTCTCTATGACCAGTTCCCACAACTTCAGAGTGTGGCACATTAGTTTGATACCCCGATAGTTGGCGCAACTCTGAATGTTACCTTTGCTCTTATATATCGGGATCACTGTGCTCTTCCTCCATTCTTCCGGCATCTTCTCCCCCATAAGGATTTTGTTAAATAGTTTAGTCAGCCAACTAACACTCTTCTGCCCAAGGCATTTCTATACTTCTATAGGTATGCCATCTGGGCCAACTGCTTGACCCCTTCCCATGCATTTCAGGGCTTCCTTGACTTCCTCAGGGCTAATTTGCCGACAGTAACAATGGTTCTGATGCTTTTCAGATGTCTGAAGATCACCTAAGGATATCTCTGTCCCTCCTTGTTCGTTGACCAGCTCGTGGAAGTACGTTTTCCACCTAGCCTTAATCAGTTGCCTGTCCACGAGTACTTGTCCATCTTCCCCTCTTATACATCGTCCTCTATCGACATCCCTAGTCTTCCTTTCTCTAGCTTTAGCGACTCTATATAGGTCCCTCGCACCCTCCCTGGTCTCCAGCCTTTTGTGGAAATCCTCATGAGCTCTTGATTGTGCTTCTCTTACTGCTCTCTTTGCTTCTCTCCTGGCTTGCAGATATCGATGCCGCTTGTCCTCATCTCTGCTATGATCCCACTCTTTGAAACAAACTCGTTTCGCCTTAATCCTTTGTTGAACCTCCTCGTACCACCACCAGGACTCTCTCTTGCTTGGTACCCTTTCCTTTGACGTACTAAGAACTTCCCGTGCCAGTCCTCTGATCTTTTGGGCCAGTTGGTTCCACATCTGGTTTGTATCTCCCTCGAAGTCCCACCTGAGCTCGGCCTCCGCTCTTTCCTTGTATACCTTATACTTCTCCCCCTTCAGATCCCTCCAATAGGTATACGTCTGCGCGGGTTTGCAGATTCTTTTGGCCCTCTTCTTGGCCTTTATATCTACCCACAACACCCTATGTTGTGTAGACAGGTCTTCTTCTGGGGTAGCCCTGCAATCCCTGCAGTCTCTTTGCACCCTTTTCCTTAATAGTATGTAGTCAATCTGTGTTCTTGTCCCGCCGCTTTGGTATGTGATGATGTGTTGCTCATGCTTTCTGAAGAAGGTGTTGGCCACCGTTAGGTCATATGTGACCGCGAAGTCTAGTAGGGCTTTGCCCTCTGCATTCCTGGTTCCAAAACCGAATCCTCCGTGGAAAGAGGCGTAACCGTCCTCCGTCCCGCCAACGTGCCCATTAAAATCCCCGCCAATCACTTAGATCTTTTGATGAATGTCTTTATCATTTAGATCTTGTTTTGCAGCGCTTCAAGGAATACAATCTAGTCCTTAGTTGGGAGAAGAGCCATTTCATGGTTCAGCAGGGCATAGTGCTAAAACATGTGGTATCCAAAGATGGTATCACTGTAGACAAGGCCAAGGTGGACTTAATTGCCAACCTTCCTCCACTGAACTTGGTGAAGGAAGTTCGCTCTTTCCTTGGCCATGCTGGTTTCTACTGGGGTTTTATCGCCGACTTTAGTAAAATTGCTAAATCTTTGTCAAATTTGCGTGCTAATGATTTACCCTTTGTTTTTTATGATAATTTTTTACCGCTTTTACTGAGTTGAAAACCTTATTGTCTACAGCTCTGATTATTCAACCCCCCGACTAGTCGTTACCATTTGAGATCATGTGTGACGTGTCCAATTATGCTGTAGGAGCTGTACTCAGTCAACGAAAGGATCGTAAACCAGTCATTGTTTACTATGCTAGTAAATCTTTAGACGAAGCCTAAAGAATTATACCACCGCTAAAAAAAAATTACTAGCTATAGTTTTCGCACTTGACAAGTTTCGACCTTATGTTTTAGGCGCGAGAGTGATAGTCTTTTCTGACCATGCCGCCATTTGATTCCTTCTAATCAAGAAGAAAATGAGGCCTAGGTTGATTCATTGGGTTCTATTACTCCAGGAATTTAACCTAGAGACTAAGGATAGAAAAGGCTCGGATAATGTAGTGGCGGATCACCTTTCGAGGATAGTGTTCCATCTGATGCCACTACTGGTCCCATTGATGAATGTTTTCCTGATGAACAGTTGTTTGCTATTGTAGGAGGTAGACCCCCATGGTATGCACACATCGTGAATTACTTGGCAACGGGACGGCTTCCTTGCCACTAGTCGAAGCAAGCAAAGGACCATTTCTTCTCTCAAGTAAGACATTTCTTGTAGGACGATCTAGATCTATTTAAGGTATGTTCTGATTAGGTAATACGTCGTTGTGTCCCGAAAATTGTGCAAGAGAGTATATTGATATTTTGTCATAGTTTAGCTTGTGGAGGACATTTTGGGCGACAACGCACGGCTGCGAAATTCCTTCAAAGTGGCTTCTTTTGGACAACTCTTTTTCGGGACGCTCGTGGTTTTTGTAGGGCATGCGATCGCTGTCAACGCACGAGTGCCCTAATAAAACGTGATGAGATGCCTCAACACCCGATTTTAGTTTGTGAAGTTTTTGACGTTTGGGGCATCGATTTCATGGGATCTTTTCGTAACTCACACGGTTCTAGTTTTATTTTGGTAGCTGTTGACTATGTGTCGAAATGGGTTGAGGTTATCGCAACTAGGACAAACGACCACAAGGTGGTTATGGAATTTGTTAAAAACAATGCTTTCTCACTTTTTGGGGTTCCTAGGGCGATAATTAGTGATGGGGGGACACACTTTACTCATCGGTTGGTTGAGTCACTTCTTCAGAAGTACTCAGTCACTTATAAATTGGTTACCGCTTATCACCCTCAAACTAGTGGCCAAGTTGAGGTTTCTAATCGGGAAATAAAGTCTATCTTTGAGAATACCGTTAGACTGGACCACAAGATTGGTCTCTAAGGTTGAACGACGCTCTTTGGGGGTATCGTACAGCTTTCAAGACTCCAATCGGCATGTCTCCCTATTTCTTAATCTTTGGGAAGGCGTGTCATCTGCCAGTGGAGCTTGAGCATCGTGCATACTGGGCAATTAAGTAGTTCAATCACGACATCCACAGCATTGGGTCGCATCGACGACTTCAGCTCAGCGAGTTGGAAGAGATGTGGTACGAAGCATACGAAAATGCCAAGCTCTACAAAGAAAGAACCAAAGTTTTTCATGACAATAGAATTTCACGCAAAAGTTTTGAAATTGATCAGAAAGACTAGCTCTACAATTCAAAGCTTTGGTTCTTTCCTGGGAAACTACACTCACGATGGGATGGACCTTTTGAAATGGTCTAAGTTTACCCTTCTGGGGCAATTGAGATTCGAGACCTTAATGACGGCCGCCTTCTCCCTGTTAATGGCCATCGTCTTAAACACGCTCTTGGGTTAGGAGATCGTCCACACTAGTTTGAAGAAATTCATCTTGGGGACCCAACCTTGGGAACATCATAGAGCTGAAGTTAACACCGCGTTCGGCTGAAGACATTAAACTTAGCACTTTTGGGAGGCAACCCAAATTAATTCACGTTTCATAATTGTTTGCTTTCTTATCAAAAGTTTTCAACACAAAGAGGGAGACGTTAGAAAAAAATCATTGATTTTCGTATGGGCTTTTTCAGTCACACCCCCGATCGATTGGACGAACTCTTGATCGATCGGGAGTGCTCCTGATGGAGGGCCTATGCTCTTCAACCCGATCGATCGGGACCATACCGATTGATCGGGGTACTTACTGTAGCCCTCCCCTGCCTTCTTTAAAGGCCCGCGAGTTTTTACCCCCTTTCCCCTTTCACTTTCCTCTTCTCCCTTCCCCACCCAAACCCTAGCACCCACAACCTAACCACCCATCTCCGTCCTTCGACTCTGGCCACCAACTCTGGCCACTGACTCCGGTTCCACAGCCGCTACACTCTCTCTCTTCATAGTTCAGTCCATTGCAAGGTATGTGTCCTCCCTTCCCCTTTACATTTTCGTTTTACCTTATTATCTTTAGAAAGAGCATATTTTCGTATTTTTCATTAATTTTCTTGCTCTACTGTCGTTCCATCGTCCTGATTTATGTCATATTTTGGAGCAAAGTTAGGGTTTTGTTGATTTTGTACTATGTGTTCACCTTTGCTCATGAATCCTATTTAAATAGAGCTAAAATGGCCAGATCTAGAACTTTTGTGTTTGTGGTTGCTGGATCTGTGATATTTGGGTTGCGACATGTCTGATTTAGGGTTTTAGGTGTTCCTTGTTTATCTTTAGGCATTTCTCTCCTTTTGTTCATGTTCTAGGGTTTTTAGTTTCATTTTTCCAATTCCTTTTATGTTTACTTTTTCCTCCGACATTTTTCTCGTTGTTTTAGTTCTAGGGTTCTTTGTTTAATTTTTCCATTTTCTTGTTGTGTTTAATTTTATTTTTTTTTTTTCAAATTTAGACTAAGTGAACATTTTTATTGTAATTCGTTAAATTTGTATTAAAAACATTGAAATGACTCGTTTATATTATTGTTATTATTCACTATGTCAGCATATTTTGCATAAAATTGGTCAAATTAAAATTATTTATATTTACATTTATATAAATCTTTAAAAATTTTGACATCTCCCTCCCCCCACCATGGCACTGTATAAGAAGCAACGGGCTTTCCCACTGCTTCTAATCCTTACCCACCATAAGTTATCTAATTGTATATTTTAAAATATTAAGACACTTAGGTGATAATAGAAAAACCTCAAGGAACCTAAGGGATAATTTTTTTGCAAAACATATATCAAAATAAAGCATTTCCAAAAAGAAAACTATATTCTATAAATAGTTTGTTAGTGTTTGGTTTGATGTAAATATTTTTCCTAATTTTAGCATTTACCATAGTGTGAAAAAATAAAGATATTTTAAGTATAAAATATCATTCAAGAATAAAAATAAAATAAAACCACATAATTCATTACAGGATTTGAAATTAACTAATTATTCTTTATCTAATTCTTATCCGACAGTATTACCTCTAGGGATCTAAAATCACATTTAGTTCATTTTGATCTGATCCATATTTGAACTGAAATATACCTTCAAAATTTTTTTAATTACTTAAAATGATAAATCTTTTCCTTCTAAAAGGGAAATTCCTTGGAATAATATTTTCCGTTAAAAACCTCACACCAAATAATAAAAAAAAACAGAGAGAATCAATTACGACAACATGTTTTTTCCCCTAAACAACACTGCTTAGAAAACTCAACGGTTTCACCTACTCCGCCACCAAAACACACACAGAGAAAAGGGCAGCCTCGGTAGCTCCACCACCACCACCACCACCATTTCTACTTCCTTGCTACTCATTCTCCATTGTAGAGGGTGACACTCTCCTTCTAAATCTTCACAACACGATTTCTCTCTCTCTATCCCTCTTCAAAATGTTGGGGATTGGATCGATTAGGGTGGGGTTTAGGCCCTCGATAATGGGGTGGCATTCGTGTTGGTATTCTTCAATAGCGGCGATTCAGGCTGAGCGCACCGTCAAGGAGGGACCGAGAAGCGACTGGACTCGGGAGGAGATCAAGTCCATCTATGATTCTCCCATCCTCGACCTCCTCTTCCATGGGGTCTGTATTCCCCACCTCCAATTTTACTTGCATTTCTACAGTGTGAATCTTATTGTGTATTTCAGAGAAAAAAAAATGCACCTTTTAAATTTCACCGGGCTTTAGGTTCAACCCACAAATTAGCATGCATGAGATCCATGGATAAGTCCAAGTGAGTTTTATTCTAAAATTAAGTAACTTATTAAGCCTATATGCGGATCTTTTATTTTTTACAACTCTTATGTGAGATACTTATTAGGCTGACATGTAGTGTTATTAACACCGTGGGGTGAGAGCTGGGTTCAGATAATTTGAAGTAAATGGTATTTATTGATGCCACTAATTCAATTTCAGAGTAATTGTTGTTTCTGACACTAAAACCTCCGGTTCTTGTTTTTGATTTATAATTTTTAGTTTGGGTATGTTATTAGTACACTAAACTTATTATTATTAGAATAATATTGTTATTTTAAAGATAAATTTGTGGCTATTATTTTCGGTAAATCACTTTATTACTCTAGTTATAAGAATTTTTCATTGGGAATAATAAATCCTGTTTGTTTTTATCCAAGCTTTTTTAAAAACTAAAAATAGGATATGAAAAGTATGGAAAAATTATTTACAAAGCCTAGCTTTTAGTTTATAAGAAACCTGCAAAAAAGAAAAGGAAAAAAAAAAAAAAAACCCCGATACCAAACCAGCTGTTAGGTTATTGTCGTTTCCTTTATTTTGGTTTTTGTCTGGGATTTTGGTTTGCTCACATTAAAGGATGGCAAAAAGTGGAAGAAAAGATCTATTCTTGTTATTGAAGTGATACTTTTGTATGTTAAATTATGGGTGTTGGAAGTGATGCTGGTGTTCCATTTCAATTTGATAGATGCATTTACAGTTTCAGCTCTTGACATCTTGGTCAAAATGGGATTTTGATTCCATGTCAAGTGACTGAGTTTTTCCAAAACTTAAACTATTGAGGATGAATGCCCAACAATGCTCTCTGTTGTTCTGTATCTGAAATAAAAACCCGTGTGATGATGCCCTTTCTTGGTGCTGTTTGAGTTTTGGGCTTCCTGTGTGGGGTCTGGGCTTTATATTGTTACGGGCCACGTTCATGGAGCGGAGGATCAAACTGTTAGGCCCGATCCAAAGCAGATATGGATTGGCCGGTGCTGGTGGACTCTCTATGGGGTCCGTGGGGGTAGCCCCTGGGAAAAGATGATGATTAATTTGAGGCGGTTAAGGTTTCCTAGTGTGCCTATATAAACCTTGTTTAGGGTTTGAGAGAGAAGTGTGAAAAAAAAAAAACTCTGTAAAAACTTCCAAGATATAAAGAAATCTATGCAACTCCGTGGACGTAAGCACATTTGACTAGATCACGTAAATCTTTTGTGTTGTTTCCTTTTGTTGTTCATTTTTTCCTTCTTTTGTGGTGCATTTCCTAACATTGAGGAAGTCTCGGCATGTTTTTGTAACAAGCGTCCAGTCATATCTTTTGGAAAATATATTAAATAGATCCTTTGCGCATTCTAACTTGACACTGGCAGTTTGACCCCGGTAGCGATACTGACTATTTTCAGTAACTCAAAGATTATGCTTCTATTTTACACACTTATCTTAGTCTTAATGCTTTCCCCATCACTTCATCAAATGCTGAGATTATTATACTTTTTAATACTAGATGTTTATGGCTAGAATGCTTGCAATTTATTCATTGCTGATGCACTATGTCGTATTCTATTTTCTTCACATTTCCTTTCTCTTTCCCAATTATATTGATGTCTTTCTCTTATTAGTTGCTCCCTTTGGTTTTGTATTCTGAAATGTGAACTTCCTCTAGCAATTATCATTCTTCTTCCTCCAGCACTTCCCAGAATTATTGGTCATTTTCTGCTGTCAATCGTTTCAATATGGATTAAAGAACTTTTACCAATATTAACTACAATTCTGAGAAAGACATAAAAAGGAGAATGGTAAAACAATCTTAGGGCAGAAACAAGCAATAGAAATGAAGCTGCCATTTTATTGTTCATCCTGTCATCACTCTTATCTGTCTGCTGTTCAATTTGATTAGTATCTGATAAGGAGTGTAATGACGATGGGTTATGATGCTCCAGGCTCAAGTTCATAGGCATGCTCACAACTTCAGGGAAGTACAACAATGCACTCTTCTGTCCATTAAGACAGGTGGTTGTAGTGAGGATTGTTCATATTGTCCGCAATCTTCTAAATACAGCACTGGCGTCAAGGGTCAAAAAATGATGAGCAAAGATTCTGTCCTTGAGGCTGCCAGAAAGGTGAAAATCTTTGACCTTTTACTTCCTTAATGCACACACAAGCTAGTTTAAAATGAAGGATTCTATTGCATCAGGTTAGCTGTGATTAGGTTCTAATTTAATTTAGCAACCTGGATAAGCCTTTTGTTCAAGCAGGATGTGTTTGGTAAATTTCAGTAACTAAACAGGATAGAGTTTTATGTTTGATGAATGGGCCAAACAGCACATTTGGATACAATGTGAAAATCATCATTACAGCGGGAGGTAGCTCATGGGTCTGCTCTGTGGCTGTGAATCTCTCTCTCTTGTTCTTCAAATGAATACATTGCCCACGGGAATTATGTATCAAAATAAATTGCTAATGAGATTGCAGCGATTGACCATTGAGCTTCAGTTTAGTGACTAATGGATTCTTATTTTTCTTCAAAAGCATCAGATCGGGACTTAAGTACTTTCTTTATGAATGGGGATCTTTTTGCTAATAAGGTGCCATTTACTAAGGAGGAATTGGTGATTCCTCACGTATTGAATGTTTTCACTCTATTATGTTATCACATCGATATTGATGCGGAATGAGGAAAGCATCCCTAGAAAAGTCCTTGATCATGTTAATTATTATTATGGTAATGGATAGATGTACAATTGCTTGCTCGAACGGAGTCAAAACTGCCTACAATGCCATGTATGCTTGCGTAGGCTCTGACTGCAATCAACTTACATGTGTACTGGACTCCGATGAAATTGGGTCCAAACTACTCATCAGAAAGATGTGTGTGCATATATGTCTATGTCTATGTGTGTGTATATATATATATATATATGTATACATATTATTGCATAAATTTTATGGCCCTTTGCTGTGTCAACCTGACACTTTCTTCCAGGCAAAAGAGGCTGGTAGCACACGGTTTTGCATGGGTGCTGCTTGGAGAGACACTCTGGGAAGGAAAACCAACTTCAACCAAATTCTTGAATATGTTAAAGAAATAAGGTGATGATACTCCGTCCTAGTTAATTCTGTGTAATCAGAATTTTGGTTTAAGGTTCCATGTGAAAAATGTTTTGCTGTTTGCATAATTCTAAGAAGATCCTCATGCTAGTTTGATGTTGCTCTGACTTGGCTAAGAGTGTCCTCATCTATCATGTACATCAAACTGCCTTAAGGTTTTTCTGCGGTCTAATTTGGAGCAAGGCATCATACTAGAATCTGACCGTCCCCACGGTCTACACCCCTACACGAGTTACAAAGTATTAACTCATTCTATCCTTAAGTAGATTTCTTAATTGACTTATTCAAGTGAAAGTGGCCATCTTTACCCCAAATAATTTAAATTTAGAGTTGATTTTAATTTAAAACAGGTTACGACTGAAAGTAGTATTTTTGATGGTTTATAAATATATTTATCAATTTTCAAATCAATTTAACTTGTGAAAGATTAATGGTTTTGCGAAATAGTAATGGTTAACCATCATCTTCTATAAAGTCAATCAAGATAGTTTTTCTCGGATGGAGGAAGCAAATATTTCTTGAGTTTAGAGACACAATGCTACATAGGTCAGCACAGTAAGATCTACCTATTCCTTTTATTGGTTCAATCATGACAAACTAGGCTATATTTGTGCATATTCTAAAATTTAGTCTCCTAATTAAGATCTATCATGCTATATAAAGCCTGTGATTCCTTATTTGAAATCCACAGCAGTCACAATATGACTGTGATCCGTGATTTGTTCTATGCTCCAAATAACTTATTGACAATGAAACTTGGATCTAGGGGTAAAAACACTATCAAGGCTCTAGGTTCAAATCCTCTTACCCTGATCATGCTTTGACAAAATAAAGAGTTATGGAAAATTCCATTTAGAATGAGACCGGTTCCTGCATTACAGGAATTATGTCGCTGTCTAAGAATGTTTCTAGCTTCTTTTTTTAATCTGTTGAGCACATTATGTAATCTATTGGAGGAAGAAAAAGATCACTATAACTTTCCTCTTTTAAGAAATGCAGGTCAACCTTCCTCTTGAATTAACCTGTCAAGTTCCATTAGTTGCCCCATGTTGAGAGAATGGATTTGGCTACTCATTCTCATTATTGCCATGAAGCATTTGTCTCCTGCTGTTCGCAAGACATCCGTAAATTTTCGTTTGATATTATGTTAGTTCCAAATGCCATAAGTGGGGAAAACCCAATATTGTGGATTCAGCTATTGCATAAAAGCATACACTTCTCCAATTTTCTCCCCTTCTCCCTGATTTCAGCAGAATTTTCCTTTTAATTTTCTTTCTATTGTGAGATGAGCAAGAATAACTTAATCAAAAGTTCCTCCTCCCTTTCTCCGTCCACCTCTCTTCTCTCTCTTCCTCTCTCACACTGTGTGTGTGCGCGTGTGTGTGTAATAGGGCTTTGGTATATCTCATTCTCTTTTCTCTCCATTAGGGAAAAAAGTAGTTTATTAGCACGAGGAAGGAAAAGGATATTTTTCAGGTACTAGAAATCAAATAGATGATCATGGAGCCATAGGTTAATCAGATACATAAATTGCATATCTGTGACCATACAAGATGAATTTCTACAACTTTACAAGCAAATGTTGTCATCTTTTCAGAGGAACCTAGTCAACAATGTAGTATTTGCTTCTTTGACTACTTTCAGAATTTGTATATTCTATTATTCCCATGTAGGTCAAGTACTATATTTTTCTTCTATCATCATATGCTTCATATTAGATCTTATCTGAATGGGAAAATTCTTTTTTGTATCAGGGAGATGGGCATGGAAGTATGCTGCACCTTGGGAATGATAGAGAAGCAGCAAGCTTTAGAACTAAAGAAGGCAGGACTGACGGCCTACAACCATAACCTTGATACTTCAAGAGAGTATTACCCGAATATTATAACTACAAGAACTTACGATGAGCGCCTGCAAACCCTTGAATTTGTACGTGAAGCAGGGATCAATGTTTGTTGTGGTATGCCACTGAAGCTTTTTCATAGCCTATTTTCCTATTGGGGAATGGGTGTTACTTATTCATGCAATCTTTAGCTGAAGGGATGGAGGGTAACGAAAAGGATAAAAACATGTGTGTTTTATGGCTTTCGTTTTGTTACATACTTCAGTTGCATGATTAAGAGAAAGCACATGTCTGTCTGGGCTCTGTTGTTGCCATATTCAGTTATCATTCTTGCCCAAAAATAATTTGTTATTATGAAATGCAATTTGCTTCTGGTTTACTGATTTTTGCCCTTCCGGAGTATTGTGTTGATGGATTAAGCTATACGGTTTTCCAAGTATTTGACTCAACATCATTATGGCCTCGAGGTGACATAACAGATCCAGATTAGACCATGCATTGAGCATCTTTCAAGTAATCGAAATATTAAAACCATGCATTGAGCATCTTTCAAGTAATCGAAATATTAAAAGTAAATTAGAAAGTCTGATGTTAGGAGTTCTGCAAGTATTTGATATTTTGATCAATTCCATAGTAGCATCTGTGCAGCGTGAGTTTGAATCCTCTGCCCTTTGCTAAGTAAGTTACTTACACGAGTCCAATGTGCTTAGGTTTCAAGAAGGTCACAGTTTTCTCTATTTCCTTATAATTCATTTTGGTGCATCATAGGTGGGATAATTGGGCTCGGAGAAGCAGCTGATGACCGAGTGGGTTTGTTGCATACTCTGGCAACTCTCCCCAAGCACCCAGAGAGTGTTCCAATTAATGCACTTGTCGCTGTTAAAGGCACTCCTCTTCAAGATCAGAAGGTATTTTACTCTTAGAATTTAATCTTACCGAGTTGCTCTAAAAATGTTGTTTGCATAGTATCCGACTCTTCCTCTGTAAAATGAGTATTGTATAGTGGAATTTAAATATAGGTATTGCATAACATAATGGACGTTGCAAAATGGATCTTGAACTAATTGTTATGCACTTTGTAGTTACATAATGATACTTTCGTAACAATCCCCATAATGCATATACATTGTATTTTGTTTATTTAAGCATATTTATAAATGTACTTTTGTTTTAAATCTGTCTAAATCATATAAATATTAATGATTGTATGACTATTAATCAATGTTCTTTACAAATATAAGGCTTAAAAGCTACTCATGCTCCCCAAGAAAACCCAAAACCAATCACATTGACCCTTTATATAATGTCTGCGGCACCTTTCCTGTTGCACAATAACCATGGCAGCGTCCCTTATGCAGCCAAAAACCGCGATTGGATTCTATATTGCTGTTACATGGAACCGGCTTACAAGTGTTTGACCGGACTGTCAACTATATTGTTTGCATGATAGGTTTACCATGTTTAGTTATACACGTCTTACCGGCTTGCTCTCAGGTAGATCAGGGTTTAGTGACAAGCGACTTTAGCCTAGTTGCAAACATGGACTATGTCTGGGCTTCAGCTGTTGTTATTAGGCTATTTTGTTTGTTTGGAATTATTCATATTCTGTTTTATCTCTGCTTTTGTTGGACATTTATTGCTCTCAGTACGAAGACAAACGTTTTCTGGAAGTGTATGCTTCACCTACCTGCTCTGTTTGTTTCGAGGGAAGTACTCTTCCCACAGAAAACATTTTTCTTTGGAAAAGGTTTTCCATGGAAAAGGCAATTCCTGTTGAGTTTTTCTTTGGTTTGTTTCAACGGAAAATATGTTCCCCCATTGCAATTTTCTTTGTTTGCCTTAAAGGAATCATCTTCTACCAATTATCTTATACCTAGTCATAGGACAATATAAGTAGTAATACAATATATTTGAAATTATCTAGACTTTGTGTGGTTGTAAAATTATTACTAAGGAACCCTGAGGTTTGAGCATTTATCACCAATGCTGACATTTCAATATATACATTGAGGATAATATTTTCTCTCTCAGGTAATATATACTAAAACTTGATGAATTTTTGTAAGAATCTAACCAAATGTAAAAGTGCTAATATAATACATAATTATGACAATATTTACAAGCCATGTCGGTATTTTCATCAATTTACGATAAAAAGTTCATTGTATGTTGTTGTAAGCTACTTAAACATGGCCGAAATCATGTCATTTTAGCATTTTTAGCAAAAACTACAGGTGGCCAGTGGGCCGGGTCGGCCCGGAACCCAGCCCAGTGTATGAGCGGGCCGGGCCCCCCAAAATGGGGGAGGGCTGGGCCCAGTTAAGTTGTACTATTAAAAAAAATGTTTTAATACTTTGTTTACCCAACAAAATCATAAAGAAATTGAAGCTCACATGGGAATGGGTATGCCTTGCATGTTAGAGGTATGGGCTTCGAACCCCACTCATGTCATTTTTGTGTCACTTTTTTCGTGACATATTAAAAAAAAAAAAATGTTGGGCTTGGGTCGGGCTCACTGCGCCAAGCGCAAACCTAGGCCCGGCCCAGCCCGTCCCGTGGCCACCTCTATCAAAAACCCTCAAATTCTAATGAGAATACTTATATTGTAAGAATCATGTTCTATTTTAGCATTTTCTATCAAAAATTCATTGAATTTCAACAAAGGCACTTGATTGATAAAATTTTAAAACTTTAGAATACCTAAGTAGTAAAATGTTTAAATTTCAAGTTATTCCATTGTATGCATTGAAATGCTATGGTACCCCGGTGATAAATGGTCAAACCTAGGGTACTAATAATTTTCCTAAAAGCATATCAAAAGAAAGTATTTTCTAAAAAAGAATATAAGCTATAAATAATTTTTTGTTGTTTAATTTGATCTAAATATTATTTACTAATTATAATATTCACCATACTGTGAAGTAGTAAAGATGCTTCAAATTTAAAATATAAGTTAGGAATGAAAATCAAATGGAACCACAAAGTTTACTGTAGGATTACGAGCTGACTGATCTTTCTTCGTCAAGTTCTTGTCCCACATTATTGTCTCTAGCGATCTAAGATCCTGCTAAGTTCATTTTGGATCCATATTCGGACCGATGTATACCTTCAAACTTCATTGGATCACTTGGAATGAATACTTCCCCCGTTTTGAAAGGAAAGTCATTTCCCCCCATTCCATAAGCAAAATTCGCGCCAAACAACGAAAAAGGGGAAACGACATCCTAGAATGTGGTTTTCTCCCTAAACATACGGGGCCCTAGTGTCGGAAGAATATTGGCTATATATTTGGTAGAGTTATGGCCTGAAACCATAGGTATTCAAATAGGGTTTGACAAAAGTTCCTTTGTGGTGGTTTTTTCTATCAGCAATGGTTTTATTTTTTCTCTTTTTTCTTTGTTGTTGGACTAAACATTCCTATAATCATGGAATAAAATAATGTCAATCATGTTTATCCTAGTCGTTATGCAGTTGGCTATAGGCACACACTTGTATATATTTATACTCGTGCATTCTAAAAACTATTGAAGTGATAAAAATTAATGACTCTATCGTTATGTATCACAGAGTCCTAACCATCTGAAGTCGTCATTACAAGCTAAACTTAGCAGGCTATACATAATTACAAACTCATGAACTTGGAGGTTGCGATCTCTCCAGTTAGACGCAAAATTATCGAAGCATTGTCATTCTCTTCCTCTTATACTTGTAAGATCATAGTCATTAGTGGTCATATGCATGGACATTTAGGTCTTTTCCTATGTCTTTGCCTATCTCAACTTCTTGTTCATGGATAAATATGGAATCGCAGTGTTGCTGAAGTTGCCCTGCATATGCGGGAGCCCTTGAGGCACTGGGTCGGTGGTGGTGGTGGTGGTTGTCATAGTGTTGCTGAAGTTGGGTATAGCAAACGTCAAAGAATAGGTCACAGTGATTGCAGTTGGCTTTATGGGAGCACGAGTTAGTTTCAAGCCTTATGTTGTAAGAATTTGAATGAATAGCCATAAGTAATCATTTCTATTTTGATAGGTTTAACTCGTAATGTAATTAATAAATATGTTTCAATAAATAAAATATTACATATATGCATTAGGATGTCATAACAAAAGTATTGTTACATAAGGGCCAATCGTGTAAAGGCTAGAACAAAATGTGATATTACAAACTTTATTTATTTCCATGTTGATAAAGGAGAAAATTTTCGGTCTGGTTATATTAGAGATTGTACAGTTCATGCCTTCAAACTGGTTATATTAACCTTACCAATCTTCTATTTTATGGTGGGAAAAGTTACTCCAATTTTTGGATCTAGATAAATCTTGCCTTTATGAACATGTACCCATGCTTGTTTACTGTAGAGAACACCCCCAGTTTCTTGAATACTCCTAAATTTCAAACCGTTTTCCAAATAGGGACCTTTTTGTATTAGGAGTATTGGAAACATAGGACTTTGTTTTCCAAACTTAAGACTTGCTTTGGAAAGCTACTTGAAATATTTTGGATAAATTACATAGTAGTACCATAGAGTTTGGTATATTAATTTCTTAATTCATAAACTTTTATAATATTTTATTTACTCCAATAGTTACATGTATTCAATCCCAGACCCTGCGTAGGCGGGAGCCCTTGAGGCACTGGGTGTGTTCCTTTTTTAGTTACATATATTCAATAAATAGTGCAAATCGTAGTGTGAGGATGTAAAATAGCCCTCTCATCTAACTCTTTTTCATTAGAAGTCTCAACATTGCGGTTCGTGTGTGGGATGAGGGGATAGTGGGGTGTTTTATATTTTTCACACTGTTGTTTGGACTATTTTATTAAATATATGTAAATTTTGAACTAAAAAAAATTATTTCACAAAGTTTGCAAAGTAAAAAGTTAATAAACAAAACCTCAAGGTACTAATTTATTTTCCCAAATATTTTTCTAGATTTTCTTTGGTAACAATCTCAAAAAATATGTTCCGAACTCATTCTGCAAGTTTTGGTATCTTTTGCTACGTTCAGCTGATAACTATAATACACATTTGTGATTGTTCAGCCAGTTGAAATATGGGAAATGATTCGGATGATCGCGACAGCGCGTATAGTGATGCCAAGCGCAATGGTTAGGCTATCAGCTGGGAGGGTCCGGTTCTCCTTGCCCGAGCAAGCCCTATGCTTCCTTGCTGGCGCTAACTCAATCTTTACAGGGGACAAGCTATTGACGACTCCAAACAATGACTTTGATGCAGATCAACTCATGTTCAACCTGCTCGGTCTGATTCCGAAACCTCCCAGTTTTTCTGATGAGGTAGAAAATACCTCTGAAATTGATGACAGCGAAAAAGTGGCATCTGTTTCTGGTTGAGATAAATAGTCATTGTTATTTGTTGTATTTCACTTGGTTTTTGAATGAGATTACCCTTGTTCTAAAAATGGGAAAATATGTTATGTTGTAGTTTATTCTCATTATACTCTCAATTAAAGTCTTTTCCAAAATATAAATCTGTATGGGTTTTCGTTCTGTCTAATTCAAAAGGAGGTGACTCTGTAGAAAAAGGTTTTATTTTCTGTTAAGGAAAATGTATTCAGCTTCCTCTAGAAGTTAATTTCCTGCACATGGAGAGAGAATTTTCGTTAGGGAGTGTTATTGTTAAGGCAAAAATTGTTATTGCTAAAGCAATGAATGTGACTTATAAGCAATGAGAGTCACAAAATTGCCTTAAAAAACTACAATTTTACTTTTACAATAACAATTCTACCTTGCAATAACACTATCCTCTCTTTATTGATCATTATTGCTTCTAGCTCATTTAAGAAAGGAGAGACACGTGACGAAAGTGCATTTATGCCCAATCAAATGGAGCTTGATTGTGATTTTTCAAACCTTTTCAGGATTGAATCCAATTAGATTGCTCTTGAATACTGCTAATTTGCTTATATTGATTGAAATATAGGTTAGTACTATTGCCAAAGTAACGTTTATTAATGATGGGACTGATACAACTATGATTAATCTGTGACAAATTACTTTTGACAATAATAATATCTGAAATACATTGTTAAATTTTACCATAAACTGTATGTAATTAGTATGCAACCTGTCATCAATCCTTAGCTCTTAGCTCCCAACATTAGTAGCTGATATTAATTGACTTGTTACTAAAAAACATTTGTGTTTCTTACAATGAATTCATTTTTGGTAAGCTGTGAAATGTATAAATGGAAAAAATATTATAGAGGATAGTATGAGGGGCGCAAACCGTAAGGCAACGAGTTAACATAATGCTGGCTCCAGTCATCAGCAAACAGGGCTTGAAATTAGGACAATAAAGATACAATGAAGCAGCATAAGTTGTAATCCCTAACTATATGGATTCAGATGTATCTATAACAATTGCTAGAAGGTGACTTCCAACGATGTCAAACACCTCATCCATGATGATTCTGGGATGTCTCCTATCAGTTGAATATCTTGTGGCTCCTTTTGTACCAAATCATGTAAAATAAGTAATGTGGGTACAGAGCTTGCCAATTGCGTTGGTTGACTATATTCAAACTTTCTTGGTTGTGATTGATAATTACAACTGAAAATTTGTTACAATAAGTGATTTGAGTAATAAATAGATGTACTACTAATACTGTGACATGTAACCTTGGTGAACGTGAAGGAACTTTGGGCCTTGCAACTCACCGGCCTACTACAAATTGATTCATAATCATGGAGAAAACGATCAAAGAGTACCCTTCAGATTGCATCTAAGTAGCGGCGTCCAAACGGTCAATCGGGGTTGACCCATCACCCATTTAAATTATACAATAAATTCTAATATTACAGTATATATTAATAACAACAGTAATGTAATAATAATATCTCAAAAGCTAATATTTGGACAAATTGTTATATCTTTTTCCTTTTTTCATTTAATATGTATAAATACAATATTAGACAATCATTTAAATACTTCTTAACAAGTAATCTTTATATATAAATTTGTTAAATCATGGTTCTATATAAAATATTATAGTGCCAAAACAAACATCAAAATGTTGGCATAATAAAAAAATGTTGGAATATGGTTTGACATATTAAAGACTTAATTTTTGCAAAATTAAACATAATTTTTGGGTTGGATTTGGGTCGGGTCTGTTAAGTAACCCACACACACCGAAACCCTGGGTTTCGAAAATAACGAAAACAAGGTAGGGGAAGAAAAGAGACACTAGGATTTATGTGGTTCAGCCGAAGCCTACATCTACAGAGGGGGAGCAACGAATTTCACTATGAAAATTAGAGGTATTACAAGAGTGTATCTCTCACTCTCACTCTTCTCCTTCTCTCTTTGTTTTTCCTCACTTGCTCTGCCATTCTACACAGCACAAGGCCCTATTTATAGGCCTCAAGAACCAGAATAGCCATGGGAGCCAAAGAGTCATCACATTACTGCCAGCCATATGAAGGGTTGTAGTAAATCCACCTTGATGAAGAGTCACCAGCCATGTGAAGAGTCTCCCCTAGAATATTCCACACTTCGAGGTCTGTTGGAAAAGCCCAGAAGTCTCCAAACTCAACAAATCTCCCCCTTGGAGACTGATGCGGCTCACAGACAACCTCTGCTCATAGTAGCCCCCATGCTTCCCCCTCAAGTACCATCATCAGGTGTTAAGTCCAACTGAAGCTACACATAGCTTAAGTTTATCAAGGGTCACGCCTTTCATCAGCATATCCGTCGGATTCTCACTCCCACTGATTTTCTCCAAACACAGCTCCCCTTCCTCAAGCAAATAACGAATGAAGTGATATCGAATCTGGATGTGTTTGGTTCTAGCATGAAAGGCATCATTCTTCGCCAGAAAGATCGCACTCTGATTATCACTATACAAAGTGCCCTTCTCCAACTTCTTTCCTAACTCTGTTAGGAAACTCTGTAGCCATACCATCTCTTTTATTGCTTCAGACACATCAATGACTCTGCTTTTGTTGTTGACAACGCAACAACCTTCTGTAAACTTGAACACCACAAAATGACAATACCACCCAAAGTATACACGTAACTAATAGTACTCTTTCAACTATCAATGTCGCTAGCAAGATCAGTATCCACGTAACCTTGCAAACTTTGACAGCAGATGTAAAGTTAGGTACCTCATGATCCATTTCACTGCCTCCTAGTGCTGTCTTCCAGGATTGTTCATGTATCGGCTCACCATTCCCACTGCATTGGCAATATCTGGTTGAGTACAAACCATAGCATACGTGAGCGACCCAACAGCTGAGGCATAAGGCACCCTACTCATCTTCTCACATTCTTCCTTTGACTTAGGTGCCTGATCTCGACTAAGTCGTAAATGATTTGCCGAGGGAGTACTCATAGGTTTAGCTTTATCCTTGTTGAACTGCTTCAGAATTCGTTCAACATACTCAGCTTGTGACAACTTCAAGGTGCCAGTGGCTCTGTCTTTGGTAATGTGCATGCCAAGGATTTGCCTTGCGGGTCCTAAATCCTTCATGGAAAAGTGACTTGATATATGTCTTTTCAGATTCTCAATCTCCTCAATATCGGACCCAGCAATTAGCATACCATCGTCGTATAGCAAAAGAATGATATATGAGGAGTCAAAGTGCTTAATATAGCAGCAATGGTTTGCTTGACTTCTGGTATAACCGGCACCACTTGTGAAACTGTCGAACTTCTTATACCATTGTCTTGAAGCTTGCTTTTGACCATACAAACTTTTCTCCAACTTACAAACCATATGCTCCTTCCCACACTCTATGAATCCCTCTGGCTAATGTATGTAGATATCTTCTTCCAAGTCACCTTGTAAGAACGCAGTTTTCACATCTAACTGCTCAAGATGTAGATTTTCCACTGTCACCAGCCCTAAAACAAGTCTGATAGTTGTAAACTTCACCCAAGGTTGTCAGAATCGGGATTCTACGTAGGATCGGTGAGGGGTCCTCAGGATCGGGATCGTAGAATCGGATCGAAAATCGTAAGATTCTACTTTTTGTGTAAAACACTAGCTTGTATCCATAAAAATAGTATTATAAGCCTCAAATATACAATAAAGAACATCAAAAAGTGCAAAAACCATTAATTTCATAACACATTAAAAATCCATAAGTACGAAATTAAGTTCAATTTCATAAGTATCAAAATCAAATATAATAGATAAATATGAAATGTATAAGTTAAATATATATGAATAACACAAGTACAAGTTAAAGACTAAAATTAAAAAGAGAAGGCATTCATAATTAGTGAATATGATATTAATAAGTTAAACAAATTTTTAGTTCAATACATAATATAATTCAACAATTAAGTTAACATTAAAACTAGAGAACAATATATTGCATTGTAAAGTTGAAGAAATATAATAAAATTAATAAAATTGACTACAATCAAGTAATCAATAATTCAACACAAAAGTTCAAATGGGTATACTTAGATAACAAAGCACAACTTTGAAAAAATTAGAAATTAAACAAAGTAAAACAAAACCAAGCTTAAAATAAACAAAATGTAAATCAAAACAATTACCAAGTAACTCAATAATATACTATAAGAATAAGAAATTAAACAAAAATTAGAAATTTTTACCCAAAACGAAAATAAGCTCCGGTCGGTGGCATGGCTGGCGGCAGCCGGTCGATGGGGTGGTGTCGCCTGGCGTCGTGGTGGTGATTGGTGGTTGTTTGTTGGCTTGGTTGGTTGTGATTTGGGGTTAGGGTTAAGGAGGAAGGGAAAGGGGAGGGGTGTGGAGTGAAGAGGAGAGAGAAACACGGGGGTGCGTGTGGGGCTGGGGGGGTTTTGATTTTTTTTTTAATTTTTTAATTTTTTGTTATCAAACTCGGTAGGATGGGTCAGAATCGTCGATCCTACCGATTCTGCACTGATCCTACTTCAATTTTTTGTGATTCTACTTTTTTATGATTTTTTAGACGATCTGGGTCAATTGGGCGTAGTAGGATTGTAGGATCGTACGATCCTACGATTCGGATCACGATTCTGATAACCATGGCTTCACCACAAGAGAAAAGATCTCAAAATAATCAATTCCTCTCTTTTGCTGAAAACCCTTCACGACAAGCCTAGCCTTTAATCTTTTACTGCCGTCAGGTTCATCTTTCACCCGATAAACCCAACTTGTTGTGCAAAGCCTTCTTTCCTGCCGGTAACTCTGGCGGCTCCCAAGTCTGATTTTCATTCAAGGATTTCATTTCATCTTCCATAGCAAGCTCCCACTTACTCGCATGTTCATCTTCAAGGCTTTCTTCAAAGCTCTACGGTTCTCCTCCATCGGTCAACATAATATAGTTCGGAGATGGAGAATATCAATTTGGAGGTCTGATAGTTCTTTCAGACCTGCGCAAGGATGGAGTAGGTGTACTCGGTTCTGCTTCACTTGGAACTTCCTGCTGAATGAATGGCACCAGTGAACTCATCGGTCCACTGGACTGAGAAATGATATTGGGAAGTGGCTCCAAACTGACAAACTTTAGTTTATCCTAAACATATTTCTTAGAATCTTTCTCTAAGCTGGCTCGGTCTCACTACATAACTTTCTCATTGAAGACAAGATCTTGACTTCTAACGATTTTCTGGTTCTTTTCATCCCAAAACCGATACCCGAACGACTCATCACCATACCCGATGAAGAAACATTTCTTTTACTTGGCTTCAAGCTTATTCCTGGAATCGGAATCAAGCAAAACATAAGACGTGCAGCCAAAGACCTGTAGATGAGTCAATTTCACCTGTTTGCCACTCCAGACTTCTTCCAGCAATCTGAAGCCTAAGGGAACCGATGGACCATGATTGATCAAATAAACAGCAGTTTTAATGGCATCTGCTCAAAACATCAGTGGCAGACTAGCATGTAGCCTCATGTTCTGAGCCCGTTCATTTATGGTTTTTTTTCATATGTTCAGCAACACTATTAAGCTAAGTTGTCCTTTGAGGAGTGTTCTCCATTCTTATTCCGTTTGTAGCATAATACCTGATGAAGCCGCCATCAATATATTCACCGCCATTATTGGAGCGCAAGCATTTCAGCTTACAATCTGATTCCATATACGCCATAGCCTTCCACTTCTTGAATACTTCAAACACCTCTAACTTGTGCTTCATGAAGTACACCCATACCTTCTTACTGAAATCTTCAATAGAGGTCACATAAAATTTGGAACCACCAAGGGAAGAGGCTATGGCAGGTCCCCAAACATAAGTGTGCACTAACTCTAGCCACCGAGATCTCGGTGCTTGACCTTGCTTTGAAAACTTTCTTCTACTTGTCAAGGATACAGCTTTCATATGTCCTAAGGTCCATTGATGTCAAGTCCGGTAATTTCCCTTTTGCAGCAAGGTTCTTCATGCCCTTCTGACTTATATGTCCCATGCTGCAGTGCCATAGTTCAGAAGTATTCTTGGATTCTGCATAAGAAACACTGTTAGCCGGTTTCTAGGTTAAATACAATGTGCCCAATTTCACACCAGGGGCTAGCACTAGTGCACCCTTCCAAACCTTCCACTTTCCATTCGAGAAAGTGACAGAATGACCGCTATCATCTAGCTGTCCCACATAAATCAAGTTATTTTTGAGTCTGGGCATATGTCTAACATTGGTTAAAGTCCAAGTCGACCCATTTGGTAATATTATACAAACGTCACCCTTTCCCATGATGTCTAGTGGTTGACCATAAGCTAAGTACACTTTACCAAAATTCCCAGCTACATAGTTTCTAATCACCTCCTGACACAAGGTAGTGTGAAAAGATGCACCAGAGTCTAAGATCAATGAATTGATTAGAGAACGTCCAGCAAGAAGCAAAGCATCCTGTACTTCCCCTATTACATTATTAGCTGAGTCTAAGTCAGACTTCTTAGTGGCTTTACAATCTCGTTTAAAATGACCCCACAATTCCAGCAAGTGTTCTTGCCACCCATTCGACTTTTACTTCTCCCCTTAATTCCAGACTTAAACCTACCTCTACGTGAATTTTTCTCAAAATTTCGATCGCGGGTTTCAATATTTAAGGCCGAACTCGAAGTATTTGACTGGCTTGAGTCATGCCGACGCACTTCTTCAGACAGAATTAAATCACGTATATTGTCATATTTTAACTTTTCTTTGCCCGCGGAATTCCTAACAACCTTTCTCATGGCCTCCTAGTTGTTAGGGAATGATGCTAACGGCACTAATGGCCATATTTCATCATTGAATATAATATCAACCGACGACAACTGATTTGCAATAGTATTAAATGCATTCAAGTGTCGAGTAACGATAGTACCTTCCAACATCTTCAAGTTGAACAGCTTTTTTATCAAATGTACCTTGTTGTTCGCTGATGGCATTTCATACATCCCCAAGAGGGCTGACATCAAGGCCACTGCTGTCTTCTCCTTAACGACGTTGTGAGCCACGGACCTGGACAAGGTAAGACGGATGACACCCAGGACCTGTCGGTTCAACAATTCCCATTCCTCGTCCTTCATATCTCCTAGCTTCTCACCCAACAAAGGCAAATGCAATTTTTTCCCTTACAAATAATCTTCAATTTGCATATGCCAGTATTCGAATTCAGTACAGTCAAATTTTTTGATGCTCGAAATTTTTATGTCTTCGGATGCCATCAAAAAATTTTACTGTTGGGCTAAAATTGTTTTTATAGAAATGGCCGGTCGACTAAAAAAGATGGAAATTATAAAACATTGGGTTGAGAAAGTGTTTTAATTTTGGGCTGGAGCTATCAGTGGGCCTTTTAAAAAAAACTGAGGTAATAGCAGTACCTTAGGGTTTTCTATCACCATCCCACAATTAAAAAAATGATTCCCTTTCTTCAAAAAATCTCACCAGTCCCACACTCACTGATTTTTCTCTCTCCAACACTCCCTCGCCAATTCTCCCTCTCTTGAAATACCACCACCAGCGATGAAACACAGCGAACGTAGCCGCCGCAGTCACCGCCTCTGGTCACCGGTATGATCAGCACCACAGTGGCTTCAAAAACAAACACCACCAGACTCAAGCACCGATGGTCAATATTTCGTGACCACCACCTTCGTTCTTTGACACCAAGACCGAAAAACACCAGATTTGGCCGGATACTGTTAGCTTCCCAAAATTAATTTGGAAATCTAACCTTATAGAAGAGAGTTTGAGATGAGAAAAGAAGGGAAGGGGATGAGAAAATAGAGAAAGGAAATGAGAAATAGAGAATTCCCTTAGGAATAAGATTTCATTTAATTTGATGATCAAAATACACATTAAACTCTCAATTTATACAAGGAATTAGGTCAGAAATATACCAGCTGAAAATCCCATTTGTTCCTTGCTTGTAACCGCCCTCTAGCGCCAAATCTCAGCAACTAACTCCAGCACAGCTTGTGTGTGCATTGTAGATATTTGCTCACAATTATCTTAACCGGTGCTATTTTAAGTGTTTACATCATATAGACTTTAATACAAGTAATACTAAGAAATAACAAAAATGCATTACAAGTAAAATTTATTAATTCGTAACATTCCCTCCCTCTTGAGAATCTTCTTGTCCTCAAGAAGCAAAGCTCGGAAATAGGCTCTTCAAGAAGTTGTAGTCCTCCCATGTTGTAAATTGCTCGTTTAAGTTGCTCCAAGTGACTTGGACTTGGTGAATTTTCCGGTTGTGCAGCTGCAGTACTCGTTCGGCTCGGACAGAGTTTGGTTGCTGCAGTAAGACGCCATTTGCTTCAGCTATGGGCGGCTTTTGCGTCGTATCGGCATTTCTCTTAACCTATTTTTTAAGGAGGGACACATGAAACACGGGGTGAATGTAAGAATGTGAGGGTAAGTTGAGCTTGTAAGCTACATTGCCAATTTTCTCCAGAATTTTGTAAGGACCGAAGTAGCGAGCACACAACCTGACGTTGCATCGAACTGCCACAGTTGATTGTCTATAGGGTTGTAGTTTGAGGTAGACCATGTCCCCGACGTCATAGTTCTTGTCTACCCTCCTCTTATCCGCATAATGCTTCATACGGGCCAGAGCTTGTTGGAGATTGTCCTTAAGCGATTGCAAGATCTGTCTCCTCTGCTGCACAAGCTGTGTTGCTGCTGAATCAGTGAGTTTGGGTTGTTGGATCAGCATAGGAGAAGGTGGAGAGTATCCATACAATGCTCGGAAGGGTGTAGTGCCAATGGTTATGTGGAAATGTGTGTTGAAACAAAATTCGGCTAAGGAAAGCCAACGGTTCCACTCCTTGGGCTTCGAGAAGACCATGCTCCAGAGATATTGCTCCACACATTGGTTGACTCTTTCAGTTTGCCCATCCATTTGAGGATGGTAGGAAGAACTAAGAGCCAACGTGGTTCCCATCAGCTTGAACAATTCCCTCCAAAAGTTGCTTGTGAAGATTTTGTCCCGGTCCAACACGATGGATTGGGGCAATCCATGTAGCTTGTAGATGTTGTCGAGGAAGAGCTTTGCCAACTTCTCTGCAGTAACGGGTCGAGTAAGAGCAAGAAAATGACTATATTTGGTGAAGCGATCCACCACGACCCATATGACCTCCTTGCCTTCGGATTTCGGTAGCCCCTCAATGAAATCCATACTAATGTGAACCCAAGCACCGTCCGGAATGGAAAGAGGTTGAAGAAGTCCTTTGTATCGCGGATCTCCTAATTTTGTTTGTTGGCAAACTTCACAAGACTTCACATAGTCGCTTACATCCTTTTTCATGCTCAGCCACGTGAAATAAGTTTTAATTCGTTGATAGGCGCCTTCCACACCCTCGTGACCTCCCCAAGCAGCGTCGTGTAAGGCTCGGATGACCTATTTTCTTAAGTTGGTAGCAGCACCAATATACAGTTTGCCCTGAACACGCAGTAGACCATTCTGCACTGTCGATTCGCTGTGATCTGCAGCAATTTTCGCGTCGGTCTGGAGCGCTGCAGCAGCCACCTTTTCACGAGCAAATGGATCCCCCTCGTAGGACTTGTGTAGCTCTTCGACCCAAGAAGGAACTACCACCGAAATGGCTGAGCATGTGCCTGAAACAGTGTCCTCAAAACGCATTGACAGTGCATCTGTAGCTGCGTTTTCTTTGCCACTTCTATACTCGATATTGTAATCAAGGCCTAACATTTTCATTAAGCCTTTCTTTTGAATTCTTGACATGATCTTCTGTTCAAGGAGATATTTAAGGATTTGGTGATCCGTCCGAATGGTGAATTTATGATCCTCCAAATAATGCCTCCATTTCTCCACGGCTAAGAGAATTGCGAGGTACTCCTTTTCGTAAGTCGACATCGCCTGATGTTTGGGGCTTAGAGCTTGGCTTAGATATGCGATGGGCCTTCCTCTTTGAGGGAGAATAGCCCCAATACCAGTACCACTTGCATCAGTCTCTAAAACGAAGCCTTCGGTGAAATTCGGCATTGTCAAAACCGGTGCTGCACACATAGCGGCTTTGAGAGCTTCAAAAGCGGCCTGAGACTTCTCGTTCCACCCAAAAGCATCCTTCTTCAAGAGCTCCGTTAAAGGTTTGGCAATGGAACCATAACCTTTAATGAATTTTAGATAATATCCGGTCAATCCCAAGAATCCTCTCAATTGCTTCAAGGTGATCGGGGTTGGCCATTCTTGCATTGCTCGGATCTTGTTAGGATCAATAGCTACACCCTCTGATGAGATGATATGACCCAGATATTCAAGCTTCTTTTGAGCAAACGAGCACTTGGACAATTTTGCAAAAAACCGGTGTTGTCGCATCAAAGTGAATACTTGTCGAAGGTGTGTGAGGTGAGCTTCATATGTGGGACTGTAGATCAGTATGTCGTTGAAGAATACGAACACCGACGTCCTTAAATAAGGCTTGAAGACGTCATTCATAGCCGCTTGGAAAGTGGCCGGAGCATTTGTTAGACCGAAAGGCATAACAACGAACTCGAAATGGCCATGATGAGTTTGAAAAGCGGTCTTGTAAATATCTGATTCGAGAACTCGGATCTGATGATATCCTTGCCTTAAGTCCAGCTTAGAAAAGAAGCATGCCCCATGAAGCTCATTAAGCAAGTCATCTATGACCGGTATTGGAAATTTGTCTTTCACGGTTAGTGTATTCAAACGGCGGTAATCGATACACATATGGACTGTCCCATCCTTCTTCTTTACAAGGATTACGGGTGAAGCAAAAGGACTTCGGCTTGGTCTAATGAAGCTCAACCGAAGCAACTCCTCCACTTGCCTCTCTATCTTGGCTTTTTGGCCATGGGGATACCGATATGGCCTAATTTTGAACGGGTCGGCATTTCCTCGTAAAGATATGGCGTGGTCCACACTCCTTTGAGGAGGGAGACTCTTAGGCTCTTCAAAGATGTCCCCAAACTCATCAATTAAGGTCTGAATAGCAGGAGGATGAATCGGTTGCTGCATAACCGAGCTCACCATGAATAAGTGCCCGATCCACTGTATCGCCTTCTTTTTAATTCCACCTTGCTCATCCTTTGCCTCGATTAATTTGAGCTGAGCTTCCTCGGATATGCCTTGCAAAGACACCATGGTGCCATGAACTTCAAAAGCCATGATCATTTTATCAAAATCAAAGACAACCGGGTTGAAGGTCCTCATCCAATCTACTCCGAGCACCATGTCGCAAACACCCAAGGGAATCACTCAGAAATCGAAGGTGAAATGATGGCCTTGCATAGACCAAGGGAAGGCTATGCACTTGTTTTGTGTTGTCAAGGAGTTCCCATCAGCGACCATGACTGCTAAAGGATGAGTTTTCGTCACTTCGTGTTTGACCTTCTTAATCAACTTCGGGTCAACGAAACTGCGAGTGCTTCCACTATCAATGAGGATAATAATGCAGTGTTTTCCATCCCGTCCCTTGATTTTGATTGTGTTATGAGCCCCACTTCCGGTTAGAGCCTTCATGGAGATCTCGACCTCGTCATCACTTGAGTTGCCTTGTAAATTGCATTCGATCTCTTCTAATTCAGCATCTGACTTGGTACTGTCAACTTCATTTTCAGCAGGGACTCGGCTCCCTTTTGCATACATAAGTGCTTGTGCTTTGCACCTATGCCCGGGTTGATACGGTTGGTTGCATCGAAAACAAAGTCTGGCTGAAAATCTGTCACTGTTTTTACTGCCGAGACTCTTGTTCTGCTACACAGGTCTCGGTTTGCTGCTGGTATGATACTTTCCTTTGTCATATGAAGGGACTTGAGTTGCTTCAATCAATTTTGCTTTGTTGTAAGCGCTTGACAAAGTCTTAGGACCAATGGCTTTCACCATGTTTTTGATCCTAGGCTTAAGGCCACTCACAAAGCAAGAAACGTAGTATGATTCGGCATCCTCGGGAGCAATGGCCAGAACTGACATCAAATTTGCTCTCAAATTCTCAAATCTAAGCATGTATTCTCTCACACTTGATGTTTGGACCAACTTGTTGAAGTTATCCACAACATCCGTTGATTCTCCTTCACCATACCATTCACACATCTCTTCTACGAAAAGGCCCCAAGAAAGATGTGGTTTGCTTTTCAACAAACTATAGTACCAAACCTCATGATCACCATGAAGATGGACTGCAGCTAGCTGGAGCTTCTCCTTCTCAGGTATATTATAATATAAAAAGTATCGATCACACCTCCTAAGCCAAGATTCCGGTTGCTTTCCATCAAAAGGGTCGATTTCTACCCTTGGCTGCCTCTAAGAGCCACTCCTACCCCCAGTTGTGCTGTCATTGGTCACAGTTGTATGCTGATATGGTTGATCAGGTGGTCTATCACTATTATCGAACACATTGTCTGCGACATTTTGGTGCATAACAGAATAATATGGCTCGCTGTTCTGTTCTGAATTTTCAGCATTGGTTCGGTAATAAGCAGGTCTGGATACCCGATCGTGATTTTCTATATTAATTTTAGGTCGAATAGGTTGATTTGCAGCTGATCTAATGTTAATGGATGGTCCTACACCAGGTTGTAACATAGGAGATTTACCTCGGGTGTGCATTCCTTCTTGAGGTCTGTCCATGCTGTTTTGCTACTGTTCTATACTCGGTTGCTGCTGATCGACCTCAACTGTTTGATGAATCTGACTTGTGGGTTTGAGGATGGCCTCAACACTTGATTCACCATGTTTGTTAACTTGTTCTTGCAAGTGTTCAAGTTTTTCCTCAATGTGTTGCAATCGGTCTTGCACCTTGACATCATTAGCATCTTTGTCCATCAACAATGCCAAAATCTGATCCATCCTCTGATTAAACCCTTGCTGCATCGCTTGAAGATCTTCCTTAGTAGCATTTTGAGGTCCAGCCGTGGGGTTTCCAGTGACAGCAGCAACGAAATCCAGATTGGACCCAGTTGCGTTTGCTCCTCCAGCTCCTAACCTTGTCCGAACTCCATCCGGCATTTTTGCTTCGAATTTTTTTTTTTAACAGCTTAACCAATGTTGATGATTGATAAAACCAGCTCTGATACCAATTGTTAGCTTCCCAAAATTAATTTAGAAATCTAACCTTGTAGAAGAGAGTTTGAGATGAGAAAAGAAGGGAAGGGGATGAGAAAATAGAGAAAGGAGATGAGAAATAGGGAATTCCCTTAGGAATACGATTTCATTTAATTTCATGATCAAGATACACATTAAACTCTCAATTTATACAAGGAATTAGGTCAGAAATATACCAGCTGAAAATCCCATTTGTTCCTTGCCTGTAACCGCCCTCTAGCGCCAAATCTCAGCAACTAACTCCGGCACAGCTTGCGTGTGCATTGTACATATTTTGCTGATATTTGCTTACAATTATCTTAACCGGTGCTATTTTAAGTGTTTACATCATATAGACTTTAATACAAGTAATACTAAGAAATAACAAAAATGCATTACAAGTAAAATTTATTAATTCGTAACAGAGACCTCCAGATCTGATCACCTCAAAATGCCGAGACCACCATCAGAGCACCACTGAGGTTCGTTCGTCCTCTTTCTTCCTCCTTCACCTTTTTCAAACCTGATTTGGGTCTAAAATGGCTCTGATACCATTTGTTATGTAGCCCACACACACCGAAACCCTAGATTGGGTTCCGAAAATAATGAAAATAGGGTAGGGGAAGAAAAGAGACACAAGGATTTACATGGTTCAGCTGAAGCCTACATCCACAGAGGGGGCACAACGAATTTCACTATGAAAATTAGAGGTATTACAAGAGTGTGCCTCTCACTCTCACTCTTCTCTTTCTCTCTTTGTTTTTCCTTACTTGCTCTGCCATTCTACACAGCACAAGGCTCTATTTATAGGCCTCAAGAACCATAACAGCCATGGGAGCCAAAGAGTCATCACATTACTACCAGCCATATGAAGGGCTGCAGCAAATCCAACGAGATGAAGAGTCACCAACCATGTGAAGAGTCTCCTCTAGAAAATTCCAGACTTCAAGGGCTATTGGAGAAGCCCAGAAGTCTCCAAACTCAACAGGGTCTGGATTGGGTTTGATGTCACCCAAATCCGACCTGACCTAAAACCCATTTATCAATATCCAAATCCAAATCCATTTAAAATATTTTTTTTTTGCACCCAAATCCATCATAAATGGATCGAATTGGATGGATATTCGATGGATTCAGCTGCAATTAACATCCTAGTACACATATATGGATATTTCTAGCATCGTCAGTACTAGCTTTGCCTTCTTCTTGCTAGTAGTTCCCCACTCGCATAAAAATACACTCTGATGCTACAATTAACATTTAGATTATCACATGTCATGGTAGATAGCATGAGATATTGGTAACTGATACAAATTCCACCATTGCAAAACATCAAAAGGCTCGTTAGTATTGTATGATTAGAAATCTATTGTAGGATAATGTAAGTACAAAAAAAGTTAACCATATGGCATGGGACCGTGGGTTCTAGTCTATTAAACATGTCCTACACATATAATCATCCTTGTAAAGAGTATAAAGATGATGTAGAAGAAACATTCACATTTTTTTGATAATTTTTGGGAATAAATTGCAATAAGTCATGTTAGTTTTGGTCAACTTCTCCAGGAAAGTTTCTAAATTAAAGTTTTTGGCTTGCAATCTTTCATTAAATAATTCACTAAAATTGAAAAACTCATATATCTGCATAGTGGATAAAAATTGTGGCAATATAGCATGTCACAATTAATGCGTCATAATATTTTAAAAATTTATCTCACATTGCATTAATTTTGGCATGTCACTTGTTGGAGATGCCACTACGAGTGTTGGATGAGGATGTCTCTCTTTTGTGTGTTCTAGACACTTCCTCTAATAAGTTTCTGGACCTTTTATGGTATTTTCATCCCTTTTGACCAGTAGTCGCATGTATATATTTTAGCTTATAATGCATTGCCAGCAAGAGTTTCTAATGTTTTTTTTTTTCGTTAGTTTGCTTATCTTCATCATTCAACTGTGATGGTTCTTTATGAGGTTTAGGTTAATGGTACCTGGGTTGATAATATTGTTAGAAGGCTAGGGTTTGCGGATTATTATCGAGCCAAAAGTTTGAAGTTTTGTGCGGGAATTTGGGTTTTTCAAGATTGCACGAGGGTTGATATTGATATTGTTTAATATCATTAGTAGTTTATTAATGTATGTGTTGCTAAAAGCTCTAGAAAACCATGGAATTTTACTACCATTTATGGCAATCCACACTCCTTTCTTAAGGAGCATCTGTGGCATAGTTTGATTTGTAGAGGTAAAGTCACCTTTAGATGGATTTTGCCAAAAATAAGTAAGATAAGAGGGAGGCGGGGCGGGGGGGAGGGGAGAGAGGGGAGTGAATATGTCCATAATTCAAGAAAAGGAGGAAAAGAAAGTGGATCATAAAAAAAAAAAAAAATTGGACATTAACGTGATTCGAGGAGAAATTATAGGAGGGAATACGAGAACTTTTTTTCTTATAAATTGAGCTTCCCTCCTTAGTTTGAAAGATCATCCTAAAATTACATATACGTTTTTGATCCCAAGATTTGTATAAAATAAAAAATTAGTTTCTCTTGTATTTATTCCTTTCCTTTGAGTGTGTTCTCCTATTTTGAGAGAAAGCTGTTATTATGCTTTTCTTGTATTTAAAAAGAGGTTGTAACATCTTCTTAATAGTGAAATTCTTCTATCCTTGCCTATCATTTTTTCCTTGATTCGTTTCAGGGTTTTCTGCATAAATATCATGTGTCAATTTTCTATTACTCTCAAACTTTGTTTGAGTTTCAAGACAGCTTTAACCCATAATTTCATAACACGATCCTAGCAGTGGTATCAGAGCATCAGGTTCGTCGGGTTACTATTCACATATACGAGACTATTCAAGTGAGTAATAAAGTCCGATTTGGGTCAAGAAGTAATTATCGTTAATACAATGGCACCAAAGTTCAAAATTGAGAAGTTTAACCAGAATAAATTTCTCATTGTGGAAATTGAAGGTGAAGGAAATTTTGAGGAATGGATATAACTTAGCAGCAATTGGAGACAAACCAACTGAGAAAACTGATGCCAAGTGGAAGGAGAAGGATGACAACGCTGTTGCCAACTTGCATCTAACACTGGTAGATTAAGTATTATTGAGCATTGCAGAGAAGAAATCAACTAAAGAAATCTGGGATTCATTGACCAAATTGTACGTGGTCAAGTCACTTTGCAGCAAGATCTTCTTATAGAGGAGACTCTACACTCTCCAAATGAGTGAATCCACTTTGGTGACGGATCACATCAACAACCTGAATACGCTATTTTCTCAACTTAAAACGTTGGGCAGCACAATAGCGGGACTTGAATGTGCAGAGCTCTAACTACAAGGTCTACACGATTCATATGATTAACTCATCATCAACATCACAAATAGTGTAATCACAGACCTAATCTTCGTTGGTGGTGCAGCCGCAGCTTCGGAAGAGGAGTTTAGGCACAAGAACAAGGAAGAGGGATCATAAAGCTCAAAGCAAGTAGAGACACTTTTGATGACATGAGGAAGATCAATGGAACATGGCTCTAGTGGGAGTAACAACAATGATAGATCTGTTAGGCATGGTGTCCTAAAATCAAGATTTATCCTATTAATATTATTTTATTAAAGAATAAAATTGAAGTTCCAGTCGTTTCCTTGTTAAATTTGTGTAAGCGAGCATTTATACTGCATGTGGTTTTCTTTTTGGAAACACCCATGAGGTGGGTATAGTACTCAGGCTACAATTTACATGTTTGTTCTAAGTGGTTTATGAGATTAACCCACAGATAGACTTGAAATAAATGATATAGATTATTTTTTGAAAGACTCGTTGTCGAAGACAAGTTTGGACCACTTGTATGCTAAGACTATAATGTGACACTTTAGATGACATGTCTTGGTCATGGGGATGGTGATCCAAAAGTGTTACATTGGTGTGTTTAATAAGATTGGCACATTGAGTTGGACCATGTGAGTTGCTTGTTTCTAGACTACTATTAGAGATGAGTGATTCATATTGTATTGTTTGAACAATGACTCTAAATTCTGAGAGTATTTTGGACTTGTGCATGGAACGTTAGTTACTTTGGTGTATTATAAGTAAGGTCTAAACGCATGACTGAAATCCCACGTACAATGGGTAGCGGCGTGAAGTGTGACAAACATCAGGTATTTAATAGGGAATCTACAGTCTCTTATGAGATACAGATGTCCGCTTAGTTGATTCACAAATATTTGAATAGTTTGGAATCTTTGGCCAAAGTGTTCCAAGTGTTTGACATTTGGAATTTATACTATGAATATGTTCAAGTATAAATGAATTATTCAGTGAAGGGCGAGTTAGTAGCTAATGGAGAAGCTGTGAGAAGGATAATGGTAGTAGTTATATTTATCCTTTCTCATGGACACCTAGTGAAGGGGTTGTTATCATTAATACAGTCTATTAAGGAGATATTGAAAAAATGGTTTAAGTCTTGAGTGCAGTGAGATTTATTTAGTAGAATTAGCACTCATTAAATGGTAATTAAATTATTTTCTAAGATGATTAATTTAACCCATTTGGAGCTAGATTTAAATTGTCCATGAGGTCCCTACGTAAGCCTCTGTACTTATTGCAATCGAAAAATTATTAAAGAATTCATGAGATGAATTATTTATTTTATAAGATGGGTAAATTAATTTTGCCAAACATTATTCATGAGATGAATAAAAAATAAAACTTATAAAATAAAATAATTTTAGAAAAATAAAATTCATAAGATGAATTTTTATATGTGGAAAATAAAGTAAAAAAAAAGGTAAAATCACTGCGCACAGGCCACGATCCTCGTATTCACGGATGGGCCAACCAGGGGGCCACATGTGCCCTCGAGCCGATACGCGTGCGCAGGCAATGGCCAATCAGGCCGTGACACCTGGCACGCGGTGATTGGCCCAAACACGTGAGTTTCTTCCCAGCGAAATGCGTCGTTTTGCTTTATGTTTTAAATGATACGCTGTGTTTTGTGTTATGCTAATCTCACATCAAAATTTTTGTAATTTTTCGCTTTGGTAGCCTACTATAAATAGAGGTACCTATTCCAAAGGTTTGGCATTAAATTAAAATAAATTATTTTAGGTTTCTGGAATTGTTTCAGAGACCTAATTGGATAGAAATATTTTCGATAAAATTTTTCTTTCCTAGTTTAATATTTTTCGGAGTCCACCCTCTGGGCAACTTGAGGTCATTGTGTAGACGATCGCAGGGTCTCGATTTTGAAAATTATTATTATTTTCTGGTTTTCTTTATTTGGAGCAAATCTAGGTATGTTTTCTTTTCTTCTACTTTTAGCTTTCACTTTTCTATTTATTTATAGTATTCGGTATTATGTCTGTTTAAGCCTATGTATTGTTATGAATGTATTAGAGTAAAATGCCTGTAGATCTAAACTAAGAATTTAGATATGTAGATTTAATTTAAGAATTTAAATATGTAGATTTAATATTATAAATTTTAAATCAACCCGAGGTTTAGAATTATAAATTCTAAACCCCTTCTGCTGCGTAAATTTTATAAAATTAGGAAGAATTTTTGAAATTCTTCCTGACAACCGGTATTAGAGCAAAGAGATTTATGGAAATAACCCTATTTCCTGGAGCTCTCGCACATGAGGTGTCACAAAGCGTGACTCTCTGACCCAGAGCTTAGGTAGAGAGTAAAGTCTCCTACTCTTAGTGCTCTAATAGGTGCTTTTTGTTGTGACCATAATTGAGAACTGTGAACCCAATAGTCGGCATCGGAATTACTTTTGTCCAACAATTGGTATCAGAGACAGTCTCTGATTACATTCATAATATACATGAATAAGTATAATAAGATAGAAATAAATAGATTTGCGATCTAATAAATAGAAATTTTATTAAGAAGGAAAGTTTGTTCAATTGGATGTTGATAATAATCTATGGTTCGATTTAAATTGTTTAAATTGATAATGAATTAATAGTTAATTCAGATGATTTTTTAAAGTAATGATTTAAATTATTTAAATCGTTTAAGAATAAATAGCTAATTAGATTATTTACGATATCAGTTTAAATTGTTTAAATCGTTAATGAATTAATCATTAATTCAAATCTATCAATTTATAAACTAGCAATTATGATTTTTGTATAATGAGATTATTCATATTTGATTAAGATTTACGAAATCGGATTACGAAATCGGATAAAATTTATCTAATAAGATTAGATTCAATTAATTTTTTAAAAAAAGTCAGCAGACGCTGACGTCATCATGACATCAGCCCGCTGAGCTGACGTCTGATGTCAGCAATTATTAAAAAATTATATTTTCTTACTGGTTTACATAATAATTAAATTAATTATTTTATTAATTAATTTTTTTTTAGAATGAGATTCTAAATTAGATTATGAGATAATCTAAGTTGTGAATTAGTGTTATTTTAAGTAAAAGTTAATTTTAAATTATTTTTAGAATAAGATTTTAAAATAGACTATAAGATAGTCTAAGTTAATATTATTTTAAACATAAAAGTTAATTTTACTAATTAATTTAATTCTAGAATAAGATACTAAAATAGACTATGAGATAGTATATGTTTATTTAATTTTTTAAATGAGATTTTAAAAATAGATTATGAGATAGTCTAAGCTGTAAATCACTACTGATTTTAAATAAAATTAATTTTATTAACTTATTTAGTTTTGGAATGGGATTCTAAAGAATAGGTTATGAAATAATCCATGGTACCATTTTTTATAAAAAAAGTAAAATTATTTAATTACTTTTATTAAATAAATTTAGAATTAGATTCTAAAGCATGATTATGTGATAATTGATGTTGTGAAATGATAATATTTTGAATAAATTAATGAATTAATTATGGTTAATTTTAGGATGAGATTCTAAAAGGGGTAATGAGATAATCCAGATTGTAAATACAAGTTAATTAAAAATCACTAGTTTTAAAAATCAACTGGGAGCGAGGTTTCAATTGTTGTAACCTCACGGTCTCCATTACCGGTCTAGCAATATAGTAGATCGATAGACCTCCTTGTGGAGGATGTCGGTTTGCAGATTACAGGGTTAGACTTCTATTGGGATAAATCAAAGTGCAAAGAGGCAATGTGACCATGCTGCGATGGAGTATTAAGTGTATTTGTATGGCGGTTTAGGTAATGGTTTACCCTTGACTAGCATGATGCTTTAACCTCCCCGAGGAGCTCTATTGTGTTATGTTAGAGACTAAGGTAAAGTGGTGAGTTAATCATGTTTAGTAAGAGTTGCAAAAAAAAAATGTTAATTGAGAATAGTTCTCACCCGAACTAGCTTCGTGCGACCCCGTTGCCGGGGAGTAAGGAGTGGTGTGTTTGGAACATCATTGTATGCATGATACTATAGTTTGGTGGATATCTGGCTTATTGTGTATGCTAAAGTGAAAGAATAGATATCACTGCATTATACATGACTCTTATCAGATAGTTACACATTTATTTGTATTTACAGTTTTTGAAATGGTTGTGACTAGTGCACTTCACACAATTCTGAATGATAATACCTTAACTGGACTGAATTACTTCACCTGGAAAATGAACCTGGACATAGTATTAATACATGAGGGTCATAAGTTTGTTCTCATTGCAGCTTGACCTACGGTGGCCGCTAATATTTTGCAGCTGCTATTAAAGAGCGTTATGAACGCTGGAATAAGGATAATGAGTTAGTCAGATGCCATATTTTGGCCTCTGTGACCAATGTACTCAAGCATCAGATGCTTGAGATGGAAACAGCAGTGGAGGTGATTAAACATTTAAAAGAAATGTTTGGTGGTCAAGATAGGGCAGCTAGGCAAGAGCTGATGAGGAAGCTCTTGAACATCAGGATGACTGAAGGGTCGCCAGTTCAGGAGCACGTCATGAAAATGATTGCATGCTTGTCTGAGTTGGAGATTTTAGGTGCTAAGATTGATAGTTAGTCTCAGCCGGACATCATCCTCAGCTCTCTGTCTAGCTCTTTTACTCAGTTCAGGCTCAACTACACAATGAATAATAAGGATTATTCATTGCCTGAGCTGATGAAGGCGCTACAGGTAGTAAAGGGTGTTATGCGAGCCAAGGGGAGTGTCCACTTGACTCAGGTACCAAGGGCTAGTGGGAGCAAGCTCAACAAGGGATTGACTGGAAAGAAAGGCAAAGGCAAGATTGCTTGTGTAGCGACTAAACCTAACAAAAGGCCAGCAAAAGAAAAGTGTTACTTTTGCTGAAAAATGGGCCATTGGAAGAGGAACTGCTCAAAGTACGTAGCTACTCTGCCTGCAAAGACTGCTAAGCCATTTGTGAAGGTATGATAATATCTCACTTGGTTGAGTCATGTGTAATTGAGAGTCCACCAGGTTCCTCGTGCGCGGACTCATATTCAACTGACCATGTTTGTAATTTGTTACAAGGGCTCAAGCTAACCAGGAGGCTGCATGATGGGAGCTGTATCTAACAGTTGAAGATGGTACAAGAGTGGCAGTCTTAGTAGTAGGAGATATTAGCTTAGACTTTAGTGTTAGAGTTTTTGTTATTAAAAGTTTTATTTATTTATACCTGCATTAGATAGGAACTTGATTTATGTGGTTTATTAAAGGATAATTGTTTTTCAGTTGATTTTGATTGTGAACCTTTTATGTGTGTATGATTTATTCATGTTGTTTTTGAACAAAAGTTATTTTGTACATGAGTAATGTGAAATACTTAGAGAAGGATTTTTGCAACAAAACTACAAAAATAAAAGCAAAGTAGTATTATAAGAATTAAAAAAAAGGGACAATAATTTTGAACGGCTAGACACAACCCAAGACGTAGTGGATGTATTAGATGCGCCTACTGTTAAGGTTGAGAATGTTCTAAGTATACAAGAGCTTAGGTGTAGTGGGAGGTCTGTCAGGACACCTGACAGGTTCATGGCGGGAGCCTTAATAGTTGACCGTGAAATTGAATCTGATCCTCTCAGTTGCAATGAGGCAGTTAAAGACAAAGATGCTGCCCAATCGATCTTAGCAATAAAATTTGAGTTAGGATCTATGTATTTTAATCAGGTTTGGAATCTTGTAGAGGCGCCTATTGGCATTAAGCCCATTTGTTGTAAATGGGTCTACAAGAGAAAAAGAGGAGTGGACTAGAAGGTAGAAGACCTACATGGCAAAATTGGTTTGCTAAGGATTTTACCCAAAAGGAAGGAATTTATTATGATGAGACCTTCTCAGCAGTAGCCATGCTAAAGTCCATAAGGATACTCCTATCCATTACAGCTCATCAAGAGATTTGGCAAATGGAAGTCAAAACGGTCCTTTTGAATGGTCGTCTTAAAGAAGACATCTATATGGTGCACCTGGACAGTTTCATTGGAAAAAATAGGAGCATATGGTATGCAAACTGAAGAAGTCCATGTATGGACTGAAGCAAGCATCATGCTCATTGAATATTAGATTCAATAAAGCGATTAAGTCTTATGGTTTTGAGCAATTGGTTGACGAGCCATCCATGTACAAACAACATCAAGAGAAAGTAGTGACTTTTTTAGTATTGTACGTCGACAATATACTACTCATTAGGATTGATGTAGGGGTGTTATCAGCTGTAAGGATTTGGTGAGCCAGTACCAGTGGGCTATACGGAATTTTACTTCCAGTCAGCTAGAGATGCTAGACGTACGACATCTGGGCATGTCTGTACCCTTGAAGTAGGAGCCATTAGTGGGAGGAAGGTCAAGCAGTATTGTATTGCTGACTTCACCATAGAGGCTAAATACGTTGTAGCTTCAAAAGCTGCAAAGAGGGGCATGTAGGTTCAAATAAAGTAGTTGACTTTACGAAGACCTTGACTTCGCTAGATCTTGAGTTCATACATAGAGAGGATGAAGATAAAGTTTATAATAAATTATATTTAGGACAAGTGGGAGATTTTAGGAATGATGTCCTAAAATCCAAATTTATCTAGTTAATATTATTTTAGTAAAAAATAAAATTGAAGTTTCAGTTGTTTCATCGTTAAATTTGTGTAAGCGAGCATTTATACTACATGTAATTTTCTTTTGGAAACACTAATGAGATGGATGTAGTCCTCAGACTATAATTTACATATTTGTTCTAAGCGGTTTATGAGATTAACCCACAGATAGACTTGGAACAAATGGTATGGATTATTTTTGGAAAGACTCGTAGTCGAAGACAAGTTTAGACCACTTGTATGCTAAGACTCTAACGTGACCCTTTAGATAACTTGTCTTGGTCATGTGGATGGTGATCCAAAAGTGTTATGTTGGTAAAAAAATTGGCACACTGAGTTGGACCATGTGAGCTACTTGTTTTTAGACTACTATCAGATATGAGTGATTCATATTGTGCTGTATGAACGACGACTCTAAACCCTAAGAGTATTTAGAACTTGTGCATGGAGCGTTAGTTACTTTGGTGCCTTATAAGTAAGATCTAAACGCATGACTGAATTCCCACGTATACTGGGTAGTACATGAAGTGTGACAAGGATCAGACATTCAATAGGGAATCTGCAGTCTCTTATGAGATATAGATGTCCCCTTAGTTGATTCGCAAATATTTGAATAGATCATAATCTTTTGACCAAAGTATTCCAAGTGTTTGACATTTGGAATTTATACTGTGAATATGTTCAAGTATAAATGAATTATTCAATGAAGGGCGAGTCGATAACTAATGGAGAAGCTATGAGATAGGATAATGGCAGTAGTTATATTTATCATTTGTCATGGACATCTTGTGGAGGGGTTATTGTCATTAATATTGTCTATTAGGGAGATATCGAATAAATAGTTTAAGTTTGGAGTGTAGTGAGATTTATTTAGTGGAATTAAGTCTTATTAAATGGTAATTAAATTATTTTATGAGATGTTTAATTGTACCTATTTAGAGTTAGATTTAAATTCTCCCTGAGGTTCCTACACAAGCCTCAATATTTATTGCCATCGGAAAAATATTAAAGAATTCATGAGATAAATTATTTATCCATAAGATGCGTAAATTAATTTTGCCAAATATTATTCATGAGATGAATAAAAATTAAAAATTATAAAATAAAATAATTTTGGAAAATTAAAATTCATAAGATGAATTTTTTCATGTGAAAAACAAAGCAAAAAAGGTAAAATCACTAAGCATAGGCCACGATCAGCGTATTCGCTGATGGGCCAACCAGCGCGCAACACGTGTCGCACCTTGGCTGCCCCGGGGGGGATCCGCGTGCACGGCCATGGCCAATCAGGCTGTGACACGTGGCACGCGGTGATAGGCCCAAGCATGTGTTTTTCTTCCCAGCGAAACCCGTCATTTTGCTTTATGTTTTAAATGATATGCTGCATTTTACTTTTCTGTTATGCAAATCCCACATTGAAATTTTTTTAATTTTTCACTCTGGTACCCTACTATAAATAGAGGTACATATTCCAAATGTTTGACATTGAATTGAATTAAATTATTTTGGGTTTCTGGAATTGTTTCAAAGACCGAATTGGAGAGAAAAATTTTCTTTAAAATTTTTCTTTCCTAGTTTAATATTTTTCGGAGCCCACCCTCTGAGCAGCTCGAGGTCATTGCGTAGAAGATTGTAGGGTCTCAATTTTGAATATTATTATTAGTTTTTGGTTTTCTTTATTTGGAGCAAATCCAGGTATGTTTTCTTTCCTTCTTCTTTTAGTTTTTGCTTTTCTATTTATTTACAGTATTCATCATTATGCCTGTTTTAAGTTTATGTATTGTTATGAATGTATTAAAGTATAAGGCCTTTAGATCTAAATTAAGAAATTAGATATGTAGATTTAAATTATGAATTTAAATATATAAATTTTAAATTAGGAATTTTAAATCAACCCTAGGTTTGGAATTATGAATTCTAAACCCCTTCTGTTGCGTTAACTTTATAAAATTAGAGAGAATTTTTGAAATTCGTCCCAACAGCCGGTATTAGAGTAAAGAGATTCATAGAGATAACCCTATTCCAGGGAGCTCTCGCACGTGAGGTGTCACGAAGTGTGACTCTCTGATCGGGGAGTTAGGTAGAGAGAAGAGTCTCCTACTCTAACTGCTCTAATAGGTGCCTTTTGTTGTGGCCATAGTTGAGAACTGTGAACCCAACAGTTGGCATCAGAGTTACTTTTTCCCAACAAGATCAAAGTCAAGAGGCAAGATAAATGTTAAATTCTACCATTGTGGCAAAAGAAGGCACGTTAAAAAGGATTGTTGATAAATAAGAAGAATGGAAAAAGAACTCCTGAAGCAACAACTTCTTAGGGATGTGTTGCTGGTACCTTTGATGATGGAGAAATCTTATATAGCAAAGTGGCAAGTAGTTCTAAAGGTGGATAGCAACTCACTGATGTTTGGACAATGGATTTAGGAGCAACATGGCACTTGACCTCCCATAGAAATTGGTTTTAGCCATATGAACCTATGTCTGGAGGCTCTGTGCTCATAGATAATGATCATGCCTTAGAAATCATTGGTATTGGTACTGAAAATGCACGATGGTATGATTAGCACAATTCAAGTGGCACGACACGTGAAGGGCTTAAAGAAAATTTTTTTGTCTATTAGACAATTAAATTACCTCAGTTACAAGACTCACTTAAAAAATGGATTATGAAGGTCATAAAAGGAGCGCTTGTGGTAATGAAGGCAAAAAGGTCGTAGCAAATCTAGACATACTATTGGGAGATGCATTAGAGGTGGCAGACGCAACTGTTGCATTAGTCGACCAAGAAGAATCAACGATAATGTGGCATTACTGTTAGGAACAGTGTCCTGAAATCCAGATTTATTCTGGATATACCATTTTAATTAATCAATAAAATTAAAGTTCCAATCGTTTCTTAGTTTAGTTTGTATATGTGAGCATTTATACTGCATGTGATTTTTTTTTTTAGAGACATCCATGAGATGGGTGTAGTCTTTTTTTTTTTTTTTTTTTTGGTAAGTCAGCGTTTTAATTTTTATTACCAAAAGAGCAAAGGACAAGAGTACAGGGGCATTCCCCTAACAAGTCCAACGGCCTAAATGACAGGCGGGATAAACAAAGCGGAAAAAAAAAAAAACACACACACACAAGGACAAGTCAAAATGGCAAACAAGGCCAAAAAGGCCAAAAGAAAGGAGAAACTCCTACAAAGAAATACAAAGGAAAGAAAGAAAGAAAAAGGAGAAGGGAAAAAAGAAAAGAAAAGGGGATCAGTCCCCAAGAGAAGAAGCAACAACAGCGGCCTTGGCAGCTGCACGGGTCATCCGACGCTCAGCTTTCCTCGAACGACTAGAGGAGGCAGTAGTCCACCCAGTGTCCGAAGAAACGACAGAAGTGGCTCGGGGGGAGGAGCAGCACTCAAAACACTAGCCTCGCAGTTCAGAGAACACTATAGGGGCATAGTCAAAGGCCTCGAGTCAGGAGAGACCGAAGAGACACAAAAGTCAGAGAGTCCAGGGGGGACTAAACGACCAGAAGTGGTAGCAGAACAAGACTCGGCAGGGGACCCTCGGGAGGCTGGGGAGTCCAAGAGCCCAATGAAGGATACAGCATCCAAAGCATCCAAATCAAGTTGGTGAGTACCCCTCGGATCAGCTGGGTTCAAGGAAAAACACTCGAAAGCACGAGAACGGTCTATATCTAAGATGAGGGGAGCCGGAGGCTGCGAACCCGAACTTCCAGATGCCAGACGACCTCGGACCGAACCCGGAACAGTAGCAGCTACCCGGGAGGTAGAAGTAGGAGCCGGTTGGACCGGAAGCTCCACGGCTCCTGGCCCAACAGTAGGCCTGGGTGGACCAGCCCCACCCAGGCACGGACCAACAGTAGGGGGCCGCACGCCCCCTGCTGGAGCGGACATGGGCCTGGGAGGCCGTGGGCCTCCCAGGCCCAAAGCAATAGGGGGCCGCGTGCCCCCTGTCGTTGCATTTCCAGACCCAGGAGGCTGTGGGCCTCCTGGGCCCATTTGGGCTGGGAACTGCATGTCCCCAGCGATTATAGCCGGCCCAGTAGCGTGCTAGGCCTGTGCATGGGCCAAGGGGCTTTCATTTGTGGGCTGAAAATTATTTTGCTCTGGCCCAATATCATTTTGTGAATTTTGGGTAATTTTTTCTAGCCCAACATCAAGTGATTCTACCTCATCAACCTCAAAATTATTTCCGAGCCTACGATCTGCCCTCGTTTTGCTTTGCCGACCTCGATGACGTGGCTTAGCATCATAAACAATTTCGACCGGGGGACGAGGATAGGAGTCCGGACAAGAGTGACCAAAAGTCGAGCACTTAGTGCATATAGGGGGCAAACCTTCATACTTGAAAATGATAGGGATTCGAAGATCCTCATAATGAACCTCCATATCGTTAGGAAGCGGCTTTCGAGCATCAATGTCCACGCATACACGGGCATATTGGACGGAGGTCCCATCAAGAGTCGGTTGGTCCATGTAGAGGGGGCGACCCACCCCACTAGCAATCGAACTCAAGGCCTTACTCGTCCATAACGGGGGATGAAGCCCGTGAATTTGGACCCAAATCGGAAGGGTCGACGGTTCAACCCGAGGTGTAACGTCATCTAGAAATCAATGATGCAGAGCTAAATAACACCCCTTAAAGTGCCAAGGGCCACCTTGGAGAACTCTATGGGCGTCATCATAGGAGCAAAAACGAAAGAAGTAGCCTGTTTTGGGGGGAATGACACATTCAAGACCCATAAAGCCCCAAAGAGAAAAAGCTATAGCGGTTCAACACGAGAGTGCAACACAGCCGCCGATAAATCGACCTGTAAGGCAGTGACTCCATTTGGAAAAACCTGGGGCGACATCCTCACGGGATACAATTGCGACGACTTTGTCATTTATAGATTTAGGAGGAACGTACGAGACGTTGCTTGTTGAAGGGGCATTAAGGCGGGCATGCCAATCATCAAACGACTCTCCCGAACTCTTGTCCCAAAAATCATTCATCAACCTGTTCGGTAACATTTCATCCCGAGGCGCAGGTCCCGATGCCATGTCCAATTTCTAAGAGAGAGAAAAATATCACTAACTACCTCAACAAACTCCCCAACCACCCAACAACCCAAACCACCTAGCAACCACCTCCAACCACCAAAACAAGACCCAACCCCCACCACCGTCCAAACTCACCCACCACCGCCCGGAGACACGTGCCAGACGCTCCACCCCAGATAGCCGCAGCCACCACGATCAGCCCAACCACCACCAAAAAATAAGCTACAGCCACCACCAAACAATCACAAATCACCACCAAAACAATCCCAATACCATGCCAAGGCAAGAAAAAATCAAGATGCAAGCAAATTGATGAACGAACACACGCAAGAGCTGTTGATCACAACCACCCGCAAAGAGACCCGAAAACAAGGGGGGGTCACGAGCGCCAACAAAATCCAGATCAAATCCGAGAAAAAAGCTCCAAATCAAAGAATCAAGCAAGAAACAAATCAAGACAGCAAAACCTTGATCAACAACCAGAAACAAAAGCACAAACCGAGCCAATAGGTCCCGAATCACTTGGGAAAAACAGGGGCTGGGTTGCACCGCTGCCCAAACATGAATCAATCCACAAAACAAGTACCAAAGCAGAGGATTGGCACTAACTAGGAGCAAATTATTGTGTAGTGAGAAAAAATACCCCATTTGCATCCATGGAGGGGCTCATTGCCTTGAAACTTCGTGATATGTATCCGGAGAGAGAATAGGACACCGCTAACCACAAGCACCACCACCACCACTTCAAGGATCAAAACCAGAAGCCTAAGAAAGAGGATAGATGAGATCTTGATGGCAAGATCATGCATCCTACACGAATCATCCAACACCTTCGACTCCCTCACTCACATGTGTTTACACCCTCAAAAAAAGATACGAAATCGTGATTGGGGTAGCTGAAGAGATTCTACAGGCTTCAGGGAGCACGGAGATGCAAAGATCTCGCCTGTACGACATCGGATGCGCCTTCACGCGTTGGAAAAACATCCTGCAGAAACAGGGGATCCGCCCATGCGCCGCCGTCCATGCCCCACGAGCCACCACCCGGAAATCACCTCTTCAGAGCCTCTCTCTCTTGTTTCTCTCTCTAGAAATTGCAAATGAACCCTGAGGTGGCTGCTTCTAGGCAAACCTAGATGGGTGTACCACAATTTACAAGTTTGTTCTAAGTGGTTTATGAGACCAAGCCACAAATAGACTGGGAACAAATGGTATGGATTGTGGTTTGGAAGACTCGTAGTCAAAGACAAGTCTGGACCACTTGTATGTTAAGGCTATAACGTGACACTTTAGATGACTTGTCTTGGTCATGTGGATGGAGATCCAAAAGTGTTAGATTAGTGTGTTTAATAAGATTGACACACTGAGTTGGACCATGTGGGTTATTTATTTCTAGACTACTATCGGAGATGAGTGATTCACGTTGTACTGTTTGAATGACGACTCTAAATCCTGAGGGTATTCTAGACTTGTGCATGGAGCGTTAGTTACTTGGATGCACTATAAGTATGGTCTAAACGAATGACTGAAATCCCACGTACGCTGGGTAGCAGTGTGAAGTGTGACAAGGATCAGATATTCAATAGGGAATCTACAGTCTTTTATGAGATACAGATGTCCCCTTAGTTGATTCGCAAATATTTGAATAGTTCAAAATCTTTGGCCAAAGTATTTTAAGTGTTTGACATTTGGATTTTATACTGTGAATATGTTCAAGTATAAATGAATTATTCAGTGACGGGCGAGTCGGTAACTAATGGAGAAGCTGTGAGATGAATAAATATTAAAAATTATAAAATAAAATAATTTTGGAAAATTAAAATTCATAGGATGAATTTTTACATGTAGGAAATAAAGCAAAAAAAAAAAAAAATTACAAAGAAAAACTGCACAGTCGCTATACGCGTGAACCGGATCCAACGAACCAGCGAGCGACACGTGCCGCGCGCTGGGACGCCCACCAGGGCTATCCGCGTCCACACGCGAGGACGAATCATGTGCCGACATGTGGCACAAGTTGACAGGCTGAGGGCGCAGGTTGTACTGTTTCAAAACGCAGAATTTTGAGCTGATTTTAAATAAAACGTCGCGTTTTGACTTAAACTGGGAGTCCTTTTTCGATTAAAATTAGATTTTTTTGCTCCGGTATATTCCTATAAATAGAGGAGTTTATTCCGAGGTTTGGCATTGGAGTTGAAATATTTATTTAGAGTTTTTAAAATTATTTCGGAGATCCAATTAGAAAGAAAAATTTTCGTTAAATTTTTTTTCTTTCCTCAATTTAATATTTTTCGGAGCCCACCCTTCGGGCAATTCGAAGTCTTTGCCTAGAAGGTCTCGGGGTCTCGATTTTGAAGAATATTATTGTCTTTCCGGTTCTTCTTTTATTGGAGCAATTCCAGGCATGTTCTTCTTTCTTTATTCTTTTTCTCTTTTCTATTTATTTATAGTATTCATTATTATGCCTGTACAAGTTTATGTATTGTCATGAATATATTAGAGTAAAAAGCCTATAGATTTAAATTAAGAATTTACATCTGATGATTTAAATTATGAATTTAAGTCAATAGATTTAAGATTAGGAATTTTGAATCAATCCTAAGTTTAGAGTTATGAATTCTAAACCTGTTCCGCTACGTAAACTTTAGGGAGAGTTTTTTAAAATTTATCCCAACAACCGATATTAGGGCAAAGCATTTATAGAGATAAACCTATTCCCGGGAACTCTCGCACGTGAGGTGTCACGAAGTGTGACTCTCCGACCTGGGGCTTAGGTAGAGAGAAGAGTCTCCTACTTTAAGTGTTCTAATAGGTGCTTATTGTTGTGACTATAGTTGAGAATTATGAAACCAATAGTCGGCATCAGAGTTTATTTTCCAACAAAATTCATATGTTTTTCCCAATAATTGGTATCAGAGCCAATCTCTGATTACATTTATAATATACATGACTAGGTATAATAAGATCGAAATAAATAGATTTTCGATTTAATAAAATAGAGATTTTATTAAGAAGGAAAATTAGTTTAATTTGACGGTTCGATTTAAATTGTTTAAATCAATGATTAAATTCAGACGATTATTTGTATTTGTGATTTAAATTGTTTGAATCATTAAAGTAATTAATTGTTAATTAGATTGTTTTAGAATAACGATTTAAATTGTTTAAATCGGTCAAAAGAGTTAATAGTTAACTAGGTTGTTTATGGTGACGATTTAAATTGTTTAAATCGTTAACGAATTAATCGTTAATTCGGAACAACCCATAAATTTGTGATTATGTTGCTCGTATGATAAGATTGTATATTCTCAGTCATGATTTACAAAATCAGACAAAATTGATCTAATAAGATTAGATTTAAATATATTTTTTTTAATAATGGATAAAGTTGATTTAATGAGATTATATTCAATTATCTTATACAAAATCGGATAAAATTAATTTAATGAGATTAAATTCAATTTATTTTAAAACTAAATATTTTAATTTTAAATAAAAATTCTTTTTGTCAGTAGACGCCGATGTCAGCAACGTTAGACGCCGACGTCGGCCTTGAAAAAATTATTTTATTTTATTTTAATTTTTTTGAGACTTGTTGGCATTAGTACTGATATACATAATAATTATAAATTAAATAATTTTCTTTTAGAATGAGATTCTAAATTAAATTATGTGATAATTTAAGTTATAAATCAGTGTTATTTTAAATAAAAGTTATTAGAAATAATTTTAGAATAAGATTCTAAAATGGACTATATGATAGTCTAAAGTTTGTTTAATTCTTAGAATAAGATTATGAAATAAACTATGGGATAGTCAAAGCACAAAATCGCTATTGATTTTAAATAAAATTATTTTAATTTAATTTATTAAATCAGAATTTTAAAAGCAGATTATATGATAATCTAAATACATGTTGGTATCATTTTTAATTAATTAATTAATTTTATTGATTGGATTTTACAATGAGATTCTAATGTAGGATTATGCGATAATCTATACTGTAAAACGATAGTAATTTAAATAAATAAATTAATGAATTTTGGTTAATCTTAGAATAAGATTCTAAAAGGGGTAATGAGATAATCCAGGTTGTAAATGCAAGTTAATTAAAAACCACTAGTTATAAAAATCAAGTGGGAGAGAGGTTTCAATTGTTGTAACCTCACGGTCTCCATTACCGGTCTAACAGCATAGTAGATCGATAGACCTTCCTGCGGAGGATGTCGTTTTGCAGATTACAGGGTTAGACTTTTTTGGGATAAACCAAAGTGCAAAAAAGCGATGCGACCACTCTGCCGTGGAGTATCTCGTGTATTTGTATGGAGGTTTAGATAATGGTTTACTCTTGACTAGTGTGATGCATTAGCCTCCCGTAGGAGCTCTGTTGTGTCATGCTAGAGACTAAGGTAAAGTGGTGAGTTAATCATGTTTAGTAAGAGTTACAAGAAAAACAGGTTAATTGCGAATATTTCTCACCTGAACTAGCTTTGTACGACCCTGCTTCCGAGGAGTAAGGAGTGGTGTATTTGGGTCATCATTGTATGCATGATAATACAGTTTGGTGGATATCTGACTTATTGTGTATGCTAAATTGAAAGAATATATATCACTGCATGATACATGACTCATATAAGGTAGTTACACGATTGTTTGCATTTACAGTGTTTTTGAAATGGCTGCGGCTGGTGCACTTCACTCAATTCTGAAAGATAATGCTTTAACTGGACCAAATTACTTCACCTGAAAAATGAACCTGGACATAGTATTAATACATGAGGGTCATAAGTTTGTTTTCACTGAAGCTCGACCTACGGTGCCCACTAATAATTCTGCAGTTGCCATTAAAGAGCGTTATGAACGCTGGAATAAGGCTAATGAGTTAGCCAGATGCTACATTTTGACCTCTGTGACCAATGTACTCAAGCATTAGATGCTTGAGACGGAAACAGTAGCTGAGATGATCAAACATTTAAAGGAAATGTTTGGTGGTGAAGATAGGGCAGCTAAGAGCTGATGAGGAAGCTCTTGAACATGAGGATGTCAGAAGGGTAGCTAGTTTAGGAGCACGTCATGAAAATGATGGCGTGCTTGTCTGAGTTGGAAATTCGGGGCGCTAACATTGATAGTCAGTCTCAACATGACATCATCCTCAGCTCTTTGTCCGGCTCTTTTTCTCAGTTCAGGCTAAACTACACAATGAATAATAAAGATTATTCATTACCTGAGCTGATGAAAGAGCTATAGGTAGCAGAGGGTGTTATGCAAGCAAAGGGGAGTGTCCACTTGACTCACGTATCGAGGACTAGTGGGAGCAAGCAGAATAAGGGACCGACTCGAAAGAAAGGCAAAGGCAAGGTTGCTAGTGTAGCGACTAATCCTAACAAAAGGCAAGCAAAAGGAAAGTGTCACTTTTGTGGAAAGATGGGCCACTGGAAGAGAAACTGTGTAAAGTACTTGGCTACTCTTCCTGGAAAGACTGCTAAATCATCTGGTGAAGGTATGTTGATATCTCACTGATTTGAGTTTTGTGTAGTTGTGAGTTCACCAGATTCTTGGTGTGTGGACTCAGGTTCAATTAACCAAGTCTGTAATATATTATAGGGGCTCAGGCCAACTAGGAGGCTACATGATGGGAGCTGTACCTGACAGCTGAAGGTGATACGAGAGTGTCAGTCTTAGTAGTGGGAAGCGTTAGCTTAGTCTTTAGTGTTAGAGTTTTTGTTTATTTATACCTACATTGGACAGGAATTCGACTTATGTGGTTTGAAGAATAATTGGTATTCATTTTTTTAAATATGATTGTGAACCTTTATTACAAGAAATAAATTTTTATTTATTTACTAAGGAACATGTGTTTATGATTTATTCATGTTGTTTTTTCTTACACACGTGAACAATGCGAAATACTTAGAGAAGAATTTTGCAAATAAACTACAAAAGTAAAACAAAATAGCGTTAAAAGGAAAATGACAGTAATTCTAAACACTAGACACAACTTAAGATACAATGGATGCATTAGATGCACCTACTGATAGGAATGAGAATGTTCTAGGTACACGAGAGCTTAGGTGTGGTGGGAGGATTGTCAGGACACCTGACGGGTTCATAGCGGAGCCTTAGTAGTTGACCGTGGCATTGAATCTGATCCTTTTAGCCACAATGAAGCTATTAAGTCTTCTAATTTTTTGTAATCGGTTGCTCGACCCATGTGTGTACAAATGACATTAAGAGAAAGTAGTAACTTTCTTAGTTTTATATGTCAACGATATACTACTCATTGAGAATGATGTAGGGGTGTCATTAGATGTAAAGACTTGATTGTCATGATAGCTCAATATGAAAGACATAGAAGAAGTCAGCTCTACTTTTAAGATTAAGCTTTTGCAAGGTCGTAAGAGTTGGATGTTGGGTTATCTCTAGCAACTTATATTGACAAGACGTTGTCAAATTATAGCATGGAGCCCCTTTCTCTTTTGAGTAGTGCTCTAGCACACCTCAAAAGAAGAGCATTTAAGTAATATCCCTTATGCTTTGGCAGTGGGAGCCCCAGGTATGCCATGTTGTGCACGAGACTTGATGTCTGCTATGCTATTGGATAGTATGTAGGTGTTAGTCTAATCTGGGTCCAATGGACTAGGTGGCAGTGAAGGTTTTTTGCTAGTTCTTGAGAAGAACTAGAGATCCTATGCAGGTCTTTCAAAGTGACGAGCTGGTTCCAGTTGGTAGTACCGATTTAAAACTTCCAGTCAGATTAAAATGGTGGACGTTCAACATCTAAGTATGTCTTGACCCTTGGAGTGGGAGCCATTAGTGAGGGGAATGTCAAGCAGTATTGTATTGCTGAGTCCACAATAGAGTAATTGTGCTCACTGGGGGTTAAGCTCAGTAGATTTTCAGTTCAAACTTAAAAGGGGTGAGTATGGACTTTGTCATAAATTGGATGTAGGACAAGTGGGAGATTTTAGGAACAGTGTCCTGAAATCCAGATTTATTCTAAATATGCCATTTTAATTAATAAATAAAATTAAAGTTCCAGTCATTTCCTAGTTAAATTTGTGTATGTGAGCATTTACACTTCATGTGATTTTCTTTTGAGAGACATCCATGAGATAGGTGTAGTCCTCAGACTACAATTTACAAGTTTGTTCTAAGTGGTTTATGAGACTAAGCCACAGATAGACTTGGAACAAATGGTATGGATTGTGGTTTGAAAGACTCGTAGTCAAAGACAAGTTTGGACCACTTGTATGTTAAGACTATAACGTGACACTTTAGATGACTTGTCTTGGTCATGTGGATGGAGATCCAAAAGTGTTAGGTTAGTGTGTTTAATAAGATTGACACACTGAGTTGGACCATGTGGGTTACTTATTTCTAGACTACTATCGGAGAGAGTGATTCACGTTGTACTGTTTGAACGACAACTCTAAATCCTGAGGGTATTCTGGACTTGTGCATGGAGCTTTAGCTACTTTGGTGTACTATAAGTAAGGTCTAAATGAATGACATCCCATGTACGCTGGGTAGCGGCGTGAAGTGTGACAAGGATCAGGTACTCAATAGGGAATCTACAGTCTTTTATGATATACAGATGTCCCTTTAGTTGATTCGCAAATATTTAAACAGTTTGGAATCTTTGGCCAAAGTATTCTAAGTGTTTGACATTTGGAATTTATACTGTGAATATGTTCAAGTATAAATGAATTATTCAGTGAAGGGCGAGTCGGTAACTAATAGAGAAGCTGTGACAAGGATAATGATAGTGGTTATATTTATTCTTTGTCATGGACATCTAGTAGAGGGGTTGTTGTCATCGATGCAGTCTATTAGAAAGATATCGAATAAATAATTTAAGTTTGGAGTGCAGCAAGATTTATTCAGTGGAATTAAGTCTCATTAAATGGTAATTAAATTAATATCATGAGATGATTTAGTTTAACCCATTTGGAGCTCGATTTAAATTATCCCTGAGATCCTATGTAAGCCTCTGTATTTATTGCCTTTGAAAAAATATTAAAGAATTCATAAGATGAATTATTTATCCAGGAGATGGGTAAATTTAATTTTGCCAAACATTATTCATGAGATAAATAAATATTAAAAATTATAAAATAAAATAATTTTGAAAAATTAAAATTCATAGGATGAATTTTTACATGTGGGAAACAAAGCAAAATAATAAAAAAATATACAAAGAAAAATTGCACAATCGCGATCCGCGGGAACCGGATCCAATGAACCAACGCGCGACACGTGTAGTGCACTGGGACGCCCACCAGGGCTATCCGCATCCACACGCGGGGATGAATCATGTGCCGTCACGTGGCACACGGTGACAGGCTGAGGACGTGGGTTGTACTATTACAAAACGCGGTGTTTTGAGCTAATTTTAAGTAAAACGATGTGTTTTGACCTAAACTGGGAATTCTTTTTTGATTAAAATTAGATTTTTTCTCTCCGGTATATTCCTATAAATAGAGGGGCTTATTCCGAGGTTTGGCATTGGAGTTGAAATATTTATTTAAAGTTTTTGAAATTGTTTCAGAGATCTAATTAGAGAGAAAAATTTTCGTTAAAATTTTTTTCTTTCCTCAATTTAATATTTGTCAGAGCCCACCCTCCGGACAATTCGAGGTTATTGTGTAGAAGGTCTCGGGGTCTTGATTTTGAAGAATATTATTGTCTTTCTGGTTCTTCTTTCTTTATTCTTTTTCGCTTTTCTATTTATTTATAGTAATCGTTATTATGCCTGTACAAGTTTATGTATTGTTATAAATGTATTAGAGTAAAATGCCTGTTGATCTAAATTAAAAATTTAGATCGGATGATTTAAATTATGAATTTAAGTTAATAGATTTGAAATTAGGAATTTTAAATCAACCCTAGGTTTAGAGTTATGAATTCTAAACCTGTTCCACTGCGTAAGCTTTGGGGAGAATTTTTTGAAATTCATCCCAACAACCGGTATTAAGGCAAAGGGTTTATAGAAATTAACCTATTCCTGGGAACTCTCACACGTGAGGTGTCACGAAGCATGACTCTCCGACCGGGGGCTTAGGTAGAGAGAAGTGTCTCTTACTCTAAGTGCTTTAATAGGTGCCTATTGTTGTGACCATAGTTGAGAACTGTGAACCCAATAGTTGGCATCAGAGTTTATTTTTCAACGAAATTCATATGTTTTTCCCAACAATTACAAATTGGGCCACATGTCGGAAAGGGTTTTGATGATTTTCTTAGAACGTAATCTCCTTCCAGGGCTTAAATTGGTAAACTTACCTTTCTTTGAGAGTTGTGTTACAACTTACAAGTAAACAGCGTAGATTAAAGTTTGGTAGATCTACTGCTACAAGTAAACACATTCTAGACTTGATTCACTCTGACGTGTGGGAGTCACTGGTTACATCCGAAGGAGGAGAAAAATACTTTGTAACGTTCATTGATGACTAGTCCAAGAGATTGTGGGTGTATCTAATCAAGAAGAAGCCAGATGTGTTTCTAATATGTAAAGACTTCAATGCACGGGTGGAACTTGAATCTGGGAAAAAGATCAAGTGTTTAAGGGCAGATAATGAAGGAGAATATACAAATGGTAATTTTCTCGCATTTTGCAAGCAAGAGGGTATTCAAAGACAATTTACTGTTGCATACACACCTCCGCAAAATTGTGTGGCAGAGAGGATGAACAGGACTCTCGTGGAAAGAACAAGAGCGATGTTGAGGATTGCAAGTCTAGCCAAGTCATTCTGAGCAGAAGCAGTCAAAACTGCTAGCTACGTGATAAATCGGTCACCATCAACGGCAATTGGTTTGAAGGCAGGCACCAATAGAGATGTGGACTGGTACTCCAATAGATTATTCTTCTCTATATGTATTTGGGTGTCCTGCATATGTGATGTATAATTCCCAAGAAAGAACAAAGTTGGATCCGAAGTCTAGAAAATGTATTATTCTTGGGGTACGCTGACGGTGCTAAAAGGGTATTGTTTGTGGGATTCCACTGCCCACAAGATTATAATCAGTAGAGACATGATATTTGTAGGAAGTGAACGACAAAATGAGAGAGCAAATGATAGCACTTCAAAAGAGACTACTATAATACAAAAAGAAGATAAGTCAGAAATGGAAGATTCTTTTAAAATAAGGCCAAAGTATGAAGAACAAGAACTAGATGAGGCTAGTGATATAGAAATTTGACGGTCAACACGTGAAATAAGAAGTCCTTCATGGCACTTAGATTATGTTATGGTAAGCACTGATGCATATTGTCTTCTAACAGAAGATGGAGAGCCATCAACTTTTCAAGACGCTTTAAATAGTCCTGATGTTTCTCTATGGATGACAGCAATGTAGGAAGAAATCGAAGCTTTGCATAAAAATAGAACCTGGGAACTTATTCTACTTCCACATGACGGATAGCTATTGGTAACAAGTGGGTCCATAAGATCAAACAAGAAAACAACGACCACGTGAAGCGGTACCGTGCAAGACTGGTGGTCAAAGGATACACTGAGAAAGAAGGTATTGATTTTAACGAGATATTGTCTCCAGTGATTAGACTTATGTCTATTAGAGTAGTCTTGGCTATGTGTGCACATTTGATTTGGATCTAAAGCAATTAGATATAAAAACTACTTTTCTTCATGGAGAACTCGAAAAAGAGATTTATATGCTCCAATTAGAAGGTTTTAAAGAGAAAGGAAAAGAAAACTTGGTTTGCAGGTTCACCAAATCTCCGTACTGTCTAAAGCAGGCGCCGAGCCTTAACGATCTTCAACTTTATCTTCAAAGTTGGCATTCAAAGGTTTATGGTGATACATTTGCTAGGAAGAAGCATTTGTGCCTCCAAAGTAAAGGGATTGAATGGACAAGGGAAGTTTTGAGGACTAGAGGACCGACTAAAGAAAGATTATGAAGATGGTTTTTTTTTCAAGACCGGATCTTTTGGTCCAAAGATGAAGTATTTTTACAGCAAACCAATAATCTGTTGTAATAAAAAGCAACTAGCGAATGGCTGATGGGTTTGTGATAACACTCAGGTCAGGCAATTTGTCACTTGGTCTTTTTCCAAGTTGTATATATAGGAGGATCAACCAACTTAGAATACATGGTTGGGTTTCCATCTCATTCTAGTCTTCGACAAAACTACTTGATAGGTGAGGAAAATCTTTGTGTATGATGTTGTTCCTTGTAAGGCCCCAAGGTCGAATGACCTAGTATTTTTTCAAAATCATGCAATGTGCTAGGTTTAAGAGTTTGTGAGTATTTTATTCTTATGTTTGACTACCTTTTGAGTTTGATTGTTGGTTTCTAATACTAGGCAAACGGCTAACAGAAAGAGTCTCCATATATAATATATGTTAAGTAGAGCACCAGAAACAAGATTTCTACCTAGATTAAAGTCATGCAGCACATTTTGCAAAGATAAAAAAATTTTAGATTTAAGTTTTAGGACGACATTTCCCTTGCTAAGAACAGGAATTGAACTAGAACTACCCATGAACATACACTCTCCCACATTAGGTTTCTAATATTCTTGGAACAGATCCTTATTCGTGCAGACTTGCCCCATGGCATCAGTGTCTACGACACACTTGACCACGTTCTCAACCATATTCACCTCAGAGATCGTGGCCAAAAAAACATCTCTGCTCCTAGTGAGGTTGAGTTTGTGTTCTTTGGGTTTTCCTAGTCCAAATCCCTTCTTGTAGTCTCTCGAAGTATGACCTATCTTGCTGCAGGTCCAACATTTTCCATTGATTCGTTTCTGGCCACCTTTAGGATTTTTCTAGGGCATCTTCTCATGGGATTGCTTCTGCTTCAAGTTCGAGCTCGAGCCATGAATGGAACATCCCTTGGTCCATGGCTTCTTGAACCTGCCATTCTTTCTTGTACTCTTTGACTTAACCAGGTTAGCAGATAAGGATGATTATTTAGAGAACTTTTCTTTTGCTTGTTTTCAGTTTTGGTCCTCTTATTTAATATGGGAAACTAGCTCTTGCAAGCGGCGTCCTTATTTTTATGTTTTAATTGAGCCTCATAGTAAGCTCTCGAAGAAGGCAGTTTCTAAACGAGACAGTTTGCTTGCAACGTCTCACACATTTTCATACCTTCATTTAGGATGTTAGCAAACAAGTTCTCATACTCATGAATTCAAGGACGCGTTTATCATCATTCATGGTGAAGGACAACCACTACGCACAATATATACTTATTAGCAGCTCTATTGTCCATTCCATATTCATTATGCAGGGCCTCCCAGATTTTCTTAATAGCTTCCATTTTACTATGGATATGGTAAAGTGGGGCTGTCATGTAATGTCATAACGTTTCCTTTGTTAGGAATAACCAACCTAGTTATTAATTAATCTAACCTTGATGCCAATTGTTGGGATAGATTTCAAAAATCGTCCCTAATTTAATTAAGTTAACCTAGCGGAAGGGTTTTAAGGTTGATTTAAAATTCCTAATTTTAAATCTATATATTTAAATTCTTAATTTAAATCTATATGCCTCTACTCTAATACATTCATAACAATAACATGAACTTATAACAGGCATAATAAGGAAAGTTGTAAATAAATAGAAAAGTGAAAAACTTAAAGGGAAAGGAAAGAAGAGCATATCCGGAATTGCTCCAAATAAAGAAAACAAAAAAATAATAATTATCACCAAGAAACCCTAGAAAACTAAGGAAATCGAGACCCAGCTATCTTCTACGTAATGTCCTCGAATTACAGGGAGGGTGGGCTCCGAAAGATATTAAAATTGAGGAAAGAAAATTTTCTCTCCCACTAGGTCTCCGAAAGTCAACACTTTCAGAAACCTTCAATTTAGAACTAATGCCAAACCTTTGAAATATGTACCTTTATTTATAGTAGTATATCGGAGCGAAAAGAATCTCATTTTTGGGATGTGGGACACAAAATTTTTAAACAAAACACAGCATTTCAATGGTGGGGTATAACACGTGTTTTCTTTAGCTGAATCCGGGTGCCACATGGCGAGAAACCATTGGCCCATGCACGTTCACCGGATCGCCACTTAGTACTAGCTAGCGCATGATAGGTTCGGTCGCTTATACATGGATAATAGCCGGGTTTCATAAATTTTTTCCCTTTTTTTGTTTCCCACATGTAAAAATTCATCTTGTGCATTTTAATCTTCAAAAATTATTTTATTTTATAATTTTAAATTTTTATTCATTTTATGAATAACGTTTGGCAAAATTAAATTTACTCACCTCATGAATAAATAATTCATCTTATGAATTCTTTAATATTTTTTCGATGGTAATAAATACAGAGCCTTACGCAGAAACATTAGAGACAATTTAAATCTAGCTCCAAGTGGGTTAAATTAACCATCTCATGACATAATTTAATTACCATTTAATGGGACTTAATTTCATTATATAAACCCCATTGCACTCTAGACTTAAACCATTTATTTGATATTTTCAAAATAGACTGTATTGCGGACAACAACCCCTCCACTAGATGTCCATGATGAAGAATAAGTATAATTGCTACCGTTATTCTTCTCACAGCTTCTCCATTAGTTACCGACTTGCCCTTCACTAAATAATTCATTATACTTGAACATATTCATAGTATAAATTTCAAATGTCAAACACTTGGAATACTTTGGCCAAAGTTTCCGAACTATTCAAATACTTGCGAATCAACTAAGGGGACATCTGTACCTCATAAGAGATTGCAGATTCTATATTGAATAACTGATCCTTGTCACACTTCATGCAGCTACCCATTGTACGTGGGAATTCTGTCATATGTTTAGACTTTACTTATAGTACAGTGAAGTAACCAACGCTCCATGCACAAGTTCAGAATACTCTCAGGATTTAGAGTTATCGTTCAAATAGTACAACATGAATCACTCATCTCCAATAGTAGTCTAGAAACAAGTAATTTACATGGTCCAACTCAGTATGCCAATCTTATTAAACACGCCAAACTAACACTTTTGGATCACCATCCCACGAGTTATTCAAATAATAGTCCATACCAGTTGTTCCAAGTTTATCTGGGTTTTTCTCATTATCCACTTAGAACAAGCATATAAAATGTAATCTAAGGACTCTGTCCATCTCATGGACAATATTAAAAGAAAATCACATGCAGTATAAATGCTGGCTTACACAAATTTACTAAGGAAACAACTGGAATTTAAATTTTATTCTTTAATAAAATAATATTAACATAATAAATCTGGATTTTAGAGCACTATACCTAACAATCTCCTACTTGTCCTAAATCCGATTTATGGCAAGCTTTATACCTATCTCTTTTGTGTGTGATCCAAAAGTGTGCTAGGTCAATTATTCTATATGAACCATCATGCCCTCTATGTAGCTTCTAAAGCTACAATGTATTCAGCCTCTATGGTGAAGTAAGCAATAGAATACTACTTGAAATTGCTCCCACTAATGGCTCGTACTCTATGAGTAAAGACATGCCCATACGTTGAACGTTTGGCATCTTTCTCTAACTGGAAGTTTGAATTAGTATAGCCAATTGGAACTAGCTCACCGAATCTTTACAGTTGATGACACCCCTACATCATTCCCAATGAGTAGTATATTATCGATATACAATACAAAGAAAAACATTACTTTCTCTTGATGTCATTCTTACACGCATGGTTTGTCAACCAATAGCTCAAAACCATAAGATTATAACACTTCTTTGAATCTAATACTCGATGTGCTCGATGCTTGCTTCAATCCATACGTGGACTTCTTCAGTTTGCAACCATATGCTCTTGATTTTTGCTTATGAAACTGTTTAGTTGCACCATATATATGTCTTCTTCAAGATGACTTTAAAAAAGGGCTGTTTTGACTTCCATTTGCCAGATTTCATAATGAGCTAAAACAAATAGGAGTATCCTTATGGACTTTAGCGTGCCTACTGGTGAGAAGGTCTCATCATAATGAATTTCTTCCTTTTGGGTAAAACCCTTAGCAACCAGTCTTTCCATGAAGGTCTCTACCTTCCCCGTCCACTCCTCTTTATTTCTTGTTGACCAATTTATAATCATTGAACTTAATGCCAATAGGCGCCTCTATAAGATCCCAGACCTTATTAGAATACATATATCATATCTCACTTTTCATTGCTAAGACCCATTGGTTAGCACCTTTGCCTTTAATTGCCTTAATTTAGATGAGAGGATCAGATTCAATGTCACAGTTAACCGTTAAAGCTCCCGTCATGAACCTTTCAGGTGCTCTGATTATCCTCCCACTATACCTAGGCTCTCATGTACTTAGAACATTCTTAACCTTAATAGTAGGTGCATCTAATGCATCCATTGCATGCTGAGTTGTGCCTAGCTGTTCAGAAATAGCGTCATTTTCTTTTAACTCATCTAACACTACTCTTTTTTTTTTTTTTTTTTTTTTTTCTTTTGTAGCCTACTACAAAATCATCCTTTAAAAATTTTGCACTTACATTTACTAAAAACCTTTTGTTCAAAAGAACTGTAGAAAGGACCATCCATGGTCCTTTGGGATAACCCCAAAAAGAGATTGGTAAAGCAGCATGACACATCATGGACCTTACCCTCTCTAACAATGTCCTATTCCTTCTTTTTTCAACACTATTCCACTACGGTTTACCTGGAGTAGAAAGTTGAGATCTTATCCCATTTGCAATTAGAAAATCTAGAAACTCACCTGAAAGATATTTATCACCTCTATCTGATCGAAGTGACTTAACTTGTTTACCTAACTGTTTTTCAACTTCAGCTTTGTACTCTTTGAACTTTTCAAAAGAGTCCAACCAATGTCTCATTAGGTACACATATCTATACTTTGAGTAATCATCAGTAAATGTGATGAAGTAGTCATAGCATCCTCTTGGCTGGACATTCATTGGTCCACATACATATGTGTGAACCAGCTCAAGCAAGTCATCAGCCCTGTTGCCTTTACTCTTAAAGATAGATTTGGTCATCATTCCTTCGCAGGATTTACAGATTGGTAATGACTTCAAGTCCAAAGGCTCTATCAATCTATCTTTCACCAATGTTTGGATCCTATTCGAATTAATGTGACCTAAACATTGGTGCCATGTGTAGGCATTATCTCTTTCAGGGTGTTTTCTCTTAGAGATTGAACAAGTGAGCTTGTGTTAGATTCATTTAGGAAAATAACATGATTGAACTATTTATTCATGTACTCTGCGAATAAACATGTTATTTCTTGTATTAAAAGGTTCATAATTAAAATCAACTTAATAATTATTATTCATAAAACGAGATATAGAAATCAAATTCCTGTGCAGAGTAGGTACAAATAAACAATCTTTTAAAATAAAAAACTCTAGCACTAAAGACTAAACTAACATCTTCTACACTGAAGACCACTATTCTTGTATTGTCCCTGACCACCAGGTACAACTCCCCATCATGCAGCCTATTGGTTAGCCTGAGCCCCTATAACATATTACAGACATGGTTAGTTGAACCTGAGTTCACACACCAGGTACCTGGTGGACTCTCAACTGTACTAAGTGAGATATCAATATATCTTCTCCGGATGGCTTAGAAGTCTTTGCAGGAAGAGAAGCTAAGTACTTAGTGCAGTTTTTTTCCCTTCCAGTGGCCAATTTTCTCACAAAAGAAACATTTTCCTTTTGCTAACTTCCTCATGGACTTCGTTGCTACAACCCTTGCCATTTCTATTCTTTCCAGTAGATCCCTTGTGAGTAATAACTAAGTCTATCTTGTTTTTCCTGGAAAATAAATTTGGTCCAGTGAGTACATTATGTACTAGAAACGAGCGAAGTTCACCAGTCGTATCCATTTCAAATACTGTAAATGTAAATATTTGTGTCACTGTCCAACAAGAGACATATATAATGCAGTGATATCTATTCTTTTATTTTAGCAAACACAATCAATCGGGTATCTACAAAATTGTACTATCATGCATGCCATGATGACCCAAACACACTACTCCTTACTCCCCGGCAGCAGGGTTGCACGAAGCTAGCTTAGGTGAGCACTATTCTCAATTAACATATTTTCTTGTAACTCTTACTAAACATGATTAACTCACCACTTTACCTTAGTCTCTAACATGACACAACAGAGCTCCTCAGGGAGGCTAATGCATCATGCTAGTCAAGTGTAAAACATTACCTAAATGTCCATATAAATACACGTAATGCTCCACGGTAGTGTGGTCGCAACGCTTCTTTGCACTTTGGTTTATCCCAATAGAAGTCTAACCCTGTAATCTGTAAACCGACATTCTCCATAGGGAGGTCTAGCGATCTACTATACTGCTAGACCGGTAATGGAGACCGTGAGGTTTCAACAATTGGACCTCACTCCCACTTGATTTTTATAAATTAGTGGTTTTAATTAACTTGCATTTACAACTTGGATTATCTCATAATCTCCTTTAGAATCTCATTCTAAAAATTAACTAACAAAATTAATTAATTGATTTTTTTTTATTTAAAACACTATCATTTTGCAATGTTGATTATCTCATAATCTACCTTAGAATCTCATTCCAAAATTAAAATAACTAATACAAATTAATTTTTAATTAAAATAATGCCGTAACTTAGATTATCTCACAATCTATTTCAGAATCTCATTCTAAAATTAAATTAATTAATATAAATTAGTTTTAATTAAAATAGAGCCGTCTTACAATTTAGATTATCTTATAATCTATTTTCGAATCTCATTCTAAAATTAATTTTTAGGCACTCAATTACTTCAGGTTGGGAGTCCTCGAAAATAGCCTCCTTTCCACCCGGAAGGGGTAAGGCTGCGTACTTCACCCCTCCCAGACCCTGCTTTCTGCGGGAGCCGCGAGGCAATGGGACTGTTGTTGTTGTTGTATTCTAAAATTAATTTTAATTATGATGTAAAGTGGTACTGACGTCTACACTTCCTCAAAATTTTTTTTTTATTCAATGACGTCAGCAGGTGCTGATGCTAGCCACTGATGTTAGTGTCAGAAATTAAATTTTTCAAAATTAAAATCATTAATTTAAAAAAATTTTAATATAATCTCAGTAAATCACTTTTATCCGACTTTGTAAAAAATAATTGAACTTAATCTCATTAGATCAACTTTATCCAATTTTGTAAAAATAATTGAATATAATTTCATTAAATCAACTTTATCCGATTTTATAAAAATAATTAAATCTAATTTCATTAGATCAACTTTATCCAATTTTGAAAAAATAATTGCATTGGATCCCATTAGATCAACTTTTTCCGATTTTGTAAAAATTAATTGAATTTAATCTCATTAGATCAATTTTACTCGATTTCGTAAATCTTTGTTAAAAACGCATAATCTCATCATACCATCAATATAATTACAAATTTTAATTTGACTAATCTGAATTAACTCAAAAATCATTAACAATTTAAACAATTTAAATCGTTACTTCAAATAATCATCTGAATTAACTATTAATTCATTATCGATTTAAACAATTTAAACCGATACGTAAATTATTTTCAATATCAAATTAAACTAACTTTCCTTCTTAATAAAATCTCTATTTTATTAAATAGCAAATCTATTTATTTTGATCTTATTATACCTATTTATGTATATTATGAATGTAATCAGAAGCTGGCTCTGATACCAATTGTTGGGAATAACTAACCTAATTATTAATTAATCTAACTCTGATGCCAATTGTTGGGATATATTTCAAAAATCCTCCCTAATTTAATTAAGTTAACGTAGCAGAAGGGTTTTAAGATTGATTTAAAATTTCTAATTTTAAATATACAGATTTAAATTCTTAATTTAAATCCATATTCCTCTACTCTAATAAATCCTTAACAATAATATGAACTTATAACAGGCATAATAAGGAAAGCTGTAAATAAATAGAAAAGTGAAAAACATAAATGGAAAGGAAAGACAGAAAGGAAAGACAATCATAACCCGAATTGCTCCAATTGAACAAAACCAAAAAAAGAATAATTATCTCCAAGTAGCCTGAGATAACCGAGGAAATCAAGACCCAGCTGTTTTCTACGCAATGACCTCGAACTGCTCGGAGGGTGGGCTCCGAAAAATATTAAAATTGAGGAAAGAAAAATTTCTAAAGAAAATTTTCTCTCCCACTAGATCTTTGAAAGCCAACACTTTCAGAAACCTTTAATTTAGAACTAATGCCAAACCTTTGAAATAGGTACCTCTATTTATAGTAGTATACTAGAGCGAAAAAAATCTCATTTTTGGGATGTGGGACGCGAAATTTTTAAATAAAATGCAGCGTTTCGTATAATAACAAGATTAAAACGCAGCATTTCAATGGTGGGGTATAACGCGTGTTTTTTAAGCCAAATCTGGGTTCCACGTAGCGGGCAACCATTGGCCCATGCACGTTCACCCGGATCGCCACCTAGTACTAGCCAGTGTGCGATTCGTTCGCTTATACGTAGATAACAGCTGGTTTTCATGCTCTTTTTACCTTTTTTGTTTCTCACAAATAAAAATTTATCTTATAAATTTTAATCTTCAAAAATTATTTTATTTTATAATTTTAAATTTTTATTCTTCTTATGAATAGTGTTTAGCAAAATTAAATTTACCCATCTTATGAATAAATAATTCATCTTATGAATTCTTTTATATTTTTTCGATGGCAATAAATACAGAGGCTTGCGCTGGAACCTCAAAGAAAATTTAGATCTTGCTCCAAATGGGTTAAAATAACCATCTCATGATATAATTTAATTAATATTTAATGGGACTTAATTTCACTAAATAAACCCCATTGCACTCTAGACTTAAACTATTTATTCGATATTTTCCAAATAGACTGCATTGATGGCAACACCCTCTCCACTAGATGTCCATGACGAAGAATAAGTATAACTATTACCATTATCCTTCTCACAGCTTCTCCATTAGTTACCGACTTGCCCTTCATTGAATAATTCATTTATACTTGAATCTATTCATAGTATAAATTTCAAATGTCAAACACTAGGAATACTTTGGCCAAAGTTTTTGAACTATTCAAACACTTGTGAACCAACTAAGGGGACATCTGTACCTCACAAGAGATTGCAGATTCCATATTGAATACCTGATCCTTGCCACACTTCATGCCGCTACCTAGTGTACGTGGGAATTCAGTCATATATTTAGACCTTACTTATAGTACACCAAAGTAACCAACGCTCCATGCACAAGTCCAGAATACTCTTAGGATTTAGAGTCATTGTTCAAACAGTACAACATGAATCATTAATCTCCGATAGTAGTCTAGAAACAAGCAATTCACATGGTCCAACTCAGTGTGCCAATTTTATTAAACACACCAACCTAACACTTTTGGATCACCATTCACATGACCGAGACAAAGCCTTTAAAGTGTTAAGTCATGGTCTCAACGGACAACTGGCCCAAGCTCATGCGTCCACGATTTATTCAAATAACATTCTATACCATTTGTTTCAAGTCTATCTGTGGCTTGTCTCATTATCCACTTAGAACAAACATGTAAAATGTAATACGGGGACTCTGTCCATCTCATGGACGATACTTAAAAGAAAATCACATACAGTATACATGCTCGCTTACACAAATTTAACAAGGAAATGAATGGAATTTTAATTTTATTCTCTAATAAAATAATATTAACAGAATAAATCTGGATTTTAGGACACTATTCCTGACGCCCTTGCAAGTTTGATTATCTTTCTTAACGTCGTGGCTCGACCTAGGAGGAGCCTTTTCATTTGAGAGGGCATAATGGACATTAGTTTGCCCATGGAAAAACTCCATTTTGTCAGACCAAATTCTATAGTTTTTTTCCATCTAAAGGTTTAGTTTTTTCCATGTCGGGAATAATAAAATTAGTGTTAGCCATGTTTTAATTACTCATTTTAAATAAACAATTTAGATTGTTGGAAAATGAAGCAAATGGATTCAAAAATCACAACCTCAAGATGCTTGAGGCTAACTCAAGATGGGGGCAAATAAAACTTAAACAAACTTTAGAGACAATGCCTGAACACAATGGAGCTCGAATTACAACGACTGGACTTGAGACAAAGTAATTAAACAACTGAAAATAAAAGAATCCGAGAAGAAGGATTGAACCAACGGAAGTGGCCGCGCTGTGGAGTTCATCACCGCCCTAAGCCGTTTGTGCCCCCTCTAAGGTAGAAACAGGATCATTAGGCACCCCGACTCCCAAGGTTAACACGAAATCCAAGGCAGGAGTATACTCTTGGGTAATGGGTTGGAGTACGCCTCAACTTGCTCAGTAACTAGAGTAATAGAGAAGGACTTAGAGAAAAAAGGAAAGGAGAGAAGTATGTTTTTGTATTTTTGTGTGTTTGATGAATGCCCCAAAGCACGACATTTATACGCAAAATACTTGACATACAAGCAATAGGCTGTTATAGAATGTCGGCATGAAATCCGGCCTCACTTAGAAAGGTGGGCGGATATGAAGGAGCAAAAAATCTAGTCACAACTAAGGCAACAATGGTTATAGAAAGAGTGGGAGGTTATGCGGTCAAATCAGACAAAGTTTTTACCCGTTAGAAATCTAAAAAATTATCCCCAGCTAAGATGGGGGCATTTGTTTACACCCCTAACTCGAGGGAGTGGGAATGACGCCATTTTGAAAAAAGGACACGTGCATAACACATGGAGCCATGCTCAAGGCATAAATGGCTTTAAAAGTAAGAATAATGGTGTCTCGAGCCCAGCTACTTGATAAACTGAAGCCTCATAATCGAAGCATCTCGATACTGTAGATGGGGTTAAGGAAGCTCGAGCTCGTGGGAGTTACCAGGAATGCTGTAGGAAAGTAATTACCAAGCTCGAGATTGTTATTTGGAGCGCAAATCAAGGATTGTGGGCCTCAAGTATATTCAAAGGAGAGTGGATGAATTTGGAAAGACCAAGGGAGCCGAGCACCAATTTAGCCACATGGAAGGCATTGAAGCTGAACGCGGGACATTTATGCCACTTTTTAAGGGCGTAGCAGTTGGATTCTTAGGATATGAATAAAGGGCTCTAGTTATATTGTAAGGGATCCAACACCGCATACAAAACTTTATCAAGTTTCTCTACAGCCCACTTGTGGTTTTTTTTTTTTCCTAGGGTTAGCTTAATTGTAGCTTTCATCTTGCTTTCTCAAAGCAATACAATTCGGGTTTCAGGTATGACCTTGACATTCTTGCCATAATTTCTGTTCCCAAAATCGAAGAATTAAGTTTAGCATCATTGGTTTATGGCTTTGACGGACAAGGCCCATAACTTGATTGCGTTGGTCTTGAATTGGTGTCACGGCAGTTCGCTCCACCTTAATCTTGTCAAGTTTAAATTCATTCAAGTTATCATAAGTCAAGAGTGCTAGGCCTAAAACTCTATAGACTCAGGTTTATGAGTGGGCTATGTTAGTTTCCAATCCAAGAATTGAAAGTTAACCTTGTAGAAGAGAAAGTTAACCTTGTAGAAGAGAAGTGATGGGGATGAGAAATAGAGAAGGAGATGAGAAATAGATAGAGCATTTCCAAAGGAAAATCTGAATTGTATTGATTGAATGATGAATTTACATGATTTGAGCTTATTTATACTAGATCTAGTACATTGAACCAAGACCCAAAGGTAAAACCGACTTTAACCAAATCTGGCGCCAAGAACTTAAACCAGCCGCCACATTTGACTTGATTTGACCCCCTAACCGACTTTGGCGCCCAAATGGCTTGCCAACTAACATTTGAATACAACACCAAAGCAACTCAAAAACAACACACACAATACAAGACCAATTACAACCAAGAATTAAAGGAATCATAACATTCCCTCCCCCTTGAGAAGCTCCTTGTCCTCAAGGAGAAAAGCATGGAAATTGACTCTTCAAGAATGTAAGGTTCTCCCATGTAGCAAAGTTCTTGTCCGTATTACGCCACTGCACCAAAACCTCTTGCAAAGCTCCATCTGCAACCTTCATCATCCTTTGCCCCTTGACAGCAGCAGGCTGCAACAGCAATGCTCCATTTGCTCCAACTTCTGGTGGTTCCCGTGAGCTTTTAACTCCCTTCTTCACCTGCTTTTTAAGTAATGATACATGGAACACCGGGTGAATGTATGAATGAGGAGGTAAGTCAAGTTTGTATGCAACTTAGCCAATCTTTTCCAAAATCTTGTATGGACCAAAGAAACAAGCACTTAGCTTGACATTCTTCCTGACTGCCAAAGAAGACTGCCTATAAGGTTGTAATTTGAGGTAGACCATGTCTCCAACTTCGTAATTTTTGTCTATCCTCTTTTTATCATCATAGAGTTTCATTCTTGCTTGTGCTTGGAGGAGATTATCCTTGAGGATTTGCATCATTTGCTTCTTCTACTGTATAAAATCAGTTGCTGCAGATTCAGATGGAATAGGTTGATGCAGCATAAATGGGGTAGGAGGAGCATATCCATATAGAGCTTGGAAAGGAGTAGTGCCAATAGATGCATGTACATGAGTATTGAACCAATATTCAGCTAAAGAAAGCCATCGGTCCCACTCTCTAGGCTGTGAGAAAACCATGCTCCGAAGGTACTGCTCAATACATTGATTACACGCTCAGTTTGTCCATCTGTTTGGGGATGATAAGATGAACTAAGTGCCAATGTAGTACCCAGCAGCTTGAACAATTCCCTCCAAAAATAGCTTGTAAAAATCTTGTTCCGATCAGATGCAATGGATTGAGGCAATCCATGTAACTTATATATATTGTCAAGGAAGATTTTTGCCAATCTCTCTGTGGGAACAGGCCTTATGAGTGAAATGAAGTGGCTATACTTGATGAAACGATCCACTACAACCCATATGACCTCCCTGCTGTCTGACATGGGCAAACCCTCAATGAAATCCATGCTAACATTGATCCAAGCTCCATCAGGAATGGGAAGAGGTTGAAGAAGTCCCTTGTATCTATGATCTCCCAACTTGGTTTGTTGACAGATTTCACATGCTCTAACATACTGATTCACTGTCTTCTTCATGCTTGGCCAGCTAAAATAAGCTTTAACTCTTTGATAAGTTCCCTCTACACCAGCATGTCCTCCCCAAGCTGAATCATGTGAGGCCCTGACAATTTGATCCCTCAAATCTGTCGAAGTACCAATGTCAAGCCTATTCTGCAATCTGATAATGCCTTTCTGCACTGATAAATCAGCAACACGGTCATCCTTTTCTGTATTTTTCACCAGGCTTGCAATCACACACTCTTGAGCAAATGAATCACCCTCATAGGACTTATAAAATTAATCCATCCATGATGGTACAACAATGGACATAGCACAGCACAAGCCTTGTTCAGCATCTTCAAATCTCCTCGATAAAGCGTCTGCAGCTGCATTTTCTTTACCTCTTCGGTATTCAATAGCATAATCAAGGCCTAGCATCTTCATTAATCCCTTGTTTTGAATTCTAGTCACAATCTTTTTCTCTAGGAGGTGCTTGAGGATTTGATGATCAGTTCGAATAATGAATCTATGACCATCCAAGTAATGCCTCCATTTCTCGACTGCTAGAAGAATAGCCAAGTATTCCTTCTCATATGTGGACATATCTTGATGCTTGGGGCTAAGAGCTTGACTCAAATAAGCAATAGGCCTCCCTTGTAGAGAAAGAACAGCTCCAATTCCAGACCCGCTTGCATCTGTCTCCAGAATAAAGATTTCAGCAAAATTAGGCATGGCTAAGACCGGGGCTGCACACATGGCTGTCTTGAGAGCTTCAAAGGCTGCTTGAGCCTTTTCTGACCACTTAAAAGCATCCTTTTTAAGGAGTTTAGTCAAAGGCTTTGCAATAGATCCATAACCTTTAACGAACTTCCTATAATAACCGGTCAATCTTAAGAATCCCCTTAATTGCTTCAAAGTTATTGGAATTGGCCAATCTTGCATTGCTTGAACCTTGGTAGGATCGGTGGAGACTCCTTCATGAGAGATTATATGGCCCAAATACTCAAGCTTGGTCTGAGCAAACGAGCATTTAGACAATCTGGAAAAGAATTTGTGCTACTGCATCACCACAAATACCTCTCGAAGGTGTATGAGATGATCGTCAAAAGAAGAACTATATATCAATATGTCATCGAAGAAGACCAACACTGATATTCTCAAAAAGGGCTTAAAGATGTCGTTCATAGCAGCTTGAAAGGTGGCCGGAGCATTTGTTAGGCCAAATGGCATAACAACAAACTTGAAATACCCATGGTGAGTCTGAAAAGTAGTCTTATATATATCCGGCTTAAGAACTCTGATTTGATGATATCCCTGTCTCAAATCAAGCTTAGAGAAGAAATGTGCTCCATATAACTCATCAAGCAAATCATCTATCACAGGAATAGGGAACTTATCTTTCACTGTCAAGGACTTCAATTGGTGATAATCGTTGCACATTCTAGCTATCCCATCCTTCTTCTTCACAAGAATCACAGGTGAGGCAAAGGGGCTGTGGCTTGGTCTAATGAAGCACATTTGAAGCAATTCATCAACTTGCTTCTCAATTTCTGACTTTTGAGCATGAGCATACTGGTATGGTCTGATCTTCACTGGATCAGACTTTGCTTGAAGTGGTATGGCATGATCTACACTCCTTTGAGGAGGAAGGCTCTTTGGCTACTCAAAAACATCTTCAAACTCTGCAATCAAGGCATGAACCTCGGGTTGAATTACTGGCTGAAGTTCAGCAGGTGAGCTAATAAACAATTGTCCAAGCCATTGGATTGCATTCTTCTTGAATCCACCTTGTAAACGCTTGCCATTGATCAACCAAAGCTATGCTTGATCAGAAATACCTTGCGGTGAGACCTTGGTGCCATGAACTTCAAATGCTACTGTCATTTTATCAAAGTCAAACACCACCGGATTGAATGATCTCATCCAATCTACCCCGAGCACCATATCACAACCTCCCAAGGGAAGAACTCTGAAATCAAAAGTGAAATGATGATCTTGCATAGACCATTGGAATGCTTGGCACTTATTTTGAGTAGTAATGGAGTTGCCATCAGCCACCATCACAGCCAAATGATGGGTCTGAGTCACCTCCTGTCTCACTTTCTTTACCAATTTGGGATCAACAAAGCTATGAGTGCTTCCACTATCAATAAGAATGGTGATGGAAGTCTTACCAGCCTTTCCCTTGATGCGAATGGTATTCTGAGCTCCATTCCCGATCAAGGCTTTCATAGAAATCTCGATTTCATCCTCCATCAACTCATCTTGTGAAGAATGCTTAGAACTGTCATCCTCAGCTTCTGAATTCTCACTGTCTGAATTAATTTCTACCCGTGATCCTCTTGTAGACATCAAGAATTTGGAGATGCATCTATGTCCGGGCTGGTAAGACTGGTTGCATCTGTAACATAATCTCAATGACCTCTTGTCAACAGCACGACCGGATTTGGAGCTTGATGCATCCCTGTGATGAAATCTGAAGTTACTACCTTTAAGTTTACTCTTATCAATTGAAGTTACAATCGTGGCTTCAATCAACTTAGCCTTGTTATAAGCATTAGACAAAGTCTTAGGACTAACGGCCTTCACCATGTTCTTGATCCTGGGCTTCGAACCACTAATGAAACTAGAGACATAAAATGCCTCCGAAGCTTGTGGAGTGATGGATATCATGTTAGCTCGTAGGTTCTCAAACTTGGTCATGTATTCTTTCACGGTAGTCATTTGATACACCTTATTAAAACTGTCAACTACATCACTTGTCTCCTCTTCTCCATAACGTTCACACAATTCTTCTACGAATTGGCCCCAAGAAAGATTAGGTTTGCTTTTCAACACACTATAGAACCACACCTCATGATCTCCATGTAAGTGCACTGCTGCCAGCTCAACTTTTTCAGCTTCACTTATGTTATAGTAATGGAAATACCGATCACACCTTCTCAACCATGACTCAGGCTGCTTGCCATCAAAAGGCTCGATTTAGACCCTTGGCTGCCTGTGAGAACTGCTCCTGCCACCAGATGTAGTATCAATACTGACTGATCTTTGCTGTTGATGCTGATCAGGTGGCCTATCTTGATGTTCGAAGTCATCAATTGAATTTCTGTGGTGAACAATAGAATCAGGAGGTCTTGAATTCAGACCGAAATTTTGGCCATACAATCGAGAATAAGCTTGTTCTGTGGTTCGATCATGATTCTCTGCAGTAATCTCAACCTTTGGAGGTTGATCATCCACTGATCTTATTTGAATTGAAGGTCCAGCCTCTGGTTGAATCATAGGAGATTTATCTCGATTCCTTTCTAAACTTTCAATTCTGCTATTGTTCACTTGCAGTTGAACCACTTCAGCAGGGGGAATAACCTAACTAGCAGGCTTAAGAATCGCATTAACTGATGATTTTCCTCGCTTCCTAATCTGATCTTGCAAATTCATAAGCTTTGCCTCAATTTGCTGCAAACGATCTTCCTTTCTCAGGTCACCTTCCAGCTGTAACTGCTGCATTTTTAAGAACAATCGATTTTTAAATTGTTCAAACTTTCGGTCAAGCTTTTGTGAATTGTTAGAGCGATCATATATGTCTTGAAGATGATCAGTAGTAAGATACTGAGGTCCCATTGTAGCATTTGCACCGACAACAGCAGCGTAAGACACATCAGGACTAACAACTACAGCTGCATTGGCTCCACCAGCTCCCGATCGAGTCCTCACTCCATCAGCCATATTTTGTTTGTTTTTCTTTTGTTTTTCCATCTCCAATCAATCAATTGATTGCTTGAACCGGCTCTAATACCAACTGTTAGCTTCCAATCCAAGAATTGAAAGTTAACCTTGTAGAAGAAAGAGTTAAGATGAGAAGAGAAGTGAAGGGGATGAGAAATAGAGAAGGAGATGAGAAATAGAGAGAGAATTTCCAAAGGAAAATCTGAATTGTATTGATTGAATGATGAATTTACATGATTTGAGCTTATTTATACTAGATCTAGTACATTGAACCAAGACCCAAATCTAAAACCGACTTTAACCAAATATGGCGCCAAGAACTTAAACCAGCCGCCACATTTGACTTGATTTGACCCCCTAACCGACTTTGGCGCCCAAATGGCCTGCCAACTAACATTTGAATACAACACCAAAGCAACTCAAAAACAACACACGCAATACAAGACCAATTACAACCAAGAATTAAAGGAATCATAACAAGCCAATGAGCTCTTTAACTTGTTTCCACCTCAGTTCCTTGCTCTTCAGTGTATGAGGTAAGGTGTCTATGAGCTCCACTCTATTACCCCAACTGCCACTTGGGCCAGGTCCATATCCCATTTATTTATTGCAACGAGATAACCAACTTAAAAAAAAACCCAAAAATTAAACAATTGAGCCTCCTTAATTGAAGCTCGAGTAGAATCCTCATTACTATTGCGAACTGAAGTTGGATTCATCAAAAGCATCAACCCTCTTCAGAGGTGATTGATTGAGGTCAAACACATGTGTTTCGAAATTTAGACTGGTTTCCAAGTCGAAGCGAGTCCCTTTTTGTATATTTGTTTGATTTTGTAATTGCTGCGACTAGGCACACCCTAAAAGCAAACAAAAGCAGTAAGCACATTTCCTAGGATTGACATTCCATTAGACTCGATTTTGCAACTACAGGGACATTTCATCCGTTCAAGTCCTTGGAGTTTAAAGCTAAATAGGAGAATGGATTTTTCTTTCTTAGTTTTTTCCAACTTTATCCACTCTTTTAAAAATTATAATGTAAGAATATTCAACTATCAGCTTTGCAAATATTCAAAATAAATAATCATAAAGAAATGGACTGCAAGCCTATTGTAACCATTTTGAATTGGATACAGAGAAAGTTCACGCCTCAATTTTGTGGGAAAAAAATATTTATATGGAATTATACTACACTAAATTGAGGTTAAAGTAAAGCATACAATGTGAGATCAGATGGGACATGTTTTTTTTTTTTTTTTTTTTTGTGTAGAAAATGTTACTTTCTTTTCGGTGTGAAGAAATTAACATTTCCCTATTAGAGAAAAATATTCTCCATGTAAATAATATTATCTATAATCTTATATAAAAAATATGATTAAAATAATACAAAAGTATTTCTACCAAATACAATGGAGCTATAATTTTAGAAAATGCCTAACATCGAAGTGTCAAAATCGATGGCTTTTGAAATTTTAGATTGCGTAGATTCGTTTTTTAGGCTGGAATTTTTGTACAAGACCCAACTTCATGTCCATCTTTATTTATACGATTCTTTATTTGGTTATGTTGTGCGCGTACAGCTGGCAAAAACCCAACCCATTTCACCGGCTACCCAATCCGACCCTAACCCAAAAAATTCTAAATTTACTGGGACCCGAACCCAAAGATGAACTGACTTGAACTTGACCTGACCCGGGCTAACACAAAACCTGAAATGACCTGACCTGAATTACCTGACCCATGATGACCCAGGACCTGAACCAAACCTATCTTATATCTAAAAATGACCCAAATAGAAATCCTGTTTATCATAACAAAATAATAGGCTAATTATTGTCATTTATTTTATTGTGTTAGTTATAATTTTCAAGGTCGAATAAATATATTATCAAAATAAATTGATGAATGAACTTGAAATCTGATCCGACCAAGGATGACCCGACCCGAGGTTAACCCGATGAAGGTTGGCACGACCCGATGTTGACCCAAATTGAGACTGACCCGACCCGAGCCTGACCTGACCTGACTTTGACCTGACATGAGATAGATCCGACCTGACATTAATCCGACCCAAACTCGACCACGATCTGACCCAATTGCCAGGCACGCTATGTTAGTGAAGTATTTTTGGCTTACAATTCTAATTATTAGAAAAGAAAAATCTTTATTTATATCATCATGAATAAGGTGGTGTCCATTTCACTACTACTTTTATTACTATTTGTTGGGGAAAAAGTGAACTAGGTTAATAAGTCAACTACGGTAACAGATCTGGCGGCACCTCCACGCTCCAGGATGAGTAACCGCCTTAAGCCCATCACGGTAGTGGATTGGCGGCACTAAACATACCGCCACTTGCCCTAGTTACCGTAAACCACAGTTCCGCCAAGATATAGCGTACACAGTATCCAGTACCGCTTATCTCTATCCCACACCTAGGCTCCCGGTACCACTTGCTTCCTCCATCATAAGGTGCTGCCTACTATAGGCCTCTGTACCACCAACCCTACCTACCGTTAACACACTAACGGTACATGCTCATCTTCCATTATCGTTAGTATCTGCCTAACATGGAGGACCACGGTACCGTCAATCCCAGCTAGCTCCTAACTTGCTGTCGCCCACCTCCACCAGCCCCACTCTGCCGTCCACCTAGACTTCCGCTTATCCACCCACAGTCTGCACTCACCGTCCTTCTACTATCAGGCACAAACCTAGGCAGTACCACCACCCCTTTCAACCAATTGTCACCAGGCGGTACCACCACCCCTCTCAACCAATCATTACCTAGGCGATATCACCTCCTCATTACCCAGGCGGTACCACCTCCCCTTTAACCAATCAGCTACCTTCACCTCCATGTTATGCAAAGCAAAGCGGTACCACCCCAACCTGGCATTACCGCCCAGCACCAACCAACTATCCCTCCCCTATAAATACCAACCTCACTTCCCTCATTCAGGGAGAGGCTTCAACAAGCTCCTCCACTCTCTCTCTCTCTCGATAGTCCAGCCCAGGGCCTCACGCCCCACACAAGCAACTCGCTCCAGGGCCTCACACCTCACCCTCTCCCCAAGAGACCTCACGTCTCTCTCTTTATAAGGACCCAGGTTTGCTCCCTCCCATCTACAGTTATCATCCGACGTGCCTCTCACTCTACGGGCCGACCTTTGCTTACCATGTATCATTTACCTTACGTCTATTTATTTATTGTCGCTACCACTTCCCCTACTGACTTAGGCATCGGAGGGGTCCGCCGCGGTCCAAACCCCCGCGGGTCCCTCTAACGGCCTTGCTCGTTTTGTAGGAGAGGCCAGTTTAAACATGCAAGCGGCTGCTATCTCAAGTGAGAGTTGAGTCACGCTCTCATCCCGAACCTACAAATATTTGTTGCTCGGGACATTTGAGTCTAGCTCACTGACTGACTGAACCAAATTTAATCGAAATAAAGGTGCCGTCTATGGGAATGATAGCTTGCTAGCGTTTAACTTAGTACCTCTTGCAAGACGCCTAAGACCCTCATACGGCTGGAGGCTGCGGTACCTGCTTCAGGTAATTTATTTTTTTGGAGGTATGGGCACTTGGATTGGGTTTTTAACAGGGAACATTTACTTTTGCCTTAGGCCCAATACCAATCCCAAAACACTGTCCACCAAGTCCTTTATAAACCCAAAACGGTAATACCTGAACGCGCCACGGCCAAGTGCCAAATAAAGTAAAACAAAGCAAAGTAATAGTAATAAAATAGAAAATAAGAAACCAACTACTATTGTTATTTCGTTTTTAGATTTCAAAAAATTCTAGCTTATTAAAACACTAACCCAAACATTAGTAACAACAAAATTAGCATAAGACACCGTTATATGTTAAGGTGGCAGGATCCTTAACCCAAGAGCGATCCAAATAAAGTAAAATTTGAGCTAGAAGGAAGATTACCTCCTAACAAAAGAGTGACGCCTTCCAAGTTTCCCTTCAATAAGTAACGCCATCACCACTAAACTCAGCGAATGCCCAGGGGGTGCCAACGTTAATTCACAACACCACCGACCATTTCCATTTGGCGCCACGAACAATAGAATGTGGCAAAAACTTGCTGGTAGGAACTTTACCACTAATCTAAGACTTAGGCCACCACAAAAATGAAATTAACAATTTTATTCTGACGCCCCGCCAAGAAACTTGGCTGCACCTTCAAGCTTGACCAGTCATTGCCGCCTATGAGCTTGGCCAAACGGCCTGGCCAACCCTATAAACAAGTAGCTCACCATAAGCGAAGTAAAAGCCGTCACCAACAAACTTAAACAACTCATTAAGATCAATGACGAGGCTAACCAATCTTCGCCCGTCCATTGGCACGGCTATGTGGTCGCGCCAATATACCTTGCTGTCACCCCTTTATCTTTGATTAAATGGTGCCGCCAATAAGCACAACTAGACACTACAGCCAAGCTGCTTATCTGGATATCATTGCCCACAAAGGTAGCAGTAAAGCACTTGAGACACCCGTCTCGACTCATCCGCTCCCTAATAAATGAGTCAGTACTCTTAGAGCAGAGGATGAAGTCTAAAAAAGACCCCTTACCTTCACAGTATGAAGGGCACGTTATTCTATAGACTTGTAAGGCACCCCTTGGTGCCTAATAAAATCTATCACCTTTTAATGAGGCATGCGACATACTCACTAACAAACGCGCTCAGTTGTATACACCCAAACAAAATTCCCATTTAAGCCACCTTTTGACAACTATGGAATTTACCAGCTAGGGGCATAACATTCCTTACATGATTTACGTTCCTTACGTAATTAACATTCCCTATGTGATTTACATTCCTTACGTGATTAACGTTCCCAATGTGATTTTTGTTTAACTCAATCCCTAGCCAGGGGCTGGGGGCTTAATTCTTCTATGTGATATACGTGAATTATGTGATTTATATTTAACTCGGTCCCTAGCCGGGGGCTGGGGGCTTAACTCTTCTATGTGATATACATGAATTATGTGATTTATGTTTAACCCAGTCCCTAGCCGGGGGCTGGGGGCTTAACTCTTCTATGTGATATACGTGAATTATGTGATTTATGTTTAACCTAGTCGCTAGCCAGGGGCTGGGGGCTTAACGCTTCTATGTGATATATGTGAAATGTATGATTTACATTCAGTATATGAATTACGTGGTTGACGTCCCTTATGTGATCCATATTAACTCAGCCCCAGACAGGGGGCTGGGGGGCTGAAGTTGTTATTCGCTGCAACTCTCACCTAACATGAGAGCCCATAGTTATTTGTGCCCCACCTAACATCGAGCAGGCAGTTGTTTTTGCTCCAATTGAAATGGGAGCACGGAGTTATTCGGGCGCAGTAACTCTCACCTAACGTGAGAGCCCGCGGTCATCTTGGGTTCCCGCACACACAAGGGGCTAGCCGTTGTTTTGCTCCACTTGAAATGGGAGCATGGAGTTATTTGGGCGTGGTAACTCTCACCTAACGTGAGAGCCCGCGGTCATCTTGGGTCCCCTCACACACAGGGGGCTAGCCGTTGTTTTGCTCCACTTGAAATGGGAGCATGGAGTATTCGGGCGTGGTAACTCTCATATAATGTGAGAGCCTGCGGTTATCTTAGGGCCCCTCACACATAGGGGGCTAGCCGTTGTTTTGCTCCACTTGAAATGGGAGCATGGAGTATTTGGGCGCGGTAAATCTCATATAACGTGAGAGCTCGCGGTTATTTGTGCCCCACCTAACATCGGGGCGAGCGGTTGTTCTGCTCCAACAGGTATTAGAGCACGATATACACTCCATCGGACACAAGGAGTACGAAATAGAATACGCTCCAACCCAGCCCACGGCTGGGGGCTAGGGGTTAAAAATATTCACAATACATTCCAACCCAGACCACAGCTTGGTGCTAGAAGGTTAAAGCATTCACAGTGCATCCCACCCTAGCTTATAAGTGAGAATCAGGAGACCAAATGCACAGTTATTCATAACCTAGCTCAACGACCAAGACTGGACAAAGCCTCCAATCAGGAATACAATTCATAGCGGCTATACCAAGAATTTGCAAATTAGAAGGAGCAACGCCCACATTAACCAACAATTACAAGTACCACCCAATACCCTGCCATAGAAACAACAACAAACACAACCCTTAAAAGGCTTAAGCCCTCTAAGCCTTAAAGTAAATTCTGAAAGCTAAAACACCTCTTTTAACAATAGCGTTGGCCTCAAGCCAAAATACCCCAACAAGTGGGTAAGGTAGCGCCTGACAAAGGGAGGGTATGACTTGGTCCCTCACTCTTCAAGACATTAAAGTTACTCAAGCCCTTTACTCACATAAAGTTATTCACACATATATACACATCCCAAACGCCTTAAACAAAATACTGTTTATACAAAGTAGACAATAAAACACCCTTTTGAGGGTACGCATAACACGAGTATATTTACAACAAAAATAGACTAAACACTAAGAAAATGATGCCAAAACCAAAAATAGTACTTTAATCTTCCAGGTCACTCTAAGTATTGGACCCATCTTCCACCTCATCTTCCATCTCTTGGTTCACCTCATCCACAATCTGCTGAAGAAGGGTGTTACCAAGTTGAGGAAAAACATCTTGCACCCTTCTCTCAAAATTTGGCCAAAGCCTTGTCTGCCCCATCCCGGTACCATTCGCTCTGTTCCTCAGAAAATTCAGAACTGGCACAGTAATCCTCTACCACCACCTCTTTGGCACTAGCCAACTGAGAGGGAATCTTAGCAAGAAATCTTTCAAGCTTACCTTGAGATTCCTGAACGGATACTCGCAGTTCAACATTTTCGGTCTTCAACCCTTCTATGTCAGCCTTCAGCTCTTCAATCTTAATTATTAACTCTTCATTTGTCCTCGCTTGGCATTGCTCAACCTCTTGAGAATGCTTCAGTGCAGCTAAGGAAGATGCCAATTCGTTCTAAAGGCGTTGAAGGTTGGAGTCTTTTTCCAATAAAGCCGCCAATGTTACCCCTACTGCACTAAATCCCTAAAAACACAAACATAAAATGCATAAGCCACTAAAGAAAATGGAAAAAAAAATAAGAAAAGAAGAAGTATGTACCTGAGAAATGAGAGATGCCAAATCAGCCGAAGGGACTCCGTACTCTCTCCCCAGATCCCTAGACGAAAACTCCTCTAAACGTTGACTAAGGGAATCAAAACTGCCGCCAACTGATGTAGAGGAAGATGGCTCAAGGCCCCTTAACCTCTCTCTAGGGCCTCATGCCTCACCCTCTCCCCAAGAGATCTCACGTCTCTCTCTTTATAAGGACCCGGGTTTGCTCCCTCCCCTCCATGGTTATCATCCGACATGGCTGTCGCTCTACGGGCCGACCTCTGCTTACCAGGTATCATTTACCTTATGCCTATTTAATTATTGCCGCTACCACTTCTTCTACTGACTTAGGCATCGGAGGGGTCCCCCGCGGTCCAAATCACCGCGGGTCCCTCTGACGGCCTTGCTCGTTTTGCAGGAGGTCGGGTTAAACATGCCAGTGGCTGCTTTCTTAAGTGAGGGTTGAGTCACGCTCTCATCCAGAACCTACAAATATTTGTTTCTCGAGACATTTGAGTCTAGCTCACTGACTGAACCAAATTTAACCGAAACAATATTAAAGGCATTTGTACTCTTAAATAAGTTTATGTAGGGATGTTAATAGAACAGATGAGCCGATGGTGAATATATTTAGAAGCTACGGGGAACACCCATCATCCAAAAAAAATCTACAAAGCTACACATATTGATTTGCTCTAAAATTCAAAGAGTACCTTTATTTATGAAGAAAGACACCTAAAAGAAAAAAAAATATATAAATAATGTGAACATTGTGATGTGAATGACCAAATTAATAGAAGGGAAAAGGGAAAGGATTCAATACCCTTCCTTGATTCTTATTGCTAAAGCAAGGGAAGAATAAAAAAAATATAGGGTTAAATCTTAATTCTCACCAAGAGAATAAGAGAGAATTGTTATGATCCAAGGAGATCTTGGTCATAACTTAGGAGAGAGAGAATATAGGATGAGAAAAAATAGATAAAGATATGAGACAATCGAGAGAATTAAGATTTGAAGAGAAAATATTTGTCAATTTCATTCAATGGATGTCTTACAAAGATGAGCTAATACTACTTGTACTAACAAGCTTGTGCATACAGTGGCAAAACCACCCAAAATATCTAAGCAACGACCTAAGAAGTATCTAGGTTCCTCATTAACTAACTAACAGACATGCTAACTAACATTCCCTCCAAAATATCTAATTCACTACTTACGATTGAAAGGAACTAATACTAATGAATTATTACTACTTTCCAACATATAACATTCATGACAACAACAACAACAGTCCCAGTGCCACATGGGCTTCCGCTTGCACAGGGTCTGGGAGGGCTAGGATGTATGCGGCCTTACCTCATCAGGGTGGGCCCTTGACGAGAGATTGTTTCAGAGGACCCCCAACCTGATAGCAGCTATTTATGGAGAGCTTGCAAGGCGAGCATGCAAAGCCTAAAAAAAATTATGTGAAGCATGTATGCATGTATGCAAGTGAGCATGTAGGCATACAATCAGCTACAATAATCCGATAAGCATGTGAGCATGTACTTATGTTTGAATGCATGGGAGCCTAGGATCATAGCATTCAACGTAAAGGTCGGAGCAAAGAAGCAAGTATGAGGAGATCCTACATGCGATACAACTCACACATATAGCACAAACATATGGAGAAGTAGATCATCTAGGGAGTAGAGAAAGAGAGAGGCATAGAGAGAAGGTAGAGGAAGAGAGTGAGAGAGAGAGAAGGAGATAAAGGGAGATGGAGAAATGAGAAAGATAGTATAGGATGTAAGTAAGTACGTACACAAAGTATGAGGGTATTAGCAGCTTGGAGCCCTAATTGACCAACTACCGTCCATACTGCGTGTATGCACACGGTCATATCTGAGGCTTACGGGTGCATGAATGTCCTACATTAGTTACCCCTATCCTAAACCTGCACTAAGCTCTAAACTAGAGCCATCTCTTCATTTGGGTTGGAGTCGGCAAGGTCCCGTTAAATCAAACTATCTCTACGTAATTCTACTTTTATTTTAATTTTATTCTTATTTTAAATTTTATTTCTATTTGGCCGGCCCCTTCCTCACTTCCCGTCTAAGAAATGTGATGCTCACATCTCCTTATATGGGCAGTGGTGAGTCTCCAATCCTGCCTCTTCCTCATGTCCCATCTACCTTAGGAGCACTGTGCTGCCCATCAACTGCGTATAAGCGCTAAGCAAACAGGCAGCTTCTTGTTATGCGCTTGCTGGGTGCTCCTACACTGCTATATCAGATACACCGATACTAGTCCTCTACTAAGCTCTATTCTGGGTTAAGATAGGTGAGATCCTACTAGATCATCTCCATCCAACTATTTTTTGGCCGGTCTCTCCCTCTCTTCCCATCTGTGATATGGATTTGTTCGCATCTCCTAACAGAGGCATCGATGGGTCTCCTCCTGACATGCCCAAAGCACTATAGACGTTGCTCTCTTAATTTATCTTCTACCGGTGCAACTCCCAATTTACTTTTTATAACATCATTTTTGATCCTGTCCTTCCTTGTGTGCCCACACATCCATCTTAACATCCTCATCTTGGCCACCTTTAACTTCTGCGTGTGATGGCACTTGACTGGCCAGCACTCTGCCCTATAGGACATAGCCTGTCTAGCTGCCGCCTTGTAGTATATACCCTTTAACTTTAACAGAAACTTCTTATCACACAGTACCGCAGAGGCCATCCTCCATTTATACCATCCCACTTTAATCCTACTGTTGACATCTGCGTCCACTTCTCCGTCTTATTGCACCATGGAACCCAAGTATTTAAAACATGCTTTATGTTGTATACTCTCTGATCCAATCTTGACGTCTTCTGTGCTTGGTATGATAGACGTGTAGAACTTGAGTTCCATATACTCGGTCTTTGATCTACTGAGTCTTAAGCCTTTCGATTCTAAGCCCATCCTCCAAAGTTCTAGTTTCTCATTCACCTCGTCCTTGGTTTCACCCACCAGAATTATGTCATTCGCAAAAAGCATGCACCAAGGCACATCCCCTTGGATGTGCTTTGTGAGTTCGTCCATTACCAAAATGAACAGAAAGAGACTAAAAGTTGATCCTTGTTGTACTCCCACTCTAATGGGAAAAGCGTCTGTATCCCCTTCCGTCGTGCACACCTTGGTTTGGGCGTCTTCATACATGTCTTTGATGACTCGTATGTAGGGCTGTGGGATGCCTTTCTCCTCTAGAACCCTCGATACGACCTCTCTCGGTACTCTATTATATGCCTTCTCTAGATCAATAAAAACCACGTGGAGGTCCTTTTGTCTATCCCTGTATAATTTTATGGTCCTCCTCAAGAGATGAACGGCTTCTATCGTTGATCTGCCTGGCACGAATCCAAATTGGTTTTCTGAGACCCTTACCCGTTGCTGAAGCCTTCTTTCTATGACCAGCTCCCAAAGCTTCAGGGTGTGGCTTATTATTTTTATTCCTCTATAGTTGGCACAGTTCTGAATGTCACCTTTACTCTTACAAACGGGGATTAATGTGCTCTTTCGCCATTTGTCGGGCATCTTCTTCCCTTGGAGAATTTGGTTGAGTAGTTTGGTCAGCCATCTGATTCCCACTTCTCTCATACACTTCCACGACTCAATGGCTATTCCCTCCGGGCCGACTGCCTTACCCCTGCCCATCTTCTTCAATGCTTCTCTGACTTCCTCGGGTCTAATTCTGTTGTCGTACCAGTATGTCCTGTTCTCCGTTGGTGCTTGTAGTTCTCTTGTGGGTGCACAATTTGGATTCCCACGTCTCCCATACACTTCAATGCTTCCCTAACATTCATGACAAGAAATAAAAAAAAACTCAAATTATTCAAAATCAAAAGTTTTTGAAAATAAGAAACTACTGGCCTATTTAGAGGCACTACTAAACCCTACTCCTAATTCAAATTGAACTCTAAAAACAATCATTTTCTAATTCTAACTGAACCTAATAAATCCAAACATAAATAAAAAATCCTAAATCCAATTACATAATTCAATAAAATAAACCATAGTAAAATAAAATACTAACTAAATAAAAGATCTAAACCTAATTATGCAAAAATATCCTAAAACTCTAATCACAATAAAATCATGTCCCGCACTACTTTTCCGACTCCAATGTGATTTCTACAATTCCCGAGATGTGCTTTCTGTCTTTCTCGTCTTGATTGTATTATTTTCATCCCTATTTGCATCACATTGTGTAATTGTATTGTATAATATTGCTATAAGTACATACATGATGTTCATGATTCTGAGCTCACAGTTCTGCCGTTCTGTGGGCTACGTTACACGTGGTCCAATGGGTTAGATGGGGACACTCTCATTCTGAAGCGTCTCGACTGGTGCATGGTGAGCGAGGGCTGGCTTCGCACTTATTCTTCCTCATCTGCTGAGTTCCTTCCACGGGAGTTATGCTCAGACCATTGTCCCTTTGTAGCTAGAGGCCTTGGAAAGCGCCACACATCGCGGCTCCCTTTCAAGTTCTTTAACTTTTGGGCAGACCATGACGAGTTTCTACCTACTGTGAGGAGGGTTTGGGAGACAAGCATTGAGGGCACGCCTATTTTTCGTCTCACTCAGAAGTTGAAAAGGTTGAAGGGTGAGCTGAAGATCCTCAATGCCAGACATTATAGCCACATATCGGCTCGGGTTGTGGTGGCAAGGTATGCCTGGACGGAGGATCAGCAGCTTTAGATGATGGGCCTAAGAGTTTGTTACTTCATGAGGAGGAGCGTCGTTTGTCTCGAGAGTACTCGCGGCTGTGTAGGGATGAGGAGGCTTTCTATCGTTAGAAGTCTCGCATCCAGTGGCTCGCTTTGGGAGATCAGGGCACCCGATTTTTCCATAAGTCTATCACACATAGGTAGGCTAGGAGCCGAATCTCTTCTATCATTCATGCTAATGGCAGGAGGACGTATGATGACAGTGAGATTTCTGAGGCAGGAGTCTCCTACTTTCGAGACTTATTGACAGAGCCAAGTGGGCCGCTTCGTGCGGATATTTTTGAGCTCTTTCAGACCCATCTTTTTGAGGATCAGGCTCGTCCGCTATCTGTTTCAGTTACTGATGTTGAGGTGCGAAATGCACTATTCTCCACTGGTGATGATAGGGAACCCGACCCTGATGGTTATACCTCCCTCATTTTTAAGAGGGCCTGGGACGTGGTGGAGCGTGATGTTGTTCGGGCTGTCCGATCTTTCTTTCAGTCAGGGCTCATGCTTGGCGCCCTGAAATCCACTCGTATCAGCTTGATCCCGAAGGTGGAGAATCCCTCCACTTTCACCGACTTTCGCCCGATCTCCTGTTGCAATGTGATCTATAAGTGCATCACTAAGATCATTGCAAACAGACTGAAGGGTGTTCTTCCTTACCTCATTGATGACTTATAGTCTGCTTTCGTTCCTGGGCAGAGGATATCTGATTGTATTATGTTGGCTCAGGAGCTTCTGCTCGACTATCACCTTCAGACGCCTTCACCTCGATGCTCTCTGAAGGTTGATCTTTGCAAGGCTTTTGACACGGTGCACTGGGAGTTCATTCTTACCGCTATGTGCTGTATGGGTATACCTAAGGTTATGATTCGATGGGTGTGGGAGTGTCTTTGCACAGCCGGATTTTCAATCACCATTAACGGCGAGCTTCATGGCATTTTCGGCACGAGTAGGGGCATCAGGCAGGGGGATCCTCTCTCACCCTACCTCTTTGTTATTGCCATGGAGGGCTTATGGGGTTTGCTTCACCGTGCATCTTCTGATCCGAGGTTTCGTTTTCATCCCCGTTGCCAGAGTACCAACCTTACTCACTTATGCTTTGCTGATGACCTTATGATTTTTAGTGAGGCCGATGAGGGCAGTTTATCAGTTATTCATGAGACTTTAGATCGTTTTGCTGCACTGTCGGAGTTGTCCTCGAATGCAGCAAAGAGCACTGTCTTCATTACTGGGGTTGACTCTGAGCTTCAGCAGACTCTCCTTGATGTTTTGGGTTTTCGGTTGGGTCAGTGCCCGGTCAGGTATTTGGGGGTGCCGCTCATCATGACGAGGCTTCGGTTCATCGATTGTAAGCCTCTTTTAGACCGCATCCTTGCTCGCATCCAGCTTTGGACATCTCATGCTTTATCTTATGCCGGACGCTTGCAGCTTATCAGATCAGTCATATTCTCTATTCAGGTCTTCTGGTCATCTGTCTTCATTCCTAGAAGCGGTTGATCAAGAAGATTGAGTCAACTCTTGTTGACTTTCTCTGGAAGGGCGCTTCTCTAGGCCCGGGTGGGGCCAAGGTCTCCTGGGAGCATTTTTGTTACCCTCGCAGGGAGGGCGGTCTCAGGGTTCGGTGTTTGCATGAGTGGAACCAGGCTTCTCTCATGAAGCATATTTGGGCTCTACTCACTGATCGTGACTCTCTTTGGCCTCGGTGGATTCATGCCAACCAACTCAGGGAGAAGTCCTTCTGGGATATTCAGCCGAGAGGTTCGATTTCATGGTCTTGGAGGAGTATTCTTGGTATTCGATCCCTTTGTGCTGGGGCTTTTTGGCATATCATTGGTGATGGCTGGGACACTGCTTTGTGGTCTGATTACTAGCTACCGTATGGTTGTCTGGAGGGGCGGTTCACTTTCAGCCTCCTGCATTCCACTGGTCATCATTTAGGATCTCGAGTTTCATATATTATAGAGGGTGATCAGTGGTGTTTCCCAAGGGATATTGAGGAGCTGCTTCCTATCTGGGATTTTGTTGACTTCAAGCCCTGGCTAGGGGTAGCTGACAGTGTACGATGGATGACGGACCCATCTGGGGTTTTCACCGCTAGATCGGCATAGGAGACGATTCACAGTAGAAGGGAGGAGGACTCCATCCATCATCTCCTTTGGTTTTAGCTTCACATCCTGAGGCACTCCTTCATTTTGTGGCTTGCCTCCTATGAGGGTCTATAGACATTTGACAGACTGCTGAGACATCAAGTGCAGGATGTTTGGGCTACTTGCATGTTGCGCGGGTCAGATGTTGAGTCGCATGACCATCTCTTCTTCACCTGCAGCTACTCTGCTACTGTTTGGTTCAGGGTGTCCTCTCGCACCTCTTTTTCATGGCCCACACTTCCATGGCGCGAGCTGGTTCAGTGGGGTGCTACCAGGCTTCGTGGCCGCGGGGTGGATCGAATCCTTGCCCGCCTTTGTTTCTCCGCTACCGTTTACATCATCTGGTATAAGCGTAACCTGAGGATTCATCGGTCCCAGTCCAGGGCTTCTGCAGTCATCGCTGAGGAGATCACAGGATTGGTCCGCAGTCGTTTGATTGCTGCCCCTGCACTTCGCGGTGCTCATCGCCACTCGCAGCTTCTGCAGGAGTGGGGGATAGAGCATTAGCTTGTTTGCCTTCATTTGCTTGTTCTCCTTGTTTGATCATGTTGATCGTTGATACATCTTGCTTTGTTTCTTTCTTTGATTGATTCTTTGATGTAGACCTTCTGGCCTTGGCTTGGGGTATGCCCCTCGTAAACTTGTACATATATTTGATTAGATATAGTATTTTTCACTGATTTACCAAAAAAAACATACCTGATGTACGTAATTTGAGTATATGATATTATATAAAACATTTTTTCAAAAATGATAAATATTAAAATGAAAAATTCATGTTATTAATAGAACATCTATTTTCTGGATCCGACACTGGGGTAAGGCCCATTATACATAGATATTTGTGCATTTGATGTGGGTGCGCATGTACATAAAGTTGGTTGTGGGTATAAATTGGGTACATGTAGTAGAACTTGGCACAATTATGGGATGAATATGGGTAGACATATTCAGCCAGCTTGATTATGACCCCTGTCATGCGGTCGCTTACTTGATGATGAGTATTTATGTTTTACACACTTAAAAAGTACTCGTAGAGCTCTTCCTTATTATGATAATATTCTATCAACCACCTAATAGCATAGATCTCATCCGTATCATCTCACCGAATAGTTGTGTCTTATCATATTGTGTCACCATCTTATCCAATCCGAAATAGGGATAGCATTGTAACTGTATTTAATTCTTCAATCCATAAAAAGATCTGCCGCAGCGCTATTGGGTACATCTTCCATTATTTCTCTAATTTTAACTTAACACCCCGGCCCACCCCCCCCTCTCTCTCTCTCTCTCTCTCTTTTTCTGTTCCCCCACCGATCTCCTTACCCCCCAAAAACCTAGATCTAACTGTAAGACAATACGATTATATACATGTATTTATAGAATAATATATATAAACTAAATGCGGAATAATACATTCCTTGTTAAGCTATGACTTGTAGAATTTTGAAAAACGAGAAGATATGGCTAGATCTTCCTCTCCATCGCTCTACAACATGACAATCATCTATGGAATCAGTAAACCCTAATAGAGAAGAGAGGGGACCTAGCTTTTGCTATTTATAATAATCTGATGGGTCCACCTATAAAGGGCTTTGTCAGATTTATGGGCCTACACTAAACAACATCCACATAATAATATAATGTTATGATCCGAGCTTGATGAAGTCTAGGGGGCTGTTGCAGTTGCTGCATTGGTCTGTTAGTGTTGTCCTGCTGCTGCTGTTGACCTGTTGCTACGGTGTTCGTTGCTGGTGGTGGTTGTTGCCGTGGGTTACCGCTTTGGCTTTAGTAAATGTAATAAGGTGTTGATATTGTAATTAGTAGTATAAGCTTTGGTTGAGTCATGTAATAAGTGAAGTAGTTGCTAGTAGTTTGGATGGTCAAGGCCGTTAGATTAGTTAAGTCACGGCTGGCGGCTAGTTAGTTAGTGGTGGTTGAGTCGGTTAGCTCCATGGGTCCACATGCATTGTATCTCTAGATATTTTTAGTCTTAAGCCATCCTAAGAGGAAGTAGTATAAGTAGAAGGCTCTAGCTTGTAATCCTCATAATTTTGATGAATGACAAATTGATATCTTTTGATATCTCTCTACATCTCATCTCCTTTCCTTTCTTATCTTATCTAAACTCTAAATTTTCTCCTCATCTCATACTCTCACTATCTCAACCAAGGTTAAGGTCCAAGAGTAGTCTTTGAATCTTAACATATAATGAGGTGGACCTAGTATAATATGATCACACAACCCTCCTGTGAACCAGATATTCAGCCTATTAATTTATTTTGTCAAAACCGAAATATAATTAACAAAAGCCCATATTAAGAGAAATATTCCAACAATCTCCCACTTAGGCAATGTTAATTATTAGCTTCATTTTCTTAAAAGAAACTTTAATATGAAACGATAAAATAGGTTGAACAATAGTACAGAATGTGGCCATAATTTTAAAATTTCTGATTCACAAGACAACACCTCGAATACAATCCGGTCCAATAAGATTACCAAGCATTGAACCATAGTGGTCACAGTGTTATTTATGAACACAAGACTTTCCATGATCACTGACGCTGATGACCTAATTGACATGGATCATCATGCGGTAGTGTACCAAGAAAGTTGCACCAATAAGTGATCTAAATGTGCGCTTTCATTGTCGGTCCTCAAAATAATTCCTCACAAAATAGCATTCAAAATGCCAGAGAAATATATAACATAATTTATCATAACATTGATGGTCAACAAGCCAAGAGGAAGATAAATTGATTTCAATACTTAAAATTTTAAGATCTCAAGTTAAACAATACCAATATCAAAATGTATCAATCATAAGAAGCAAAATGTCCATTGATAACAGCAAAATATGTTATCAAAACATAAACTATTACGGCATTGCATTAAACAAACACACCAAAAATATGGAGCCATACAATAAGGGAGAAAATGAAACCAAAATACATAAAAATCAAAGCTCCCACCAAACCATGACATTAAAAGACTCCAAGATGCCCATATTTTCAACATATCTCATTAAGACTATGGATCTAAGACCCTTGGTCTACGGATCAGCCGATATCATATCAGTATCAGTATGGCCTATCTAATTGTCTGCACTCTTTATGAAGTCCCTGACCACCATGAATTTGATTTTCATGTGTTTGCATGCTTCAATGCTCTTATTATTCTTGGAGAACAAAACTGCATAGGGTTTTTAAGCCACACAGCTTGTGTCAATGCTTCATAGCAAGCTATAAATTATTCCTACATGATAGATAATGCTATAATCAGAGTTAAAATATCCAAGTAACTCTAGATGGTCCATCTTTCGATAAACAAGCATGTAGTACTTTGGTCTTTTGTAAGTATTTTATCACCCTTTTAGCTGCAACCTAAAGATCTCTTCCAGGATTTGATTGATATTGACCGAGAACTCCCATTGCAAAAGCAATATTAGGCCTAAATTAACACTTGTGCATACATCGAGCTTCCGACAACACGAGTATAGCACATTTCTCATGGATTCCTTTTCCACATTACTAAGAGGACATTGCTACAAACTATGTCAATCTTCTTTTACAACAGGAGCATCACAAAGGCCTACAATCCTGTATGTTAAATCTTTTAGTCACTCAATCAATATAAGCCTTTTGTAATAAGCCTAAAATTCCACGAGACTTATCTCGATGTATCTGGATACAAAGAACAAAAATGCCTCTTCAAGATTCTTCATATCAAAATTCTTAGACAAGTATTGCTTAGTTTTCTAAAGCATTCCTAAATTGTTCCTAGCTAGCAAGATGTCATCAAAATACAAAATGAGGAAAATAAACTTGCTCCTACGGATCTTAAGGTATCCACATTGATCAACTTTATTTTCATCAAAACAAAAAGAAGTCACCTCTCATAAAATTTCCAAGTGCCACTGTCTCGAAGCCTATTTCAAGCCATTAATAGACTTTCTAAGCCCACAAAACACATTATCCTTCCCAATCTAAATGAAAACTTTAGGTTGATTCAAATAGAATTCTTCAAACTGATCACCATTTAAGAAAGTCGTTTTCAAATCCATGTGATAATGTTCTACATCAAAATGTGCCACAAGAGCCATTACGATCCAGAAAGAATCCTTAGTTAAACAGCGAAGAACATTTCTTTATAATCTATGCCTTCTATTTGAGTGAAGTCCTTTGCAACTAATCTTGATTGAAACATACTATCTTTCCTATAGAATCTCTTTTAGTTTTAGATACCCATTTACAATCAGTAGGCTCATGACGCTCTGCAAGTTTAACAAGTTCCCAATCTCCATTATCATTCATAGACTGCATTTTTATCTATCATAGCATTGATCTACATAAGCAATGGTCTGATTACCCACTAGTAATGGAAGAGTACCAATTATGCTACTATCATTCTCAAAATCTAGTAAAGGATTTGACACATTTCTAACATCTAACTCCAAAATTTTCGTTGTATTTGATTCCACAATCGTAGTGCCATGTGTAGGACAATAAAACCTATATTCCTTAGAGTATTCAAGGTATCAAATAAAGTGGTTCTAGGGTCAGTTTTTCTCTAACTTGGATTATAAATCCTCACCTTAGCAAGGCAACCCCAAACACAAAAATGCTTCAAACTATGTTTTCTACGTAACCAAAGTTCAAAAGGAGTTTTTGGAACAAATTTTCTAGGAACACGATTAAGGATACAACAAGAAGTTTTAATGGCTTCCCCCAAAAGAACTCAGGCAAATTAGTAATATTCATCATGCTTCTCATCATATCTTTAAGCATACGATTTCACATTTCTGCCATGCCATTTTGTTTAGGGCTACCAAGATGGTATATTGGACAATAATCCCACAATCCTACAAGTACTTGGCAAACAGGGCCGTACACTGCCCAATGGTGTCATGTCTGCCATAGTGCTCACCTCCATAGTCAAATCTTATGATTTTGATAATCATCCCCAGTTGTTTTTCAACCTTACTTTTAAAAGTTTTAAAATATTCAATAGCTTTAAATTTTCTCTAATCAAATAGAGGCATCCATAATGAAAGAAGTCATCAATAAACGTGACAAAATATTTATTACCACACAATATAACATAATGAGGCCACTAATATCTATATGTATTACTTCTAAAAGGTTAGAGCTGTAGGTGCTTCTTGTTTTTAATCTTAGTTAATTTACCCCCAATGCACCCAATACAAGTTCCAAAATCATCAAAATTAATAGTTGGTAACATGTCATGTTTTATAAGCCTTTTGACTTTCTCTCTTTTGAAATATAACCCAATCCTTTATGCCATAACATATAAAATTCTCTTATATTAAGCTTCTTTTAGAGTCACATTTTTCAATATTAAAAGAGTCATAGTAATTGTCTGATGATAAAAACAATTTGTACAAGCCATTCGACAAAACACATTCACCAATAACTTTAGAATTCAAAGATAATTGTACTCTGCCATTGTTAAAATTAAAACCATAATCAAACTTGTCCAAAGTAGAAACATAAACTAAATTCTTTCTGAAAGATGGTACATATAGAACATTTTCCCAAAACAAGTTCAAAAACTTGAATCTAAAAGTAGATTGACAGACCCTATAAACATGACCTTAACAACGACATTATTCCCAACTTTAATCTTGGACTTACACTCACCTAGCCTTTATAGCAACATGAATAGTTTCACCATTGTCAATCCACCAAGTATTTGATGGAACATCAACTAAATTAGATTCTAAACATACATAAGCTACTGACTTATCTTGTTATGCTTTTTTGTTTTTATTTTTTTTATTTTTTAGCCATGAATGGAACTTACTGCATTCAACCCTTTTATGATCTCTTTTCTTGTAGAAGTAACACTTTTTTAAAAAAAAATTTAATGGCAGCTGTTTTAGGACCTCTTACATTATCAGTCTGACTCTGACCACCCCTCACCTTTCTTAGGTGCATAAAACTTAGACTTTGAGGAACTATCCTAATTAAAATTTAGTTTAGGGTTAGAAACTAGCAGTGCAACGTCAAGATTTTCACTGTTGGCTTAGTTTCCTTTGCAACGAACTAGGTAATAAAATCATTGATAGATCAGGTTTCCTTTTAGGTGTCATAGGCAGTTTCAAATAGGAAAAACTAGAGGGCAAAGTTTTAAGAGCATGATGAACTATGAAGGAATTAGGAAGGGTCACATTACGAGATTTAAGTTTAGTTTGGACGTATACTACTTTCAAGATATAGTCTCTAACACCACCCTATTTATCACATTTCATACCCATAAGCTCACTCATTAGGTCTCTAGTTTCAGCATTATTGGACAATAGGTATTGTTGTCATATAACATCTAGGAATTGTTTGGCATTCTCTATCACATGTAGACCACTCATAAGATGCCCAGCCATGGTTCTTTTCATTGACATAAGCGTAAGACAATTAGACCTTTCCTAATGTTAACAAAACTCTTTTTCCTTATTACTACTCCCATTAGTTAAGATAACAAGTGCATCAACATGAAGGGATAGGTCAAGGTCAGCAATCCCCAAGGAAAATTAACACCTTCTCTCTATGCCTTAAGGTTTTACCTAGTTAGAACTTCGAAGGCAGTGTTGACATTATTCATTGCAAATGAAACTATTCAACAAAAGAATGCAATTATCAGTGAGCAGTAGATATATATGCTTTACACGGCTATTATATCATGAAGAGTCCAGGCACATCATTACACTTCTACCTTGGGTGAATAATGCAACATGTAAATAGGTACTCTTTTAACACATAGACAGCAAATGAGATCACCTTACTGAAAGAAAAAAAGTCTATTGCCTTTGGGCAATATAGAAAACAAATGTAGTTTCCCAAACAATATGAGACAAGCCACAGATTTCGCTAGATGAGCCACTTTGGTGACTATGATCTTGTTCAATCTATACTATCAACTTATTGGAAAATTTTTATACCTTCAATAAAGCATGTTAAAATTATTATGCATGTAATTTATCTGCACTCTATGAGACACTTTGCAATTAATTTGTCTTCAATAATCAAAAACGATATTGCATTCCATGAGTTGAACAAATCTTTGCAACAATTGCAAGGCGCATTAAATATAGCTAATGAAAGAGAGTGTATGATTCAATGTAATATAGGAAACCCAAAATTCTTGAACATAAGATTCATAAACGAAATAAGAAATTACCTTAAAAAGGTATCCAAGGATATTATTAATAATAATATCGGTCAATAAATATGACCCCTTTATTGATGGTCAAAGTAAACACATGTACGCTACATCCACTTACTAAAATGCCCTTCCCCCCTTTTTATTTTATTTTTAAACTGACATATTTTTTTTTTCCAATAAATCTTCCAGTTACAAAAAAAGGCCACGACATGGTATATCTGTTAGTTATGGATGGATGGGGCGTTGTGACTATGTAAATCACCTCTATTTTTCTTTCCCTTCTTTCCTTTTATTTTAATTTAATTTGGCTGATTTTATCACTTTTTACCTATTTTCATTCATCTGAATTTAAATTTGATAATTTAATTTTCCAATCTAAAGTTTTCCTATCCTAAGAATTTAAAAATAGGATGAATTTCATCAATTTATCAACAAATTTTTTAGAATTGAGGAAAAAAAAAAGATCACATTTAATTTGCCAAAATTAGGGTTTTGATATTTGTGTTAAATTGAAAACAATAATTCATGATAAACACATAGTCCACTAATGAAATTTGTGTTTTAGATTCAAAAGCAAGATTTTAAACATTTTATATCAATATCTTAACATGCTCATCAATTCAGAAGCATGATAAATTATATACATTTCACAAAGGGAGAATTGGGCGTGGCCTCCATTGAGGATAAATTAAGGGAGCAATGTTTGAGGTGGTTTGGACATGTTAGGAGGAGACCGAGCACCGCTCCAGTCAAGAGATGTGAGCATCCCCACATGACGCTAGGCAGGAGAGGGAGAGGTAGGCCAAATAAGAGATGGCTGGAGACGATCAGACAAGACCTCATCTACCTAAACCTTCGGGAGGAGATGGCCTTAGATAAAGCCTATTGGAGGGCTAGCATTGGAGTAGCAGATGTAGCGGCTTAGAGTAGGGTAGCCCAGCCTTTTGTGCTATCACTAGTGTTCTAGGCCTTAAGGTAGTCCAGATTCGGCGCACTTTTGTATGATATGTTCTTTTGATTGACTATCTGTTTACTGTCTATTCACTGCCTATTTCTCTGCCTATTATTTGCCTAACTTTTCCCTGCTTATATGCTTATTTGCTCTCTTGATGCTAGGCTGTAAGGCGTCATTGCTCCTGACAAGCTTAACAGGTTGGGGCCCTCGGAAGCAACCTCTCATCAGGGCAGCCCCGGAAGGGGGAAGGCTACTTATATCTAAACCCCCCCCGCCCACCCCCCAAACCTTGCTGATGCGGGAGCCCTTTGAGACAATGGGTTGTTGTTGTTGTTGTTGTTTTCACAAAGGGAGAAAAAATCTAGATCATGTACAATAAAGAGGGAAACCATGAAAAATCCCACTACAAATAGGAGTTTCATTGTTTTATATAGCCAAACAAGATAGTTGAAATAAATCCATGTATATAGGCTTTGATACCACATGTAAGAAAACATTATTATATACATGTATTTATAGCACAATATATATAAATTAGATGTGGAAGAATACATATCTTATTAAGCCATGACTTGTAGAATTTTGAGGAACTAGAAGATATGGATAAATCTTCCTCTCCATCTCTCTAGAACATGGTAACCATTTATGGAAACAGTAAACCCTAATAGAGAAGAGAGGGGACCTAGCCTTTCCTATTTATAATAATCTGGCGGGCCCACCCATAAAGGGCTTTGTCAGATTTATGGGCTTAAACTAAATAACATCCACATAATAACATAATGAGGTACGCCTAATACAATAAGATCACACAACCTGGCTATGAACCAGATATTCACCCTATTGATTTATTTTGTCAAAACCAAAATATAATGAACAGAAGCCCATATCAAGAGAAATATTCCAACAATAGCTTCACGCATTAATGAAAACCAAGACCACCACCCGCCTAATCACTGCCAAGCCCTCGATCTCCTCAGCCAAAGAACAGCCACCTCCCACTTCCCCCCTTGTCACAACCCATAGATATCAATTCACACATGTTCCTTCTCCTTCCCTTCCTCAAGAGTGACCCATGCCTAGCCCTTCCATGGCAATGCGTCGGCCTTGCTTCCTTTATGTCCAACTATAGGGATGCAGGGCAATGGTGTAAGTGTCATCCCTCCCAACCTGAAACCGATAGTTGGCTTCATTTTGCCTTCTTTGTCCATGTCCATGTCTCCTAGTTTCCTTGTCTCCTTCCCCCACCCTAATCCCATCTCTCATCCCTTTATTTTATTTTGGCCATGGTTAAGGAATGTCACTAATGACTACCAAGGACAGTGTACTGAAATCCCAATTAGTTAATTCTTGTGTTATTAATCAATTAAATTATTTTATCTTACCTAATTTATTTTACGACTTATTCATGCTTGTGATCATTTTTAAAAAGTGTCATGATATAGATGCTGTCCATAAGTACATATCAAAGTTTGATTTGAATGGTCAATGAGATTGAGTCATGGATAGACTTAGATCAAAAGGAGTGATGTGCCATCCAAATTAAGTTTATAGTCAGTGACAAATTTGGCATACTGCAATGATAAAGACTATACTATGATATAACTTCTCTTGATCATATGGATATAGATCCTAAAATATTATATTGGTTAATGCGTATTATAATTTCTATGTTTACACCCCATTCCTACGAAATTTTTGACTATTACATGTGCATTATAGCATTATAAGCTTGGGACGTGTTAAAGAGAGGACAACTTGGAAATAGGTGAAAAAGGGGCCCAAATGGAAGAATTTGAAGACTACGTTAAGAAATCCAACCACGTGTGTAACAAGGACCCATTTGGTCATGATTTAGCTTTCAAATCTTGTATTTTTAGGTCTCTTGCACCAACTGAGCTTTAGGTTGTGAATTGGGTCAATCGATAGGCTAAGTATGATTTTTGCCCCCGTTGATAGTTGATCGACTAGCTGGCGACGGGCATGCCACGCCAATAAAAGGAGAAGGGAGGCCAAATTTTGTTACTTTTTGTTCTTCTTTCAAGTCCTCCCACCGCACCCCCCCCCCCCCCCCCCCCCCCCCCCCCCCCCCCCTCTTCACCCGGCAAAAGATGCCAAGGGAGATATGAATTCTCATGAAGGCCAAAGCGCAAGTGGCCAGAGTGCAGGGGAATCCTATAGCAGTTAAGTCAACACCGATCAAGGGAGTCCACTATTCATGAGTTTTCTCCTTCACTTTTCGTTTGAATTTAAGATGTGTAAAAATTTTACAAACCCCTAAACTCACAGTTTAGGGGTGAAGGATGGGTAGTCGTCTAAATCTCATATTTATGTTTTATTTGCGCCTGACTTTTGTTATGCTACTTCCGCACCCATGTGGGGAAATTTATGTTATGAGATTGGTTTTATTATTATGTGTTTGTATCAATGCTTTGATGTTCAATTTTATTCATGTTGTTTTGTGCTTGTAGCCTAGACTGTAGCATAACATGTTTTCATGAGTGGTCAGGGTTGAGGTCATACTCAATCCTGAGCACAATCTTCTGTACAAACTAATATTAAATTATGAGTGACAAATGGAATTTGTTAGTACTGTTGAGATAATCCATGCTACACCTAGAGTGATTAGATAGGTGATGCCCTTAGACTAGTTCATTACGCTAAGCTCTAATTTAAGTATTAATCCAGGGTTAGAGTTTGTAGCCTACACCTTTCAAGTCATTGTAGTGATAAAGTATAATGATGAGATTTGATTTAGGCTAATCTAAAGTTATACACTAAACTACCTTTGAATGATTGACAACTAAATTTACTGCTTAACTTCGTTAATTTAGTTAATTACTTGCAATTGCTCGCGTTTCCTATGAAAACCAAAATTTCAGTACTCGATAATCGTAGAATTCAACATTATATCAATTCCTTATGGATTTGACACTTGTATTCCCTCCACAATTACGATTTGCTCATACGCTTGCCGGTGCAAGATTTTACACACTTGATAAAACCACATCATTGGTGTTTGTCAATAATGTTGTAAAATTGGTGTTTGTCAATAATGTTGTAAAATTGAACTGGACTACTTGAATTGTTTATTTATCAACTACTATCAGCAATAGATAATTTATATTATGCTATTAATCGATGATTCAAAAATCCGAAGAATGTATTGGAATCGTGCATGTAATGTATATGACTTTGATGTGCTCAGATGTGAGGTCTCACATAGTGGTCGATATCCTTTGTACGTTTGGTGGTAGCTTGAAGTGTGACAGGAATATCAATAGGGAATCTATAGCCTCTTCGTTCGATAGAGATATTCCTTTAAGTGAATTTGTAAGTGTCCTAAAATTTGGAATCTTTCACCTAAGTATTTCTAGTAAATGTCAATGGAATCTGATGTGAAAAAATATTTTTTTGTATCATAGAAGTTTTGAAAAGGATAAATTGGGAACTTGAGGGAAATGAATGCGAAATGCAATGATCGTAGTTCACATTATTATTTCTCATAGATATGTGATAGAGGGATTGGTCGTCAATTTAATAGCAACATGAGAATTCTGGTACAAATATATTTAATTTTGGAATGTATCAATATTTATTAGTGAAATTAAATATTGTTAAATAGTAATCAAATGTATCCTGTCTTGATAATTTGATTTAACCAGTTTGGAGACAAAATTAGATTTTCTCTAGGGTCCCTTCCCAATCTTCAACAAAGACATCATTTTAAAATATTAAACATAATTAATGAGGTAAATTATTTATTCATGTAGTGAATTAGTTTATTCTAAATAATATTCATGGAAAGAACATATACACGTGGAAAAACTAAAGGATCGAAAAAGAAAAAGAAGAGCGGTTGGCTGTGTGTTATGGAGGCCCAGCCCAGGATTCAGTGTCTTACACATGCAGCAAACGCGCAAGCTGGAGCCCCTGTCTGTATGAGTCGGTGCATTGCACTCGCAAACCGAATTGGTGTGTGAACTTGCTGAAAGAACAATTTTTACATCGTCCTTGTTTGGTGATGCGAAGATGAAAATGGCTATATATTTTGTCCTACTAAAAACTTAAATGTCGGGATCTTTGTTTTTATGTCTATTATAAGAATTTTATTAAATTTTAATTATTTAGAACTGAAAGGAGAAACTTCATTAAATTTCCAAATCCAGTAACCATAAAATTAGAAAACGCTAGCAGCTATGCTACTTAGTTTGACCATAAAACCATGGTCATAATCACACATCTAGCCTAGGATACGCTGATAGATCCCTTCCCTACGTACTTGCCCAATCCCTTCACCCTGATTAAACCTACTGGCCCAACCTTGAACACTTTGCATGGGTTTGGATTGATCAAAGCATTCAATCCTGCATTGTTGCCGCATTGGAGCGTAATGTTTTCAATGAGGTTATTCAACATCCCATTTCTGAACCAATGTGGGATGCTATTCCCAATCGATCGTTAGACTATTCCCTTGCTAAGAATTTAACCTGCTTTACTTCGCAAAGATAGTAAAACCATGGACACTTTATTTCTCAATGTTAATATTCGTCACTCATGATCGTGTTGCCATTGACTGCCCTATCTATAATTGAGAATTAGTAAATGATTATGATTTTTGCTTACCTGTTGAATACGACCCTTATCCTATGCTTTTGCATAATTTTCCTTGCTCCGTTACCTTCTAGGAATTCAATACCTCCCTTATTGATGAAGAAGCTGCTCAAAATTTTCTCAATGGACACACCAAGCATGACCATAGACATGCACCTGTAGCGACCTATCAACCTCAATATGCCTTGGGTGGTGGTGGGACCCTAGGAAGGAACTAGAATTGTTGAGGGGGCGCAGGGGGCCGAGGTCTGCAATAGTCGCAATATGCTTTAGGCCCCCCCTCGCAAGTGGGCTTGGGTTTGTCCAATGCTAAAGCTCACACATTGCCCTTTGTTCTTTGTGCAAGAAATGTTGCTAACTCCTCTCATTAGGTACATGATAGTATTCTCGGGCCTAGATTAGTTGTTTGTTATATTCGTCATATGTTAGCTCATGTTGCATCCTAATGCCCACATTGATAGTGCCCAATTTTATCTTTCCCACTTTCTTTTAGCCAATAGTGTATTTATAACCTATAAATCATGCATGCATGGTACCTTGACTCAAGGGCCTCCAATCGTATGACATCCAACTCAGATGTTCTTCATAACCCTTTTCGTTACACTAGTTTCAAGTCCATCTTAGTTGGTAGGGTTCGTTACTACCTATCACACACATTGGATCTACCACCATACTCATCAAATGACACATTCTCGAGTTACCTCCAGTCTTGTTTTCACTGTCACTCGTAATTTGCTACAATCCATTCAAATCCAATCTAATAGACTTAATGTCTCTTGACACCCCTACAAGTTCCCAGACTTAGTTAAAATATAATCACTTTAACTTGACTTTTATTGCCTTGACCCATTGGTTTGCATCTTTATACTTAAAAGTTTCATTGCAGTCTAAAGGATCAGACTCACCATGATGCTTAACTGCTAAGATTGAAAACATGAATCCGTTAGGTGAACCTGACCATCCTCGCACTACACCAAAGCTCTCATATACTTAGTGTGACAATAACCTGGTTGTAGATATATCTAACACAGACATTATAAGTTGTATCAAGCTATCAAGCTAAAGAGACACAGTATCTCATGTTGTTAGTCTATCCAACACAAGCTATCTAATGTACTTTTAGAACACTTTCTAGAACCTCTTACATAAAAAACCTTTTGATATGTCTATGTGACTCATCATATGAATCCTACCATAGTAAATACAACATTATTGATCCTTTCTTCAATTCTTTGTAATAAGAAAAAATAAGAATTCTCCTGAAACCACTACTTCAATCTAATCAAAGTGGTTTATATAATTACCTAAATGATCCCAACTTTACTCTTTAATTCTTTAAACTTTTTAAAGGTTTCAAGACTTCAGTCTTCATAGGTATATCCATATATCAATTAATTGAGTAGTTATTCATAAACATTTTATGAAACACTATTTGATTCCGCTCGCTTGAACTTTTGGCAGTCCCCATAAACTTTTTATGAACTAGTTCTAGCAGCTTAGTGGTTGTACTGCCTTTGCTGTTAAAGACTCTTTCAATCACCATTAATTCAAACACAATTAACATACTGATTTTAATTTTAATACTTACTAATTGCATAAAACAAATCAAACCACTTCTCAATCATACTAGATTAATATGACCAAAGATTAAGTACCACTTAAAAGCTATATGGCTTTCAAAAATTCTTCTTTTACATAGTTACACAACTTAGCTTGTATTAGATGAATAAATTGTCATTAACATAGTTTGGATTAAACTAAATAAACCATCTACCAATGTACCATTTGTAATAAATATTTTATTTACTTAACCATTAGTTTATTTTTCAAAAAAAATAACTGAAAGACTATTTTCAAAAAAAATAGCGAATATAAATCAAATTTCTAAAGTACATTAAGATAGTTACTCAAATATAAAACTACACTCCTCGGCTTAAACTATTGTCTCTTGGTGCCCTTAGTGAAAGCCCACTGACCAGAACACTAGTGAACTGCCTACTATTCACTACTAAAGGAGACAGGGTACTGAATATCTTGTCATGTCGGCTTTTCAGTTTGGCAACAACAATATCTAAGTTCCTAAGCAATTCCATTTAAAACTAATGTCCAGTGCTTTTACAAAAGAGATAGAACTATCTTGACTCATATTTTATATTGCCCTTTAGATGTTCCTAATGCCTGAGATGGATGCTTACACTTAGTGGACCCTTCCCTTACTTCCCATGACACCTTTTCTCAAACTGTTCTTTCATCCGTTTAGACAACGACTAATCTCTATGACTCGATGTATCCAGTCTAAACTGATTGAAAAAACTTGATAGGCAAGTTAAGATCATATCCTGTTGAGATTGGCTATCAAGATTTGCATCAAAATTCCAGTTTAATTGAATAAGCCATCATCAGATGGCATGCTCCTAAACTGAACTTTCTTAACACAATCTTGTGTCTATCATCTTTCTCATTAGCTGTTCTAATACTACTAGTTCCCTAGTAACTTCTTTTAAATATCTGATCATCTCTACTAAAGTTGAATTTTCAAGTATCTAGTACTAGAAAATGCACGACATCTGATGTCCAAATCTTGCAATTGACTAACTCTTTAGCTTGGTCTAATGTTCTTGACGTTCTTTTCAACTTAGTAGATCTACTAGCTCTGGATGTACTAAAACATATCATATCATTGTGAGCATAATAGAACAGACAAGTAAGATATACCAGTAGTGATCGCAATGCATAAGATAACATTCAATATGAAATCAAAAAACTGTAAACATGTCATATAACATACAAGATTAGTTTTCCTACTTTTAGCAAATAATCAAAGTTCGAAGTTCATAATTTGACACTTACATGTATGCTATGGTGACCCAACCAAACCACCCAAAATTCCCTGTCAGCGAGGCTGAATTAAGATATCAGAAGGGTGAGAATATTTCTCAATAAATATGTTTTCTTGTAAACTCTTGACTAAACACACCACTCTCCCCTCAATGTCAAAGGTCATGCAATAGAGCTCCTCGGTGAGGCTAATGTATATCCCAGTTAAGTGTAAACCGCTACCTCGACATCCATTAAAGTCCACAAGGTACTCCATGTTGGTGTGGCTGCACTCATTTTTCCTGCACTTCAGTCTATCTCTTAGAGGACTAACCTTGTATTCTACAAATGAATGCTTTCCTTGGGAGTTGGGCACACCTACTACACTACTAGGCTGGTAATGGAGGCCATGAGCATTCCCTTAGAAGCTCGGTCGCACTTAATATCTTGAGTTTTGTGAACGTTTTAATAATTTCAGCAAGCAAACAAAGCATGGAATCTACCTAACCATTCTTTTTGTGTGTGCAACGATGAGCTAACCAATGTACTCATTATTATGGGACAGGGGCGTAACAAGTTATTAGTCAAGTGAGAACTATTCTCAATTAATGTATTTTCTAAACATATTTCACTCACCAATTCTTCCTTGCTCTCTAAAACAGTATCATAATGCTCCCTAGGAGACTATTATACTATCCTAATCAAGTGTATACCATTGCCCAGATACTTGTACCTCCATCTATCCAAAAGAAGTCTAACCTCGTATTTCGCAAGCAAAAGCCCTTCTCGGGAGTAGTGCCTATCTACTCTACTATTAGACTAGTGACGGAGACTATGAGGAATCAACTCCTGAACCTCGCACCCACTTGAAATTTTAAACGGTGGACCTTTCTTTTAAATTTGATTATCTAATAATCATATTAGAATCACATTCTAAATTTTATTTAACAATTAAATAAAATTCTAGGTTCATTTATTTATCTAACCTAAATAATCTAATCTCATTAGATGCATTATGAGAACTTTCCTTTCAAATAATTCAACTTTTGAATTATCTAATCATATTAGATATATTTTAAAAAATTCTCCCACTCGATGAAATCAAAAATTTCACTAAGTAATGTGGCATTATAACCTATTCACATTGTACATAATATTTAACTCATTTAAATAATATCAAACATGTGAACTAAAATTTAATAACAACACTTAAAGCCTAAAGATTGAAACAATTAAGGATTTTTCTAAACTCTTTTAGAAAATATTATCGTATAAGCCTAATTAAAATCTTATTCTAATTATTTATTTATTTAAAATTTTTAAATAATAAAAATTTTCAAAAAAGCTTTTTTTTATTAATTGAGAAGCGGCCTGCCCAACGCTAGGCATCCCCTTTTTAATTTAATTTTTTTCGTTTTTATTATTATTTAAATAAATAAATAAATAATTAAATCTAATCTTAATCTCATTAAATCATAAATAGAACCTCTAATCCTATTAGATATTCATTTGTTTTGGATTATCATAAAATATTCAATAATTGAAAATTTTACACCCTAGTTCAAAATGTACTCACATTAAATCCGATTTAGAATTACGCTTCTCGATTCAATCATGACTTATATAAAAGTTTAAACAATTTAAAACTTTAATGAACATTCAATCCTGTTATTAAACTTTTTAACAACAAACTTCTGGGTTACCTCTTTCCTTTAATGAAATTCCCAATTTCATAATTTCGTAATTCTACATACTTCAATTTTATCAAACCTAATATTTTTAATGTCAATCATGATGTATTCAGAGTTGGCCTGATGCTAGTTGTTGAGAACATATTTCAAAAATTTTTCCTAAATCAGCTTGAGAGGGCGCAGAGGAATACCAACTCAAATTTTTTAATTTTAAATTTAAAGTTCTAACCTAATTAAACTATTTATTAGATCTAGGTATTACTCTAATAGGTTCATAATATGACAAATAAAAAACATCAAATAAAAGAAGCATAAATATAGCATGTAGAATAAACAAAATAAAGGAAAGCAAATTAAAAATCAAATATTTAATTTAGACATACCTGAAGCGCGAATTCAAACTCTGACTTGAAGATCTAAAATTAGAAGAAGAATATCTTGACACCTCAAGGTCTTCTTCACAATGACCTCTTCTAGTACTGGGAGTGTGGGTTTCCAAAATATTTAATTTATGAAAAATTTTAAAACAAAATTTTTCTTTTAATCTTTCCAAAAATAATTTTTCAAAAACTTAAGCTAAACAATAAATTAGAAAACCCTTAAAATAATTTCAGAGTTTTCGTCGTGGGAGAAAACCAAGTTCCAAAACTTTTTAACTCATAAATTTCTCATGATAAGTATTGGTGGGGTGTCTTGGTGAAATTGTGTTGCTGATGTCAGCATGACGTAAGCAACCACCTTTTTCCTTTTTTTTTTTTGGGCGTGCACGAGCCCGCCCCTTTTTTAGGCACGTGCCCGCCCAGTGTTTAAATTTGCCATTCCTTTTTTTTTTTTGTGTATTTTTCGTTTAAAGCATGATATAATTTATCATATTAAATGTTCATCGTATGAATATTTTTTTAGCTTAAAAATTTATTTATTTCACAAATAAATAATTAATCTCATAAATTTATTTTGAAATATTTTCAATCGGTACTTAAGTAGAGGCTTGTGGAGGGATCTCGGGGACAATCTAACTCTAGCTCCAAATTGGTCAAAATGTAATTATTATCTTATGATAACAATTGATTATAGTAAAACTTAATTCCACTAAATAAGTTTTAATGTACTCTATAATTAAATATATTCACTCAAGAATTTGCCAAACAACTTTTATTGAGATAATTAACCCCTCTATTAGATATCCGTGAGCAAAAGGAACTTTAACTACTATCATTACTTTTCTTACATCTCTCACCATAGTACCCAACTTGCCCTTCTCGAATAATTCATTAATATAGAAACAATTTCCATATGAATTCAAAACATCAAACATATGGAATACTTCGGCCAAAGATTCTAGAATCTGCTTGTATATTTGCAAATCAACTAAAGGGACATCTTTATCTCATTATAGACTATAGTTCCAAGTAAAATAACTATTCCATCTACACTTCATGCCGTTAACTAACGCACGTAGGATTCAAGTCAATGCACTTTGACTAATCTTTTTAGCACATTTAAGTAATGAATAATCCATGCACGAGTTCAGACTGTTTCTTGGATTTAGCGTTATCATCTACAGAATTAATTATTTCTAATAGCAGTTGAAACAAATAATTCAGGTGGTCCAGCTCAGTATTCCAATCATAAGATAAAACCAATATAATACTTTTGGATCCCTATCCACATGACCAAGACAAGGCATCTAAAGTATCATATATAGTCTTGTTAGACAAGTTGTCCAAACTCATCACCGACTATGAACATATACTTTGACAACATATCACTTATTTGATTTAAGTCTATCTTTGGCTCAATCTCATTGGCCACTTAACCAAACGCGAGATGTCATCTTGGACTACGTCCATCTCATGGAACATTTTATACAACAAGCACATGCATGTTTGACCCGTAAAACATAATTAGACAATAAATAAATAAAATAATTTTATTTATTTAATATTTAAAACTAACTAATTGGGTTTTAGGACACCAATTTCAACAATAGCACCACTAGCAAGCATGAAAATAATGCATCACCCAAATCAGCATCTACCCTGTAAATAAGCATGTGACTGCTTGTAGCACGTAGATGCGTCATTACCTTTTTCACAGCAACCCAATGTTCCTTTCCAGGGTAAGACATGTATCCACCCAATGCATTAACTGCAAAAGCAATGTTAGGCCTAGTATAAACTTCAACATACATCAAGCTATCAACCGCACTTCTATAAGGTATATCCCTCATGGATTCTATTTTAAGATTGTTACTAGGACATTGCTCTTTAATGAATTTATCTCCCATACACATGAGTGCTATGCTAGGCTTGAAGTTTTAGTGACCAAATCTTTGAAGTACTTAATCAATATATGCCCTCTATGATAACCCTAGTAAATTTTTGGTTCTATTCTTTTTGTATCTTGATACCAAGAACATAAGATGCTTCTCCAAGATCTTTCAAGTCAAAAACCTTAGATAGCATGCTCTTGACATCGTAGAGCAAATCAAGATCGCTACTTGCAAGTGGAATATCAACAACATATAAAACTGCGAAACTAAACTTGCTCCCACTAACCCTGACATGCACACAAGGGTTTATTTTGATTTACAGCAAAACTCATAGATGATATTTTTAATGAAACTTCAAGTACTTTGGCGAGAGGCTTGCTTCAGTCTACAAATTGACTTCTTGAGTTTGCATACCATATGCTATTTCCCTTCTTCTTTAAACCATCAGGTTGCAACATGTAAACTTCTTCTATGGGGTCTCCGTTTAGAAAAGCCTTTTTAAAATCAATTTGATGAAGTTCCAAGTCATAATGTATAGTTAAAGCCATAATGATTCTAAAGGAGTCCTTAGACGAAACTAGAGAAAAGTTTTCATTGAGATCAATCCCTTCCCTTTGTGTGTAACCTTTGGACGCTAGTTTTGCTTTAATCCTATCCACCTCCCCTTTCGAATCCCTTTTAACTTTGTACACCCATTTGCAACCAATAGGATTAAATCCTTCATAAGCCTCAACTAGTTCCAAAACCTCATTGTGTTCCATATACTCCATCTCCTCTTTCATTGCCTTCTTCCACTTTTCTACTTGCAAACTTGAAATGGCTAATTCATAAGACAATGCTACATCTAATCCACTAAAAACATAATTAGCCTCTCCTAAATACACAAGATAATCATTTGACAAAGCCGGTCTTCTTTATCGCTGAGAACATCTAACGCGTACACTTTGGTTTAATCACGATTCCTGAATCTGTTTAGTGGCCTCAATGGTGAGGACAACGGATTTTTGAGATTTTGTATGCTCTATAGTGATTGGATTAAGAATTTTTCATTTGTGCAATATAGGAACTACAACTTGGCTTGGTTGAGGACGAGCAATGGGTTTTTGAGTGCAATCACAACTACCCACATCAAGATCAAGAAACTTCGCAATTATGGACTCAACAATCCGTGTGCCACTAGAGGGGCAATAAAATCTATAACCTTTAGAGGCCTCCGGATAACCAAAAAAAAAAAAAAAGCACGGATGGTTTTATGGTTAGTTTCCTCTCTTGTGGGTTATATATTCTTACTTCAGCTGGACAACCTCATACCCTTAAATGGTTTAAACTAGGTTTTCTTCTTGTCCATAACTCAAAAGGAGTTTTTCAAATAGTTTTGCTAGGTATCCTATTCAAGATATACCTAGTTGCTTTGATTGTTTCACCCTATAAGAATTCAAGCAATTTGGTTCTACTCATCATACATCTCATCATATCATTTAGGGTGCAATTACAGCGCTCAACCACGCCATTTTGTTCAGGTGTCTCTGGCATTATAAATTGAGCAATTATTCCACAGCTTTTTAAGAATTTAGCAAACAGTCCCTTAATTGACCTGCTTCCCCATGTCTGCCATAATATTTACCATGACGATCAGATCTCGCAACTTCAATCACTTTTCCTAACTTTTTCAAAACTTCTAACTTAAAATTTTTTTATTTTCTCTATAGCCTTAGATTTGTTGTTAATTAGGTACACATACCCGTACCTAGAATAATCATCAATAAAAGTGATAAATGAAGATTTCCCACATGTGGTAGGAGATAAGGACCAACTAATGCCATTACAAATTATCTCTATGAGTACCACAGGGAGTACCATACCTTTTGTTATTAGTGAGTTTTCCCCTTATATAGTTAATGCAAGTTCGAAAATCCGGAAAGCCTAAGTTGGGAAGAATTTCAGTCTTAAACAGGCCTTGTATTCTTTCCCATGAAATGTGGGCAAGTCTCCTGTGCCACAACATGGATGATTTTTCCCTAGTGAGAGATCTTTTAGTGCCTTCTATTTCAGTGTTAAGGGAACCCTTTTGTACACAAATTTAACTTATATAAACCATCACTTAAAAAAAGCACTTCTAACAACACGAGAATTATAAACAATATCTACTCTCTTCTTACCAAAAGTTAATTGATAACTAGAAACACTGAGTCTTGGAACTGAAATTAAATTCCGTCCCATAGATGGTACAAAAAGAGTATTTTCTAAAACACGGCTAAAACCATAATCGTGATTTAATATAACTATTCCGAAAAACTCTACATCTAATTGGACTTCATTCCCCACAGTCATGCTAACTTCACCCTCACTTGGCTTCCATTTGTTTTTGAACACCTACAAAGAATTAGACATGTTAATAGATGCTCCACTATCAATCCACCAAGAGTTTGGTGGAACATCAACTAAAGTAGTTTCAAAACAAACCAAAGCAAGTGGATTACCTTTGTTTTTATATTTCTCTAGCCAAGCCTTATATTTCATACAATCCTTTGTGTTTCCTTCTGACAAAACCAACAAGTAACATTCTTTTTGATACTAGCTTTAGGACCCCAGTGTTTGTGAGATTGGCCACAGCCTCGTTGATTCTTAAGAAACTTGTGATTTTGAAATTTATCCTTTTTATGGTGTTGTGGAACATGTTTCTTATTACTACCATGACCAGGGCGTGGCTGATGCTCCAAATTCACACTCTCAGTTTTACCTTTTAATTCTCCCTTCTTCTTGCACACACATAGAGATAAGATGATTAACATTCCAACCTTCCTTTTGGGTATTGTAAATAGTTTTCAAATTGGCATAATCAATAGGGAGGGAGTTCAAGGATTGATGAATTAGAAAGGAGTCAGCAATAGGCACTTTAAGTTTAGAAAGACGGTTAGAAAATTCTTGCTTTTTCCTAATGTAAGCTCTAACCCATCTAATCCCATCATATTTCAAACTGACAAGCTTTTCCATTGGGTCTTCAATTTTGGCCTTTTTAAATTCTACAAATCTTTGCCCTGTGGTAGGAAGGAATTTCTTAGCATTGGTTTCAGAGGGCACAACGCTTTGAAACGCATCCGAAATTGACTCATCATCATGACACATAACCTATTAGCTCTCTCCCACTTTTGATAATGAGTCTCATTGGGGCTTTCATCTGTAGGTTTAGCTAGCTTATCCTCTATCAAGGCCATGTCTAAATCAGCTAGACCACGAGCTAATTCAACATATCTTTTCCACTTGACAAATTTGTCCCCCTGTAGTGTCTCAATGGAGCAGATCAAATTATTCACGGCAATATTGCTAACTGAAAGAAAACCATAGTCATAAATGAACGTAAGATGACATGGGCATGATATTAGGCAATATAAGACTTTAGTAGAATATCTTGAGAGGGAAAAAAACAACAATATCCTCATGAGGATCCAAGTGAATCACTATGCAATTCCTTTTGGGCAAAATGCATACAACTAATGAGAAAGACTCTTCAAATATATGTCATCTTTGGGATGACAAAACTTTCTCAGAATCCAATTTAACCCCTCACTGATCACTCCCACTACTTACCACCATCACATACAACAACCCCATTGGGGCAAGTCATTACATGCTTTGGTACAAGTAGCAAACAACATCCCAGAATCCATCTTGAGAAAATTTTCCAATTTCTATAGTTAGCCCGCTTTGGCGGTACTGAACCGTATACGTTGAATAACTAACCAACTGAGGCAGGTATCATGTCCACAATAAATTTCTTGTTGTTCATTCATATTGACTAAAATTTCACAATTATGTCAATTTATGTACATATAAAAATATATAAACATACTTGTATAAATTCATTATTATCAAAACATATAAGGCTCATGAAATTTCCACAAAACCATAAATACTCAATCCCATAACACAATTGTATCAATTACTTATTTAATCTTGCGTATTGTAGTGTTAATCCTCAAAAAGAAAATTGGATAAAAAGAAATCTTGAAACAATTGCACATGGCTTTAACGTGAATCAAGAGATCACGATTGATCAATATCATAAGCGATTTTGCAAGCAAACGAAGTAGGTGAATTACGTTGGCTAAATACATTCGCTAAATAAAATTCAAAAAGATATGAGTATATGGTATGTGCAATTAAATTTGTAAATTTTCATGATTACTTAACCCTAATATTTCCTGGAGCTCTAATATCACATGTAGAAATTATTTAGGATCTAAACATTAGGGTTAAAGATTATAAACATACTATTACAGGAAACCATTGTTGTAGTAAATTGAAAATTGGTTCGATCTGCAATACAATCACAAACAAGCAAGAACGTTTCTCTCGTTCACTGGTCTTCCTCCGGCTCTCCAATTTTTTAAGATGACTACTAATGGGCATGTCATCCCCTTAGCTACCTTTTTTAGCTAGGGTTTTCGAAGGAGAGAGGGGAACAAGCCCAAGGTTAGTAAAATGTATGGGGTCCCCATCAAATCCCATTTTAAATTAGGCTAAACACCTTACATACGCCACTATTAATTATACAATAACCTGAGACAATCCTAAGCCCAAACTTTAAGGATCACTTTATCAATTAGGCTTTATTGGTTCAACATCCAACTAGTTTTATAAAATAAGATGATAATTCAATCATTAGAAGCCTACTTTATAGAATATTTCTAACACACTGCACCATATCGCCAGCATAATTTATGTTGGTAATAATAAGAAATTTAATTATATCAAATGCATGTATTGGAGAATTATTATAATGAGAATATAAAAAACAACTATTCAAATATTAATAATAATTTAGTATTGAATAACTAAATCAATAGTTAAATCATCTATATTTTGAATTTTGCTCTTGTCAATGTCCCAGTGGTCCTGGCAAGACATTAATGAGATAGATCATGGGAAAAATCAGGTCAAGCAGCCAGCTAATCTAACCCAATGAGTACGAAAAAAGTGATATTATTTGATAATGCATGTATTGGAGAATTATTAAAATGAGAATATAAAAAACAACTATTCAAATATTAATAATAATTTAGTAATATTTATTAGGTCTGTTGAATAACTAAATCAACAGTTAAATCATCCATATTTGGAATTTTGCTCTTGTCAATGTCCCAGTGGTCCTGCAAGACATTAATGAGATAGATCATGGGAAAAATCTGGTCAAGCAGCCAGCTAATGTAACACAATGAGTACGAAAAAAGTGCTATTATCTGATCTATCTGAATCTATGTTAAAAAATAGGAATTGTTTAGATTGATAATGCCTTGGGTGGGTGGGACGCCCCTCGAACACACGTTCTTCGGATTAGCGTATTGCCACCCCAACTCACTAGGATTAGGTGTAACTGGGGAAGGCCAAAAAGAAAAAAAAGGAATTATTTATGTTATTTTTTATAAGAGTAGGGTAATCTCTGAAGAAAGAAAGACACAACATGTAAAGTAGTAGACTGCTTCTAAACCTAACTCCAAATAATGCCTAAGCTAAGACCCGAAAACAGCCGAGGTAGCAACTCCAGAGGATACACATCCCAAACTTCTACCCCCATGACAAATAAACAATCCTTTTACACAATGCAAAACCACCTACGACAAATCATAACCCAAAAACTATTACACACATGAATACTAGAGTAGAACAAGAGCCTTAGACATGCCACAGAGAACACTAGGACAAAGACAACGGAAAATATCTGATTAGACAATTCGAAAACTCTAGAGCAAAAGAATAGAAAGGCTCACCAATTTATGTTATATGTCATTGTATTTTATTTATTGTGTCATTAATATTTATGTTTTTTTATTTTGTCATAGTGCATGTAAAATTTACAATATGTCAATTTAGTAATAAAATTAAAATTTTGATTTTATCTTGTCTAGTATGCGGGAAGTTGCAATTCATGAGAAGTGCCGATTTTGCCTCTTGTTTGGTATGCAGGAAGTGGAAATTGCTAAGTAATTTCCAATTATTTCAAAATGCAGAAAGTAACTTACCTAGCCTCCCAGGTGAATTTTACTTCCTTAGTAACTTTTTTTATAAGAGAATCCTATCTCTTGTAATTTTTAAATAAGACAACTTTACCCTTCTAATTGTGAGTCCTTTGGTCAACTTTACCCTTTCTTAGTGAAAATTTAAATATTGGTCACGTGTACAATAGTAATTTTAATTGTATTTCATGCGAAATTGTTGTGTTAACCAAACAAAATATATGAATTAAATTTCTGGGAAGTTTTGGTTTCTATATGAGTAAACAAATACTTTTATACTATTTCCTGGGAAGTTGACAACGGAAGTGAATTCCTGGGAAATACAACTTCCAGTAGGAATTCAATTTCTTTGGCAACAAAACGAGGCCTAGTTTGCGACTTGAATTTTTAATGGTTGGGCCATAAGTGGGTTTAACTTAGTTAACAAGTGAGCTTGTATCGGGTCATCAGCATTTGACTATGACGGGATTGTTAAAAATTATATTATTAATTTACTTCTAATTAATTATATGATTAAAATGGCACATTATAAATTATACAATTAATTCATTAGACGGAGTACAAGGAGTATTGTCATTCACAATCCTAAAAAAATAGTTAGTTTATAAGAAATATTAAATTAATTATTTTTTTATAAATTAATAATTTTGTCTTACAAGTTACATACATAAGTCAAGTGCGTTTACGATATCGACAACATTGTTGAATTGACTATACAATGTCTTGATTACTTCAGGATTTTGAAAATTCTGGCTCAAAAGTTAGGCCGTAAACAAAGAAAAGGAAATAAATGGAAACACAAGAACAATGAAGGTTGGGCGGCTGACATGAAGGATAAACACAAAAATACTATCCAGGATCCTAAAAGTTGGTGGCTAAAAGGTTTATTTTTGACCACTTTGATAGCCAAAAGAAAAATAGTTAATATTAAACTTGGAAAAATCGTTAGATTTGTTTTTTTCCTATAGGTGTGCAGTGTTAGGGAAATTTAATTAATACCTCTAACTTGAAACCCCTAACTGAAATTATATACCTTAAACTCAAGCAAGTGGGCTGGAGACATGATAATTAAACAATTGTATGAAAGAGATTCAGAGAGGAAAGATCAAACTGAAGGAATTTGTCATGACATAAAGTTTAACAATGCCCTAAGTCGTTTAGCCCCGCGCATAGGTACTAATGAGATTGTCAGTTAGAAACATTGATTGATGGACAAAATAAGGGTTCCCATAAATAGCCCATCCCATATAAGTGTTATGTAATTGTTTGTTCCATATTGAAAATGGAGCCTAACACTTTCCTCGTTTATCGCCTTTCGTGTAGGATTGGAGACAACACTAAATCTTGTATAAATAGCCTTACATCTACTATGCCCATTAAGTTGTTAAGCATCCGTTGGAGCTAAGGTAGACCACACATGCGCACGCGCCACTCACCGCGCTCTGCCGAGTTAGGCTTGGGCTTCGGCAATGCGCGTGGTGTGGTTGTGCTTTGCTTCCCAGATGTATTTTTATAAACTATCCTTTCGAAATCCACTAGTCATTGGATGATTCAATGTGCCACGATGCTAGCTATTTACATAATTAATAAGGTAGAACTAGTCGTTGACAATGTTAATGCTACCATAGTTTTGCTGCTTTATTGCACCATTAGGTTTGAACAATTTACGGACCCGTCACTTTTGGCCATTTAATATAGTGCTGCTTCCTTTGTGTAAAAAATGGCATGGTAGCTTCACTACAACACAAAAAAAAAAAAAAACTCTTCTCTTATTCTCTTTCTCTCTCATATGATGTTCTGTGTCGCTAAGAATTGATCGAGGCTCTCCCATAATTTAGTCCTCGAGTACACTGGTGCTATGCTTGCCGCGTTAACCTGGGGAGTCAATTGCCAAAAGGTTAGTGTGACGGTGCTGGGGCAAACCCGGCTTTGAGGTAGTGTTATTCCACAGCACGATAATCTCTTTCCACTTCTTCGCTATTTCAGTGTGCCATAAGTTTACTCAATTTGACTTTATGTCATCTTATTTTTCCAATAATTTAAAGCTAAGTTTTAAGATGTTTGGTGAATTTGAGGTCTTTGACTTTAGGCATTCCTGACTTGCTGTGCTCAACCGAAAAAATTATGTTGAATGGTCGACAAGATTTTGTTTTTCTTAGAACAACTTAAAGTCAATCACACATTGTTAGATTATAAGTGTCCTGATGATGTGAACCAATCGGTCCTTATAGCTGTAACTTGAAACTTTACTATGGACAGCAGAATGACTAGGGATAATTTGTTGTTTTATATGACCCTAGCTTGGGAGACTTTGAAAAGCAAGTATGGTGCTAATGATATAGGAACTAAGAAGTACGCTACTAGTCATTTGTCGCATTATACTATCACTAATGAAAGATCATGGATCAAATCCATGAATATGAGCAATTTTTTAGTGTTGTTCTTAGTGAAGGAATGCAAATGTGTGAATATTTGCTAGCAAATTTTTTACTTAAGAAGTTAACACCTTCTCAAGATAATTACAAACACCGGATCTAACACAAGAAGAATGACTTGGCTCTTAAGCATCTTCTGGTTGACATCAAAATTGAAGAAGAAAACCTAATACTAGGTAAAAGGAAGCTTCATCTCACTCTTCTTCTTTTGTGAATCTTGTTGAAATCTCCACAAGAAAAGGCATGGGTTATGGTGGGAAAAGGGGGAAGTTATTCAAAGGGAAGAAAATGATGAAACAGAATATAGCAAAGGGACCAAAAAAGTTCAAATGACAATGTTGGGTGTGCAGGGATCTGGGTCATCTTGCCTACAAATGTACAAAACACCATGAATAAGGGAAGCTTGTAGATAACGAACCTCGCGCTTATTTGACTAATGACCCCATTGGAGAGACCATTATTGTGATGGTCTCGAATTTAAATTTACTTGGTGACATGATCGAGTAGGTCATAGATACTAGGGCTACTGTGCTAAAAGGGATATATTCACTGAATATGAGAAGTTGGGTGAGGACAAGTTTATGTACATGGACAACTCAAGTTCAGTGACTGTGCTCAATAAAGGGAAGATTATTTACGAACTTACTTCTGGAGAAGATTTATAGTTGAATATTTTTCCATGTTTCTAACTTTCATAGAAACCTAGTTTCTGAAGCACTACTTAACACGGCTAGTATAAAATGATATTTGAATCTGATAAGATGGTGCTAACCAAAAATGGGGAATATGCAGGAAGTAGGGGTGCATTTGAGTTGAGCCGAGCTCAAGCCTGCCAGACTCGAGGCAAGGCTCGTTAGCATTAAGCTCGGCTTAGGCTTGATTGGAAGCTTACTGAGCTTTAAAAGTTTAGGCTTGAGCTCAGTTGGTCAAAAGCTCAGTCTTGACTCGGCTCAGTCTAAGCTTAGAGAACCTCAAACTAAGTTTGCAATATTTTGGCTCATTTAAGCTCAATTTAGGCTCATTTAAGCCCGGGCTCAGCTCATTTAGGCTTCAATATGGCTTCATTAGGCAATATTTAAGCAAATATATTACACTAGGAAAGGCTTGCTGAGGCTCGCGAGCCTATGGGCTTGAGCTCGGCTCGATATGTTAAACGAGTTGGCTCATCTCGGCTGAAGTTGAAAGAGCGCCGAGCTTTCTGAGCTTTATGACGAGCAGGCTTGGGAGGGCACGTGAGTCGACTTGGCTCATTTACTCCCCTAGTGGGATGGGATGTTGTACTAGAGGCCTGTTTGTGTTGAATATTGTTGATAACATGAATAAACTAAGTTCTTCTTACATTGTAGATTCACTTAAGTTATGGCATGCTACATTAGGTCATGTGAATGTTGTATCAACTGAATGACTGAAAATTCTACAACTTAATTAATAATCTTAGTAAAAATGAGTTTACAAATTTTGAGATTTATGTGGAAGCAAAAAACATGAGAATAACGTAGTAGAAAGGACATCAGAACTTTTATAATCAATACATAATGACCTAGGAGATTTTAAGAACACGTTAAGTCGAGAAACATTATTGTATCACATTTGTTGATGATTATTCAAGGTTCACAAGAGTATACCTTCTTAGAACTAAGGATGAGGGTGAAGACATTTTAAAATCTGCAAGGTCAAAGTCCAAAACCAACTAGATAAGAAAATTAATAGAGTTAGGACTAACTGATAGGGGAGAAGAGTATGATTCTGTACCCCTTTGAATATTTTGTGAAAAATATGGTATCGTATATGAAGTCTTAGCCCCTTACACACCATAACAAAATAGTATAGCAAAAACAAAGAATCAGAATTTAAAAGAAGCGATGAATGCATTTTTGATAAATTCGGGTATGCCTCCGAACATGCTTTTTCTTGGGGGGGGGGGGGGGGGGGGGGGGCGGCGCGGGGCAAACACTTTTATTTTCATGCTATGGGCTAAATCGTGTACCTCATAAAAAGTTAGACAAACACCTTACGAACTATGGAAAGGCTTTATGTTAAATCTTAGTTACCTAAAAGTGTGGGGGTGTCTTGCTAAAGTAGGACTACCTGACTTGAAGAGGTACAAGACAGGTCCCAAAACCATGGATGCATTCTTCATTTGTTATGCACACAATTTTGCGTCATATAGGTTCATTTTGAACTCTAATGGTTTTGTTGCTATCGGTAGTATTTTAGAATGTAGAGATGTTGAATTGAACCTAATGAAATCACCTGTTTTAGAGTGCTGATGCATGCTCGATCACATGTACTAGACCTCGACCTTATGACAATACTGAACTTCAAAGAAGCTAGAGGATTAGGGCCAAAAAAAACCTTCGGTTAGGATATCATAACTTCTTCCTTGATTGAAAATAATAAAATGCATGAGGAATTTGTTTTTATGTTTATAATGGAAGAAGACCACAAAACCTATGAAGAGGCTATCAGATCGGTATACGTTGTGTTTTGGAAAGAAACTATAAACATCGAACTAGATTCGATATTGTGCAACCATATACGGGAATTTGTAGATATAACCAAAAGGGTGTAAGCCCATATGGTACAAGTGGGTGTTAGGAAAAATTAAAAGGCCGATAGTACCATTGACAAGCTTAAAGCTAGACTTTTAGCCAGAGGGTATACTCAAAAGAAGGATGTGGATTTTTTGATACTTACTCTCGTGTGACTAAGATTGCTAACACTTTTATTTTAATGCTATGGGCTAAATCGTGTACCTCATAAAAAGTTAGACAAGACACCTTACGAACTATGGAAAGGCTTTATGTTAAATCTTAGTTACCTAAAAGTGTGGGGGTGTCTTGCTAAAGTAGGACTACTTGACTTTAAGAGGTACAAGATAGGTCCCAAAACCATAGATGCATTCTTCATTTGTTATGCACACAATTTTGCGGCATATAGGTTCATTTTGATCTCTAATGGTTTTGTTGCTATCGGTAGTATTATAGAATGTACAGATGTTGAATTGAACCTAATGAAATCACCTGTTTTAGAGTGCTGATGCATGCTCGACCACATGTACTAGACCTCGACCTTATGACAATACGGAACTTCAAAGAAGCTAGAGGATTAGGGCCGAAAAAAACCTTCGGTTAGGATATCATAACTTCTTTCTTGATTGAAAATAATAAAATGCATGAGGAATTTGTTTTATGTTTATAATGGAAGAGGACCACAAAACCTATGAAAAAGCTATCAGATCGGTATACGTTGTGTTCTGGAAAGAAACTATAAACATCGAACTAGATTCGATATTGTGCAACCATATACGGGAATTTGTAGATATAACCAAAAGGGTGTAAACCCATATGGTATAAGTGGGTGTTAGGAAAAATTTAAAGGCTGATAGTACCATTGACAAGCTTAAAGCTAGACTTTTAGCCAGAGGGTATACTCAAAAGAAGGATGTGGATTTTTTTATACTTACTCTCGTGTGACTAAGATTGCTACCACTGAGGTCGTAATAGCTTGGCTGTAATCTATAGTCTGGTCAATCATTAAATGGACTTTAAGACCACTTTCTTGAATGGTGATTTGGACGAAGAAATTTACATGGAACAATATGAAGGGTTTAAAGTTCCAAGGAAAAAGGATAAAGTGTGTAAGTTAATGAAGTTATTATACAGTCTTAAACAAGCCCCAAAACATTGCCATCAAAAGTTTGATAGCTCACTTGTTGGTGATGGCTTTATTGCTAATGATATGATAGTGATAAGTCTGTATACTCTAAGACCATTGACAAAGGATGGGTCATTATTTGTTTGCATGTGGATGATAATTTTTTTTTTTTTTTTTTTTTTTTTTTTTTGCCACTAACATTGATGTTGTACTTTAGACCATATCATTTCTGAATTCAAAATTTGACATGAAGGATCTGAGTGAGGTTGACATAATCTTAGAAAATAAGATTATAAAGTGGAAAGAAGGAATTTCCTCAAACCAAACCCACTAAGTGGAAAAGATTTTAAGAAAATTCAATCATTTTGATGTTGCTCCTACGAGAACACCTTATGATCCTTCTATTAACTTTTAAAAGAATAAAGGAATTGGAGTGTCTAAGTTCAAGCATGCAAAAGTAATTGATATTGTCATGTTTTTTATGAACTCTACATGTCCTAACATTGTCAATGTTGTGAGCAGGCTTAGTCGATATACCCATAATCCTAGGCGAGAACGTTGGAATGCTTTGACCCAATTGCTTATATATCTACAAGGGATGATGAGCAAGGATTTATTTTGTAAAAGATATCCTATTGTTTTAGAAGGATATGGTGATGCAAATTAGATTTCTGATACTAATGATCATATGTTCACTCTTGGAAATGCTGCTGTAGCTTGGAAGTCATCCCAGAAATTTGCATTGCAAAATCAATAATGGAATCTGAATTTATTGCTTTAAAATTGGTAGGTCTAGAGGCTGAATGGCTTAGAGACTTGCTTGTAGAGCTTCAGTTGTTGGAGAAGCTAGTTTCATCCGTGCATCTATTTTGTGACTCGCGAGCAACCATTGGTACTGCATGGAACAACATACAATTAAAAGAGAAGATGTACACTCCTTGGACACAGCATATTGAAGGGATTGATTGAAAATGGAGTGATACCACTCGAGTATATAAGATATGAGAGGAATCTGGTTGATCCTCTCACGAAAGGCCATTGTAGCAAGATGGTGTTGGAAAGAGTCATGTATAATGGATAGCCATCTTGGGTTTCTCAGGTTCAATGGGTCAATCGAAGTTGTATTATAACTTAATGTAGTGCTGTTTTGGTCCCATCCTTTGTTAGTGCATTGGGTGTCACTTGTATAGGTTAAACTTAATAACATGACACATAGTCATAGAAGGATCGTGTGAGACATCACAAACTTGGGTCTTTCCTATGTGAAAGTGTGGGGATGCCTGTCGTCGTGAGAGTTCAGGCCAATTATTCATAGCATTCATGAATGACCAAGGGAGTCGCAGGGGCAAAATGTGTTTAAAAGGGAAATTTGATTTGGAAAAAAAAAAAAAGAAATAAGTGTGTAGACTTGCTTCTATATCACTCTAACATGTTCAGGACCTAATTTACATGCTAGGACGTAGTACAAGAATGTAAAAACTGAGCATCGATTCAAGTGCACAAGCCATTGATACTATACATTATTTTTCCTTTTCCCAACAATGCCTTCATTTCTTTTTAAATCATGTGGAAGAATGTCAGCAACATGCTTTTAAACTTTGAGTTGCGTAGCTTAAGGTATTCTTCCAATTTTCCTTGTCCTACATTGGAAGATGGACTTGAAACTTTTCTAAGTTGTTTCTTGAAGTCTTCATCCCACATTAGAAGATGGACAAAAGAAGTTTTCGTAAATAGCCCATCCCATACAAGGGTTATGTAATTGTTTGCCCCACATTGAAAATGGAGCCTAAGACTTTCACTATTTGTCATGTCCCACATGGGATTGGAGAGAACATTACATCATGTTTAAATATTTGAATATCCACTATGCTCATTTAGTTATTGGGCATTCGTTGGAGCTAGTGTAGACCACACACCCATGCGCCTACTGCCGCGCCAGGTTAAGCTGGGCAGGTGATGGGGGTGGGTGTGGTTGTTGGCGTGTTTTTCTTCCGAGATATATTTTTCTAAACTATCCGTTAGAATTTTACTAGTCGTTAGTGGAGTCAATGTGCTAGGATGCTAGCTATTGGCAAAATGTCACTAGTCATCGGCATCACTAATGTTGCCATAATTTTCCTGCTATATTGCACCATTAGGTTTGAACTATTACAAACTCTTCACTTCTAGCCATTTAATCCAATACTCATTCCTTTGTCTATAAAAGGATGTGGCAGCTTCATTTCAACACATAAACAAAAACAACTCTTCCCTCATTTTCTTCCTCTCTCATATTTTGTTTTGTGTTGCCGGGAACTCGTCGAGGTCATACTCTACCTTAACCCTCGAGTACATAGGTGTTGCGGTTTTCGCATTATCCTTGGGAGTTGATTATCTGCTGAGCAAATTCAGCTTTAAGCCAATGGCATTCCATGGCGTGAAAATCATTTTCCATTTCTTCACAATTTTCGTGCGTCATAAGTTTGCCTAAGTTGATATTACATCATTCTATTTTTCCAACAACTCCTGTGGTTAATATGGCACCCAACAAAAAAGTGTACTCTCAAGTAATGAGTTGGCATGCGTCCCAACTTTCTTAGTAACAAAGGAATAGAGAAATTCAAAGAGAAGGAAGGAGATGAAGAATTTCAATATTTTTTGTGTATCAAAAGAATCCCTAAGGAACTTAATTTATAGATCAAGAGATACTTGTTAGGGTAACCGATAGTGATGGAGAGGTGGCACAAAATCTGGCCTCAATATGGAGAGTGGACGGATATGGAGTAAAAAATAATCCAACCTCAGTTAAAGAAATAAGGGACATGGAAAGAGGGTGGTTACAAGGACAAAGTGGTATCTCGAGCTTGAGCTTGTAGCCTCGAGTTCGAACTTGAAGTAATGGACAAAAGAAACAGTCCTAGCTCAAGCTTGCTGCCTCGGGTTCTCCCAAGGACTAGCAACTCCAGCTCGAGCTTGTAGTCTTGAGCTCAAAGAAGAACAGAACTCACCTCGAGTTCGAATTTGTTGCAATAACTAAGAGCACGATGGCCTAAAAAATAAAAGTCTGGATCGGAAAAAGTCCAACCACAACTTGCCTGCAGGCCGACTTGGTGAGGCTGGGCGCGTGCACGCATGGCCCACAATGTGTTGGGAACATATTTCAAAAATACTTCCTAGAGCGAGCGCAACGGAAAATCAATTTAAAATTTTCAATTTTAAATCTAAAGCCCTGACATAATTAAACTATTTAATTAGATCAAAATCTTACTCTAATAGGTTCATAATATAAAACAAATATAATTATGGTGTGTAGAATAAATGAAATAAGGGAAAACTAATTAAATATCAAATATTTAACTAAAAGATACCTGAAGCGTGAATCTCAATTCTGACTTGAAGATCTAAAATTAGAAGAAGATGTCTTAACAACTCAAGATCTTCTTCGCAATGAGCTCTTTTAGCACTGTGAGCTCCCAAAATATTTAACCTGCAAAAAATTTAAAAACAAAATTATTCCTCTAATCTTTCCAAAAAATAATTTTTGAGAAAATTATGTGAAACAATAAATTTAGAAAATTCCTAAAACAATTTTAAGATTTTCGTCGTAGGAGAAAACCAAGTTCCAAAACCCTAAACTTATTTTCTATACGATAAGTATCGTATATTTATTAAAACATAACAACCTGAGCTACTTACGCGTATGTAATGCATATATAAAAAAAGCAATAAGTAAGATGACGCCACCCATCAAGTTTGTGCGACACACGTTTTGTTTTTTCAATTTTCTTCCCTCTTTTTTGTTGTTTCGTTTAAAACACGATATAATTTATCGTATTATATATTTATCTCATGAATATTTGTTTAGCATAAAAATTTATTTATCTGATAAATAAATAATTCATCTCATGAATTTATTTTCAAATATTTTGAAACGATGCTTAAGTTGAGCCTTGTGCAGGGACGTCAAAGACAATCTAGCTCTAGCTCTAAATGGGTCAAATCTAACTATCATCTCATGATACAATTGATTACCATCTAGTAAAACTTAATTCCGCTAAATAAACTTTACTGCACTCTAGAATTAAATATATTCCCTCTAGAATTTTCCAAATAACTTCTAGTACGATAATTAACCCCTTTATTAGATATCCGCGAGCAAAAGTAATTTTAACTACTATCATTAATTTTTTCACATCTCTCATCCTAGTTCCCGACTTGCCCTTCTTGACCAATTCAATAATACAAAAGCAATTTTCGTATTAATTCAAAATGTCAAATATATGGAATACTTCGACCAAGATTCTAGAATCTGTTTGTATGATTGCGAATCAACTAAGGGGTCGTCTTTATCATGTTAGAAACTATAGGTTCCACGTAAAACAACTGTTCCCAGTACATTTCATGCCATTACCCAATGCATGTAAGATTCAAGTCAACACACTTTGACTAATCCTTTTAGCACATCAAAGTAATGAACAATCCATGCACAAGTTGAGACTGTTTCCTAGATTCAGAGTTATTGTCTCACAGAATTAATTATTTCTGATAGTCGTTAAAGAAACAACTAATTTAGATAGTCCTTCTTAGTGTTCCAATCTTATAGATAACATAAATATAATACTTTTGGATCCCTATCCACATAACCAGGACAAATCATCAAAAGTACCATATTATAGTCTTATCAAGTAAGTTGTCCAAACTCATCACCAACTATACGAGCATATACTTTGATAACATATCACTTATTTGATTGAAGTCTATCTGCGGCTCAATCTCATTAACCACTTAAACCAAACCCGACATATCATCTTAGACTACGCCCATCTCATGGAACGTTTTAGAAAATAATCACATGCATGTTTGACTTGTAAAGCATAACAAAACAATAAATAAATAAAATTATTTTATTTAATAATATTTAAAACTAACTAATTGGCTTTCCAGGAAACTAATTCCAACATAGATGCACAATCTAGGTCCACAAGACTTTTCCCAGTCCAAGGAGAAGAGGGTATATAAAATGGCTTTTCCTCATCTAGATTTTCTCTATGGGACAAGTGAGTTTGGACTACTTAATTTTAGGAAAAGGAAGAAACATGTATTACTAAGCAAGGAGACCTATACTTGACAAAGCTAATGTGTTTTGGACTTGAATCTACACCTAGCAAAAATACATGTCAAACAAACAACCTAGGTGAACATAGTCTTAAATCTAAGCAGTCATTCCGAAGAACATGCACATCTGTTTAATGTGGTTCTTGTGACTGAAACGCACTCCACAATATGGACATATGATGTCCTTCTCAACAAAATAGATCCAATGCCTAAGTACTCAAGAATGCTCTAGGGAGTAAGCCCTTAATCTCGATAGAGGATGATTAACACCATCGTATCATTGTAAGTGAGTCTATCAGGTCTGCTACCCCATACCACCATTGCCAGTAATGGACATTAGTAAGAGCATTAAGCTCAACCTCACGTCATGGAAAATTTGACAAACCTATAAGCAAAAAATAACATAATCTCCAAAGGAGCTAGGGTGGCTTAATCACAACTTTCCTTACCTTTGCTTCGTTTTACCCATTGAACATTAAAAATTACTTCTAAGAGGGGTATCCACCATGCTCAAGACACAGAAGTGGGCTTAGGCTCCATTCTCTTCCCTATATCACAAACTGCCTTCTTAGAAAGACCTTTAGTGAGGAGATCTGCCAAATTTCTCTTACTTCTAAAAGTTTGAGTGAGACCATATTGATATCAATCCGATGCCTCACAACGCAATGCCTCAGGCGCATATGCTTGTGCTTGAAATTACGAATTTACTTTGCGCCACTGCAATATCATTAGTGAGTTACAGTGCATCGATATTGACAACATGGGCTTCCCGGCAATGGAATGTCTCCCAGCACATTCCTCAGCCTTTTAGCTTCCAACCAAGCCATCTCTAGAGCAATAAAATTAGATCCCATCAAGGATTTAGCAATGCAGGTTTGCTTAAAAATTTTTCAAGATACTACACCGGTAGTCAGCATAAAAACATAGCCACTAGTACAATCAATTTCATCACTATCAAATCCCAATTGGATAACAATATTCCCCCTTAACACATCAAGGAAGTATTTATATTGCAAACCCTAATCCATAGACCTCGAATGTACCTCAGTAGTCTTACTAGATCAACGCTATGCTCATAACATGCATTATCGGTATAACGACTCAAATTAGTACACAGGGCTAGTGCAGTTCATCAAAAACATCATGTGCCAATTATTTTAGCGTATCCAGTCCATGATGCAGTATCATCTATGTTCATATTGATGGGAAAATTAGAATCATATAGAGTCTTAGTAGGAGTGTTATTATAATGACCAAACTTTCTCAATATTTTCTTCATGTAATGAGATTAGCTATGTATCTAACCATTGGGTGATCTAATTAGTTTTATGCCATGTATCACAAGGACCTCACCTAGGCCTTTCATATCGAATCATGGACTCAAGAAAGACTTTGTAGCATTAACAATATTCACAATCTTACCAACGATAAGCATGTCAACAACATAAATGCAGATAATCACACAACTATTATCATCATGCTTAGAGTACATACAACCATCACCACTGTTCACAAAGAACATGCGTAACTAAGTTGCAATCAAATTTTTTTTTCCATTGTTTAGGAGCTTGTTTAAGACCATACAAGGACTTTACAAGTTTGCGCACTTTATTCTCCATTCCTAGAGCCTCGAATCCCTAAGGTTGTTTCATATAAAAATTTTTCCTTATGGTTAATATGCAAGAAAGCAGTTTTAACTTCCATTTGGAGCACTACAAGGTTATGCATTGATGCTAGAGTTATCCAATCTCTCATAATGGCAATCTTAGCTACATGAGAATGTGTATCAAAGAGATCAATCCCCAATTTTGAGTGTACCCTTAGCTACTAAGCTGGCCTTAAACTTATCAATAAACCCATTAGCTCTCAATTTCTTTTTAAACACCCATTTAAACCCTATGGGCTTGCATCCTCTAGGAAGGCCCACTAACACCCAAATGATATTACTTATTATTGACTCCAGCTCATTATTAATGGCCTATTCGCATAGTGGGGCATCTATAGATCTAATGGCCTAATCATATGTTTTGGGATCTTCCTCTGACATGAATACACTAACAGCATGCTTATCAAAATAACGATGTTCAGAGAAGAAAGAAGTAATGAAGTCAGGTCAAAATATGGTTTCAGCTCGAGGCATCTTACTTCTTTTAAGTTTCTGAACCTTGATTTCTAGTGATGAACAACTAGATGATGAAGTAGATGCATCAGGTGAAGAAATAGGAAATGACACATTCGTGGATTCCTTCATAGGAAACACATGCTCAAAGAGTTCAGCATCTCGAGATTCCATTATTTTACCGAGTGCAGGCCTTGCGTCATTTATTAACATGAATCTATATGTAGCAATGTTTAAAATATAACCAATAAACACATCATCTACAATTTTAGGACTCGTCTTGTTCTTTTACACTTAGGAACCTCTACTTTAGTTGGACATCCTCACCCTTTAAGGTATTGAAGGTTAGATGCATAACCTTCCACAATTAATAAGGTGTCTTATCTGGACTTCTATGTGGAGCCATATTTAGTACATGAAAATGCAAATAACATGGAATCCTCCCCCCCCCCCCCCCCCCCCCCCCCCCCCCCCCCCAAAGCTCAAGGGTAAGCGGAAACTAATCATTGTAGCACTTATCATATCTTTAAGTGTTATAGTCTTTCCTTCAGCTACACTATTTTGTTGGGGTATATAAGGGGCCGATAATTAATGAATTATGCCTTGTTCTTTACAATGCCTCCTTAAGAGGACGGTCTCATATTCACCTCCTCCATTATACCCAATTCTTTTGATTCTATGGTCTAATCGATTTTCAACTTTTGCATTATATTTAAGGAACATCTCCCTGGCCTCATCATTCGAACTAAAGAGATACACCTCAGTGAATCTCGAGTAGTTATTAATAGAAGTAATATAATACTTTGTCCTACCTCTATTTATGGTATTCTTAAAATCACCCAAATCACTATGTATGAGTTCATGAAGGCTAGATGTTCTTTTGTTGATTTGTCAAAGGGCTTTTTAGGATGCTTGGCCTCAACAAAAATTCACATTTATTAAGTTTATCTAGACTACAATCAAGATATAAACTCATTCGTTAAGTCTCTTAACTTTATTATAATTAACATGTCTAGACCTAGCTTGCCACAAATCTAAATATTTAGCAATGTAAGCAGAAGCAAATGTAGTTTTATTCATGTCAATTTCCACATCCAGCTCAAACGAACCCCATTTACAAAAACCCTATCCCATAAAGGTCATGTTTTCTTTTCTTTGTTTTTTTTTTTTTTGATAACAAGTTTATCAAATTCGAAGGTTAATTTGAAACTAGCCTTTTTAACTAAAGCACCATAAACTAAGTTTCTACGTAAGTTAGGAATATGCAACACATTTTGCGAAGACAAACATTTTCTAAAGATGAGTTTGAAAAGGAGCTTTCCCTTACCAAGCAATGGGACTGAACTAGAATAGTCCATGAACACACACTCCTCCACATATTACAGGAACAGGTGCTTATTGGTGCAAATGTGATTCGTAGCACCGGTGTCTACAACCCACTCAACCATGTTTCCAACCATATTAACTTTGAAGATTGTGACAACAGACACATCTCTGCTAAGTGTGGTTGGCCTAGGGTTTGTGCTCTTTTGAGGTATGGCCTATCTCGCCATAGGTCAAGATGCCCTTTTGACTCATTTCTAGCTACTGTAGGGTTGTTTTAGGGCCTCTCCTTATGAAATCACTTTTGCTTATTATTTGAGCTTGAGCCACTCCAATGGTTGTTGGAGAGCCCATTATTCCATGGCTTCTTGAATCCACCGCTTTCACCTGTGGTTGACTACTCAACTAGGTTAGCAAATAAAGACGAGTGCTAAAATGATTTTTCTTTTGGTTCTTTCAATTATGGTCATCTAGATTAATACGTAAAACTAATTCCTGCATCATCATGTCCATCATATGTTTCACTTGAGCCTTAAAATTCTTCCAATAGCGAAGCAGTTTCTCGATGAGATAGTTTGTCGGAAATGTCTCACATATATTCATTCCTTCACTAAAGATATCAGCGCATAGGTTCTCCTACTCATGAATATGGTCTAGAATTGATCTATCGTCAGACATGGTGAAGTACAACAACCTAGAGCAAACATACTTTTTGGTAGCACTGTCATCAATCTAATAGTTTATTACTCAAGGCCTCCCATATGTCCTTAATAGTTTTCATCTTACTATATATTTGGCATAGTGGGGCGATCGTGTAATGCAGCAACGTTTCCCTATAGGTTTGATTATCTCTCACAAAGTCACTTGCCCTACCTAGAAGGAGTTCGATCATTACAGAGGGTATAATAGACCTCGATTTTCCTGAGGAAAAACTCCATCTTATCATACCAGATTTTATAGTTTTTCCCATCTAAATGTTCAACTTTTGATGTGTGGGGTGTAATAAAAGTAGTATTAGCCATATTATAATTACTCATTTTGCATGAACGATTTACATTGTCAGAAAAATGGCTCGAATGGGAAACCAGAAAACAAACCTCGGGAAAACGAACTAACTCGAAATGGGGTAAGACCTGACTGATAGAGGGACTTCAATAAGAAGACCTTTAACTGAACATTACAGGCCCTCAAACTTAGGCGAATGTACTCGAGACATGATAATTAAATGATTGAATGGAAGAGATTTAATGAGAAAAGATCAAACAGAAAGAAGTTGTCATGCTGTTGAGTTTAGCACTGCCCTAAGTTGTTTGTGCCTCCACACAAATACAAATGGGCACGTTAGGATCTTCGACTCCAAAGGTTAACACGGCACCAAACACAAGAATGTATTCTTAGGTGATGGTTTGGAGTACGCCCAACTTGCTCAGTAAGAGAGGAATATTAACCCTTAGAGAGAAGGAAGTAGATGAAATACTCAGTATTTTCTGTGTATTAAAAGACTCCTAAAGCACTTAATTTATGGGCATAGAGGTACGTTAGATTAACAGCTAGTCATGGAGAGATAGTACAAAATCCGGCCTCAACATGTGGGTGGATATGGAGGAGCATAGAATCCTATCTTAGTTATGGAAACAATGGAAATGAAAAGAGTGGGTGGTTACACGGTCAAAGGGGCATCTCGAGGTTGAGCTACACAAAAGACAATAGTCCTAGCTCGATCTTTTAACCTCGAGTTCGGCCAAGGATGAGTGATGTGGTTTTAGAAGAGTATTAAAATGATGTACTCACAAGCCTTCGAGGTCGTCGTAACTAGGTTGGGTACACATGTGTCGTATCCTCTAGGATTCAATATAAAGTTAAAGTTAGTGATTACAGATCATATGGAAATTTAGTTTTGTTGAAAGAATGAGTTTGTAAATAAATTAACATAATAAAAGTTAAATTAAAGTTGTCAATTGATCAAATTTATTTTAAGGTATGAAATTATGTTAGCCTAAACAGAATCCCATCATTATAGTTTATCATGACAATGATTTTAAAGGTTTAGGCTACAAGCTCTAAACTTGAATTGACGTTAAACAAGGGCTTAGGATAATGAACTTGTCTAAGGGCATAACTCATCTTATCACTCTACATGTAACATGGATTATCTCAATAGCACTATTGAATTCCTTTGTCACACCTAATTTCATGTTAAACTTAGAGTAATACTTATGCTAGGGCTTAGGAGAATGAATTAGTCTAAGGGTATAACCCATCTTATCACTCTAGGTGCAACATGAATTATCTAAATAGCACTTGAAAATTCCTTTGTCACTCCTAATTTAGTATTAGTTTGAATAAAGATTGAGTGCAGGGTTGAACACAATCTCAACCCCGACCATTTATGAAGAACATGTTATACTACAGTCTATGCTACAGGCACAAGACAACACGTGAGTAAAATTGGAAATCAAAACATGGCTACAAGCACATAATAAGAAAACCAATATTAAACTATAAAACTCTCCACAGGACTGCGAAAATATTATAACAAAACTCATTATCCCAAATAAAATATAAATCTGAGATCTGGACTGCTGCCTGTCCTTCACCCCTAAACTATGAATCTACTCCTCCATTCACTAACTCAAAAGAGAAAAGGTAAATAAAACTTGTGGATTGATGAACTCCCTTAATAGGTGTTGACTTCACTCGTGCTTTGATTCCCCCATACTCCAACCACTTGCACTTAGGCCTTCTTGAGAATCGGGTCTCTCTTGGCGGCTCGGGGAAGGAAGAGAGGTGAATGGAGAGAAAATGTAGGAAAAAATAGGTCCCCCTCCCCTTTTTATAGAGGTGGCGGTCCTCAAGGATGCATAGCATCAGTGCTGATCGATCGGTGCTTTATAGCACCTAAATCCCAACTTGCACAGTTAATGTAAACCGCCCATAATTTTTGATCTAGAAAGAGTTATAGGCCAAATTATATATCAAATCCAAGCTCTCAAAGGGATCTATGTGATCCTAATGGTATAGTGCGATTGGATTTTATGCGGTCATGGATGCTCTTATTTTAACCTTTTGCTCATTTTAAGCTTGTTTGCCAAAATGCTTGGCCTATTAATCCGCACACCAAAGCGAAGGCTTTTCTCGACCAAATATTGACCTGATTAGTCTTTTTCACACACATGGTCGGGTTCTCAACGTAGTCTTTTAATTTGTTTATTTTAGCTTGTTCTTCACTTCTTTTCAAGATGCCCTTTCTTCAACAAGTATGAAGCCTAAACATAAAAAGATTATACCATAACACATGTCATTGCCAACAATATTATAGAAATGGGGTATAAAAGATTCATTTCAAACTAGCTGAAAGTAGAAAAATTCAATCAGTCATGCGGGTATGTGAATTAGTTATTAATCATAATTATGAACACATCTGAGAAAGAAGTCAAGAAGGAAAATTTACATTCATTGTGATTAATTCACTGGTTCTAACTAGAGATTTAGCGATTTAAGTTTTCCTATTAATAAATGGGTTGCATCTTTCTCCTCTCTTTCTTACTTCAAACCTTTTACATCTACAAGAATACAGGGAATAATTGACCCCAACAAATTACTCCTAAACATTTGAAATCTGAAATAATTTCCTTCCTTTAAAAAAAAAACAAATTTAGGGCGTCAATTTCACTCATATGTTTTTTCTTTTTCTTTTTTAATCAAAGTAACTATAGTTAGGTGTGTCTTTTGAGGCCCATGTAGTGAGTTTTCAATTACCAACTCCCAATCTAGTTAACTCAAGGCCCTGAGTGAAAAACACCCCTCGGGCCTAATAACTCGAGTCACATAAATCTACGACCTAAGCCGTTACTAGCACATACCTTAAAAGAATATACCACTCACATTAGGCATTGGTGCTTATCAGGGTGACTTATAGAATTCGGCTCTTCTTAATCTTTCCCTGTGGCTTGTGCAGCTAGTTTTCAATCGATAGCTCCCAATCCAGTTGGCTCAGAATACCGGGTGTCAAAACACCCCGACGGGTCTACTTGTTCGCATCACAGGGGCTACAAGAACTAACTTGTCACGGGTACTTAGCTTATTATAGCAAGCATTGGTACCTTCTTTATATATATATATATATATATATATATATATATATATCCTCACAATGCATTTAGAAAAAGAAATAGATTGGAAATTTCAATATTAATAGAAGTAAAGTGCTCAAATCTTAACTCTTGGGATTATTCCAACTACTACATCTTAATGTGTGGGTTTATCAAAAGATTGAGAGTGAATGAAATAAACCCTCAAACTAGTCTGAAGACAAAAATAGTAAGTTAACAGTAAGTTCCCTGAATAACCTCATTAAATAAAAATTGTAATTCTTGAAATTTCTTAAATTTGGATTGAATATGATTCACATTAGTTCATAACTAACCATTCAATTATTCGAAAATTCAGCCAATTTTAAAACAAATCATGCTAGAAGAAAATAACAAACATCAAAATTCAAAGTACACATGCCATCCCCTAATCCAAACCTTGCATTGCCCTTAATGCAAAATATACAAAAATAAACAAACGTAAGGGAAGGAAAGAGACAACTTGAGTAGTAAGGTGCACTAATCGAACAAAGTCAGCTATGCTTGGTGAAACCGAGGACACTAAAAGAAAAAGGAAATTGAAGAATTATAGCTATAAAACAGGACAAACAAAGACAAACTGACCGGGCAACTTGTTAAAAGAGTTGGGAAAAATTCGTACTCAAAGTGCTAAGTACAACAGAGAAATAAAGTAATCAAGTAGGTGGGAAAAGCAAAGAGGCCTAAAAAATGCGAAGAGGTCAAACTAAAGAAAATGAAAGCAAACTATGAAACGGAAGGAAAAAAAAAACAGTTTGCGTCCCACGAGCGCAAAGTTTAACGTCTTCAGCCAAATGCGACGTAGAGCTATCGGTCAGCCAAAATATTAGGCGACATCCTCGAAATTAATCATGTCAAGCTCGTGAATATGATCCCCTAGCCCAATAACATTCCAAACCTAGTGGCAAAATTATGAGATAAAAAAAAAGTAATAACAAAAAAAAAATCAAATTATTTAAAAAATAAAGAATACAAACAAAAAATAAAATAAAATAAAATAAGTTTTTTTAAAAAATAAAATTAAAAAAATCGCTCAATAAACAATTAGATTTAAGAACAAAAACAAATCAAAACAAAAGAAAAAGACACCTTGACAACCACTGATTCAAACTTGGACTACCGATCCCCTAGCTACAATGCCAAAAACTTGAGGTGGTTTTAGAAAAGTGTTAAGCCCGTGTACTTGCAAGCTTAAGAGTTCGTTGTAGTTAAGTTAGGTATACAGGTGTCGTATCCTCAAAGAATCAGTATAAAGTTAAAGTTAGTGATTACGAAGCTGTTGGAAATTCGGTTTATTTGAAAGAATGGGTTTGTAAATAAATTAATAGAATAAAAGATAAATTAATGTTGTTAATCGATCAAAGTTAGCTGAGGGTATGAAGTTAGGTTAGCCAAAATCAAATCCCATCATTATATTTTATCACGACAATGACTTTAAAGGTCTAAGCCACAAGCTCTAAACCTAAATTGATATTAAACTAGGGCTTAGGGTAATAAACTGCCATCTTATCACTCTAGGTGTAGCATGGATTATGTCAATAGCACTACTAAATTCTTTTATCACACCTAACGTCATGTTAAACCTGGATTAATACTTATGTTAAAACTTAGGGTAATAAATTAGTTTAACAGCATAACCCATCTTATCACTATAGGTGTAACATGGATTATCTAAATAGCACTAACAAATTTCTTTGTCACTCCTAATCTAATACTAATTTGTATGAAGATTGCGTATAGGGTTGGGTAAAACCATAACCCAGACCACTTATGAAGAACATGTTATACTACAGTTTAGGCTACAAGCATGAGACAACACCCGAGTAAAAATGGAAATCAAAACATGGCTCCAAGTACATAATAAGAAAACCAATATTAAAATATAAAACTCCCCACAGGGATGCAAAAGTAGTATAAAAAAGTCATTATTGAAAAATAAATATAAATTCGTGATCCAGACGGCTACTCGTCACTCACCTCTAAACTACAGACATAGGAGTTTTACAAATCACTAATTCAAAAGAGAAACGTCAAAAGAAAACTCATGGATTGATGAACTCCCTCAATTGGTGTTGACTTGACTCTTGCTTTTATTCACCTGTACTCCAAACACTTGTGATTTGGTCTTCATGAGAATCGGGTTTCTCTTAGCGGCTCGGGGAAGGAGGAGAAATGATGGAGAGCAAAAGAGGAAAAAATAGGCCCCCACCCCCTTTTTATAGAGGCGGCGTGCCCTAGAGGTTCCCTCATCAGTGCTGATCTATCGGCACTTTATAACACCTAAATCCCAGTTTACGCAATTAAATTAAAACGTGCGTAACTTTTGATATGTGGAGAGTTATGGGCCTCAAAGAGATGTATGTGGTCCCAATAGTATCATAAGTGGGATTGGATATTATTGGGTAATGAATGCTATTCTTTTAATCTTTTTTCTCGTTTTAAGCTCGATCTATTGTGAAAATGCTTCACTGATCAATCCACACACCCAAGCGAAGGCTTTTCTCGACTAAATATTGACTCGACGGGTCTTCTCCCACACATGGTTGGGTTTCTCAATGTAATCTTCGAATTTGTTAGCTCATTCTTCACTGCTTTTATTGATGTCCTTGCTTCAACGTGTGGTAAGCCTAAACATAGAATGACTATACCATAACACCCGAGTAATAACCGAAAATATCATAGGAATGGAGTATAAAAGATATAAAATGTATGACACATTAAAGAGCAACTAGAAGCTCGAGCTCAACCCAGAAAAGAACTCGCTTGTCCACGTCAAAAAAAGTTCCCGTGATAACATGATAGATTGACGCGGTGCGGATGTAGATTCCGCACCCTCCCCCCCCCCACCCCCCCCCCCCCCCCCCCCCCCCCCCCACCAAATCTTTAAAAGTTTATGGAGATGGTGTTGGTGTAATAGGTGAATGAGCGACCAAAATAACTCTTTTATCACAATATATTTGATTTTGAGATTATAAGAGAGATGAAAGAAATGAATTTTATGAAAGAATAGAAGGGAAAGAATTTATGGCCCCACAGATGTACAATAGGATGAATGACACTCCGGCTCTTAGGCTTAACATGATACCCACCTTAGCAATGTACTCCGAAAAAGTGGGTTGGAGTACACCTCAACTTGCTCAGTAACGGAGGAGAGAATATCGATAGAGAAAAGAAAGCCGTGAAGGAGAAGGAGAAATTCTGTATTTTCGTAAGTGAATTTTCTACATGAATTATGTGTTTAACACAACCCTGAATGGCCATATTTATAGAGTAAAATACTTGGAGGTTAGGTAAAAGATCAAGGTAAAGAATCCGCCTCAAATAAGTAAGGTGGTGAACAAGAGAGCGTCTCAAAATCCAGGCAACTATGGGAAAAATTAGTTAAGAAAAGAGCAGGAAAAAACGCGATCAGAACGTACACTCGAGCTTTAGCTAGAAACCTGGAGCCTTGAACCTTGAGCCTTGAGCCTTGAGACCCAGAGAACAGACAGACCCTCGAGGTCCACTAGGGATGACATATAGAGCTCGAATAACATCCTCGAGCACAACCCAACAACAAGAACTCATCTCTAGTTTGTTAGCGAAAACTTAAACAAATATGAGGGTCGTAAAAATAAAATTCTGGGTTGGAAAAAGTCCAGTCCACACCACACCACACCCTGAAACGCCAGTTGGCAAAGCGGGCACGCGTGTGCTTGTGTGGTATATAAAACCCACTCTAGATCCCTTAAGACTGTACTAAGCACAAGGAGAATGAGATATATAAACTAGACTCTCCTCCTATGGATTTTCTATATGGGATAGAAGGTTTTTACAAGACTCCAAAATTGAAGCACACTAACCCCAAATTCCAACAATTCCCCACATGGCTCAATTTTGAGAAAGGAAGGAAAGAAAGAATGTTACTAAGCTGTGAGACCCACACTTGATGATGTTATTGTCTTTTGGACTTGAAACGGTACCTAGTGACTAAGCATGTCCCACAACCACCCATTGGTGAACAAGGTCTTGAACCACGAGCAATCATTGTGTAGACATACCTAACCCCTTCATGTGGTTCTTGAGGCTTCCCTCAAAAATTATATCCGAAACCTGGTATTAGAACTACTCTAGAGAGTAAGCCCATACTCTCAATAGGACGAATTTCTAACCCCGCAATCCCGCAAGTGATCAACCAGGTACGCTGCCTCACACCACCATAAAGACTATAGACATCATTAAGAGCCAAAGGCCCATCCTTACAACATGGGCAATAGCGGTGTGTCCATCAGGTGTGCTGCCCCACACCACCACAAAGGGCTATGGGAAACATTAAGAGCATAAAGCTCAACCTCCATCATGGCAGATTCAGCAAATCCTACAACTACTCATACAACAACTATGGAAAGGGTGCGAGTGGTTATCACAAATTTCCCGGTCTTTGACTGCATTTGACCCATTGAAGATCGAGAGTAACTCCTGAGATGGGTATCCACTAGGATTAGGACACACATTGGGGCTTTAGACCCATTCCCTCTGCTGTTTCGTTTATCAATTTCCTTGTAAGGCCTTTTGTAATAGGAACCGCCAGATTTTTCTCACTTCTTACAATCGAGTGAGATCACATTATTTGTGATTAAATTTCTCACGACACTATGCCTGAGGAAAATGTACCTCTGCTTCCCATTATAAACCTCACTTTGAGCAACACCAATGGCTGCCCGTGAGTCACGGTTCAACGAAACTGAAGGCACGAGTTTTCCCCACAATGGAATGTCTTCCAGGACACTCCTCAGCCATTCAGCTTCCAAAACTACCATCTCAAGAGCAGTAAATTCCAACTCCATGGTCGATTTAGCAATACACGTTTGTTTAAAAGATTTCCACGAAATAGCACAATTAGCAAGCACAAATACATAACCACTAGTAGAATGAATTTTATCACAATCAAACACCCAATTAGCATTACAATATCCCTCTAACACAACAGGGAACCTTTTATAGTGTAAACCCCAGTTCATAGCACCCTTAAGATACCCTAACAGTCTTTTTAAAGCACTCCAATTCTCATTACTAGGGTTATGGGTGTAACAGCTAAGTCTACTAACAACATAGGCAATATTAGGACGAGTGTAGTTCACTAAGAACATTACGGTATCAACAATCTTAGCATACTCAGCCTGCGATACATTATCTTCTGTGTTTCCATCAAATCAATACTAGGGTCATATGGAGTTTTAGCTGGTATGTCATCAAAGTGACCAAACTTTCACAAGATTTTCTCCACTTAATGGGATGGACTCAAGGTCAAACCCTCAGGTGTTCTAGTTATTTTGACCCCACGTATGACATCGGCTTCACCTAGGCATTTCATATCAAAATATGTGTGAAAGAAAGACTTGGTATCATTTAAAATTTCACACTCGATCCAAAAATAAGCATGTTATCAACATACAAACAGATAATCACATAGTCATTATTAATATGCTTTCAGTACACACAAGCATTACCACTATTTACAACAAAACCATGCGTGACCAAGGCACAATCAAATTTTTGATGTCATTGTTCAAGAGCTTGTTTAAGTCTATACGAAGACTTTACAAATTTACATACTTTAGGTTCCATGCCATGAACCTCAAACCCCTCGAGTTGTTCTACATAGATTTCTTCCTCAAGGTCACCATTCAAAAATGCGGTTTTCATCCATTTGGTGTACTACAATGTTATGTACTGACGCTAGAGCTATGAAGGCTCTTACAGTGGCAATTTTAGTTACGGGTGAGTAAGTATCAATGAAGTCTATTCCTTGTTTTTGGGTGTATCCTTTAGCCACCAGCCGAGCCTTAATCTTCTTAATGGACTCATCAATCCTTAGTTTCTTTCTAAACACCCACTCAAACCCTATAGGTTTGCATCCTCTATGAAGGTCCACTAACACCCAAGTGTTATTGCTCATTATAGAATCTAGTTCATTACTTATGGCCTCTCTCCAAAAAGGAGCATCTATAGTTCTTATGGCCTCATCATAAGTTTTGGGATCTTTCTCTAACATGCATGCACTCACAACATGTTCATCAAAATCATCATGTTCAGACAAGAAAGTAGTTATAAAGTCTGGTCTAAAGCTAATCCTAGTTCGAGCCCTCCTACTTCTTCTAAGTTCTTGAACCTAGAGCTCAGGGGGCACATGACTAAATGATGATGCAGATGCAATAGGAGCAGGATCAGGTAATGAAGCATGCATAGATTCTTTCATATGAAATTTATTCTCAAAGAATTTAGCATCTCAAAATCCCATTATCTTACCGAGCCCAGGGCTTAAGTCATTAATTGACATGAATCTATAAGCAGCACTATTCATGGCATAACCAACAAAAATAGCATCTCCAGTTTTAGGACCAATTTTACTTCATTTGAATTCAGGAATTCCTACTTTATTTAGACACCCCCACACTTTAAAGTATTTCAGGTTAGGCACACAGCCCTTCCATAATTCATAAGGGGTTCTATCTAACTTCTTATGTGAAACCCTATTTAATACATGACAAGTAGACAACATGGCTTCCTCCCACAAGCTTGAGGATAAGCCTAAGCTAATAAGCATGGAATTCATCATCTCCTTAAGAGTTCAATTCTTCCTCTCGGCTATACCATTCTGCTGAGGTGTATAAGTGTCTGAGACCTCATGAATTATGCTAAGTTTCTCATGATGTTTCTTGAGGAAGATAGTATCATACTCACCTCTTCTATCAAACCTAAGCCTCTATACCCTACGGTCTAATTGGTTTTCACCCTTATCTTTGTATTTAAGAAATATTTCCTCAGCCTCGTCTTTAGTACTTAAAAGATACACTTTAGTGAACACTTTAGTGAATCTCGAGTGGTCATCTACAAAAGTGATGTAATATCTTTTACAACCTCTACTCATGGTGCTCTTAAAGTCACCTAAGTCAAAATGCACTAGCTCAAGTAGACTCGAGGTCCTTTCTACTGATTTGTTAAATGATTTCTTTTGATGTTTGGCCTCGACACATATTTCACATTTATCAGGTTTGGTTAGATCATAATTAGGGATTAAACTTATTTGTTTAAGTTTCTTAACCGAGTTATAGTTAACATGTCCAAGCCTAGCATGCTAGAAATCCAAAGACTCAACAATACAAGCAGAAGTAGAAGCATTCTCATTCATCACATCAAGCACAAACGGACCACCGTTACAAAACCTTTCCCGACGAAGTTGGTATTTTTAGCGAGAATTAACTTGTCAGACCCAAAGGTTAGCTTAAAGCCTGCTTTGTTCAACAATGCACCAGAGACTAAATTCATATGCATATTAGGAACATACAGCACGTTCAACAAGCACAGAGTTTTTCTAGAGTTAAGTTTAAGGAGGACCTTTCCCTTGTCGAGGGCAGGGATAGAACTAGAATTTCCCATGTATATCTTCTCCCCATTAGTGGCTTTCTCATATTCATGGAACAGGTCCTTATTGATGCAAATGTGCCTTGTCTTACTAATATCTACAACCCACTCAACCGTGTTCCCGACCATATTCACCTCAGAGATCACAGATAAAAAACATGTCTCCTTCCTTGGTGAGATTAGCCTGGGGCCTATGTTATGTGTTTTCCATGTCCGAATCCCTTCCTGCAATTTCTTGAGGTGTGGCTAGTCTTACCACAGGTCCAGTATGTTCCTTTCTTCCTCTTTTGGCCATCATCAGCATTTTCCAGTGACCTTTTTCCTCAAGATTGGTCTTGCTTTCTGCTCGAGCATTTTTCTTGAGCATTAGGTCTACCCTTGTTCCAAAGCATCTTAAACTTGCCTTTCTTTCCTGCGTTTCTTGATTCCACAAGCTTGGCCGCCAAGGAGGAGTGCTCATAAGATTTCACCTTGGCTTGTTTGCCGTTATGATCTTCCAAATTGATATGGGTGATCAGTTACTATAAAGTCATGTCCTTTTTCTTGTGTTTTAAAGACACTTTGTAATTTTCTCAAGAAGGAGGCAATTTTTCAATAAGACAGTTAGCTTGAAATGTTTCATTAAACTTCATGCCCTCATTTAGAATATTAGTGCATAAAGTTTTGTATTCATGGATTTGATCGAGAACAGGTTTTTCATCAACCATTGTAAAAGCTAACCACTTACTACAAACATATTTCGTAGCCGCGCTATCATCAGATCCATACTTGTTTAACAATGCTTCCCATATGTCTTTAGCGGTTTTCATATTACTATAGATTTGGTAAAAGGCACAGTCATTTAATGGAGAAGCATTCCCCAACAAGTATGGTTATCTTTCTCGAAATCCTTATTGGGCCTTGATCAGGCTCTATTATTAAACAGAGTATAATGAACCTCTATTTGGCCTAGTAAGAAATCCATCTTATTAGCCCACATCTCATAGTTCTTTCCATCCAAGGGCTCAGTTTTAGACATATCAAGGATGATAAAGCCCGCATGAGTCATATTATGATAACTCATTATAATAAACAACTTAGATTGTTGGTGTATTAGGTGAATGAGCAACCGAAATATAACTCTTTTATTTCAATATATTTGATTTCGAGATTACAAGAGAGATGAAAGAAACGACTTTTATGAAAGAATAGAAGGGAAAAAATTGACCGAAGAAATTGCCGCACCGTAACAAATCTAAACGAATCTATTGCCCTAAGTCGTTTATGCCTCCAGAGAGGCACAATGGGATGAACATCACTCTGACTCCTAGGGTTAACACGACACCCAACTCCGGGGAAGTGGGTTGGAGTATGCCTTAGCTTGTCTAGTAACGGAGGAGAGAATATTGACAGAGAAAAGAAAGCCGTGAAGGAGAAGGAGAAATTCTGTATTTTTATAAGTGAATTGTCTATATGAATTCTGTATTTAACATAGCCCTAAATGACCATATATATAGAGTAAAATATTTGGAGGTTAAGTAAAAGATAATGGCAAAGAATCCACCTCAAATAAGGAAGGTAGCAGATACGGGAGCGCCTGTAAATCCGGTCAGTTATGGGAAACATCAGTTAAGGAAAGAGAGGGAAGAGGCGTTGTCAAAACGCGTAATCAAGCTCAAGCTAGAAGCCTCAAGATCCAAAGACTAGACAGAGCCTCGAGCTAACAACCTCGAGGTCCACTAGGGATGACATCCAGAGCTCGAATAACATCTTCGAGCCCAACCCATTAACAAGAACTCATCTCAAGTTTGTTTGTGACAACTTAAACAAATACGAAGCCCTCACCACACCACACCGTGACATGCCGGCTGGCTTGTCGAGGCGGGGAGGGCACGCGTGTGTGGTTCACAAAACCCACTCTAGACCCTTTAAGACTTTGCTAAGTACAAGGAGAAGGGGATATATAAACTAGACTCTCCTCCTGTAGATTTTCTATGCGGGATAGAGGGTTTTTTACGAGACTTCAGAATTAAAGCACACTGCCCCCAAATTCTAACAGATGAGGTATATAAAATGACTTTTCCACCTCTAGATATTGTTACTTGTATATTTTCAATATTCAAGAAATGATGAATGAGCTTTTACCAGCCTCCAGCATTAGTAGCTAGTTTATTGAGCGTATGGTTACTTTGTATCGTTAGAGGTCATGCATTCAATGATCTAAACTCGAAGTGAGAAAATGCCGTTTCGAGATCCCTAACCCGACTTGATTTACCAAGACTACAAACATCATATTCAATTCAGGAGCGACTTGTCAAATGATTTCTGGACGCTCAGCCAAGTCTAGGTCCCAACAGTCAATTCTTTGGGGCGCTAGACCATGCCTTAATTTGTGCCGTGTAATTGAAGACAGTATATAATATATTATATATAATATTATCATATATAATAAATGTAATAATGGAATTTCATTGAACACTTAATCCTTTGACCAAAAAAAAAATTTGAAAACTTAATGGAATTCGAGTAGATAAAAATCTTATTCACTTTCTTTAAAATTCAACTCCAATCGCATAAATGGAAGGAAATGGATATTTGACCAAATCTTTAACCCAGTTAACTCCTAAATAAATCATAATAATATTACATTATAATTATAATATCATATAATTTAGTAGTCTTACATAATATAAATGCACAAAAACGCTAACATTTATGTCATGATCCCGGGATGGCCTTGGATCATGACTTAGGGATTTAGGAAGAATTAGAGTTTGGGGGAGAGAAAGAATTAGAAAGGATGAGGAAGAGAAGAGAATTAGAGGGAGAAGTAAAGAGAATAGAGAATAGAGGGAGAAAGTATTGTTTGTATTATCATCATGAATTAGTATTACAAAGGATGATTAAGGCTACTTATACTAGCTTAAGCCTAGGAAAATATCTAACTAATGTACTAACTAATGGGTTAACAACTCAATACAAACATAACAACATAAAAACTCAATCTAACTACAATTATCAATACAAGAATCTCCTTAACTAACTAATAACCAATATTCCTCCAATACTAACTAACATAAGAACACTTAATACTAATACTAATGGGTTTATGCTACTTACCTATCTATTACAATCATGACAATTTGATCCGTCATATATGTAACAGAAATATTGTTGGTAATTTACATTATTCAACAAAAATATTTCTAAATCTTATAACAATAAAGCTATTAACAAAATATGTATTTGTTCACATATGTCACCCGTCTACTCCATAAAATTATTTGAGTATCAATTGAATGAGAAAATAAAAGCATTGTTGCCAACCCCACCTATATACCCACATGAACAAACTCTTATTTTCATGTTGGGAAATTATCACTTAGGTATCATGACATTTGAGCATTTATCACTTAAGTACCGCGACATTTTAGTATATACAGTGCAGTGCCCTAGGATTTATATATTTTATCGTTTAGGTGTCCTGAAGTTTTAAACTTTTATCAATCAAATACCTTTGTGTCAAAATATAAGGCTGTGTTTGGAGTATGGAATTGGAGGCTAGAATTGGGGCTAGGGTTGTAATTGGAGCCCAGAATTCCAATTCAGTTATTTGGTTCACCTGCTGGAATTAGAATTACAATTCCACTGCCCAATTCCATGGAATTGGATTTTAACTGAAAATCAAAATTTCCAATTCCTTAGGGTGCGGGTAAAGAATTGCAATTCTATATTAAATCCATTAACCTAAAATCCAAAATGATCCACCCAATCCAAAATAACTCAAAATCTAAAGACTTAAACAAAAACTAAAATTTGTCCCGAACCTCAAAATCACCCAACTCGAATGAGTTGAACTTGAAATGATCAAAATCACATTAATGCAAATTCCGAAATGACCCAACCTGATTGATTCAAAACTCGAGATGACTCACATCTAGAAAATGAAACTATTCAACTTGAATGTGATGTAAACAAGCTGAGCTAAAGTGAAAATGACCCGACCAAATTGACCAAAATTTTAATATGATCCATACCCCAAATCACCCGACCCATCTCAAACTCTGCCTAAGATGACATGAAATTTGAAATTATATAACTCATTTGTCCCAAAACTAAGATGACTCAAGCTTGAAATGACATAAATGAACTTAAACTCGATCTTAACAATCCTGAATCCCAAACACCTAACCCGATTAATTAAAAATCCTTGTTAACTTGAACACCAAATGATCTGACGCGATACTCGACCTGATTTGACTCGAATATCGAATAACTCGAACCCAAATTGAATTGTTCTGACTATAATAACTTAAACACAGCATGAACCGCTCCGACCGAAATCGAACTGTAGTTGATCCAAACTTGAAATGCTCCAATTCAATTGACCAGAAACCCTCGACAATTTGAATCATTACACAATTATAATTCCCACCTCCAATTCCTTTGACGAACCAAACAATGGAATTTCAATTCCATCAGAATTCCAATTCCACCAGAATTGGAATTGGAATTGCAATTCCACAATCCAATTCCATGTGCCAAACAGAGCCTAATAGATTTTCACTGGAAAATGTTATAACTAAACACGATTTTTACCGTGTTTTATAATTTGATATTTCTTGCCAAAAAATGCAAAAATGACACATAATTGTGGCAACATTTAGGTAGTTTACATCAACATTTAATGAATATTTATCAAACTTCATTGAATTCATTATGAAAACATTTTTTTTGTTTAAAATTGGTCATATTCATACAAAAATTAATCGAATTCTGACATAGGATAACTAAGTGATGAAACATTCAAATCTCAGGGTATTCTATTATATATATGTTAGGGTACCTAAGTGATACAAGCTCAATCCTTGAGATATCTAAGTGATAATTTCCCAAAAGCTTCAACCCCAAGATGTAAAAATTAGATTGGATTGATTGTTAGAGTACTTAACCAATCAAAAGTCTTCACCCATCAACTTAAGCTTTGGGAATAGCTGGGTTCTTAATATGGTATTAGAACCTTGTTGACCAAAAAGTCTTGATTTCAAATCTCAACAATCTTCATTTAAGTTTCAATATAATTTAAGCATAAGGTATGAGAAAATATTTGTAAAATCCATGCTCGTGCCCAAAGGGCATTTGAGTGAGGGGGTATGTTAGAGTATAAAACCAATCATGAGCTTTCACCAATTGTCATAAGCGTCAGCATAACCTTTTCGAAGAATTGGTTTATTGTCATGGTATTAAAGCATATGCCAAAGCCCTATTCCCCTCTCTCTCAATCTTATGCTGAGTGTCTGCCCCCACCCAAAACACTCGGTGCTACCCCTCTCTTCACCTAGCAACGCCTGCCACCTCCAATGCAACCCCTCCATGCACATTGACTACGCATGAAAATTGGTAATGTTATGGTCTAGGCTACAAGCACAAGACCAATCGCTAAAAAGCTAGAGATATAAACATGGCTATGAGCACATATATAGAAATACCAGGAAATCATGAATAATTCCCGACAGGGGTGTGAATATAACATAACTAAATTATCGTCAAAGCAAAATACAAAACTGGGATACGAACTGTTACCTGTCCTTCATCCCTAAACTAAAAACACCTACTCCTCTATAAGAGTTTTACACATCATAAAATCAAAAAAAAGAACAATAATGAGTAAAACTAGAAGTGAAGACTCCCTCAATATGTGTTGACGTTGATCTGAGATTGAATCGTCCTGGTACTCCAACCACCTGCGCTTCAGCCTTTGAGAGCACGTTGGATCTCATAGCGGCTTCGAGCAGAAGAGGAGGAGAGGAGACGTGCGAAAAGATGGCAAAATATTAGTCTCCCCCTCTTTATTTATACCTGCGGCGTGACCGAGGAGCCACACTGCAGGTATAACACCGATCGACTGGCAGTTTGAGCCGATTGATCAGTTGGCCGATTGATCGGCAAGCCTATTGTAGGCTGTAGATCGATTGCCGCTGCTGGCTAATCGATCGGCTGGCTCACTATAGGGTCCATCCTACTATGAGCTACTGATCGATCGATTTTTCGTGCCGATAGGTTGATTGAACCCCGAAATGCTATGAGATGTATTTGGTTTACTGAATTGCGACCCGATGAGTCCTTCTTTTGCACACATGGTTATGTTTCTCAAAATAGTATTCAAATATGCCTAAGTAATGCTTGAATTTGCCACTATTAAACCTTTGTTTGCTCTAATGCGTTCCAAGCATAAATGTGCATGAATTACAACAAAACACACATGTAAAAGCCGAATATGTCGCAGGAATGAGAAATGAAGTATGAAAAAATGAGGCACATCAACATCCCCCAAACCCACACCTTGCTTTTGCTCAAGCAAGATTTAACTCAAACTAGCTAATGATGGAAAATTTTAGTCGGGCATGTAATGGCAAGAATAACTTGTGAAATATATTTTTCGATCATATTTGAAGGTGTACCTGAGATTAGAGAATTTTTATGTAATATTATTATACTATTTCCGACAAGTTCTCGTGATTCAAATATTTTTACTAGTGTGTGGGCTTAGAACTTCTCTTTCCCTTTTCTTATCCCAAACCCTCCAAACTTAAGATGAATAAAGAAAATAATCAAAGAAATTAGTTATCCTAACCATTCATCGCTAATCAATAGTGAAATCAAAAGGCCTTTGCGTGTCTCTCTCAGACCCTTGTAGCGAGTTTTTAGCCTGTGACTCCCAATCCAGTTGGCTCGAGGCACCGAGTGAAGAACATGCCTAGCACATACCTTTTTTTTCTCTTTTTTTTCCCCACAAATTTTGCATTAGTGCTTATTATAGTGACCTAAAGTTGTTTATCCTTCTTAAATTTTCTCTATTGTCCATGTAATGAGCTTTGGACCGGGAGCTCCCGACCCAGTTGCTTCAAGGTAACAGCTGTTAAGACACGCCCACGGGCTTGCTTGCTTGAGGCATGTTGAGCAAATCCATAGAGGAGAAAGCAGAAATAGCAAGCTTAAAAAAAAAAAAAAAACAAAGATGATAGTGTACTAAACAAAGTTTTTAATAAGATGAAAATAAAGATACACCAAACAATTATTTAGTACAAGAGAAACAAAAGAAATTAGGAAGGGGGAAAGTGTGGTGGAGAGCCACCGATCTGCCGGCGCCAAAGTTCATTCATCTTAAACTTTATACAATCAAGATGGACCATAATGGCCATCACATGTGGCAAAATGACATACCAGTTGGCAGGGGCAGGTGGGGGTATAATCCTCTCCTCGGACCCTTCCTTTCAAGTGGGGTCAGCCGCCTGTTCGGGATCGTCCTCCTGGTCTTCACAAAACCCTCGCTTCTAGGGTTTAACGAATAAGTAGTAGGTTCGCCTATGTTGGGTGGGGTCAAAGGGAATAAGGGGGGCACAATTCCTAACGGGGGCAGTTGGAAACGAACCCAAGCTCGACGCGAAAGTTTCATAATGAGACGAGGAAAGAACAATGTGCCATCCCTAACATTGAAGGGCTGATGCCTAAGGCGTATGGCAGCAAAGCTCTCTAAAAACACAGCCCCGAAATCAACCTAGGTACTCCAATAGAACTTTCAAAGAAGTTTGAGGATAGGACCCGTGCACTTCTGTGCATGTCTTGCAGGCCACAAATGTGCCTTAAGGATGGAGTCCAAAAGCCACATATGAGAAAGAAGAGCAGATCGAACAGTGGTAGACAATCGATCAGGAGCAGAATAGCCATTACACATCTGAGCGATAATCGTCACAGCGTTTGGTGGATTCTCTAGGGGGGACCAAATGGTGTCCTCATAAACAAGATGATAGCCAATAGCCTCAGCCACATCATTGCTATAAAAAATGATGCTTTTGCTGTGGATATTGGCCGCACATGATGGGCAGCCCCCGTCATGGTTGAGAGTGAAGAAGGAATAAAATTCCCTTACCAATGAGGGAAAAACAGGGTCCCCCTCCAAATCCCTTCCAAGGTGATAGATGAGACCCACATCCAATCATAACTGAATGGCCCAGGAACCATAAGGCTCTGTCTTTAAATCCTCACCAAGTATTGGTGCTGCCTGGATTTGCACGGTAAGGTCCACAGGTTGGAAGCTACTAACCTCCTCATGGCGGCTCTTCTTTGTACGAGGCATATCTTGAAAATGCATTAGGAAGTCAACACAAAAGAGAAAGGGAAGATACTAAAAAGAAGAAAATGGGCACAGTGAAGTAAAAGTAAAGCCTAGTCTAGGAAGAGAAACATAAATTAAAATAAACCAAAAAAAGAAAAGTTGGAGAAAATCCACTTTAACCTACAGCTAAAAATTAAATAAAGCGAAAATTAGGAAAAAAAATCGAAATGATGAAGAACTCATAAAAGAAACTATAAACCCTAAAGATAAGCAAATGGCACCCAAAATCCCAGATTGGGCACACCACAACCCCAAATAACAACAAATCCAGTAACTAAAAACATGAAAGCTCCAGATCCGGTCACTTTATCCCCTATTTGAACATGGTTCATGAACAAAGATGAAGAAACAATACATAGTCAATGAAATCCTAACATTGCTCAAAAGTATGACGTAAATCAGGACTATTCGAAAACAATAAGTCAAAAATAATGAAAAGTCCTAAAACATGCTCCCTATAAAAATGAACAAGGTAAAAAGAGAATGTAAAATAAAGGGAAGACACAAGCCTTGCAAAAAGTGAAAAAACAAGGAGAGAGAGTGGTGGTGGTGAGACCCGGTGGGTGACCAGAGGCGGTGGCCCTCCAATAGAGGAGCGCCGGATCGATCGAGCCTCTAGGCCTATCGATTTAGAGAGTTATTGCACGCCCCGATGCAAAAACAAGCAAACCCCTTTTTTAATGTTAATAAAAACATCCCCCATTTTTCTAAAAATTATTTTAAAGAAAAATAAAAATTATGAAGAAAAATAGGGTTGCCTCCCAAGAGCGCTAAGTTTAATGTCTTCAACAGGACACGGTGTTTACTATAAAACTATGTTGATACCGAGGCTGGGTCCTCAAAGTGAATTTCCTCAAACTCGTGAGAACGATCTCCTAATCCAATAGCATGCTTAAGACAGTGGCCATTAACTGTGAGAAGGTAGCCATCGTTGAGGTCTCGGATCTCAATTGCCCCGGAAGGGTACGCTTCGACCACTTCATAAGGTCCATCCCATCTTGAGCATAGTTTCTCGGGGAAGAACCGAAGTTTCGAGTTATAAAGCCATATCCTCTGTCCAACTTCAAAACTTTTTTGAGAAATTCTTTTATCATGAAAAGCTTTGGCTCTTTCTTTGTAGATTTTTGCATTTTCATAGGCGTCTTATAGCATCTCTTCCAACTCACTGAACTGAAGTCATCGATGCGACCCGATGCTGTGCATGTCGTGATTGAACCGCTTAATTTCCCAATGTGCATGGTGCTCGAGCTCTACTGGCAAGTGGAACGCCTTACCAAAGACTAAGAGACAGGGAGACATGCCGATTGGAGTCTTGAAAGCTGTACGATAAGCCCAAAGAGTGTCGTTCAACCTTAAAGACCAATCCTTGCAGTCCAGTCTAACATTCTTCTCAAGAATAGACTTTATTTCTCGATTCGAAACCTCAACCTGACCACTAGTTTGAGGCTGATAAGGGGCAGGCAATTTATGGGTGATTGAGTACTTCCAAAGAAGTGACTCCATCGAATAAAGTGTGTCCCTCGTCACTAATTATTGCCCTAGGAAAGCCAAAACGTGAGAAAATATTATCTTTAACAAACTCTACTACCACCTTGTGGTCGTTTATCCTAGCTGCAATAGCCTCAACCCACTTCGACACATAATCAACAACTACCAAAACAAAGGCAAAACCATGCAAATTAGGAAAAGGCCCCATGAAATCGATGCCCCAAATGTCAAAAATTTCACAAACTAAAATTGGGTGTTGAGCCATCTCCTCAAGTTTTGATAGGGCACCTATGCATTGACAGCGATCACACGCCCTACAAATATCACGAGAGTCCTATAAAAGAGTTGGCCAAAAGAAGCCACCTTGAAGGACTTTCGTAACATTGCGTTGTCCCCTAAAGTGCCCTTCACAAGCTAGACAGTGGCGAAACCTCAATATACTCTCTTATTCAATTTTCAGAACACAGCGACGTATTATCTAATCAGAACATATCTTAAACAAATCTAGATTATCTCAAGAGAAAAGCTTTACTTGAGAGAAGAAACAGTCCCTTGCTTACTTTGGCCAGTGCGTAGGAAGCCTTCCCGTTGCCAAGTAATTCACGATGTGTGCATATCATGGGGGTCTACCTCCTGCAATAGCAAATAAATGTTCATTAAAAAAACAGTCATTAATGGGGCCAGTAGTGGTATTAGATGGGAACACAATCCTCGAAATGTGATCGGCCACTTCATTATCCGAGCCTTTTCTATCCCTAATCTCTACGTTAAATTCCTAGAGTAATAGAACCCAGCAAATCAACCAGGCTTCATTTCCTTCTTGATAAGAAGGAATCGAATGGCAACATGGTCAAAAAAGACTATCACTTTCAAGCGTAAAGCATAAGGTCAAAACTTGTCGAGTGCGAAAACTATTGCTAGAAATTCTTTTTCAATGGTGGTATAGTTCTTTTCGGCTTCATCTAAAGATTTGCTAGCACAATAAACAATGAAAGGTTTGCAATCCTTTCAATGACCGAGCATGGCTCCTAGAACATAATTCAAAGCGTCACACATGATCTCAAATGGTAACAAATAGTCAAGAGGTTGAATAATTGGAACTGTAGACAACAAGGTTTTCAACTCAGTAAAAGCGGCTAAACATTCATCATCAAAAACAAAAGGCACATCATTAGCAAGAAAATTCGATAAAGGTTTAGCAATTTTACTAAAGTTGACGATGAAATGCCGGTAGAAACCAGCATAGCCAAGGAAAGAGCAAACTCGGTGGAGGAAGGTTGGCAATTAAGTCCACCTTGGCCTTGTTTATAGTGCTACTTTCTTTGGATACCACATGTCCTAGCTCTATGCCTTGCTGAACCATGAAATGGCTCTTCTCCTAACTAAGCACCAGATTGTACTCCTCCCAACGCTACAAAACAAGATCCAAGAGAGATAGACATTCATTAAAAGACAACCCAAACACAGAAAAGTCATCCATAAACACTTCCAGGTAATGTCCAACATGTCAGAAAAGATGGACATCATACATCACTAGAAAGTAGCGGGTGTATTGCACAGACCAAAGAGCATCCATCAATACGAAAACGTACCAAAGGGACAAGTGAGCATTGTTTTCTCTTGGTCCTCAGGGTGGACTGGGACTTGGTTATACCTTGAGTGACTATCAGAAAACAATAGTAGGTCTGACCTACTACTCTATCAAAGATCTCGTCCAAAAAGGTAAGGGAAAGTGGTCCTTACACGTTACAGAGTTTAACTTACGATAATCAATGCAATACTCTCCACCCTATGGCAGTACGCGTAGGAACCAATTCCCCCTGTGCATTTTTAACAACTGTGATTCCTAACTTCTTAGGAACCACTGGAACTAGATTGACCAAGGACTATCAGAGATCGGGTATATAATACCCGCATCTAATAGCTTCATGACCACTTTCTTAACCACCTCCCTCATATTCGGGCTAAGTCTTCTTTGCATCTATCCAGATGGCTTAACATTACCTTCTAAGTGAATCACATGCATGCATACTGAGGGGTTAATTCCTCTTAAGTTAGCGACCGACCACCCTATGGCTCATGTATGTTTCTGTAGGACAATTAAAAACCTGGATTCATGTGTCTCAGTTCAGTCAAAAGCAAAAAACACAGAGGGAGGGTGTCATTTGGCCCTAAAATTACATATCTTAAGGTGGAAGAGAGAGGCATGAGTTCCAACATCGGTGGGCACTCAATCGATGGTTTAGCACGTTCACTACGAAGGCCATTTAGAGGTTCGAAAATCAGACACCTAGCCTCAATTCTCAAGACCTCCAGCACATCAGACAAATTGTCAGTATCAGCATCAGCATCAATATCAATCATAGTAAATGATTCAGACAATTCATCTCCTTTGATAAAGTCAGAAGATACTGACTTAACCAAAGGGTCAATAGCATCGGCCATAAAAACAATCAAAGTCATCCTCATCACCAGGGAACTCAGCAACATTCGACACATACAATTTGACCTTAAGATTCCCAAATGAAACTTCCCACACCCCAGTCCTACAATGAATGACAGCATCTGCTGTTGCTAAAGAACGGTCGTCCTAAAATGATGGGGATGTGGTTCCTCTGATGAGGCATGGGATCCATATCTAGCATGATAAAGTCGACGGGCAAGATGAGCTTGTCGACTTTGACAAGTACATCTTCTAGCATCCCTCTAAGTAAACGCACGGATCTGTCAGCCAACTGGAGTATAATGCAATGTGGTTTAAGATCTCCAATACCCAATTCTTGAAAATTTGAGTATGGGATGAGGTTCACGCTTGCCCCTAAATCCAAAAGAGCTCGACTTGTGTAGCTCTCTCCTATAATGCATGGAACTGTAAAAGCTCCTTCATCTCCACAATTGGGCAAGATGCCCAAAACTAAGAAGCCGCCCACTTTCTCAGTGAGCCAAACCTTCCTAAGGACGTGGGCTTGCACTCTCTTCTTTCTAACACATAGGTCCTTGAGAAACTTAGCATACATGGGGACATTCTTAATAGCGTCAATAAACAGCAAGTTAAATTTGACATCTTCAAACAAGTCCAGTAGCTCAACCAACTTCGGGTCATCCTTGTCCTTTAGTCCTTGTCGTGGGAAAAGGGACGATGGGCTCAGTTGGTGAACCTAATGAAGGTGGTGGTACTCCATCCCTATCAACAGTGGGGGTTGGAGTTCCATCCTTCCACTCAACTTCCATTTCCACCTCTCTCAAATCGTCCTCACTCAAAACCGAAACAACCTTAGCCTGCTCGTGAGTGACCTGGCCGAGGTTAGAACTAGTTCTCCCCTAGGAATAGCAAGAGGTTGGGAGCATAACCTCCCTTCCTCTCTCTCATTCATGGCCTAAGCTAACTATCTAGTAAGTTCTTTAGCTTTGAAATTGACTGTGAATGAGATTGAACCAACTATTTGTTTTCCTCCATAAAGCAGATCATACGCTCCTCAAACTGAGAACCGTATCTCTGAGGTTGAGACAGAGGGTTAGAAGAATGGACATACCCTTGCCATCCCTACAAATCATAGGGTGTGCTAGACCTACAAATCCTGGAGCAGGTTGTCTCATGGCTGGATTTAGATTAGCATTTGCTTCCATAAGAAGTTCGGATGGTTACGCCACCTGGGATTATAGGTATTAGAGTATGGTTTGTTGTTCCTCAAGTACTCCTGCGCCGCATAAACCTGGTGCTGCACATACTCACGAAACTTTGATGCATATGAACAATCAAGCACAAAGTGATCCTCGCCTGAACAAGTGCCGCACGAAGTAACACCGTAATATGATGATTCAGCTGCTTTAACTGGGTGCACATTAGTAGGGTTTGCATGTAAACTCATAATTTTATCCATCTTCCTACTAAGCACATCTAGTCTCATGTTAACATCATCGTGAGGTGCTACTTCATAGACACCGCGTGTGTTCCTTCTAACCACACTCGCAGAAGAGGCTTGGTCGAGGGAATGTTCGTTGAGGTGCTCAAGTAGCACCCAAGCATTGTCCTCATCTTGCTAGTTAAATTCTCCCCTGTACAAAGCATTAACCATTTGTTTGTTTGAAGCACTAAGACCATAATAGAAATTTTTCACTAGAGCCCACTTGAGAGACCCATGGTGGGGACAGCTCCTAAGAAGCTCCTTCAACCTGGCCCAACTCGTGTGAAATTGCTCCTTGTCCTTTTGTTCAAAATTATTTATCGTATGCCTAATAGCAATCATTTTGGATTTAGGAAAAAACTTGACCAGGAAGCGTTGTTGAAGGTCATTCCAAATCGTGATTTCACCCTGGGTAAAGATTGAAACCACCTCTTAGCTACGTCTTTTAACAAGAATGGAAAAAGACGTAGTCTAATTGCATTAGTCGAGACACCTTGATAATGTTAAGTTTCGCTGATTTCAAGGAATGCATCAAGGTGCTCGTATGGGCTCTCAATCAGCTTCCCATAGAAAGTGGGAAGCATGATAATGATCCAAGGCTTAAGTTCGAAGTTGGCATTACCTAAAGCAGGTAACGTAACCATAGCAGGTGCGCCTTACATTTGAGGAATGAAGTGGTCCCCAATCAAACAAGGTGCATCTTCAGTCATGGTTTGTGGTGCATTCTTGCCTATTTCATATTGCCTCAATGTATATGATGCCAACTCAATTTCCGAAATGTAAGGTAACAATTTGGGATTGAGCGAACGCCAACCATGCATGCAATACTAAAGGTGGGTTGAATTCACATGGACCACAACTCAAGAATCAAACAAAAACAAGAAAAACTACTAAAGCAATGAACAAAAAAACAAAATTCATTAATATCATATTCTAACTGAGCAAACCGATTCCTCTGCAATGGCACAAAAAACTTCATGTAATTTAAAACGTTCTTTTAAAACCGTCTTCACAAGCATACGAGATCGTTGTAGCTTTGTCGGGTGTACGGATCTTGTCCTCAGCGAATCAGTGTTAAGTCAGACCTAATGCTTAAAGAATAGTTGAAATCGGTTCTTTTTGGGTTGATTCAAGTGATTAAGTACGCAAAGGCAATTTAACAATAAAAAGAGATGTCAATTTGATTTAGGTTAGTTTAGGGAGTGAATTCAGGGTAGCTGTACTCGTATACCGTCATTATATTTTCTTAGGACACTAATTTGAAGAACATAGGCTACAAGCTCTAAGCCTGATTACTATATAAATTAGGGCTTAGGATAATGAACTAGTCCAAAGGCATAGCCTATCTTATCACCATAAGGTAGCATAGGTTATCTCATTGCACTACTTAATCCCTTTGTTACTTCTAATTCAATATTAACTATATAAAAGATTGTGCTTAAGGTTGGCTACAACCTCAACCTTGACCACGGGTGAAAACCTGTTATATTATGGTCTAGGCTACAAGCAGAAGAATAATCGCTGAAAAACTGGGGATCTAAACATGGCTACAAGCACACATACCGAAATACTAGGCAATCATGAATAATTTCCCACAAGGGTGTAAATATAACATAACTAAATCATCGTCAAAGCAAAATACAAAACTGGGATACGGACGACTACCCGTCCTTCATCCCTAAACTAAAAACATCTGCTCCTCCATATGAGCTCTACACAAATTAAAATCTACTAAAACGAACATTAATGAGTAAACTGGTCAAGAAGACTTCCTCAATTTGTGTTAATGCTAATCCGAGCTTGAACTCCTAGCCCTCTGACCACACCTTAGCGTTTGAGAGCACGTTGGATCTCGTAGCGGCTTCGAAAAGGAGAGGAGGAGAGGAGACGTGCGAAAAGATGGCAAAAAATGGGTCTCCCCTCTTTATTTATACCTATGGCATGACCTAGGATTAACGCTGCAGGTTTAACACCGATTGATCGACTAATAGTGCCGATCGATCGGCGAACCTACTATAGGCTGCCGATTGGTTGGCTGGCTCACTGTAGGGTCCATCCTACTACGAGCTGCTGATCGATTAGTTTTTTGTGCCGATAGGTCGATTGAAGCCCGAAATGCTACGAGATGTATTTGGTTTATCGAATTGTGACCCAATGAGTCCTTCTTTTGCACACGTGGTCAGGTTTATCAGAATAGTCTTCAAATATGCCTAAATAATGCCTGATTTTTCCACTATTCAACCTTTGATTGCTCCGATGTATTCCAAGCATAAATGTGCCTGAATTACAACAAAACACACATGTAAAAGTCGAATATGTCACAAGAATGAGAAATGAAGTATGTAAAAATGAGGCACATCAGTCCCCATCACCTTCCTCTCCTAGCCGCATGCCAGCCACCTCTCTCACCACCACCATCTCATTGACTCCAGCCCTAGTTGCTCTAACCAGCCTCAATTCCTCCTTCCCCACAGCTTGGCTCATTCTCCATAGGTATTGCTTCTAATCCCACTTCTTTTGCCTCTTCATTTGGACGATCTATTCCTCGCCCTAATCTTAGGTTGGAGGGCAACAACTTAAATGTTATCTCCTCCTTCTCTAATACCCTTACTGGATTTCATAATTCATCACTAGTTTCTCTTATTACATATGTGACATCCTCCTCTCCATGCCTAATGATGAAAAACTCAAATACTTTGAGATGTTGCATATGGACACTCTCAGCATTAGGCTTTGCTCACTACACTGGAACCTTGATGCCTCTGTTGCCTCTTCTTTTTTTTCCCACTTCTCCTCACCCAACATAAGTATCCGTTGAGCCCCCTAAAAACATGGCATGCTTGATGTCAAAACTATCCAATCGCCACTCCCTACTAGAGTACAACTCCCCTTTAACTGACGGGGACTTACTTGCAGATCCTATAGAATATAGAAGTGTTGTTGGAGCTCTTGAATACTGAACTATGACCCATCCTAACATCTACGATGGTGTTAAACATGTGTCTTAATTTAGGCTTATGCTCCCAGGTCCTCTAATTGGCAGATGGTGAAGCATATTTTCAGGTACTTCAAGCATACGCCTAACCATGGTCTCACCATCACTCTGGGGTCCTGCACTTCCATTTCCGCTTTTGCATATGCTAATTGGGGTCGATACCCAAATACCGGACACGCCACTACTAGTTTTGCCCTTTTTCTCAGTCTCAACCTCATCTTCTTGAGAGCAAAGAAGCAACCCACTGTTGCCAAATCCACAACGAAGTCTGAGTGCCATGTTGCTGCTCAAGTTACTGCTAAGTGTGACTGAATTTGCTACCTCATGTGCGACCTTGGGCTTTGTCACTCAGGTCCTGCTTTGATCTACTATGACAATGTCTTGGCCACATACTTTGCCGCAAACCCTATCTCCAATGATCGTAGCAAGCATGTTGATGTAGATTTTCACTACGTCGACGAGAAGGTGATTGAGGGTCACATTCAGGTTCGACTCACACCTACTACCAAATAGGTTTTTGACATCTTCACCAAAGGACTGGCTACATATAGCTTCTGGTACAAGAATGCCTCCCTGTTGAGAGGTGTACAAGGACAATATCATAGATATGATATGATATTATTAGCATAATATCGTGAATATGATATGATTGTGAATATGGCAGATCTTGTGTAATATTTCCTAGGATATTGTCATATACTTTTCTCGATATAATGTAATGTTAGCAGCCCCTATTGAGTATGCTCTCATAAATATTTCTTAATATGGTATTAGAGCATTGTTGACCAAAAAGAATTTCAGTTGTCTCCTTTTCAATATTAACATAATTTAAGCACATGGTATGAGGTGATTCTATGCAAAATTCACACCGTAAACCCAATGTCTATTTGCGTGGGGGACATGTTAGAATATAAAACCAGTCGTAACCCTTCACCCATCATCTTAGGCTTTTGAGATAGTTGATTCCTCAATATTTATATCTAATTATTAGGGTCTAGTTCTCATTTCTAGTTATAATTAATTTGAGCATCTAATACGTATAATAAAAAGTTACTGTGAAAAATTTAAGTACTTAATTTATCATCCTATGCATTAACATTAAACTATTCGAATAGTCAAATTCCGTTGCAAAAAAAAAAAATAAATAAATAAATAAATAAATAATAGTCAAATAAATTTCCAATTAAGCTGTACATACGAAGCATTCCTTTGCCTATAAATAACCCTCTTCGTTTGCCCATAATCCTCACACAGTCATACCCCATTAAATAAAAGGAAAACAAAATGGCATTTTCCATTCCAAAGATGCCCATAGTGCTTTTGGCCACGATAATCTCAATCTCATTGCCCGCTTCAATTTTTGCCCAAAATTGTGGGTGTGCTCCCAACCTTTGTTGTAGCCAATTCGGCTTTTGTGGTACTGGAACCCCTTACTGTGGTCCTGGTTGCAAAGGGGGTCCTTGTACCTCAACACCCGCTGCCCCGTCTGGAGGCGGAGGTGGTGGCGGCGGCTCAGTGTCTGATATCGTCACTCAAGCATTCTTTGATGGGATTATTGGCCAGGCAGCAGCATCTTGTCCTGGCAAAAACTTCTATACTCGAGCTGCTTTTATTAATGCTGCTGGTGCCTATCCGCAATTTGGCACCTCCTTTTCTGCTGATGATAACAAGAGAGAAATTGCTGCATTCTTTGCACATGTCTCTCATGAGACTGGAGGTGAACTATTTTCTTTTAAGTTTAATAGGTTTTAATCATGAGTAATGTTTTCTCAAAGTGAAAATGTTAATGTCTGAGCAACATTATGAAAACTTGTGATTATTATTCTTTATAAATCACATCGTCGCTCTAGTAATAATATTTTTTTGTCTTCCCAATAACAACATTCCATAATCAATATATGCATATGTCTCAGTGACAAAGATTTGTCTATCACTAAAATAACATATTTCATTTGTTATTTACACAATTAGCCGTTTCACTTTGCCTATATATATAAGACTTGTTTATGGCTAAAGGAATATGTTTCATTTGTTAGTTATACTATTAGTTTTTATGCTTTGTCTATGGTTAAAAAATACGTTTATAATTTAGAAAATATAATTGCTAAAAAGTTAATTCCTAAAAATGAATCAATATATTTTACAATATGGGCTAGTAGGCTAACTTCTAAGACAAACCCAACTAAATTTACGCATTTTTGGCTTGTGTTCAGTGTTTTGCCACATAGAGGAGAACGATGGAGCGGCCTCAAACAGCGCATATTGTGACCCGAGCAACACACAGTACCCGTGCAAGCCGAACAAGAAGTACTACGGACGCGGTCCCCTTCAGATCTCATGGAACTACAACTACGGTCCCGCAGGCACCAGCATCGGCTTTGATGGCCTTAACTCCCCTGAAACAGTTGCAACTGACGTCGTTGTGTCCTTCAAAACTGCCCTTTGGTTCTGGATGAACAACGTCCACTCCGTTGTTACTCAAGGGTTTGGAGCCACCATTAACAAGATCAACGGTGCCCTTGAATGCAACGGTCATAACACGGCTGAAATGAATGATAGAGTTCAGTACTATCAGAAGTATTGCTCTCAGTTTGGGGTCGACCCTGGGAATAACCTAACATGCTAAATGCAATAGAATTTTTATATGAATAATGTATGCATGAAACAATGATATTATGCGATATGTGTTGATTACTCAAATTGTGTAATATTTGATTGTAATAAAGTACATGTGGATTGTGTAATAAACACATCAATAAAAGGAGTAGCTTCCTTGCGTTTGCATATTGGTAATCACTTCATTCCTGTTTTGGCAGTAGCTGGAGGTTTGAGGCTTATCTCCCCTTCTCGATGTATTCAAATAAATATATTTTGCCCAAAAAGTTTTTTGTTCCATCTAAATACAATTATACTAGCACAACCCCACATGATGCACGGTTGTTATATGTATTTGTACTTGTTGGATGTATTAGACTGTTGATGAATACATATAACATATGTGTAATCCCATGCAATAAATCCAAAATCTATTTGAAGCAGATTTTTTTTTGCTCGACTTAATCATTGCTTACATTCATGTACAGAATTCAAATTTAAGTAATTTATATAAACAGCCTAACAAAATATTGAGTTGGTGAAATCCAAAAGGTATGTATGTACTATCTCTTGGTAAGAATAGGTATCCATGGGGTTTAATTAATAATTATAGGGTTTAATTAATAATTATAAGGGAAACAAACAACTAAACATAATTGAATAAAAAACACCTAATGGTACTAATTGGGATATTGAAATGGATTGCAAATGAAGTTCCATTAATGTCATCAAAACAAAAAATATAAAATGCAATTTTGACCAGAAAGTGGCTCTAGCCACATCAACCCTCCCATTACAATACAAACGTTTGTTTCAGACGCATATAAAATGTAATGATTATTTCAATACCTTTTTTAATAGTTGTTATTCAGAATTTCTGATTTGATTTATGTTATAAAAACATTCCTCCTCCCAATGCATGCATATGATGAGTTTAGCCATTGAGTTTCTCGTTTCTCGTTTCGTCCTCTCATCGGGGAGCTTCAACATAGAAAATCCATATCCTGTCTATTTATTCCTTTAGATATTCTTTCAACTGGTTTCTGCCAAAATTTTATAAGGTGTAATGGTTACTTTTGTATATTTCGTATGTGTAAGTTTTTAGAGCGCATAGTGAAATAATTAATTTCTCATTAAAAAGTTTCAAAATTTATAAATACATATAACAATAATAATAACAACAAACTCAGTGCCTCAAGGGCTCCCGCATAAGTAGGGTCTGAGAGGATGGATGTATGTAGTTACCCCTTGAGGTTGTAACCCTACCGAGAGGCTGTTTCCAAGGACCCCCAACTTTATTGGGTTGGCGACATGGGGACTTCCTAGGAATTCACCCATCCTAGTACTACTCTCGTCCAAGCACGCTTAACTTCAGAGTTCTAATGGGATCCGTTGCCTTAATGCTTAGTAAATGAACCCTCGAATTTCATAACTACATTACTAAAAAAACTATTAGTTAAAATGTAGTACAATAGTTACAGTTCTCAAATTTTTTCAAGTTCAAATATTATATAATGTTCTAAATTTTTCTTCCTCAAAGTACAATGGTTATAATTTTGACAGATTATTTTGAATGAAAAAATTAGTTTTGTTTCTAAATAAGGAAAAATAATTTTTATGACTGTTTCTATGTAAGGAATAAACACCACCCATACAAAAGTCTAGAAATAATTCTCTCCTTTATATTTTTCATATTATTTTTTTCCTTCACTCCACAAAAATGACTTTCATATCTTTATATACATAAATACATAAAAAAAAAATGTAAAAAATTAAAAATACCAAAAAAAAGTAATGAAATCATTAATTCTCTTTTAAAATAATTTGAAAAATCATAATTGCATAAAATATGCTACAAAAACTATTGGTTGCGATATTGTATAATGGTTACAATTCTAAAATCTTTCCAAGTTCAAATCATTTCAAAATTCAAAAATGTTATATAACGTCACAAATTTTTCTGCCCAAAGTACAATGTTTATAATTTTAAAGGTATTTTGTATGGAAAACGAATTAATTTTGTTTTTATGTAATAGAAAATACTTTTTGTGACTATTTTTATGTAAGGAATAAACACCATATATACAGTCTCTCTTTAGGTTGACACCCTGAAGGGGGAAGGCTGCGTACATCTACCCCCCCCTCCCCAGACCTCGCTTTTGCGGGAGCCCTTGAGGCACTGGGATTATTGTTGTTGTTGTTGTTGTTTTAATAAACACCATATATACAAAAACATAAAAACAAATTTTTTCTTCACATTTTTCATATTAATTTTTTCCTTGACCTCACATAAATGACTTCATACCTTTTTATGCATAAATTCATAAAACAAAATAAAAAAATACCTAAAAAGTAACAAAATAATTAATTTTCTTTTAAAAAATGTGAAAATTCACAGCTACATAAATTATGCTAAAAAAACACTATCGGTTGCAATATTCCATAATGGTTATAATTCTAAAATTTTTCCAAGTTCAAATTCTACCAAATTCTAAAATGTTATATAATATCTTAAATTTTCTCCCTAAAAGTATAATGATTATAATTTTAAAGGACTATTTTATATGAAAAAAGAATTATTTTTATTTTTATCTAAGAAAAAATAATTTTTGTAACTAGTTTTATGAAAGGAATAAAATTAAATATAACTTTTTTCATTTACACTTTCATATAACTTTTTTCCTTCACTTCACATAAGTACGTAAAATAAAATAAAATAAATGCTCACATATAAAATAAAATAATAAAAACCACTAATAAAAAATGCCAAAAAAGTAATAAAATAATTAATTTACCTTTTAAAAATCAAAAATTTATAAGTACTTGAAATGAATTTGTTATGATTCCAATAGTCGGGACATGTGAATGATTGTAATTAGAATAAGTCATGATGTAATAAGTAGTATAAGCCTTTTGATAAGTCATGTAATAGGCGATGTTTAGTTGCTAAGTAGCTATGGCGGTCAAGGCCGGTCAATGCTGGCAGCTAGGTAGTTAAGTTGGATGTAGGGACTTGTCTGGGTGCAATGTAGCTCCTCTAACCGCCATTAGCCTTGGATTAGTGTGTAGTTGCAATCTCTATCTTGTAAGCTCATAACTTCGATGAATGAAATATCTTTTGATATTATTCTCTTTCTCATCTAACTCTCTCTATTTTCTCATCTCCAATTCACTTCTCTTCTCATCTAAACTCTATCCTTTCCTAGGTTATGATTCGAGATTATTCTCGCTCATAATAATTGGTATTAGAGCCTTGTTTGGCTTCCAAATTAAGCGTAGTTTGATATCAAACATTGTTGATCGCATTGCAAATTGATTAGGAGTTCAATTTTTAACTCTTGATTGATTGATATCTAAAAATTATATTGAAACAAAAAAAAAAAAAAAAAAAAGGAAGTTGAAATTGAGTGAAACTTGAGATCTTGGATTCAAGATCTCATTGTTGACAGCAAGCTTTGATCAAAGCTTTCAAGATCAGTTGATTAATTGAGGATCGATGTGTGATCTTGAGGAATTGCATTTGAAGTAATATCAAGATCGTGATCTGTTGAAGTAAGATCAGGTTAGTTGAAGGTTCATTAGTGAGCAAATTAAGCTGCAGTTGAGTGTTGGCTCAAGAATTCAATCATGATCTACAACACAAGCTTAGTTGTGGGAGCTGGAGGTGTTGTTTGTAGTTCGGTTCAGCAAGAACATGATGCTCGAGTTCTACAGTACTAGCAGCGACTCACACAAGGTTACATGCTAACTTTGCCCCGATCACAGCAACAATTTGTGCAACAACAGCTGCAGATTCAACAACAAATTCATATGAATGCTGAGTTTCAGCCTAGCATAGTATAAAAGCAAGAAGAAGCGAATCTGGATTCTTTTGCAAACTTTGCCAAAGGTGGAAGAGATTCGATGTTGAATGTTGAAGCTTCAAATCAGATTGTTGTAGAGCCAGTTCATCTACCTGTTCATGATGGATTGATCGGGGAAGTGGATGCTGAGCTTGCTATGTTTGCGAATGAAGCAAAGCAATTGAGCTTGAATCGATCTAAGGATGATCGAGCTACTGCTGGATGGTCAAGTAATTCGATATCAACTTCAAATGAAGAAGTAATTGGGGAATGTGGACCCCGAATTAGAGTAGTGCAGCAAGAGATTGAGGCGTTACGACTTGAAGAGTCTGAAATAGGTGTATTACAGCCTGAAGTGCATGATGCGGGATTAAATTCTGGTATTGAGATGCAATCGCAAGTGCAGATTACAATTCTGAGCTTAAGGAAGTTGAGAGTTAAGTTCGCATCTCAGCTTAACAAGGATATTAAGCTGATCATTCAATAAAATTGGGAAAAATGTTACTCAAGCAAGATGATTAAAGCAATGGAGAGACCAATTGTTGTTTATGAAGGAAATGCTCCGGATTTCTTACCACTTGAAGCAAACGAGGAAGTTCTTGGTAGATTATTTGAGATCAAGAAGTTAGGGTTGAAACAACCTAAGGTGTTGTTGGTATCCAGTGATAGGCTTGGAGCAAGTTCTTGGATCCATAGAAGCATCAAGAGGGCCAAGAAGAGGTACAAATCTATCAACCAACGCACAAGCTTGGCATTAAGTCAGGAAGTTTGTAATGTATAGCTCTCAAATACAGATCAGTCAACGGTTAGTTTTGGTCTGATGCTACTGTCAGTTGTATGCAATGGCCTACTTCGCGTTTCGTTACACATTCAGAATTAGAACTAATATTAACTTAGATTCAAGAGCAGTTTGCAGCATTACTGCATTTTCAACAGGAGAAATGGGATCAGAGAATGAATGAATTGGATCGGAAGTGGAATAAGCTTTTCCAACAAATTCGCTGCAGACGAATGGTTTACAAGAACAACTTGATATTCAACTTCCTCAAGGGGAAGCAAGTCCTCAAGGGGAAGTGATATGTAGGGACATTAATTAAGTCCTAAGGGAAGCATCTCATCTTTCAAATCCAGTTCTGAGTTCGTGTATAGATGCTGATCTTATGCTGAACATTGACACAACAAGAGTGGATTCCGCTATAAGTTTTGATGCAAGCGTAAAGGAGAAGACATTTGCTCAAGTGGAAGTGGCCCCTTCACAAAATCAGCAAGGGAAATGGTATCAGATGGGATCTGCAGCAGTGAGGAGTGTCTCCGTGCAGCATACTCAAGAGTTTTCATGAGAATTTGATAGCAAAGCTCAAGCCAAGTACACTCAAGAGGTTAATTTAGCAGTATATCAGGCAGGGTTGAGACCCTTTGATCCTGGTAAAGATAGATTGATTGTGTTTGGGAAAGGTAGACAACAATTGTAGTAGTTCATTGATGGGAACTCAATTGACAGTTCAAGAATCTGTTTGAAATTGGAAGCAGCAGTTAGAAATTAAGGAGTTGACAACATTCAAGGCATTGAGATTTCAATTAAGGAAGTGCAAGTGAACTTAAAAGTTCTAAGCTTCAGATTAAGTGTGGAAGGTATGCTAAGGCTAATCAAGTGGGCTGAGATGAAGAGTATAGAGCATCTTCCTAGGATACAAGCCAACGTAAGACCTTCGGAATTAGGAGGAAAATTCCCTGTTGGTAAGCTATACAAGAGATCAGCAAGTTATGAAGTTACCATTGATCAATGCAGGAGAGATAATATGTCTCGATCTGAAATTGATCTTAATATGCTCCAAGAAATCATAAGCATGGAGGAAACTGATCAGAATTTCTTGGACTTTACTGATTCCTTAGACCTTGCTGTAGGAGTAATGACAAATCTGAATGAAGCTTTGAAATGCAAGAAGCAACATTGGTATCAGACTGGAATTAGAGGTTTTGATAAGGAATAGAAATTCATATGTTGCATGCTGAATAATTCAGATAGTTGGGTTCTCGTGGGAGCTCAAAACATGACTTGGGTTCTTATGAGAGCTCAAAACATGACTGAATTCCTTTGGAGTCTTGCTAAGGCATTTGTTAGTTTATCTTGGTTGGATAAAGTTCACAATTCTCGAGCTAAAGGTTTAATTGTGCTAGAATATATGCTGATATGGTGCATACAAAGGCATTCCCTTGATTTTCTTACATTTATGGTGATAACCGTTAAGTCTTGGACTGAGTATTGGAACAAAGAAGAATAGCTTCTATTGGGAATTGGAGACAAGGTTCGTCTTCAAGCATTGGGATCAGTTGTGTAAGTATTGCTGCAGCAGGTTGCAATCAATAGGAGAAGTTGATACAAAAGCTTCAATGTCATCTAGATGTTTTTGTGGAAGGTTTCTACGAGAGGTCAAGTATAACTCCAGCTGAATTCAATATATATCTCGGTAGAGGAGTCAAGATCAGATCTATCCTTGCCCTCTAGTTGTTCACAGCTGTTCTGAAGTTCCAATGGTTTCATGGGTTGGTGTATTTCGCAATCATACTTAAGCTCATTAATAAGGGATTAAAGTTTGCTCAACTGAGACGAGGTTGGCCTGACAAACATGGGATACAGGGTTCCTTGAATGTATCTTGCTACAACATATCAACTGGATGCAGAAAACTCAAGGAGGTTCAAAGAAGAGCTAAAGATCTTATGAACAACCTGAAAATGGTGCGCTGCAGACAGGGGTCAGTCAATTGGGTTACTTTTGGGAATGTTAATTAGTCAAGTGAGTGTGCTAGCTTGGCCTTTAGAAGCCTTAGAAACTTGAGAACAACTGAAAGCTTCTCTCTGAACAAGACAAGAGTTTGTTTTGGTATGAGCAGCAGCCGCGAAGTTATTGGGTTTTGCATAATTAGACAGTTGAAGTTCAAGATAGTGGTTGTAGCTCCTTTAACTCGTGGGTCTCAGCTGTAATATTTAGGGTCAGTAATGCTCCATAAGTTCAAGACGTGGATGTTTGCCTGTTTCTGTTGCAGCAAGAGAATCCTAAGAGTGTTTGTTAGTATTAGTGTTTGGCTGAATTGGTTTGGTTGGGCAGACCTCCGGAGCGGTACATTACATTCAAACGCAAACATTAATGCAGAAACAATACTCATGTGTTCAGCTACATTTCAACAACAGTTGCACACATGTTCTCTGCAGTTGCAAGTATCAGCAAGGCAGTTCAGAACATTCAGCTTTCTTACATGGGAATAATTGTTCTTGAAGGTTTCAACTCTCTCTAAGATTCTTGAGGACAAGAATCTCTTAAAAGGGGAGTATTGTTATGATTCCAATAGTTAGGGCATGTGAATGAATGTAATTAGAATAAGTCATGATATAATAAGTAGCATAAGCCTTTTGATAAGTCATGTAATAGGTGATGTTTAGTTGCTACGTAGCTACGCTGGTCAAGGCCGGTCAATGTTGTCAGCTAGTTAGTTAAGTCGGTTGTAGGGACTTGCCTAGGTGCAATGTATCTCCTCTAACTGCCATTAGCCTTGGATTAGTATATAGTTGTAATCTCTATCTCGTAAGCTCAAAACTTTGATGAATGAAATATCTTTGGATATTAATCTCTCTCTCGTCCAACTCTCTCTCTATTTTCTCATATCCAATTCACTACTCTTCTCATCTAAACTCTATCCTTCCCTAGGTTATGATCCGAGATTATTCTCGATCATAACATAATTTTCTTCTTAAGAAATTGATGCTTCATCTTAGGCAAGAAATTATTCACATTTTTTAGTTCAATAAAAAATTACCAAAAGAAACTTTTTATATCCTTTCATACACAAATACATAACATAAAATAAACATAAAAATCAAAAATCCAAAAAAGTGCTAAAATAATTAAATTTCCTTTAAAAATTTTCAAAATTCGTAACCACATAAACATGCTGAAAATATTATTGGTTACAATATCCTGAAATGGTTAATCTTTCTGAATTTTAAATGTTGTATAATATCCTAAATCTTTCTTTCACAAAGTATAATGGTTATAATTTTAAAGAACTATATTATTTGGAAGAATAATTAATTCTACTTTTATGTAAGAAAAAATAATTTTTATAAGTATTTTTATGTAAGGAATAAACATCACCCATACAAGAACCTAGACTTAATTTTGTTCCTTTATATTTTTTAATATTATTTTTTCCTTCATTTAACACAAAATGACTTTTATATCCTTTTACACAAAAAATACAAAAAAAAAATGTAAAAATTAAAAATACCAAAAAGTAATGAAATCATTAATTTATGACTACATAAAGCATGCTAAAAAAACTATTGGTTATAGTATTCTATAATGGTAACATTTCTAAAATCTTTTCAAGTTCAAATTTTTACAAATTCAAAAATGTTGTATAATGTCCTAAATTTTTCTCTCCCAAAGTACAATGTTTAAAATATAAAAAAATATTTTGTATGGAGAAAGAATTAATTATGTTTTTATGTAAGGAAAAATATTTTTATGAAAATTTTTATGTAAGGAATAAACACCACCCTTACAAAAACCTACAACTTATTTTTTTTTCTTACTATTTTTTCATATTAATGTTTTTCTTCACTTCACAGAAATTACTTTCATATCCTTTCATACATAAATTTATTACATAAAATAAAATATAAAAACAAAAAAAAATACCTAGAAAGTAACAAAATCATTAATTTTCTTTTAGAAAATTCATAACTATATAAAACATGTTAAAAAATGATTGGTTATAATATCCTATAATAGTTACAATTCTTAAATCTTTCCAAGTTTAAATCTTCCAAAATTCTAAAATGTTGTATAATATCCTAAATTATGCTCCCTCGGAATACAATATTTATAATTTTAAAGGACTATTTTGTATAGAAAGGAATTAATTTTCTTTATGTAAGTAAAAGAAAGTTTTATGACTATTTTTATTTAAGGAACAAACACCACAATAGGCACATAGCCTATTAGTAATAATCTTTGATGTGATTTTATAAATCACATTACAACATAAGATTACGAGCCTAGCTCAAGGAGCTTTTGCTCGAGATCGATTGATGTTTGATAACATTTTGTTGGGCCAACAGATCATCAAGCACTATAATAGGAAGCACTTTTCTCCCCGTTGCTTCATGAAAATTGACATTAGGAAAGCATATGATACTGTGAGCTGGGATTTTCTCTTTGAGTAGCTTGAAGGTCTATACTTTCCGCTTAAGTTCATTGATTGGATAAAGCTTTGTGTAACGATGCCATCCTACTCGATCCAGATGAATGGTGAGCTAGTGGGTTTCTTCCCAGGCGCACGAGGCATGCGACAAGGTGACCCGATCTCCCCATATCTCTTTATTTTGTGTATGGATTATTTGTCGCTAAAGCTTGTGGATGTGGGGTCTGAAAGTGTCGAAAGTTGAATGTAACTCATCTTATCTTTTCCGACAACCTTCTTCTCTTTGCTAGAGGGGATCGAGGCTCAGTTAAAACTATATGGGGGAAATCCTTAATTTTTCGCACGTATCTGGGCTTGAGTCAAATATCATGAAATGTAGTATATGTTTTACGGGAGTTGACCAAGTGGACCGAGAGGCAATAGCGCAAGGGCTGGGTTTCCACATTGATTGTCTTCCTTTGAAGTATTTGTGTATTTCGATTTCAGGGTCCAGATTGAGAGTGGATCAGTTCGGTCTCTCATTTGATAGGATAAAGGAGCGCATTTTTAGTTGGCAGCACAAAAATATTTCATATGCGGGGCGAAAAGAACTGATTAATTCGGTTCTTATGAGTGTTATGTCGTTTTGGGGCAGCCTTTTCCTTTTTCTTAAAGGTGTGGCACATGAACTGAAGAGACTCTTCTCCGCTTTCTTATGGAGTGGTACAGAGAAGAAGACACAGGCCTTTGTTTCTCGAGCCTGGGATAAACTCTGTTGGCCCACCAATGAAGGGGGCCTTGGTATTAAACAAATACAAAGCTGGAATCTCGCTCAAATAATGCACACACTCTGGATTATTCAGGACAAGAAGGATTCTCTGTGGGTGAGATGGATCCATGAGATTTACATGAAGGGGTGTGATTTTTGGCAGATGGACATAACTATAAATGACTCTTGTCATTGGAAAATGTTGCTTTGATGTCGAGATAAGGTACTAGATCGGTCTGCATCAGTTTAGGGAGCTAAGAGAGCGCTACAAAGCTGTGTTCGTGGTGGTCGTTTTCAGTGTAGCATGGCTTATCATCTTATGCGAGCACATAGAGAGAAGTTACACTGGGGGAGCATGATCTAGGGTAAAATTCTCTCTCCCTAAACATAGTTTTATATTGTGGCTTGCAATATCAGATGATTTGTTTACAAAGGATACGTTACAAAAGAAAGGGGTAGTGTTTGCTAGTCGGTGTGCGTTGCGCCATCAAGCTAGGGAATCAACTGAGCATCTATTTTTTGAATGTGGGTGGGCCAAAAAGGTTTGGCTAGGGATTTGCAGCTGGAGTGGGATTTGTTATATAACAAGTCTTAAGCAATGTTTTGTATGGTTTGATAAGAAGATACGAAGTCGTCTTCACGAGTCGTCAATCAAACGAGCATGTTTGGCAGCCACTGTTTACATGATCTGGGCTATGAGGAATGGGACAATCATCAAGGATCAAGTCAGGGATCCAAGTTGGGTGATTAGAGAATTTCATAAACTAGTTTGGTATCGGATCAATATTGTCATCTAGATCCTTTAGACTTTTTGAGTTAAATTTGATAGTTAGAGTGTCTAGGGGGTTGGGGGCCTACATATTTGCTGATTTTGATATTGATTGTATACAAACTTTGATATATATGAGATTACTCGCTTGCCTTTTGGCCAAAAAAAAAAAAAAATTAAACACCACAATACTAAAACTTAGATTAATTTTTTTCTTTATATTTTTTCACATATTTTTTTTCCTTCACTTTACGGACATGACTTTCATATCCTTTCATATGAAGTAATTTGAAATACAATATCCTATAATGGTTACGATTCTAAAATATTTTCAGGTTCAAGTCTTTCCAAATTTTAAAATATTGAATAATGTCCTAAATTTTTCTCCCCCAAAGTATAATTTATTTATACATTATTGTAGACCCTCCCTTTTCCCTAAACCCACCAAATGTTCAATCCTTGCAATTTTCCCGTGCGATGCATGGGTAGCAACTGTTGTGTACGATAATTGTGGTCATATTTTTTTGTATCATTAGTAAGTTGTAGAAATTCCTAACTTAAGTGGCTCTTGCAGTGTGTGGGTCGCTGCATGGGCTGAGGTTTACCAGGTAATCAAGTTCCTTGTTGCTACAAAAAAAAAAAGAAATTAATATGCAATATACATAATCCATATTGTAGTAAATTATAGAACTCCTTATCCAAAAGATTAGAAAAATGTTGGCTAATAATTGTTTGATGTCGTGTCTTCATCCATGGTCTTGTCTCGATAATTTGGTATGCTCCCTCATAGTGAAAGTATGTTCCGATTAGTAGTTGTGGGCTTCATTTTAAAAGCTATTTGCAATTTTTTATTTTTTGTTTAAAGAATAAGTGGTTGATTTTATTGTATTATACAATGTCATCTTATCTATCCTTATTTTCATGGCAAATATGTTTTAGAGCTAAAATGCTCTTTAAGAGCGTCTAGGCTTAGATTTGTTCAATCACTTTGATTTTGCGTTATCCAAATTTGAGTCAAACCGAGTCATTTCAAACTCGAATCATTATTTGGGATTTTGGTTAATCGAGTTAGACCACTGAAAATTCGAACCAACTATTTTCTTGTTTTGAGTTCGATTAGTGTTATCCTTATGGATTTGAGTAATCATCGATTGTATTAATTGATGTAGATCGTTTCAAGCTGCAAGTCATCTTAACTTGAGTCATATGGAGTTAGAATTTGATGGACATTCGTAATTTGAATCAAAGTTTAAGACATAGTTCTTACATCCCCTCATATATTTTATAACTAATTTTTAATTTTTTTGAATGTTCTCTATTAATTATATTAGATTTCGACATATATCTATAATATTGTAGGTATCATATTAGCTCAATAAAAATTAAATAAATTCAACCATATTATTTATTCAGTGGTGTATACATTACTAATATTCAAAGAATGCTCAAATGAACTTATTTTCTTAAGAAGTTCATGACATTATCATATGTATTTATTAAAAATATGTAACTCATATCTAAGTGGGACTTTGTATTTTGTATCTTATTAATTGATTGTCTTAGTGATAGATGATTAGATATTCTCAATATCTTAACAATATAGCCGAATGAAATAAGATTATTTTTTTATTATTACTGAATACTAATGATTGAAGTTTTTTTTTTTTTAAGCATTTAATTCTTTTGTACTTGTTCTGTATCTTTTTTTTTAAATTGGGGGGGGGTTTGGTTTGAGAAGTTATTTTTTATATTTTTTTCATTAATGCTTATGATTGAAGTAAATTTTTTTAAGTATCACAGTATTCGTGTACTTATTCTGTAATTTTTTAGAATTGATGTTTTTTTGGAAGAAGTTATTACCATTGATTTTTTTTTTTTTTTCATCATTACTGATGATTGAAGTTAGTTTTTAAGGCATTTTAATTCCAATCTACTTATTTTGTATTATTTTTTAAATGATGTTGCATTGTGATACAAGGATTTCAACAGTAATATGTTGAAATTCAATATTAGGTTTTAATAATTTGCCAGTATAGAGAATTTTCAATAGTAATAGGTTTTTTCATCATTATTGGTATGTTCGTGCAATTGAAGTATAGGTTGTGAGAAGAAAGTATGAAGAGGCGATGCGTCAGAATGCTTGTTTTGGGATTTGAAGTTTGTTAGGTGGGGGCAAGATTGTTAAAGTCGGAATTCAACTTAGAACCAATAAGGGCTTTTAGAATCGGAATCGTAAAATCGAATATATTAATATATTTTTTATAGTTTTAAATTTCATTTGTTGATTTAATTCCAAATCTAAAGTAGAATATAATTAATATTTTTTTATTTACAATGAAAGCAATGACTATTTTACTTTTAATTTTTTTATGACTTTTTTTTTTTTTTATTGATTTCACTTTTTTATAGGCTTTAGTGAATAGTTTTCTTAATTTAAAAATTAATAGCAGGTACTTTATGATTGGGTTTTTTTATTTTTTTCAGTTTTAGAGTGAAATCTTTTTATTTTTATAATTTCTTGGTTTTCATTTATGTTTGTTTGATTTATGTTTGCTTACTTCACCTTAGATGTGTAATTGAGTACCTTCATTGATTTAATATTTAGTTTTAAAATTTTTTATTCTTTTTTCTAATAGTAAAATCCATTTACCTTACTTGTTTCATTGTTATTCTTTTTATTTTATTAAAATATAAGAGCTAAACTTTTATCCCCAAAAAAAGAGCTAAACTTTTTAATGGGCATTTATGATTATTTATTCAGTTGTTAATTATTTTTAGGATTTAAATTTTGAATAGGCCTTGTTTGAAGGGTATATTTATAAGTATATTGAAATATTCGTTGGGTTTTCTTTAATTTGAATATTTACATTCGTAATTTGTATAAGTGGTAAATATATTGAGATATTTGCTATAATATACAATTTGCAATAATATTAGTATTTAAGTGTAGCGAGAGATTTGTAAGTATATCGAGATATTCGTTGGAGGTTTTATTTGATTTGAATATTTACATTTGTAATTTGTATTTAAATTTTGAATGGGCATTTACGATTATTTATTTTTAGAATTTAAGTATATTGAGATAGTAGTTTGCAAGTATATCGGGTTTTGATGGTTTTAATTCTACTTATTTTAGTGTGCATTAAAGAGGATGAGGCTAGGTGAAGAGGAAGGCTCTAGAATTGCAAGAATTGAACATTTGGTGGATTTGGAGAAAAGGAGGATCTACAATAATGAGTTTTTTACCCAATTGGCACTATTTTAAAAAAATTACCAAAATGGCGTACTGCCATTGTATGTACAAAGTACGCCGTTTAAAGGCGTACTTGCATCAACGTTTTTTTTTATATACATTTAGTGGGAGGATGCCGTTACAAATGGCATACTTCCACCACCCTTTTTTTAAATTGTTAAATAATAAAAAAATTACAAAGGGCTATTTATGCTAAATGTTCCTATACTTTTCTAATTGTGTTAATTTGGTTCTTGTACTTTTAATTATGTCAATTTAGTCTATAAACAATTTGAAATGTGTCAATGTATTTCCTTTGATCACATTTAAATTATGTTAGTGATATAATTTTGAACAGTAAATAGATTAAATTGAGAAAATAGATGAATTTATAATAAGTTACTTACATCTAACATAATTTTACCGTTCAAAATTACGTCACTAACATAACTTAAATTGATCAAAAGAACTAAATTGACACAATTAAAAGTACAAAGACCAAATTAACACAATTGAGAAAGTATAGGCACCTTTGGCGTAAATAACCCTTTAAAATTTTAATATTTTTTAAATATAATAAATTTTAAAATTTAGTTTTTCAAGAAAGTACATTAACTTCATTATAACATTTCATGGGTCATCTATTTTTCCGGATTAATTGTTCTAGTCACTAATAAATGTGATACAGCAAGAATTTCGAGTGAAAAATCTGGATTTTGGGGGGTAGTTTTTGGCGGGAATTGCAGTTGGCCGTTAAGCTCGTGCCGGGCACGTGAGGGAGTTTGGCACGCGACTCGCTCATGACCTGCAGCATAACAAATTCTGCAGCTGAGATTCTTCCCATTCTATTTTCTGTTATGTTTTTCCAGTTTTCCAGTAATTTCTTAATTTCTTTTTATATGTTTAATTAGAGCATATATAATCTCTTTAGAGTTGTAATTAGGGTTTATCCAAGTTAAATGATGCTTTTCCTTCGTCCCCTATCTCTCTCTTCTTTCTCTTCTCTATTCTTCTCCATTCTTCTCTATCTCAATCTCTTAATTCTATCTTGATTCGAATTTGGTATTTGTTAACCACTTTACTGTATCAAATTGGTATCAGAGCTTGATCCTCGGATTGAGCTGGAAGTACCTGATTGCTATGATTGAAGGAACTCGATCAGCCACCGAGTTAAGGAGGGTGGAGGACACCTTGTCTGAACAAATGATGTCGACTGAGCAACGAATGGAACAATCAGTGGATGATGTAAGGGACTCAATGGGAGAGCTGCGAACTGAACTCCGGACCACATCTGATGAGCTGAGAGGAGAAATGAGGGAAATCCGGGGACTGATTTCAACAATGTCTCTACAGCAAGCTCGATGGATGGGTCAGACGGGTGGTGGAAATGGAGGATCTGCCTCTAATGCAGCAGCACCAGCCCAAGTTCCTGAGGATCTACCTCTAATGCGGCAGCACCAGCCCAAGTTCCTACTGGTAATCAGTTTCAAAGAGAGGTAGTTCCTGATCTTAACAATGGTACTCGTTTATATGCCACTAGATTGAGTAGAATGGAATTCCCATTGTTTGAAGGGGAAGATGTCAATGGGTGGTTGTTTACGTGTGAACAATTCTTTATGGTTGATAAAGCACCTGATCAGGATAAGGTTAGATTGGCGGCTATTCATTTGAGGGGGCTACCCCTTCAATGGCACCAAAAATATGTGAGGTCGAGAGGAGACCTAGTCTTAATTCCTTGGAATACATATTCAAGGGCTTTGAAGGTGAGATTTGGGAATGCCTATGAAGACCCTGTGTCAGAATTGGTTAATCTGAAACAAAGGGGATCAGTCAATGAGTATTTGGCTCGTTTTGATACAATATTTGTTAGAACAGAACTGAACGAAGAGCAAATGATCAGCCGCTTCTTGTTGGGATTGAGGGATGATCTTGAAATGGAGGTAAGGACTGCCAGACCAGCAACTCTGTAAGACGCTACTTCCTTAGCAAAAATGGCTGAGGCTAAGGTTGAAGCTCCAGCTAAGCAACTTAGAATCATCCGAGCCCCACTGCTGCCTACTCCAAATTTTCAAAAAAATCCATAATATACACCTAAACCGGCTGCCCCCAAGATGAATAATCCAAACCAATCCACTCCTTACCCCAATAGAACCCAAAGAACCCTATCTAGAGTTGAATTGCAAGAGAAAAGAGCTAAAGGCCTATGTTACTTTTGTGACGAAAAGTTTGAGGCAGGACACAAATGCAAAAATAGAGGACCTCAATTGTTTATTGTTGAGGTCGATGATGAAGTTATGGAGCAAGAAGCAGAACTAAGTGAACAACAGGTGGATAATGGGGATGAAATAGAGGCTGCTGCACAAATTTCATTACATGCTTTGTCCGGTGCCCCTAATTTCCAGACCTTAAGGTTGAAAGGGGCTGTTAAGAAAAAGGCTATTTCTGTGTTAATTGATTCAGGCTCGACACATAATTTTATAGACCTTCCTTTAGCTCATAAGCTAGGCTGCCACTACACTGCAGTTTCACACTTGTCCGCGGCTGTAGCAGATGGTAGCAAGCTAACTTGCCAAAATCAGTGCACTGAGCTATCTTGGAAGATGCAGGGTTCCTCATACACCTCCAATTTCTTGTTGATTCCTTTGAGGGGATGTGATATGGTGTTAGGAGTAGAGTGGCTGTCTACATTGGGGGATATCAGATTTAATTTCCAGAACCTCAGCATGGCATTTGTAGTCAAGGGAGAGGAGAGGAAGTTACAAGGAGAAGGATCAAACTCTTACAAGACTGTGGGGTCGAGAGCAATGGCGAAGGCTATGAATGGGTCCCCTTTGCTTGCTATTCTCCAGGTTCTTCCTCAGAATATGGTTTCTGCTGAGGCTCACCTGATGTCAGTTAGGGTGGAAGTAGATCTGCAGAAACCAGAGAACAAGTTCACCGAAGTAGAATCCCTTCTACAGCAGTATTCAGCTGTGTTTGATGAGCCCAAACAGCTGCCTCCAACTTGATCTTCATTTGATCACATAATACATTTGAGGGATGGAACAGCTCCAGTTAACATGAAGCCATATAGATATCCCTCTTTACAGAAGGATATCGTTGAAGAATTAACACAAGAGCTGATAGAAAAAGGCTATATTCAACACAACTCTAGCCCATATGCATCAGCCGTGGTTCTGGTCAGAAAAAAAGATGGAGGATGGAGGATGTGTGTTGACTATAGAGAGGTTAATAAGGCCACAATAAAGGATAAATTTCCTATCCCTTTGATTGAAGAACTTCTAAATGAGCTGGGTCAAGCAAGGATCTTCACAAAAATTGATTTGAGATCAGGGTATTATCAGATCCGGATGCACAAAGATGATGTCCAGAAGACCACGTTTAAGACTCATTTTGGCCATTTTGAGTTTTTAGTAATGCCTTTTGCCTTACTAACGCCCCTTCAACATTTCAAGCTTTAATGAATTCTGTATTTGCTCCATTTTTGCATAGATTTGTCTTTTTTTTTTTTTTTGATGACGTTCTGGTTTATAGTCATCATCTGGAAGAGCACTTGCAGCACCTCTGCATTGTGTTTGATCAACTGCAGCAACATCAATTATTTGCTAAGAGGAGTAAGTGTTCGTTTACCGCCCAAAATATTGAATACTTGGGCCATGTAATCTTTGAAGGAAGAGTTGCTACTGATCCTCAGAAGTTAGAAGCAGTGAACCAGTGGCCTCCTTCTACCAATCTCAAGCAGCTTAGAGGGTTTTTAGGCTTAACTGGATACTACCGAAGGTTCATACAGGGCTATGGAATTTTTGCAAAACCTCTATCATCTTTAGTTGGCAAGGACAAGCTAGAATGGTCTCCTGAGGCTCATAAAGCCTTCTTGGCATTAAAATCTGTTGTGACATCAGCCCCAGTACTGGCACTTCCAGACTTTACCCGACCCTTTATAGTGGAGATAGATGCTTGTCAGTCAGGCTTAGGGGCAGTCCTGATCCAATCAGGTCACCCTCTGGCTTATTTCAGTAAAGCTATAAGTGAGAAGCAACAAGCTCTATCAGTTTACGAAAACGAATTGTTAGTTGTCGTAGCTGCAGTTCTCAAATGGCAGCAATATTTGCTCAACAATACTTTTGTAATTAGGACTGATCAAAAGAGTTTGAAGCATCTATTGGAGCAGAAATTACACACTCACTTTCAGAGGCTGTGGTTATCGAAATTGATGGGCTTCAGCTATGTTATTGAATACAAAAAGGGAAGGGAGAACATAGTGTCAGATGCTCTTTCTCGGATTTCCAGCAACCAAATCCTTTGTATGTTACTTACAACTACTTACAGCCATCTATATGCGTTAGTGCAGTTTACATGGCAGACTGACTCCCATCTGCAGCATCTGATCACAAGCCTCATCAAAGATCCTTCAAGTCACCCAAAGTATAGTTGGAATCAAAAGCAATTGAAGAGAAAAGGGAAGCTGGTGGTGGGCAATGATGAATCAGTGAAGCAGAAAATATTGCAATGGTTGCACAATTCTCCAAGTGGGGGACATTCTGGAAGAGATGCTACCTTGCAGAGGATCAAGTCATTGTTTTATTGGAAGGGCTTGGTTTCATCAGTTAGAGATTATATTAGATCTTGCTCGGTGTGTCAGGCATGTAAAAATGAAACACTTGCTTCCCCTGGCTTGCTCCAACCCTTACCTACCTCAGTTTGGACCGACATTTCAATGGATTTCATTGAAGGCCTCCCAAAATCTTATGGCAAGGAGGTTATATTGGTGGTGGTGAACCGGTTAAGTAAAGCAGCTCATTTCTTAGCCTTGTCACATCCTTTTACGGCTCTTTCAGTAGCTCAGCTATACATGGTCCAGGTGTACAAGCTTCATGGCCTTGCTAATACTATAGTCAGTGATAGAGATGTTGTGTTTCAAAGTGAGTTCTGGCAGGCATTATTCTCCATCCAGGGGGTGGAATTACACCTGTCCACTGCTTACCATCCTCAATCGGATGGTCAAACAGAGGTGGTTAACAGAGGACTTGAAACATACCTTCGCTGTATGTGTAGCACTAATTCGGTACAATGGTCCAAGTGGTTACCTCTAGCTGAATGGTGGTACAATACCACTTGGCACTCCCATATTCAGGGAACTCCCTACGAGGTGGTGTACGGACAGCCTCCTCCTTTACACGTACCCTATATACCGGGAGATTCTCAAGTTGATGTGGTTGATAGAAGTTTGCAGCACCGAGAGACAATCATTCAGACCATCAAATATCATCTCAAGAGAGCTCAGAATAGAATGAAACAATTGGCCGCTAAGAAGAGGACAGATAGAAATTTGAACCCGGGAGATTGGGTGTACTTGAAATTACATCCATACAGACAGATCACCGTAGCACACAGGAGCAGTCATAAGCTCTCTCCTAAGAACTACGGTCCCTTTTTGGTGCTTTGGGCTGTTGGTAAGGTGGCTTACAAGTTGGCATTACCTGACACTACGAAAATCCATGATGTTTTCCACATTTCACAATTAAGGCCCCACTATGGGCCCCCTCCAACTCAGATAGTTTCCCTACCAGACAACCTTGATACCCCTTTTCAGAAGGAGCCTGAAGCTATCCTTGAAAGGAAGCTTGTCAATCGCAATAATCGAGCCGCTACCAAAGTTTTGGTGTTATGGAAGGGTTTTCCAAGAGAAGATGCATCAAGGGAGTATCTCTATGATCTTAAGTTGAAGTATCCTCATTTCAACCCTTGAGGACAAGGGTTTTTTTAAAGGGAAGGGTTGTGATACAGCAAGAATTTCGAGTGAAAAATCTGGATTTTGGGGGGTAGTTTTTGGCGGGAATTGCAGTTGGCCGTTAGGCTCGTGCCAGGCACGTGAGGGAGTTTGGCACGCGACTCGCTCATGACCTGCAGCATAACAAATTCTACAGCTGAGATTCTTCCCATTCTATTTTCTGTTATGTTTTTCCAGTTTTCCAGTAATTTCTTAATTTCTTTTTATATGTTTAATTAGAGCATATATAAGCACTTTAGAGTTGTAATTAGGGTTTATCCAAGTTAAATGATACTTTTCCTTCTTCCCCTATCTCTCCCTTCTTTCTCTTCTCTATTCTTCTCTATCTCAATCTCTTAATTCTATCTTGATTCGAATTTGGTATTTGATAACCGTTTTACTGTATCAAAATGTTGAACAATTGAAAATGTGCCAATTTAGTTCCTTTGATCAGATTGAAGTTAAGTTAGTAACGTAATTTTGAACGATAAAATAATATTCGATGTAAGTAACTTACTATAAATTCATATATTTACTCGATTTAATCTATTTACGGTTCAAAATTACGTCTCTAACATAACTTAAATTTGATCAAAGAAAATAAATTGACACATTTTAAATTGTTCATAGACTAAATTGACACAATTAAAAGTATAAGAACCACATTGATACAATTGAAAATATATGGGAACCTTTGGTGTAAATTATCTTTGAAAAATTTTTGATTATTTAAAAACTTGAATAATTTTTAAAAATGGGGGTGGTGGGAGTGCGCCATTTGTAGCAGCGTACTCCCCCTAAATATATAAAAAAAATTGTTGATTGGAGTACGTCATTTTAAACGGCGTACTTTGATAAAACTACAGTAAATGATGCCATTTTAGTAAATATTTTAAAATATGCCATTTTGGTAATTTTTTTTAAAGTAGTGCTAATTGGGTAAAAAAACTCTACAATAATGGATAGATACATATCCTTTGTAATTTTTTTTAAAGAAACTTAAATGAATGTTAATTGGTCTAATATATATATAAGAATTTCAATTTTTTAAAAAAGAAATTAATTATTTCATTTTATTTGTCATGGCTTGATTATTGTTATATATAGATTGTATATTTTTTAATTCATAGATAATAATAGATTTTATAATTCAATTTTTGGTAGGCATTAATTTTCAAATTTTATAATATAGTATTAATTTTGTAAATGGGTATGAAAAGTTTTTTTTGGTAATTTTTATTATTAGTTTTCATTAATTTATTTTATGTGTTTATATTTTATTTTATTTAGTGTATTTATTCTGATTCATTTATTATTACAGAATGCGAATAGGTTTTTTTAGCATTTATATGTCCTTATGAATTTTTGAAATATTTTAAATAAAGCTAATTTATATATTTTTAATTGTTTAAGGGAAATTTCTTTTATGTATGATTTATATTTATATTTGTTATTAATTTTTATTATTTTATTTTATGTGAGTTTTGTTTTTTTTTTTTTTTTTGATTATTAGTTTTTATTTTTTATATTTTATTTTATATTATTTTATGAATTTATTTATGCAAGGTTATGAAAAAAATTTTTATATATTTTTATTGAATTAAAAAATGTGAATAGTTTTTAGTCATAGATGGAGTGTCGGATTTTTTTAAAAGAAAATTAATTATTTTATCATATTTTGACATCTTATATTATTAGTTTTTATTATTAATTTTTTGGCTGTTTTTTATTTTATTATGCATAAAAGAATTTGAAAATTTTTTATTTTTTTATTATTAATTTTTTGGCTGTCATTTTATTATGTAAGGAAGAATATGAAAAAAATTTTTTTTTTTTTATTAGTTATTTTTTCGTTTTATTATTATTATTTTTTTTTGGTTTTTTAGTTTATTATGTGTGGGAGAATATGAAAGTTTATCTATGTTTAGTAATGTTTTTTTTTTTTATTGAGTTAATGAATGTAAATAAATTTTTGCTTAGATGAATTAAATTCAGGTTAAGAAAGGATTTTTCTTTTGGTTGGGTGGGGGGGGGGGGGCGGCACTTGCACTTCATTGATATGAATAGATGAATAGATTGAGCTATAGAAGTTGATATAGTTGAATCTAGAGAACATAGGTTCGTTTAGAAATCATTACTTCATTCTTTGTAACAATTTTACCTAAGATGAAAAAGAAATACAATCATATATTATTTTTTTCATATAATTTATAATAGAATATTCCAGTTTGATGTTTTTTTTGGATTTTCCATCAAATGACTTGCGAAAAAGTCACGCATAGCAAGAAGATAACAAGGGTCTGTTGGAAACTAAACTTGATTGGAACAAAAATAATCTTAATAAGATAGATCGGCTCAAGAAGGGAAACTAGGTAACCGTTTCTAAACGAAGTCTTGTTAATTTTTCCGTTAGAGTAAATTATCAGGATGTAGTTACCATGGATGCACACCACTTGCTGCTTGGCCCCCATGATAATTTGACAAAGGTGCCATATATGATGGGAGGAAAAACATGTATGGCTTTATCTTTGAGGGGACAAAGATCATCTTGTTGCTCAAGAAAGATGAGGTGACATGTACGTTCATAGCTAAAAATCCAGATCTCGAAAAAAGGGCCATGTTCGCCAAGAAGGTTGGCAAGAACAAGGTTGTGTTTGTGTTGATTGGTAAGGAAAGTTGGGTGGAACCGAGAAAGACACCGAGAGGTTGAGGACCTATGGAAGGAGTTTGTTTATGTCTTTCCGAAGGAGTTATCGGATACCTTACCACCTTTGATGGACATCCAACACCAAATTGATCTGATGCCAGGAGTTGCCTTACCAAATATAGCACTATCGAATGAGTCCTGTGGAGCATGAGGATCTTCGGCGCGAAGTTAAGGAGCTACTTGGTAGGGGCTTTATTTAGGAAAGTTTAAGTCCACGCACGGTTCTATCTTTTCTAACACCAAAGAAGGATGGTACTTGACGGATTTGCATTGACAATAGAGCCATCAACAAGATCACGATACGTTACTAATTTCCTACTCTGAGATTGGATGACCTACTTGATTAGCTTTAGAATTCACAAGTTTTTAGCAAGCTAGACTCGAAGAGCGAACACCATCAAATCTGTATTTCACCAAGTGATGAGTGGAAGACCACCTTCGAAACCTGTCAAGGATTGTACGAGTAGCTAGTGATGCCGTTTGGGTGATCTAACACGTGTAGTACATTTATGAGATTCATGAACCAGGTGCTATGGTTGTTTATTGGGAGGTTCGTTGTTGTATGCTTGGACGATATTTTGATCTACAGCTGAAACTGAGTTGAGCACTTAGAGTTTTTTTTTTTTTTTTTGGTAAGTTAGTGAGGAATACCATATATGAAAAAATATATGTACAAGTCTACGAGGGGCATACCCCAAGTCATTGCCAAAGAAACCTACATCAATGAATCAAAGTATGAAACCAAACAAAGCTACAAGCATCAAAGGTCAACATGACCAATCAAAGAAAACAAAACGAAAGCCAAACAAAATTAACGCTCAATCCCCTTCTCCTGTAGAAGCTGAGTGTGGCGATGAGCACCACGGAGCGTAGAAGCAGCAATAAGATGGCTGTGAACCAAACCTGTGATCTCCTCAATGACAGCAGCAGAAGGTCTGGACTGAGAACGCTGAATCCTCAGGTTACGCTCATACTAGGAGGTGTTGAAAGCCTTGAGAAAGTGCCACTTATTCGCCTCTCTGAAGAAGTGCGAGTTCATGAAGGATCAAGTGACTTTCCTCAGGTTTGTTGTGTTCAAGGATAGAAATGCTACTGATAAAGGGAAGATGGAGACAATCCGGATTTGGCCACAACCGACATCGATAAGTGAGGTACATAGCTTCCATGGCTTGGCTTCTTTTTGTCGAAGGTTTGTGCCAAGTTTCAGATCTATCATGGCGCCAATTAAGAATTGTACGAGAGGAGCAGCTTGAGTTGGACTCCGGTGGCATCTGATGCATTCAAAGAAGTGAAGTAGAGCCTAATCACGGCACCAGTGTTAGCCTTACCGAATTTTAAGAAGACCTTCGAGTTCCACAATGATGCCTCCAAAGTTGGTATTGAAGTAGTGCTTAGGCAGGAGGGGTGTCCTATAGCATACATCAATGAGCATCAGAATGTTTTCTTGATCTCAAACTATGACAATTACTTTTTGGAAATTGGGATCTAAAATCATTGGGATCCTAAGATTCAAAATCAACAATAGAACATCAAGTCAGCGGTATTACGATATAATTCAAGAACAAATGTCAAACTCAACCCAAAATTCAACAACCCAAATTAAAGAGAGAGAAAGAAATAAATCGACATTAGTGTTCATGATCAAATGCCAAAGATCGTCATTAGGGTCCATTCTTCTTCTTCTTATTTGTTGTCTTCGATTCGTCTTCTTTGTTTTGCTTTTCTAGTGATTTCTCTTGCTGACTCTATGGTTTAAGCATTTATACATTGGGATCTAAAATTTTTATCACCTAGGTACCTTTTGATGGAGTTTGGAAAATTGTTCATAGTCCCTAATAAATTTTCAAACGACAATGCCAAGGTGGCACATGATTACGAAAATGACACCAACATTTTTGGCAAAAATTTTATCGGATTGTATCAAAAGTTCACCAGACTCTAGAGTGAAATTTACCCATAAACTACCAAAATTATGTTCCACATTAACATTTTTTGATAAAAGAACACCAAATTCTAATGGAGGGTATCTGTATACTGTTGTGCAGTGTTCGATTCTAATTTTCTGAGGAGAATTCACGGTCTTAAAGAGTTGACACTCAGTGATGAAAAATTAAAAGCTCAGTGTATCTTGTTTTATATACTACGAAATCATGATGCGTCAGTAATAAAATATCAAATCATAGGGCTACTTTTCAAAAAAAAAAAAAAATAACTATTTTAAAATAGAGATGATATTTTTCTAATAATCAACTGCAAGGTCTCATACCAAGAGCAGATGGGCCAGTAGAAGTGAGTTGCTCCAGCCGATCAAGTTGCGTCCTTGCAGAAGCAAATGAACCTTCATCATAAAAAATGCAATGTAAACATCATAAAATTTATACATATTTTAAAAATATTTTCATATGTAATATGTAAAGAAATGTTGATTACAAGCCAAAACAATTATCAGAAGCCAATATTTTAAACATCAAGCACAAACGGAAGAAAAAACAACAAAAAAATAACACCGATATTTTTACATGGAAACCCTCTCTCAACTAGAGGCAAAAATCACGGGACCCAAATGAGTGCCTCATCCACTATGAAACTCAAGGAATTGCAATATCTAATCATAACCCCCAACCCAATTTTTATAATCTTCATCAACATAATCAACATCAATACGACTATTGTACGGAAGTCGCCAATCCTCTCCCAATGTAACTTTAAATGGAAAACCACCAGCACTCGAATCAATATAGTTTTGCATGGCAAGCCATCAGCCCTCCAACAATGTTGCTTTGGATAGAGAAAGGTACAAAAACTCTCTTCATCTCTCAATCAAATGCACTCGAGCACGACTCTCTTCATGCTTGGGTGAACCCCCTCAACATCTCAATAAAACAACCTTATAATAAAATGCTCTTACAATCATTTCCTCATATTGTCTCCCCCTACCCAAATTCCCCCAGGCACTTCTTACAAAAACCGACAACACTCTCAAATATTTTTCTCTTTATTCTCTACACGAATCTTTTTCTTTACACTCTCCACATTCACAACACAACACAACAACTCATTTATAACAAAATAATCAAGACAAAAAAGTACATAACACATGCAAAATAACTTCCCAATGCCAAAATGGCACACTTTTAAAAGGAAATTACCAAAATAGCATAATTGCAAAAATATTTACCAAATTGGCACACTTTACTATTCATTTGTCAATGTAAGCCGTTTTAAATGATGTACAATGAACAAGAACTTGTATTTTAAAATTATTGTATGAAAACTATTTTAAATAAATAATTTACAATTTTAGTAATTTTTTTAAAAAATAAATTTTAAAATTTATTTTTTTAAAAGTACATTAACTTCATCATAATATTGTATGTGTCATTTTTTTCATTGTCATGTTGTTTATCACATAATCTTTTTGGTTGTCATGTTACCTTTCCTGCTCCTTTTCTAAATAATATTTTCTTCTTGTTTATTTTTGCAAAGTATGTTGCCTTTATTGTGTATAATATTATTTTTGAAAACTTTCACCATTTATGTTTTCATCCAAAAGTAATGCATAATTTCCATGTACATAATATTGGTTCAACTAAAATTTAACGAGTACCTAGATAATGAAATGACCTGTATATATTGTCATTATTATTCACTACATTAAATATAGTAAATAGAAAGGAACATACATTCCCAATGCCACAAGGGCTCTCACCTATTCAAGGTTTAGAGAGGTGGATGTACGCAGTCTTCCCTCTTTAGGATGCTACACTAAAGAGAGGCTGTTTCCGTGTACCCCCAGACCCTGCATAGGTGGGTGAAGGCTGCATACATCCGCCCCCTGAGACCCAGCATAAGCGGGAGCTATTGGGGTACTAGGAATGTATGTTGCTTTATATTTACTATATTTAATATAGTGAATAATAACAATAATATATATAGGTCATTTCATCATTTAGGTATTCGTTAAATTTTTTTTGAATCAATATTATATATATAAAAATTATGCATTACTTTTTGGATGAAAACATAAATGGTGAAAGTTTTTAAAAATGATACTATACACATTAAGGGCAACATTCTTTGCAAAAATGACCAAGAAGAAAAATATTATTTAGAAAAGGACTAGAAAAGGTATCAACTATTTATAAGTGACCAGGTCAATTACTTGAAAAATAACATGACAACCAAAAAGAATATGTGGTAGATAACGTGACAATAAAAAAAGATGACACCTACAATGTTATAATGAATTTAATGTAATTTTTTAAAAAAAGTAAAATTTAAAATTTATTATATTTATAAAATTATTAAAATTTTAAATTATTTATGTGAAAGAGTTTTAATACAATAATTTTAAAATACAAATTAGCCGTGCTTCTGAAAAAAAATATTGTTCATTGTACGCCGTTTGAAACGGCGTACATCGACAAATAAATAGTAAAATGTGCTAGTTTGGTAAATATTTTTGCAATTATGCCATTTTGGTAATTTTTTAAAAAAAGTGTGCCATTTTGATAAAAAACTCACAAACCCATACCCATACCCATACCCTATATCTTGTAAGGATAAACTTGCCATTTTTTTCTTTTTCAATTTTCACTTTTCCCTTTTTCTCATTTTCATATTTTTCATTTTACGTATAATTAATTTTGAGGTAAAAAAAATACCCAACAACTAGAAAAATTAAGCACAATGACATATTTCATCAAACACCTAGCTCTATAAGATTAGAAAAGGATACTGCTTAGACACTACAGCTAGAGTAAAGCAACTGGTATTAACTTAACATATCGAATATTTAAATATATTATAGTATTAAAAACGTGTCGTGTAATTGGTTTCTATGTATTCTACTCTGGGCTAAAATGAGCTTAGAATAACTATGAGGCTTAAAACAAGCCTTCAAAAGCATAACTTGATATTTGAGTTATTGATAAAACGCTGCATTCACTACAAAAAAACATGAAATTTGTAACGGTGTTGCCGTCACAATTTAGCCAAAAAAACGGTTGCAAAATCTATTAGCAACCAATTTGAAACGGGAAAGATAATGGTTGCTAAAATGCTGGTCACAAAGTAATTCTAACGGTCTAGAAACGGCACAATGACCGTGATTGTGACCATGGCAGCGGTCACAATATAAATTAAATTTATATATAATAATTTATATTATTATTATTTTATTATAAATTATAAAAAATGTATGATTGTAATTGTTTATTAGTTTACATTTTATTTTAATTTAATATTAATTTTTTATACTTTAAATAATATGTAATATATTATATTTTAATCCTAATTTTAATAGTTTATAGAAAATAAAATTAAAGAAACAAAAAATATCAATACATATAAAATGTATATTTACATATTATCTTTTTTGATAATTAATATTACAAAAAGACAAGCCAATAAGTTCACATGGCATTATATAAGATACATCTACATCTAATTAAAAAAACAAAAAAGTACACCCACACAAATTATAAAACCAACCTTCAAATTACAAACATAAGCATCAAACTGTTCATTTTTCGAGTATGATCATGTAAATTTACTAATGACAATATTCATACAAAAATAAAAAAAATACTAATAACAAATTATTTTTCATCATCATCACGATCATCGGAATGAGGAGGGTTTGGGGGTTGAGCATTGGGATCATCTTGGGATCGTTGTCCTTGTACCTGTCTCGTGAGCACTCTAACCATCTCTTGCAAGTCATTCACAGTATTTCGCAACTCAGAAACTTCATTTTGAAGATGCAATGTGTTAGACTGAGTATAGGATTGTGAATGTCCCCATTGAGAGGCCCCTAACCTTTGAGTGAGACTGTTGATGCGATCTCTTGAAGGTGCCGATCCCACAGCAGATGTCCAGGCGGTCAAGTCAAAATCGGGTCGGGAGGGTCCTTCTCCATATCTTTGTCGCATTTCTTCTTCAAATTTGCTCTATAAAAGATATATAGTAAACATAAATTATGAATATATAAATTGTAAAAATATATAAAATCTATACAATAATATTATATAATACAAGATCACCACTTAAGATGAGACTTGTATTTCTATAGAAGAAATTTAAACTTAATATTTCAATATTTTTTTCAATAGATATAAAGTGAATGCTCAATACAAAAGTGGTGGCCCAACAATCGGGGCCCCGAGAAGAACAAAAATGCATATAACCCACAAAAAGTTACACCCAGTAGGACAAGCACCCCTCTAGCCCAGAAGAACCTATAGCCTACAATGATTTACACATCCTATAGTAATACATACTTAGACATAGTAGCAAACTCAAGGTTTCCAACTACAAGTCCCCCATCCCAATTATACAACCGCTTCAGAAATGCAAAAACCAGAACACCAGTCCATACCAGCAATCCAAACAGAACACAACTCACTGCGAAAAGCAAAAAACAACATTCTAACACACCTAAGTATTGAAATCAAAAACCACCAACAGACATTAAATTTCAAAATCATGTATTTCTTACTAGGAAATAATCCAATTATGCCAAAATGGCTAAGAAAGTACACCAATATCAAGAAGTCCATATGTTCTTCCAACAATCCACCTAATAGTAAATAGAATTCATAGTAATATTAACATAGAGACTCTGTCAATCTAAACTTTTCGTAAGTCAACTCGTATCAACTTCTACTGACAACCTCCAAACAACACATATGTTCACGGCACCATTAAAAGTTAAATTTTTTGGTATCCCATCCAATATGCATTCTCAATCCAAGGTGAGGACCATTAAATACTTTATCCCAAGATATAGTCATGCTACCTCAATCACTATTAAATTTCCTATTTTTAAGTAAAGGATACAAACTTAAAGATAAAATAAACTAAAACAAAAAAGCTTCGATCTAAACCAATTACCCTAAGATAAGAAGTTTCAATTGTCATTTCTCATAAAAATCTACACGAAAATAAAACAAGATATATATATATATATATATACACATATATTAAATCTTACTGCGACTTCCCCCGATTTCTGGTCTACCCATTGGCCTTTTTTGTCCCCCTTTTTGTATACGTGGGTCATCTCAAATAACTTCACTTCCGATATTTTTCTTCCCATATCTTTCTCCTATACAACCAAAATGAATATATAGTCAACAACCATGGATGACAACATAATGTCTTTACATATTAAAAACTAAGAGAAAAAAGGTGCATCCAATAACAACGACAATAGTTGAACAAACAAGACATAAAATGCCTATCACAAAAAAAAAAAAACAAAAAAAACTTAGGTGTTATTGAGAATCTAAATACAAAACCAAATGCATACATCAATAAAAAGCTTATCATGCAAAATTACATAAACCTCTCTTAATTAAATTATGTACCTTCCTCCTGTGTTCCGAAAATGTTATGGAACCGCCTGTATGTTTATTCAATCGACCATCCTCCTCGGTGCATCTATTATTTTTGTTTGTTTTAGACAGTTCCTGCCACTCATCACTCTCCCACTTGTCCCACAATACATTCCACAAATTAGGACTTATCCACGCAGGTGGATGAAGTCTCAAGTTTCCATCTTTTGCTTTATTTGCTTCTTCAAGGGCACGCTCCCGCGCCGAATGCAACATATGTTTTAGTCGTTCCCCTAACTTACGTACAAACAATCCATTTATGGCATTATTCAGCCTCAGATGCCAAAAATAAGTCTCCTGTTATATCATAAAGAAATTTATAATGTCAATATCAACAAACAAATACAAATAAGAAGATAAAAAATATGATTAAAACTTATTTTCCTACCGAAAACTCCTGCCATGGGGGGAAATCAGAGTACGAGTTCCACGCGCCTTCGAAGTGCTCCATAATGAGCTTTGTAATAGATCCGGCAACTTGGGAATTAGAGAAATTGCTGTATATTAGGCAACACAAAAGGTTATATAATTTTTATTCAGTTAAAAATTATAATTGACAAAGAAAGGTTTGAAGTACTTACCCGCCCTCATCTATTTCAATGTACGTATGGGCATTAGGATTGTCTGGATATCGGGGTGGTAGTGGAGGCATTGTAGCACTTGCGGGTACTGCAAGGGAAGGTCCCGCAACTCCATGCTGAGAAGAGAGTGGCCTCTCTTGAGACCGCAAATGAGAAGGCATCGGTCCTGATAGATTAAATTGATATGGAAATTGTCCTCCATTTCCATAATATGGGGGGACCATCCCATAATAACCCATCTGAGTAGGCATAGGCCTATAAGAAGACGTACTGTCCTCTCCAACTTGAGAGAGGGGGGGGGGGGGGGGGGGGGGGGGGGGGGGGGGCATCCCGTAGTATCCTTGCTGAGGTGTGGGATGGTAAGCACTTGAAGTTCCATTGCCAAATTGAGGAGGGGGCATCGCAAAATGCCAGCGCTGAGTACTTGGACTAGGAACCCTCGGTTGAGCCCCCATAGATGGAGTCATCATGGGGCTAGAGCCAGTAGTCGGGGAGGAAGTCAACCTAACACCCCCCATCGATGAGGCCGTCGTGGAACTTGAGCCGACAGCAGGGGAGGAATTCAAGCCGGCCCCTCATAAGATCTGTGCCATTATATCATCCGAAACTTCACTATGAAGAGGTATTTGAGGGGGCACTTCATTCAAATCTGTTGGAGGACGTCTAGGTCCCCCTTCAAATCTCCTCTCCTCTTGTTGGCCATGACCACTCCTGCTAGAATTAGCTTGACCATGAGCTATTTTATCTGCAACAATTGTTAATACAACAAACCACCATACATATAATATAGAAAAATATAGTAATGCAATAATAATAAAGCATGTAATGCATAAATAATTATGAAATAGTACTAAAAAATTAAAATAAAAATAAAGTTCAATTATACAGAAGGTACTCTATGACTAATATCATTCATCTGAGTTGTCATCGTCCTCATTGAGTTCTTCACTCTCATCACTGTCACTATCGGCATTGTCTTCATCATCATCACCACTGTCATCGCCTTCACCACTTTCATTATCGTTGTGATTCCCATGATCTTCATCACGCTCTTCTTGTGTCATTGTTTATTGGTATCTCTACAACAATATCGATAGGGTCCACTTCATCACCTTCACCCACAACAACTAAAATTGAAGGGTTATCAAGTTCAGTTGTGGGCGTAATCGGTATTGGAGTTGAAATTTCTTCTTCTTGGTAAAAAATTTCATTTTCAACAACAGAACTAGATGAAGGGATGTCATATGTAGCCCTTGCTTTTGTTTTACATACAACCCACCATTCTCGTGCCTCACATTTTCTGGAAGGATAAGGTATGAAGTATACTTGTTGAGCTTGATGTGCCAATATAAACAAATCATTGCAATTAAGTCTTGACCTGTGCCGGATTTCAACATGTCTATGTCGAGGGTGTACTCTTGTTCCATGCAAGGTGTCATACCAATTGCACTTGAACAATACAACTTTATTAGACCCATAATACTTCAACTCCAATATTTCGACCAACATACCATAATAATCATTTCCATCAGTATTATTACAACTTTATTAGACCCATAATACTTCAACTCCAATACACAATTTATCACCAAATTACTAAATATTAACTAAAGATCCAAACTCACTCAAGAAAAACCGCCAAATTTATCACAATGACCACCAAATTATCCAATATCACACATTAATTGAAAACTACCCCAATAATAAAATCACCCAAAAAATCAGAAGCTTTCACCCAAAAAAATCCAATTAACTAAAATATCCACTACTCAACTAATCAGCCACCACTTAAATAACCATCCAATTACCAAAATCACTAAACACCACCGCTCAAATCTCAATATCTCAATTTCATCCACCATTTACCAACAATAACCTCAAATATTCAAAAAGATTAACAATACAACCTCAAATGCCTAACATTGAAATATATCTTGCAAACACTCATATTGTACACTAACAGTATTTTAAAGTTTTAAAAAAATTACTAAATTAAATTTTATTTTACACGATTATTAGTAATATTAAAAAGTATAAAAATACATTTACATCGTATTCAAACAGAATTAAAAAAACTTTCAGGTATTAAATGTAGAGGACTATATACATGTATTTTATACTAACTTGGCAAAACCATCTATTTTATACTTAAAAATCTGAAAAACTAAAACTGAAAAATAAGTAAATATAAACTAAAAACTAAATATTAACCAAAACTTACATGTATAAGTGAAAATGTTATAAACTGAAAATGTAAGCATATGAGAAAAAAAATCTAAAAAAATACTTACAATAAATATCCAAAGCAAAGCAGCAACTGGAGGTGAACAGCTAGCAGCGGGCTTTGACAGTGGTTGGGACGGTGCCAGACGGTGGTGGTTGATGTTTTGCGTTTTCTGTTTGAGAGTGGGTTTTGGGTTTGGCAACCAGTGGTGATGGACCGGGCGGTGGTAACAGTGCCCGACGGCAGTGGTGACGGTGCCGGACTATGGTGGTTGAGGTTTTGGGTTTTGAGTTTGAGAGTGGGTTTTGGGTTTGGACCGGAAGGTGGCTAGTGGAGGTGGTAACAGTGCCGGACGGCAGTGTTGACGGTACCGGACGTCGGTGGTGAGGTTGCTGGACGGCGGTGGTGAGGGTGCCGGTGATGATTGTTTTGGGTGGGGAGAGAGATTGTAGGGACCACAGTAAAAAATATTGGGTGGGGGGTAATTAATTAAATTTTGGATGTTTAAATTTTTTATTCACTGAAATTAACTTTTTTTTTTTTTATAAACAGAATTAAATTTAAATTAACTTAGCCAATTTCTCATTTGGGGGTAATTAAATTAACTTATACCCTATATTTAGTATAAAACTAGAAAATACCTTATTCTTAACTTGATAGATTTTTTTATTTAAAATTTATTATTTTTATTTTTATTAAAGTTAAAAATATTTATTATATTTTTTTTCAAAATGTTTTCAAATTTTTTCGTAATTTGTTTTAAATTTTTAAATTTCATATATTTTCTGTTAAATTTTTAATTTATTAATGTACAAGGGTTATTAAATGTTAGTATGCCCTATGTTTAGGATATTAAATGTTATTATACCCTATGTTAAAATCTGATAAATCAATGATATATATCATAGGATATTAAAATTTGAACCCAACGATCTAATTAACTCAAACTTTGATAAAGTTTAAGCATGATATGATTCAAACAATTAATAAAACTTCGTCCAATTTAACTTGAACAGCTACACACCACGCTAGGCAGAAGGGGGAGGGGCAGGCCAAAGAGAAGTTGGTTGGAGACGATCCGACACGACCAAACCCACCTAAACCTAAGAGAGGAGATGATCTTAGATAGGGCACGATGGAGGGCTAGCATAAGGGTAGCGGAGGTGGCAGTGTAGATTAGTGCGGCGAGTGTCTGGTAATCTAAGATTTTTAGGCAGACATAACCCCAGGTAGTGCACTTATCTGCTATTTAGTTGTCTCTCGATTACTCGGCTAGTATTGGCCATGTTCTATTTGCTTATTATGTGCATGTAGTTGTCTCCTGTGGGGTGTATTTTATTTTTCTACTTTTACGAGGGGTCCTAAGTTGACGCTTGTTGCTTCTATGATTTTCAGGACACCATGTCCGCACGACGACTCGATCTTCCGGTTGGGGGTCCTTGGAAATGGCATCTCTTCTACCCGGAAGGGGGAAGGCTGCGTACACAACACCCCCCCCCCCCCCCCCCCCAAAACCCTGCTTGTGCAGGAGCCTTTGTGGCACTGGGACTGTTGTTGTTGTTGTTCATCCAATTTAACTTGAACCTCAACAAACTCAAATATAAAATGATCCAATTCAATCGGTGCTCCAATCAGTGCGCTGACATAGTTACTTAGTGCGCAAACCTCTAGTGCTTGGTTGGATCAGCGCCTAGGTTTTGGCTGCGACACGGGATATAACGGACCTTGACCCAAGCATAAAGCAGCGCATTGACATAGTTACGGACCACTAGTCAAGCGCCTGATTATGCTCAAGCGGGTGCACGATAGTTGCGTTGCACTAGTTAAAGACGGACCCTTGACTAAGTGCAACGCACGCGCTGTGCCGAAACAAGACAGACATCAATCAGATACAAGTATATACGTAGTGCGCATCCTTTGCATGGCTGAACCGGGCCCATCGGAGATGAGCCTGAGCATGACATCAACGGAAAGAGTGCCATGCGCTTGTTGCATAGCCCTGAGTCGATGCGCGGGGCACAGGTAAGGTGCATTATGTGCACATGCAAGGACAAGGCATGAAAAGCTATTCCACGCGCACAAGAGTGGATGCGCTGTGCTAGCATGACAACGGACCTTCACCTAGACGCAAGGTGGCACCAACCCAAGACGGACCTTGAGTGGGCCTAAGTTTGATGTTGACTTAGAGTTGGCTAATGGACACTACTAAGATTAGGGCCTTGACCTATGGATGGGTCTATGGCTTGCACAAGCAAGGCTTGGCACCAACATGCAGGGCACGGGGCCTGCGCAGAGGCGCCCACACCAGGAACTAGGTGCGCCATGCTGCGCACCACAGTGTGTCTGTAGCGCACCCGAAGCAGCCAGTGTCGGGGGTTGGCAGCGCGCAGGTGCGTGCAGATTGCGCAACCAAACGAGGCTATGATTTATAAATTAAAGATAACCTTGTCTAATTTGATGATCACCTCTGAAAAGACGATTATATTATACTTTGTCTTGCATTTGCTTTCTCTGACAATAAGCAGAGATAAGTTCCAACAAAAGGAGTTCGCCACTATAAATATTACAAGCAATACAATTATTGATTCAATTAACGAACCCTCACAATGATCTTCTTAACTATTTATATCTATTACGTACCTTTAATTGAAAACGTTAATTAAATTACTTGCACAAAACTTTATTTCATCACTGCAATTTTGAATGTTAAACTAAAGCAATAAAACTTCATAAAGTTATAATAAATATTACACAAAATATTACTTGAGAGATATTACATAGTATATAGCTCGATGTCAAGAAATAAGACATAATACATACATAGCTCCCACTGAATAAAACATATATAACATTTGAAAGTGAATTATACAAAATAAATTAAATTGTTTCTACAATCTTTGTAGGTTAGGATTATTTTTATTGTATTATTCTACATTACTATCTGTTTCGGGATTTTTTGGTTAGGTTCTAGATGAGAGAGGGACTCAACCCTCACTTGAGAAAGCAGCTGCTGGTGCGTTTAACCCTGGCTTCCCTGCAAAAATAAAGAAGGCTGTTAAAGGGACCTACGGGCTTGCCCGCGGGAGACCCCTCCGATGCCTAAGTTAGTAAAGGTATAATAATACTAATATATGATAAGTAAATAGCGTAAATTAAACAATAATAAGTACTTATCGTATACGAAGGGGGTCCTCGGTGGCCGGTGGCCGGAATCCGTACTGTTGAGGTGGCCGGAATAGGGTGCCGGGGTTGAACGGGGACATGTGGGCGGCCCTTGGAGAAAGAAAGAAAGAGGAGAGAGAGAGTTGGGTTCTCCCTGGTGGTGACCGGAGTGTTACCGGCCGGGGGGAGACCGACCACGAGGTGGTGGCGAAGTGGTCGGCGCCGCACCGGAGAAGATGGTCGAAGCTGGCCGGCACCGAAGGAGAGAGAAAAAGGAGAGAGAGTGGGTTGTTGTGTTGGGTTGTTAAAAGAGAGAGAAGGGGCTCCTTGTCCTTGTTCCCCCGTTGGAGAGAGAGGGGATGGGTATTTATAGAGAGAGACGGGGTCGGCGGTAGTGGTGGTGACGGTAATGGTCGGGCGGTAGTGGTACCGCAGTGGTCAGGCGGTAGAGGTGAGAGAGGGACGCGGTGCCCGGTAGAGAGGAGAGAGGAGGTGAGGTGGTAATGGTGGTCATCGATACCGGGTCATGGTGGCCGGTAGAGGTGTGGACGGTAGAGAAGAGAGAGAGGCGAGCGATAATGGTGGTGAGGTGGTCGGCGGTAGTACCGGGCCGTGGTGGCCGGTAGAGGTGTGGAGGGTAGAGGAGGAAGAGGGGCGGTAGAGGTGAGAGAGGGAGGCGGGTAGTGGTGCCGAGGTGGTCGACGGTAGGTAATACCGGGTCGTGGTGGCCGGTATGGGGAGAGAGATGAACAAGACCGGTAGGAGAAAGAGTGAGGAAGACCGAGGAGGGAGGAGAGGCAGTAGGGCTGCCTGGCGGTAGTGGTACTGGGTCGTGGTGGTGGTAGCCGAGCGAAAAAGGGAGGGCGGTCGCTGTGGTAGGAGGAGGAAGGTGAGGCGTGTAGAAGAAGGGAAAGGAGGAGAGAGAGAAAAGGAGTCTTGGGGAAAGGAAAAAAAGGGGGAAGCACGTGGAGAGAGAAGAGAGGAGAGAGGAAATTAAAAAAAGTTGTATTTAATTTTTGTTATTATTTTATTATCATATTTTAATATCGACTTGATTATTTTTATCCTCTACACTATCAATGCTTAATTTAAAATATTTTCTCCTAACTATTTAGATGCGATTTTAAAAAATCATATTTATTTTCTAATTTTTTGATAGAGTCTTGATTTTAATATTATTTAGTTTTATCTCAATTAACCTTGAAAAAAAATAATTTTATAAAATTTTGAATTAAAGTTAAAAATTTGAAATACCTTCCAGATATTTACATATTTTACAATTTTTTTAAATATTTACAAAATAAATTAAAATATTAATTGTGATAAGATGTATTTGAGAGGGAAAAATTAAAGTAACCGCTGCAGCGGTCAGAATTATTGTGACCGCTGACTCAGTGGTCACAAAATATTGTGACCGCTGGCACAACCGTCACAAATTTTAAGATTCTTAAAATATTTAGTAAATCAAACATTATTTAAAATAATACAATTTTTAATCAGAAAATAATATAATTTTTGCCACAACATTAATATTGGTAAAATAAGTTTTAGTTTTAATTGTTTTTAAATCAATTATTTACTCTGTCAATAGTAGTTTTTGACTAACCAATAACTATTTTCTTTATTTAGAGATGTAAGTTTTATTATTAGCACAAGTTAATTTTATATTTTTGAGGTTATTGTAAATATTTTATGTTTAATTTGTTTAAAAAACTATATAAATAGTACGATAAGTTACATGTATATTAGTATCTTAAGGTTTTGTTTACTATTTTTTTAGTTCATAAATTTAATAAAATATTATTTCAATATTAATTTTGTATATTTTTAACAAAATAGTCCAAATAGCAAAGATTTAAAGGTTTAAAATAGATCGTGCTTTTGACTTTTTCAATGTCTTATTTTTAATAATTTTGTAACATATATATAACTTTTACAACTTATAAATTATTTAATAAAATTTTAAAGTACAAATTAATATACTAATAAGCAATTTCTCTCACATAATATTTATATCAAATAAAGTAATATATTAGCTTTTAGTGACGGCTTTGGCCATTACAAAATTGGTTTCAGAGTCGCAGTTCTGTAACGGTATTTGTAACCACTTTTTGCCGTCACAGATCCATCAACTGTCCGTCACTTTTCCGTCACAAATTGATGGTTCGAACCGTTACTATATTTCGTTGCTAAATCAGTGTTTTCTTGTAGTGATTTGGCTTTCTGAAAGTAGTAGTGGCAATTCCATAACTAAGTGGAACTCCAAGGATTTTTCAATTTTAATTTTGAGTTTGGGAGGCGTTTGGCACATTGTCCCTTTTGCTCCTATCCAGATGTACTAATTTCCTACCTGTGCCACTAATTACAACCTGCAACGTTTGACCGCCTCAGTTTGAGGTTGCCACGTGTCCTCCATCCAACGGTTTCTTTGGGACGCACTTCTCATTCTCCTTCTTCAGAATTTTGTTTGTTTGGGTAAATCTGGGCCGTCCATCGAGGTGCCTATCAACGACTGAGAATGGATCATGGGGGGTCCCATGGATTGAGGTGGAGAGGAGACAAAAAGACCAAGTTAGAGAGAGAAATGGACGATGCTTTCATTTTCTCTAATTTCTTTCTCCCTCTTCAGTTTCTTCTCCTACATAGCTCTCCCAAAACCCTAATTGTAATTTCTCACTTGCTCTTCCATGGTGATTCAAGATTTCTAGTGAAATGACCTTGTAGATTAGGGTTTGTGTGAGATTTTTGTCTTAGAAGCCTAAGGTTTATGTACGTCACTCATTATTGCCTTGTAATTTTGGCTTGTAAATTATAATAATCCTTAACATACTGGATAGATGTCTCTAGTAATGCAGGGCTATGGATTAGGACCATCTCTTTAGGGTCCAGACCACGTAAAATCTAGTGTCCTTGTTCTTAGCGTTTTACGCTTATTCTTGTACTGTAATCTTGTTTTGTGGTGCTTCCAAGTTGTAATGTACTTAGCATAAACTATTTCTAAGATAACACCAAATTAGTGGTATCAGAGTCATGTAGTAGTATAAAGATCATAGAAATGGCTACTACTAAGCACAATATTAAGAAGTTCAATAGGACAATGACTTCGAGTTATGGAAGGTCAAGGTCAGGGCTCTCTTGATGTCTATTAGTGCCGGTACTTATCCAGCTCGTAAGTGAAACTTGGGGAAATGGGAAGGACCCAACAGCCTTCCCTTTAATTTTATTATAAACTAATAAAATAACGGAAAAATAAACTCAATTTCTCACAATACGAGAAAGAGAGGAAACTCTTAATATTTAAAATTAAAATCAGAATTGAATGCTAAACTAACCCTAGATTTCCCCTTGTTTAACTAGAGAGGCTAGTTGACTAAGAATAAAACACTAAAAGATAATTCAAAATTTAAATATGAAAACTAATCCTATTTAAAATCAAATTCTTAATTGCCGCGTTCAACTCTAGCTCCAAATCTCCATAGTCGCCAACCCATGATCTCGCGAATAATGATCCTTCAAGGTTAACCCCGTGCCTCCCTTTCTGCTGTTCACACCTCCTACCACACCCGCCAAGATTCGACCATAAGGCTATTTGCCAGGTAGAAGGCGGGGCTGCATAATCCTCTCCGGGTTGGAGAGAATTCGCCATCGAATTCATCAATGGACCTTTCTATTACTCTTTTCAAGTTGTATCTCCTCACGCCAGCTCCAAATCCTGCGTATCGTCGCCTTGCCATGTTTGTCTCAGTTATGGATTGTTGATCTACTCAGCCAAGGTGCGTGTTGCAGCCCATCCTACCAGGTCATGGCCTACATCACAACTTATATGGGTTCGAATGATCCTCCGTTGTCAACCTACGCTTTTGCGTAGCTTCTTCGGAGATGATATTCTCACAGCCTCCTAAGTTAACCACTAGATGGCATATCCTCTCACCAATAGTGCAAGTCGCTTGGAAGATGTTACTTCTCAGCCAGTTGTCTCCTTCTTCTTACAAAATAGACTTGCCTCACCATAAGTAGACGGCCCTCGTCATCTACAACTACTTCTTAACCCTGTGGCACTAACTCGTCACTAGCCTCTTCCTCAACTACCTCGCCATCTTCAGCTTGGAGCCCGTCGATGTACAACCCCTTGCCCAGTCTATCACTCTTTTGACACTCAGTGGCTTGGTGTCCTATCTCTCCGCACTTAAAACAACGGGTTTTGGAGCTACTCACTAATTCCTTCTCACGGTTGGCAGCTGTGTATCCCAGTTGATTAATCGTACTTGGTCATGCCCACTATCCTAGGAGTTCCCAGTGCCGCCAACTTGACGATGCATTTGTTGCTTCTCGATGTTCATTGCCCTTTCACTTACTTGCGAGACCAAAAAAATGTCGAACATGTTCAACACCTACTATATTGACTCCTTCAACTGGCAACATATCAATTCGCCAACTGCTTCTCCGATTTCACTAAGTATTTATGGGCAATTAAGTAATAGAAATTTGCCATGTACTACTCCAAGGTGCGAGAACCCTATCTTAAGCTCTGAAGGCATTGATACATCACCTTAGCGTTAATATGAAGCAAGAAGACACCTCTTATGTGCTTATTCATCTTCTCCCATGTCTCAATCTTTGTCTTTCCTTGTCTAAGCCGTGAGTGCTTCAATTGCTGCCACCAGGCGGCTGCCTTACCCCGAAGCCGAGTAGCGACTAACGGTGCCTGCTTCCTCTCTGGAACCTCTTTGAATTCAAGGACTTCCTCCACTACCGCAAGCCAATCCAAGAACCCCTCTAGGCGACTTCTGCCATTAAACTCTGGAATCCGAATTCGGAGACCGGATTCCCACCTCCAATCATCAAAATTGTTAGTGTTGTTGGTATTGGGCTGATGTCTCCTCGGTCTAGGATCTGGTAGCTAAGCATCCTGGAATAGATTCTAGAAGCTCTCATCCATCTCGGACTCGTCACCTAGCATCGACGAGTGTTGGCCTGGGCTCTATGCGCCTGCTCGGGATTTGCCCCCAATTGAATCAAGTAATGCCTAATTCGGCAAAATTTCTCCTCAAACTCATCCAACCTCCTCTCGATCTATCGTTGGAAATTCTACTCATATTTGTCTTTGAAGGCGGCATATCTCTGTCGGCCACTGGCCAACTCAGAAGTTGTTTTGAGCTCTGATACCAATTGATGCAACATGCAAGTGAAAAATTTGGGAAACTGGAAGAATTCAACAACCTTCCCTTTAATTTTATTATGAACTGATAAATCAAGGGGGAAATAAGCTCAATTTCTCACAACCCCGAGAAAAAGAGGATGATGCAACATGTAAGTGGAAAATTGAAAAAAGGGGAAGGATTCAACAACCTTCCCTTTAATTTTTTTTATGAACTAATAAAACAAGGAGAAAATAAACTCAATTTCTCAGAAATGAAGAAAGATAGGAAACTCTAAATCTTTAAAATTAAAATCAGAATTGAATGCTAAACTAACCTAGATTTCCTCTTGTTTAACTGGAGAAGCTAGTTGACTAAGAATAAAATACTAAAAGATAATTTAAAGTTTAAATCTGAAACAAATCCTATTTCAAGTCAAACTCCTAATTTCTGCATTCAACTCCAGCTTCGCTTCTCCATAGCGGCCAACCCATGATCTCCTCAATAATCATCTGCCAAGGTTAACCTCGTGCCCCCCTTTTAGTTGTTCACACCTCCTGTCGCACCCGTCAAGCTGCAACCGCAAGGCTGTCCGCCAAGTAGAAGGTGGGGCTGCATCATCCTCTCCGGGTTGGAGAGAATTCGCTCTCGAATTCGTCAACGGATCTTTACAGTTACTATTGTGAAGTTGCGTCTCCTCACGCCAGCTCCAAATCCTACATATCTTCACCTCGTCATTTTTGTATCAGTTGTGGATTGTTGATCTACTCTGCCAAGGTGCGTGTTGTAGCCCATTCCACTAGGTCACGGCCTATGTCACTCTCCCCAAAAGGGAGAGAATTTGTCCACGAATTCGCCATGGAATTGTTTAAGCAAATCTTGCTAATGTGCCGGAGATCCTTCTTCACACCTTCTTGTGTCTAGCGTGAGCTTGAAGCAGCATTTTACGAGTATGTAGAAGTCTTGCCTGCTATTTGGAGATAAAGTCTCGTGTCCTCTCATGTGGATAAAGAAGATGGGACATTGGTGCAACGTCTACCGGTGAATGATGAAAACGTCATAGCCAATCCTAAGCGGTGGAAGCCTCGTGTTGCGATTTATCGGGCTGTCAAATACCAACTTGGCGTGACACAATTTCTGCCCCCAGCTCTTGATGTGCTTGGCGAAAACATATTAGATTAAGGGACCGAACATTCTTCTCACCACCTTTGCAAGAGTATTGGCCAGCATGCTTCCTCTATTTCTTGTCTCTCCTTGGTGGAGTAAGTGCCGCGAACCCTTGAAGCCTAGAATCCTAAAGCTTCGCCAGGCTCACTCGGTGATGGAGCATGACCGGTAACTCTCCTCCCAGAATCGGACCCTTCCACTGCAGATATTTTCCTGCCGCCAACACAGCTCCTGATACCTCTTCTGGCTCTTCAACCTATTCTGCTTGGCATCTCTCCACTGTCAGCACAATGGCTTCCTTGCTCCCGCCAACGTCTTTTGCAAGGAAGGCTCTAACTAGGGAATTCACAACCTTGGTTTCCTCCGATCGTGGAGCTTCAACTTCTTAGGCAACAAGACAATCCTTGTGCCCTTAAACATGAAGCTATAGGTGTTTCATCGTTCGTTGTGGATGGTGCCACTATCGAATTCCCATGGTCATCCCAATAGCAAATGACATGCGTCCATGACTACCACGTCATACTAAACCTCATCTCGATACTTAGATCCAATGGAAAAGCTAACTAGACATCATTTTGAGATGGTTACTTGGTTTCTTTTCTTGAGCCAAGACAACTTAAATGGGTTTGGATGATCCTTCGTCTTCAACCCAAGCTTTTGCACAGCTTCTTCGGAGATGACATTCTCACAGCTTCACAAGTCAACCACTAGGTGGCATATTGTCTTGCCAACAGTGCAAGTCATCTGGAAGATGTTACTCCTTAGCCAATTGTCTCCAACTTCTTCCTTGGGCACCAACAGACTCACCTCACCAGAAGTAGACAACCCTCGTTGCCTGCATTTGCTCCTTCGCCTTGTGGCGCCAACTTGTCACTAGCCTCATCCTCAACTACCTCCTCATCTTCAACTTAGAGACCCTCGATGTGAAACCCCTTGCCCGGTCTGTCACTCTTCCGACACTCAGCAACACAGTGTCCCATCTCTCTACACTTGAAACAACAAGTTCCATTGCTACTCGCAATTCCTTCGCAAGGTTTGCAGTAACCGGCTTCCCTTGTGTATCCGAGTCGATTCATCATACGTTGTCACACCGACTATCCTGGATGTTCCCAATACCACCAACTAAATAACGCCTTTGTTGCTTCTTGACATTCATTTCCCTCTGACTTGCTTCTGAGACCAAAAAGATGTCGAACATGTTCAACACCTCCTGTATCAACTCCTTCAACCTGCCAACATATCGATCCACCAGTTTCTCCTACGATTCTAGCAAGTCATTCCTAGCGATTAAGGAGTAGAATTCCGTCGTGTATTCCTCCACGTGCAAGAACCTTGTCTTAAGCTCTGAATGCGTTGAAACATCACCTTGGCGTGATTGTGAGGCAGGAGGGCGCCTCTCATGTGCTTTTTCATTTTCTCCCATGTCATAATCTTTGCTTTCCTTGTTGAAGCTGTGAATGCTTCAACAGCAGCCACCAAGTGACTACCATACCCTGAAGCCGGGTAGCAACTAATGGCGCCTGCTTTATCTCCGGAGCCTCTTTGAACTTAAGGACTTCCTCCACTACCGCAAGCCAATCCCAGAACTCCTCTAGGTGACTTCTGCAATTAAACTTTGGAACCTCAATCCGAAGACCGGATTCCCACCTCCGATCATCAAAGTCGCTAGTGTTTCCAGTATTTGGCCGATGTCTCCTCGATCTAGGATCTAGTAGCTTAACATCCGAGAACGGATTCTTGAAGCTCTCGCTCGTCTCGTACTCATCACTCGGTGTCAGCGGGTGTTGGGGCTAGGTTCCAAGCGCCTGCTCGGGATTTGCCTCGATTTGAATCCAGCAACGCTTGATTCTCCGGAATTTCTTGTCGAACACGTCCAACGTCCTTTCAGTCTATCGCTGGAAATCCCGCTCATATGCATCTCTAACAGTGGCATATGTCTGTCGTCCATAGGCCATCTCAAAAGTTGTTTTGAGCTCTGATACCAACTGATGCAGCGCGTAAGTGAAAAATTGGGAAAACGAGAAGGATTCAATAGCCTTCCCTTTAATTTTATTATGAACTAATAAAGCAAGGGGGAAATAAACTCAATTTAACACAACCTAAGAAAGAGAGGATGATGCAACGCTTAAGTGGAAAATTAGAGAAATGAAAAGGATTCAACAGCCTTTCCTTTAATTTTATTATGAACTAAAGGCTCAAAGAGCAACCTAAGAGGGGATGAATTAGGTTCTTTAGTGATAAATGAAAAATTAAATTTTATGAACCAAAAATTAAATTAAAAGTTAAACAATAAATATGAAGTGAAAAAAATAAAGGTGAGAATAAAAACAATGCATAAAGATTTTAATAGTGGTTCACTTCCAAACCGGAAGTTTGTTCACTTCTCAAGTGACTTGGGCTCTAATAAGCGTAGGGAATAAACCTAGAAATACTTCTCTGAAGCTAGTAACGTTATGGAGGCTTTTAAATCCAGTAAATGGGGCCTTCTCGGTGGGGTTGTTTGTCACTTCAGCTTTTAACTAACTTTGATGATCCTTATTAAAAACAGGCTCCGGATCCAACTTTTACTACCGGTCTTTTTGTATGTAGGCTCAAGAAAAACCTTTTATAACCGATCCTTTTTGTAACCGTAGGCTTAGGATCTAACCTTTACAATGAAATGAATTAAAATAAAGCAATGGAAGAATTAAAGCACTCAAGTTTTTCACTTTTCATGAATGAATTAACGCTTGACTAGGCTTAGCCAAAGCTAAGGATGTGCCAATTAAGCTCAATGATCAACAATAAAATGAATAGATGCTTAAGAAGAAAACTTAAAATAAAACTTGAAATCAAACCATTAAAGTGTAAGAATGTAAGAGCCTTTTTAACAAAGAATGCTTAGAGAGTGTTGGATGATTTGAGCCAAAGCGTTCAAGCCTATTTATAGGAAAATAAAAGTCCAAGGGACATTCAAAAAGTTGAAAAAAAGATTAGGAAAAAATCAAATCGTTTTGAGCTTTTTTCTGACCTGTGTGTCGACAAACAACAGCTCCAGACGGCTATTGTAAGTCTGTATGTCGGCATATCCCTTCTGTATGTTGACACTCAGCATGCCTGGTGGATTTGCATGTTTTAAATCAATTATCTTAATTGACGGGATTGTTTTACCAAATTAACTAAGTAAATTGATTGGTTAATTCAATTCCATATTAGCTTAATTTTTTGAATTACTTTGCTTGTTTGCTTTGTTCATGATTGATTGAATGAATCAAGCTAAATCATCACCCATTTAAAATTTATCTTGTTTGATTTGATCATGCTTTTCAAAATACCAATCTTGAAAAATATTTTCATTGACAACTTAGATTGGTTTAAATTTTGACTTGAATATTTTCCAAACAAAATTTGGAATCAAATTTCAGAAATATTTTTGTTAAAGTATCAAATATCATTTTTGAGACTGGGACTCAATTGATATATCAGATCCTCACTAGACAATAAAAATAAATAACTTTAAGGTGCTTTGACTCGGATCACGTTTTCTTCAATTTAGGTGAATCTTCTCTTCAACTTTGATCTCTTTTGCTCTTGATTCATCGTCTTAGAAAGCTTGGTATCAACATGATCAGCCTTGATTTTTCCTAACTTTCTTACGAGTCACTTAGAAACAGGATTAAAACAATTTAAACACTATGACTTACTAAATGATAGTTATCATAAAAATTACAATATAAGTGGCTTTAGGGCCAACAATCTCCCCCTTTTTGATGATGAAAAATATTTGGTGTTTTCTCTTAGGAAACTAAAAGTTTAAGTACCGAATTTACCATAAAAATATTGACTATTCGAAGCATACAAATTCTCACTTCATTTCGAGTGAACATGTTAAGATTTCAAACTCAATTGTCTCCCCCATGCTGATGCATTGTAGGAATTATACGTTCAATATGTTAACATCATCATCTTGTTTAACATTTCACAACCAAACACAAACTTCATGCCATGATAGATGCATTATAGGGGTTAGATGTTCAATTAACTTACAGTTAGCATCATTTCTATAACATGAACCAAATAAACATGAATTAGCTAAACACCAATTTCTCTGCCCCTTTGTCTTCAACAAAAATATAATAAATTAATTCAATACAATGCATTTGATATGTCTCTCTATTCATGATATAGCACATATTTTGAAAACGAAAGATTTGTCCAATGTTCAAAACGACATAAACAACACCAATCTCTCTTCCCATTTGTCATCAACAAAAAGTAATAAGGGAGGGGATTTATACATTGAAGTAGTTGTTACATATGCAGCTCGATATGTTTTTAAGGATAGCTTCACCTCCTTTTTTGTGATATAATGTTTCACCCCCTTTTTCTTTCTTTAATATTTCCATATGCCTTAATAAAGTGAACATGAGAAATTTTTTACAAAGCAAGATTTTTAAACTTGAAGTTTTGTAATTCTCATAACATATTTATAACCATTGGAGAGATCAAAGTTAACTTAATTTTGGTGTTTCTCTAAAGAAACAGTTTATAAGCACTAATATCCAATAAATTGGATAAGAATACATGGACAATTGTACGCTACCATGTTACATCTGAGAGCCATTTTCAATATAACCATACATATGAAATTAGCGTAGATTTCACCATGTTAATCCTTCTTTTAGTGTCACCCGTTAGTTCCACATAGAGGCCTAGTAAAATTATCTAGTTGATTATCATTTGTGGGCACAAATTTTACGACATCTCCTTTAAGCACATGATCACAAATGATACAATGTCTACCTCTATATGATTGGTTCTAAAGTGTTGAGCCGAAGGTTTGTTTAGCCATATTGTACTAGCATTATCACATTTAATAAGAGCATGATCAATATGAATGCCTTATTCATCAAATTCATGCATTAACCAAGATATTTTAGCATAATGACTTGTACAAGTAATTTATTTGACCTTTATGGAGGATAAAGCAATGTTCCGCTTTTTTTAACCATGGCACTAACGCATGACCAATAAATTGACAAGTTTTAGAATTCGATTTCTAATCTACTTTGAAACAAGTAAAATTCACATCATTATATCGAACTAGATCTAGAAAATCACACTCGGATTGAATAAGTCTAAAATACCAATGAGGCATCAAAAAAATTCTTTTCATGGAATATTATTGTGATTCTTTTTAGACACGTATGAAATCAACCACATAAACACACACTAAACAAGATATCAAGTCCATTCGTGAAATGGTAAATAAGGGATTTAGTCATACCTCTATTTAGCTTTTTGATCCACCTTTTTTTACCTTTTTCATCCACGTATAACTTGTGTGTTGTGCTCACTGAAGTTGCAATCACTTTTGAAATTTTCCATGCCAAACTTCTTAAGTATCTTGTTTGATGAAAATTTCTTCCGTGCTTTGCTTCATTTGTAATCCATGGAAGTAGTTGATTTCTCTCATCATGCTTATTTCAAATTTCCTACTTATTTGACTTGCAAATTTTTCACAACAAGATGGGTCAGTACTACCAAGCACTACATTATCAACATGAATTTGTACAATGAGAGTATCATTTCTAGAGTGACTAAAAGTATGGTGTTAACTTTCCCTCTTAAAAATCTATAATGCATGAAAAATGAACGCCATTTTTTATACCAAGCTCTAGGAGATTGCTTCAATCCATCAAGAGCATTTTTTGAGTTTATAAACATGATTGAAAAATATTTCATCTTCAAAACCAGGTGGTGGTTCAACATAAACTTCCTTTTCAACAAAACAAATAAAACATGCACTTTTCACATCTATTTGGAAAAGTTCAAAATTTTTGAATGAAAAGGTGGATAAATTTCTGGTAGCTTCTGATCTAATAATGGGTGCAAAGATCTCTTCATAGTCTATACCTTTTTCTAAGTTATATCTTTTAGCTACTATAGCTTTTCCTTGCATCTTACCACATTGAGAGGGATCACCAATGATTTGCCTTGTTGGGTGATCCTTCAAGAATTTAAATCACATGTAGTATGTCTTCCTCTTTTGATTATGCATTTTTGACACTTCCTTTTGGTTCATCCATTGGAGCTTTGAGTGGAGCCTTTTCTTGCTCATCGGATGAGGGAGTGATGTTTGTTGGTTTGATTACTATATCATCATCATCACCACAAGGAATACTAGAGGGTGAGACATTAGTTTCATAAAAATCCACATGTACACACTCTTCTACAACCTTTGTCTTTTTATGATAGACTCTATAATCTTTGCTAGTTAGAGAATATTCAATAAAAATATATTCATCCACTTATGGATCAAATTTCCAATGTTTGTTTTACAATTCTTGTGAATAAAGCATTTACACCCAAAAGGATTTATATATGCAATATTTGGATTATTTTCTTTGTAAAGTTCATAGGGGGTTTTCTTCAAAATAGGCGTCATGAAACTTAATTTAAATGTAGCAATCAAAGTTAATGACTTCGGCCCAAAATAAATTTGGCAAACTATATATTAACCACTCCGTTTTTTTTTTTTTTTGAGAAATTTTAGGAGTCGAAAAATTATATTGGATTCCAATTTAATAATAATATTTTTTAAAATCACCTTTTGTAAATTCCATTCCACGATTACTTTTAATTGCAACATTTTTCAAATATTCTTTATTTTGCACTTGTTTGCAAAACTTTTTCAAATTTATCAAAGGTTTTGCTCTTAGGAGAAGATAAGCACCAAGTGAAACATGAGTAATCAACAACAATTACAAGTCCATATTTTTTTTCACAATGGCTCAAATGTCTAGTAGGATCAAACAAGTCTATGTGAAAAGTTCAACATGCCTTGTGATAGAAACTACATCAATGGGTTTGAATGAAGATCTCGTTCTATGGTGGTCATCAAATAAGATTATTTTTCAAAGGTTTTGAAATTAATTCCATACTTGCATGTTCAAATCTTCTATTTCAAATCCAATTATCATTTTCATTCGAGACACTAGAATATTTCACAAGGTTCATACATTCAAGATTAATCATATAGACATTACACATCCTAATTGATCAAATAATAATTCATTCATTTAAGCATGCACCACTACATAGTTAAATGACTCAAGACTACACACAATAAACTCTCTGACATAGTAGACTAATGTTAAGAAAATTATGCGTAAGACCATCAATAAGTAAACCATCAGATATGCAAGGAGAATAATTAGAAGTAATGTTACCAATACCGATGATTTTTCTATTCTTCTTGTTGAAAGTGAGTTCTTTCCTTGATTTGATAAAAGTGGACTTGGATTTATCTCTAGGGATATGACTTGTGAAACTACTACCAAAGCATTATTTTTGATTTTTTTTTTGTTGTCAATCTTCAAGCACACCTATACAATTTAACAGATTTTTGGTACCCAAATTTTCTTGGGTCCTTTATTATTAGTCTTGATATTTGGAGGTTGAGATCCCTTTGGAACCTAAACCATCTTGATTTTTCTCAAATTCTTTTTAAATGGACATTGATGCACAATATGCCCATGATCACCACAATAATGATATCTATAGAGTTTACCGGTGGTAAGGAGGCTTTGACAAAAAGTGTATTCAATTTTTTTTTTTGAGCATTTCCATTATAGCTGATTCCCTCTTTATTATAAGTGGGTCTTTGAGAGAGTATTTTTTCAAGTATTTCTTCGCCCTTGAGAAACTTACTTGAAATTTTTTAGAGTTATTCCACTTGTTGTTTCAAAGACTCATTCTCTTTAACCAATAATTCATCTTTCTTAGATTCTTCATTTTTACTTTCGTTTGAAATAACCAATAATTCATCTTTCTTAGATTCTTCATTTTTACTTTCGTTTGAAATGAGCCTTTCTTCAAAGAATTGATTCTCATTTATCAATGTTTCAAATTGATCATTTAATGACTCTATTTTTACTTTCAAAGATTCATTTTCAAGCTTAAACACATTGTTTTGACTCTTTTAGTAGCTCATTTTTCTTTGAAGACTCTTTGTTTTTAAAATTTTCAAATGCACTATTATAATTCATGAAAACTATCCATGAGCTCATTATAAGATAAATCATTTGCCTCATCTTCTTCAAGTTATTCTTCTTCTTCAAATTCGATGGCCGTGAGACACGAATTCACTTGCTTTTCTTCACTTATATGAGGAGATTCTTCATTGGACTCTCTTCCAAATGTGGCTTCTAGCTTGTCCCAAATCTCCTTTGTGGTCTCGCAACTTTTGACATTATTAAACACATTGGGAGTAATAGCACATAACAATTGAAAGTAAGCTTTAGCATTTTTCTCAAGCTTTGTTTTGTGACGTTGAATAAGCTCATTTTTAAATTCATCAAGAATTGCATTTCCTTTATTCATTGAAGGAACAAAATCACCATTTTACCGTTGAAAAGTGGAGGCTTCTCAGTTGATTGACCCTCGACCAAAATAGGTGCAAAAGTTGCAATAGGAATTACTCTAAAGTTGTTAGACAAAAAAAAAAAAAATAAATCAAGTGCTAGCTCTGATACCAATTGAAGACCTAAAGAGCAACCTAAGAGGGGGGTGAATTAGGTTCTTTAGTGATAAATGAAAAATTAAATTTTATGAACCAAAAATTAAATTAAAAGTTAGATAATAAATATAAAATGATAAAGATAAAGGAAAGAATAAAAACAATGCACAAAGATTTTTATAGTTATTCACTTCCAAATTGGAAGCTAGTTCACTTCTGAAATGACTACTTTTCTTCACTTGAGCCTTTAACTAAGCTTGATGATTCTGTTTAAAAACAGGCTCAGGATCTAACCTTTACAACCAGTCTTTTTGTATGTAGGCTCAAGACCAATCTTTTACAATCGATCCTTTTGTAACTGTAGGTTCACGATCTAACCTTTACAATGAAATGAATTAAAATAAAGCAATGGAAGAACTAAAGCAGTCAAATTCTTCACTCTTTCAAGAGTGATTGACATTTGATCAAGCTTAGCCAAAGCTGACGATATGCTAATTAAGCTCAATGATCAGCAATAAAGAGAACTAGATGCTCAAGAAAAAAACTTGAAATCAAACTATTAAAGCACAAGAATGTAAGAGCCTTTTTAACAAGGAATGCTTAGAGAGTGTTGGATGATTTGAACCAAAGTATTCAAGCCCTATTTATAGGAAAATGAGAGCCTAGAGGATGTTCAAAAAGTTGAAAAAAGATTACGAATGAAATGAAGTCAAAAGTAGCCGTTTTGAGCTTTTTCTGATCTATGTGTCAAGAAACAAGGGTTGTGTGTCGACACACAACCGCTCCAGATGGCTACTGTAAGTCTGTGTGTCGACACATCTCTTTTGTGTGTCGACACTCAGCATATCTGGGTTGATTTGCATGTTTTAACTCAATTAGCCGGATTGACGGGATTGTTTTATCAAATTAGCCGAGTAAATTGATTAATTAATTCATTTTCATAGTAACTTAATTTTTTGCGTTAGTTTCTTGTTTTCTTTGTTCATGATTGATTGAACAAATCAAGTTAAATAATCACCCATTTAAAATTTATCATGTTTGATTTGGTCATGCTTTTCAAAATACCAATCTTGAAACATATTTTCATTGACAACTTAGATTGGTTTAAATTTTGACTTGTATATTTTTCAAATAAAATTTGAAAATAAAATTTTAAAAATATTTTTGTTAGAGCATCACAAATCAATAATGAGACTTGGACTCAATTCATATATCCCGATCCTAAGTCCTAGACAATAAAAATAAATTACTTCAAGGCTCTTGGACTCGACTTAAGTTCTCTTCAATTTGGATAAATCTTCTCTTCAACTTTGATCTCTTTTGCTCTTGATTCATCGTCTTAGAAAGCTTTTTATCAACATGATTAGCCTTGATTTTTTCTAACCTTCTTATGAGCCACTTAAAAACAAGATTAGAACAATTTAAACACTATGACTTACTAAATGATTTTTATCATCAAAATTAAAATATAATGGCTTTAGGGCCAACATGAACAAACAGGGGAAAATAAACTCAATTTCTCCCAACACAAGAAAGAGAGGAAACTCTAAATCTTTAAAATTAAAATCTAAATTGAATGCTAAACTAACCCTAGACTTCCTCTTGTTTAACTAGAGGAACTAGTTGACTAAAAATAAAACAATATATAAAAATTCAAAATTTAAATCTAAAAACTAATCCTAGTTAAAATCAAACTCCTAATTTTCGCGTTCAACTCCAGCTCTGCATCTTCATAGCTGCCAACCCATGATCCCGCCAATAATAATCCGCCAAGGTTAACCCTATGCCCCTCATTTTGTAGTTCATTGCTCCTGCCGCACTTGCCGGGTTTAAATAGCCAAGCTATCTGCTAGGTAGAAGGCAGGTGTTATGATTCAAGATCAACCTTGAATCATAACAGAGGATAGGTGAAGAATTAGAGTGAAGACGAGAATATAATTGGAGAATTAGATGAGAAATAGAGAGAGTTAGGGTTGAGAGAACAATTAGATCATATCATTCATCAATGAATCTTCTTACAATTCAATGCTAATCTCTTGTACTATGAATCACTTAAGTCGGTTGGAACAAAATATCTAACAATACCATGAATCTAACCAACTTAACCACTAATGACAATGCCAAGCCTTTCTGACCACCCAACTATTTGAATATTATAAGAATTGCCCTTGCAATCACTTCCTCTAAACTTGAATCATAACAATACCCCCTCCTTAACATCAATCTTGTCCCAAGAATGAAATAATGGAAATTGGCGCTCGATTACGTTCAAATTCTCCCAAGTAGCAGTTTCCTGATCCAAGTTAGTCCAAAGAACCAACACTTCCTTCCCTGAAACATTCTGCTTGTGAACTATCCTTGACCTCAAAATAACTGCAGGTTCCTACTTGAGTCTCCCATTAGAAGTTGTCTCTGGTTCTGTCCTTGGGCTACTTTCGCCTTCAGCAATGTGTTGCTTCAAGAGGGACACATGAAAAATAGGTTGGACAAAAGAGTCTGGTGGCAGCTCCAACCTGTAGGCTAATCTTCCAATCTTCTCAATAACTTTGTAAGGACCAAAGTAATGAGCACTAAGCTTCACATTCTTCCGAATTTCTACACTAGCCTATCGATATGACTGCAACTTCAAGTACACAAGATCTCCAACTTGGAAAGATTTATCAACTCTCTTTTTATCAGCATAAAATTTCATCCTTGCTTTTGCCAACTAGAAATTATCCTTCAATTGCTGCACCAATTCCTTCCTTTGCAACAACAAGTCATTCACTTCACTCAAAGAAGAAGTAGAACCTTGTATCAACATAGGAGATGCAGGATCATAACCATAAAGAGCCTTGATTAGAGTTGTCCCCAAAACAACATGAGCGTGCGAATTGTACCAGAATTCAGCTAATGACAACCATCTATGCCACTGCTTGGGGATAGTTTAAAGTCATACTCCTCAAATACTGCTCCAAATACTGATTAACCCTTTCAGTTTGCCCATCGGTATGTGGGTGATAAGTGGAACTCATGGCCAAGGATGAACCCAACAATAGGAATAACTCTCCCCTAAAATGACTAATAAACAATCTATCATGATCAGAAATGATGGATTGAGGCAACCCGTGGAGTTTATAGATGTTATTTAAGAACAATTTGGCAAGCTTTTTAGCTGAAATTGGGTGGCTCAAGGCTAAGAAATGCCCAAACTTGGTGAATCAATCCCCAACCACCTAAATTACTTCCTTGCCTTCAGACTTAGGCAATCTTCAATGAAATACATACTTATATGTTGCCAAGCTCTGTTAGGAATAGGTAAAGGCTGCAACAATCCTTGATAGTGCATATGACTGGTCTTAGTAAACATCACAAGCTTGAACAAATTCCACAACATCCTTCCTCATACTAGGCCATTGGAAGTGTTGTCTCACCCTTTGATATGTCCCTTCAACACCAGAGTGTCCCCCCCAAGCAGAGTCATGGAAAGCTGTAATAATTTGCTTCCTCAAATAAGTTACCGAACCAATGTACACCTTCCCTTTGATCCTCACAATTCCATGAGAAATAGATACATCACAATCCTTACCAAAAGGGCTATTCTTGATGCTTAAAGCTGTGACGTATTCCTAATGTTGTCACCATCATAAGATTTGTGCACCTCATCCATCCAAGAAGGGAGAGCTACAGAAATAGCAGAACAAGAAACCTACTCAGCCCCCTCAGACTTGCGTGATGAAGCAACTGCAGCTAAGTTTTCCTTGCCTCTAGAATACTCAATCGAATAGTTAAGTCCCAACATCTTCATGTGGCCCTTACGTTGAACTCTTGTAGTGATCTTTTACTTGCGTAAGTACTTCAAACTTTGATGGTATGTCGTAATGACAAAGTGATGTCCATCCAGGTAATGCCTCCACTTCTTGACTTGCAAGAGAATTGCCAAATACTCCTTCTCATAAATGAATAATCCCATGTGTTTTGGACTCAGACCCTAGCTCCAGAAGGCTATTGGCCTACCCCTTTGTGAAAGAACTGCTCCCACCCCAGTACCACTAGCATTAATCTCCAAGGTGAAAGGAACACTAAATTAGGCATGACAAGCACTGGAGCTAAACACATTGTTATCTTCAAACCATCAAATGCTTCTTGAGGTCTCTTATACCACTGAAAGGCATCTTTCTTTAGTAAATCAGTAAGAGGTTTAGTAATCATCCCATATCCAGCTACAAACTTCCTATAATAACCTATTAGTCCCAAGAATCCCTTTAATTGTTTAAGAGAAACAGGTGTTGGCCATTGTCTCATTGCATCAACCTTGGCTAGATCAGTAGCTATGCCCTCTAAAGGAATATATGTGACCCAAGTATTCTACCTTACTTTGGGCAAAAGTACACTTAGGAAGCTCGACAAGCAATTTGTGCTTCCCCATAAGTTCAAGGACTTGTCTGAGATGATCCACATGTGCATCAAGTGAAGGATTATACACCAATATGTCATCAAAGAAGACCAGGAAGATTTTCCTCAATCGGAGTTTGAAAACTGAATTAATCAAGACCAGGAATGTAGCTGGAGCATTTTTTAATCCAAAGGGCATCACCACAAACTCATAATGCCCATGGTGAGTTCTAAAAGCAGTCTTGTGGACATCCTGCTCTAGGACTCTAATATGATGGTACCCTTGGCTCAGATCTAGCTTGGAGAAGAAGTGAGAACCATATAATTTATCCAGTAAGTCATCAATGATATAGTCTATCCATATGCGTGAAGAACCATCCTTCTTCTTGACTAAAATCACAGAAGAAGCAAAGGGACTGCGAGAGTCTCTTATGAACTTAGTCTTTAGCAGCTCATCCACCTACCTTTCAATCTCGCTTTTCTGTGAATGTGAATACTTATAAGGCCTCTAATTCACTGGGTCAGATTGGCTTTCATTGGAATTGCATGATCTAGTGTCCTCTTGGGAGGAAGGCAGCTTGGTTGCTCAAACAAATCACTGTAATCCTTGATCAGATTTTGAATTGGAGGATGAAACTCTTTCTCAACTTAAATAGATTCTGCTGAGATGGGAAATAGGTGTCCTACCCACTGATAGTCCTTCTTCCGAAGTATTCCCTCAACCTTCTTGCCATGTAGCATCTTGAGCTGTCTTTGGTCCACAATTCCTTACAACTTGATGGCTTTACCATGTAAATCAAATGAGATTGAGAGCTGACTGAAATCAAACACCAAAGGACTGATGGTCTTCATCCAATCCACCCTAAGCACCATGTCACATCCTCCCAATTTCAACACTCCAAAGTCATAAGAGAACTAATGGCTGTTATGAGTCCAATTCATATCTTGTATTGATGTTAATTGTAATAAGCTTTGGTTTAGCATTGTAGTGTTGTGTTGTCATCTGTAGCCTTTAGACTTAGCTAAGATGGATGGCGCCTTATTTTGAATTGTGGTTGAGTCGGTTAATGGTTAATTGGCAAGTCAATTGTGGCGGCTATGGGTTAGTTACGTCCGTTGCTAAAGAGTCTTGTTCCAATGTATCTTAGCCGATTAAGGGAGCTTATCAATAGTTGATTCATATTGTATTGCTGCTAAAGAGTCTTGTGTTGCTACTGATTGATCGTTCTTTGGTTGATTTGAGCTGGCGAGATGCAAGAAGCAAGTACCAATGTCTGGTGGTGTTACAACTCGATTTGAGGTTGCAAATGCTTTTGCAAATGCTACTGCAAATGCTACTGCGAATGTCACTTATGCTTCGATTGTAGGTGCCAATGCAGCAGCAGGAGCTGAGATCAATTAATTTGATCAATTGAGGCTTCGAATAGAAGAAATGTTCTCTCAAATGCAGCAGACAATGTTAAGTCAGGATCATAAGTTTGTAGATCGTTTGGTTCAGCATTCTTAACAGATCGAGGAGAAGATCTTAGGCTTGCAGCAGCAAATCATAAGACATTTAAGTACTGGAGTATTATTAGCTGCCAGCCAGCAGGTTCGTCCTCCAGAGGTTTTGCATCTGCAATCAGCTCGTATGGTAGCTGGTCAATCAAATCATCCATCTGATCCAGTGCATCCTTAAGCAACAAGTTTGGCAAGTGGACAGTTAGATAGTCCATCATATCAGCTGCAACAACATAATTCTAGATCAAGTGATGCTTCAGCAGCAACAGAAGTGGTGGTTTCAAGCAGCCAAGGATTCAAATGGAACCTTTGGATGGAAAGCAACCTCAAGCATGGATAAGGAGGTGTGAACGAAAATTTCATTTTTATCACATTACTGAGGCTGAGAAGGTGAAATTAGTAGCTGTATATCTTGAAGGAGATCGTGGGGTATGGTTCTATAGCCTTTTGAGAAGTAATCCTTCATTGTCTTGGGCTGAATTTGTGAAGGAACTATGTAAGAGGTACGATGAAGAGGATTTAAGTAATATTGTGGATAATTTCAACAAACTGGTGCAAACTACCACTGTGAAAGAATACATGATAGGATTTGAGAACTTGAGAGCAAGCATGATCTGTACTTATCCAAATGCAACTGAGTCATACTATGTTTCAAGTTCCATTAGTGGCTTGAAACCAAAGATTAAAAATTTTGTCAAGGCCATTGGGCCTAGATCCTTGTCTAAAGATTATGCCAAGGCTAAATTGTTTGAGGCTATGGTTCTTGCATCCTATGATGGACCTAGGAATAGAGGCAATAGCTCCCATCAGCAACAAAAGGGATTAGTAAGGTCGAAGTCCGATCATTTTGATGAGAAGAAGGTCCAAAAGCCGTGTTTCAGATGTAATCAGCCTTATTTCTTGGGACACAAATGTAATCCGAAGTTCCTTATGTCAGCAAGAGGAACTGGTGCAGTTGATGATTCTGAGGAAGAGGAAAGGGAAGCTAAAATGGATAGCTCATGACAAGATTCATAAGATGAATCACTTAAGGATGAGGTGGAGATTTTTGTAAAGGCTTTGACAGGAAATGGATCTCATAATACCATCCGAATTAAGGGGCAAGTAGGGAACAAGGCTATTGTTATCTTGATCGATAGTGGCAGTACTCACATTTTCATTGATCATAAAGTGGTCAGGAAGGTTGGGCATGAAATGATCAAAACTCAGCCATTGGCTGTGACAGTGGTAGATGGGAAATCTATCCTTACTCAGACCAGGTGCCAGGAATTCAGTTGGTCAATGCAGGGTCACAAGTTTTTGTATGATTTTAGGATCTTGTCATTGAGAGGTTGTGACATGGTTCTTGGTGTGAATTGGATGAGGTCTTTTAGTCCAATTATCTTTGATTTTACTCAGTTGACAGTTTCATTTGAGATACGTGGAGCCACTGTCGAACTGCAAGGGATGGCTGAACGGCCTCAACTTCAATTGCTTACAGGAAAAAGTTTGGAAGATGGAATCAAGAAAGGATCTTATTTGTGGGTTGACCAGTTGTTTGCAATTGAATCTTCTGAGTTGGGAGAGTTATCTCATCCTGAAGTTCATTTTTGATTTAGGAGTTCAAGGACTTGTTTGAACAACCAGATTCATTGCCTCCTAAGAGAAGCTTGGATCATGCAATACCTCTCAAGTCTAATTCTGAACCAGGGAAGCTAAGGCCTTACAAATATTCGCACTCACAAAAATTTGAGATAGAGAGGCAGGTAGACGAACTGCATAAGACTTATTTCATTTGACAGAGTCACAATCCATTTGCTTCCGGTCATAGTGGTTTAGAAGAAGGATGGCATGGTTAGGATGTGCATTGACTATAGGCAGCTTAATTCATTTACAGTCAAGGATAAGTTTCCTATTCTAGTTATTGACGACCTTCTGGATGAGTTTCATGGTGCACACTTCTTTTCTAAATTGGATCTGAGGTAGGGCTATTATCAGATCAAAGTTATGGAGCAAGATGTTTACAAAACAGCTTTCAGAACTCACCATGGTCATTACAAGTTTGTGGTAATGCCCTTTGGTTTAACTAATGCTCATGCTACCTTTCAAGAAGTCATGAATGATGTGTTCAAACAGTTCCTGAGGAGGTTTGTGTTGGTGTTCTTTTATGACATTCTGATTTACAGTGCTTCATTGGAGGAACATTTGGGACATCTAAGGGAGCTATTCATGGTGATGCACAGCCACAAACTTTATGCCAAGTTATCTAAGTGCTCATTTGCTTAGTCACAAGTTGAGTGCTTAGGTCATGTGATCTCATATGAAGGAGTTTCCACGGATCCTTCTAAAGTCTAAGCCATGAAGGAGTGGCCAGTGCCTGTCACACTCAAAAAATTGAGAGGATTTTTGGGATTGAGTGGTTATTATAGAAAGTTTGTGGCTGGGTATGGAGAAATTGCTAAGCCATTACCTAATCTCTTAAAGAAGGATGCCTTCAAGTGGTCATATGAAGCTCAAGATGCGTTTGAAGCTTTGAAGGCCGCTATGTGTGCAGCTCCAGTCTTGGCAATGCCTGATTTCAAGGTGGAGTTTGTGCTAGAAATTGATGCTTGTGGAAGAGGTATTGGGGTTGTATTATCTCAAAAGGGGAGGCATGTAGCCTACCTTAGCCAAGCATTGAATCCTAAGCACATGGAGTTGTCTACTTATGAGAAGGAGTACCCTGCTGTTCTCTTGGCTATTGAGAAATGGAGACACTATTTAGAGAGCCATCATTTTGTCATCAGAACTGGTCATCAAAGCTTAAAGCATTTATTTGAGCAAAGAATTGTGACTAGAATTTAGAAGAAAGGATTGATGAAGATGCTTGGTTTAGATTATGCAATTGAGTATCTAAAGGGAAAAGAAAACCAAGTAGCTGATGCATTGTCACGAAGATTGGAAGAAGCTAAGTATGGTTTTTGTGGAGCTGCATTTGTTGTACTTCTAGCTTGGATTGAAGATGTTTATAAGTCTTATGAGAATGATAGCATTGCTTAAGATTGTGTGACTGCTTTCAGCATTAATAGGGCCAGTTCTTCTACATTTGATGTTGAAGTATCTGTTATCAAAGGTATCATCAGACTGAAGGGAAGGCTGTACATTAGATCTTCCACTGATTTGAGCTAGTAGATTATTGGTGCCTCTCATGATTCTGCTTTGGGAGGTCATTATGGCATTGAGGAAACATATTAAAGAATCAAAGGATACTTCGGTTGGACCAGATTGAAGAAGGATGTCAAGGAATTTGTGCAGGCTTGTGAGGTTTATTAGCAAATAAAGACCGGTGACAGTAATTATCAAGGCTTTCTCCAACCTCTACCCATTCCGGATTGTGCTTGGAAACACATAAGTATGGATTTCATCGAAGGCTTGCCTAGGTCAGAAGTCAAGGAGTTTATTTGGGTGCTTGTGGATCGTTTCACCAAGTTCATCCACTTTGTTGCCTTAGCAAGACCAATTACAGCTGAAAGACTTGCAAAGGTGTTCCTTGATAACATATATAAGCTTCAAGGATTACCACAATCCATAATTTCTGATCGAGACAAGCTTTTCACCAGTCACTTTTGGAGGGAATTGTTTGTTTTTATGGGTACTACATTGGCATTGAGCTCTTCTTACCATCCCCAGACTGATGGCCAAATAGAACATGTAAATCAATGCATTGAGCAGTATTTGAGGAGCATGGTTTTCAATCATCCTAAAGCATGGGGTAGATAGCTATCTTTATCAGAGTATTGGTACAATACTCACTTCCATTCCTCAACTGGAACTACTCCCTTCAAGGCTCTGTATGGGTATGATCCTCCCTTACCCTTGGTTTTGCAAAGAATTAGTTCTTCAGTTGCAAAAGTATCTAATCTTTTGCTACAAAGAAGGCAGTTGGTGCAACTTCTCAAAGAAAATTTATAGCAGGCTCAAGCGAGGATGAAGTATTATGCTAATAAGAAGCATGTTGATAAGTTTTTTGATGTGGGTGACATGGTTTACTTGAAACTTCAGCCATACAGACAAGCATCTGTGGAAGTATGCAAGAACACCAAGCTTTGTCCTCGACATTTTGGACCTTATAAAGTTATTAAAAAGCTTGGAAAGTTGGCTTATAGGCTGGAATTTCCCCTTGATTCTTATGTTCAACCGATTTTCCATGTTTCTCTCTTAAAAAAGCAGGTCAAGAAAGGTAAATCAAGTTCTGTTCATCCACCAGAAGATACTAATGGAGCATTGTTGCAAGCTCCAGCAGCAATCTTGAATTCGAGAATGTTGTAGCCCCTTGGGAAATCAGTGGAAGAAGTGCTAGTTCATTGGGCTAATTTGGAAGAAGAAGATGCTACTTGGGAGAGGATGAAGTTCTTGAAGAGCCAATTTCCATCCTTCCATTCTTGAGACAAGAATGCTTTCAAGGGGAGGGAATTGTTATGAGTCCAATTTATATCTTATATTGATGCTAATTGTAATAAGCTTTGATTTAACATTTTAGTGTTGCATTGTCATATGTAGCCTTCAGACTTAGGTAAGATGGTTGGTGCCTTATTTTGAATTGTGGTTGAGTCGGTTAATGGTCAATTGGTAAGTCAAGTGTGGCAGCTATGGATTAGTTAAGTCGATTGCTAAAGAGTATTGTTCCAATGTATCTTAGCCAGTTAAGGGAGCTTATAAATAGCTTGATTCATATTGTATGGAGGCATTCAATGAAATAGCAAGAAATATGTTAATTCTCTCTCTCATCTGACTCTCTCTCTATTTCTCATCTTCTTTCATTTCTTTTCTCATCTCCAACTCTTTTTCCACAAGGTTAAGATTCAAGATTGTTCTTGAACCTTAGTAATGGCCTTACATCTGCCACTGGAATTGATTGCACTTCATTTAAGTGAGCATAGAATTCCCATCAACAATAGTTACTGCTAAAGGACTTGTCTTAATCATCTCGTGGCCCACTCTCTTGAATATTTTTGGATCAACAAAACTATGTGTGCTTCCACTTTCAATCAAGATTAGGAGTAACTTATGATTTTTTTCTCCCTTGATCCTTATGGTGTTGTGAGTTCCATTGCAAGTCAAAGCGTTCACAGATATTTCCATTTCATTCTCGTCTTCATCTGTCCCATACACAAGCTCCTCCTCTGGCTCATCCCTTGCATCCTCATCCTCCTATTCTTTTGATTCTTCCTCAGCCTCAGTTCCAGTCACTGACATGAGAAGCTTAGGATTGCACTTATGTCTAAAGAAGTATCTTTGGTTGCACTTGAAGCATGGTTTTGAGCCCTCTTCTCTTTAAGACTTAAAGTTTTTGGAGCAGCCTTACTGCCAGCTGATGTGGAGGAACTAATGGATACACTCTTTCTTCTTGATACCTCTATACTTGCTAGCACTGTGGCCTTATACACTTTGCTATTGAATAAGCACGGGACAATGCTAAAGGATTAATGGCCTTAACCAAATTCTTGATCTTGGGTTTAAGTCCACTAATGAAGCTAGAGACATAGTATGCCTCACTCGCACCAAGATTGATAGTCATCATTCTAACTCTGAAGTTCTCAAAACGTGTCATATACTCCTTCACAGAGGTGGATTGATCACTTTATTGAAATGATCTACCACATCCCCTGAGTCCTCATCTCTATACCTTTCACAGAACTCATCAATGAACTCATACCATGTTATGTTTGGATTACTGAGAATCAAGCTATAAAACCATACCTCTTGATCACCTTGCAAATGAACTGCAGTTAGTTCCACTTTTTCCACATCCGTCACACGATAAAAGTGGAAGTATCTCTCACACGATCTTATCCAAGACTGCAGCTGTGATCCACCAAAAGTATCAATTTTGACCTTAGGCTGTTTGAAACCACTACTCCTAGTCATAGCTGTAGCTTTAGTTTTCTCCTTAAACACTCAAGGATGTGTCTGATCAGTATGCCTCCCCTGCTGGCTAGCTGGTGTTAAGAATCCAGCTCCCGGAGGAGCTGATTGGTGATCATGTTGCTGCTGCATATCACTTAACTGTCGCTGCATTTATTGGTTCGAATTGTTAGTATTTCTAAATTCTTGTTTAATACCTACCATTGCTGCTACCAGTTGCTGAATTTCAGTTCTCAATGGATCCTGACCTTCTCCATTATTAGAACTTAATCCTACAGTGACTCCAGCATAAGTTCCAGATACAATGCCAGCAGCCGCAACTGCATTTGCAGTAACACCAGCTCGAGTTATAACTCCTCTAGCCATTGGAACAGCTCTACACAGAATTGTCACTAAGCTTGAACCACTAACACTCAATGTGTGTGAAATAGCTGAATTAAGATTGCTACGGAAGATCGGATGTAGCAATTCAATCAAATTGGATGCGATTCAATTTGATGAATAACAATCAAGCAAGCTTTGATACTAATTGTTATGATTCAAGATCAACCTTGAATCATAATGTAGGATAGGTGAAGAATTAGAGTGAAGAAGAGAAGAGAATTAGAGAATTAGATGAAAAATAGAGACAGTTAGGGTTGAGAGAAGAATAATTAAATCATATCACTCATCAATGAATCTTCTTACAATACAATGCTAATCTCTTATACTATGAATTACTTAAGTCTGTTGGAACAAAATATCTAACATTACCATGAATCTAGCAAACTTAACTACTAATGACAAAGCCCAGCCTTTCTAGCCACCCAACTATTTGAATATTATAAGAATTGCCCTTACAATGACTTCCTCTAAACTTGAATCATAACAGCAGGGCTGCATCATCCTCCTGAGTTTGGAGAGAATTTTGCCCTCGAATTTGTCAAAGAACCTTTTGGGTTACTCTTGTCAAGTTACGTCCCCAAACGCCAGCTCCCAATTCCATGAATCTTCGCCTTGCCATGTTTGTCCATGTTGTGGATTGTTGATCTATTTTGCCAAGGTGTGTGTTATAGCTCATCCCACCAGGTCGCGGCCTACATCACTCTCCCCAGATGAGAGAAAATTATTCCACAAATTCACCATGGAATTGTTTGAGCCACCCTGCTCATGGGCCGGAAATCCTTATCCGCAACTTCTTGTGTCCGTCGTGGGCCTTAAGTAGCATTTTTCGAGTTTCATAAGTCTCGATTGCTATTTGAAGATGAAGCCTCATGTTCTCTCTTATAGACAAAGAAGATTGGACATTGGCGCAATGTCTACTAGTGAATGATGAATAATGTCACTGCCAATCCTAAGCAGTGGAAGTCTCGTGTTGCAATTTATCGAGTTACGATTTATCGAGTAGTCAAATACCAAGTTGGTAAGAAAAAATTTATGCCTCCAACTCCTGACACACTTGGCGATGACATTCTTCTCACCACCTTCGCTAGAATATTCGTCAGTGATATGGAAGGTTCACGGTATATGGTGAACCCATTGAGGGAACTACCGACAACATCTTCCCACCATGTCTCTTCCCTCCTTAGTGACGTAAGCATTGTGAACCCTTGAAGCCCGAGATCTTGAAGCTTCACAAGGCTCACTGGCTGATGGAGCCTACCGTAACTCTCCTACAGAAATCCAACCCTTCCACTGCAGACTTTTTCCTACAGCTAACACAGCTCCCGGTACCTCTTCTGGCTCTTCACCCTGTTTTGCTTGGCATCCCTCCACTGTTGGCACAATAGCTTCTTTGCTCCCTCCAACATCATGGGCGACCAAGGCTGTAGCCGGGGACTTCAAATCCTTGGTTTCCTCCGGTCAGGGAGCTTCATCCTTCTTAGGAAATAAGACTATCCTTATGCGTTCAAATAGGAAGCTATAGGTGTTTCGTCGTCCACAGTGGATGGTGCCTCTATCAAATTGCCACGGTCATCCCAAAAGCAGATGACATGCGTCCATGACTATCACTTCAAACCACACCTCATCTCGATACTTCGATCCAATGGAAAAGCTAACCAGACATCATTTTGAGACGGTTACCTGGTTTCTTTTCTTGAGCCAAGACAACTTATATGTGTTTGGATGATCCTCTATCTTTAACCCATTCTTTCGCACAACCTCTTCGGAGAGGACATTCTCACAACTTCTTGAGTCAACTACAAGCCAGCATATCTGTTAGAAATAGTGTTCTAAAATCCAGATTTATTCTGTCATTTTAATCAAGAATAAAATTGAAGTTCCAGTCGTTTCCTTCTTAAATTTGTGTAAGCGAACATTTATACTGTATGTGATTTTCTTTTTGAAAACATCCATGAGATGGGTGTAGTCCTCATACTAGAATTTACATGTTTGTTCTAAGTAGTTTATGAGATTATCCCACAAATAGACTTGGAGCAAATGGTATGGATTATTGTTTTAACGACTCATAGTCAACGACAAGTTTAGACCACTTGTATGCTAAGACTGTGACGTGACACTTTAGACGAGTAGTCTTGGTCATGTGAGTGGTGATCCAAAAGTGTTATACCAGTGTATTTAATAAGATTGGCATACTGAGTTGGACCATGTGAGTTGCTTGTTTCTAGACTACTATTAGAGATGAGTGACTCATGTTGTACTGTTTAAATGACGACTCTAAATCCTGAAATTATTCTGGGCTCGTGCATTAGTTACTTCGGTGTACTATAAGTAAGGTCTAAACGCATGGCTTAATTCCCACGTACACTGAGTAGCGGCGTGAAGTGTGATGAGGATCAGGTATTCAATAGGGAATCTATAGTCCCTTCTGAGATACAGATTTCCCCTTAGTTGATTCGTAAATATTTGAGTAGTTCGGACTCTTTGGCCAAAGTATTCCAAGCGTTTGACATTTGGAATTTATACTATGAATATGTTCAAGTATAAATGAATTATTCAGTGAATAACTAATGCAGAAGTTATGAGAAGGATAATGGTAGTAGTTACATTTATCCTTTCCCATGGACATCTAGTGGAGGGATTGTTGTCATCAATACAGTCTATTAGAGAGATATCGAATAAATAGTTTAAGTCTGGAGTACAGTGAGATTTATTTAGTAGAATTAAGTCTCATTAAATGGTAATTAAATTATTTCATGAGATAAATAATTTAACCCATTTGGAGCTAGATTTAAATTGTCCCTGAATTCCCTGCTCAAGCCTCAGTATTTATTGCTATTGAAAAATATTAAAGGATTCATGAGATGAATTATTTATCTATAAGATGGATAAATTAATATTGCTGAACATTATTTATGAGATGAATAAAAGTGAAAAATTAAAAAATAAAATAATTTTTAAAATTAAAATTCATAAAATTAATTTTTATATGTGGAAAAAAAAGCGAAACAAAGAAAAAAAAAATCAAAATATCGCGTAACAGGTCTCAATTCGCATCTTTTAAATTGGACGAACCTGTGCGTGACACGTGTTTTGCGCTGGGACGTCAGACGTGGCTATCCGCGCCCACATAAGCGGGCGAATGAAATTGCGACACGTGGCACACATTTAGTTTAAACGCAAGATGGTTTGTACCCAAGTAAAACGCGTCATTTTGATTCTTTTATATACTAAAAGCTGCGTTTTGTTATTTGAACTACGAATCCCACATCAGCCTATTCTCGCTCCGGTATACAATAGCAACAACAAACCCAGTGCCTGCAAGAGCTCCCACAAAAGCAGGGTCGGGGGGGGGGGGGGGGGGGGGGGGTTAGATGTACGCAGCCTTCCCCCTTCAGGGGGGCTACCCTGAAGAGAGGCTGTTTTCGAGGACCCCCAACATTCTCGGTCCGGTATATTGCTATAAATAGAGGCACCTATTCCAAAGGTTTGGCATTCAATTGAAACAAATTATTTTGGGTTTCTTAAATTTTTTCAGCAACCTAGTTGGAAAGAAAAAATTCCATTGAAATTTCTCTTTCCATAGTTTAATATTTTCGGAGCCCACCCTTCGAGCAGTTGGAGGTCATAGCGTATAAGATCGCGGGATCTTGATTTCAGTATTCTTCTAAAGAAGATTTTTTTTTTCTAGTATTCTTATATTGGAGCAATTTTAGGTACATTTTCTTTCCTTCACTTTTAGTTTTCGCTTTTCTATTTATTTATAGCATTCGTTATTATGCTTGTTTAAGTTTATGTATTATTATGAATGTATTAGATTAAAAAGCTTGTACATCTAAATTAAGAATTTAGATCTATAGATTTAAATTATGAATTTAAATCTGTAGATTTAAAAATAGGAATTTTAAATCAACCCGAGGTTTAGAATTATGAACTCTAAACCCCTTCCGCTACGTAAACTTTATCAAATTAGGGACAATGTTTTTAAATTTGTCCCAACAATCGGTATTAGATCAAAGGGATTTATAGAGATAACTTTATTCCCGGGAACTCTTGCGTGTGAGGTGTCACAAGGCGTGACTCTCCGACCGATGGCTTAGGTAGAGAGAATAGTCTTCTACTCTAAGTGCTCTAATAGATGTCTTTGGTTGTGACCATAGTTGAGAACTGTGAAGCCAACAGTTGGAATTAGAGTTTTTCTTTCCCAACAATTGGTATTAGAGCCAGCCTCTGATTACATTCATAATATACATGAATAGTCATAATAAGATCAAAATAAATAGAGTCGATTAATAATTAATTAGATTGTTTAAGTTAGCGATTCAAATTATTTAAATCGTTAAAAGAGTTAATAGTTAAATTATTCAAATTGTTAATGAATTAATCGTTAATTCGGGTATATCAATTTATAAACTAGTGATTACGTTATTTGTATACTGAGATTATACATATTTGATTAAGATTTGGAAAATCGTATAAAATTGATCAAATAAGATTAGATTTAATTTTTTTTAAATTAATTATTTTAATTTTAAAAATAAAAATAAAAAATAAAGTTGACATCAGCCTTAGGTTTTATTAAAAAATTATTATCTATTTTTGGGGATGAGTAGACGTTAGTACTGATTTACATAATAATTAAATTAATCGTTTTATTTATTAATTGCTTTTTAGAATGAGATTGTAAATTAGATTATAAGATAATCCAAGTTGTGAATCAATGTTATAATTTTTTAGTTCATAAACTTCATGAAACAACTAAATACAACTGCATAATTTGCTTATTTTCGATGACTCATCAAGATAGATAATAAAAACCATCGTAAATGGTATAGCAATTATCATGGGAAATATCAGTTGTCATGGAATATTAAACCATATGTAATTTACGACAATACTTATTTTTCATTGTAAACTATGAGTTTCTACATATCACAATAAGTTACAATACAAGGGTTCAAAGCATGGTTGTTCAAATCGCGATTCAACTCGTAGAATCGTACGATTTTACGATTTTACATGACCTTACTGATCTAAATTGCTTAAAAAATCGTACTCAAGTAGAATCGGCCCAGAATCGCATCAGAATCGATAGAATCACATCAGAATCGGTAAAATCGCAAGTGTATCACGTGCCTTAAAAAATATTTTTTTTAAAAAAATAGTCATTTTTTCCCTCCCTCCTCCCCTGCATCTGGCACGCCAAACCCTAACTCCTCTCTCTCTCCTCGGTCCCCCTACTTCGACTCCTCCTCCTCCCGTGCTTCGACCACGACGACGACACTCTCCTCTCCTCCCCTGCTTCGACGGCGATGACTCTTCTCTCCGACTTTGACGACAGCCACCGCACTCCGCCACCATCCAACCACTGCAGGAGGCTCATCGGTCCTGCCTTCGATCTCCGGTGCTCTCCGCCTAAGTCCTTTCTCTCATTAAAAGGTTAGTTTCAATGTCAAAACTCAAATATTTTAGATTTTAATGTGTTTTTCTACATTTTTATATAATATACTAAGCCCCAACTTTCAAGCACTGGGATTGTTGTTATTGTGGTTGTATATTAAGCCCTAACTTTTAATATTAAGCTCATCTTTGATCATTAAAAGGTGTTTCTTGATTTGCCTCAATAAATTTTTTAATATAGTACACCTATTAAACCTTTTATGTAGTTCCATCAGTGTATTATTGTGATGTGTTTATGGGTTAGTTAGTATATCGTGATGATTTTCACACATTCATGACTCCTAGATAGTGCCTATAAGGTGTTTGTTGATTTGCCTCAATGAAATTTTTAATATAGTACACCTATTAAATCTTTTATGCAGTTCCATCAGTGTATTAGTCTATACTTATACCTAAGTAGCAATTTGCCAATTAATATTGATGGAAAAGACTTAGAGGAAATGCCTATTTTTTCCACCCTTGTTTAACGGGTTATTAATACTAAAGGTCCATATACTTGCCTCTTTTAATAAAAATGCCTATTTCAAGTTGCATTGTCAAGGTCCAAAGTAGTGGGACGATGAAAAAAGTTACAAAACTTAGGTAAAATCAGATTTTTTTTGTAATTCATGTTGGAAATTAGAGCTCTAGGTTAATGTTTATGGTCAAACCCGATTTTGAGTAAAATTCTCTAGTAAATTGCCTTTTCATTAACTTTTTCCATTATTTGAAGTAAAATGAACTGGTTATGGAATTTTCATGTGAACGTTATTTCCAACATTTGTGAACGAGCTTGGCTTAAATCGTACACGTGCATATATCAATTGTCTAAGTAGATCTCGACATATTAAGTTTCTTCTTGGCTGGTGATGCTATTGAGTTTATATGGTTTAATTGTCATATCTTGATGTCTTTACACATTTACGGCTTTTGGATAGTGTTTGTAAAGTGTTTGTTGATTCACCTCAATGAATTCTCTTACACATTCATTAACAAAGTCCAACTGCTGAACATTAACCCTACTAGTGCTTGTGTGTTGTGATTCAAGATCAATTCTTGAATCATAATCTAGGAAGAAGTTAGAAATGAAGATGAGAAATAGAAGAAAGAGATGAGAAGTAGAGAGAATTAGGGTTGAGAAAGAGAATTGAGATCAATAGCATTCCATGAATAAAGATTACAATTGATGAATCCCTATTTGTACTAATTCAAGCATAAGGAAAATATCTGACTAAATTCACTTCACCTAGACATAATCCACAATTGCCTAACTCAAACCTTAACTGACATTACCTAACACTCTTAACCAACATTCCCTCCAACACTTACCTACCTTACACGACTTCAACTAAAGACTAATGTGTTATGATTCAAGCAAATCTTGAATCATAACCTAGAGTTTTTATGATTTTATATTGAAATTAAGGAGAATTGAGATGAGAATTAGAAGAATAAGACGAGATAGATGAGACTAGAAGAGAATAGAGATAAGAAGAAGAGAGTAAAAGTAGAAAAGAGGTAAGAGATAGAGAAATCTAGAGAGAATTTAGAGAGGAAGATCAAAACCTTCTTCATTAACATATGAATCTTACAAGACAAGCTCTCTGCTTATACTACTTACACTAAAGATTAAGAACAATGCACCTAGACATACAAGCTAACTGACATTCATCTAAGCAGTCGCAATATTTGACTAATTCTTGGACTGAATTCTTTCACTCCCTTGAATTGACTAATTATTATGTCATGATTCAAGATTACTCTTGGATCGTGGCATAGGATATGTGAAGAATTAAAGTTGAGATGAGAAGAGAATTAGAGAGATAAGATAAGAATTAGAGAATATTAGGGTTGAAAAAGAGATGGAATCAATTATCATTCATCAATAATACCAAATTACAAAGCATGACAAGCTACTTATATTGCGCTTTGTTAACAAGAAAATATCTAGCAAAACACTTCACCTAGACACTTCAACAACTCCAACTAACCATTCCTCCAATACTAACCAAAACCCTCTCTTGACCTATTGATTAACGGCTAATGAACTTATTAGACTATTCTAATGAATTAAACTTCTCTTTTACAACTTTTTACAGACTTCATTACAATCTTGACTTAGTAGTACTAAATTCCATGTGTTCCATCTTCTCGAATCATGGCATATTACTACTAATGGATATGGAAGAGGGAGATACAAGTTGGATGTAATTTGTATGTGGATTGAATGCTAACCCATTTTCAGATTAAGCTTACTTGTTTTCCCCCTTCTTTTTTTTTTTTTTTTTTTCTTAAGCTGTGAATATGGAAGAGGGAGATACAAGTTGGATGTATATACCTCGATGGATTGAGGAATTTGACTTGCAGTTGAATGACTTTCTTACTAAACAATTTGCAATCAAAGCTAAAGGCAAAGGCAATAGAAAACAATTACAATGCCCTTGTAATCATTGTGTGTTTAGATTTTGGGGAACTAGAGAAGAATTGTATGATCATTTAATTGCCAATGGATTTGTTCCTCATTATGATAATTATTATCATGGGGAGAGGTCTTCATTGAGTGTGGATGTCATAAATGATGGTGATGATGAGTCTTCTAGCCATGATAATGTTAAGGGCTTATTACATGACACATTTACACATGTGGCTGATGGTTGTGATTTGTCACACAAGGTCACTGATGAGATGACACAAGACGCTGAGAAATTTTATGGATTATTAGAAGAAGGGAAGATTGAGCTTTTCCCGGGTCGTAAGAACTTTTCTAGATTGTCATTTACGATCAGATTGTATCTTTTCAAGTGTCAACATGGTTTGAGTAATGTGGCATATGGTGACCTCCTAGAATTATTGAAGGAATTTCTTCCTAATGCCAAGTTTCCTCAATCATTCAACGAAGCGAGAAATATAGTTAAAGATTTGGGACTTGATTACAACAAGATACATGCATGTCGAAATGATTGTATGCTTTACCGGAAAGAGTATAAAGAGGCTACATCTTGTTATATTTGTGGTGCTTCTAGGTGGAAAGAAGAGGAGAAGGTGTTAGGAAAAGAGAATAACCATGAAGCTACAAGCCCTCGTAAGATTCCTGCCAAGGTTTTGTGGCATTTCCCTACAAAGCATAGGCTTCAAAGGTTGTATCTCTATGTGGAAACGGCTGAGATCATGCAATTACATCACAACGTGCGCATTAAAGATGGAAATTTGAGACATCCGGCGGATGGAAAAGCATGGAAGGACTTCAATTCTTTACATCCGAAATTTGCAGTAGAGCCTCGCATTGTTAGGCCGGGATTGGTGAGTGATGGGTCCAATCCATTTCGAACAATGAGCATTCACTACAGCACAAGGCTAGTAAAGTTGGTAAACTATAAGACGCCTCCATGGATCTGTATGAAGGATGAATATTTCATTTTATCGTTGCTTATTCAAGGCTCAAAATCTCCTGGAAATGATATTGATGTGTATCTATAGCCATTGATTGATGAATTAAAAGATATATGGAAGGATGGTTTGAAAACTTATGACGCATATGGTAAACAATCCTTCCAAATCCATGCTACTTTGATGTGGACCATTAACGACTTTCCAGCTTATTCAATGTTGTCCGGGTGTTCTACAAAAGGGTACCTAGCATGCCCTTGTTGCAATTACAACACTTCTTCCGAATGGTTGCCTCATAGTAAAAAAGTGTGCTTTCAGGGGCATCGGAGATTTTTGGAGCGAAACCATCCATGGAGAAGTAACACAGCGACATTTAATGGAAAATCAAAGCATGGAATAGCACCTATTGTGTTGGGAGGAAGTGAAGTTTTAAAGGAAATGTTTACTTTGAATCATGTGTACCGAAAGAAGAATCAAGCACAAAAAACGAGTAAAAAAAAGAATAAGACGGTGAAAAAAAATAAGGCGAAGTGCTACCATCATCAGAAACAACAAAGTGTAACTAGCCCTTGGAAGAAAAGATCCATTTTCTTTGATTTGCCATACTAGGAGCACAATTCCATTCGTCACAATCTAGATGTCATGCACATTGAGAAAAATATCACCAATAGCATACTCGGCACCTTGTTAGGAATTCTTGGAAAGACAAAGGATCATCCCAGTGCTCGATTTGACCTCCAACAAATGGGGATAAAAAGTGAGCTTCAACCAAAGATTTATGTAGATGGTCGGCATGTGATGTTCAACCCTGCTTGCTACATAATTACAACAAAGGAGAAAGACATGTTTTGCTCTGTGCTGAAATATGAGAAATTGCGGTATGGTTATGCATCAAACATAGGACGATGTGTGGAGCTTGATGGTAGGAAGATTTCGGGATATAAGAGTCATGATGCTCATGTAATTATGCAGGATTTGCTTCAGGTTGCAGTGAGAAAGTCATTGCAAAAACCCATTGCACCTTCCATCATGAGATTGGCTGCTTTCTTTACGGGCATATGCAACAAAGTTATAAAGTTCGAAAATCTTGATCATATGGAGAAAGAGATAAGGAAGATATTATGTGAATTTGAAATATTCTTTTTACCAGCTTTCTTTGACATAATGGTGCATTTACCTATACATTTGGTGAATGAAATATGGCTCGGTGGACCTATTCATTGTAGGTGGATGTTTAGTGCAGAGAGAAAAGTTGGCAATTTGAAGTCATATGTACGTAACAAATGTAGGCTAGAAGGCTCCACAGCAGAGGGTTACTCGGCTGATGAATGTTTGATCTTTTGCTCAAGGTACATGAGCAATAGGGCTACGACCAAATTTAATAAGAAATCTGGAGAGTTTGAGATGACATCTAATAATGATGCTTCATCACCTATTTTCCCAAGAGTGAGCCATCCTGTTGGGGGAAAGAAGAGAGGAAACGGTAAACCAATCATTTTAGAAGCTCGTGTTCGTAGTATGGCACACAAATGTGCCTTATTCAATTCTGGCGATGAATTGGTTGAGAAGTACATCAGGTTAGATAATCTAAACCAATAGTTTCAAAATTTTTCTTATAATCATATGGCCCTCAATTATGTAAAATAATTGTAAAATACCTTATTTATGCAGTGAGCACTATCAGCTGGTACATAACCAAAAGAATAAAAGATCCAAAACCACCAATTGGAGTCAAGCTCGAGCACACAGTAATGATTTCGAATCATGGTTCAAAGACAGGGTAAATAAGGATATGGTACCAAGCTACATTCGGTATTTAGGTGATGGTCCGAATCGAGTGACAGAGATATAGTGGCTATTGCATCAATGGGTATAGGTTCCATACTACAGAGCGTGATGCAAGATGCAAAACTCAAAATAGTGGAGTCAGCCTCGTTGCTTTGAACTCGAGTTTCGCTAGTTCTAGGGATAGTAAACCTGTTACCGATACGATAACTTACTATGGAGCTATACAGGAAATCACTAAAAAAGATTATTATGCTCAATTCAGTGTTGTACTACTTCGGTGTGACTGGTACCAGGTAAAGAATGATGAACATGGGCTTACTTGTGTTAATTTCAATAAGTTGTGGTCCAGGGATGAACCATATATTTTAGCATCTCAAGTGCAACAAGTATACTATGTCCAGGACCGTGTTAATGAATTTGTGCACTATGTTATCCAGTATGTTCCAAGAGAGCTCTATGATATTGCTTCAGGGATAGAGACCAATGTCCATGACCCTTCTGATTTAGATGTACAAGATTCTGAAACGCATTCTAGTCATGATGAAGTCAGTTTGGCTAGAGATGATGTTTCTGAAATGGCCATTGAAATGACAAACATATTGGACAGGTTGCTTATGAAAGATGAGCAAGAGGAGGAAGAGGATGATGAAAATGAAGAAGAGGAGGATGAAGAAGATCACTTGGATTATGATAATACAGACTGGGATTACGTATAATGTGTTAATTATTTATTTATTTTAACAGGTGAGCGTTTGTTTTTTGATCTGTTGATTGTTTTTTGCTAGTTTGTCATGTTACTGTTTAAATATTTATGTGTTTTTCGTTACTTCTACATAACAACAATGCAACATATTGGTGGACATGTTGCCTTTCTTTTATTTTTAATGATACTAATTATTCTCTCCTTTTTTTATGTTTCATGGTATAAAATATGAAAGGAAAGAAGCAAACTTCTAAGAAAAGTACATCACATGGACCAACTTTTTGTACACTTGGGTCCATAGCAATGACATTAAGAAAAAAGCAACAAAAGAAAAGAGCAAAATTAAGCAACAGCAGAGGAACGAGCTTCAACATATTGAAAATAGAGAAGAAGATTACTTCTCAGACGAGGGGTACACGCGAAATGATGACCTGGGTGATGATGATGGATTTATCGAGAGCCATGAGGAAGATGGTCAAGTATGCTTTCCTTCACAAGGCCAAGATCCTGTAGTGGCACAAGATCTGAGGAGGTCCTTACTCAATAATTTCATAACGCCGTCGGAAAGAAGTAAGAGAGCTAAGTACATACAGAGACATCTAGACTCATTGCTGGACAAGGCTCGTGACACTGCTAATACGTCAGGTATATCCCTTTTTGCCATTTATCTTTCATAATTCAATCTTAGGTATCCTTTGGTTGAATCTTGTTATGTGTTATGCTTGAAGCCAATCTTGAATCATAACTTACATTTTTTTTATTTTATATTGAAATTGAGGAGAATTGAGATGAGAATTGAAGGATTAAGATGAGATAGATGAGACTAGAAGAGAATAGATATGAGAAGAAGAGACTAGAAGTAGAGAAGGGTTAAGAGATAGAGAAATCTAGAGAGAATTTAGAGAGGAAGTTCAAAATCAATCCTCAACATTATGACATTACAATGCATATCATCCTACTCGTACTAATTCTAACATAACCAAGAATCTTATTAGAGAGGATTGAGACTAGAAGAACTCTTATTACTTCTGCAAAACATTTGAAATTCAGCTGGAAATGAGCAAAATGGGATCATCAACATGAGCATTAGAGAAAAATATTGCATATGTCTTACTACTACTAGACTCTCACATCACAATCATAACATTATATTTGCTCAGGATCAGTCCCATCAGAGAGACCAACGGATGCCCTAAACGAACAAGCAAGCAGATATTCATCACAAAAGCATGTTAGGTCTGAACACACATCCTCACATAGCAGCGATCAAGGCATTCCAGAGAATAATGAAGTCGAAGGTAGTACTGATAAAATTTAGGGTCAGTTATGTGATAAGTTTTTAAGCGAGTGTTGTTGTACATGACTCTATGTATTTTGTAACTTTCTTGGTCTGTGTTCAAATCTTCTACTCCAGTAAAGAAGCACATAGGGAGAACCATGTACACGGTAGAACACTGAAAAATCGTGTACCTATCTTTCTAAATGAGCACAATCAACCAATTGGTCTAGATGACAAAACATTAGATGAGTTCAGCAGCTTCTTGGGCACCTTAGGGCGGGACCCTACCATTTTACCTCTAAATTTTTTCAATTGGAGAAAAGTGCCGAAGGAGAAGACATGGGAGTATATAATGGTATAGTTATTTCAAATTACAATTATATCCTACTTTTATACTTTCTTTTACTTCTATAAGATGTTTCATTATGATTGCAGAAGAAGTACATAATCCCCCTGCAAGGTAGGAAATGGGTTATGTCGACTGTGAACTCGGCATGGAAGTCTTTTAAATGTGAAGTGAAACAGCACCACTCCACCAAATTTGCAAACAATGCCACTTATTGGACAAATTGACCAGCATCTAATCCTGATGATCAGTTGAAAGATCTATTTAGATATTGGAACTCCTCTACAGCCAAGGTGCATGGCATGAATATGCACATTGCATTGCATATGTTATTGTATGTGTTGATAATTATACTCACAGTACGTATAAATTTAGAGAATTGCCGAAATCAATACTCGAAATCGGAAGAAACAAAAGTACATGCACACTGCCGGAAATAAAAGTTTTGCAAGGGTCATGTGCAGATTGGTAATTCACTTTCTTTTTGATATATATATTCATGATTATTTCTTGCATCTAATTTTTGTAATTGTTTTGGTTTTTAATTTATTGATGTATTCAACTGTTACCCTTTTTACATACACAAGAACATCCAAACAAAAAGAAACCGTCACGAAGTAAATTATTCATTGAGACACGGAAGAGGAACCCTATGAAAAAGTATAAAGATCCTGTGCAGCCTACAATAGCAAAAATTATAAGTTTTAATTTGCTTTTACTATTCGCATAAGGTATAAAGAGTATGAAGGCATTTTCATATACATTTATCAATTGGGGATAAGATTGGAAGCAATGAAATTGGATTTATGTGAGATGGATTTAATGATGGTGGTGGGACTGGCTTGATTGTTGGCGTGTATGATGTTTTGAATTAGAAAATTTTGACGAGTTATCTACAACCCATGTGGCCATTTTGAAGCATGGCGTAATGAGTTTGTTTTAGGATATTGGGTAGTAGATGTTTTAGATAACATTCAATCATTTGTTCATCACTTTTTATGTAGAAAAAGTAACATGCAGTGTTTCGAGTAACTTACTATCGTTATTGAAAAATTTTGATGCCTCGAACTAATGATGTGTCAAGTACCCACTCCATACATAATATTTGGGGTATTGGGTCGTGTTTTGAATAATATGTGATCATTTGTGTGTCACTTTTTCTAATGAAAAGAACATACAATGTCCTACATTTTTTTTTTTTTTTTATAAGAATGAGTATATTTAATCTTTCATACTAAAAAAATTTGATGAATTGTCTCCTACCCAAAATAGGCATATATCGGGTTTTATGATACTCTAAACTGCCATTTTTTTATTTTCTTAACAACAAAAAAGGAATCAATTGAGGATTGAGGATTAGAGATGAGATTCGAGTAGATAGTCGAAGATAAGAAGTAAAGATTGAGAGAAGAAGTTGAGAGTTGAAGAAAATAGGTAGAGAGAAACTTGAGAGAACTTGGAATCAATTCATTATCATTCAACATTTATTACAATACAATTTATCCTACTTATACTAATTCTAACATAACCAAGATACATAGAACTCGGACACCAAAGCTACTAAAAATCATCCTAACAACACCTTATAGCATCTAATAGCTAAACATCCCTTATTACATAACATACTCAATACTTATACTATTAGAATAATATCTATAATCATAACATAATATTAGCACTTAAAGCAACTAAAATTTAATTCACTTAACCACCATTCTTGGCTTAACATTTGACTCACTTAACCATAAACATCAACTTTATCTAAAAATTTAATGTGCTGAACTTCAAATCAATTCAACAGTAGCTCTAAATTCGTGTTTCCTTATTGTATCATTCCTTGCTTGATACCTGATTGTCACCCATGGACTCTAGTGCATTTCTGGATAAGGAAGTTTTTGGAGTGGGGGGATTCTTTTAAGTGATTTAAGTGGAAAAACATAAGATACATTTAAGTACTACAAATTAAATAGAGTTATTAACTTTATTGGTCATGAGTTTTTCTAAAATTCATTTAAGTGATTTAATATTAAGTTGGTTTATGGCATGACATTATAAATAAGGTATGACTTTTTACTTCATTTCTATGATGTAGAAAGAAGTTGAGGAACATCAATCCAAGATTGATTATGAGGGAGGATCAAATAGCCAAAGTACAAATGCATTTGATGAAGTAATGGGTGATGAGCATCCGGGTCGTATCCGTCTATTAGGGAGGGGTGTTACCCAGAGAGATCTTAAAGAGAAGGTTCAAGTGGGTGGAGTTCAAGTTTGTTATGATCCGAGAATTCGAAGTTTGGGGTTGTGTTGATACAAGGCTCAGTTGCTACTGCCATGCTGATTCGGTTGCTATGATGGAGGAGTTCTGCTGCAGATTTGCTATGGGCAGCTATTAGTTGTTGATTAGCTTAGTAAATGGTGTTATATGTTGCTTTGTATTGTCTTTAGTTGCTGGTATTGTAACAAGCTGTCAATTCAAGCCTGCAGTAGCTGGCTTCGGATAACAGTAGGTTAGTTGCTGCAGCAGGGGTGTTAATTCTGTTAGGTTAGTGTCTTGGCGCCAAAATAAGATTTAAATGTCAGTTGGCTTAATTCTAGATGCTTCGAGTTAGTTCCTAAGTCGGTTACTATGATTTGTCTAGATTCATTGTATTAGCTTGTCTTGATTTGCCTATAAGTAGTAGTGGTGTAATAATTTAGAAGGCATTCAATCAAATACATGAAAACTATCTCAATTTGAGATTAAACTTCTCTTTCTCATCTCCTTTCCCTTCTTATCTCATCTAAGTCTAAACATTCTCTACTTTCTCATCTAAATTCCTTTCCATCTCATCTCATACTCTCAATCTATCCCTATTTTATTTAGCTTACGTTTGGGAATCGATCCCAATCATAAAAATTGGTATCAGAGCCTCGTTTGGCTTCCAATCGAGTGCGTAATCAAGAAAATTTAAAAAAAAATCAGAAAAAACAAATGCAGTGCTGATTTTGCTGATCAATTTCAGATTTCAGTAAAATCAGATCAGTTCAAGACATTTTGATCAAGATCAATTCAGATTTGAGATTCTTAAATTCGAACTTGAAATTTTGGAAAATTGTAGATCACATTTGGAGATTGTTTTGCTGTCAATCCAAATCGGCATTGTGCAGTCAAGATCAGTTCAGATTTATATCAGGAACTTGTGTGCTGCGGTTGAAATTGTGAATGGAGTCCAGTGCTGTGGTGATGTCTGGAGGTGTAATCACGCGTGCTGCAGCAACTCGTTCAGCAGCAAATCCATCATACGTTGAAGTTGTTAGTGGAAATGCAGAGAGTGAACCTCAAACTCGTAGTGGCGATGGAGTAAGTGCTCAATTGGCAGCGTTGCTGATGCAAATGGCTCAAATTAATCAATCGGTTCTGGAAACTAATCAAGCCTTGCGAGAAACTGAGCAAAGGAATGATGTTCGAATGCATCTCACGTTGAAAGAGCAAAAGTAGGCCTTCATTGAAAGGTTTAACTTACACTCTCAGCAAGTAGATGATAAGATCGCAGCTCAGATTAAGCAACACCAGCAGCAATTGGAGGACGTGGTCACTGGAAGAATGGAACAACAGGCACGGATGTTCAATGAGAAGGTCGCTGAGATTCAAAATCAGGTTAATAGGCAAACTCTTGGAGGAAATAATCTAGACAATGAGAGTTTGGTGTCTCAAACATTGCAAGGTGTTGAAGGAACATTAACTGCACATGTGAATCAACAAGTTCAGGTGATGGAGGCCAAAATTACAGATTGATTGAACCAACAATCACTGGTTTTGGAAGAAAAGCTAGCTGAGTTGCGCCAACAATTGAATAAACACAATGGCACATCAGGACCTACACCTCTTTTGCCCGTTAGTCAGCTATGGCGCGATGGTGTTGAGCTAAGTCCTCAGGTGATACATGCTGCAGAGAGTTCAAGAGCTTGTCTTCAAGTTCATCTTCAACCAGACAATACCAGACCTCAGAATCTGGTCTCTGAAGGTCAGGGTACCGCGGGTCAGCATGGTCTATCACTTGGACAGGAGCACAGGCGATGTTTAAGTAAGGATTTTGGACAGGAAGCTCATCTTTCAGATTCGAACATGAAAATGCAGGGCACTTTGATCCACCTCATGATCCAACTTGCTAGCAACCTGTTCGCTTGAATGCCGGACGCATTATGCAAACTTCAGATACGGTTTAGCAGTATAACTCTGGGCAAAATGCATTTGAATTTGTTATTAACTGAAGCCATGAAGTCTCTTATGGTAATAGAAGCAATGGCTTTAGACAACCTAGAGTTCAACTCGAAAATTTTGATGGGAAGCAACCTCACTCTTGGATAAGAAGATGCGAGCCATATTTCCACTTTTATTCCATTCCCGATGATCAAAAGGTGGAATTGGCTGCGGTTTATCTTCAAGGAGATCATGAAGTTTGGTTTTATAGTCTATTGAGGAGCAATCCTACTCTTACTTGGGACGCGTTTATGACTGAGTTATGTGAGCGCTATGGTGATGAGGAATTGGGTGATGTAGTGGATAGCTTCAACAAGCTAACTCAAGTCACAACCGTGAAGGATTACATGACAAAATTTGAAAATCTCCGAGCCAGTATGATTACAGTTGCCCCTCGAGCCCCTGAGTCCTTTTATGTCTCGGGTTTCATCAGTGGATTAAAGCCCAAAATCAAGAATTTGGTGAAGGCACTTGATCCTACTTCCTTGTCTCAAGCTTATACAAAGGCAAAATTGATGAGGCCTCATATGTAACATTCCCTGATCGGCCAAAGCATCAGGAAGAAAACTTCCAATATTATCACAAGGGGTTAGACCACAAGAGGTTAGATGAACATAAAGATCCACGAAACATCGAGAAGGAGCCTCGAAACCATTGTTTTAAATGTCATCAGCCCTATGTACCTGGCCATAGGTGCAATCCTATGTTTTTCATGGCAGCTAGAGGAGTTGATGAAGGACAATCCGAAAATGATGAATGTGACACTGAAATTGAGGGGTCTGATCAGGACACTTGTAGTGAAGATGAAGTGGACCCTATAGCCCGAAGGAAAGAATTAAAAGACCTGACTATGAAGTTGTACAAGTCCAAAAAGCTCCAATTTCGGAAGGGCAATGCCTCCAACAAGTGATTTCCAAAGTCTCATTCTCTTTTATTCTTGAGGACAAGAATGTTTTCAAGGGGAAGGAAATGTTATGATCCGAGAATTCGAGGTTTGGGGTTGTGTTGATACAATGCTTAGTTGCTACTACCATGCTGATTCGGTTGCTATGATGGATGAGTTCTGCTGTAAATTTGCTATGGGCAGCTATTAGTTGTTGATTAGCTTAGTAAATGGTGTTATATGTTGCTTTGTATTGTCTTTTGTTGCTGGTATTGTAATAAGCTATCAGTTCAAGCCTGCAGTAGCTGGCTTCGGTTAACAGCAGGTTAGTTGCTGCAGCAGGGGTGTTAATTCTGTTAGGTTAGTGTCTTGGCACCAAAATAAGATTTAAATGTTAGTTAGCTTAATTCTAGATGCTTCTAGTTAGTTCCTAATTCGATTACTAGGATTTGTCTAGATTCATTGTATGAGCTTGTCTTGATTTGCCTATAAGTAGTAGTGGTGTAATAATTTAGAAGGCATTCAATCAAATACATGAAAACTATCTCAATTTGAGATTAAACTTCTATTTCTCATCTCCTTTCCCTTCTTATCTCATCTAAGTCTAAACATTCTCTACTTTCTCATCTAAATTCCTTTCTTTCTCATCTCATACTCTCAATCTATCCCTATTTTACTTAGCTTATGTTTGGGAATCGATCCCGATCATAACAAAGTTCCAAAAGAGGTTATGGAGTCCATGAAGGCTGACATTAAAGCTGAACTGACGAAAGAAGTTATGCAGGAACTGGTCTCTAGACTTGCCTTAGTAATCCCAAGTTTAAGCAATCTTGATCCCCATGTACTTCAAACCTTGGTAGCAGGATCACCTGGAAATGGTCATAGTACTACTCGAAATGTTGCTTCTTCATTAGGTGCTGCAAATGAGGTATATTAGTGCTTTAGTTTTATTTTTACTCAAAAATGATCATATCTCTCAATGATTCTTCATGTAAAACTAAAGAAATCCTTTGTTCCTACATCTCTCTTGTTGTATAAGACTCTAATACTGCTACTTATGCTCATTTTATATGTTTTTGGTGTCAGGGTACTGAGAATCTCGATAATGTTGATGGACACGCGGCCAATAAAAGAACATAGTGTGGAGTTTATGGTTATGAACAATGTACATGATGTAGTTGAACGTAAATTGTGTTTTTTTTTATATTGACTGGGTGGTTATAGACTTCTGTGGGCGTAGGAATTTTTTGGCTTTAATATGTAAAGCTTGATATATTTTAAGGTCTAGACTTTTGTGATTAGCAGCTATGTATTTGGTTCAGTGGTTTCTTTTGATTATCAACTATGTAATTTGTATTTGGATTATTATTAGCTTTGATGTCGAGCAAGATCTTTTGAATGTATAGATGTTTTAAGATATGCTTAAGGATTAAGAAGTGCTGGTTTACAAAATTCTTGCAATATATGTCAAAACTGACTCAATAACTACACTAATTTTTGTACAAACCGTTGCATTAGCGATTTCAAACAGCTGCATTAGTTCATCAATAAATTGCTGCAAAAAATAGTATAATCATTGCATTAGGTATTATAAACCGCTGCTATAGGACAAAAAACCGCTGCATTAGGTCATTATAAACCGCTGCATCAGGTAAAAATAACCGTTGCATTACATATCTCAAAAACCGCTGCTATAGGTACATATAACCGCTGCATTAGATCATCAATAAACCGCTGCATTAGGTAAAAACTCGTTGCAATACGTATCTAATAAACCGCTGCTATAAGTCATCATAACCGTTGCATTAGATGTCCCATAAACCGCTGCTATAGGTCAAAGTAACCGTCGCATTAGGCTTCCATTAACCGTTACAATAGGTCAAATGACCGTTGCATTAGGTTTCCAATAATGGTTGCCACAGGTCAAATAACCATTGCATTAGCTACCCAAATGCAACGGTTATTATCCGCAACAATAGTCAAAAAAAACCGTTGCAAAAGGTTATTATCCTCTGGAAAAATTAGAGCAAAGTGGGAGATTGGCATTTCAGCAACTGGACCAAGTATCTCCAAGATTTTAAAGACTGAGGGAAATGGCACATCTCCCTATCCTTTCCTTGGCTGAAAATGCCACCTACCAAGAAGCAATTTTCCTAGTGAAGGCCCAGGAAGAAGATCCCAAGGTGGCCCCTGCCACTGCCAGAGAGCTTGAGGTGTTGGAGAAGGTGTTCACTAAGGTCAACTAGGATGTTCTGACACTCCTTCAGGAGAAGCGATAGTGTGAAGATGCTATCAGGGACCTAGGGCGTTTAGCGGGCCTAGGAGGCCTATAGCATCTCTTTGAAGAGCTCCAAGCAGGTAAAGAAATCTACAGTCAACAAGCTCAAGACATCAAAGGCTTAGAGGGTGAAAATCCATCACCGAGAAGAGAAGTTAAATTAGCTCAAGAAGCAACTGTTTTCTCTCAAGAAGCAGCATACTTCTCAGGGCTTAAGAGTTGAAGAGCTCAAGCAAACAACCATAGAGGCTCAAAGAACTTATCAAGCCCTTTAAGAGGAGGCCCTCTCTATGGACTAGTAGTTGAATGAAGCCGCTAGCCAGTTGTCAGCTACAAAGGAATCCTTAGTTAGAGTTAGGAATCAACTCTTCTAATGTTTGTAAAGATGTTTTTCGCCATACAAGCAACTTGTATTACTTCTGTATTAGCCACGTATTCCTTGATATTATTAATAAAATATGCATTTTGTTAAATATGTCTCTCAGTTTGGTAGTTCCTTTTGTTATTTTTCTTTACTCAAGGATCATTGAGTTCATCATCAAGACATTAATACTAAAATTTGGCTCATAATTCAGAGAATCTAAATTTAAAAAATTCCTTATTAAAATCCCAAATTGAAGGCACATGTTTTTTAGGGAACTTTCCATTAATGGTCCTTTGGTGAGTTCTCTTATCAAGGTCTTGGAGCAAGTAAGCATTTCCTCCTAATATCTCTGTGACTTTGAATGGGCCCTCCCTATTTGGGGACCACTTCCTAAAAACACAATCTTTCTAGCCAATGGGTAATACCACTTTCCAAACTAAGTCTCCCAAATCAAAGGACCTAGGTTTGTCCTTCTTATTACAGGCATTGGCCACCCTTTTTTTCTTTTGTTTTTTTAGTTTATGAAGGACGTCAAGTCTAACTTGGTGTAAGTTAGTCAATTCATCCATCATAGCCTGCTCATATTCAAGTTTAGAAAACTTCCCTTAGTGAGCCAACCTGAGAGACTGAACTGTGACTTCTATTGGGAGTATAGCATCATAGCCATACGTTAAATGAAAGGGGGTTGTCTCATTTGCAGTTCGTTTGGACATTTTGTAAGCCCAAAGGGCGTCAAGTAGCAATTCATTCCACTTTCTGGGATTATCCTCAATCATTTCCTCAATATTGACTTTTAGAATCTTGTTGGTAGACTCTACTTGGCCACTCTTTTTTATAACAAGAACTATATTTTCTAACCATTCAACGTACCTGGCAGTCCTAATGAATTTGGCCTTCAAGAGTCTCTCAACCTCCTTTTGACCAAATTTATAACCTCTTGGGGCATCCTATTCTAGGCCTAAATTATTAGCCTAAAACCTAGCTTGATGGAAAGCCTATGTTTAAGCACTTTTTCTGCCTAGGCTAGGCATCTCATGAAGGTTCCAAGCAAAGCAATCCTTGAACTCAAGAAACAAGGTCAGGTATTGCTTCCATTGCTCTTACGAAAATGTGGAACACTTAGATCTGTAAGTCTTGGGTCCTCTGTTAAGCCTAAGTTAATCTCGAGGAGGGGGTCTTGAATTTCAGCCCTCAAATCCACCATCTTAGTTGGCGCCGCTCTTGAGTCAGATGTGCGTCCCATGGCCAAGATCCAAGTGAGTAAAACTTGGATTAGCCTCAGTTGGGTTTCCCAATCTCTCAGGGACTGTGTTCTCAACCTAAGCAACTAGCAACAATGAGCTCGAAGGACCATCACAAGGACATCCAATTGGGGCTGAAGGAGGAGGTATAGGTCCAAGTTGCCCAATATCGTCTCCAACGGCTTGGAATTAAGCTATTATGAGTCTCAGCTTGCTTGACTAGGATAGGTTCAAATTCAACAACCATCTGCCCTGCCACATCCTTAGCTATAAGGGTAGTAGTAGAAGGCAGGGCTGAGTTCATCTCAACTAAGACTCTATCAATTTCTCTATAAAGCCTTCCTTTCATTGAGGTCTCAGTGTCATTGATCATGGCTCTCATGGCAGTAGAGTTTTCGTATTGGTTCGCTTGAGTGCATTCCGTTTCAGCACGTTGTTTTACATAGGCCTCTTTCATGGGTTCTTGAACCCTTTGATCAACGATTTCCAAACGACCCTTGAGCATGGCCACAAACCTCTTGCAAAAATAACCATCAAGCCCAATACGCTCGTCCTCTGGGATGTCTTCATCACCTCTGCTGTCATTGCCGCAGTTGTGACTGGTTTCATCCCTCATGATGCAGGACTCTGTTCAAGTGGGTGCTCAAGTGGAGACCCAACTAAGGCTAGCCTTCGAGCTTCTCATGCTCAAGAGCACTAGATCTCCTTGTTCTTACCATTAGTGAATGGTCTGAAATTATGTTTTGATAATCTATAATGGGGTTCAAGACAATTAAGTCTTATATTCAGTCTTCCACTATGGTCGCCAAAAGGCATGTTTGCTATATTTGTTTGTTAAGAGCGTGAGGTAATTGCCGTAAATACAAATATAAACAAACATGTAAGAGGAACTCACCACGACTAGAGAGTGGGTCCAAATTTCGGACACACGTCTTTGACTTCAACTGCTCACCTCTTTGGAGAAAAGGAGGTGAAAATTTTGGTGTATCCAACTACGTTTGTTAAGCACATGGATTTTACTTATGCTCTAATTAAGAAAACTTTTATATTTTTTGTGGATCTTTTGTCATAATATATATATATATATACACAGACACACATACACAAAAGATCAAAGCAATGTGGACCAAATTCAAGCGGCAATTACAATAACGAAGCAAGGCCCACATACACCTTTCCTCGTACACTTAAAAGTCGGGAAAAAGGGTGACAACAAACCCAAGAGCTCAGCAATCCACTAATAATCCTGAATCAATCAGATTTTCCTGGCACCCTTAATTTATAATAACTGGAATAAGTGAGAGCCTAACAAGATTTAGGTGGCGCAAACCGTATTTGTGTCATTGGATGAAGACCAATGCAACTAATATCAAGCCTTGGCCATGAAGGCCCTTAAATAATGGCTCAAACCTAAGTTTACCTGACTTATTAAGTAGTGACAACAGTGTTAAGACCAACGCTATCAAGATCAAGCCTTGGCCGTCAAAGACTTAAACTGAAGCTTCAATTCTTATTGATTTTGGAAACAGATTAAAATGAAAAGTTCATACTTGAAGCTCGAAGAACTGTATTACTGATGAAGCAAGTACAACATGATCTATGTTAAGCTAAGCTAAGTTATGCTACTCTTAAATAAAAGTACAAGTGTTCTGTAGAAAAAAACTTGAAGAAGTTGTGTATGGGTGGTTTTGGACACTTTACAACTACTGTAGTGTCTCTGATTTATAAGAAAACAAAATAATTGCTACTCCCTGTTTCTGCGGCATTGTCTTCCCACGTCAACGTCAAAGCGTCATTGGTGCATGAATGGGCAATGAACGTGCCCCTAATTTGGTGTGCTCGAGCGTCCTTTCGGAAACCCACGTCCGGCTTTTTAACTTTAGTCTCTTTTAGATGTCCCACGTTTTGTTGGAAAAGCTTGAAACCCATGCATCTGAAATTGCGCTCCAAATAACTACATCAAGCTTGAAAACCACCTGTCTTGTAATCTTCTAAGAAGTCCCTTGAGCTCGAACTCCTTTTACCCATCAACCATCTCGAGTCTCGAGTAGCTGATACCCTCATCAGGGTTTAAATTCCGCAAGCAGCTAGGCTCAAGATGCGGCTATTTTAGCATCTTAAGGCTTCACCTTCCTCGGGGAGGACCTTACTTGACAAGCACATGGCATCTTGCTCAAAACAACATCGTCCCATCTTCCTCGAATTTAGGATGTAAACAAGGATGGAGGGCCTAAGTATTATCCATACTCAAAGCCCAATGGACATTTTAGTGAGAGGGTGTGTTAAAGTATAAAATCATTCCTGGACTTTCATCCATTAGCTTAAGCTTTTGACAAAGTTATTTCTTGAAGATACACCTCTACTACCAACACGGAACATGTAATCAAACACCAAAACTTCGGATATTACTATAGCAATTTATGGTACATTGTTAAGGAAAGAGCTGTACATAGCCAACTAATAAGGCAATTCCTAAGATAACAAGGGGTGGAAGGATAACAAATGCACCAATGGTGGCAAAGAAAACTGAGTCATTCCTTTGTGATACTTCAGTTAAGTATGCTTGCCTCCTTATGTTCCTCTTTTGCGATGTGCTCAAGAACTTTGGACTTATTTTCTTCAAGTTTTTCCCTAGTGGGATGCTAAAATCATCATCTCTATCACCCACCAACCTAGCTAACTGATCTCGTATTGTTTCGTTTCTTGGGTCAGAGTCACGCTCGTAACCTGCGTGTTAGAAAATATTAGTCAAAAGTTACATCAGTTCTGATAGGGCCATTTACATGAAGCTATCGCAGAAGTTTTTAAGCCACTTAGAATCATGACTTCCCCCATTTTAAAAAGGAAGTCATTTTCCATCCAATGGGTGGAAAGCCTTTTCCGTCACCAAATGCACAACAAACAACGGAAAATGAGAAAACCTATTCCTAGAATCTACTTTTTCGCCAAAACAAAACGAAGCCTAAATGTTATCATTTTTCACTTAACCACTGAAACTCGAAAATTTTATTAACATGGGGATAAAGTTTGAAAAACAGAAAGATTTTCATTGAAATGATAGAAATTTTCTATTGTTCTAATAATTCAAATAATTCTTTTTGATAATTGAATAATTTAACGTAATATCTTTTGATAATTAGTAATTTAACCTAATGGTGTCATTTTTTCAACTAAAATGATATACGAGAACTTAAAAAATGTTGACACATACAAAGAGCATCATCATATTGTTCTTATGAACTCAAACTATAACAAAGGAAATTTATTGCTTAGATACTTAATGGTTTGAGCAATTATCTAGGTAACTCCATATTCCGATATGTACAGTGAGTACCTTGGGGTATTTTTTATCACTTAGATACCTCTTGTTGGAGCTCGGTAATTGTTCGCAATTTTCAACAAATGTCCAACAAAAAATGTGAAGATGACACATGATTTCTACAATATAAATGAGCCAAATCAGCATTTTTGACAAAAATTCATTAGATTTCAAAAAAAATTCACCAGGTTCTAGTGAAATATACCTACAAATCAGCAATTATATTCCACATCAGCATTTTTTGAAAAAAAAAATGAATTATAATAGAAGATATCTATATACCGCAAAGCAATGTTCCACTCTAATTTCTAAGGAAAATTTACGGAACTCCTACAAAGTTGTGGCTCGGTGATAAAAAATTTAAACCTCAGCATATCTTACTATATGTGCTGAAACATCATTATACCACGTGATAAAATGTCAAATCTTAGGGCTATTTTTCAAAAAGTTGAAAATCATTTTTAAAACAGAGGGAGATACTGTTCTGCGAATTAATGCATGTTCTCGTACCAAAAGCAGACGGGCCAGTTGAAGTGAGTTGCTCCAGACGATCAAGTTGTGCCCTTGCAGAAGCAAATGAACCTTCAGCATCAAAAATACCATGTTAAGTCTGAACTTCAAAAAACAAATTGTATTTTTTATTAAATATTGTTATATGTAATAGAAATGTTGATTACAAAAAGCCAAAACAAGTATCAGAAGCCAGTCAATACAAAATATACGAGCAACAACTAGAAAAATTAAACACAAAATGAAATTATTCATCAAACACCTAGTTCTATAAGAAGATTATCCACCAACGAGCGTACGTATCTGCCGAAAGCACCAGAATGACAACCGAACAAATATAGTACTGTACGGACAATACAAGTAGACGGCGAAGTTGACAAGGATGTCAACAACCGGATTAAAGTAGGATGGTATAAATGGAGGATGGCCTCCGCGGTATTTTGCAATAGAAAGTTCCCCTTAAAGCTAAAGGGGAGATACTATAAGACGGTAGCGAGGCCGGCCATGTCGTATGGGGCGGAGTGTAGGGCGATGAAACATCATACACAAAAGATGAAGGTGGTGGAGATAAGAATTCTGCGGTGGATGTGCGGACACACAAGGAAGAATAGAATCAGGAATAACGTCATAATAGGCAAATTGGGCGTGGCCTCCATTGAGGATAAATTGAGGGAGCAACGTTTGAGGTGGTTCGGACATGTTAGAAGGATACCGGACACCGCTCCAGTCAGGAGATGCGAATAGCCCCATGCTACGCTAGGCAAGAGAGGAAGAGGTAGGCTAAAGAAGAGATGGCTGGAGACGATCCAACAAAACCTCACCCGCCTAAACCTTCAGGAGGAGATGGCCTTAGATAGAGCCCAATGAAGAGCTAGCATAAGGGTAGCAGATGCAGTAGTTTAGAGTAGGGTAGTCCAGCTTATTAGTGCTAGGCCTTTACTTCCACTTTGGCGCACTTATGTGCGTATTTGCTCTCCTAATTTGCTACTTGCCTACTTGCTATTTGCTATCTGATTATCTGCTGCCTGTTATTGGCCTAGCGTTTGCCTTGCTTTTAGTTTGCTCGTTTTGCTTTTGACCTGCTCATATGTTGTGTTGCTCTCTTGCTGCCAGGCCACCATGCTTCTATGCTACTGACAAGCTTCTCAAGTTGGGGGTCCTCAGAAACAGCCTCCCTTCAGGGTAGCTCCCGAAAGGAGGAAGGCTGCATACATCTACCCCCCAGACCCTGCTTTTGCGGGAGCCCTTTGAGGCACTGGGGTCATTGTCGTTGTCGTTGTCGTACTGACAGTATAGGCAGAGTAATTGGTATCAACTGAATATCTCGAATATCAAAATATATTATAGCATTGAAATCGAATCAAAACAACCAATGACTGTAATAATGTACATACCAAAATATCTGAATTGTCAAAGTTAATTTATATCAATGGTTAATCATCTTAGAGACTCAAATCGGCTCCTAATTGTCCAAATGCATTATACCCTATTCATTGCAACAAGTGTTGGGTAAAACAAATCAGGAAAATAAAAACAAAAACGAAAACTATTGTGATAAAAACAAGTCACTAAATTATAAACAGTTATATTAGATTAGCTATTTCTTATAAGCTAATGCCTTTCTAACATGACTAATGCTAAGTTGGATAGAATCCTTCGATGGTTCATCAGGAAGGTTAATGTAGGACCACTTACACCACTTGTTATAACCACCCATAGAATACGCAAACCTTGAATCGAAATAACAATCACACAAAAGGGGAATAGGGAGAACATCGGAATTCACGTGATTCAGCCGAAGTCGAAGCCTACATCTACAGAGAGAAGCACGATAATTTCATTGTTTCATTGGAGTTTACATGAGACATCTTAACTCTCAACTCTTTCTCAACCTTAACTCAAATTCTAATGGTAACATACATAACCCCTATGTATATAAAAAGCCACCACACTAAAACTCTAGTGTGTTAAGGGGCTTCAATAGGATTGGCTCAATCCTATATTTGTAAATAAGGCCCAATACAACCAGACCCCACACATAACCCAACAATTAAAAATAGGCAAATGCATAGCAAATTCAAAAGGCAATCTCTCATGGCTACAATTTATGTTATTTTGGCTTGCCAAACATCAAAGAATTTTTATAATTAGATCCCCCAGCCCCTACTAAGGAATATTAAGCTGAATGTTTTACGTGATTTTAAAAGCTAAATCGTAGTTTTGTTTGAGCAAAATTTTGTTCTCTCCTAGGTACTCCCAGCATATATGTACATAGTATTTTTAAGTTCTAAAACGTTCTTGCATTCTCGCAAAAGAAGGACTTTCTGGCACGTATATTTAGTATACAAATTTGGTACACCTTTTTAATACCTAAATGCTTATTAAAAAAATTGCGCTTAACTGAAAACCATTTAAAAGGTTTGAACTTAGTGACATAGGAGCAATTTTACTGAGTTAAATATTGTGGAGATCGCTTAAAATATTATTTAAAATTAAAGTGACCCCCAAACCGTCAAACTTTACATATACCATATGCATATACATATATATATATATACACACACACATACATACTTCTTGATTTGTTCGAACTAGTCTATAAATATCACTTTTTACGATGCTCATGCAACTGTGGTTTTCACGAAGTTGAAAAAACTCACAGAATTAAAGTAAAGAACTTTATTAATAAAAATTGATGGCTGAAGGGGACGATTGATAACACAACAAATTTAATTATCACTGAAGTTTATTCAGGTAACAAAAAGGCCGCTTAGGTGCATAAGAGCATCCCTGCTCCTTATTTTCAAATTTGGGATGGACAAACGTTATTTAAACGCCTACCCTGCATTTGACGCTGCTTGAAACCCACACCATATGGCAGAGACATCAATTTATTTTTAAAGACAGGGACTGTGATCGATCACATTGAAACCACAATTGTTCACATGGTTCTGCGGTTGATCTTGCATACATCTAACTAAAGAACAATGTCATGATTGTGATATATTGGACTAAGTAGTAATAATTCATTGGTAGTTATCAAGGTAGCTCAATTCAATTGCATTAGTTCTATTAATCGTGTAAGCGGTTTTAGCCGTGTATTAGCCTTAGTAGTATTGATCATGTATTAGTGAATTACGGCTTATTAGATATTTTGATTAGGAGTATCAGTTTAAGTGGCTGAAGGGAAGGTTAGTTGAGGTTGTTGATGATTGTAAGGGTGAGATGTATTACTAGATATTTTCATTATAACCAACTTAGCTAGTAGTAGTATAAGTAGCTTATTCTTGCATTTGTAATCTTCATTGATGAATATAGAAAATATCTCCTTCTTTCTCCCAATTCTCTCCACTTCTCATCTCTATTCTCTCTACTTCTCATCTTAATCTCAATTCTTTCTCATCTCATACTCTCTCTCCTAGGCTATGATCCAAGATTGATCTTGAATCATAACAATTTGTATCAGAGCTTGTGAAATTGCATTAGATCAGGTTGAATTTGAATTCAATCAGGTTGAATTCGCATTCAACCAGGTTGAATTCGCATTCGATCAAGCATGACCAAAGGTAAGAATCAAGCCATTATGGCAGATGATGTTGTTGATAGTTCGATGCAGCAAAAGCAAGTGGCTCAAATGCAGCAGCTGATGCAACAGCTCACGCAAGATTTGAAGCTGACAATGCAGCGATCGCAGCAGCAGTTCCAGCAATGGCAGCGGCAGATTCAGCAGCAGTTACTTGGAATGCAGGAGCAAATCAACAGGAATGCAAGAATATAACTGATCAAAATGCAAGAACAAATTAATAGACAAAATGCAGCAGCAACTGGTCCAATCGCAGCACCTACACTACTGGAGCTAGAGCCAATTCACCTCTAAATGTTGCACCAGCAAATCAGGTTAAAGTTGCGCCTTTACATTCTGATGTTCGTGCGGAATTGGAAGGGAAGATTTGTGCCAAGATTGTTGCGGAGTCGGCAATGAATCCGAGTAAGGTCATAGTATTACAACAGAATGTTGAGATCAAGCAAGATAAAACCCAGACTAATCACACAACACTTGGAAAGCCAAGTACAGCAAGTTCAGCATGAATTCAGGGCAGAATGGCAGCATTATATTCCGTTGAGCAAGAAGGTGAGGTACCACTGATTGTTGCAGCAATGAAATCGCAAGTTCAAATTAACGTTCAGAGCAGCAGGTTATTACATTTGAAGCTGACATTACAGCCAAACATTGTGATCAAGTTGGCAATTCATCTCAGTCGGAAGACGTGTTGTACAAGCAAGAGAATTGGAGCAAAGACAAGGTCAATCTTGTATTACAATGGAAGACCACTAGATTTTCTAATTCTTAAGTCAAATGAAAAGGTTCTTGAAAGGCTATACATGATCAAGAGAATGGGTTTGAGGCAGCCTAAGGTGGTGATGATGGCAATTGATAGACTCGGGGCATACCCTTGGATCAAAACGATAATCAAGCTGGCAAGGAAAAGGCGGGCTCCTATCAGTAATGATGCAAACTCAGCAAAGAATCATGTTGTTACTACTGCAGTGCAATCAAACTCAGTAAAAAAATCAGGTTGCTATTACTGCAGTGCAAACAAACGCTCAAGTTCAGCTGGGAAATATGCAAGATCAGATCAAATTGCAGGCTCAATTGAAGGAGCTGGGGCTTATTCAACTATGAACACGCCCCATGATCCAAGGGAAAGGGTGCACAATGTCAACAGACCAAGAGCGGGACAAACTGTTGTGCATCTGGAAGTATCCCTAGACAACAGCCACATTCTTGGTTTAGGAAATGTGGAAGGTTGGGAAATGATGACCCAATAAGGTAGTGTATGAATTCAACAAGGTGATGCAAGGGAATTCCCTTAAGGAATATATGATTCGATTTGAGGAGTTGAAGGCAAGAATGTTGTCCATACACCCGGAGACAAATGAGGATTATTTTGTGTTTCGCTTTATTGGTGGCCTCCAACCTGAGCTCAAATTCATAGTAAAGGCCCTTAATCCTCGAACACTGTCTATGGCATATGATAAGGCAAGGATGTTTGAATCTCTGGTTCCTTCTTATTCAGAGGGAGAACGAGAAAAGATTGATCAAATAACAAGAGAAAAGCAAATTACTGCAAATTCAATACAAATTCAAGTAGTAAAATCAAGTGTGATTCATGAAGTATTATTGCAATGGAATGTTGCAGCAGTAGAATCAAAGGAGAAAAATAGTTCAACAAGCTGCTTGGATCGAATGGTAGTAGCACACTGGTACATCAGCAATGCTGGGGAATTCAAGACAAGATTGCTCAAGCAAGAAATGAAGAGTTTACTCCAAGTGTACAACCGAAAGTTTATGGCTTAATTCCAAACCGCAAAAGGAAGATCTCAAGGTCAAAATGTTGCTGTTAAGAAGTAACAAATGAAAGAAGAGTCAAATTCTGCTGAAGAGTATGAGCAGTTCAGCAACTCCCCAACTATTCCAGAAGTGCTCAAAGCTGCTAAGCATTACAAGTTGCATCAAAGATCTGCTCATGTGTACTCAGAAGCCAAGGGTGTGCATACTTTCAAGGATGCAGTGTTTGTAAATTTTAGTAAGGAGGAGATGTTCAAAAAGCTTGGTGACCTGATGAATGAGAATCATTCCAGCTGCCGAGTTCGATATGAAAGCAGGAAGCAAGAGGTATATATGGACAAGAAGATTCAAAGATTGAGCTTTAAGTGTATTAAGTGTAATCAAGAGTTCTTCTTTAGGCCATACTGCAATCTTGAGCTGGGAATAGCAGTCACAGAAACAAAAACCGAAGTGGATCTTGGTGAAACTACAGAACGCAGTGTTCTGATTAAGGAGGTTCAAGAAGGATCTGATGGAGTTGAATAGGGAAATCTGAAATTGGCACATTGTGGGCGAGAGGAGAGAAATTCAGTCTGGTATTCAGTTATTATAACTGTTAGGCTTTCTTGGTTGGATAAAATCTACAAATTTTATGCTGAGGATCGAATTACTCAAAGAGTACAGGCTGGTTGTGAGCACAAGAAAGCATTCTATTGTGTTTGTTACATCTGAAGCTTTCTAGATTAGTTACGGTATGTGTATAGAGAGCAAGGGTTACTGGATGTTTGCATTCAAAGCCAGGCAGCAGCAGAAAAGGCTTATGAAGGTGTTATTAGTAGTTGATCCGATTGAGCATGGTAAGGAAAGAAAGAAAGCTGCGGTTGAAGAGTGGTCTCAAAGCTTTGAACAAGGAATTGTGACCTGTAGTGGAGAAGACACGAGGATTCGTCAAAGCTGGAAAAACATGAGGAAGAAGATGGAGAAGTGTATGCAAGCTGGTGGGATTCGTCAAAGCTCCAAGGGAATTCATGTTTTGATCAAGAGCAATAGGGTCTTTGTAACGAAACTTTACAAATGAGAGGAGATTTGCAAGTTGTTCACACATATTGTCGCAGAAATGGACACAAAACAGACGCATGAACTGCTAATTCAGATTGCTAGATGGATTTCAAGTATCTCCTTGATGGGTATTCTTACACTGTGCAACATAAGGGCACGAAGAGGCATCAAGGAGGTGACTCAAGGGGCCAATTCTTCGCTTTCCATAGTGCTCAGATGCATTTCAACAACAATAAGTTCTTCAAGCTACACATTCAGCAACAATAAAAGTTCTTTAAGCTACAATTCTCTAATTAGATTCTTGAGGCAAGAATCGTTTAAGGGGGGAGTATTGTCATGATTGTGATATACTGGACTAAGTAGTAATAATTCATTGGTAGTTATCAAGTATTTCAATTCAATTGTATTACTTCTATTATTCTTGTAAGTGGTTTTAGCCGTGTATTAGCCTTAGTAGTTTGATCATATATTAGTGAATTACTAGCCTTATTAGATATTTTGATTAGGAGTGTCGGTTAAGTGGTTGGAGGGAAGGTTAGTTGAGGTGGTTGATGATTGTCCAGGTGTGATGTATTGCTAGATATTTTCATATAACCAATTTAGCTAGGAGTAGTATAAGTAGCTTATTCTTGCATTTGTAATCTTCATTGATGAATATAGAAAATATCTCCTTCTTTCTCCCATTCTCTCTACTTCTCATCTCTATTCTCTCTACTTCTCATCTTAATCTCAATTTTTTCTCATCTCATACTCTCTCCCCTAGGTTATGATCCAAGATTAATCGTGAATCATAACAAACAACTTCATTTATACCATTGCAACAAGCTAAGGAATTGAAGTCACATATCATTTTTTATCTTGGCTGAGGAACTCATCCAATTTATGTTTTCTATTAATGCCTTTGTGCATGTTCCTCATTCATTTTATCAGGGTTCAGTTTTATCAATAATTTCAGTTCTTTCAACTCCACTTTTTCCCACATTGCGAGCTTTTCTCCTGGAAGCACAATCTTCCTACTTAATTTTACTATAAGTCCATATGAGTCGCTAAAAGGGGTTTGACATGGTTTTTTAACATATCTTCGCAAAAATTGGGGCGGTTTAAATCATCATCAATTGTAAAAATGGAACAAGAAATGAGTTGAAGATGAAGATGAAATTAGGAGTAAATATAGAGAAAGTTGGGAATAGATTGGTGATGAAGCCCATGTCCGCATCTTGGCGAGTTGGGTTAACAGCCTTGGCGAACTTGGCAAGACGGAAGACGGGCGAGCGGGGATATGACCCGGGGCAAGGATTTAACTTTAAGAAGGACAGCTTAATGTGGATTAGAAGATAGGCTTATTTATCTTTTTATTTATCCTTTTTTTTAATTTCTAGTCTTTAATAATAGATAGGAAAGCACCTCTATTTAAAAAAGAGGGCTTATTAGGATTTAGGTCATTTTGTTTCTCTCTTATTCTCGGGTCGTGAGAATTAAGATTAGTAACTTGCCATTTGTTTCTTATTTGCTTTAGTAATAGAAAATTAAAGGAAGGCTGTTGAATCCATCTGTTCCAAATTTTCATCTTTTTTGGCGCTGCATCAATTGGTATCAGAGCTCAGAACGTTCCCTGTTATGGCCAGTGGGCAACAGAGCTATGCTACAGTCGGAGACGTGCACGAGAGAGACCATCAACTTCAGATTGATAGAAGGTTAGAGGCGACGGAGGAGAGATTCCAGCTTATCGAGTTGAGTTTGGAGCAATTGGGTGCGACATCCAACCAAACAACTACAACTCAGCCTCAACAACCACCTGACGTGGCAGATGACGATGAAACCGAGGAGAGCTTTATTAACTCGTTTGAGAGGGCTACCAACCAAGGATGGAATATCAAGAGAGATCAACCAAATTCTGGCGTTTCCGATTATTTGGAAGATCAAAAATGGGAGTCCGGACTTCGAATAGAGATTCAAGAATTCGCTGATGAAAGACAACCTGAGAGGTTTTGGGATTTATTGACTTCGATAGAAGAGGTGCTTGAATTCAAGGAAATTCTGGAGCACATGAAAGCGCCGCTGGTGGCTACTCGGTTGAGGTGTAAAGCCACCATCTGGTGGCAACAATTGAAGCACACCGGACTTAGGCGGAAAAAGGAGAAAATTGGGACTTGAGAGAAGATGAAGAAGCACATACATAGCACTTTCCTTCCGCATACTCACGCCTAGATCATAAGGATCTCGGTCCGTGGAAGACCACAAGATATGCCTTAGTCGCCAGGAACGACTTGGTGGAATTAGAGGAGCGGTTGGCGGATTGAGTGAATCAATCCAAGAGATGTTGAACATGTTTGACATTTTCTCTTTCTCGGAGGCAAGTCAAAGGGCTTTGCACGTTGAGAAGTAACAAAAACGACTTCAGATTGGCAGTACTTAGAACAGCCAAAATAGTGGGGGTGAATAGGTACGACCTCCAACCAACTCGGGAGTATAGGGACAAGTAGGGAGGCCGGTTGCCGCCAACCCCAATAACAAGGATCAGGCAGGTAACTCAAAGACCCGTTGCTTCAAGTGTGGCGAAATGGGTCACCATGTTGCTGAGTGTCAAAAGGGGGACAAATCTGGTAGGGGTTGAACATCTTGGGTTTGAACATCTTGGGCCTTCACACTGAGGATGGCAAGTTAGTTGAGGAGGAAACTCAAGACGAGTTGGCGCCAAGTAGCGAAGAAGAAATTTAAGTGACGAAGCCCACCTATTAGTGGGCAAGCGAGTCTGCTTCACGCCTAAAGAAGCAAAAGGAGATGGCTAGCTCAGAAATAACATCTTTCAGACGACATCCACAATTGGCGGAAAAGTATGCCGCCTAGACATCGATTCCAGAAGTTGTGAGAACGTGATCTCTAAGGAAGCAATCCGAAAATTGGGGTCGAAGACGCAGGATCGTCCGAACCCGTCCAAGTTGTCTTGGCTCAAGAAAGGAAACCAGGTAACCACGTCTAAACGTTGTCTAGTTAACTTTTCAACATGGTATGGTGTGATGTCATTATCATGGACACGTGCCACTTGTTGCTTGGACGACAATGGCAATTCGACAGAGGCGCTACCCATGATGGGAGACAGAACACCTATAGCTTTATGTTTGAGGGCACAAAGATAGTCTTGTTACCCAAGAAGGACGAAGCGCCACGTTCAATGTTAGCTAAGAATCTGAATCTCCAAACCAGGGAAACAACAACAACAACAACAGCAACAGGCCCAGTGCCACAAGGGCTCCCGCGTGAGCAGGGTCTAGGAGGGGTAGGATGTATGCAGCCTTACCCCATCAGGGGGATACCCTAATGGGAAGCTGTTTCCGAGGACCCCCAACCTAAAAAGCGAGAAGGCATGAAAAGCACGGAGAGCATGGAGGGCAAGACAATCATGGCAACATCTATCAAAGAGCAAAAACGCAAACAAGCATCTATAGAAGAGATCCTACCTAACGACAACATGCACTCATATAAATAGTGTAAATAACAAGAAGCAAGAAGAAATGCGCATAAAAACTAAGCATGCAAGAAGCCTAGTGGCACTAGAACTAGCCTAGAAGTTCTTGTTGTTCTTATCCCGCTATATCTGTTACCCCTATACTAATCCTCCATTGGGCTCTATCTAGGGCCATTTCTTCACTGAGGTTGAGATATGCGAGATCCTGTAGAATTGCTTCCATCCAACTCTTCTTTGGTCGGCCTCTTCGTCTCTTCCCGTCTGTAATATGGAGTTGTTCGCATCTCCTGACAGGTGCAGTGTTCAGTCTCCTCCTAACATGCCCAAACTACCTCAAACGTTGTTCCCGCAGCTTATCCTTGAATGGGGCCACACCTAATTTACTTCTTATGACTTCATTCCTGATCCTATCCTTCCTTGGGTGTCCACACATCCATTTCAACATCTTTATTTCTGCTACCTTCAACTTCTGCATGTGATGGTGCTTAACTGGCTAGCACTCTGGCCCGTAAGACATCGCCGATCTCGCTACCATCTTATAGTATTTCCCTTTTAGCTTGAGCGGGAACTTCCTATCACACAGTACCGCCAAGGCCATCCTCCATTTATGCCAACCCACTTTAATCCCGTTGTTAACATCTGCGTCCACCTCGCCGTCTTGTTGCACCATGGAACCCAAGTATTTAAAGCACGCTTTTTGCGGTATGCACTCTGATCAATTCTAAGGCCAATCTCTAGAGTTCTAGCTTCTCATTCACCTCCTCTTTGGACTCTCTCACCAAGGCTATGTCGTCCGTGAAAAGCATGCAATAAGGCACGTCCTTTTGGATGTGCCCAGTGAGCTCATCCATAATCAGAATGAACAGAAAGGGGCTCAAGGGTGATCCTTGGTGTACCCCAACTATAATGGGGAAAGCGTCTGTCTCCCCTTCCTTTGTGCGTACATTGTTTTGTGCGTCTTCATACATATCCTTAATGGCTTGTATATAGGGCTGGGGGATGCCTTTCCTCTCCAATACCCTCCATAGGACCTCTCTCTGCACTCTATTATATGCCTTCTCCAGGTTAATGAAAACTAGGTGGAGGTCCTTTTGAATCTCCAAACCGGGGCAATGTTCGCAAAAGAGGTTGGCGAGAACAAGGTAGTACTAGCGTTGATTGTCAAGGAGTGCCAAATGGAACAAGGAAAGGTACCGAGAGAAGATGAGGACTTGTTGAGGGAGTTTGCTGATGTTTTTCCATAGGAGTTGCCGAATACCTTACCGCCATTGAGGGACATTCAACACCTGACAGATCTAATGCCAACGGCTGCCTTACCGAATAAGGGGCATTACTGAATGAGTCCTTTGGAACATGAGTAGCTTCGGCGCTAAGTTGAGGAGTTACTCGCCAGGGGCCTTTTTCGATAGAGTTTGAGTCCATGTGCGGTTCCAGCAATTTTGACACCAAAGAAGGATGGTACTTGGCAGATGTGCATTAACAGCAGAGCCATCAATGAGATCATGGTACGTTGCCCGATTTCCTATTGCAAGATTGGACAACTTACTAGATCAGCTATAAAACTTGAAGGTGTTTAACAAGTCAGACCTGAAGAGCGAAGATCGCCTTCAAAACCCGAGAAGGTTATACAAGTGGCTGGCGATGGCGTTTGGGCTTTCTAACATGCCTAGTACATTTATGAGGTCCATGAATCAGGTACTACGGCCCTTTATTGGAAAATTCGTAGTAGTCTACTTCAATGACATCTTGGTCTACAGTCCAAATTGTGAGGAGCACTTGGCCCATCTTAGGGAGGTTTTGGCAACGCTAAGAGAGCAAAACTTGTTTGCTTCCTTTGAAGAAGTGTGACTTCATGAAGGACGGAGTGACATTCCTTGGGTTTGTAGTATGAAAGTATGGGATTGTGGCAGACGAAGGCAAGATAGAAGCAATTTGGAATTGGCCCCAGCCAAAATCGATAACTGAGGTATGTATCATGGTGCCAATTACGAACTACATGAAGGGGAGTAGCTTAACTTGGGCTCCTAAGGCTTACGAGGCCTTTGAAGAGGTGAAGCGGAAGTTGAACACGGCTCCGGTATTAGCCTTATCGGATTTCCAAAAGACATTCGAGTTACTCACTAATGCCTCCAAGGTTGGCATTTGTGCAGTGCTCAGCCAAGAAGGGCATCCGATTGCTTACTTCAGTAAGAAGCTTGACACAAGTAGGTTGAATTATTCAACTTATGATGTTGAGTTCTATGCGTGGCAAGAGCTTTGAGGCATTGGAAATCGTATCTCGCCAACAAAGAATTCGTCTTATACTTGGATAATGTTGGGCTGAAGTACATCAATAGCCAAGATAAGCTTTCCGACCAACATGCCAAGTGGGCAAGTTACATTTATCTCTTTTAGTTTGTGATCAAGCACAAGTCTGGAGCATTGAACGAGGTTGTCGACACCTCGAGTAGGCGTACATTGATCTTGACTGACAACCGAGCTTTGATACTCAGTTTTGAAAAGTTGGCGGAACAAGTACGAGAATGATCTCGCCTTTAGGGACATTTGGCGAGAAGCTCAGTCAAGGACAGTACCGGGTTACTGCATCCACAAGGGATTTCTCTTCAAAGGGAATCAGTTACGCATTCCAAATTTAAGTTTGCGACTGTTTGCTTTATTTATATGTTAAGTGTGTGAATGTGGTCGCCATAAATACAAATTCAAACAAACATGCAAAAGGGACTCACCGCGATCAGGGAGCAAGTTTAAATTCAGGACCGCACATCTTTAACCCTAACCACTCACCTTTTGAGAGAAAAGGGGTGATGCTTTTGGTGTATCCAACTTTGTTTGATAAACACATGGATTGTACTTATGCTCCAATTAAGGAGACTTTTACATTTTTTGTGGATTTTTCAATATATAAGTTGACAGAAAATAAAAGGGATATGAACCTAACTCAAATGACAGTTACAGCGACGAAGCAAGGCCCCAAACAACTTTCCTCGTACACTTAAAAGTCAGGAACTGGGATGGAGGCAAACTCAAGAGCTCAGCAATCCATTTATAAGCCTAAGTCAATCAGATTTTTATGCCTGGCACCCTTAACTTATAATAACTCGAATAAGTTAGAGTCTGACAAGATTTAGGTGGAGCAAACCGTATTTGGGACAATGGATGAGGATCAACGCAATCAAGGTCAAACTTTGGCCGTCAAAGCCCTTAAACAATGGCGCAAACCTAAGTTCATCCGACTTATTAAGCAGTGACGGTAGTGTTAAGAGCAACGCAATCAAAGTCAAGTCTTGGCTGTCAAAGCCTTAACTAAAGCCTCAATTATCAATTTGTCGATTTTGGGAAGAGATTAAAAAACGAGTTCATGCCTAAAACCTGAAGAACTGGAGAATGGAAGCAAGTACAACAAGATCTATGCTAAGCTAAGCCAAGTTAGGTTAAGCTACTCTTAGGTAAAAGCAGAAGTGTGCTATAGAAATACTTGAAGAAGTTTTTATGAGTGGTGTTGGACACTTTACAACTACAACAGTGTCTCTTATTTATAAAAAAGGATAATTGATGCTCCCTAATTCTGTGACATTTTCATCCCACGTTGGCCTCAAAGCTTCTTTGACGCGTGAATGGGCAATGCCCAGGATTTGGTGTGCTCGAGCATCCTCCTGGAAGCCTAAGTATGCTTTTTCAGCTGGAGTCCCTTCTAGATGCCCCACACTCTATTGGATAGGCTTAAGGCTCACGCATCTAAAATTGCACTCCAAATAACTACCTCGAGCTTGGAAATCACCTGTCTTGCAACCTTCTAGGAAGTCCCTTGAGCTCGAACTCCTTTTACCCCCTCAACTAGTGGCAGATCTACACATTGCCGAGCCCACCTTGAATTTTCTTTTCAGAATTTATACATTATAATATTGAAGCTTTTAATTTCATTTTATGCTACTAAAGCCCACCCTCCCTAAGTCTAATATCAAATAAAATCCTTCTAGTTCTTATACTATACTTTATTAGTTACTTGTCGGGTAGTTAAAAATACGTGTGGCTAACATAGCTGTTCAGAGAGAGGAGCACAACGATGCTAGTTCATAGAGCCTATAGGCTAACATGTCTGTAATCGCTGCTGCTTTATTGTTGCTTGTATTATTGCATGTCCCTTTTTTTTTTATCAACGTATGATTACATGTCTGATGCTACTTTATTTTACTTCAATTTTATAAATAATATTACATTTTTACCTTTTTCAGGACCAATGGTCCTTTAGAAACAATCTCTCTTTAGAGTTGCATCCTGTAGGAGTGGGGTTGCATACATCACGCCCTCTCAAGACCCTGCCTTAGAGGGAGCTCTTTAAGGTACTGAGTTTGTTATTTTTGTTATGTCAAAAATTAAATAACAAACCTTCTCTCCTATACAACGATCATGCATGCAAAAAATACACCACCTCCTATTAATGAAGACTCGTTTCTACCTGTTAAATAATTTTCCTAAATCCACTTCGAGAATTGTGAAGAACACACTAGCTTTGTTTTGTTCCTTTTAAGTTTCAACTTATATAAACCTGTAGTCATAACCAAACATTTGTGCTGCTACTCCATATTTGTTTGTTGTTGCAAGCTAGCAAATGACTGCTTGACAATGACATTCAATTTTTATTGAAAATTTTCTCTTTCTTTTCTAATAGTTGATTTTCATTGTAAATTTTCTTATTTTTTAAATGGGTCATTGAGGATTCAGCAAAAAGAGTGAAAATTAAGCAAAAACAAAGACCGAAAGTAGCTTATAACAAAACCCACCCTCACTTAAAATCCTAAATCCTCCACTGCCCTCAACCATCCCGGGTCTCGGGTGGCTAAAACCCTTGTCAAGGTTTTAAACTCCTCAAGCAGCTGGGCTCAAGACGCTGTTATCTTAGCATCTAAAGGCCACGCGCAATACACTTTGCCCAAAACGGAGTCGTCCCAACTCCCTCGAGCTTGGGATGTAAACAGCGACTTAAGATAATTCAGAAGAAGCACAATGAGGGCCACATGGGGCAAGAAAAGACGCTCAAGTTGGTGAGCAATACATATTATTTAACGTAGGACGGAAGCAAGTTTCAGAATTATTAAGTTCGTAAAACACACAGACGGGTGTTGATCGAATTTCGCTCAAATAGACATATCCGGAATCCACTGAAAGAAATCCCTAAACTTGGTAAAATAATAAAATATTTTATTAAATAATCAGGAAGAAGTGCCTTTTAGAACAACCTAAAGACCCTATTTATAGAGATAGGAAATCTTAAACAAAATCAATATGAATAGGAATAGGAAAACTATACCTAAACAAAATCATCTTGAATAAGCTAAACTAAAAAGGATATCTAACTAAAAGGAATACTATAAGAATAGGAAACCTTGTACAAATAGAAAACTAACATAACTAAAATAGAAAGAAAAGGTAATTTAGATTTTTCCTCGATATTCTCTGTCCGCATTTCCGATCTAATTGTCTGAAAACTTGCTTCTCTCATTGTCCCTTCATTCCTCTCCACTTCAAAAAAAACCTGTCCTCAAGTTATCCTTTGGATAAATGGGCTCTCTAGGGGAAATATATCCAAAGATGTCTGCAACAAAAAAATGTTTTCGACATATTCATAAGTGGTGGAAGGTCTATAACATAAGCATTGTCCTTTATCTTCAGATAGGCCAAATTGTCTTTCAGCGCGCATGGGTGGAAGGCAATTTGGTTGGTTCACATCGATATGGAACTTGGACTGGATCTCGATTACAGGTTTGGGTACTTCCTCAGCCACAACTGTTTCATCCCTGGCGATTGATGCGAGAACGCCTCCAAACTCTTTTGTGACTGAAGCAAACTCAGTCAAAGAAGACGAAAGGGTCACCAAGGTCTTTCCCTCCACTTTAGAAGTTTAAAGGGAGGTTCTTGATGGTATAATGACAATTTTCTTTACATTCTAGTTAAACACATAACATTATCTCTTCCCCAATGTGTAGCATCGACATCGAATTGCCATGGCCTTCCTAACAAGATGTGACATGCATCCATATCTAGGACATCACAAGTTACCCTTGATTTATAGAATTTACCCAAGGATAGAGGTACCTTACAGATTCAGGTCACAGAAATCAAAGGCCCTTTCTTGACCCATCCGATCTGATACGGCGCTGGGTGCAGTTCTATCGGTAACTTCAGATGGTCTACTAACTGCGTGGCAACAAGGTTCTCGCAGCTACAACTATCGATGATTAGGATTGCACATCGCTTGATTTACTCGGCATTTCGCTTGAAAGATCTTTCTTTGTTGTGCGGACTTCTATTGTTTGGGTAGGCATAGGATCCTTTGTACCACACACGTGATAGCTTCGTCCTCTTCACCACATATGTCCTTGGCATATTCTTCCAAACCACTGTGATCGTTTACCTCAACCTCATATTCAACCACATCTGCAATGTGGACCTGCTGGCTTCTTAAAATAAATAAAGATTGAGATATTAGGATTCATTATATTTAATGACTTGAGTGCTGCTTTCTCTCTCCCCCTTAATCTTCTTCTAATTCTCCCCCTTCTACGCAAATTATCCCTGTACTTGTATAAATATAGCGATATAGAGGCATATACAATATAATACATTATTTGGGTTTCCGTTGTTGATTGTTGAGTTGTTCCCATTACAACAACAACAACAGACCCAGTGCCTCCAAGGGCTCCCGCAAAAGCAGGGTCTGGGAGGGGTAGATGTACACAGCCTTCCCCCTTCAAGGGGCCACCCTGAAGAGAGGTTGTTTCCGAGGACCCCCAACCTTGAGAATCTGTTGAGTTGATCCCATTGATTGATCATTTATTGAGGTTAGAATTGTTGAGTTTGCTTGTTTGAAGTATGAGCTAGCTATCACAACAAGCAACAATAGCAAACATGTAAACCTAGGGGCTCTATGAACTAGCTTCCTTGTGCCCCTCTATCCTAATCTGCTATGTCAGTTACACATATTCTAACTCACCACTCCACTCTATCTAAGGCCATCTCCTCATATAGGTTTAGGTGGGTGAGATCGTGTCTAATCGTCTCCACTCGGCTCCTTTTTGGCATGCCTCTACCTCTTCTTCCATGCGTAGTATGAATGTGTTCGCATCTCCTAACAGGGGCAGTGGTCGATATCCTCCTAATACGCCCAAATCATTGCAGACATTACTCCCTCAACTTATCCTCGATTGGGGTCATGCCCAGTTTGCTTCTTATAACATCATTTCTGATTATATCCTTCCTCGTGTGTCCACACATCCACCGCAACATCCTCATCTTCGCCACCTTCAACTTCTGCATATACAACAACAACAACAACAACAAAAAACCCAGTGCCACCAAGGGCTCCCGCCAAAAGCAGGGTCTGGGGTGGGTAGATGTACGCAGCCTTCCCCCTTCAAGGGGCTACCCTGATGAGACCTTCAACTTCTCACCATGTGCTGTCGTTTAACTGGCCAGCACTCCTCACCATGTGACATAGCGGGTCTCACTACCGTCTTACAGTATTTTCCATTCAACTTTGGCAAGAACTTTCAATCGCATTACCATAGAGGCCATCTTCCACTTATGCCATCCTATTTAGTCCTATTGTTGACATCCTCCTCAATGCCACCGTACATGGATACCAAATATTTGAAACAATCTTTCTTCGATATGCATTCTAACCCAATCTTCACTTCTTCTATGTTTGGCCTTGTAGAGGTGTAGAACTTAAATTCCATATACTCGATTTTCGATCTATTGAGCCATAAGCCTTTTGATTCTAAGCCCTTCTCCAATGTTCCAGCTTCTTATTCACCTCCTCTCTTGAATCGCCCACCAGGACTATATCATCCACCCCTCCTTATCGATGTAAATAAAATGTAATTTTGCACCACAACGTATTGACGTCGTAAGTCCTCACATATTGGTTGGTGTTTAAATTTAGTACTCGTACAATTTAAAATGTACAAATGTAGATATAGTTTAAAGTTGAATTTCGTATTTTGTACCTGTTACAATGAGCTAATACTCATTTTCATTACACTTTCATTTTGACATAACATTCCTATATGACATATAATCCCTATGTCACCCACTCAACATCGATTCCACCTATGGCTATATTGCCACAACTTAAACGATATATGGACACATTAGATAAAGTAAATAGACTCACGTCATAAATAATCCTAACTAATTTTACCGAATACTTCTTTCTTGTCAAAATTTTACCAAATACTCATATCCACTTATTTATTTATAAGCTAACATCTAATTTTGAACATAGCTAAGTCCAGTATAAAAAATATTTACAAATTTATTTGTTTTCCACAGTTTGAGTAGTGGTATGAATCAATGATTTGATATTCAGTATCATTGCCTGCAATGAAGAACATGAAAAATATCCCACAACCTGCCATACCAACATAAAGAACAATTCAAAATAGAGATACCCAGTTTTTGGAAAAAAACAAATCACACATACACGGCAAAAGAACAAGCATCGACACAAAGAGTAGACAACAAATTTATAGGTAAACGCATTTTTTACTAGAGGAAAAAAAACTATTAAGACTCGAATGGGTGTCTCATCTACTATAAAGAATAAAATATGTAATTATAAACCACAACCCCAATCTCATATTCATAACCCAAATGTAACTTTTGTACAAAGAAAGTTACAAACCCTCACACAAACAACTTTTGGACAGAAAAGTTGCAGATCCTCGATCAAATCATCTTACCATCACTCACTTCGATATCGGGTCAGCAGCCACACACAAACTCGCATAAGCTACTTCACATATTGAACACTCACAGTCTATTTTTCACTCTCTCCCCCCACTCAAAGCATCCCTAGGGAACTCATTACGAATTTAGACACTCCCTTAAATTTTTCCTGTCAACCATACACCTACATCCTCATCTCACCACTGATCATATACTAAACTTAAAGGCCATAGGCAATTTACTTTTATTGATTAGTACAATACAAGCCTTCCGTTACTTGATATATATATATATATACATATAGGCGAACTATTGATAGATAGCATGTCATAGTTCATATTCACAAAGAATGCTTTCAAGCTTGAGCAACGATTCCCCTTCTACATGTCCTCGACCATGCCAAAGATGACCTACATTTGCCACAGAATTTGAAACTTGATTACATTCTTTAAAAAAAAATAGAAATTCAAGCAATATCAGACATAGCGAGTATCTCCCTTGTATCCTCAATTGGCCCTAATTTGCCATGGACATTTGAACTCCTTCCATGTCACCTTAATAATGCCCCTATTGTCTCCCTCAATATGAACTTTTCAAAAACCCATATTGCTACACTTTTGAATGCTGTAACTATCCAAAGGGCTATATGTCCATCTGTTGTCTGCATTACTCCCCCATTATGAAAGCCCATAACCTTTGGCTTTCCGTCTTCTTTTAACTACGCAAATCAATTCCCATGCGTACCAATTTTCTCTCTTTTCTTTTTTCCTTTTCCCTCTCCTCTAATTCCCTTTTCCTGTACCAATCTTTGAAGCAATAATACTCAACACCCATAAAGCGGGAGGGACTAGGAACATGATATATGCCCCAATAATCATATGGACATAAAGTAATACGGTAGCCTAAATAGGAAGCAAAAGTAAGAGTTAATTGTAGTGATAAATGAAACAATGAAAATCATGCCGTTTCTATTCTCTCCTTACTTTACTCAGTATTTTACCGTTTGACTTAGTTTTCATTCTGCTTCAACTTCGGTCCGAAAGGCTCTAAAACGGTGTGATTTGAATGAAACTAACAAGAAGAAAAGAAAACTTACTGGCATCATCAGAGACAGAAAATTCATCTCCCTCTTCAGCAACTGGTCTCCCTTCTGAGGAAGAAGCAGCTGCTGCAACTTTACTACCAAACCCTAACGAGGACGAGCAATTGGATGCTGTTTTGCGTTTAGAGAAGAAATCAGAGGGCCCAAAACGCTGCGTTGCAGCAGCAGCAGTCATAAAATGCAGCGCAGCCATGTTGGTTCTCAAGAACAGAGGACGCAAGAAGAGTGATTATTGGTTCCGTCTTCCATTTCCCCCCCTTGGATTTTGGAGTTTTTCCCTTTTTTATCCGAGGCCAAAAAAATAAAAAATAAAAAATAAATCAGAAATTTAAGAGGCAAGAGAAAAAATTTCCAGCCACGAATATTTGTTGAGGCTGATAATTATGAGATTAGATTTGGGCTGATGTTTGTTTTCTAATACGGAATTTTTTATCAAATTAGCACTATTTTAAAAAATATTTACCAAAATAGCATAACTTGAAAAATAATTACCAAACTAGTACCTTTTACTATAGCAACATCAAAAAACACCGTCGGAAACGGCGTTTCAAAGGTGGTCCGTGACGGCGTTCGAAAGGGAGGCTATTCAAACGCCGGTGTGGACGGCGTCCGTACGCCGTCCACATCCCACACCTTATTCCCTGTATCCCTGCATTATTCCCCCTACCCACACCCCCTCTCCTGCAATATTCCTTTACCCTTTTCAAATTTTCTCTCGTGAATCTCAACACTCATACTCTTTCATCTTCATCCTCTTCATCTTCCTCTTCTTCTTCATTCTCTTTCTCACTTCTTCAACTATATAAATATCATATATGTTTTCTATATTTTTCACAGCACTCACAACTTAAATACATCTTCCAACCTATTATTCTCTCAAACAAAAAGAAATATCTTTCCTTCATTTTCAAAGTTATGTAAGTCGTCATTATTCATTTTTATATATTTATAACACTTTTATATTGTATGTTCATATCAAATAATATGAATTTGTTATTATAGTAATGTTATTCGATTGTTTTAATAATAATAATATAATAATTATGATATATACAATAGTATATTATAAAATATATTTGTTAATATAATACCGAATAAAATGATGCCAAAAAATTATTAGTTGTATGGTTTTGTATTGTATTTTAATATATTCATGATTTTGGTAGCACATTTAATATTAATACTGTATTTTAATATATTCTGCTAGATAAATTATCAGTTGTATGGTTTTATATTATACTTCAAATTGTTCATATAAAATAATATGGATTTGTTATTAGATTATTTTAGTAATACTAATATAATAATCATGATATATACATTAGTATATTTCAAATAGTTCATATAAAATAATATGAATTTGTTATTAGATTGTTTTAGTAACAATAATATAATAATCATAAAATATACAATAGTATGTTTTAAATAGTTCATATAAAATAATATGAATTTGTTATTTGATTGTTCTAGTAATAATAATATAATAATCATGATATATACAATAGTATATTTCAAAATTTATTTGTTAATATAATACCAAATAATATGATGCTAGAAAATTTATTAGTTGTATGGTTTTATGTTGTATTTTAATATATTCATGATTTTGGTAGCTCATTTAATATTAATATTGAATTTTAATATATTCTGCTAGATAAATTATTAGTTGTATGATTTTATGTTATATTTCAAATTGTTCACATAAAATAATATGGATTTGTTATTAGGTTATTTTATTAATACTAATACAATAATCAAGATACATACAATAGTATATTTCAAATAGTTCATATAAAATAATATGAATTTGTTATTAGATTATTTTAGTAATAATAATATAATAATCATTATATATATAATAGTATATTTCAAATAGTTCATATAAAATAATATGAATTTGTTATTAGGTTGTTTTAGTAATAATAATATAATAATCATGATATATACAATAGTATATTTCAAAATTTATTTGTTAATATAATACTGAATAATATGATACTAGAAAAATTATTAGTTGTAGGGTTTTATGTTGTATTTTAATATATTCATAATTTTGGTAGCTCATTTAATATTAATATTGACTTTTAATATATTTTGCTAGATAAATTATTAGTTGTATGGTTTTGTGTTATATTTTAAATTATTCATATAAAATAATATGGATTTGTTATTAGGTTATTTTAGTAATACTAATATAATAATCATGATATATACAATAGTATATTTCAAATAGTTCATATAAAATAATATGAATTTATTATTTGGTTATTTTAGTAATAATAATATAATAATTATGATATATACAGTAGTATATTTCAAATAGTTCATATAAAATAATATGAATTTGCTATTAGGTTGTTTCAGTAATAATAATATAATAATTATGATATATACAATAGTATATTTTAAATAGTCCATATAAAATAATAAGTATTTGTTATTAGGTTGTTTTAGTAATAATAATATAATAATCATGATATATACCATAGTATATTTCAAATTGTTCATATAAAATAATATGAATTTTCCATTAGGTTGTTTTAGTAATAATAATATAATAATCATGATATATACAATTGTATATTTTAAAAATTCTTTGTTAAAATAATACCGAATAATATGATGCTAGAAAAATTATTAGTTGTATGGTTTTTTGTTTTATATTATTATATTCATGATTTTGGTAGATCATTATTAAAATTGTATTTTAATATATTCTGCTACATAAATTATTAGTTATATTGTTTTATTTATATTTCAAATTGTTCATATAAAATAATATGGATTTGTTATTAGGTTGTTTTAGTAATACTAATATACTAATCATGATATATACAATAGTATATTTTGAATAGTTCATATAAATTAATATGAATTTGTTATTAGGTCGTTTTAGGAATAATAATATAATAATCATGATATATATAATAGTATATTTCAAATAGTTCATTTAAAATAATATGAATTTGTTATTAGGTTGCTTTAGTAATAATAATATAATAATCATGATATATACAATAGTATATTTTAAAATTTATTTGTTAAAATAATACCGAATAATATGATACTAGAAAAATTATTAGTTATATGGTTTTATGTTGTATTTTAATATATTCATGATTTTGGTAGCTCATTTAATATTAATATTGAATTTTAATATATTTTGCTAGGTAAATTATTAGTTGTATGGTTTTGTGTTATATTTTAAATTGTCCATATAAAATAATATGAATTTATTATTAGGTTGTTTTTGTATTACAAATATAATAATCATGATATATAGAATAGTATATTTCAAATAGTTTATATAAAATAATATGAATTTGTTATTAGGTTATTTTAGTAATAATAATATAATAATCGTGATATATACAATAGTATATTTTAAATAGTTCATATAAAGTAATATGAATTTGTTATTAGGTTGTTTTAGTAATAATAATTGAATAATCATGATATGTACAATAGTATATTTTAAATAGTTCATATAAAATAATATAAATTTGTTATTAGGTTATTTTAGTAATAATAATATAATAATCATGATATATACCATAGTATATTTCAAATAGTTCATATAAAATAATAAGGATTTATTATTAGGTTGTTTTAGTAATAATAATATAATAATCATAATATATACAATAGTATATTTTAAAATTTATTTGTTAATATAATACCGAATAATATGATGCTAGAAAAATTATTAGTTGTATGGTTTTATGTGGTATTTTAATATATTTAGGATTTTGATAGTTCATTATTAATATTATATTTTAATATATTCTGCTAAATAAATTATTAGTTGTATAGTTTTATGTTATATTTTAAATAGTTCATATAAAATAATATGAATTTGTAATTAGGTTATTTTAGTAATAATAATATAATAATCATGATATATATAATAGTATATTTTAAATAGTTCATTTAAAATAATATGAATTCGTTATTAGGTTGTTTTAGTAATAATAATATAATAATCATGATGTATACAATAGTTTATTTCAAATAGTTCATATAAAATAATATAAATTTATTATTAGGTTGTTTCAGTAATAATAATATAATAATTATGATATATACCGTAATATATTTTAAATAGTTCATATAAAATAATATAAATTTTTTATTGGGTTATTTTAGTAATAATAATATAATAATCATGATATATATAATATTATATTTTAAAAATAATTTGCTAGTATAATACTGAATAATATGATGCTAGAAAAATTATTAGTTGTATGGTTTTATGTTGTATTTTAATATATTCATGATTTTAGTAGCTCATTATTAATATTGTATATTAATATATTCTGCTAGATAAATTATTAGTTGTATGATTTTATGTTATATTTTAAATTGTTCATATAAAATAATATGAATTTTTTATTAGGTTGTTTTAGTAATAATAATATACTAATCATGATATATACAATAGTATATTTTAAATAGTTCATATAAAATAATATGAATTTGTTATTAGGTTGTTTTTGTAATAATAATATAATAATCATGATATATATAATAGTATATTTTAAATAGTTTATTTAAAATAATATGAATTTTTTATTAGGTTATTTTAGTAATAATAATATAATAATTATGATATATACAATAGTATATTTCAAAATTTATTTGTTAAAATAATACCGAATAATATGATACTAGAAAAATTATTAGTTGTATGGTTTTATGTTGCATTTTAATATATTCATGATTTTGGTAGCTCATTTAATATTAATATTAAATTTTAATATATTTTGCTAGATAAATTATTAGTTGTATGATTTTGTGTTATATTTTAAATTTTTCATATAAAATAATATGAATTTATTGTTAGGTTGTTTTAGTATTACAAATATAATAATCATGATATATAGAATAGTATATTTCAGATAGTTTATATAAAATAATATAAATTTGTTATTAGGTTGTTTTAGTAATAATAATATAATAATCGTGATATATGCAGTAGTATATTTCAAATAGTTCATATAAAATAATATGAATTTGTTATTAGGTTGTTTTAGTAATAATAATTGAATAATCATGATATATACAATATTATATTTTAAATAGTTCATACAAAATAATATGAATTTTTTATTAGGTTGTTTTAGTAATAATAATATAATAATCATGATATATACCATAGTATATTTCAAATAGTTCATATAAAATTATATGAATTTATTATTAGGTTATTTTAGTAATAATAATATAATAATCATGATATGTACAATAGTATATTTTGAAATTTATTTGTTAATATGATATCGAATAATATGATGCTAGAAAAATTATTAGTTGTATGGTTTTATATTGTATTTTAATATATTCAGGATTTTGGTAGCTCATTATTAATATTGTATTTTAATATATTCTGCTAGATAAATTATTAGTTGTATGATTTTATGTTATATTTCAAATTGTTCATATAAAATAATATGAATTTATTATTAGGTTGTTTTAGTAATACTAATATAATAATCATGATATATACAATAGTATATTTTAAATAGTTCATATAAAATAATATGAATTTGTTATTAGGTTGTTTTAGTAATAATAATATAATAATCATGATATATATAATAGTATATTTTAAATAGTTCATTTAAAATAATAGGAATTTGTTATTAGGTTGTTTTAGTAATAATAATATAATAATTATGATATATACAATAGTATATTTCAAATAGTTCGTATAAAATAATATGAATTTATTATTAGGTTATTTTAGTAATAATAATATAATAATCATGATATATAGAATAGTGTATTTTAAAATTTATTTGTTAATATAATACCGAATATTATGATGCTAGAAAAATTATTAGTTGTATTATTTTATGTTGTATTTTAATATATTCATGATTTTGGTAGCTCACTTAATATTTATATTATATTTTATTATATTTTGCTAGATAAATTATTAGTTGTATGGTTTTATGTTATATTTCAAATTGTTCATATAAAATAATTTGGATTTGTTATCATGATATATATAATGTTGTATTATAAAATTTGTTTGTTGCACTGTAATATAACAATATTAATATTAATAAAGTACTGGGTTAAATCCTTTAAAGGGCTAGTATTGTCATGGTCCAAGGTCGTTTTGAGTGTATAATTATGTGATAAAGACATAATTGACCCACTAGATTTGAAGTTAGATAATAATAATAATAATTAATTAATTGACCGGGCCTTAGCAGACTAATAATAATTAGTGAATGGGGCCTGTAGTAGTCTAATAATAATAATTGGTTAATATATATTTGATTCAGTGTAAGAATTGTATATTATATGAGTAGTTCATAGTTAGTTAATATCTTGTAATTTTTTGTTTGATAAAATATTGTTAGATACTTTGTTGTATAATTACATTAATATTATATTGTATGTTTTCGTGAGCTTCAGTTTAGAAATTATGGCGTGCAACGTAGTCACACTTTTGTGCCATTATGATGGAGATATTGTACAAACTGATGATGATGTTAATTACACGGGTGAAAGACAGTTTATACTCAGGGTATAATCCAGAATTTCTTTTTTGGAGTTGAAGGGAATGATGTATGAATTTACTGGATGGGATAGTAACACATTTGATATTGCGATTACATGGAGAATGTTGTTGTCCCAGAATCCTATGAGATACACACCTGTTGAGATCGCTTGTGCAATAGCATTGAGGTCTATGTTCAACATGGCATTAGAAAATAGGGCGACATGCATAGAACTGTATCTAACTGCTGTAAATGTTGAGGGAAGAGCTCAACATCGTGTGCCGCATAGTCAAGTTGAGGCATCAGGTCCGTCTAGAGGTCCAATAGTGGGCGTTTCACTGGTTGCTGGAATGGTTGCGCATAAGAGCACAACTATGTTTGATAGGGCTTATGCCAACAATGATTTTGAGGCATTTGATGAAGATGCAGATGTGGGGTTTGACGAGGAGGAAAATGAACTAGATGATGATGATGATGATGATGCCAGGCCTTCATTTGCCCGGGCTCCTGTCCCTGAATTCGAAGGCGTTTCATAGGTAGACCAGGCAGTATGTTCTGATTGTAGAAGAATTGGGTCAACAGGATCTGTCTTGGGGGAGGGACAAGTGTTCCAAACGAACGACGAATTAGTCAGTGCAGTTAAGGTGTGGCATATAAAAAACAAGTTGGAATACGTAGTGCACAGGTCGAATCCTAATTACGCAACCCTAAGGTGTGTGTAAGCACCACAATGCAAGTGGTATCTGTGTGGGGCGCTCAAACAAAGACTAGGGACATTTGAGATTTCGGTTTTGAGGGGGCCACATACATGTTCTACCACTGTATTGGCGGAAGACCACCGCGCCTTGACCTCAAATTTTGTTGCAACTATAGTGTCACCTATTGTGACTGCTGATCTTAAAATGAATATTGTAACAATATGAGCAGCAGTACAACAACAACATGGGTACACTATTTCATATCGGAAAGCATGGAAAGCAAAACAGGAAGTGATTGAGCGGTTGTTTGGCTCCCATGAGGATGCATTTCCGATGCTACCTAAGCTGCTCACTGCATTGCAACAGTCAAATCCAGGCACTGTTGTCGACTGGCAATATAAAAGCCTGGTGGGAGACGAGGCAATCTTTCGCGGAGTTTTTGGGCATTCGGTGCATCTATTGAGGGATTCAAATGTTGCCGTCCACTGGTCAGTATTGATGGTACCCATTTATATAGGAAATATAAGGGGAAGCTGCTGGTAGTTGTCGCATTTGACGCTAAGAATGATCTATACCCATTGTGTTTTGCTCTTGTGGATCAGGAGGAGGCATGGAGTTGGGGTTGGTTTCTGTTTTGTCTACGTGCATATGTGACAGGCGATCGCCAACCGATATGTATTATATCTGATTGACATGCTGGCATCAAGAATGGGATGTCAATCATTTGCCCTGCGCTTGAAGGGCAGCATCGTTACTGCACTCGCCACCTTGTTAGTAACTTCAATCACAGATTCAAAAATGCTACAATGAAGAAGAAGTTGAGTGAGATGGCGAGGGAACCTTCCACGAGGAAGTTCGATGCTTTGTATTACCATTTCATACACGCCAATGATGAGATCAGAGAGTGGATTGAACGGGAGCCTAAAGAATGTTGGGCACTTTAGTATGATGGTGGTTATCGCTATGGCAACATGACTACTAATATATCAGAAGTATTCAACAACATTTTAAAAGTGGGACGAGCCCTCCCAGTAACTGCCCTTGTGGAGATGACGTTTTATCTATGCAATAAATATTTCGTCAACCGCAGGGATGTAGCCGGGGCATATTTTTCACAGGGTCTTTTATGGCCCCCGAAAGTATTTGCTGAAATAGAACGTGCCACCTTGAAATCAAGGACACATACAGTGACGTTGTTTGATAGAAACACTATGGAGTTCCAGGTAACAACTTCGAGTAGGTAGACTGAATCAGGATACAGGAGGGAGACTCACCGTACTGTAATGCTGAACGAATGGAGTTGCACTTGTGGTACATGGCAACTGTTTCATTGTCCATGCTCCCATGTGATGGCATGTTGTACAGCATCTCGGCTCTAATACGGACAGTATGTTGATCCATTTTTAAGCCTAACCATGAACGCAAGTGGGTATGCTCCATTATTTCACCCACTTCCTGATCAGTCTCTATGGCCGGAGTACATTGAACCTACAATGGTTGCAGATCACACAAGGTGGAGGCATGGTAGAGGACGGCCTCGCTCAACCTGGCTAAATAACGAAATGGACGCAAGGGAGGGCTCGTTCAAAAATAAATGTAGCATATGCAATGTAAGGGGGCACAATGAAAAAAACATGTCCTAATAGACAACAATAATGTTGTACTTAGGCTTATATCTTCATTTCATTTATTTTTTACTGTAATTACATAATAATAATAAATGTATTTTTATTTTTGTGTTCTGCTCGATACGGAGGCTGTAATATGTGTAATTTTATTGTTATCCCATGAATATTGGTTACTATTATCAATTTTTTTAGAGAGATGGTAAGAACTCGAGGAGGACATACTTCGACTTCGACTGCTCAGTATGGTAAGTAGAATCTGGGTCTGGATGACAGAACGGTGTTGCGTCTTCAGGAGCATCATCGATCGGAGGATTTTTGGAATGGAACGGTATGTCAGTAATCAATACTTATCCTATAATTTTGAGTTCTAATTATTCAAATAGTTGATTAATACATTTAGTGTCTTTGTATTACAGGGCAACAGCGAAATCAGGGTGAGGATTCACCAACTGTCAAACCTTCACCCATTAGTACAACCATATGTTGTACAGGCTGGACTCATTGGAGTGGCTCAAGTAGGTCACATCCAGATTGATAATGCATTAATTGGTGCTTTGTTGGAGAGGTGGAGGCGGGAGACCGATACATTCCATCTACGTGTTGGTGAGATGGCGCCAACACTACAGGATGTTGCCGTCTTACTAGGTCTACGAATAGACGGTCAGGCAGCTGCTGGTAGCACTAACCACAGTTGGCAGAACCTTTGTCACTATTGGGTGCAGTCCCCCCACACCGAACAATAAAGGGCAGCCTGTTAAGAAGTACATGGTTAGGGGAACTGTGTGCACAGGACCCCCCAGCGCACTCTGATGAGCAAGTGTTGCTTCAGCATGCCAGACGCTACATCCTTAATATGTTCGGCTCCCTGTTGTTCACCAACAACACTGGTAGTTGGACATCGATGATCTACCTTCCACTGCTTGAAACGATGGAGGGGTGTAGTGAGTACAGCTGGGGGTCAGCAGTTCTTGCCAACCTGTACAGACAAATGTGCCAGTGTTGCATGACGGGCCACGCCCAAATTGGGGGTTGTGTTTTATTGCTCCAGATATGGACGGCAAATGATATTCATATTTAATTCTTTAATGTGTTAAATCCCTGATTCCTACGTGCCTTTACATGTGTAGTTGTGGTCATGGGGGCATTTACACATCGGTGACCGTTCATATCCGCGCCCCGTCCAATTGCATATGCAGTCAATGATCCGTTGCCGCCTTTGGGATCTTAGTAAGAGAATATACTTTCTACATCTTGATTTAATGTATATGTAATATTGCACCTGTATTCAAATAATTTACTTTATACTTGATCAGCTGGGTTGCCGCCCTGACATTCCGCTAGAATCCCAGGCAACGCAAGTCCTTCTATAGGGACCAACTTGATGTCCAAGAACCACATCAGGTATATATACGAAAATAGACATAATTCTTTATCGTTAAATATTTAATGTAATAACTAAGTTATTTTATCTGTGCTTAGGTTGAATGGACGCCTTACAGGCAATCTCGGTTAAACCCCTTGCCCGCGATTTGTGTAGAGGGTCGTCATATCTGGCGATATCAAGGACCAATGATATACTTTAGCATTGTAGAGCTACATTGCCCTGATAGAGTATTGCACCAGTTTGGATTTACGCAGCATATCCCAGATCAAATTGACACTCTCGACTCCTTGCACAATACATCGCGTTCGGGCAGGTCTGATGAGAACTGGGAGCACTATCATTCGAACTGGATTGCGGTGTGGAACACACGGATGGATTATATCACCAACGTACGTCATCCTCCTATATCGCCTATAGAGTACATGCAATGGTACTCCTCTATCACTAGGCGTTTCATAGTACGGCGTGAAGTGCATGTTCCGCACCGAACCCTACTTCGTTATGAGCCAAGTGGCAACCAAGTGCAACGAGTAGTAAGTACTTTGAAAACATTTGTCTCTTTACTTATTCCACAATATGTTTCATTAACATTTGAATGTACTATTTGATAGGTCGATCTTCTTAAAAAGCATGCTAAAAGGGCAGTTCAGAGGCTACGTAACACTGTTGGCCACACTGTAGAGTCTGTCTCCATAGAATAGCTGACTACTTGCAGTAGGGCAATTAATGCTTTTGGGGAGGGGTATCAATTTGATCAGGCTATGCAAGAAGAAGAGTTTGACTATCGTTCATTTCGTGCTACAGAAGGAAGTAGATGTGAACGTCCACGACATAGTTTTTCGGTTCACACGGAGTTTTCACCCTCAGGGCATCGTGGTGAACCTAGTCGTAGATCCACGTCACGTTTTATACCATAATTTACATTATTTTTATGTAAATTATTATTACAATGTATTTTTTCCTTCTTCATTACTTTATACATTAAATAAAGTGATTTCGCTAATTTTTTTTTTTTGAATACTTTGCTTTGTTTGAGAGGATAAGAGGTTGAAAGATGTATTTAAATGATGAGTGTCGTAAAAAATATAGAAAATATATGTTGTATTAATAGAGTTGAAGAAGTGAAAAAGAGAATGGAGATGAAGATGAAGGGGTAGGGGTGTTAGGGTTCACGGGGAGGGAGTTGGGGGTGTGGGAGGGGAAGGTGGACGGCGTACGACATGCCTGCCTTTCGAACGCCAATGTGGAGGGGTGTAGATAGGCCTTTCGGACGGCGTACAGACGCCGTCCACACCGGTTTTCGAAGGGGATGTACTCCAAATTTTGTAGAGTGACGTAGTGAGGACAGATGGAGTGGGAAAGTGACGCCAGCAGTAACTATATTTGCACCCTTTATTTTGTAACTAGGGTAAAGCAGACGAGGGTAAGATAACATTATATTTTTATTTAAATATACTAAATTAAGAGGAGTAATGGTAAAGAAGAGTAAATGAGTTATTGTTGTTTGACAATTAGGCAAAGAGATAAGGATAAAAAGAGTTATAATTAAAATAAGGATAAAATTGTCTAAAATTTGTAAAAATTTAACCTTATCCCTTTAATATGGGGTTAAAGAAATTGAGGGTAAACCCCTTTACCCCTTAAATGTATTTGTCAAACAGGGCAAAGAAATTATCTCCTTGACCCTTATTCCCATTTACGCCTCTATTTCCCGTGGCCAAACAAGGGGTTAAGAATACTGTAGCCTCGTTTGGTTGCCACGTAAATTAAATTCTTGAGAGAAGTTATATTTTTAGGGAATTCAATTCCTATATCAACTTTCCAAAAAGTAGGAAAAACATGTTTGGTTGCCATGATAGAAAATAGAACTTCCTTTGAGAGACTAGTTAAAAATAGAGGAATTAGAACTTGCCTAGGGGGGCTAAGTAAGTTATTTCGCACGTTTTGAAGGAATTAGAAATTTCTTGACAATTTTCACTTTCCTCATTTGGTCTACTTCTTGCATACTAAACAAAAGCCAAAATCTACACTTTCCGTAAATTTCTACTTCCTGCATACCAAGCACTCTGTACAGTGTCCTAAATTTTGGAGTTACATTTTTGTCACATTATTATAAAGAGAGATTATTATGGGTGGAACAAAAATTAGGCTATATATATTTTAAAAGCAAAATTTGCTAATTTCGTAGCATTCAAATCATCTAACTTTTTCTTAAAAGACAATGCCCTTCCTTTTATACTCCGTTTGTCCCCTTTTTTTAACTTTGTTTGGCCATTTTTTAGGGAAATCGTACCATTTAGACCCCCCAGGCCCCGTTTAATCTTTTATAGACCCCTATAACCCTAAATAGACCCTTTTGGACAAAAATGCCCTCCCACTTCACCCCCCAACCTATCCTCTTTCTCTCCTCATTTAATGTTTACAGTAGCCCACCCGTTTACTTGACCCCCTCCCTCCTCCATTTTCTTTCTCCTCATTTAATGCAAAAGGACATATTTTTACTTTATGTCATGTAATTTGCTTCTCAGTCTCTCCCTCCCTTCTCACTTCCCGCCCATTTTACTCACCTTATCTCTCATTCTCCCTTCTTTGTTCTTTTTCTCTCATTCTGAATTCCCCAAGCTCCATTTTTTTGGTCCTCCGTGTGTCATTCTGCTACATTGGGCCCTCGGAACATGAAGAAGAAGGCTTGGTAAGATCGTGTTTGAAGCTTTGTGGCATTACTGTAGGTTCAAGGTTGAGTCGTTACACACATTTCACAGTTTTCAGAAAATGATCATTTGTTGACATTGTCGTTAATGTATCCTTGTCTTATGAGGTTGGTATGTTACAAGTCATTTATGGTGTATGATTAGTGTAAATGGTGTATTATAATTTTCTTTTGGTGTGTTTAAACTCATTAATGGTGTATGATTAATCATACACCGTGTATAATTTGTTTAAATTGTGTATTATCATGTTGTGTTGGGGTTTTTCAAGTCATTAATGGTGTATGATCAATCATACACCATGAATGATAGGTTTAAATGGTGTGAAATTAACTTATTTAGGCGTGTTTCAAGTAATTAGGGGTGTATGATAGGTTTTAATGGTGTGAAATCAACTTGTTTAGGTGTGTTTGAATTAATTAGTGGTGTATGATTAATCATACACGGTGTATGATGGATTATAATAGTATAAAATCAACTTATGTGGGTATGTTTTAAGTAATTAGTGGTGTATGACTTATCATACATGATGTATGAGAGGCTTCAATGGTATAACATCAATTTTTGCAGGTATTTTCAAGTAATTACTGGTGTAATGGTGTAAAATCAACTTGTATACGTATGTTTCAAGTAATTAGTGGTGTATGATGGATTATAATAGTGTAAAATAAACTTATGTAGGTATGTTTCAAGTAAATAGTGGTGTATGACTTATCATACACGGTGTATGATAGGTTTTAATGGTATAACATCAATTTTTGCAAGCTTTTTCAAGTAATTACTGGTATAATGGTGTAAAATCAACTTGTATATGTATATTTCAAGTAATTAGTGGTATATGATCAATCATACATGGTGTATGATTGATTATAATAGTGTAAAATCAACTTATGTAGGTATATTTCAAGTAATTAGTGGTGTATGACTTATCATACACTGTGCATAATAGGTTTTAATGGTATAACATCAACTTTTGCAGGTTTTTTTCAAGTAATTACTAGTATAATGGTGTAAAAGCAACTTGTATATGTATGTTTCAAGTAATTAGCGGTGTATGATGTATCATACACGGTGTATGATGGATATAATAGTGTAAAATCAACTTATGTAGGTATGTTTCAAGTAATTAGTGGTGTATGACTTATCATACACGGTGCATGATAGGTTTTAATGGTATAACATCAACTTTTGCAGGTTTTTTCAAGTAATTACTGGTATAGTGTTGTAAAATCAACTTGTATAGGTATGTTTCAAGTAATTAGTGGTGTATGATCAATCATACACGGTGTATGATAGATTATAATAGTGTAAAATCAACTTATGTAGGTATGTTTCAAGTAATTAGTGGTGTATGACTTCTCATGCACAGTGTATGATAGGTTTTAATGGTATAACATCAAATTTTGTAGGTTTTTTCAAGGAATTACTGGTATAATGGTGTAAAATCAACTTGTATATGTATGTTTCAAGTAATTAGTGATGTATGATGGATTATAATAGTGTAAAATCAACTTATGTTGGTATGTTTCAAGTAATTAGTGGTGTACGACTTATCATACATGGTGCATGATAGGTTTTAATGGTATAACATCAACTTTTGCAGATTTTTTCAAGTAATTACTGGTATAATGGTGTAAAATCAACTTGTATAGGTATGTTTCAAGTAATTGGTGGTGTATGATCAATCATACACGGTGTATGATGGATTATAATAGTGTAAAATAAACTTATGTAGGTATGTTTCAAATAAATAGTGGTGTATGACTTATCATACACGGTTCATGATAGGTTTTTATGGTATAACATCAACTTTTGCAGGTTTTTTCAAGTAATTACTGGTATAATGGTGTAAAATCAACTTGTATATGTATATTTCAAGTAATTAGTGGTGTATGATGTATCATACACGGTGTATGATTGATTATAATAGTGTAAACTCAACTTATGTAGGTCTGTTTCAAGTAATTAGTGGTGTATGACTTATCATACGCGGTGCATGATAGGTTTTAATGGTATGACATCAACTTTTGCAGGTTTTTTCAAGTAATTATTGGTATAATGGTGTAAAATCAACTTGTATAGGTATGTTTCAAGTAATTAGTGGTGTATAATCAATCATACACGGTGTATGGCAGATTATAATAGTGTAAAATCAACTTATGTAGGTATGTTTTAAGTAAATAGTAGTGTATGACTTATCATACACGATGTATGATAGGTTTTAATGGTATAACATCAACTTTTGCAGGTTTTTTTCAAGTAATTACTAGTATAATGGTGGTGTATGATTAATCATACACCGTGTACTAATGCTTTAAATGCTGTTATTTCATTTTATCTTGGTGTGTCTCATGTAATTAGTGTTGTAATATCATGTTACTTTAGTGTTCACAGTAATGGCAGATGTTGCTATTGTTCGGTATGGTGGACACTTTAACGAGAGGGCAGAGTATGTTGGTGGGAAGTTGGATTTTGTTTTTTTGGATGATAAGACTGACTTTGCGGGCTTGCAAAGGATTTTGGTGGAGTTGATGGGTGTTCAGGTGGATGCAAGTTTGAAGATGCAATTGCAACTTCGTACCGGCAAACGGGACATCCCATTGTATGATGTCAATAATGATAGATCAGTAATGGTTTTGAAGGCACTGGCAAAAAAAGATATGGTTAAGCATACCTTGTACGTCACTGTTGAGTCCACGGTTGATAGGACTCCTTACTTTGGAGATCAACGGAGTCTTAATCAAACACTACCAGATGGTGAACAATGGTGGTTTGGACCTTGTGGTGCCTGATAGTTTTGGTGGATGTATTAACGCGGGGATGGAAGAAGTAGCCCGTGGAGATGCATCTGAACTAGAGTTTGACATACCTACGGCGATAGCGACAGCGACAGCGACTGGTGAAGATTGGGAAAATTCCAATCAAAGTCCGTACGATCATTTGGATAATATAAATTTATCACATGTGCAACCGACTGCAACCGACGCATCATCTCCACATGGGCACATTTCTGCCCAGCAGAATATTTGCCCTGAAGTGAGTATATCACCTCCTACTGTCGAACCTGCAGTAGAACCGAATGTCCAACACGGTGTCCAAGCTACTGTTGATCTTCACTATGACGATGATGTTGGTTCCGGTGATGAGAGTGGCCGGATTGACGGGGTATATGGGCAGGGTATGATGGTTGATGTAATCGAGGTGCATCAAGTAATTAAATCGAAGAAGAATTTGTTGACTAACCTGGCAGTAATTGCCATGAGGGAAAAATTTGAATTCAAGAGCTTCAAGTCTAACAAATCCTTAACGGTTATTCATTGTGTGCAAGAGTTTATCCCCCTCGTCTCTCTGCATATGTTGTCTGTAAAGTGCACACACTGCTTGCATACAAAATTCAAGATCCTTATCATGCGGATGCACTTCGCACCCTTAAAACTCATCATACACTGTACACCATGTATGATTGATCATACACCACTATTTACTTGAAACACCCTTGATGAATCATGATTCGTATAAGTGCCCGCAACTCTCCCTACCTCTCGGCTGTCACTGGCCCACCACCGCCACTGTTAGAACCACTTACATTAGCAATTTCAACAGCTAGATGTAGCACGAAATTGAGGAACCATGAATGCTTGGCTTCCTGTCCAACTCCTCCATTTATAGGCAAAAGCATACAAGGTACAAATACATGGGAAGAACCGTGGAAGAGGGATAGGATAAAGTAGGTGGTAGTTGAGGTCATTAATTGTCTTACTTGGGTGTCAATTATGACCACTGAACTTTCAATGTTCAACCCCTAACTATCCCAACCGGTCAGCCTCTTTCATTTAAAACAACAAGGGCATTTATAATATACAACCGCACACCAGTCAATGTGCTATGGATAATACAAAACTGTTGAAAATAATGCACGTATATTGATAGTACATAATTTCATTGATATTAATAGCAATTACACTGTAATAAAAAAAAATTATTGGTGTATAATCAATCATACATTATAGGTTTTAATGGTGTGAAATCATTTTGTTTTAGTGTGGTTCAAGTAATTAGTGGTGTATGACTTATCATACACCGTGTATGATAAGTATTAATTGTGTAAAATCAACTTGTACAAATGTGGTTCAAGTAATTAGTGATGTATGACTTATCATACACCGTGTATGATAAGTTTTAATTGTGTAAAATCAACTTGTACAAGTGTGTTTCAAGTAATTAGCGGTGTATGACTTATCATACACCGTGTATGATAAGTTTTAATTGTGTAAGATCAACTTGTACAAGTGTGTTTCAAGTAATTAGTGGTGTATGACTTATCATACACCGTGTATGATAAGTATTAATTGTGTAAGGTCAACTTGTACAAGTGTGATTCAAGTAATTAGTGGTGTATGACTTATCATACACCTTGTATGATAAGTATTAGTAGTGTAAAATCAACTTGTACAAGTGTGGTTCAAGTAATTAGTGGTGTATGACTTATCATACACCGTGTATGATAAGTTTTAATTGTGTAAAATCAACTTGTACAAGTGTGTTTCAAGTAATTAGTGGTGTATGACGTATCATACACCGTGTATGATAAGTTTTAATTGTGTAAAATCAACTTGTACAAGTGTGGTTCAAGTAATTAGTGGTGTATGACTTATCATACACCGTGTATGATAAGTTTTAATTGTGTAAAATCAACTTGTACAAGTGTGGTTCAAGTAATTAGTGGTGTATGACTTATCATACACCGAGTATGATAAGTTTTAATTGTGTAAGATCAACTTGTACAAGTGTGATTCAAGTAATTAGTGGTGTATGACTTATCATACACCGTGTATGATAAGTATTAATTGTGTAAAATCAACTTGTACAAGTGTGGTTCAAGTAATTAGTGGTGTATGACTTATCATACACGGTGTATGATAAGTTTTAATTGTGTAAAGTCAACGTGCATTATTTTCAACAGTTTTGTATTATCCATTTCACATTAACTGGTGTGAGGTTGTGCATTATCAAATGCCCTTGTTGTTTTAAATGGAGGAGATTGACCGGTTGGAGTAGTTGGAGGTTGAACATTGAATGTTCAGGGGTCATAATTGACACCCAAGCAAGACATTTAATAGCCTTAACTACCACCTACTTTATCCTACCCCTTTTATACGGTTCTCCGCATGTATATGTACCTTGCATGCTTTTGCCTATAAATGGAGGAGTTAGACAAGAAGCTAAGCATCCATGTTTCCTCAATTTCGTGCTACATGTAGCCGTTGAAATTGCTAATGTAAGTTGTTCCTCAATTTGAAGATTCCCCTTCTGTTCCCTTCGGATCAACGAATGGATTTCACTGTTTTGACAACCACGACGGGTCAATTTTGGTATCGGTTGAAAAACAACGACATCTGGCTTACTAATCAAGGAGGTGCGAGCACTTCCACAGATCAAGGAGAATGCCAAGGATGTGATGTTTTACTGCTGATTATAATCGGTTCCTCAGCCATTTTACTGATGAGTGGAGAGTTGCTAATTACCTATGATCAGCTTCACCGGCTGATCATGATTCGTTAAGGGTTTTGCTTAAACGTGTTTTAAAGGAATTATGTAATTAAGCAAAACCCTTTATGATTCATCAACATGTGTAGGTGTGTTTGAAGTATGTCCTTCAAATTGTCTGCAGGGTAATTGAAAGTTACATGTAGGCTAATATCAATACCCTATTTCCCTAGCTAATAAACCTTTAAATTATGTATAACGTCAAGAAATGTATAAAGGATTTCCTGCAACTGTTCACTTTACACGGTCTATGATAGTTTTAAATGGTGTAGAATCAACTTGTTGTAATGTGTTTCAAGTAATTAGTGGGGTATGATGAATCATACACGGTGTATGATGAGTTGTAATGGGTAAAATCAACTTTGGCATGTAATTTTCAAGTTTTGCTGGTGTAATGGTATAAACTCAACCTTTATAAGTGTTTTTCAATTAATAATTGGTGTATGATGAATCATACACGGTGTATGATGGGTTATATTGGTGTAAAATCAACTTATATAGGTGTGTTTGAAGTAAATAGTGGCGTATGATCAATCATACACGGTGTATGATGAGTTTTATGGGTGTAAAATCAACTTTTTCATGTAATTTTCAAGTTCTGCTGGCGTGATGGTATAAACTCAACCTTTATAAGTGTTTTTCAATTAATAATTGGTGTATGATGAATCATACACGGTGTATGATGGGTTATATTGGTGTAAAATCAACTTATAGGTGTGTTTGAAGTAAATAGCGGTGTATGATCAATCATACACGGTGTATGATGAGTTTTATGGGTGTAAAATCAACTTTTGCATGTAATTTTCAAGTTCTGCTGGTGTAATGGTGTAAACTCAACTTTTATAAGTGTTTTTCAATTAATAATTGGTGTATGATGAATCATACACGATGTATGATGGGTTACATTGGTATAAAATCAACTTATATAGGTGTGTTTGAAGTAAATAGCGGTGTATGAGGAATCATTAGCGTTGTATGATGAATCATACACGGTGTACGATGAGTCATACACGGTGTACGATGAGTTTTATGGGTGTAAAATCAACTTTTGCATGAATTTTTTAAGTTTTGCTGGTGTAATGGTGTAAACTCAACCTTTATAAGTGTTTTTCAATTAATAATCGGTGTAGGATGGGTTATAATGGATTAATATGAACTTATATAGGTGTAAAATGAACTTATATAAGTGTTTTTCAATTAATAATTGGTGTAGGATGGGTTATATTGGGTTAATATGAACTTATATAACTGTTCTGTAAGAATGTGTGTCGACACACAACTCTGCATCCCTGTTCTGTAAGAATGTGAGTCGACACACCATCCCTGTGTGTCGACACACAACTCTGCATCCCTGTTCCGTAAGAATGTGTGTCGACACACCATCCCTTTGTGTCGACACACACCTCTGCATCCCTGTTATGTAAGAATGTGTGTCGACACACCATCCCTGTGTGTTGAGACACACCATAACACACTTCAAAAACACATCAAACACTTAGAACACACAATTGGGACCAACTTCAAAACACTTCATTCACAATTCTCATTACACAATTTGAAAATACGTCAACAGGAATATACAACAATATGGAAATATACACTATTACATACACATCACAACCTTTCTACAATTTTTAGTACAATGATTGCAATATAAATCCTATGGTAATATACAATAACACATACACATCACATAATTTTATTCACTAGTATACATTTTCATTTGTTTCTTTCTTCCATGCTTGTATAAGTATACTCAGGTATTCGTCCGCAACTTCCCTGTCTGTCTTTGCGTGCATTGGGAGATGCTGAGTCCATTTGTAAGCAAAAATTCAATAAACTTTACAACAAATATGCCACAATCTGACCTGCAGTTCATAATAATACAGATGACACAATAAGAAATTAGACATCATTGTAAGTAATGACTATTTTCATCCACTTAATAAAAAAAAAAAAAAAATAAACATAGTAAAATAGCAATGGAAGTCGATGTCATACCCCATCTATTGTGGACATGAATCCCGGCCGTAAGTGATCACAAAAGGATTGCCTTTGAGATGTATGAGGTCCTTTCGGACGTCCCAAAAATTAACCATATCTAGAGCATATGGAAGAAATTTTGCAATTGGCTCTACATGTTCTAATCTTGATTCCTTGGATGCGGCGGAGTACTAGGAATTAATTACCTCTATCCGCCAATCTTTAGAATTGATGGCAACAAGGAACCAATGTTGATTAGGTTGATTGATGGGCATGTATATCCGATCCATGTTGTGGCAGCGGACCCCATATTTAACATCCCCGGCAAGAAACTTGATGATCAACGAATCAAAATCGTCAAAAGCTGATTCGATGGGGATTTCTCTGTTTTGAGTGCGTTTCAATAGGGGTCCAAATAGAATAGAAACCGACGTATTTGTGCATGTTGCCCTCTGGTCAAAATGCTCTGGCCACTTATGTTTCTTTTGCATGATGTAGTGCAGAACGACATCCATTTCCTGCAATATGAGACAAATTACTTCAAACACAACACACACCACTAATCACTTGGAACATAGCAATACAATAACATAAGTCGATTTACACCATTAAACCATATCGTACACGGTGTATGATTGATCATACACCACTAATTACTTGAAACATAACTATATAACTTGATTTTACACAATTCAAACTCATCATACACCGTGTATGATAAGTCATACACAACTAATTACTTGAAACACACTTATACAAGTTGATTTTACACATTTAAAACTTATCATACACCACTACTTACTTGAAACATAACTATATAAGTTGATTTTACACATTTAAAACGTATCATACACCGTGTAAGATAAGTCAAACACCACTCAATACTTGAAACATAACTATATAAGTTGATTTTACACAATTAAAACTTAACATACACGGTGTATGATAAGTCATACACCATTAATTACTTGAAACACACTTATACAAGTTGATTTTACACCTTTAAAACCTATCATACATGGTGTATGATAGATCATACACCACTTATTACTTGAAACATACCTGTACAAGTTGATTTCACACCCTTAACACCTATCATACACCGTGTATTGTTCATCATACACCACTAATTAGTTGACACACCATCAAAAAATAATGGGATCCACTTACAGTAATCACACGCCAAATGGATCGTGATGGGGAACATACCTCACCCGTAAGCCAGGCGTCGTCATTTTTCAACCGATACCAAAACTGACCCGTACTGGCAGTCAAACAGAGAAATCCATTCGTTGATCCTCAGGTAACTCGAAGGGAGTCTTCAAAGTTCTGTAATATACAATAAGAAGCATGATATATAAGCATCCCACAAGAAAATTGTAATCTGGAAACATTTCCATACTGATAATCTAAAAGCATAGTGTAAAATCACACTTAATTCTTAACCTTTGCGTGGAAACTTTTGTAGAAATCTTTGAACTCTTTTTTTTCTTCCTTGGAGGGAGGTTGGAATGGATTGAAGGGCAGAACCGGTTCTAGTCCAGGATGGGTCATTCTTGCTCGTTTGTTCTTACCCTCCGCGGTCCATTCTTCACCTTTGTACTTGGGATTTGGCTTGGGGTCCCTCCTCTCTTACCCCAATCTCAAAACTGTCTCGGACAATGTCATCAAGTTTTCAACACCATCCACATGCGTTGATGATGGTTCCTTGTAGACATTTTCCTCGTCCTTGGTTGGCAGAGCAAATACCAAAGTCAATAAACCTCAACACGCATGAAAACATACCAAATTGGGACAATAACAAGGATCCGTAGTGTCTTACCCAGTACGTGGAGGAGAAATAATAATTGCTTGCTCAATTGGGGATGGATGAGTGGAAGTCGATGGATAGATATGTGGGGATATGTCATGCGGTGGACGGTCTGAGAGCTCCTTAATCATTGCCTCCTGAGCCTCAAAACGTTGTTCGTACATTTGTAACTGAAGCTACTGTGCTTCAAGTCTGCTTTCGAATTCCATCTGCATGATTTGCATATCTTTCTCCATCACTTCGAGTCTCTCGATAACCTGCAATATGTCCTTCAAATAGTCATAAACATGAATTTGAATAATATGGTACTTACACGGATAAAAATGCAATTAAATAAACATAAAACGAAATGTCAATACCGATTGATACGCCAAATTGGTTGACGTAGTAGATGGTTCCTACTGGGATGTCGGCAAGGGGTGTTGAGTTGCCAATGTTTCTGGATCATCACTTGGATCTGCTAGCATTGCCTCAACAGGAGATTGAACCCCCTCCTCACCATCCTCAGTAAAGGGAATGCCTTGTAGATTAGACTGATTGGCTTCCGTACTCGTTAGTCTAATCGGTTCGGCATTCAATTGCTGATCAAAAGAAGATGCATCATATGAACGTTAGTAAAATTACAAATCATAATTCTTACCCAAAAGATATGAAACAACTAGTAGTAAAATAGTAACAACATAATGTATTATTACCTGATCAAATACTGTTGAGAGTAGAGCGGTGTATGAAACCTTAACACATATCTTCCAGTTAAGGATCCGCCCAAGAGGCTGATTGCCAACCCTCACCACCCCAACCTTGGCAAGTTCTGGAAGGGTTTCCATGGCAAACATGGAAACCACATCATAGAACCCGTGGACGGAGTAGGTCCTTTCTAAACCATGTTGCATTTTTGCCACGAAATCCTTGAGCTTCCGCACTAAGAATTTCCAGCTCAAGGATCCCCGAGCAACACTATTGAAAGAGTCCACGTTGTCCACAAGGGCCAGGATGTTCGGGTTAATGGCTGTTCTCTTGTGTTTGGCGAATAGTGGACCCTCAACCAAGTAGGCAACAACAAGCTTAACCTGGTCCTCCATAATGGAGCAGGTTCTGCATGCTTCAAGCAGCTGTTACCTACTCATCCTCCCCTCATGCTGTACTTGGCAATCAGCCTGTTGGAACCACCGCGTAAATCTTCCACACTGGCATATCTCAAGCCGGTTAGAATGCAAAATTCCCTCCTCCCGAGGTGCACTAACTTCCCACCAAATGAGAATGATAACTCCTCGGGATTTGGGTTGGCCACCTGGTGGGGAAGGACAATGTGAATTAGACTATGCCAGAAGCCAACATTAGTCTCGCGCAGCTCAAGCAGATGCCTGACATTGTATTGTGAAACAAGGGCAAGCTGTAATGCAAAACACTTTTAGTTAATAAGAGATCATAAATGTAATAGCAAAAAGTCAACATAATTCATATGGATACTATGTCAAACCTCGGCTTCGTCGTCCTTCAAGATTTCCCTAATCTCCGTAACAGCTTTGGTTGATACTCCCATTTGGTTAACTTGTAGGAATTTTCAGCAACTCCTTGGGAAAATGTAATCAACCTCCACTTCTGATCGGCTCTTCCTATGTGTGTAAAATGCCATCTGAAATAAAAGAAAAACATCACAAAACCAAAGATTAAACCCATGATACACCATTAAAACAAACCATGCAAGGTGTATGATTAAGCATACACCACTAATGACTTGAAACACACCCAGACAAGTTATTTTCACACCATTAAAACCTACCATACACGGTGTATGATTGATCATACAGCGTTCATTACCCTAAATAGTTGATTTTACACCGTTAAAACCTACCATACACGGTGTATGGTTAAACATACACCACTAATCGGTAGAAACACACATAAACTAGTTGGTTTTTCACCATTAAAAGTAATCATACACCACAGTTTTACTTAACACACACTAACATACAATGATTTTAGACAATTAAAACCAATCATACACATTGTATGGTTAAACATGCACAACGAATCACAAGAAACACACATAAACAAGTTGATTTTATACTATTTAAACTTATCATACACAGTGTATAATTGGTCATACACCACTAATTACTTAACACACACAAACAAAAGTTGATTTTACACTATTAAAACCAATCATACACCGTGTATGATTGATCATACACCACTAATTACTTAAAAAATATCTACACAAGTTAATTTTACACCATTCAAACCTATCATACACAGTGTATGATTGATCATACACCACGAATTACTTAAAAAACGACTACCCAAGTTGATTTCACACCATTAAAACCAATCATACACCGTGTATGATTGATCATAAAGCACTAATTACTTAAAAAATGTCTACATAAGTTGATTTTACACCATTAAAACCAATCATACACCGTGTATGATCGATTATACACCATTAATTACTTAAACAAAAACATCTATTCAAGTTGATTTCACAGCCTTAAATCCAATCATACACCGTGTATGATTGATCATACACCACGAATGACTTGAAAAACATTAAAACAAGTTGATTTTACACCATTAAAACCAATCATACACGTTGTATGATCAATCATACACCACTGTTTACTTAACACACACAAACACAAGCTGGTAATACACCATTAAAACCAATCATACACCGTGTATGATTGATCATAAACCACTAATTACTTAAAAAACGTCTACCCAAGTTGGTTTTACACCATTAAAACCAATCATACACCTTGTATGATTGATCATACACCGCTAACTACTTAAAAAACATCTATACAAGTTGATTTCACAGCCTTAAATCCAATCATACACCGTGTGTGATTGATCATACACCACTAATGACTTGATAGACATTAAAACAAGTTGATTTTACACCATTAAAACCAATCATATATGGTGTATGATTAATCATACACCATTGTTTACTTAACACACACAAACACAAGTTGGTTATACACCATTAAAACCAATCATACACTGTGTATGATTTATCATAAACCACTAATTACATAAAAAATGTCTACCCAAGTTGGTTTTAAACCATTAAAACCAATCATACACCTTGTATGATTGATCATAAACAACTAATTACTTAATAAACATCTATATAAGTTGATTTCACAGCCTTAAATCCAATCATACACCGTGTATGGTTGATCATACACCACTAATGACTTAAAAGGCATTAAAACAAGTTGATTTTACACCATTAAAAGCAATCATACACGGTGTATGATTAATCATACACTACTGATTACTTAATACACACAAACACAAGTTGATTTTACACCATTAAAACCAATCATACACCGTGTATGATTGATCGTAAACCACTAATTACTTAAAAAATGTCTACACAAGTTGATTTTACACCAATAAAATTGATCGTAACCCACTAATTACTTAAAAAATGTCTACACAAGTTGATTTTACACCTTTAAAACCAATCATACACCGTGTATGATTGATTATACACCATTAATTACTTAAACAAAAACATCTATACAAGTTGATTTCATAGCCTTAAATCCAATCATACACCGTGTATGATTGATCATATACCAACTAATGACTTGAAAGACATTTAAACAAGTTGATTTTACACCATTAAAACCAATCATACATGGTGTATGATCAATCATACACCACTGTTTACTTAACACACACAAACACAAGTTGGTAATACACCATTAAAACCAATCATACACCGTGTATGATTGATCATAAACCACTAATTACTGAAAAACGTCTACCTAAGTTGGTTTTACACCATTAAAACCAATCATACACCTTGTATGATTGATCATACACCACTAATTGCTTAAAAAACGACTGGTGTATGTAATATTGTATATTTTCATATTGTTGTATATTCCTATTGATGTATTTTCAAATTGTGTAATGAAAATTGTGAATGAAGTGTTTTGAAGTTGGTCCCAATTGTGTGTTCTAAGTGTTTGATGTGTTTTTGGAGTGTGTTATGATGTGTGTCGACACACATGGATGGTGTGTCGACACAGATTATTACAGAACAGGGATGTAGAAGTGTGTGTCGACACACAGGGATTGCTTGAAACATACTTATAAAGGTTGATTTTACATCATTATACCAGAAAACTTGAAAAAAAATGCAAAAGTTAATTTTACACCAATAAAATACACTAACCCTTACTTACAAAGCCACTAACAGCAAAACCCTAAATAAAACACTAACTAATACTATGCCCATGCAACATACAAAACAAACGCATATTATACTTTTCCCTACAAAATAACTTCGAAAATCGGTGCTCGCCTTCGGAAATGGTGATTAAACCGTAGATTGAGAAGAGAGCAAGGATGAAGTAAGCAAACAGACGCTATCGTTGGACGAACGCATCTCGCAGATGAAGTTATAGGAGAAAGAGGATGAACGGTGAGAGAAAGAGGAGAGAGAGAATGAACGGGTGAGAGAAAGAGGAGAGAAAGTGTGGCTTGCAAAACACGTTTGCTTTGGAGGAGAGAGAAGACGGGAAGGGGGAGGGGATAAATTCAAATTTTTACAGCTGTAGAAGTAAATGCGAGGAGAGAGAAGGGGAGAAGGATGGGACGGGGGCTGCTGTAAACATTAAATGAGGAGAGAGAAAGAGGACGGGTTGGGGCGGTGAAGTGGGAGGGCATTTTTGTCCAAAAAGGTCTATTTAAGGTTATAGGGGTGTATAAAAGATTAAACGGGGGCTGGGGGGTCTAAATGGTACGATTTCCCCATTTTTTTAAGTAGAACTAGCAAATAGGATTCTATTTTAATAATAATAATATTAAATATTTAATATATATAATATAATATAATATAATTTTTATTAATAAATAATTATCTTAAAGATATTTATAAGATCAGATCAGAAAAGATATTTATACGTTAAATTTTTTATTTTATTAATAAATAATTATCCTAATATTATTTATGTATTAAACAATTATTTGTTATATTAATAGATCCATATATTATTTTCGATAAGCAAAACACAATGGATTATTGTTTAAAATAGAAGACAATGTCATATACATCTAAATTGGATACATTTTTGAAACATTTAATAATATTCATAGTTAGCAAATTCACATATTATACGCAAAGCACACACATATTAATGCTATACAATATTTGCATTTACATATTTTTCCAAAAATAAGAAAAATTCATGTTTTTTAATAAAAAAGGTATTATACGTATTTTAAGAAAAATTCACGTTTTCCTGCCACCTAAGGTGCAAATTTAGGAGAAGTTGAACCCCTCTTCATGCAGTCTTGATGAGATTATGTTCGATTTAATATCCAACATAGTTTTAATAACTAGACTCCTATGCAACTTATTAACATTCTCATCCATTGCTTCCAACTGAATGAATTTTCGGTCAATCCATCTAACTTTCACAAACTTCTATGTCATTTTGGTTCGATCTTCCTTATCAAATATTGCTTATGCATTTCCACTCTTGGAGTTTGTTGAGTTTAACCCCATTCTCCCTTGGCCACCTTCTCTAACCACATCGGCAAAGGTTCTTTGATTCTGATTCGAGTAAAACTGAACATTAACCTCACTGACACCATTACTCTGTTGTTCTCTACTCCCCTTACTAATATCTCTTTCAAATCTTGGCCAACACACCTTCAATCTTTTATTACTTAGCCAAGATCCTTTTGCTTACCTAATGGCTAGATCAGCTTCTTCCCTACTTCTATACCTCACAAAACCATATCTATTCTTTTTCAACTTCCTTAATTTGTAAGGCACAAAATAATCCACAGCCACCCCATGGTTTGAGAATAAGATTTTTAACCATTGATTACTCATTTGAAAAGAAAGATTGCTTATAAAAATTGGAAAACACTTCCCTTACCAGAGTGCCGGTGAATGTGGGCTTCTGACCCAACCATGATTGAATCACAGGAGTTGGGTAGACTAACGGACGTCGGCCATCGTACCCACACTACCGCACATGCGCTTGAGAGTAGAATGTGACCGCATTGAAGCTATAGCTGGGGAAGCCACACCGGTGACCCCCCCTGAGTGGAACGACACTGGCAACAACTAGACGGTCGGTGGAGGACGAGCTGGCATAGCCCACATCTAGCGAAACCCACACGGCTTTTAGATCTAACAAATGGCCACATTAAAGGTGGTACAACATGACAGAGGGCTAGGAGGCGACTCCGGCATTGCAATGCTGGCGTTGGAAAGTGGCATACGCGCCTAGACGCGCTGATTATAGGGGCACGTGGGTCATAGGGCAGGGGAACAGCTCTTTTGGAGAGAGAATTTTCAACATCCTTTTTTTAAGCATTTTCGCAACTAGATAAGTTATTCTTTAGTGTCAAAAGCTTGAACAGTTGCATATATTAATATTTGACCTACACATAAATTAGGGATATTGTGTTTAGTACTTGTTTTATGTGTTGGCGCTACAAAGCTATATTTTCAAATGAAGATGTAGCCAACATTTGGGAACCAAGATTGTAGTCCAAGTTGGATGTTTTTGGCTTGCAAGAATCTCTCAGAGTGGATGACTCGTAACTCATTTTGTTTTAACCATATCTTGCTCTTTGTTGAGGTTGCTTGATTTCAATGCTGATAACTCAAAAAACAACATCCACACAAGTGACACGTGGCCACAACTCAGACTGAGATACACCCTCGGAGATTGGCTTCGAAACTCTACCTTCGATCTGGAAGAGAGGAGCCCATCTCGCTTACAAGACACATCACGGAATTCGAGAAAAAGAAGGAAGCACGCCCATCCAAAAGCGAGTATATCTCGAGATGCACCCCTGGAGGCCCCATTCGGAACTCCATGTTCGACTTAAAAGAACAAAGCGCATCTCACCGACAAGACACCTCTCGGAACCCAAGCAGAAGGAGGCCCGACTAGAGGAAATGCGGCTGTTAGGTTCCAATTAACAATTGAAAGCCTGACCTTGTAGAGGAAGGAATTAAGATGAGAAAAGAAGTGAAAGGGAATGAGAAATAGAGAAAGGGATGAGAAATTAGAGAGAATTTCAAAAGAAATTCAGTTTGTATTTCATTGAATGATTGATATTATAAGCTAGGAGCTTATTTATAGACAACTAAGTACAAAGAATCAAGACACAACCGCATAAACCGACTTTCCCTCCTAATCTGCGGCAGCCCACCAGATTTGACTCGCCTTTAACCTATTACCTCCTTTGGCGCCAATTAACGGCTCAACTAACATTTGAACACATACAACCCAAACTTGAGATGCTAACCCCACATTACAAACAGAAATTACAATGAAAGTCTAACGATTTATAACATTCCCCCCCTCTTGAGAAACTTCTTGTCCTCATAAAGTGAAGCTTGGAAATTGACTCTTCAAAAAATTGCAATTTTCCCAAGTCTTCAAACTCTTGTTCAAGTTGCACCAAGTTACCAAAACCTCCTGCACATCTCCGTTTTCCTGCTATAGCGTCCTCTGAGCTTTAACTGCCTCTGGCTGCAACTTCAGAATACCGTTAGCCTCTGCTACAGGGTGCTCCCGGGTTGCTGCAGCTCCTCTTTTGACCTGCTTTTTGAGTAGGGACACGTGAAACATGGGGTGAATGTATGAGTGTGAAGGTAAGTCGAGCTTATAAGCAACATTGCCAATTTTCTCCAAAATTTTATACGGGCCAAAGTATCGGGCACTTAGCTTGACATTACGCCTGACAGCCAAGGAAGACTGTCTATACGATTGTAATTTAAGGTAGACCATGTCACCAACGTCATAACTTTTGTCTACCCTTTTTTTATCAGCATAATACTTCATCCGAGCTCGAGCTTGATGGAGATTGTCTTTAAGTTCTTGCAACATTAGCCTCCTCTGCTGCATAAATTCAGTCACTGCAGTACCATTGCTTCTCGGTTGTTGAAGCATCATAGGAGAAGGTGGAGAGTAGCCATACAATGCTAGGAATGGAGAAGTGCCAATGGATGTATGAAAGTGTGTATTGAACCAAAATTCGGCTAAGGAAAGCCAATGGTTCCACTCCTTGGGCTTCAAGAAAACCATACTCCGCAAATACTATTCTACACACTGGTTGACTCGTTCGGTTTGGCCATCCGTCTGAGGATGATATGAGGAACTCAGTGCCAACGTGGTGCCCATCAACTTAAACAACTCTTTCCAAAATGTGCTTGTGAAAATCTTATCTCGATCGGACACAATGGATTGAGGCAATCCATGCAATTTATAAATGTTGTCAAGGAAGATCCTTGCCAACTTTTCAGTAGTGACGGGCCGAGCAAGAGCAATGAAATGACTGTACTTAGTGAAATGATCCACCACTACCCATATGACTTCCTTGCCTTCGGACTTCGGAAGTCCCTTGATGAAATCCATGCTAATGTGAACCCAAGCTCCCTCCGGAATGGGAAGAGGTTGAAGAAGTCCTTTGTAATGAGGATCTCCCAACTTCGTTTGTCGACATACTTCACATGACTTCATGTATTCACTCACATCTTTTTTCATACTCGGCCATGTAAAATAAACTTTGATTCGTTGATAGGTACCTTCTACACCCTCATGACCACCCCAAGCAGCATCATGTGAAGCTTGGATGACCATTTCTCTCAAATTAGTGGCGGAACCAACATACAACAGCCCCTTGACCCTGATCAGACCCTGTTGCACAGATACTTCACTATCTGTAGAACCGAATTTTGCATCGCGTGTGAGGACTGCAGCGGTCGCTTTTTCCTGAGCAAATGGGTCATTCTCATAGGACTTGTGTAGCTCAAGCACCCAAGAAGGTATTACCATGGTTACAGCAGCACAGGTAACCTGATTTTCATCCTCAAACTGCCTTGACAGTGTATCTGCTGTAGTGTTCTCCTTGCCACTTCGGTATTCAATGTTGTAATCAAGGCCTAACATTTTCATGAGGCCTTTCTTCTGAATCCTCTTCACGATCTTCTGCTCAAGAAGATACTTGAGGCTTTGATGATTCGCCCGAATGATGAACTTATGACCCTCCAAGTATTGTCTCCATTTCTCCACGGCTAGAAGGATGGCGAGATATTCCTTCTCGTATGTTGACATCGCTTGATGTTTAGGGCTAAGGGCTTGGCTCAAATAAGCAATAGGCCTTCCTTTTTGGGAAAGGACAGCCCCTATACCGGTACCACTTGCATCGGTCTCCAAGATAAAGCTTTCGGTAAAATTCGGCATCGCCAAAACTGGGGCAGCACACATTGCAGCTTTAAGGGCTTCAAATGCGGCTTGTGATCTCTCGTTCCACGTGAAAGCATCCTTCTTCAAGAGCTCGGTCAAGGGTTTGGCAATAGAACCATATCCCTTAATAAATTTCCTATAATAGCCGGTCAACCCCAAGAAACCCCTCAATTTCTTCAATGTTAACGGAATTGCCCATTCTTGCATTGCACAGATCTTATTCGGATCAGTAGACACTCCCTCATGAGAGATGATATGACCCAAATACTCGAGTTTATCTTGAGCAAATGAACACTTTGACAACTTTGCAAAAAACTTGTGTTGTCGCATCAATTCAAACACTTGCGGGAGGTGAGTAAGAAGAGCTTCATATGTCGAGCTATAAATCAGTATGTCGTCGAAGAAAATGAGTATTGACTTCCTCAGAAAAGGTTTAAAAAGATCATTCATGGCTGCTTGAAACGTGGCCTGGGCATTTGTCAAACCAAAAGGCATTACAACAAACTCGAAATGGCCATGGTGAGTTTGGAAAGCCGTCTTGTAAATATCCGGCTCAAGGACCCTGATTTGATGGTCTCCTTGCCTCAAATCCAACTTTGAAAAGAAACACGCCCCATAAGTTCATCAAGCAAATCGTCTATGATCGGGATGGGAAACTTATCCTTCACCGTGAGAGCATTTAACCGGCGGTAGTCGATACACATCCTAGACGAGCCATCTTTCTTTTTCACAAGGATCACAGGTGAAGCGAAAGGACTATGGCTTGGTCTAATTAAGTTCACATTAAGAAGTTCCTCCACTTGCCGTTCTATTTCTGACTTGTGGCCGTGTGCATAACGATAAGGCCTAATCTTCACCGGATCAGCGTTTGCACGCAAAGGGATGGTATGGTCCACACTCCTTGGAGGAGGAAGACTCTTAGGTGGCTCAAAGATGTCACCAAATTCATTCACCAGGACTTGTACTTCTGGTTGAAGTCCCGGCTGTAGCTCAACCGAGGCTATCATGAACAAATGACCTATCCATTGTATTGCCTTCTTCTTGATCCCATCGTGTACACGTTTGCCTTAATAATCTTGAGTTGAGCTTCCTCTGTCATGCCTTTCAAGGACACTTTGGTGCCATGAACCTCGAATGCCACGGTCATCTTATCGAAATCAAACACAACCGGGTTGAAGGTCCTCATCCAATCCACCCCTGGCACCATGTCTCAACAGCCCAAAGGAAGAACTCGGAAATCAAATGTGAAACAATGATCTTGCATAGACCAAGGAAATGCTATGCACTTGTTGTGAATGGTTAAAGAATTGCCATCAGCCACCATCACTTGCAAAGGGTGAGTCTTTATCGTTTCATGCCTAACCTTCTTACTCAGCTTGGGGTCGATGAAGCTATGTGTACTCCCGCTATCAATGAGGATTATGATGGAATGTTTACCAGCCTTGCCTCTGATTTGAGTCGGTTCCCAAAATAATGCTAAAAAATAAAAAATTGAAAAAATAATGCCGAAAAAAAATATTTCCAAATCTACTGTTGAACCGCATTTGCAAAACGCGTTTAAATTTCAATAAAACCGGAGCAAAAAAATGCGGTTTATTTCAACATAAACCGCGTTTACTAAACGTGGTTCACTTCAACATAAACCACGTCTATTAAACGCGGTTTATCCATGAACCGCGTTTACAAAATGCGGTTTAACGTCAGGACCCTTTTTTTCACTTATACTTACCATTATGCCGCAATTCTTTACTTTTTTGTTCGCTTATAGTTTTTATTATGCCGCAATTTGTGATGATTATCATATTGATCCCATAATGGTAAGCTCTAAATCATAAGTGGAGGTCAAATAACTCGAATAATAGTACTTAAAAGATCTCCAGTGCATAAGCAAAAGAAAGGAGGAGGCGAACAACGTGACTGGTGGTGGGTTAATGAGAAAGAGGCAGAGAGACGGTGAAAGCAGCGGAGAGAGCACGCGTGAATGAATGGGCCAGGGCTTTTTAGATAAACCGGGCAGGCGAACTTTTGGGCATACGGAGAAGGGGAAATGGATAGAGAGTACTTCTCAGCTAGAGTTGAGAGTGAAGTCGCTATAGTGGCGTCAGTGAGTCTTCTTACACGGCTGGACGCTCGGCTCTAGACGAAGCTGCGGGGGTTACCACCACATCCTCTTCCGATAGACTCGAAGCTCTTCATAATCAGGCAAGGTAGAAAATCCGATATCAGATACAAGGAACTACGTGTTCTATGATTATATAAGCAAGCAGTTATAACAATTATAAACCGCATCTTCATGACGCGGTTTTTATTGTAAATAAACCGCGTCTTCATGACGCGATTTTATTGATATAACTGCGTTATTAAAACGCGGTTTATCCCAATGTTAAACGCGGTTTATGGATGCGGTTTATTAAAGCCGCGTTTTGTAAACGCGGTTCAACAGTAGATTTGGAAATATTTTTTTTTCAGCATTATTTTTTTATTTTTTAGCATTATTTTGGGAGCCGACTCCTCTGATTTTGATAGTGTTATGAGCTCCACTACGGTTAATGCCTTCATTGATATCTCCACTTCATCCTCGCTCAATTCTTTTTGTGAAACATCACTAAAACTGTCATTTTCTGCAGCCGATTGCTCACTGCCTGATTCAGCTTCAACACGGGTCCCTTTAGCACACATTATTGCCTGTGATTTCCACCTGTGTCCTGGCTGATATGGCTGGTTACAATGATAGCAAAGCCTCACCGAGCTTCTGTCAACAGCACGCTTGAATCCAGCACCAGAACCTGCGCCTGCACCAGCACTTGTTCTCGGTTGTGATCTGAATCTGCTGCCTGGATGCTTGAAGTTGTCACTCGGTTGAACATGAGTGGCTTCAAGCAGTTTTGCCTTGTTGTAAGCGCTTGACAAGGTCTTAGGACCAATGGCTTTCACCATGTTCTTGATCCTAGGCTTTAATCCACTTGTAAAGCAAGACACATAATATGATTCGACATCCTCGGGAGCTATAGTCAAAACGGACAGCAAGTTGGCTCTCAGGTTCTCGAATCTAAGCATGTACTCACTCACGGTTGAATTTTGTGATAATTTGTTAAAATTATCCACAATGTCCGTTGATTCCCCTTGTCCATAACGTTCACACATTTCCTCTACGAATTGGCCCCAAGATAAGTTCGGTTTGCTCTTCAACAAACTGTAATACCACACCTCATGATCGCCATGGAGATGTACTGTAGCCAATTGGAGCTTTTCCGCATCCGGTATGTTGTAATACATGAAATACCGGTCACACCTTCTCAGCCACGATTCCGGTAATTTGCCATTAAAAGGATCAATTTCAACTCTTGGTTGCCTGTAATTTCTGCTCCTACCACCAGATGTCATGTCATTACTCAAGGTTCTATGCTGATAAGGTCCATTAGGAGGTCTGTCCAAATGATTAAGCTCATCAAAGTCGTCACTGCGATGCAGAACCGAATTCTGTGGTGGCCTGCAGTTGCGGTTGAGATTCGAAGGTTCAGGTCTGTAATGTGCCGGCTCCGAGACTCGATTCTGATTGTCAACAACAAATTCTTGTGGCATAGGTTGATCTGCTGCTGATCTGATATTAATTGAAGGTGCTGCAGTCGCCTAATTTGTCGGAGATTTGCCACGGTTCCTCATCAGAGTCTCGGTTCTATTATCCTATTCTTGCTGCTGATCGAGATCTTTTTGTTGAAAATTCTGACTTGCCGGCTTCAAGATTGCTTCTACGCTTGATTCACCTCATTTATCAACCTGTTCTTGCAATTTTTCAATTTTCTCCTCAATTTTTTGCAACTGTGACTCTTTATTCATCATCAAGTTCAACATTTTCTGAATGCTGTCATGTTGTTGTTCAAACTTCTAATCGAAGTTCGCATTTTGCTGATCAATCTTCATATCAAACCTTGCATTCAATTGTTCGATCTTGTCATTCAACTCTCTGAGGTGATCAGATGATACATTCACAACAGAATCTGTCACTGCTGCAGCAAAATTCATTTCCGAACCAGGTGCATTGTTACCTCCAGCTCCCGATCTTGTCCTTACTCCACCAGACATACTTCGCACCTGAATTCCTTGATCTAAACCTGATCTTCAGTGTACCGATTAAATCAATGTTGAACCGAACTTGTTCTTGCTGAAATCAGTACCTGATCAAACCTTCTGAACTAAGGTTCAGTATTGAATTGATCTTGTTTGAATCTGATTGATTGATTTTTTTGTTGTTTACGCACTCGTTTGGAAGCCAAACGAGGCTCCGATACCACTTGTTAGGTTCCAATTAACAATTGAAAGCCTAACCTTGTATAGGAAAGAATTAAGATGAGAAAAGAAGTGAAAGGGGATGAGAAATACAAAAAGGGATGAGAAATTAGAGAGAATTTCAGAAGAAATTCAGTTTGTATTTCATTGAATGAATAATATTACAAGCTAGGAGCTTATTTATAGACAACTAAGTACAAAGAATCAAGACACAACCGCATAAGCCGACTTTCCCGCCTAATCTGCAGCAGCCCACCAGATTTAACTCGCGTTTGACCTACTACCTCCTTTGGCGCCAATTAACGGCTCAACTAACATTTGAACACATACAACCCAAACTTGAGACACTAACCCCACATTACAAATAGAAATTACGATGAAAGTCTAACGATTTATAACAGCGGCCACCTAGATGCCAGTGCATCTCGGATCGAGATGCACTCTCGGAGGACGCTTTTGGAACATTGGCTGCATACGTGAAGATATAAACACATTAGGTCGACATGGAGCATTCGGGCCCTTGGATAGTCTCACAACAACACCTTGATGAAGCACGCGCCCCGGCTCGGAGGAGGCATCTTGGTCCGAGATGCCCTCTCCCTGGAGAGTTGGCCAAGTAACAACCACTACCCTGCACCATGACTCAGACAGACGACAACCCGAAGCTCAAAACCCAAAGAGTCTCATAATGACACCCTAACTCAACACGCACCTCGGCTTACGGAAGGCATCTCGCCCCGAGATGCCCACTTCCCCAGGGACCCACCAGCAACAACTCCCTAATACCATGAGTTAGATGGACGACAACCTGAAGCCATGGGCCCAATGGCCAGGGGTATCTCACCCCTGGTTCCGCACCAAGCAAGATACACCCCCCCATACAAAGCACAACTCTTCAGGAAAAAATCTCTATAAATAGGCTTAGAACCCTAAAGAAAGAAAAAGCTCACTACTCTCCCTTCACAATCATTTGAAGAACCCCCGAAGTAATGACACCCCTGGTTTTTCTTTCCTTTTCACTTGTAATCCTATAAAAAAACAATCCTTGTAATAAAACCATTAATTAATAAAAACTTAATAAAAAATAAAGGGTCTGAGTTTCGGCCCTCCATTAAAAGGACTTGTACCAAAACAGTTGGCGCTGTCTGTGGGAAATGGGAATTTTTTGTCAAAATAACTCTGTAGGATCCCCCCCTCCCGAGACAGTCAGGAGATCAGTACATCACTCACAGCCAGCTCCACAAGCTCCGCACACTAATCATGCAACTCACCGATCATGATCAGTCCAGAAAGGCGTCCCCGCATCCCGCACCGCCGAACCCAGACGTGGTCACCGAGTCCCTTGCTTCAATGGAACACGGAAGCCACTGAAATCCAACAAGGAAGAGAGACACCTCGCCACCCTAACAAGCCCGGGGACACTCCGACATGGGCCCCTCCCTCGTTTGAGGCGGGCTCCGACACCAACTCAGCGGGTGCTGTGCGCGGGCTTATGGGGAGAATTTCTATCACCCATTTGCCCTTCACCCCTCGCATACTAGCCGCCCCCATGGGGAAAGTGAAAATGCTGAATTTGGAGCTGTTCAATGGGACTCAAGACCCGAACGACCACATCTCAGGATTCGCAGCACGGACGTACATACAAGATGCCTCTGAGGGGACGTGTTGTGCAAGTGTTTTCCAGCCACCCTCAAAGGCATGGCTCAGGCTTGGTTTGCCTCTCTCCCCAGCGGGTCCATAAGAAGCTTCAAGGAGTTGTCAAGAAATTCACTCGCCACTTCCTCAACAACAAAAGGAGAAAGATGACCGTTGGCCAGTTGATCCAGCTACAACAAGCCGAGGGTGAGCCCTTAAGGGCATTTGTGCAATAGTTTTCGAAAGCAATGATCAGCATCCCAAACTGAGCTAATCAAACAACCATTACCATCTTCATCAACGGACTCCAGAACAGCGAGTTCAAGTTCTCTCTCGCCAAGGCTCTCCCCACGACTGTGGATGCACTCTGGACCAAGGCCGGTAAATACATCATCGCTGAAGACGTGATTGACAAAAGGAAGCCTCCTAGGCATGATTACAGAAAACTTGAGACGCGTGCCCCAAGCCTCAACCCAAAACGAAGAATGTAAGGGGGGTCTGTAATGCAGGCCCTAGGAGACCCTCGGGCTACTCTTAAAGGTTAAGAAACCGAAAGCAGGAAGGGACCAAGCCCCCGCATTCCTGGTAGCCCGACGTGGCCCAAACCCTTGGTGCGAGTACCGCAAAACTTCGGGGCATGACACTAAAGACTGTCGAGTACTCCGATACTGGATAGATGAATTGGAGAAAAAAGACGATCTTAGAAAATTCGTGCACGTGAAGAAATTCAAGCCTGGAACTTTTGGACCCACCCGTGAGGAGCTGGACAATGCGGCTCACACGCCAAGGCATGTGATTGCGGCCATAAAACAAAAGTGGGAGGACATGAGTCCCGGTACTACGAGGAGAGGAGGAGGCAAAGTCAGAAAATGTCAACCCTTAACCTTCTTGCAAGACGATCTTGAAAACGTCAAAACTTCGCATGAAGATCCCATGGTCATCACCATGGATGTCCCTGACTACTCCCTCCAAAGGGTCATGCTGGGTCAAGGAAGTTCGGTTAACATATTTTCCTCCATTTCTGTAAACAAATGGGAATACCGCTTGGGACGTTGCTCCCCATGGCCGATATCCTTGCGGGATTCGCGGGCGAGGTGGTTGATCCGCTAGGCACAATAAAGCTCGATATTGTCTTGGGAGATGGAAAACAAAGACATGCACTTAATGCTAAATTTTACATCGTGGCCGCTCGGCATTCAACGCCATGCTAGGACACCCGGTGCTTAATTCATTAGGCGCCGCGGTGTCAACTTACCACATTGTCATGAAATTTGAAATGGACAAAGGGGGCGTCATGACCATGAGAGGTTGTCAGCAAACAGCTCGCTGATGCTGCCACACCCACAACGTAGTCTAGGTAAGACAGACGGAAAGCGGAGAGAAGATGGGCCGAGGACTGTAGGAAACTGTCAAAGTCGAGATAGGACCATGAAAATTGGTCCAGGTTAGGATGTAGTCAGGTGCGGAGTAAGGGACCAGATCCAGCAGGTGCTCCGACAATAGTAGGAAGTCTTCGAGTATTGCGCAGATGAAATGCCGGGGATAGATAGTCGGATCATCAGCCATCGCCTGAATGTTTCACCCGAAAAGAAGCCGGTGAAACAAAAGAAGCGCAACTTCTATGCCGAACGGAACAAGGTTATAAGCGAAGAAGTACAGAAACTCCTAAAAGCTGGCTTCATACGAGAAGTGTTATACCCAGATTGGTTAGCAAACGTGGTCCTAGTGAAGAAGCCGAATGAAATCTGGCGGATGTGCGTGGACTTCACCTTCTTGAATAAAGCCTGCCCAAAGGACTCGTTTCCCCTTCCCAAGATAGACCAGCTGGTTGACTCTATGGTGGGGAATGCATAGTTTAGTTTCCTAGATGCCTTCTCCGGATATTACCAAATCGCGATGGACCTGGAGGACGAAGAGAAGACATCTTTCATCACCCATGATGGCACATACTGCTTCCGAGTCATGCCATTCGGATTGAAAAACCCCAGAGCCACATACCAACACTTGGTGAACCACGTCTTTCGGCAACAAATAGGGAAGAACTTGGAGTTATACGTCGATGATATGATCATAAAAAGCAAGGAGGTCTCTAATCACGTAGGCAATTTGAAAGAGACTCTGGAAACGCTTGAGGCTCAAGGGATGCATCTCAATCCGGACAAATGCATGTTCGCGGTCCTGGAAGGAAAGTTCTTGGGCTTCATCATGAGCGCAAGAGGGATAAAGGCCAGCCCGGCAAGATAAACGCCGTACTTAGGATGGAAACCCTGGAGACCCCGAGGGATATTCAAAACCTGACTGGCTGTCTTGCCGCAATCAATAGGTTCATCAGCCGGTTAGCAGATCGATCGTTCCCCTTCTTTAAAGTATTACGAAGAAACGAAGCCTTCAACTGGGATGAAACTTGTGAACAAGCCCTTCGAGAACTCAAGGAACACTTGGTCCAAACCCATCTCGAGAGAGGATTTAATCCTTTAAATCTCGACATCAGATGACACGGTAAGCGCCGTGTTAATATCTGAAAGGGAAAACCTCCAGCTACCGATCTATTTCGTGAGCCAGATATTGAGGGACGCTAAAGCACGATACCCCCACATCGAGAGACTCGCCTATGCCATCATTAAAGCCTCACGAAAGCTCTGACCCTACTTTCAAGTGCACCGTATTCGGATACGAATCAACCAGCCCTTGCAGAAATCACTTCAACGATTGGAGTGCTCGGGAAGAATGCTATCCTGGGCGATCGAGCTCTTCGAGTATGACATCCTGTTCGAGTCATGGACCATGATCAAGGTGTAGGCCCTAGCTGACTTCTTGGCAGAATGCTTGTTCACCGATGTGGTATCACCAAGCTCTGAACCGCGAGATACCCTGGAAGAATCATGGAAGCTGTACGTAGATGGATCTTCCAACAACCAAGGGAGTGGAGCAGGCATTCTACTCATCTCCCATGAAAGGCACCACTTCGCTTATGCCTTGAGGTTCAAGTTCAAAACTAGCAACAACGAGGTCGAATAGGAAGCGCTCTTCCACTGATTGAGAATGGCCCGAAAGGCAGGAGCAAGCTAGGTGGAGGTATTCAGTGGCTCTTAGCTAGTCGTCAAGCAGGTCCAAGGGATTTACAGAACAAGAAGCACCGCCATGAAAGAGTATTTGGACGTAGTAAACAAAGAAGCGGAAACTTTCTCTTTCTTCCAAATCCACTCCTACCGAGAGCCGAGAACATCAAAGTAGAAGAAGTCTGTCGGATAGCCAGCTCAGAGATAGAGGAGAAAAAATGAGAACCCGTCACTCCGATAGAAGAGATATGGACATCGTGCCGAAGTTTACCTTCAGCAAAGTTCAGTCCCTGAATGACTGGCGACATTGCTTCATCGAATTCATAAAAAAAGGAACTCTGCCTGAAGACCCACTAGAGGTGAAGCATATCTGAAGGCGTGCGCCATGGTTCGTGATAGTTGACAAAGACCTCTACTAGAGATTGTTCGTGCATCCCCTATTGAAGTGCGTCGGGGAAGAGGAAGGAAAGTATGTCTTGCGGGAAATCCACGAAGGCATTTGCGGCCAGCACCTTGTCCACCGAGCTTTGACTAACAAAGCTCTACGATCGGGGTACTATTGGCCACCATGAAGAAAGACGCACTGGATCTCGTTCAAAAGGGTTAGAAATGGCAGAAGCACGCTCTAATGATTCATGTACCATCATCTTTACTGCAACCCATACTCAATCCCATCCCTTTCACTCAGTGGGGGATGGACATCTCAGAACAGTACCCCAAAGGGACCGGACAATGAAAGTACATCATCGGGGCCGTAGATTATTTCAGTAAATGGATGGAAGCAAAGCCCGCCTCACATATTATAGACCAAGCTGTCCAGCGCTTCCTCTGGAAGCGATCATCACTCAGTGCGGGATCCCGCAAGTCTTAGTTACTGAAAACGGCACTCGATTTAGCTCACAGAGATTCCGCAACCATTGTGAGAGTTTGGGGATTAAGATACACTACGCCTCCGTAGCGCACCCCCAAAGTAATGGACAAGCAGAGTCCACAAACAAGCACAGACTGACAGGCCTGAAGTGGTGCTTAGATGAAGCAAAAGAAAACTGGTTGGAGGAGCTACCTAGCATATTATTGGCCTATCGGACTACGATAAGGAATGCCATAGGAGAGACCCCGTACAACTTAGTATACGGCACAGAGGGAGTACTACCAGTAGAAATAGGAGAACCCAGTCTTCGAATTCGAGGCTAGGACCAGGAGTGCAACAAAAAAGCACTGAGACAATCATTGGACAAGGTGGAGGAAACCTGCGAAGGCGCGTTAGTCAGGATGATCGCACAAAAGCCAAAAATGGAAAAGTACTTCAACTTCAAAGCCAAAAAAGAGCCTTTCAAGATAGAGAGTTGGTGCTAAGATGAACGGAGTCAGCTGTACATCACCTCAGAAAGCTATTTGCCAACTTGGAAGGGCCTTACCAAGTCTCTCGGACAATCCAGGAAGGAGCATATTGCTTGCGATGACTAGACGGGACCCTGCTCCCACGAACATGGAATATTTTGAACTTGAAAAAATATTTTGTGTAAAAAAATAGACTGAGGTGAATGAAAAAATGCTCCATCTTTTGTAAGAACTTTTTCCAAAAAAATAATATAATAATATGTATGAAAATACAACCAAAAAATTAAACCTAAAAAAAATTGGATGAAACAAAAGCAAACTATATATGTATACCCAAAAAAACGAAGATAAATAATTAGAGCAACAATCATAGTTAATAAATATATCAAAAAACAATAAACAAAGAATGTAAACGTTTGTACCATGAGACCTTCCAAAACAGTTGGCAGGAATGCTTAAGCCATGAGGGTCAGCCGCAGCGAGCATACCCTGTCGGTCTCGCCCACGGCCCACTGAGTCCGTAAGCACTTAAACAGTAAGTCCTTCTGGGGAAGGGGATTTTATACGCTTAAGCTGTGAGGGCAATCCACATTGGGCAATCAAACCCATCGGTCTGGCCCACGGCTCCCAAAAGCCCGTGGATCTGTCCACGGCAAAGTATACCTGTAAACTAGGATGACTTTGTACACCGGATGGATGAAAAGCCCGTTGGTCCGTCCGCGGCAAACTATACTCGTAAGCCCGAATGACTCTGTACACCGGCTGGATGAAAAGCCCGTTGGTCTGTCCCCGGCAATCTATACCCTTAAGCCCGGATGGCTTTGTACACCGGCGTTCGCGGCAAAATAAGCTGTGAGGGCAATCCGCAACGAGCATGCACACCTTGCCAATCTTGCCCACAGCCCCTTAAAGCCCGTGTATCCATCTACGGTAAACACAGACCATAAGCCCATAGGTTCGTCCATGGTAGGCTAAAGCCCGTGGATCCATCTATATCAAACATAGACCGTAAGCCCCTAGGTCTGTCCGCCGCAGGTTAAAGCTTGTGGATTCGTCTGCGGCAAACATAGACCGTAAGGCCATAGGTCCGTCCGTGGTAGGCTAAAGCCCGTGGATCCTTTTACGGCAAACACAGACCGTAAGCCCGTAGGTCCTTCAGCGGCAGCCTAAAACTCATGGATCCGTCCGCGGTGAACGAAAGCCCTAAGTCTATGGCACTGTCCACGGTAGGATACAAACCCGTGGATCCGTCCGTAGTGAACGAAAGCTGTAAGTCCATGGCACAGTTCGCGGCAGGATACAAACCCGTAGATCCATTCGCGGTGAACACAGACTATAAGTCCGTGGATCCATCTACGGCAGGCTCAAGCCCGCGGATCTATCCGTGACAAACCTAGACCATAAGACCATAGATTCGTCTATGGCCAGCATAAAGCCCACGGGACAATTAACGGACCAATACTCAAAAACAGGAGCTCGCTCGAAGCGGAAAAGATATGCAAGCCATAAGCCCAATCAAGGCAGGTAAGAAGCCGATGTGTGAAGTCATGCACCCCCTCGTAAGCCGAGGGAACACACGGAGCTACGTAAGCTGAGGGCGCACACGTCTCACCGCAAGCCGAGGGCCCACATGCAACAATGCAAGCCAAGAGCCCGCAAAGGGCAACGCAAGTAGTAAGATCATGAAGGACGAGGCAAGATGCCGATCCTCGAGGCAATGAGCCTCCTTGAAGCATGACAAGTACCACAAGCAAGATACCAGAAAAGAGCAAAAGAGCAGATAGGCATTACATTGACAAATGGCAAAGTACATTATGGGTACAACCATTCCTCCCACTTGCAAAATACATTCGAAAACAAGGACAAAACTATCAAAAACTAGTAAAAAAAGAGGCTACCACCGAAAAATGTAAAAGAATAACCTATCCTTCATCTCCAACAGAACAAAAAGGAGGGACAAAAAAGAAATAGTAGAACAAAGCTTTATGGAGGAGGGCCAGGGGGAGTGGCTCTCGAGGTGTTCGACGATGAGGCTACACCAAGCCTCCCTCTTTTCACGTTCTCAACAATGGAGCCGCAAACTTCTTCGAGGAAGGGATTCCCAAGACTCCGGTCCAAGAGTTTCGCCTTCATTACCGCAAGGCTGACTTCGGTGTCGAAACCCTTCCAATACTGGTTAACGCCGTGACCTAGAAACTCGGGGCCTTTCTTGAACTCTGCAATAGCATGAGCAACTTGCTCCAAGAATTGAGAGATAATGGCATCTTGCTTGGACACATGGAGCTCTAACTCCCAAAATCGGGCATCCTGTCCTATGATACGAGCCTGCAACGCCGAGTTAACTGAACAAAGCTCCCTAGCCTCCCGTTCGCTCCGCCTCCAACTTGAAATGGGGAATGTCAACTGCGCGAAGAGCTGACAAGTACAAAACACATTAGAAAAAGACAAGAAAAACAATCAGATATAACACGAAAGGCGACAGAAGTATGATAAGCCACCTTGGAAAGAAAGATTGGTGCATTCTCAGAAGACATCTTGGACAAGCACACCGTGTCCGCTGGCAAGAGGTACCATGCGCACATTCCCCAACAAGCTTCTTCATCACTCGAGAAGGCAGAGCCGCATGGAACCGTAGAAGAAGTGGTTACCCCAAAGTCCGGGACGTACAGTCCAAAGCCTCCCTCACCACATGATGGACGAGAACTTTGCCACTTTCCCCTCAAAAAAAAAGGAGACGACGGCCTTCCTAGGTCACGAAAGATGCCAAGAATCCCTTCAAGATCCGGCCTAGAAGCCGGGCGCCTAGCCTCGAGGAAATGCACACCAAGGCCCCCAAAACGAAAAGGCATGGGTTCCATCACATTCGAACCCGAAGATCCCATAACCTCAGGGATAGCCGAAAACCCCTCAATCGCTCCAGGATTAGGGACACACACCGTAGCCACCGGAATCCCCATCTGGACAACAGACTCTAGCATCGCCTCACCACTGGCCGAAACCGGGACCACCTCCCCTCGACAATTGCGTGGACGTTTGGCGGCCCGCGAAATGGAAGAATGAGCAGAAGTGTCCAGAGCAGGGATGGCCACAGACACCCCAAGCTCCTGAGGAAGGTCCCTTCGCCTAACAGCCGGTGAAGCAATAAATAGAGGAACCGAAGCTGGACCCCGTTCCACGGAGGGATCCGACAGAAGGAACATGCCGGGAATATCAACACTCACTAGCTCGTCCACTGGAAAAGGCACGAGAAAAAAAGAGGAGAAAAGGTCAATGTAATATGCCAAACTAAAAACAACAAAAGAACGTATAACATGCGCATCGCCATGAAAGCCGTAGAACCCATGCGCTTCAACATCCCATGCTCTAGCTGTTGGGAAAAACATATGAATTTTGTTAAAAATAAACTCTAAAGCCGACTATTGGGTTCACATTTCTCAACTATGGTCACAACAATAGGCACCTATTAAAGCACTTAGAGTAGGAGACTCTTCTCTTTACCCAAGCCCCCGGTCGGAGAGTCACGCTTTGTGACACCTCACGTGTGAGAGTTCCTGGGAATAGGTTTATCTCTAAAAACCCTTTGCCCTAATACCGGTTATTGGGATGAATTTCAAAAATTCTCCCTAAAAATTATGCACCAGAACAGGTTTAGAATTCATAACTCTAAACCTAGTGTTGATTTAAAATTCCTAATTTTAAATCTACTGAGTTAAATTCATAATTCAAATCATCAAATCTAAATTCTTAATTTAGATCTACAAGCCTTTTACTCTAATACATTCATAACAATGCATAAACTTAACCAGGTATAATAATGAATACTGCAAAGGAATAGAAAAGCGAAAAAGAATAAAGAAAAAAGAACATACCTAGAATTGCTCCAATAATAAAGAAAACCAGAAAGATAATAAAATTCTTCAAAATCGAGACCTCGAGACCTTCTACGCAATGACCTCGAACTGCCTGGACGGTGGCCTCCGAAAAATATTAAACTAGATCTGCGAAACAATTTCAGAAACCCTCAAGAAATATTTTGACTCGAATGCCAAACCTCGAAATAAGCCCCTCTATTTATAGAAATATTCCGGAGCGAAAAAAACCAATTATAATCGAAAAAGGATTGCACAGTTTAAGTCAAAATGAAACGTTTAATCACAAAAAGCAGTTAAAACGCGTGGTTTAAGTACTGTTCAAAATCACGTTATTTTTAAATTCAAAATGCATGACACGTGGCGGCACGCGATTGGTCCCCGCGTGGGGACGCGGATTGCCCCAGTACGGTTGGTTGGATCCGATATACGCGGATTGCGGCTGTTTTGCGATTTTTGTCCTTTTTTTTAACTTTGTTTTACATATGTAAAAATTCATCTTATGAACTTTAATTTTCAAAAATTATTTTATTTTATTATTTTTAATATTTATTCATCTCATGAATAATGTTTGGCAAAATTAATTTACCCATCTTATGGATAAATAATTCATCTCATGAATTCTTTAATATTTTTCTAATGGCAATAAAATACAGAGGCTTGCATAGGGACCCCCGGGGACAATTTAAATCTAGCTTCAAAGGGATTAAATTAAATCATCTCATGATATTGATTTAATTACCATTTAATGAGACTTAATTCCACTAAATAAATCTCACTGCATTTCAGACTTAAATTATTTATTCGATATCTCCCTAATATACTGTATTGATAACAACAACCCCTCCATTAGATGTCCATGACAAAAGAAAAAAAATAACTACTACCATTATCCTTCTCACAGCTTCTCCATTAGTTACCGAGTTGCCCTTCCCTGAATAATTTATTTATATTTGAACATATTCACAGTATAAATTCCAAATGTCAAACACGTGGAATACTTTGGCCAAAGTTTTCGAACCATTCAAATATTTGCGAATCAACTAAGGGGACACCTGTATCTCATAAGAGACTGTAGATTCCCTATTGAATACCTGATCCTTGTCACACTTCACGCCGCTACCCAGTGTACGTGGGATTTCAGTCATTCTTTTTAGACCTAACTTATAGTACACCAAACTAACTAACGCTCCATGCACAAGTCCAGAATACCCTAAGGATTTAGAGTCGTCGTTCAAACAGTACAATGCGAATCACTCATCTCCGATAGTAGTCTAGAAATAAGTGACCCACATGGTCCAGCTCAGTGTGTCAAACACACTAACCTAACCCTTTTGGATCTTCATCCACATGACCAAGACAAGCCATCTAAAGTGTCACGTTATAGTCTTAACATACAAGTGGTCAAGACTTGTCTTTGACTACGAGTCTTTCAAACAACAATCCATATCACTTGTTCCAAGTCTATCTGTTGCTTAGTCTCATAAACCATTTAGAACAAACATGTAAATTGTAGTCTGAGGACTACACCCATCTCATGGATGCCTCCGGAAAGGAAATCACATGCAGTATAAATGCTCACATACGCAAATTTAACTAGGAAACTACTGGAACTTAAACTTTTATTTATTAATTAAAATAATATATCCAGAATAAATCTGGATTTCAGGACACTGTTCCTAACACTAGCCTGCCTAAGTGACAATGATATAATCCACCCCCTATAGGCCATGATCAAATATTGACCTGAGACACAAAACCCGGCAACATGAAAGCCGCCAAACGCATTAAGGATCGGGAACTAGCACTCAATGCTTTGATAGGGAAACTAAAAGGAGATGTCACTACAGTCACGAAGCAACCATACTCGAAAAAGGGAGTCACTGAGCAAGACAAGACATAGCAAAGTGCCAAAGGTCAAAGGGCCCGGTCCAGCAAAATAGGCCTGCATCATCACTCCTGGCAATGCTCTGATGAAGCCGTGATCGAAAAAAACAGAAACTCCTGCAGTGCTCGTGACAATATTCCAGCGAACCACATAAGTGCGGTAAAAAGGAGAGCGGTTCGAAATATAGGAACCCCAGTCCGACATCAAAAATATCATACCGTCAACACAGGCAGGAACGTGAAATAATAGGTTCCGCCCTCCACCGTAAAGCTTGCCCTTGTAGACCCAGACATCTTCCCAGGCCAACACCTTGTGAGAGTTCAACCACTCCCCTCTGTCAGACTCCAAGGTGGAATCATGGACCAACAGATGAACCAAGAAGTTGAACGACTAGGTCAAGCCCTGACATCCGAGAATGGCCATCATAGGGAATCAAACCAGTGGGGCCAAGACCCCCTTGGTCAAGGAACCCAGCGGAAGATAAAAGCGAGTAGCAGGACTGAAGAGAGAGAGACGTGAGGGACCAATCCGGTCGAACTCCTGACACAGGACCAACCCCTGGTGACATCCAAGGATTCTCCGATAGCCAGAGAGAAACTCCACCAAAGACTGAGGAATAACCCTCCCCGCTGTAGGCATACCGGGAAAAATGGAAATATCGTCCGGATCCACATAACATTGAGACTGGACTAGCACGCCGTCAACATACTGAGATAGGGAACAAGACGCCTGGGCATTGATGAAGCGACATGCACTAATGAGGCGGGAATGGAAATGAGACAGGGTTTGAAGCCACAGGAGAGACTTTACTGGAATTTATGAAAAAATCTCAAAGGTGACATCTTCCGAGTTAGCCATCGATTGACCTAAAAATATAGGTAAAAAAAGAGGTATAGTGTGAGATTCAAAGGGGGAGAGAGAAGATGACTTGGTAAGATTAAGTGGTTTGGGACCCTCATGTTTATAACGAGAAACCTCTACGAACCAAGTCGCAAACGAGAATCATTTGCCAATTGGCGGGGCACTAACTAATAACTCCAAAAACAGCATCCAAAAAAGTGACATGTGGCCACCAGGACCAGGCCTCAACTCGGGTTGAGATACACCCCCGGAGGCGGGCTTCGGAGCTCTGCCTTCAATCTGGATGAGAGGAGCCCATCTCGCTGACAGGACACGTCACAGAATCCGAGAAGAAGAAGGAAGCACGCCCATCCGGACACGGGTGCATCTCGGATCGAGATGCACCACCAGAGGCTGCTTTCGGAACTCCACTTTCGACTTAAAAGAACGAAGCACATCTCGTCGATAGGACACCTCCCGAAACCTGAGCAGTAGAAGGCCCCCAAGTAGAGGAAACACGGTCACCCATACACTACTGCATCTCGGACCAAGATGCACTCCTGGAGAACGCTTCCAGAACTCTGGCTACACACATGAAGATATAGACACATCAAGCCGGACAGGGAGCATTGCTGCTCTCGGACAGTTTCACAACAACACCCGACGAAGCACTGGCCCCGGCTCCGAGGAGGCATCTCCGTCCGAGATGCCCTCTCCCCCCGAGAGTCGGCCAAGCAACAACAACTACCTGGCACCATGACTCAGAACAGGATGATAGAGCCCGAAGCTCTAAATCCGAAGAGTCTCATAATGACACCCCTAACTCAACACGCACCCTCGGCTTACCAAAGCCATCTCGCCCCGAGATGCCCACTTCCCCCAGGGACCCACCAGCAACAACTCCCCGATACCATGAGTTAGATGGATGACAACCCGAAGACATGGGCCTAATGGCCAAGGGTATCTCACCCCTGGTTCCGCACCAGTTGAGAACCCCCCCCCCCCCCCCCCCCCCCCCCCCCCCCCCCCCCCCCCCCCCCCCCCCCCCCTCTTACGAAGTACAACTCTTCATGAAAAAATCCTCTATAAATAGCCCTAAAGAAAGAAAAGGCTCACTGCTCTCCCTTCACAATCATCTGAAGAACCCCTAGAGCAGTGACACCCCTCTTTTTTCTTTGCATTTCACTTGTAATCCTATAAAAAAAAATTCCTTGTAATAAAACCGTTAATTCATAAAAACTTAATAAAATATAAAGGGTCTAAGTTTCAGCCCTCCATTAAAAGAACTTGTACCAAAACAAATGTACACGTCATTTATTTTGGGTATGTTTGATAATGGGGTTTAGAGGGGCCAATGGTTACATGGGTAACAATTATCTCCATTTTATTCTGTTTGGTTCACATTTAGAATTTGCTCTATAACAAGAACATGGGAAATAAATTCTCAAATGTTTCTTGGCTTAGGAAATTTGGGAAACGTAAAAAATATTTTACATACTTAAAATTTAGTTTCAATATTAATTAATATTGTATATATTTAAAAAAGAATACTAATAAATATTTAAAATTTTAAAAAAATTATTATAAATATTTAGAAAGTATTTTAAATATGAATAAAAGCAACATTTCCAGTGCCCCATGGGCTCCTGCCTAAGCAGGGTCCGCGGGGGGGGGGGGGGGGGGGGGGGGGGGGGGGGGGAAGGTTTGGATGTGCGCAACTTCCCCCTTCAGGATACTACCCCGAGGGAGGCTGTTTCCGAGAACCCACAACCTGAAGGGTGTAACACGAGGACTTCTCAAGAGGTCACCCATCTTGGTACTACTTTCGTCCAAGCACGCTTAACTTTGAACTTGTAATGGGATCCGGTGCCTGTGTGTTGGTACCCTCTTTGGTTATTTACACCAATGGTCACTGTACCTATCTTATTATGTTAATTTAGTCCATGTACTTTTAATTGTGTCAATTTAATCCATCTACAATTTATATTGTGTCAATTTAGTCCCTTGGTCAAATTTAAGTTAAATTATTGACATAATTTTTAACGGGACAATCACATTAGATGCAAGTAACTCACTAAAAATCCACTTATTAACTCAATTTAACCAAATTAGTGGTCCAATTATTAAAAATTTCATTAAAATTTTAATACAAATTTTACTATAGGGAACAAATTGACACAATATAAATTGTACAAGGACTAAATTGACACAATTAAAAGTATAAGGACTAAATTGACACAATTGACAATGTATAGAGACCTTTGGTGTTCATGACTCTATTATAAATAATTTATATATTTGTAAAAACACTATAAATATTTAAGAAAATATTGTAAAAATATTTTAAAATATATTTCAAATACAACAGTTAATCTATAAATAACCCAAAATATATTAATATACCAAAAAATAACTCAACTCTATTTTCTAACAAAAAATAATCAAACTCCAATTTTTCTTTTAAAAAATAACCCAACTCTAACTTTTCTATCAAAAAATAACCTCACTCTATTTCCTAACCAAAAAATAACCCAACTTTAACTTTCTACCAAAAAATAACCAAATTGTAAAATTAATTAAAAAAATACTGAATTGGTAGCTAAGCACGGTTCATGGCATAATGCTCCGACAATATATTTTTCTTTTATATATTTTTGGTTTAGCTTGATTTCTTTTCCCATCTAACTAAACCAAAAAACATTTTTTTTTTAAAAAAATTGTGTACACTCCTACAAAAGGGAAACAGTCCAGGGCAAAGAACAAGCAAGACAACAGATAAATACAAACAGACAACAAGCCAAATAAAAATATGTAGAATAAAAAAAAATATTGTTAGAGCATCATACCACGCACCGCAATTCAATATTTTTTAAATCAAATTTTTAGAGTTTGGTTATTTTTGGTAGAAAAGTTAAAGTTGGGTTATTTTTTGGTTAATAAATAGAGCTAGGTTATTTTTTGATAAAAAAGTTAGAATTGTATTATTTTTAGTAGAAAAGTTAGAGTTGGATTATTTTTTAGTTCGAAAAAATAGTTGAGTTATTTTTTGGTATATTGACATATAGTTGAGTTATTTTTAGATTAATTGTCGAATTCAAATATATTAAATATTTTAAAGTTTTTTGAACAAAATATATTTTAATGTTAGAAAATAATATTTTATTCCCTTAAAAGATATTTAAATGCTAAAAATAATTCAAATACTTCAAAATTTTATGTTTGCATTGATGCTTGAGAAAGCAAGAGTGGGGTGAGTGCGAACTACGACTGCTAATGCTAATGGAACCTCTATTCTTGCTCCATCAACTCTCAAACGGAGCAAACATGAAACACTTCCAACAATAATTTATAAGACTGAATAAGTCTTAGGGCCTACTTGGGATTACTGTGAAAAAACTGTTTATTTTAAAAATACTTTCTGTAAAAGCACTTCTTTAAAAGGTGCTGTTTTGAAGAAGCAGTTTGTATTTGGCTTAACTAGCCAGAAGCACTTATTTTATTAGTGTATCCAATATTTAAGAAAAGTGCTTTTTTCCTGTCAAATTATGAAAAAGGACATGGGCAGAATGCTTTTATAGTTAATAGTGTTTAGATGTAGAATTGATTTTATATAGTTTTTTTGCATGTATTAATCATTTTATGTTTTAAATTTTTATAAAATGGCAATGAATTGTAAAGTAAAAATAATATTTTTTTTAATTTGTTCATAATTCAGTGTTATTTCTTAAAAATTTAAAAACCTAAAATGACTATTGTTAATATTATTCTTATTCTTATTGTAGTTGTTGTTACTGTTATTATTATTATCATTAAATAAAATAAATACAATGAATATAATATAATATATATGTGTGTGTATATATATATATATATAATATAAGTAATATAATAAACTTGTACATTTCAAACTTTTATATAGATAGCATAGATAATATGATTTTGAAAGATGATATTCGTGTAAAGATATGGAGAATTTTAATGTTTTGAGTAGGGGTCTTATTGTCCTAAAAATTTTAAAGTTTTGATTATACTTCTACTTATAATTAGAAGTACCAAATTTTTAATTTTCCTTATAAGTAGAAAAACAGCCTCTACTTTTAATAAAAAGCGTTTTTTAATGTCTGCCAAACACCCTCCAAATTCCAGAAAAAGTGTTTTTTTTTTTAATTAAAAAAAAGCACTTATTTTTCCAAAATAAGTAATCCTAAATAGGGCCTTAGTGTAGTTAAGCCAAGGCCAAGGTTAGTGTGATATAGTGGTCATCCTATCCCATTGAGTGCTCTACCTCGGGCTATCGACATCATAAGCTCTGCTGTGGCATTGAGAACAAAGAATTGTTAGAGTTACCATTTCTAAAGTTGCTACCTTTGTCACCGACGATATCTCCGCCCTTCTTTGTGGTGCTATTGTTGCATTTAAAGCATGCTTTAAATATATTTATATAAAAAAAAGAACATAGGAGAGATCTACGATAGTGATGTTGGTAGTGTCTAGAGGAAGGTGGCGGCAATGGTTTCAATAGAGTAGGCCATTGACGTTATAAAAGGGATTTAAAGATTTCTTTTTATTTTAAATTTAGTTTTATATTTTTAAATTATTCCATTTATGGGGTATTTTTTGACCAATATTTCATTGAGTTATACTTCATTATAATTTAATTAAAAAAATTAAAAATAACATATGAAATAAAGTAGCCGATGAAAGATAAAAAAAACTATGTTACACTTAAACTATAATTAAGGAAAGATTTATGAATTAACGACTACTCCTTTAAAAGGTGCACTAAGGTTAAAGTAAAAACTTTTCATGGAAGGGCTGTCCTATTAACTATTGTGTCATTAAAGATTTCGTCCTTTTTAAATTCAAAATCAAACATGCCATTTATGTGACATGTTTGATTCCTACGTGTACTTAAAGTAGATTTGAATAATATTCAAGGTAAATTTTGTTAAAATATTTGCTATAATATTCAAGTAATGAGGAAAATTTCAAGATAAAAAAGGCATACCTTGAGTTGTTGCTTTCCAAAACTTTGTAGCAAGATTGATTAAATGACCTTATCCATTTGTTCTCTCTATCTCTAATTTGCAGGAACTTTAATGATGAAAATTATAATGAATTTGTGGTGGAAGATGTCGTATCATGTATTCAATAAATGTGCCATTTTATAGAGGAGAGAAGAGAATCACAAAATAAACACTAAGAGATAAATCATTCATTATGTAATTGGTAAACTTAATTATCAATTTATCTTTGATTGTAGATTCAAGATAAAATATAAAAGGACAGAACTAGGTTAGTGGACCACTCTGACGAGATGTGAAAAACTAAGCGTTAACATTCTCCTTCTTGTAAAACAAAAAGAAAACAAAAATAAACCAAAACAAATATGGCTCACTTAGACCTACATCAGAAAAACTTTGACACGTGATCATGAATTTTAACTTCTACAACTAATTGACATATATGTGTGCGAGCACGAACGCGTGCATGAGTGCAGGTGCGAGCGTGTGGCTGCACGTGCTTGCCCATGTGTGCGCATTTGCCTGCGTGCATGTGCGTGTGTGTATGGTGTTGAGTGTGGGTGTGGGTGGGTGTGTGGATGTGTGTGTGCGTGTACGCATACGTGCAGGCGGGAGTGTGTGCGTGTGTGAAGTACTTTACATTCTTTGATAAGAAAATGCCAATAGTATCACAATGCATCTACAATGACCTGGTAATTGAGTAAAAAACTCCAAGTCCCGCGATGAAATTTTGCAGCCATAAAGCCTGACTCAATGCCTCATATGAAATGCTTTCAAACACAACTTCCATTGTAGATGAAGTTGTGATTGATTATTTTTACTCTTATATGAAATTGCCCCTCTAGTTAGTAGAAATCCATAACGTGATGTATATTTTCTGCTATCTATATGGCCAGCGAAATCCGCAAATGAATACCCAATGAATTCAAGCTGATCTAATCTCCTAGATGTGAGTATATAATCATTCATTCCTTGTTGATACTTCATAACTTTATTCGTTTCCACTAGTGTTCAAGTCCTAGGATACTCTAGCATCTACCTAACATTTTCACTACAAAACTGACATTCAATCCTGTACAGGTATGTGCATACATCAAGCTTTCAGCAACCGAAGAGCATGAAAATTTCTTCATGTTCTTGTTCTAAGTCATTCTTCGGGCACTAACTTCCACTTAATTTGTGACTCTTAACAATATGGAGATTGTTCATTGAACAAAATTGCATGCTATATCTTTCTAAAACTCAATTTATATAACCTTTTTGAGACAGTCTTAACTGTCCTCAAGATTGACCCCAAAATATCATTATAACATAAGACAACTCCCCCATATCAACCATCTTGAAGTTCATATCAATATATTCTTTAGTTTGATGCAATGAACCTAGATCATTACTGGTCAACAAAATATCACCCACGTAAAAGATAGAAAAGATGAACTTGCACCCATTGAATTATGTATATACACACACATTTATCAACAATGTTGCTTTAAATCTAAAAGATGTAATGATGTCAATAAACTTGATGTAGCATTGTTTGGGAGCTTGTTCAAATTTGCATGCCATGTGTTCATTGCTTTCCTTTACAAATCCTTGAGGTTGCTTCTTGTGGATATTTTCATCTGAATTTCCATTTAGAAAAGCATTTTATGGATCCATTGGATATATAACCCTAAGGGAATCTTTCTAATCAGAGAGAAATTTCCTTATAATCAATGCCTTTTTTGTGAGTGCAACTTTTAGTAACAAGTTTGGCTTTATATCATTTGATATTGCCTTTAGCATTGCGCTTGGTCTTGAAGACCCATTAAGAATCAAATTTCATACACTAATTAGAAAATCTAATAAGGTCCCTGACACCATTCTCATTCATTGATTTCATTTCTTCACTCATGGAATTAATCCGTTTTCTAGACTCATCCATTTCCATAGCTTTTGAAAATGAAACCGGGTCCTTCTTATTCTCAACATGAAAATTAGATTCCTGTGGATACACCACATAGTCATTTGAAATAGCAGACCTTCTTTTGCTCTAGGATTGTCTCAGAAATGCAACTTTGGTGGTTCTCAATAGTGTACAGAGATGTGCTTCGAATCATTGCTATTTGAATCAGACCTGTTCTAAAAAGTCGAGGTATTTCGAATTGTTTGTTGACACGGACAAAGTCAGGAAAATCTCTGAAATTATTTCAATATGGGACCTTGGACATATAATAGTTCTGAATCGAATCTCTTTAGAAAGAAGAGAGGAAAAAACGAAGATTTCACATAGTACTTTTGATCGAAAAAGAAAAATCAATACTTCACTCAATGAGAAAATGGGTCAGATTCTAAGGGATCAAACCTATGGGACTTAAGGAATTATGGAAGGGAATAAAAAAAGAAAAGAGAGGGAATACATTACCCGTAATATGTATATGTGGAAGCATCGACGCAATTTCATAGAGTCATTCGGTTTGAATGCTACATGAATAACATAAGCCAGATGATGAAACGGGCAGACCTAGGATGTAGAAGATCATAACATGAGTGATTTGGCAGATTTTGATTCCTATATATCCATTCATGTGGTACTTGATTGTACTATAGATATAAGATCCATCTGTTCTGTATAGATATTATCATCTACATCCAGAAAAACCGTATGCTTTGGAAGAAGCTTGTACAGTTTGGGAAGGGGTTTTGATTGATCAAAAAGAAGAATCTACTTCAACAAATATGCCCTTAGGCATGACCACACATAACATAGAAATCACACTTGGAAAGGGTGGACAATTAGCTAGAGCTACTGGTGTTGCAGCAAAATTGATTGAAAAAGAGGGGAAATCAGCCACATCAAAATTACCTTCGGGAGGTCCGTTTGATATCCAAAAACTGCTCAGCAATAGTCAGACAAGTGGGGAATGTTGGAGTGAACCATAAAAGTTTGGGTAGAGCCAGATCTAGGCATTGGCTAGGTAAGCGTTTTGTAGTAAGAGGAGTAGTTATGAACCCTGTAGACCATCCCCATGAGAGTGGTGAAGGAAGGGCCCTAATTGGTAGAAAAAACCCCACAACCCCTTGGGGTTATCCTGCACTTGGAAGAAGAAGTAGAAAAAGGAATAAATATAGTGATAATTTTATTATTTGTCGCCGTAGTGAAGAGGAGAGAAAATAGAATTAATTTCTTCATCTTTACAACTTTACAAAAAAAAAAAGGAGTAATTAAGTGTGACACGTTCACTAAAAACAAAATCCTTTTGTAGTGAATCATTTATTAAGAAAAATTGATAAGCTTAACAAAAAGGCAGAAAAACAAATAATAGGAACCTGGTCCTAGCCAACTATTGTTATACCTACTATGGTTGGTCATACTATTGCTACCTATAATGGACGGAAGCATTTACCTGTTTATGTAACGGATTGTATGGTAGGCCACAAATTGGGAGAATTTGCACCTACTCTAAATTTCCGGGGACACACCAAAAAAGGATAATAAATCTTGTCGTTAATAAACATATCGTTCATTAGTGGGAGGTAACCCTTATGATAAAAAATAGAAAGAAACAGGATGAAGTATATGCCTTAGGATAATAAGCGCGATGAGTAATTGATCTGATCCGTGGACGTTTCTACAAGGAAACACTTATGATATTAGAACTCATGCCTTATCGAACATGTTATCCCATTTTTAAATTGATTTATTCCGCAGCAGCAAATGCTAGTCACAATAGTGGTTTCAATAAAACTGATTTAATCATTTGTACATCTGAAGTCAACAAGGAAACTACAATGAAAAGATTAAAAACTCGAGCTAGAGGACGTAGTTATCTGATAAAATGACCTACTTGTCATATAACTATTGTATTGAAAGATATATACTACTATTACTATGAAGAATATGAAACGTATTGAAAGATATATTCTATCCGACTATGAAAAATATGCAAGATTTATACTTATACAAATACAAAATTTACTTGAATGAAGATGATCGAGAAAAGTGTTTATTTGGTAATCATAATTATTGTTTAAAGTATAATGGGGTAATATGGGACAAAAAATAAATCCACTTTGTTTCAGACTTGGTGTAACTCAAGATCATTATTCCCTTTGGTTTGTACAACCAAAAAATTATTCTGAAGATCTACAAGAAGATCAAAAAATATAGGATTGTATTAAAAATTATGTACAAAAAAATATATGAGAACATTCTCCGGTACCGAGGGAATGGCACGTACAGAAGTTAAAAAAATAATTGATCTGATTCAGGTCATAATCTATATGGGATTCCCAAAGTTTTTAATAGAAAACAGACCACGAGGAATCGAAGAACTAAAGATAAATGTACAAAAAGAATTGAATTGTGTGAACCGAAAACTCAACATTGCTATTACAAGAATTGCAAAATCTTATGGGCATCCTACTATTCTTGCGGTATTCATAGCAGGACAATTAAAGAGTAGGGTCTCCTTTCAAAGAGCAATGAAAAAAGCTATTAAATTAACTGAATAAACTGATACAAAAGGAATTCAAATACAAATTGCAAGACGTATCGACAGAAAAGAAATTGTACGTGTCGAATGGATCAGAGAGGGTAGGGTTCCCTTACAAACCATTCGAGCTAAAATTGATTATTGCGCCTATATAGTTCGAACTATCTATGGAGTATTAGGTACCAAAATTTGGATATTTATGGACAAGGAATAATAAACATTTACTTGTCTTTCTGCTCTATTCAACGATGGAACCAAAAATGACAAACTTTTTTATTTTTTTTATTCCAGCAAAATAATTCTAATCCTCAATTCTATAAGGTTGAATAAAAATTTGATTGATCTTTTGATAGAATTGCTATGCTTAGAGTGTGACTCATTGTTTTTTTTATTAAAATTAAGACTAAAAAAAGTAACAGCCTACAGTATGAAGTATGAACTAATAACTATAGAACTAATAACCAACTCATCGCCTCGCATTATCTAGATCAAAAAAAGCAGTCAAGATATGACATATTGGTCTTATCATTGCAACAACTGAAATCCTTTTGGCATAAACAAAAAAATAAATATGATTATTGGTTATGAAACGAAATATAAAGGGATGTAGATAAATGGAAGGATGAGAGAAAGACGAAAAAAAAAAAGAATAAAAGTGATATATGATTCCTATATGTAAGGTCTATGAATCATCTCATAAAAAGCTAAAAAGCAGTGTAATAAAGCATCAAGACTGATTCATCCATAATCTGCTCATAGAACAAAAAAATTAAGAGCCTCAAGCCAATAAAGACTAAGGGAGTTGATTCAAGAACATAACAAATTTCATTAAGAGCTCCGTTGTAGAATTCAGACCTAACCATTAAACAAGAAGCGATGGAAACGACGGGAATTCGTTAATACAGAAGATTCAATTGAAAATGAATCCTCATGATTCATTGAGCGGGATGGGAAACGAACTAGAGACCAATTCACCTATTCTGAAAAGTCACTAGCTAACACTACAACTGAAATAGATCTTGAAAGAGTAAATATTCGCCCGCAAAATATTTGTTTTTTGGGAAAGTATAGGTGATCCAATACGATAAAAAACAAAACAAAATAAAGATTTGTTATATAGTTATATAAATATAAAACATATACGAATTAAAACATATATAATGAATCTCAAAGAATCTCTTGATTCGTTATTTTATTATTATATGTATCTTAATTATATATTAAATATTAATTTATTAAGTTCATTTTAGTATGATATGAATTTTAATCTTTTCTTTCATTCGCGAGCATTTGAGAGGAGCCGGATAAGAAGAAACTCTCATGTCCGGTTCTGTAGTAGAGATGGAATTGAGAAAAAACAATCAACTATAACCCCAAAAGGACCAGATTCCGTAAACAACATAGAAGAAGAATGAAGGGAATATCTTGTCGAGGTAATCATATTTGTTTCGGCCAATATGCTCTTCAGGCACTTGAACCCGCGTGGAATACATCTAGACAAATAGAAGTAGGATGACGAGCAATGACACGAAATGCGCGTCGCGGTGGAAAAATATGGGTACACATATTTCCAGACAAACCGGTTAAGGTAAGACCTGTAGAAACGTGTATGGGTTCGGGGAAAGGATTCCCCGAATATTGGGTAGTTGTTGTCAAACCAGGTCGAATACTTTATGAAATAAGCAGAGTGGGCTATCTCACTAGCGGCATAAAAAATGCCTATGTGAACTCAATTCATTATTTCAGGATATGAATGTAGAATTAAAGTAAATAGGCCTTTAGGATAAAAAAGCAACCGTAGGCTTTGGACAAAGAATATTTCTTTTTTTTTTTTTTTTTTTTTAACACCCTTTGCATTATGCTTTGAAAGAACAGATTAAAAAAATGATATGATTCAACCCTAGACCATTTGAATTTAGCAGACAACAGCGGGGCTCGAGAATTGATGTGTATTCGAATCAGAGGAGCTAGCAATCATCGATATGCTCATATTGGTGACGTTATTGTTGCTATGATCAAAGAAGCAATACCAAATATGCCCTTAGAAAAATCAGAAATGATCAGAGCTGTAATTGTACGTACCTGTAAAGAACTTAAACGCGACAATGGTATGATAACATGATATGATGACAATGCTGTAGTTAGCATTGATCAAGAAGGAAATCCAAAAGGAACTAGAGTTTTTGGTGCGATCGCTCGGGAATTGAGACAGTTAAATTTTACTAGAATAGTTTCATTAGCTCCTGAGGTATTATAAGATAAGAACATGATATAGTAGGACATTTGAATGAAATAGATTAATTTAGTAGATTGTATATCACGTATATACCTTCTAATTTAATATTAATTTAATAATTAAATAATACTAATAAGAGCATGTTGATTATATCAAAATTCGGAGGCACCGCTAATTTTAGTTCATCATGGATAGTGACACTATTGCTGATATAATAACCTCTATACAAAATGCTGACATGAATAGAAAAAGAATAGTTCAAATAGCATCTACTAACATCCATGAAAACATTGTTAAAATTCTTTTGCGAGAAGGTTTTATCGAAAATGTGAGGAAACATCAAGAAAGAAACAAATATTTTTTGGTTTCAACTCTGCACCATAGAAGAAATAGGAAAGTACCATCTAGAAATTTTTTAAATTTAAATTTTAAAAGGGTCAGTCGACCCGGTCTATGAATCTATTCTGATTATCAACGAATTCTGAGAATTTTAGGTGGAATGGGGATTGTAATTCTTTCTACTTCTCGGGGTATAATGACAGACCAAGAGGCTCGACTAGAAGGAATTGGAGGAGAAATTTTATGTTATATATGGTAATTATGGTAATACTTCTGATATCCGAATTGGATCTGAAACATCCTATTTGTGAAAAAAGGGCAAGGACGGATTGTATAATATCACTCCTCCTTTATTAGTTGATACTTTAAGGAGGTTTTACCTGGAATGAAAGAACAAAAATGGATTTATTAAGGTTTAATTACTGAATCACTTCCTAATGGTATGTTCTGGGTTTGTTTAGATAATGAAGATCTGATTCTAGGTTATGTTTAGGGAAGGATACGACGTAGTTTTATACGAATTTTATTGGGAGATAGAGTGAAAATTGAAGTAAGCCGTTATGATTCAACCAAAGGATGTATAATTTATAGACTCCGCAACAAAGATTCAAATGATTAAGTGTTTTTGCAACTTCAACACCCCTTTCCATGGGAATATAATTCGAGGATAAAAATCGCAAAAAACTTATTTTCTTCCAAGAAAAGGATTCGGAATTAATTAAAGTAAGGAATAAAAAATATGAAAATAAGGGCCTCCGTTCGTAAAATTTCTGAAAAATGTCGATTGATCTGTAGGCGGGGATGAATTATAGTAATTTGTTCTAACTCGAGACATAAACAATGACAAGGATAATTATTCTACTAAAATAAAAGAGATTTTCTAAAGGATTCAATGTACAAATAAAAAAAATTTTGACATGAATTGGATATATCCATATATCTCTAACTCAAAGATGATAAAATATGGAAAAACCTATACCAAGAATTAGTTCACCTAGGAATGGACGTATTAGTTCACGTAAAAGTACACATAAAATACCAAAGTAGTTATTCATGTTCAAGCAAGTTTCAACAATACCATTGTGACTGTTACAAATGTACGAGGTTGGGTGGTTTCTTAGGACTCCACTGGTACTTGTGGATTTAGGGGTACAAAAAGAGGGACGCCCTTTGCTGCTCAAACCACAGCAAGAAATGCTATTCGTACAGTAGTCGAGCAAGGTATGCAACGAGCAGAAGTCATGATAAAGAGTCTTGGTCTCGGAAGGATGCAGCATTACGAGCTTTTCGTAGAAGTGGTATACTACTAAGTTTTGTACGGGATGTAACCCCTATGCCACATAATGGCTATAGACCTCCTAAAAAAAGACGTGTGTAAAAAATAAACGTTGAAGAGATTTCAAGAGAAACAAACGATTCAATGATTTGATCAATTATCTATAATACTAATATGGTTCTAGAGAAAATAAGAGTATCTACTTGGACACTGCAGTGGATGTGTGTTGAATCAAGAACTGATAGTAAACATTTTTATTATGGACGCTTTATTCTTTCTCCACTTATGAAAGGTTAAGCCGACACAATAGGCATTGCAATGCAAAGAACTTTTCTTGGAGAAATAGAAGGAACATGTATCACACGTGCAAAATTTGAGAAATACCACACGAATATTCTGTCATAGTTGGTATTCAAGAATCAGTCCATGAAATTTTAATGAATTTGAAAGAAATCGTATTGAGAAGTAATTTATATGGAACTTGTGTCGCGTATATACGTAACTGCTCAAGATATCATCTTACCGTCTTCCTTAGAAATAATTGATAATACACAGCATATAGCTAGCTCGATAGAACCAATTGATTTGTGTATTGGATTATAACTTGAGAGGAATCTCAGATATAGTATAAAAACCCCAAAAAGCTTTCAAGATGGAAGTTATCCTATAGATGTTGTATTCATACCTGTTCAAAATGTGAATCATAGTATTCATTCTTATCGAAATGGGAATGAAAAAAAAGAGATACTTTTTCTCAAAATATGGACAAATGGAAGTTTAACTCCTAAGGAAGCACTTTTTGAAACCTCCCGGAATTTAATTGATTTATTTATTCCTTTTCTACATGTGGAAGAAGAAAACTTACATATAGAGGACAATCAACACAAGGTTACTTTACCCATATTTACCTTTCATTATAGATTGACTGAACTAAGTAAAAAAAAAAAAAAAAAAAAATAGCCTTCAAATATATTTTTATTGACCAATTAGAATTGCCCCCCAGGATCTACAATTGCCTCAAAAAGTTCAATATACATACATTATTGGACCTTTTGAATAACAGTCAAGAAGATCTTACGAAAATTGAATATTTTCGCATATAAGATGTAAAACAAATATTGGACACTTTTTAAAACTATTTCCCAATTGATTTACCGAAAATTTAAATCCATTGGATTTTTTTCTAAACAAATAAAAAGATGAAAAGAAGAATTTTTTTTTTAATTTTTAAAACAATCCATACATTCGTATTCGGAATAGATACAAAATTTAATTGAATATTAATTGAATATTAATTGAATAGAGGCATCTAGGGAAAATTCACTTTGAAGCGACTATTCTCTAGATACACATGTCGTATTATTTCACAATTTAATCAAGTTAAAAAAAGATCTAAAGTTAGGGATTCATCAATAGGTAATGTTGCTCCAATACCAAAACAAAGGGCCACTGCGGTACCAACTAAAAAGACAGTTGTCACTACTGGACGACGAAATGGATTTTGGAATTTATTACATTCTCCAAAAAAGGAACTGTTAATAATCCCATAGGTACTGAAACCATTAAAAGAATGCCTAAGAATTTATTAGGTACTGTGCGAAGTATTTGAAATACAGGAAGAAAATACCATTCAGGCAATATTTCTGAAGGAGTTGCAAATTGATATGACGGCTCACCAATCATTGATGGTTCTAAAACGGCTAAGCCTGTGTTGCATGCAGTAGTATCTAGAATTATTACCTAAAAAATATACAAAAGATCATTGGGCCATGCGGGCTCCCCATAATAAATATGACCCATACCTTTAGCCAATTTAGTCCGTAATAATTATATATATATATATTATAATAAATAATATATATAGTAATAGCTTTACTATAGTAATAGTTTTCTGTTATATACTAAATTCAATATTTATATGAAATTTGTTTCTTTCTATATTCAATTCATATATAAATAGCTAAGAATAAAAATAAATAGTTAATAACTAAGATATGGTTTATTGAATTCCTATGCATATAGAATTTCTGTGAGCCCGCTTATCTCAGAGGATAGAGCATCGCATTTGTAATTCGATGGTCATCGATTCGACTCCGATAGCTAGCTTTTCTCTCTTTATTCTATTTTTTACATGATTGATAATGTTTTTAATTTAAAAAAAAAAAAAAGAAACCTTTCTATTTTTTCCAAAGCTAATCTATTATGATTATATCATGTCGTATAAACTTTCAACTATAAACAAAAGTTGAAATGGGTCGATGCCCGAGCGGTTAAAGGGGACGGACTGTAAATTCATTGGTGTGTCCTATGCTGGTTTAAATCCAACTTGGCCTAATAATTCGCTCATCCGCCATAAGATGAATATTTTTGTCCTCCAGAAACCACTAATGCGTGGGAATAAAAGAGTAAAATTTTTTGCAATGTACCTACCTACATTTGTTGTTTGCTTGATTTTTTTTGTTTTGTTCCGAAGAATTCGAATCATGATAATGATGATCATTCGCATCAGGATCCTTAAGTATAAAGTCTAACGAAAAAAAAGAAGACTATTTTTCTCTTTATTGGAAGATGGATTCTCGATCGATTTTGGAAATAACGAAAGGATTAATAAAAATTTGTGTCGTATTTACTAAAGTGTATATCATGCGCATATCATGTGTATATCAATGCGGATATCAATATAGAACTTAGGTCTCAGTTACAACACAAAAATTAGAAATAGAACTGTTTTGAATCAAATCCTAAAATAAAAAAAAAGGGTTGTTGTATGTATACTTTATTTCCCTGGGATTGTAGTTCAATTAGTCTGAGCACCACCCTGTCAATGAGAAAGCTGCTGGTTCGAGCCCCGTCAGTCCCGACGGAGCCAATAAATACATCCATTCATCTTTCCCTTTCTAGGAAAAGGAAGACAATGAAAAGAATTTGCCCCTCAGTAGGGATTCTTTTCTCTTATTTCTTTCCTATTTTCCTTTCACATTTATTTCTCATAAAAAAAATATGCAAATTTTCATTACTTCAACTAGTACCAATTGATGAGAGAGAAATATATGTGGATTAGTACTGTTACAATTATTGGTAACCTCATATTCAGGATTCTAAGGGATACCGTACTGGGTCTGGTTTTTAATTTCTCGTGAATATCTAATGGAATAGAGTACCTCGGGAGCACATACACAAATGGAATTCTTTTCTTGTACAATACAAAATGAAATTTTTTTTTTCAAATGAAAACTCACTTTCTTTTGGGTTCTGATTTTGTGTAATCTCAATGGACTAAAACTAACTAATTGAAATTTGAAACAATTTGCCTCATTCAAATTGTATATTGAACTTTTCATTTTAATATATTTAGTGCTAATCCTAGAAAAGAAGTTATTAATAAAATAATAAGGATCTTGCCTTTTTTAAATTAGAAATTAAATTATAAAGATAATGCATAACCTTTTTTTCCTTCTTAATTTAATTAAAGTTAAAGTAAAAATTCTATCGAAGAAAGAACAAACTCTAATATAATGAGACTCTTTTTTCACATTTTTTTTTCTTCCAAGAAATTTAGATAATTAAAAATTAAAAAAAGGGAAGTTTATAACTTAACTCTTTCCCCTTTTTCCATTTGACTTCTATTTATTTTTTGTGGGGGTTGTGACCAATTGAAGCCAAAAAGAAGTCAGATGATTCTTCATCAGATAATTGTAATTGTACAAGGAAGACAGTAGGTTATGGAAAGGAAAGAATATAGTAGAAAGAATGATAAAAAAAAGGAATTCAATTTTGGATTCAGTATGGAAAAAAGATCTTCCTATGTTATACTATTCAATTCGTGACGACAAATTGATTTGACAGTTAAGATATTGTTATTCATGATATTGATCTGATTCAATATCATCGAGATGTAATTTATCCTATTGAATTTATAGGCGAAATTTTGTTTTCAGCTAACCTAGCCTCCTCGGGAACTACAAGGGGTAGTATTCACCTGTTATCCATCGATTACGCCTTTCGGCCTGATCTTAAGCCCTGAGTCACCCTCCGTGGACGAACCTTGCGAAGGAACCCTTAGGTTTTTGGGGCATTGGATTCTCACCAATGTTTGTGTTACTCAAGCCGACATTCTCGCTTTCGCTTCGTCCATCACGTCTCTCGCCGGTATTTCCCCCTAAGGCAGAACACTCCCCTACCGATGCATTTTTACATCCACATCTTCGGCAGATCACTTAGCCCTGTTCATCTTCAGCGCAAGAGCGCTCGATCAGTGAGCTATTACACATTCTTTCAAGGGTGGCTGCTTCTAGGCAAACCTCCTGGCTGTCTTTGCACCCCTACCTCCTTTTTCACTGAGCGGTTATTTAGGGGACTTAGCTGGTGATCCGGGCTGTTTCCCTCTCGACGATGAAGCTTATCCCCCATCGTCTCACCGGCCGACCTTGACCCCTGTTATTTGTGGGTCATATCTAGTATTCGGAGTGTGCCTCGATTTGGTACCGCTCTCGGGGCCCGCACTGAAACCGTGCTTTACCCCTAGATGTCCAGTCAACTGCCGTGCCTCAATGTATTTCGGGGAGAACCAGCTAGCTCTGGGTTCAAGTGGCATTTTTCCCCTAACCATAACTCATCCGCTGATTCTTCAACATCAGTCGGTTCGGACCTCCACTTAGTTTCACCCAAGCTTCATCCTGGTCATGGATAGATCACCCAAGTTTGGGTCCATAAGCAGTGACAATTTCCCTATGAAGACTCGTTTTCGCTATGGCTCTGGTGGGTTCCCTTAACCAAGCCACTGCCTATGAGTTGTCGGCTCATTCTTCAACAGGCACGCGGTCAGAGTCCTGTGTGCTCCTCCCACTGCTTTAGAGCTTACAGTTTCATGTTCTATTTCACTCCCTGATGGGAGTTCTTTTCACCCTTCCCTCACGGTACTACTTCGCTATCTGTCACCCGGAGTATTTGGCCTTGCAAGGTGGTCCTTGTTGATTCACACGGGATTCCATGTGCCTCATGCTACACGGATCAGAGGGTAAGCTAGTGATGCTTTCGGCTATTGGACTCTCGCCATCTAGGGTGCGGCACTCCCCCGCTTCGCCTAGCAGCACGACGCTTGTATTGCTCTCCCACAGCCCCATTTTCACTGTTTAGGCTGCTCCCATTTCACTTGCCGCTACTACGGGAATCACTTTTGCTTTCCTTTCCTCTTGCTACTAAGATGTTTCAGTTTTCCAGGTTGTCTCTTGTCTGCCCATGAATTCAGCAGCAGTTCGAAAGGTTGACCTATTCGGGAATCTCCAGATCTATGCTTATTTACAACTCCCCAAAGCATTTCGTTGCTTACTACTGGGGAAAAATAGAGATGTCTTCTACGTTACCCATAATATGTATATGTGGAAGTATCAACGTAATTTCATAGAGTCATTCGGTATGAACGCTGCATGAAGAACATAAGCCAGATGACGGAACGGGAAGACCTCGGATGTAGAAGATCATAACATGAGTGATTCGGCAGATTTGGATTCCTATATATCCACTCATGTGGTACTTCAGTGTACGATATATATAAGATCTATCTGTTCTGTATAGATGTTATCATCTACATCCAGAAAGCCGTATGCTTTGGAAGAAGCTTGTAAAGTTTGGGAAGGGGTTTTGATTGATAAAAAGAAGAGTGTACTTCAACCGATATGCCCTTAGGCACGGCTATACATAACATAGAAATCACACTTGGAAAGGGTGGACAATTAGCTAGAGCTGCGGGTGCTGCAGCAAAACTGACTGCAAAAGAGGGGAATTCGGCCACATTAAAATTACCTTTGGGGGAGGTCCGTTTGACATCCAAAAACTGCACAGCTACAGTCGGACAAGTGGGGAATGTTGGAGTGAATTCAAGAAGCTTGGGTAGAGCCGGATCTAAGTGTTGGCTAGGTAAGCGTCCTGTAGTAAGAGGAGTAGTTATGAACCCTGTAGACCATCCCCATGTGGGTGGTGAAGGAAGGGCACCAATTGGTAGAAAAAACCCGACAACCCCTTGGGGTTATCCTGCACTTGGAAGAAGAAGTAGAAAACGGAATAAATATAGTGATAATTTTATTATTCGTCGCCGTAGTAAATAGGAGAGAAAATAGAATTACTTTCTACGTCTTTACAACTTTACAAAAAAAAAAAGAAGTAATTAATTGCGACACGTTCACTAAAATAAAAATCCTTTTGTAGCAAACCATTTATTAAGAAAAATTGATAAGCATAAAAAAAAGCAATAATTAATAGAAATAAAATTAAAAAATGGGCGAACGGCGGGAATTGAACCCACGTATGGTGGATTCACAATCCACTGCCTGGATCCACTTGGCTACATCCGCCCTTTCCTATTTACTTGTAAATGATTAAATTGCAATTTATCATCTTTTTTTTATTAATTTTTTTTATAAAAAAACTAAATGGTAAAGGAGCAATACTGGTTCCCTTGACAGAACAAGAAATTAGTTATTGCTCCTTTACTGTCAATAACCCGACTAGATTAAGATCGAAATCTTGTCCATTTGTAGATGGAGCTTCAATAGAAACTAAGTCTAGAGGGAAGTTATGAGCATTACGTTCATGCATAACTTCCATACCAAGGTTAGCGCGGTTAATGATATCAGCCCAAGTATTAATTACACGACCTTGACTATTAACTACTGATTGGTTAAAATTGAAACCATTTAGATTGAAAGCCATAGTGCTAGTACTTAAAGCAGTAAACCAGATACCTACTACAGGCCAAGTAGCTAAGAAGAAGTGTAAAGAAATGAGAATTGTTGAAACTAGCATATTGGAAGTTCAATCGACCAAAACAACCCTGAGTAGCTGCGATATTATAAGTTTCTTCCTCTTGACCGAATCTGTAAACTTCATTAGCAGATTCATTTTCTGTGGTTTCCCTGATCAAACTAGAAGTTACCGAGGAACCATGCATAGCACTGAATAGGGAGCCGCCGAATACACCAGCTACACCTAACCTATGAAATGGGTGCCTAAGGATATTGTGCTCTTAGCCTGGAATACAATTATGAAATTGAAAGTACCAGAAATTCCTAGAGGAATACCATCAGAAAAGCTTCCTTGACCAATTGGGTAGATTAAGAAAACAACAGTAGTAGCTGCAACCGGAGCTGAATATGCAACAGCAATCCAAGGGCGCATACCCAGACGGAAACTAAGTTCCCACTCATGACCCATGTAACAAGCTACACCAAGTAAAAAGTGTAGAACAATTAGCTCATAAGGACCACCGTTGTATAACAATTCATCAACGGATGCCGCTTCCCATATCGGATAAAAGTGCAAACCTATAGCTGTGGAAGTAGGAATAATGGCCCCAGAAATTATATTGTTTCCATAGAGTAGAGATCTAGAAACAGGTTCACGAATACCATCAATATCTACTGAAGGAGCAGCAATAAAGGCTATAATAAATACAGAAGTTGCGGTTAATAGGGTAGGGATCATAAAAACACCAAACCATCTAATGTAAAGATGGTTTTTAGTTCTGGTTATCTAGTTACAGAAGCGACCCTATAGGCTTTCACTTTTTCGTCTCTCTAAAATAGCGGTCATGGTAAAATCTTGGTTTATTTAATTGAATCATCAGGGACTTCCAAGCACACGAATTCTCTATAATCTATAAATAGATAATTGAAGGCTTGTTATTCAATAGTATAATATGACTTATATGCTTGTGTCAACCAATAACGATCTGGATCCATCTGAATTTTTTGTGAATGGATGAAGTATGTGAGTTACAAAAATAGATATAAAATAGTACATATAATTTTGATATAAAAAAATGGGTTGCCCGGGATTCCGAACCTGGAACTAGTCGGATTAAGTAGATAATTTCCTTGTTCGTTAAAAGAAAAAAACCCTCCCCAAGCCGTGCTTGCATTTTTAATTGCTCTGATTTAAGCTGTGCTTGCATCTTTAGTTGTAAGATATCTAATGAAACCGTCCCTGAAATTGAGATCTCATTCAAAGAGAAAGATATCAAATATCTGGAGTTTTTCTTTGTATATTATATGGATGATCCGATTCGCAAGGACCATGATTGGGAGTTGTTTGATCGTCTTTCTCTGAGGAAGAGACGAAACATAATCAACTTGAATTCGGGACAGCTTTTCGAAATCTTAGTGAAGCACTGGATTTGTTATCTCATGTCTGCTTTTCGTGAAAAAATACCAATTGAACTGGAGGGTTTCTTCAAGTAACAAGGGGCTGGGTCAACTATTCAATCAAATGACATTGAGCATGTTTCCCATCTCTTCTTGAGAAACAACTGGCTTTTTCTTCTCAAAATTGTGCTCAATTTTATATGTGGCAATTTCGCCAAGATCTCTTCGTTAGTTGGGGGAAGAATCCACACGAATTGGATTTTTTGAGGAACGTAGCAAGAGAGAATTCTATTTGGTTAGACAATGTGTGGTTGGTGAACAAGGATTAGCTTTTTAGCACAGTATGGAATGTATTGTCAAATATTCAATATGATTCCACAAGATCTAGTTTCATTCAAGTAACAGATTCTAGCCAATTGAAAGGATCTTCTGATCAATCTAGAGATCGTTTGGATTCCATCAGTAATGCAGATTCGGAATATCACACATTGATCAATCAAAGAGAGATTCAACAACTAAAAAAAACATTGATTCTTTGGGGTCCTTCCTTTCTTCAAACAGAAGGAACAGAGATAGAATCAGACCGATTCTTGAAATACCTTTCTGGATATTCCTTAATGTCTCGGCTATTCACGGAACATGAGAAGCACATGATTATCCAGAAGAAATCGAAGAACTTCTTGAGAATCCTATAAGATCCATTTGTTCTTTTTCTCTAACAGATGGCCAGAAATTCATTTGGGTTCAAATCTTAGTGAGAGGTCCACTAGAGATCAAAAATTGTTAAAGAAACTGCAAGATGTTTCTTTTGTCCCTTCCAGGCAATCGGAAAATAACGAAATGGTGAATATATTTAAGATAAGTACGTATTTACAAAAAACAGTCTCAATTCATCCTATTTCATCAAATCTGGGATGTGATATGGTTCCGAAGGATGAACCAGATATGGACAGTTCCAATAACATTTCATTCTTGAACAAAAATACATTTTTTGATTTATTTCATCTATTCAATGACCGGAATTTTTTTTTTTTGGGGGGGGGGGGGGGGGGATACACGTTACACTATGATTTTAAATCCGAAGAGAGATTTTAAGAAATGGTAGATCTATTCACTCTATCAATAACCGAGCCGGATCTAGTGTATCATGAGGGATTTTCCTTTTCTATTGATTCCTACGGATTGGATCAAAAACAATTTGTTAATGAGGTAGTCAACTCCAGGGATGAATCAAAAAAGAAATCTTTATTGGTTCTACCTCCTATATTTAATGAAGAGAATGATTTTTTTATCGAAGCAGCAGAAAAAAATGGGTTTGGATCTCCCGCAGGAATTATTTGGAAGATACAATACAAAAAATAGTGGTATTTGCTAGCAACAACATAATGGAGGCAATCAATCAATATAGATTGATCTGAAATCTGATTCAAATCCAATATAGCACCCATGGTTACATAAGAAATGTATTGAATCGATTCTTTTTAATGAATAGATCCGATCGCAACTTTGAATATGGAATTCAAAGGGATCAAATAGTAAACGATACCCTGAATCATAGAACTATAATGAAATATACAATCAACCTACATTTATCGAATTTTAAAAAGAGTCAGAAGAAATGGTTCGATCCTCTTATTTTTATTTCTCGAATCGAGAGATCCATGAATCGGGATCCTAATGCATATGGATACAAATGGTTCAATGGGAGCAAGAATTTTCAAGAATATTTGGAACATTTCGTTTATGAGCAGAAGAGCTGTTTTCAAGTAGTGTTCGATCGATACGTATTAATCAATATTCGATTGATTGGTCTAAGGTTATCGACAAAAAAATTTGTCTAAGTGTCTTCATTTCTTTTTGTCCAAGTCACTTCTTTTTTTTTTTTTTTTTTTTTTTTATCCAAGTTGCTTCTCTTTTTGTCTAAATCACATCCTTTTTTCTTTGTGAGTTTCGGGAATACCCCCATTCATAGCTCCGAGATCCACATTTATGACTTAAAAGGTCCGAATGATCAACTCTGCAATTCGTTGTTTGAATCAATAGATCTTCAAATCGTTTATTTGAAAAAATTGAAAGCCTTCTTATTGGATGATCATGATACTTTCCAAAAATCAAAATTCTTGATCAATGGAGGAACAATATCACCATTTTTGTTCAATAAGATACCAAAGTGGATGATTGACTCATTCCATACTAGAAATAGTCGCTGGAAATTTTTGATAACACGGATTCCTATTTCTAAATGATATCCCACCATCAAAACAATTGGCTGAATCCCATGAAACCATTTCATAGAAGTTCATTGATATCTTCTTTTTATAAAGCAAATCGCTTTCAATTCTTAAATAATCCACATCACTTGTGCTTCTATTGTAACAAAAGATTCACTTTTTGTATGGAAAAGGCCTGTATCAATAATTATGATTTTACGTATAGAATATTCCGCAATATCTTGTTCATTCGCAACAAGATATTTTCTTTGTGCGTCGGTAAAAAAAAAACATGCTTTTTTGGAGAGAGATACTACTTCACCAATCGAGTCACAGGTATCTAACATATTCATACCTAACTATTTTCTACAAAGTGGTGACGAAATGTATAACTTATACAAATCTTTCCATTTTCCAATTCGATCCAATATATTCGTTCTTAGAACTATTTACTCGATTGCAGACGTTTCTCGAATACCTCTAAGAGAGGGACAAATTGTCCATTTTGATAGAACTTATTGTCAACCTCTTTTAGATATGATCTATCTTATTCAGAAAGGATTCAGAAAGGAAGAACTTGCATCAGTATCTCAATTTCAATTCAAACATGGGTTTGATTCACACTCTATGTCTTGAGAAATATTTACCATCTACAAAGAAGAAAAAACGGAGTCTTTGTGTGAAGAAATGCGTTGAGAAAGGGAAGATGTATACAAGCTTTCAACGAGATAGTGCTTTTTCAACTCTCTCAAAATGGAATCTATTCCAAACATATATGCCATGGTTCCTTACTTCGACAGGGTACAAATCTCTAAATTTGATATTTTTAGATACTTTTTTAGACCTATTGCCGATACTAAGTAGCAGTCAAAAATTTGTATCTATTTTTCATGATATTATGCATGGATCAGATATATCATGGCAAATTCTTCAGAAAAAAATTGTGTCTTCCACATGGGAATCTGATAAGTGAGATTTCGAGTAAGTGTTTACATAATTTTCTTCTGTCCGAATAAATGATTCATTGAAATAATAAGTCACCATTGATATCGACACATCTGAGATCGCCAAATATTCGGGAGTTCCTCTATTCAATCCTTTTCCTTCTTCTTGTTAATGGATATATCATTCGTACACATCTTCTCTTTATTTTCCGAGCCTCTATTGAGTTAGAGGCAGAGTTCGAAAAGGTCAAATCTTTGATGATTCCATCATACATGATTGAGTTGCGAAAACTTCTGGATAGGTATCCTACATCTGAACCGAATTCTTTCTGGTTAAAGAATCTCTTTCTAGTTGCTCTGGAACAATTAGGAGATTCTCTAGAAGAAACACGGGGTTCTGCTTCTGGCGGCAACATGCTATTGGGTGGCGGTCCCGCTTTTGGGATCAAATCAATACATTTGAATATCAATCTCATCGATATCATCGATCTCATAAGTATCATACCAAATCCCATCAATCGAATCACTTTTTCGATAAATATGAGACCTAAAAGCCATACAAGTAAAGAGATCTATTCATTAATAAGAAAAAGGGTGAGCGGTGATTGGATTGATGATAAAATAGAATCCTGGGTTGCGAACAGTGATTCGATTGATGATGAAGAAAGAGAATTCTTGGTTCAGTTCTCCACCTTAGCAACGACAAAAACAAGGATTGATCAAATTCTATTGAGTCTTACTCATAGTGATCATTTATCAAAGAATAACTCTGGTTATCAAATGATTGAATAACCGGGAGCAATTTACTTACGATACTTAGTTGACATTCATAAAAAGTATCTAATAAATTATGAGTTCAATACATCCTGTTTAGCAGAAAGACGGATATTCCTTGTTCATTATCAAACAATCATTTATTCACAAACCTTGTGTGGGGCTAATAGTTTTCATTTGCCATCTCGTGGAAAACCCTTTTCGTTCTGCTTGGCCCTATCCCCCTCTAGGGGCATTTTAGTGATAGGGTCTATAGGAACTGGACGATGCTATTTGGTCAAATACCTAGCGACAAACTCCTATGCCCCTTTCAATACAGTATTTCTGAACAAGCTCCCGGATAACAAGCCTAAAGATTTTCTTATTGATGATATCGATATTGATGCTAGTGACGATATCGATCGTGACCTTGATAAGGAGCTGCAGCTGCTAACTATGATGAATGCGCTAACTATGGATATGATGCCGGAAATAGACCGATTTTTTATCGCCCTTTAATTCAAATTAGCACAAGCAATGTCTCCTTGCATAATATGGATTCCAAACATTCATTATCTGGATGTAAATGAGTCGAATTACTTATCCCTCGATCTATTAGTGAACTATCTCTCTCGGGATTGTGAAAGACGGTCCGCTAGAAATATTCTTGTTATTGCTTCGACACATATTCCCAAAAAAGTGGATCCCGCTCTAATAGCTCCGAATAAATTTAATACATGCATTAAGATACGTAGGCTTCTTATTCCACAACAACGAAAGCACTTTTTCACTCTTTCATATACTAGGGGGTTTCACTTGGAAAAGAAAATGTTCCATCTAATGAATTTGGGTCCATAACCATGGGTTCCAGTGTATGAGATCTTGTAGCACTTACCAACGAGACCTTATTGATTAGTATTACACAAAAGAAATCAATTATAGACACTAATACAATTAGATCCGCTCTTCATAGACAAACTTGGGATTTGCGATCCCAGGTAAGATCGGTTCAGGATCATGGGATCCTTTTCCATCAGATAGGACGGGCCGTTGCACAAAATGGGATCCTTTTCCATCAGATAGGACGGGCCGTTGCACAAAATGTACTTCTAAGTAATTACCCTATAGATCCTATATCTATCTATATGAAGAAGAAATCATGTAACGAAGGGGATTCTTATTTGTACAAATGGTTTTTCGAACTTGGAATGAGCATGAAGAAATTAACAATACTCCTTTATCTGTTGAGTTGTTCTGGCGGATTGGTCACTCAAGATCTTTGGTCTCTACCCCGACCCGATGAAAAAAATGGGATCACTTCTTATGGACTCATTGAGAATGATTCTGATCTAGTTCATGGCTTATTAGAAGTAGAAGGCGCTCTGGTGGGATCCTCACGGATAGAAAAAGATTTCAGCCAGTTTGATAATGGTCAAGTGACGGCTTCTTCGGCCCTGAACCAAGGAATCCCTTAGATATAATGCAAAATTGATCTTGTTCTATCGATGATCATTGATTTCTCTATGAAAAATATGAATGGGAGTTTGAAGAAGGGGAAGGAGCCCTCGACCCACAAAAAATGGAGGAGGATTTATTTAATCACATAGTTTGGGCTCCTAGAATATGGCACCCCTGGGGCTTTCTATTTGATTGTATCGAAAGGCCCAATTCATTGGGATTTCCCTATTGGGCCAGGCTAGGCAATTTCGGGGCAAGCAGATCATTTATGATGAAGAGGATGAGCTTCAAGAGAATGATTCGGAGTTCTTGCAGAGTGGAGCCATGCAGTAACAGACACGAGATAGATCTTCCAAAGAACAAGGCTTTTTTCAAATAAGCCAATTCATTTGGGACCCTACAGATCCACTCTTTTTTGTATTCAAAGATCAGCCCTTTGTCTCTGTGTTTCAAAGGGGCTTTTGACTTCCCAAATGGATCGTCCTACATCAATATATAAACAGTGGTTTATCAAGAATACAGAAGAAAAGCACTTCAAATTGTTGATTAATCGCCACAGATGGCTTAGAACAAATAGTTCATTATCTAATGGATCTTTCCTTTCTAATACTCTATATTATAGTTATCAGTATTTATCACAAATCTGTTCCTATCTAATGGAACACCATTGGATCAAATGACAAAGACATTGTTGAGGAAAAGATGGCTTTTCCCGGATGAAATAAAAATTGGATTCATGTAACAAGAGAAGCATTTCCCATTCCTTAGCCAGAAATATATGTGGCCATGAAAGAGGGATTAAGTGGAACAGAATTGACTGGGTGTTAGAGTCGTGGAAACACCGATTTTTCCATATTTCGGACCTTAGCTCCATGGAACAATATGCTACTGCTGAAACATGGAAGAATTGAAATCTTAGATCAAAACACTGTGTATGGATGGTATGAACTGCCTAAACAAGAATTCTTGAACATCTAACAACCAGAGCCTATTACTCACTCCATCAAAAATTTTCCATTAATTAAAGTTGGAAATCCATTGGAAAATAAAAAATACGCATGTCTGATGAAATGGTTGTTGCTATCTGCTCCAATAATGAATCATTGGTTTGACTGAATAACTAAATAAAATACCCTATATGGATAATAGACATTCCAGTTGACCGAGCCTTATTCTAATTATTTTGCTCCGAAGCAAAGATATCCACGGGGTGGTTCGTCCTATTCATTCAGATATTCACGACCAAGAAGTACTGGATTCTCTTTCGGATAGGCCCTGAAAGGAGAAGGAAGGCTGGAATGCCAACAGGCCGTCTATTATTGAATTCACCCGACCCGATAGTGCCCATTTTGGGAACGTACAGTGCCAAAGTCACTGAATGGGTAAGTTGCCAATCCCTAAAAAGGACTATGTAATTTATCTGATGAGTTACGTTACGGGTGGACTCCCCCCTTCATTAGATAGAGAAGATTACTAAGATTTCGTGATCCGTTGTCGAACTTATTCCAATTCCAAGATCTAGGATTGAATCAGTATTGATATATCAATTCGATCCGAGATCTCTTATTGAATTGCTCATTCAATGAGCATTCATTAGGCCTTGAAGAGGACTCGAACCTCCACGCTATTTAGCACGAGATCTTGAGTCTCGCGTGTCTACCATTTCACCACCAAGGCACCTTGAAAGTGATTCATGTTCCATGAATATGATATCTATCTAGTGTGATGTATGTAGCATATGACAAAGGTGGAGTTTTGGAGTATTTTTATTGAATAGTATCCATTCTGATACGCTCGAATGACCCCTTCTCATAATGAGAATGTATATAACCCTATTTCGATCTGGTCCGCTGTGGAATGAACTTATAATCACGGAATCGACTCGATCATCAGATTATAGATTATAAGTTCATAACCCTAGCCCATTCCCATTTTGTTTTGAGTAGAATAGATCTTCTAATTCTTTGATTCCAGTTAGTAAGAGGGATCTTGAACTAATAAATAGCTTCTAGAAGCTAAAATTTTTTTTGGCTCTGGGCCTAGCAAATGAAAAATTGGGATAGGATCCTATACTACAAGATCTCCCCCCTACTAAACCAGACGTGAAAGTTTCCTCTCATTGGCTCAAGTAGTTACAACAAACAAATAAAGAAAGGAATTCCTGCTTTCAAATTCTAAAAAATCCCCAAAACAAAAGATCTACTCCTTCCTCAAGTTCCCATTAAAGACTAAGCACCATTTCATTGATTCATTCTACATTTTACTTTATCTACATTTTATTTTTGGAATTCTTTATTCAATTAAAAAAAAAAAAATTGAAATGTGAAATTCTTGAGTAGTCTACCTCCCTTCTACTTTTGAATTCCCTTCCTTCCCCTAAAGGAAAGGATTAACAATGCTTTGGAATTCATAAGGAATTTACTTGTCTATATATAGTTCTATTCGATCTTTTAGGTCATGACTTCACCTCAATGGTTATATTACAATACCATTAAAAAGCCTATATGTGATAGACTCTTGTAACCATAACATATTTCCTATTTGCTTAATTTGCTTATGTGAATATAATTTATTTCTATTTTTAAAAGAAAGGTTAATTCCACAAAAAAAAAAAAGAAGTCTTTTTTTTACGAGGCACAACTATAAATTAGAGTTCTATTTCTTTGTTATGAAATCGACCATAGATCAATTTCCCTTTCATTTGTATTTGGGAATAATTAATAAACCCATAATTTTGAGCTGCATGTTACTCCTCCTAAGAGACATGTTAGAGTTGGGGCATCCCAATTGGATTGAATAGGATGACAGTTTATCATTCCGAATCTGTAAAATCAGAATTTCGATCAAATCACACATCGTAGTATACTAGGCCCTCTAAATCTTTCAGAGGTTTATCTAAAAAATTCGTGATATAACTAGGAAGACGTTTCAAATACCACACATGGGTTACTAGACATGCTAATTTAATGTAGCCCATTTCATACCTTCGAGTTCGAGAATCAACAAATTCGACTCCACATTGTTCACAAAAATTCGGGTCTTCTTTTTCATCTCCAATTACTCGATAATTTCCACAAGCACAAATTATACTTTTTATAGGTCCAAAAATTCTTTCACAAAATAATCCATCTTTTTCCGGTTTATTGGTTTTGTAATGAAAAGTACAGGGTTTTGTCACCTCTCCAACTATCTCTCCATTAGGTAGGATTTTAGTGGCCCAAGCACCTATTTGTTGAGGAGAAACTGATCCAATTCGGAGTTGTTGATGTTTATACTGATCGATCATAGAAGAAAAATTCTAAGTCATTTCGATTAAGCTTCCTTCCTATTAATCTGGAAATTCTTTTCAGATACAAGGAAATGATTTAGTTCCAGAGCCAAAGATCGTAGTTCTCAAACGAGCAATCAAAAAGATTATGGAGCATCTTCGGGGTTAGGGATTGTTCCTCCAATGATCGTAGTACCAAGTACGTCATGGCAATCTCTAATATGATAAGATTTATATGTAAGCATCTCTTGTAAAATATGAGCAACGCCAAATCCTTCTAGAGCCCAAACCTCCATTTCTCCTACCCACTGTCCTCCTTGCTCAGTCCTTCCTATAAGGGGATGTTGTATAACAAGTGCATAATGTCCACTAGAACGTCCATGGATTTCATCATCAACTTGATGAATAAGATATAAGGAGTTCCTATTATAACAGGTTGTTCAAAAGGGTCTCCTGTTCTTCCATCAAATATTCTACTCTTTCCCGGATACTCAGGTTTAAATACCCATGGATTCGCCGTTTGCTTACTGGCCTCATATAATTCAGAAAACACTAGTTTTCTAGAAGCCTCTTGTTCATATCTCTCTTCAAAAGATGCTATTCGATAATGTCAGTCTAGCAGAGCCCCTGCTAACCCCAGGGAACATTCAAATATCTGTCCTACATTCATTCGTGAAGGTACTCCTAATGGGTCAAAGAACATATCAATGGGTCTTCCATCTTGCAAATAAGGCATATCTCGTCTAGGCAAAATTTTTGAAGTGATACCTTTATTTCCATGTCTTCCGACGATTTTATCACCTACTTCGATTTCACGTTTCTGCGAAATATATACACGAATTGTTTCTGGATTATAACTAGAGCTCTCCCCCCCCCCCCCCCCCCCCCCCCCCCCCCCCCCCTTCTCTTTTCTGGATCCATCTCACATCAATAACTCGTCTCCTACCACCTATAGGTAGTTTTAGATAAGTTTCTTTTGAAATGGCTACCTGAATGCCAAGTATGGCTCGTAATAATCTATCTTAGGGCATACGATAATTCTTTTACCATATGTGGCGCTAATTTACCTACCAAAATATCACCTGTCTCCACCCATGATCCAAGTCTCACAATTCCATTTTTGTCTAAATTGCGGAATAAATGGGTTTCAAAATGTGGTATTTCATTAGTGACCCTTTCGGGTCCTTGACTTGCCACATGAGTCTAAACTTCATATTTCTGCATGTGAAAAGAAGTATAAATATCCTCATATACAAGACGCTCACTAATGAGTACCACATCTTCAAAATTGTAACCTTCCCATGGCATATAAGCTGCTAACACGGTTTTTCCCAAAGTGAGTTCGCCACCAACTGTAGCATCACCATCCGCTGAAATTTGTCCCTTTTTAATGCATTTACCCCACTGAATATGGAGTTTTTGATGCATACTAGTATTTTTGTTGGAGTGTTGATACATAACTAATGGAATGCTTAGAGTATCCCTATTACCTGATAAAATGATCTTGTCAGTGTTGGTATAAATGATTTTTCCCTCATGTTCGGCTATAGCGAGAACCCCTGAATCAAGAGCCACCTGGTGTTCCAACCCAGTTCTAACAATCCACTTCTTGGACTGAGAAAGCGGAACTGCTTGACGTTGCATATCAGAACTCATTAAAGCCCGATTCGCATCATTATGCTTGATAAAAGGAATGAGAGAAGCTCCAATAGAAAAATATTGGAAGGTAAAAATACTTTGAAGATGAACCTGTTTGCATGCAATAGTCAGGGATTCTTGACGGTATCGAGCTGGAACAACCTGTTCTTCCTCAATACCCCGATTTATGGCCAAAGAATTTCCTGCCGCTACCATATAGCATTCATTCCTAGGTGGTGATAATTAAGGCATCTGTACCTTTTTTGATCTCTCAGAAATTTCATAAAATGGGCTTTCTAGGGACCCCCAGGGCCAATCCTCGCATGAATTGCTAAGGATCCAATAAGTCCAACGTTGATCCCTTCCTACATGTCAATTGGGTAAATACGCCCGTAGTGACTAGGATGAATATCTCATATCCAAAAACTAGCAGTTCGCCCTATCAGTCCTCCAGGACCCAAGAAACTCAAATTTCTCCCATGAACTATTTGTGTCAGTGGATTAGCTTGATCCAAAACTTGAGATAATGGGTGTAACCCAAAAAAAGATTCATAAGTGGTTGTTAATGTAGTTGAAGTTACTAAATTCTGAGGAGTCGGCATTAATTTATGCCTAATTGCTCCACATATAGTTCCTCGAACCATGTTTTCTAAACGATCTAGAGCCAATCCGAATTGATCTTGTAATAGATCCACTACAGAACGAATACACTTATTTTTCAAATGATTCATATTGTCAAGCGTACCTATTCCAAATCTCATTCCAATCAAATGATCTGCAGCTGCTAATATATCTCGCGATAACAAAAATGTATTGTTTTGAGGTATATCAAGGTTCAGTCTCCGGTTCATATTTTGTCGACCAATCCTTCCTAATTTGCATCTTTTTTGAAAGGATTTTTTTCATAATTCCTTGCATAAGGATTCAGAAAGTATCGGGTCCCCACCTACACAAGCAAATTGTTGATAAAACTCCAAAATGCCATTTTCTTTTGTCCCAATCTTTTTTTTTTTTTTCCTCCTTATCATTCAGGAAAGACAAGAAAATTTTAGGATAGCAAACATTCTCTAGAATTTCTCTTCCATTCGAACCCCTAGCTGATAATAGAACTAGAATAGATATTTTCTGTTTCCTACTCACACGAGCCCGTATCCTTGTTTTTCTATCAATCTCTAATTCTGATCTTCCTCCCCAATTTCATATTATTGTGCCAGTATAGACCGAAATTCCATTATGGTCCAGTTCTGACCGGTAATAAATATTGGGGGTTGCAATATTTGATTGATTACAATTCTGTAAATTCCATTTATTGTAAAGGTTCCTAGGGAATTCATCAGAGGAATGTTTCCAATAAAAATTGCTTGTTCTTGAATATCCCTATTAGTTTTCAAAATTAATCCCGTGGATACATATAATTTAGAAGAATATGTAAGTGATTCATACACAACATCCCTTCCTTTTCTTAAGGGTTCTACCAATTAATACGTTTTCACAAATAATTGAAATTCAATTTCTTGATCTCTATCTTCAATTTTTGGAAATTTTTAAAGTTCTTCTGTCAAGCCCTGATCAATGAATCTAGAAAATCCTTCAAATTATATCTTATTAAATTCAGGTATTGTAGACATTCCTTCATTTCCATACTGGAGCATTTGAAAAAAATTCCCCATTTATTGAAAATCCTATTTTTGGCTCATTCTCATTGAATCATTTAAATCGATCTAGCCCGATGGAATTTATATTTTGTTTACTGAATCACATAAAATTTTACCTAACTCCATCTATTCTATATATATATATAGACATATCATATATTCCTATAGATTTGTCTCCCCTTTTATTGTTTTCATTGTATTTCGTTTTTCTAATTCCGGGCAACACAGGCCATTTCCCATCAAAATATTTTCTATTCGATCAAATTCAATGAAAAACTAAACCACGATATTTTATGATAATTCCTTATAAGCATCATATATCTTATATAGACAAGAGACCCGATTTAATATCTGTGCAATTTCTGTTTTGGTTCCGGAATTTACATATACTTATAATTATTGTTATAATTGAAACTGAGAAAAAGAAAAACGGAAATAAATATTTTTGAAAAGAATCAATACTGATTCGTTATTATTTTCATTTTCTTATGTGATTAGAGAAACATAATTAGAAATCCAAATCTAAAGTTCATGAATTCGCAATAAAGTCAATAGTTAATGGTTCAAATTTCTCATGAATTTTTACTTTATGTGACTGAAACTTTATCAATAAAAAAGATGGATAGGGAAACTTTTCGGTAGTGTGTGTTTTGAGATACTATAATATCAATGGAAGGGATGGATCCAACCAAAAAAGGAAACATTTCTTTTATTTAGGAAGGGGATTAAAGAAAAGGGGATTCAAGATGCAAGTACAATAAAAAAAAGTTCAATAATCTACCCCAAAGGGGTAATATTTTCATCTATTTTGTATCGTTTTGGCGGCATGGTGGAGTGGTAAGGCGGAGGACTGCAAATACCTTTTCCAAAGTTCAAATCTGGGTGTCGCTTGATTAACAAAAAACCTAAAATTCCCTATCGACAAATACAACTCACCAAATTATTCCCCAGCAGAAGGAAGAAGGGGAGGCAAAGGCCTGTTGATACGTGCTTGATTCTAAGCATCTAGAGGTTGTCGAAAGTTTTTTCTGTAAATCCTTGCGTTTGGGATTTGAGGAAATATTAAGGATTATAGGAGTAGAAGGACTATCAAGACTTCTCAACTTCCTTTCACTACTAATAGAGTATTTACTGACTAGGCCTTTAATTAGATAGAATAGGAGGAGGGAGGGGTCTAGCTAAATAAGTAGTTAGTAATTAGGAAAAGGTGGAAGATACTTTGTATACAAACTCACAAGAATCTCTGAGTACTCAGGTATTCGATTAATATTCGATTGGATAATTGGTTTTCTTTTTTTTTTTAGAAAATTATAGAAAAAGTGAAAAAAAAAATCCTTTTTTTTAATCCCTAGTGAAGAATATAATATACTGTCCATTGATTGTTTCACAGAGAGGACAAGAATTAGATCAAATGGGGTAGGTATTATTATCCTTGCATGTTCTATTAGTAAGACTCCCTTGGATAAGACAAGGGAGTCACTGCGTATTTTGCTTGTGTTTGATTTTTCCCAATTCTATTCAAAATCATAATTCTACTAAAAATTGCATAGTAATTTATTACAAGTAGATTTATTAGATTAGTTCATTAAATTAATAACCTGGGGTAAAAATCCCTTTTTGACTCTGCACCATTGATTTCACTATTATTAGTGAACAATAAAGGAATAATTCCTTCATATTCATAGAGGTGGGGGACATAATTCACATGGATATAGTAAGTCTCGCTTGGGCTGCTTTAATGGTAGTCTTTACATTTTCTCTTTCACTCATAGTATGGGGAAGAAGTGGGCTCTAGAAGTACTACTTATTTAGTTTTTAGTTAAGGAATCAAACTGTATCAATAATTTTTTAGATCGTTCTGCAAAGCATTTTTAACGATAATGTCAATCAAACTGATATTTTAATGATTCCCATATTTATATTTCGTCGAATGGGCTCTTACCCTAATTATATAGGGACAATGAGAAACAACATGCCCCTTTTTTTATTTGTTTTTGTTTCCCTCTTTATCCAAGGGAAAGTCATTCTGCTATTAATATAATATTAATAGGATACGTACTCTCTAGAGAAAAGAACATAGACATAGTGGTTGTTCAACAAGATATAAACATGATAAGATCTTGCCTCGAGCGAGTCACATATTGCGCACTTACCGCTTGTTTGTTTTATTTTATTTTAGGGATATTTTAAGGGAACATACCCAGTGCCTCAAGGGCTTCGGCCTACGCAGGGTCTGGGGGGGGGGGGCGGCGGATGTACGTAGCCTTCCCTCTTCAAGGTGTTAACCTGAAAAGAGGTTGTTTCCCAGTGCCCCCAACCTGAGGGCAAGGACTTTCCAAAAGCTCACCCATCCTGGTACTACTCTCGCCTAAGCACGTTTAACTTCAGAGTTCTCATGGGATCCGGTGACGGCATGTTGGTGCCCTCTTTGGTTATTTTAGAGATATTTTATTTCTATTTATGTTTTATCGACTCATTTCATATCATGGTTCAAGTGTTACTGATGGGGTTTCTTACTCTTTTTTGAAATTGGAAAATTTTCCATACCATAGAACTCCTCTATCAACCAACGACTCAATCAATTACTTTAACTTTACTTCTTGGAAATGCTAAAAAAAGATTACTGGTTTAGGTTTTCTTTTATTAATATATGCCATGTCCATGCTATATTTCTGTAATTCATTTGATGGATACCTAGGATTTTGAAAAAAATAAGAAATCTAAGAATTAAAACCGTAAAGTAAAATAAAAGTAAGAATTGCCTTTCAATTATTTCGAATTGATCGGAATCAATACAAATCGATCAATCAAATAGATGTAGCAAAGAAATAGGATTGGGGCACTATGTACATTCCATCGATGTAATTAAGATCTACATAACATATATAAAGATACATATTGTAAATTGATCTATATTAAGTCTGTATCTTTATACAGTACAACTTTATACACTACAAAAACACTAATCTAATATACAGTATGGTAGAAAGATTCATATATTTCTTTCTACCATATTATCAGATATCATAAAATACTATTGATTCTAAGCGGCTCATTTCATTTAAGATTTAAGAAGTGAAATTGAAATCCTTTTTTTAGATTTTTTTTCAATCATTAATAAAGAACTAAGAAGTTAAGTTGCATTCAGATTAATCATTTTGATTGACCGTTTTTACGTAGATGATAAGTAAAAAAGTAGTAGGAACTAGAATAAAGAGTGTAGTAGCAATAAATGCGAGAATATTTACTTCCATAATCTCATCGTTTTTTTATTTCAAACTCAGGATTTAATTCCATAGAGATGGAGATGCAAAAATTTCGCCTGTAAATTCAATAGGATGAATTACATCTCATGGAGATGAAAACATTTCGCCTGTAAATAGGATGAATTACATCTCGATGATATTGAATTGGATCAATATCATGAATAACAATATCTTAACTATCAAATCAATCCGTCGTCGCAAATTGAATAGTATAACATAGGAAGATCCTTTATCCATACTGAATCCAAAATTGAATTCCTTTTTTTATCATTCTTTCTACTACATTCTTTCCTTTCGATAACCTACCGTCTTCCTTGTACAATTACAATTATCTGATGAAGAATCATCTGACTTCTTTTTTGCTTCAATTGGTCACAATCCCCACAAAACAATAAATAAAAGTCAAATGGAAAAAGGGGAAATAGTTAAGTTCTAAACTTCCCTATTTTAATTTTTAATGATCTAAATTTCTTAGAAAAAAAAAAAAAGTGTGAAAAAGGTCCCAATATATTAGAGTTTGTTCATTCTTTGATAGAATCTTTACTTTAACTTTAATTAAATTAAGAAGGAAAAAAAGGTTATGCATTATCTTTATAATTTAATTTCTAATTTAAAAAAGGCAAGATCCTTGTTCTTTTATTAATATCTTCTTTTCTTGGATTAGTACTAAATATATTAATTTGAAAAGTTTAATATACAATTTGAATGAGGTAAATTGTTTCAAAGTTTATTTAGTTAGCTTTAGTCATTGAGATTACACAAAATCAGAGCCAGAAAGAAAGATAGTTTTAATTTGAAAAAAAAAAAAAAGAAAATTCACTTTGTATTGTACAAGAAAAGAATTCCATTTGTGTATGTGCTCACAAGGTACTCTATTCCATTAGATATACATGAGAAATTGAAAACTAGACCTAGTACAGTATCCCTTGGAATCCTGAATATTAGGTTACCAATAATTGTAACAGTACTGATCCACATATATTTCTCTCTCATTAATCAGTACTAGTTGAAGTAATGAAAATTTACATATTTTTTTATGAGAAATAAATGTGAAAGGAAAAAGGGAAAGAAATAAGAAAAAAGAATCCCCTTTTGTGAGGCAAATTCTATTCACTTTCTCCTTTTTCCTAGAAAGGGAAAGATGAATGGATGTATTTATTGGCTCCGTCAGGACTGACGGGACTCGAACCCGCAGCTTCCACCTTGACAGGGCGGTGCTCTGACCAATTGAACTACAATCCCAGGGAAATAAGATATACATACATCATCCCTTTTTTTTATTTTAGAATTGGAATCAAAACATTTCTATTTCGAATTTTCGGGTTGTAACAGAGACGTAAGTTCTATATTGATATTCACATTGATATACACATGATATGCATATGACATACACTTTAGTAAGAACGACACAAATTTTTAGTAATCCGTTTGTTATTTCCAAATCGATTGAGAATCCATCTTTCAATAAAGAGAAAAGGAGTCTTCTTTTTTTTTTTTTGCCCCCATAGACTTTATACTTACAGATCCTGATGTGAATTATCATCATTATCATGATTTTAATTCTTCGAAACAAAACAAAAAACTCAAGCAAAGAACAAATGTTGGTAGGTATATAGCAGAAAATTTTACTCTTTTATTCCCACGCATCAGGTTTCTGGAGGACAAAAATCTTCATCTTATGGTGGATGAGCGAATTATTGGGCTAAGCTAGATTTGAACCAGCGTAGGACACGCCAACGAATTTACAGTCCGTCCCCTTTAACCGCTCTGGCATCGACCCAGGAAGAATAAATTTAATTTTTGGATTGTTGATAATCCATGATAAATTTCTTTTTATAGTACTCTACCCCTAGGGGATGTCAAATCTCCGCTGCCTCCTTGAAAGAGAGATGTCCTGACCACTAGACGATGGGGGCATATGTGCCCGACCATCATCATACTATGTTCATAGTATGAACAATTTTTTGAAATTGTCAATATAATGTAATGATCAGATCCTTCGGATCTTTCATGATTTCATAGAGTTTTTTGATTGGTTATTCCGATTTATGAATAAACCATTCGATATTTCGATAGAATATATAAAATAAAAAATCCATTAGTATTATCCATTCTATTATATATATTGTATGGAATATTTTTTCTATCTATTCTATTTTATATTCCATTATATATTCTATATTTTCTATGATTATATTCTATAATTATAATAAATTAGAATTCTATTCTATCTACTATCTAAAATAATATAGTAAGTATAAATAATAGAATAATCAAAAATAAAATAAATATAAATAATAGAATAATTGAAAATAAAAGAAAATAAAATAATATTTTTTAATTAAAATGTAAATTACTAATTAAATTAATACAAATAATACGAAGAAGGAACGTATGAGTAATTTGTCCACAAGAAAGAAAAATGAAAGAGTTAAACTCCATTTTTTTTTTTCACTTTTATTCGTTAATTCATTCATTTTTAAGACGAGATATGCTTATTTCTATTTCAATTTCACGAAATTTTTTGTTTATCTAAAAATTTGGCTCAAGGGGACAAATCAAACTTCTTCATCACATGATTTAATGAAATATCTTAAATCTATATCAAATTGGTGGGCATATGTATCAAGTTAATTTAGTTCTAATGGGGATCAATTCAATAAAAGAAAAGTAATTAGGTCGGTCTTTGATTCATTGAATTGATATTTATCAATGATCAATAAACAATTTGACTGTAGACTCAATAGGTAAACCCACTTTATTATTCCAGAACGAGCCATTAGCCGTTATGAGTCCATTTATGCATTGTATATTATATAATAACTTTTGTATCTAATATATGTACATAGATAGCTTTACTGAATAGTGAGTCAGTCAGGAATTGACTAAAAAAGCTCTTTTAACTCAGTGGTAGAGAAACGCCATGGTAAGGCATAAGTCATCGGTTCAAATATGATGAGGGGCTTTTGAGTTTTTTTCCCCCCATAAAACTACAGTGGTAGTATTAATATTTGAACACAGAATAGATATATCATTTGTTGATATTTGTAAATGTAAAGTAAAAAGGTAATCAACTATAACTATATAACTATAATATAACTATAATAAACTAAAGTTTATAGTAGTTATAAAGTTGAACTTTTATGCATTATAATATAATGAATAAATAATGATAAGATAAATAGTCTCTTGAATCATCAATTATTTTTATTTCCTATTTTCAATTATTCCACTCAAATCCATTAGAAAGATTAGAAATCAACAAATAATAAAGTAAGTGGACCTGACCTATTGAATCATGACTACATCCGCTAATCTGATATTAAAAGATATTCAAATTTGATAGAGATGAAATAGGAATAATTGAACTTTCCTTCTTGTTTCTTTAGACTCTACACAAATTTGTCGATATTTCTGATTAAATCTTTGTGTTCTTAGATATTCTATATGAATAAATTGGCTATTCTTTTCTTTCATAGAATAGAGAAGATGAAAAATTTTATTCCAAATCATAAAAAAAGCCATTTTCAATATCTGTTCTTTAATTCCAGAACAGGATTAATTTCTATTTACTATCTGTAAAATAAGATTTAGATATATCTATCTGATTATGACGTCATGTACCAACTAATTTCGATAGTGATGCATCCCATATTTTCAAACAATGTGATGGATAGCATGCGGGAAAGAAACTTTTATTTACAGTCTCCTATTTTTTATTGTTTTTTGAATTAAGAATTAAATAGGAAATTCTCTTTTTTTTTCTGACAGATAAAAAAAATTAAATAGAAAGATATTCGAAGTATCTTTCTCTCTTTGACCCGTGATAATGAAAAGATATACTCTACGCTAAAGTTTCTGATTCATTTGCAATTAAAAGAAATAAAAAATATAAGCAAACAAAAAAAAAAGAAGTAATTTACATATAAATTCGAGGAAACTCTAAAGATATTTATTTTATTTTTTCTATTTCTTTTTCTCAATCTCACGAACAAGATGAAAGAATATTACTTACTTGGTTGATGTAAAGAGGAGGTTAGACTGAGGATCAACTGGTAGTGAAAGAGAAGATCAGTTGTTCCTTAAACAGTTCTTTTAATAAATTCATATATATGATTGATGAGTCATAAGATAATTCACGGTTCAGGTGGTTATTTAGAATAGGAAGGAATAATCGAATTGAGATCAGGAATTTACTTTACTTAAGTCAATTTATGAACCACTAAAGGATTTTTATCTTCGAAACCTATTTCCTATTGTAAGGGTCAGTGTAGGAGAAATCAAATCTTACATAAACGAAATGGTCAAATCCTCGGACTCTATAAAATACTATGAGGTGATCGGAATGGTTGAAGTAGTTGAATAGGAGGATGACTATGACTATAACCCTTAGTAAATTTACCAAAGACAAAAATGATTTATTTGATATTATGGATGACTGGTTACGGAGGGACCGTTTCGTTTTTGTAGGTTGGTCCTGTCTATTGCTCTTTCCTTGTGCTTATTTTGCTTTAGGAGGTTGGTTTACAGGCATAACCTTTGTAACTTCATGGTATACCCATGGATTGGCCAATTCTTATTTGGAAGGTTGCAATTTCTTAACTGCAGCCGTTTCTACTCCTGCTAATAGTTTAGCACACTCTTTGTTTTTACTATGGGGTCCTGAAGCGCAAGGAGATTTTACTCATTGGTGTCAATTAGGTGGTCTATGGACTTTTGTTGCTCTTCATGGCACTTTCGGACTAATAGGTTTTATGTTACGTCAATTCGAACTTGCTCGATCAGTTCAATTACGACCTTATAATGCAATTGCATTCTCTGCTCCAATTGCTGTTTTTGTTTTGGTATTCCTAATTTATCCACTAGGTTAGTCTGGTTGGTTCTTTGCACCTAGTTTTGGTGTAGCAGCTATATTCCGATTCATCCTCTTTTTTCAAGGATTTCCTAATTGGACGATGAACCCATTTCATATGATGGGAGTTGCCCGTATATTGGGCACCGCTTTGCTATGGGCTATTCATAGTGCTATCGTGGAAAATACTTTATCTGAAGATGGTGATGGTGCAAATATGTTCCAGGTTTTTAACCCAACTCAAGTTGAAGAAACATATTCAATGGTCACCGCTAACTGCTTTTGGTCCCAAATCTTTGGAGTTGCTTTTTCCAATAAATGTTGGTTACATTTCTTTATGTTATTTGTACCAGTAACTAGTTTATGGATGAGTGCTCTTGGATTTGTCAGTTTGGCTTTGAACCTACGTGCCTATGACTTCGTTTCCCAAGAAATTCGTGCAGCGGAAGATCCTGAATTTGAGACTTTCTGCACCAAAAATATTCTCTTAAATAAAGGTATTCGTGCTTGGATGGCGGTTCAAGAACAGCCTCATGAAAACCTTATATTCGTTGAGGAGGTTCTACCCTGTGGAAACACTCTTTAATGGAACTTTAGCTTTAGCCGGTCGTGACCAAGAAACCACCAGTTTAGCTTGGTGGGTCGGGAATGCCCTACTTATCAATTTATCCAGTAAACTACTTGGAGCTCATGTAGCCCATGCCGGATTAATCGTATTCTGGGATGGAGCAATGAACCTATTTGAAGTGGCTCATTTCGTACCAGAAAAACCGATGTATAAACAAGGATTAATTTTACTACCCCACCTAGCTACTTTAGGTTAGGGGATAGGCCCCGGGGGCCCGGGGGGGGGGGGGGGGGGTGGGCTAGGGGGGGAGGAGTTATAGATAATTTTCCATACTTTTTATTTGGAGTACTTCACTTAATTTCCTCGGCAGTATTGAGCTTTGGCAGTATTTATCATGCACTTCTGGGCCCTGAAACTCTTGAAGAATCTTTTCCATTCTTCGGTTATGTATGAAAATTTTGAAATAAAATGACCACAATTTTGGGCATTCACTTAATCTTGTTAGGTATAGGTGCTTTTCTTCTAGTATTCAAAGCTCTTTATTTTGGGGGTGTATATGATACTTGGGCTCCAGGCGGGGGAGATGTAAGAAATATTACCAACTTGACCCTTAGTCTAAGTATTATATTTGGTTATTTACTAAAATTGCCTTTTGTGGGAGAAGGATGGATTGTTAGTATGGATGATTTGGAAGATATAATCGGAGGACATGTGTGGATAGGTTCCATCTGTATTCTTGGTGGAATCTGGCATATACTAACCCAACCTTTTGCATGGGCTCGCCGCGCACTTGTATGGTCAGGAGAGGCTTACTTGTCTTATAGTTTAGGTGCTTTATCTGTCTTTGGTGTCATTGCTTGTTGCTTTGTCTGGTTCAATAATACCGCTTATCCTAGTGAATTTTACGGGCCCACTGGACCAGAAGCTTCTCAAGCTCAAGCATTTACTTTTCTAGTTCGAGACCAAGATCTTAGTGCTAACATGGGATCCGCTCAAGGATGCACTAGTTGAGATAAATATCTAATGCGTTCCCCGACTGGAGAAGTCATTTTTAGAGGGTAAACTATGGGATTTTGGGATTTGCATACTCCCTGGTTAGAACCTTTAAGGGGTCCAAATGGTTTCGACTTGAGTCAGCTGAAAAAAGACATACAACCTTGGCAAGAACGGCGTTACGCGGAATATATGACTCATGCGCCTTGAGGTTCCTTAAATTCTGTTGGTGGTATAGATACCGAGATCAATGCGGTCAATTATGTCTCTCCTAGAAGTTGGTTAGCTACTTCTCATTTTGTTCTAGGATTCTTCCTATTCGCAGGTCATTTGTGGCATGCGGGAAGGGCTCGTGCAGCTGCAGCAGGATTTGAATTAGGAATTGATCGTGATTTTGAACCTGTTCTTTCGATGACACCTCTTAACTAAGACAAGAAATCCAATGCCTAAAGTAGGAATCCGTTTGATTCCATCATACATATTAGGATCGGGTCATACTTTTTAAATATTCCTTTTTTGTTGGCTCGGCTAGGTGAGATAGCCGAGCCATTCTCTTTATTTTTCCGGGCCAGGCAAACACAATAAAATAAGAAAAAAAAATCTATTCAACAAGCAAAAGGAGAGAGAGGGATTAGAACCCTCGATAATCCTGAAGACTATGCCATTTTTCAAGGCTGGAGCTTTCAACCACTTAGCCATCTCTCCAAAAGACAATTTTTATTTTATTCTTATTCCCCCGAATAGAACATGGACATATGAGTTGATATCATCACCATCTGTAAACAAATATCAGGTGTAACTCGATAATTTCTTTGTAGCTATATATATTATATATAGATGCATGATACACCATGCCCATTTGGTGAAGCAAAGCAATTTTCCTCGATTCCATGTTCGAATAAAGTGGTAAAAAGTTGGTCATAAGTCATTATATTGTATAGAATCAATGTATTAATAGTATAAAATCCCTCCGTGATGTATTTATTACAATTTTGACTGATAGAGGGATGAAATGGTATAGTTCATTTGTTGGTAGCTTGGAGCATTATAAATATGACTATAGCTTTCCAATTGGCTGTTTTGTCATTAATTGGTACTTCATTAATCTTACTGATTAACGTTCCCGTTGTATTTGCTTCTCCCAATGGTTGGTCATGTAACAAAAATATTGTATTTTCTGGTACATCATAATGGATTGGATTAGTTTTTATAGTGGGTATTCTTAATTCTCTTATCTCTTGAACCTATTCGTCCCAGATCCAAATATGACCCTTCCCATGAATTCGAATTCTTTCAGGTTGAGAAACATTACAAATTAAATTAATCAATGTAAGTCCCCAAAATGCAAAAACAAATAAAGAAAAAAAAAAATTAGAGGGAGGGGTCAAACTTAAACTTATTGAATGAATTTAGAATTAGAATTTACTGAAATAATAATAAAAATTAAGAATTTAATTAGAATTGCCTTAAATTAAAAAAGAGTATCTGACCCTATTCTACACAAATATGACCCACACATATATAATTTTATTATATATGCGTGGACATAATCCTTCTCAAGAAGGAAAAAGCGGATATAGTCGAATGGTAAAATTTCTCTTTGCCAAGGAGAGGACACGGTTTCGATTCCCACTATCCGCTCAATGTAAAGTAATACCTTTAAATATGATAAAGGATTTGGTATAGTTGACGGTGTTAGTGTAGTGATTCTATCCTCGTTATTTTTTTCCTCTCACCCCCTCCAAAAAAATAGTAATTAATTACTAATTATATTCTAGCTAAATTAAAGTTAACATAGTCAGACCTAATTTTTTTGGATAAAATCTTGCGGAGATAGGATTTGAACCCGTGACCTCAAGGTTATGAGCCTTGCGAGCTACCAAACTGCTCTACCCCGCCTTTAAGAAAAGAACTGGGAACTAATGGATAAACAAGAATTGAATGCACCCCCTACCATATCTGTACAAATAGATTAACCCATTTATACAGAAAGGTAAATGGGCTCTCTATGATCGATGATCATTGAAATGAAAATATATTTTCATCTTTACCAACTTGATCTTTTTGTCCCTGGCAACAAACATGCATGAACCATTTCACGAAGTATGTGTCCGGATAACTCAAAGTCTCGATAGTTAGCTTTCGGTCTTCCGGTCAAAAAACACTGTCGATGAAGATGCGTAGGTGCACTATTACGTGGGAGAGATTGTAACTTTCCATGAATTTCTCATTTATCACTCAACGACACAACTTTGCTTATTGCTTTCTTTAAGGATCGACGAATGAAATGATATTTCTGTTCCAATTTTTGCCTCTTCTTTTCCCTCTAAATCAAACTTTTCTTTGCCATAAGGGTTCAATTCCTATTAGTATCAACTATACAAGTCGGGTCCTAGAAGTAAAAATATAAGAAAGGGAACGCCCCTATCCATAGAAAAAAATGATATTTTCGCGGATACAACACATTAACATTAAAAAAAAAAAAAATTAACTAAATTTTCCCGATGTCAAGGCAATCAAGAAAGCTATATAAGTGAATAGATAAC